>CM057385.1:120020662-121270662 GCA_030015415.1 Cynopterus sphinx | reverse complement strand
AGATTCGAGTGTAGACATATGTGACACCAGAAATGAGCATTTACTTTCTAAACTATATCAATAAAATTGAAGATGTCTCGGGCTTCTAGGGTACAGCCTGTATTGTTATTCAAATCACTGAAAATGTTCTCACTTTCTTCAAAATGGGCTTTTTTTTTTAAAACTGCCTGTGTGGATTTGTTCTGTAGAAAGAGAATTCAAATGTGAGAATGTTGCGCGCGCGCGCACACACACACACACACACACACACACACACACACTAGTATCTTGGTTTTACGTCTCTATCCTACACACCTTCTGAGTAAAGGAAGTTAGAGTGTGCTCTCACTGCACACAAAGCAGTCACTTAGGATGTGTGACAGAGTGTTTGCCAAAGGAAATTTGATACACTTCTCTAGCTTACAGTCAAGGTAGGTATATGCAGTCAGGGTATAGACACCATCGCACAATTCTATGCAAAATTCACAAACAAAATACAATGTCACATGCACCACACAGCTGCATGCACAGAACCATCACACACATGCATCAAAGTCGTAAGTGGTCATACATATACAAATCACAGGTGATGCATAGTGTCTTACACACAGCACACAGACAAGAACACTCAAATAAAGTAAGTACACATGTTGCTGTGAGGAAATTGCCCGCCTTCCCTGTCTTATATATATTCTAGGTGAGGGCATCCAGAAAGTGAGTCAGCAGACTCTTTGCACGGATGCGCACATGTACACACACACACACACACACACACACACACACACACACACACACCCCTATTGACAACTCTAGGTGCCTGCTGACCTGTACCAGTGCTGTGAGTTCAGATACCCTCTGATTCATGATGTTACCGAATCCTCACTTTCTGTGCAGATGACCCAGGATTGAAGGAAAGAGCAAACCTCAGTGGACTGAGGACTTTTACAGACTTTTATATCTGTTCACCAGCTACAAAATAAGGAGCAGACAACCTCTTTTTACACATCAGAAAGAAACCCGAGAGAAAAACAGCCCCAAATCCCTGAGTAGAGCAGCAGTCACCTTGGGATAATTGCCCTGCGCCCTCCTGACCCCTTGGGAAGGAGCACGTTTAGGGTTCAGAGACCTGAGCTGCAACTGGGGTCATAGGAGAAAATGTCCATGATGTTCCTGATATGTCAGGATTCAGGTCAGATCTCCAGATCAGAAGCAGGAGGTTCCCCAACACCTGCAGCCTCTGCATCACAAATTCAACTTCTCTGTACTGCTGAGTACAGCACAGGAAGTACACAGGCTCCCACAGCACCTACACAGACCTGTCTGAGACCTCCATTACAACCTTACAAAGGCATAGGTTTCTCTGCACCCCTGTGAGGTTCTGAAGCATCGGGTCCATGACTCCTTGAGGAGTAGGCGATAGACCATATGCTCTGGAGAAAATGACTATGGGCTCGCCACTTACTTAGAGAGCATACCTGAGTAATATCCCAAAGATCTCTGAGACTGTGTTCTTCAAAGTGGATATAATAATGTTTCTCACCATGCAGTGAGGGATGTTGAAATGAGCACATAACAAAAGCCTTAAAGGTGCTAAGGTTTATTGTCATTGTCTGTATTAGCAGGGATCAACAATGGCTCACACGATGAACTTATTTTTTTTAATTAATACTTTTGTTCATTCATTCACTTAAATAATTATTAAGGTTCTCACAAAAGTAAGATACTAATATACAATTTAGGGACATAGCAGTGAGTAACATAACAGAAACCCCTCTTAGGAAACACACTCATCTAGGAGATGCAGAAAAATATTAATGCAAAATAAAAAGTAGGAAAATGGGAAACATTCCCGGGAATAGTAAAAATCAGACTTGGAGCAGGGAGAATCCCAAATGTCCCTGAACAGGTGAATGGGGAAATGAAAGCTGTGTATGTTCACTCAATGGAATACTATTCAATGATTTAAGAAAAATGAACAAATGAATGAGAAGAAAGTAAGATGTATTGATGCATCTTCAAAGATGAGTGAATCTCAAATGCTTATGCTGAGTGCAAAAAGACAGCAACAAAAGAATAAACATTGTACCATTTCATTTAGATAAACTTCCAGAAGATGCAACCTAATCTATGTGAGTGACAGAAAATAAATCAGTGATCCCCCTGGGGACAGACGAAAGGAGGAAAGAAAGAGTAGGAGGGTGGGAACGAGGAGACTTCATAATCTCCACAGCTTCTAGTGATAGTTTCATGGGTATGTACATGTCAAAACTATACAAATTGTACACTAAAATGTATAAAGTTTATTGTATATCACTTACACCTCAAAAAATCTGGAGATAAAATATTGACATTTCTGCAAAAGATAAATAGATTTTGAGAGTATTATGCTAAATGAAATAAGTCAAGTAGAAAAAGAATAGGACTGTATGATTTCACTCACGTGTGGCTTCTAAAACAAAAGCAACACAGGGACAAACAAAACAAATGCACAGACTCATAGATACTGACAACAGAATGGTGGTTACCAGAGGGAAGGCGTTGGGAGAGGACAAATAGGGCAAAGGGGGTCAAATACATGGTGATGGGAAGAGACTAGACTTCAGGTGGTAAGCATGCAATAGAGTATATGCATGTCTCATTATAGCTGTAACCCTGAAATTTATATAATGTGAAAAACCAGTGTAACCCCAATACATTTATATTGAAAAATATGTGTGTTTTTAAAAGAAAACATAACAAAATTAAGTATGTCATGTTATCCCTTTATTGAATGCCTTCCAATGGGTTCCCATATTCTGCAGACTGAAAACCCAAATCTCTACTATGATGGTTAATTTTAAGTGTCAAATTAGCTAGGCTACCATACCCAGATATTTTGTCAAACACTGTTCTTGTTTTATATTGTTATTTCCTTGAATGAGATAACAGTGCCAACAATGGGCCCTGGGTAACACAGATTGCCCTCCATAATGTAGGTGGGGCTCATCTAGGCAGTCGAAGGACTTAAGGACTTAAGGACTCTGACCAAAGAAGAGACAGTTCCATCAGCAGACTGCCTTCCGTTCAAACGGCAGCTTTTCCCCTGGGTTTTGTCTGCCAGTCTACTCTGCATATTTGGGACCTCCTAATCTTCACAATTGAGCAATCCTAGGAGCCAATTCCTTAAAATATATCTCTCTTTCTACACACATGTGGATGCACGTGTGCGCGCGCGCACACACACACACACACACACACACGCACGGCTTAGACGTTCTATTTCTCTGACAACATTGGTTAATATATCCACATTTACCAGAATTGTTCCACATATTTTGTCCCCTGATATTTCTAAACTTATTGCCTTCTACCCCTCCCCAACTTGGCCCTGTCCTGCTCCAGGGCCTTATTTAATAGGCCAGTGGACATCTCATCTCACAGTATTGCTAATTGCTGATATTCATGCTTGAAGTGTTTTCCCCAGACATCCCCGTGCTCCCTCACCTATCCTTGTTCGTGATTTTTTTTTTCGATGTTACCTTTCCCTTTTTGTATTCTAAGAACTAAGAAAATTCCCTGGCACAAAATGGCCATGCACTAAAGTGTTTTTTGTGTGTGTGAGTTATGAAAGTAGACACTCAGCTTCTCCCTATGAAAAGTGGGAGCACTCAGTGTAGGAACAAGACAACACTCCTTTTTCCAGACTAAAATTAGGCAGATATAGGTTGAATTTGCCACAATAATCCAACTCAGAGGCAAAAGTTAGAGTCTTCCTAGAAGGAAGAAATTTGCTCATTGGATTGATGCTGTGGATTCCCTTGTTAAGTCCTTGTCACAGGTCCAATCAAATAAAGGTTTATTTTACTCTCAAAAGCACTTTATTAACTAGCTACTACATTAAGAAGATAAGCATTCTGGAATTAATTAAAATAAGCATTGGAAACTTTCCTGAATATAGTAGCTTTGGAAAACACCGATAAGAATGAGTAAATAAGGAGCTGATTTATACCTCATTTACCCTATTGTGTGGAAACTGTGAGTTATAATTAAAAGCTATATCACCTATTGCTGAGGAGGGTTTTTGTTTACCTATCAAAACAACATTCCACAAAACTTAAACTAGCTCCACTTGAACATTCAAATCTTCCTTTCATTATAGACAAAGTGAGATGTACTATAGCGCATTGAGAATTCTGAAGAACTACCATCTGGGGGATAGAAAATCGGGTGGGAAAAGGTCTAGCTTAATCTAAAACTTCATCACATTTTGTACATCTAATCATGTTTTAAAACAAAACTGCTTTTATCATCAAAGGAAAATAGAAAATATTGGTGCCACTTTTCTTCTGAGAAGTGGATGGTGTGTTCTGTGTCTTAGAAAGTCTTCTCCCTCTCCAGAAAGATTTAAAATAATGTTACCCATTTATAATTGTGAATCACAAATGTGACTGATAAGTAGTTTGGTGCTTTGAAGACCACAAGATAAAAAGATGTTTTGGAAATGCCATATATAGGATAATTAAAAAATAAAAACAATAGATATGACTAACATGGAGGAAATAGATTCAATATATAAATGTCCGTGAAGGACACTTGGGATGATGTTAGCAACAAAGGTGAGAGGCGTACAATTTTTCGAGAAGGCCTCTATGACAAGGTCAGTGGGAGAAATAGCAGCATGGTTAGGTGATTCTCACTTGGTGACTACGATATTGTTTCTGAAAAGAACTGCCAGAGCCAATTTTATGTCTCTGTTCCTTAAACTGTAAATAAAGGGGTTTAACATGGGGGTTACCGCTGTATACATCACAGACGCTATCATGGCTTTTTTATTGGATTCACTTAATGAAGAGGAAAAGTACAGTGCTATAATTGTTCCATAGAAGAGAGACACGACAGAGAGGTGGGAGCCACATGTGGACAAAGCTTTGCGGAGCCCAGTGGTAGAGGGGACTCTCAGGATAGAGGTCCCAATACGGACATAAGAGACCATGATACCACTCAATGGAATAATGGCAATAACAGCCCCTGTAATTAATATGGCCAGGTCATTAACAGAGGTATCTGAGCAGGACAGCTTGAGTAAGAGGGGAACATCACAGAAGAAGTGGGGAATGATACTGTCAGCACAGAAGGAAAGCCGGGCCAGGAGGAGGATGTGCAAGAGGGCATTACCACAGGAGACAAGCCAGGAGCCAGCCACCAGCAGCACACACAGCCCCTCCCTCATGATGGTGGTATAGCGTAGAGGGTGACAGATGGCCACATACCTGTCATATGCCATCACAGCAAGAAGGAGACTGTCAAGAGTGCCAAAAACAATAAAAAAATACATCTGTAAAAGGCACCCTGCATAGGGGATGAATTTGTCCTTAGAGTGCATGTCCCTCAACATCTTTGGGACAGTGACAGATGAAAAGGAGACATCAGTGAAGGCCAAGTGGCTGAGGAAGAAGTACATGGGCGTGTGGAGGCGAGAGTCCAGCCTGATGAGCAGGATGATGAGCAGGTTCCCCAGCACCGTGGTCAGGTACATGCCCAGGAACAGAGCGAAGAACACACCCTGCTGCTCCAGCGGGATGGGGAGCCCCAGGAGGAGGAACCCTGACACGCTGCTCTGGTTCTCCCTCCTCATGCTGCTCCTCTATCTTTAGAAATAAATGAGGAGGAAATATCAGAGACTTTAAAAGTGTCATTATGGCCATCACAGTAGAGGTATTTACTTTCTTCTAGAGATAAATAACTGCTTGAACTTATACCATCAACTAATGCTGCTAAAGCAAGCAATATCCTGAATGACTTACATGATGTCTTCCAAATAAATGCATTCTTCTTATTGTTTTAATCAGCCAAGTTTCTGGTATTATGATATTAATGGGAGATATAAAAATAAATGGGACATACCTCTTCCCTCAGCATGCTGACCCTCTGGGGAGCCCCTGAAAAGGGCTGACCAAAAGTATGGATTTGCACTGAGGGTCATGCAATGATTCTGGCCCCATCTCTTTCTAGCTATTTGCTTAAGGAGCAATTCCTCATTTGGCTTTATCTTGTACCACAATAGTGTGAAGATACCCATTGTACACATTCACATTTAATATAGGACTCTAATTTAGCACATGTTAATATCTAAGAAGAGTGTCCTGAATAAAATAAACATAAAATATTAGCAATTGCTTTTATGCCAGGATAAGTATCTAAGGAAAACCAGGATCAAGTTCAGAAATTTAATAAAACAACATTATGAGATTGTCAGCATGAAGGACTAAAGATTTACCTGAATATTATGTTAACTCATCTGAGCTTTTGCACTCTCAAGTGGAGTCTCCGAGCTCATATCCCATCATTGGGGTAAATCTGATAGAACTTGTCTTAGTGTAAGTTCATCTTTTACCTAGATATAAAACTTACTTCATATCATATGTCTTTGTTTATATCTGGTGCTTCACATTGGCTCAGAAATCGTAGAAAGAAAATCACCTGGATCTGAGATCTGAGAACCAGGATGTGAGGTGTCTATTAGAATTCACAGTTCCCTGGTGAACCATCACTATTTCCCAATACCAATCTTCACACTTGTAATACTTGATATTTAATGAATACTATGTCAAACAAATGCATTTTTGCATTATTGCCTCATTGAATTTTCAAATCTCCTAGGACAAGGGTGTTTTAAAGCTTCATCATAGACATATTCAGAAGGAATGAGAACTATCATGATGTCACACCATAACTGTTGTAGTCAAAATTCTCTCATGGTTTTTAAATTTACTCAAATCTCTGCTGATATGACCCTACTCTTTCTCCCTCTATTTAATTAAACAAAAAAGCCAGGACCCTAAGGAATATTTTTTCATGATTTGAAAGTACCCACTACTCAGATTAGTGTCAATACTCATAGTCCTTTAGCCCTTGAGTTTGCAAGTGGCTTTCATAAGCCTTCAGGTTTATTCAATTCATTAGTGTTTATTTTGTGTTCGAGAAGTAGAGAAAAAAAGTTGTTTTATTTTCTTTCATTTACTAACAGAAGCAGTGAAATTGATTAGAGAATCTTAAGTAGATATTGTATGATGGAACTTAATCACAAAGGTAGATTTTCTGATAATTTTCACAAGAGAGTGAGAATCTTTCCATTTCTTTCCATGCATAGTAGAAGGGTTGAACTAAAGTTAAATGTTAAAATACCATATGCTTGCAAGAGGAACTCAACTTTCATATTGTTGAACTTGACTTTGACATTGTTATGTAAGGATCTGACCGGGTAGGTAATCTCAGTAGGCAACCAGGGAACTAGGACATCTCCTGGAGGAGAACCAAGAGAGATGATCCCTAATAACCCTGCGGAGCTGAAACTTGAAGGGAAAGTAACAATAGAGAAATGGAGCCTTCATTTAGTCAGCACCACATGTGAAAGAGGTGACTGGGAAAATGCTCAGTACAGAGAAGAGGAGAAGCTGTGATCTCGAGGTTTGCAGAGGCCTAATTTTTCTGTCTTTGTACCATATACTGTCTCCCAAGCAGTCAGAAAAGGGAGAGTCAGGTGCCTTAGCCTCCACAAAGTTACAGTTAACCAAGAGTTCACAAGATCTTAGCATTTATCCACCTTACAAACAAGTCTTACAGTGGTTATCACTATTTCTTTCGATTTGACATTGGGGCTGCTGAGCATCACAGGCCAATCCCAAGGGAACAAATGTATCCAGTGTGAAAAAGACAGAGATTCAAGTGTAGACATATGTAACACCAGAAATAAGCATTTCATTTCTAAACTATGTCAACAAAATTGAAGAAGAGTGTCAAAAATGGGCTTCCAGGCCCCTCCTGTATTATTCAAATCACTGAAAAATGGCCCCCGCTTTCTTTAAAATGAGCTTTTTTGAAGGGGTGAGGTAGAAGACTGCTGTGGATTCTGATCTCTAGCAAGTAAAGAGTCAAAATCTGAGAATGTTAAACTCACACATATATTTGTATCTTGGTTTTAAGTCTCTATCCTACACATCTTCTGAGCAAAGGAAGTCAGGGTATGAGTTTGTTACACACAAAAGCAGTCACTGTGACAGATACACACTTGTCAAAGGGAGACTGATAGACTTCTCTAGCTTAAATCAAGGTAAGTAAATGCAGCCAGGGTATGAGTCACCTTCACACAAATCTATGCAAAACTCACAAACAAAATACAGTGTCACATGCACCTCACAGCTGCACACACAGAACTATCACACACCATCCACTGCATGCATTGAGGTCATAAGCAGACATACATATTCAGATCACAGGTGATGCACAATGTCTTTCACACTGCACACAGGCAACAAAACTTATGTAAACTAAGTGTGCACATTGCTGAAAAGAAATTTCAGCCTTCCCTGACTTGTATATATTCCACGTGAGAGCACTCAGTATGTGATTCAGAGGAGCATGCACACAATGGGACATTTCTGGGCCCCTGCTGACCTATGCCAGTGCTGTGTGTTCATATACCTTCTGCTTCATGATGTAAAGTGCATCTTCACCTTCTGTGCAGAAGACACAGGATTGAAGAAAAAAGAGCAATACTCGGTGGCCTGAGGACTTTTACAGACTTTCACATCTGTTCTCCAGCTTCCAGACAATGGGCAGACAACCTCTTTTTACCCATCAGGAAGAAACCCCAGAGGAGAACATCCCCAAGTCCCTGAGTAGAGGAGCAGTCAACTCAGGCTAATTACCACACTTCCTACTGGCCCCTTGGGAAGGAGCATGTTTAAGATCCAGAGGGCCTAAGCTGCTACTAGAGTCACAGTAATGCAAAAAGATGCAAAAAATCAGACCATTAAGAAACAGCACAGCACTCAGAGAGTTGGAGAAGTCAGGTTTATTACACTAGTGGCAGTCCCAGAGGAGCTGGCACTCTGAAGACCTGGGCCAGGAGCTCAGTTTCAACATCACTTATACAATACCTATTTGGGACAGGCTGATTGGTTAACTTGTCCTCAGACCATTCCAAAGCTATGGGTGCAGGTAGTTACATTTGTTGCTTAGACAGAGCAAGCCAAAGGGAGGATGAGTTTTTAGTTACCTTTGAGTACAGCCTGTGCAGCAAGCATACTAAAGAAGCAGAACAAAGAGCTAATTAGCTTTTGGGGTACAAATTCCTCTTCAACAGGAGAAAGTGTGCATTATGCCCATGGTGGTCTTCATGGCAGGTCTCTGGATTGGAAACAGAAGGTTCCCCAGTAACCTGCAGCCTCTGCATCACAAATTCAGCTGCTCTGTACAGCTGAATTTGTATATGGCCCAGGCAGTGCACAGGCTCCAGCGGGCTGCTGCAGGCTCCCAGAGCACTTCCACAGAATTTTCCTAGACATCTATTACACCCTGAACAATTGTAATGATCTCCCCTTGCCTCTGAGAGGTTCTGAAGCATAGGGTCCATGCCTTGTTGAGGAATAGAGTGATTGAATCTGCATGTTCTGGGAGAAACGACTCTGGGCTCGTTGCTTAGTAAGAGAACATACCCAAGTAATCCGCCAAAGATCTCTGAAACTCATGTTCCACAAGTGGAGATAATAATAGTTCTCATCATGTAAGTTTGAGAGATGGTTAAATGAGAACATAACGAAAGCTTCAAAGATGTTAAGCTTTATTGTCATTGTATCAGCAGGGATCAACCACAGCTCACACGAGGTGCTTCATTATTTTTGAATTAATTAATTTGTTCATTCATTCACTTCACTACTATTAAGTTTCTCACAAAGTGATATACACTTTGGAGACATAGCAGTGAGTAACATAACAGAAACATCTCCTGGAGAACACACATTCAACTAGGAGTTACTGAAAAAATGATAATTCAAAGTAAACAGTAGGAAAATGAGAAAGATTCCTGGGCTATAGTAAAAAACAGACTTGCAGCTAGAGAGAATCCCAAAAGTTCTTGAACAGGTGAATGGGGAAAAGAAAGCTGTGTATGTTTATACAATAGAATTAATGTCCTCATACTCAGCAATTTAAAAAATGAACAAATGAATAAAAAAAGAAAGATGTGTTGATATATATTATAAAATGATGAATCTCAAAATGTTTATGCTGAGTGCAACAAGACAGCAGTAAAAAAAATACTAAATATACTACATGGAATAAGTCAAATGCAAAAGGAAAAGAACTGTATGATTTCACTCATATGTGGCTTCTAAAACAAAAAAACCACAGGAACAAACAAAATAACACAGAGACTCATAGATATAGACAACAGAATGGTGGTTACCAGAAGAGAAGGGGCTGGGGAGGACAAGTAGGGTAAAGGGGTCAAATACATGGTGACAGGAAGAGTCTAGACTTCAGGTGATAGGTAGACAATAGAATACACAATGTCTCATTATAGTTGTAACCCTGAAACTTATATAATGTGATGAACCAATGTAACCCCAATACATCTATATTTTAAAATGTGGATGTTTTTAGAAGAAAAAAATAAATT
Organism: Cynopterus sphinx; assembly: GCA_030015415.1. NCBI lineage: Eukaryota > Metazoa > Chordata > Mammalia > Chiroptera > Pteropodidae > Cynopterus > Cynopterus sphinx. The sequence continues at coordinate 121,260,245 of CM057385.1, read as the reverse complement.
TTTTCACATTATACCTTTATCTAATACCTTCCAAAGGGTTTCCAAATTACTCAGACTGAAAACCAAAATCTCTACTATGATGATTAATTTTATGTGTCAAATTGGCTAGGGTTCTGTACCAGGATACTTTGTCAAACACTATTCTAGATGTTTCTATAACAGTATTTTTTTTTTGCATGAGATTATCTATAAAATCAACAGGCTCTGAGTAAAGCAGTTTGCTCTCCAGAATGTAGGTGGGACTCATCCAGGCAGTTGAAGGCCTTAAGAAGAATTCTGACCTCCCCCAAAGAAGAACCAGTTCCGTCAGCAGACTGCCTTCACTATGAACTATAGCTTTTCCCTGGGTATTTGTCTGCCAGCCTACCCTGCTGATTTGGGACACACTAAGTTCCACAATTGCACAATCATATAAGCCAATTCCTTAAAATACATCTCTCTTTCTACACACATGTGGACACACACACACACACACACACACACACACACACACACACATTATTGGCTCTATTTCTCTGAAGAATATTGTCTAAAATATCTACATTTACTATAATTGCCCCACATATTTGGTCTCCTGATATCTCTACACTTATTGCCTTCCATCTCTCCCCCACTTGGCCCAGTACAGCTCCAAGGGCTTCTTTAATAGGCCAGGTACCATCTCACCTCAGGGTAGTGCTCCTTGCTGATCTTCATTCTTGGAGTGTTTTTCCCCAGATATCTATATGTTCTCTCATTCATGTTTTTCATTGAATATTACCTTTCCCATTCTGTATTCCCAGAACTTAGAAAATGGCCTGGCACATGATAGCCATGCACTAAAGACATTTTCTGTGTGTGAGTGGTGACGGCATGCACTCAGCTTCTTCCTATGAGAAGTGGGAACGCTAAGTGTGGGAATAAGACAACACTCCTTTTTCCAGACTAAACTTAGGCAGGTATAGGTTTTATTTGCCACAATAATCCAACTCAGAGGCAAAACTTAAAGTCTTCCTAGAAGAAAGATATTTGACCCTTGGACTGATGCTGTGTGCTCCCTTGTTAAGTCCTTGTCACGGGACCAACCAAATTTAAGTTTATTTAGGTTTTAGCTGCCCTCAAAAGCACTTTATTAACTAGCTACTACATTAAGAAGGTAAGCATTTGGGACTTTATTAAAATAAACATTGGAAACTTTACTGAATATGTGTAGGTTTCCAAAACAATAGGTAAGAAAGAAAAAGTAAGGAGTGGATTGTTGTCGCATTTACTTAACAGGTAAAAACTGTAGTTATAATTAAAAGTTATATTACCTACTGATGTGGAGAGGTTTTTAATTCCTATCAAAACAATATTACACGAAACTTATACTGTCTCTTCTTAAAGAAACAAATCTTCATTTTATTATAAACAAAGTGAAACATACTACATAGCACAGTGAGAATTCTGACCACCTACCACCTAGAGGTTGGGAAATCAGGTGTGAGAAAGTCCAATTTAATCCAAAACATTGTCACATTTCATACCTCTAATTATGTATTATAGCAAAACTGCTTTTATCTCTAAAAGGAAAAGAATGCTGAAGTCTTTTTCCTTCTGAGGTGGTTGGTGTGTTCTGTGTCTTAGCAAGTCTCCTCTCTCTCCAGGAAGATAACACAAAGCTCAAACCATTTAGAATTCTGAATCACACACCTGACTGATGACTAGTTTAGTGCTTTGAAGACTACAAGATAAACATGTGTTGTGGACAATGCCATATTTAGGATACTGAAAAATCAATGGAAAATGGATATGACTAATGTGGAAGGGAGTAGATCCAATAATATAACAGCCCCTGAAGGACACTTGGGAGGGTGCTGGCGACATATATGATAGACACAATTTTTTGAGAAGGCCTCTATGACAAGGCCAGTGGGTGAAATCAGAACATAGTTAGGTGATTCTCACTTGGTGACTAGAATATTGTTTCTGCAAAGACTCCCCAGAGCCAATTTTATGTCTCTGTTCCTTAGGCTGTAAATAAAGGGGTTTAACATGGGGGTCACCGCTGTATACATCAGAGAGGATATCATGGCATTGTCATTGGAATCACTTAATGAAGAGAAAAAGTACAGTGCTATAATTGTTCCGTAGAAGAGAGACACCACAGAGAGGTGGGAGCCACATGTGGACAAGGCTTTGCGGAGCCCTGTGATAGAGGGGACTCTCATGATAGAGGCCCCAATACAGCCATAAGAGACCAGTATGCCACTCACTGGAATAATGGCAAGCACAGCAACTATGGTGAACATGACCAGCTCATTGACGGAGGTATTTGAGCAGGACAGCTTGAGAAGGAGGGGAAGGTCACAGAAGAAGTGGGGAATGATATTGTCAGCACAGAAGGACACCCGAGCCAGGAGGAGGGTGTGCAAGAGGGCACTGGCACAGGAGACAAGCCAGGAGCCAGCCACCAGCAGCACACATAGCCCCTCCCTCATGATGGTGGTATAGCGTAGAGGGTGACAGACGGCCACATACCTGTCATATGCCATCACTGCAAGAAGAAGACTGTCCAGACAGCCAAAAACTATGAAAAAATACATCTGTAAAATGCACCCTACATAGGGGATGAATTTGTCCTTAGAGCGCATGTCCCTCAACATCTTTGGGACAGTGACAGATGAAAAGGAGACATCAGTGAAGGCCAAATGGCTGAGGAAGAAGTACATGGGCGTGTGGAGGCGAGAATCCAGCCTGATGAGCAGGATGATGAGCAGGTTCCCCAGCACCGTGGTCAGGTACATGCCCAAGAACAGGGCGAAGAACATGTCCTGCTGCTCCAGCGGGATGGGGAGCCCCAGGAGGAAGAACCCGGATACGCTGCTCTGGTTCTCCCTCCTCATGCTGCTCCTCTGTCTGCAGAAATGAAGGGTAAAGGAAATATCAGAGACTTTGAAAGTGTCATCATGGCCTTCACAATAGGGACTCTCACTTTCTCCAGGAGAAAAAAATAACTGCTTGAATTTATATTGTCAGCTGATGCTGTCAAAGCAAGCAACACCCTCAATGCCTAATATGATGTCTTCCAAATAAATGCATTCTTATTAATCTTTTAATCAATCAGGTTTTGGCATTATGATACTAATTGGAGGGACAAGAACAAAGGGACACACAGGTCCTCTTCCCTTGGTGTGCCAACCCTCCGGAGAGTACGTGACAGAGGACTGACTAAAGGCATGGCTCTGCAGCCAGGGCAGTGCAGTGATTCTGGCCCCACCTCCTTTTAGCTGATGACTTAGGGAACCACGCCGCTCTTGACTTCATCTTGTGCACTGAAGTGTGAAAATATCAATAGCACACATTCACAGTTAATAAGAGGATTCTAATTCAATACACATTAATATCTAAGAACAGTGTCCTAATAAAATAAACACACAAAATTTTAATAATTTGTTTTATGCCAAGATAAATATTTAAATAAAACCAAGATTAAGTTCAGAAATTTAATAAAACAACATTACGAGATGGTCAGAATAAAGGAGCACAGTTTTGGCCTAAAATGGGTGCTAACTCAACATAATTCTCACACTTTCAAGGGGAGTTTTTGAACTCATATCCTACCATTTGGGTTAGTCTGATGGAACTAGTCTTAGTGCAAGTTCATCTTTTGCCAAGATAGAAAACATATTTCCTTTCGAGTCTCTGTTTATATCCAGTGATTTAAGTGGGCTCAGAAATAGTAGAAAGAAAGACACCTGAGATCTGAGATCTGAGATCTGAGAACTAGGGATGCCAAATGATGAAAGGTGTTTATTAGAAATCACAATTACTGAGTGACAATTGCTGTTTCCCAATATTGAACTTCACGTTTATAATACTTTACATTTAATGAACACCATGTCAGACAACACGTTTTTGCATCATTGCCTCATTGAATCTTCAACAGTCCTAGGATAAGGGTGTTATTAAAGCTTGGTTATAGACATACTTAGAAGAAATGAGAACTCTCATGGTGTTACACAGTAACTGCTGTACTCACAATTCTCTCACTTTTTCACATTTTCTAAATTTACTCGAATCTCTCCTACTGTTTCTCCTCTCTTTAATTAGACAACAGAGGCAACACTTAAGAAACATTTTTTCAGAATTTGAAAGCATCTCCTTGCTCACATAGCTGTCACCACATTTTTTCAGAATTTGAAAGCATCTCCTTGCTCACATAGCTGTCACCACTCAATAACCCTTGAATTTACTAATGGCTTTCATAAACTTTCAAGTTCATTCAATTCATCAATGTTTAATTTGTGTCTGGGAAGTAGAAAAAAATAGTAATGTATTTTTTTCATTTACTAGGAGAGCTGTGTAATTGCTTATGGGACTTCACATAGATATCATATGGTGGAACCTAATCTCAAGGGTAGATATTCTGATCATGTTTACAAGAGAGAGAATCTACCCTTTTCTTTCCATGGGTGGTAGAAGGGTAAAGTTAAATGTTAAAATCCTCATATTCTTAGGAGAGGAACTCGACATTGACATTGTTGTGTAAGTATCTGACCAGGTAGATCATCTCAGTAGATAACCCAGGACCTCAGACATCTCTTGGAGGAGACCCAGGAGAGACGATCCCTAATCACACTGCAGAGCTAAAACTTGAAGGGAAGGAAACAATGCAGAAACGGTGCCTTAATTCAGTCACTACCATGTGTGAAAGAGGTGGCGGGGAAAATACTCAGTACAGAGAAGAGGAGAAGCTGTGACCTGGAGGTTTGCATAAGCCTAACTCCTGTTTTTGTACCAGATATTATCTCCTACGCAGTCAGAAAATGCAGAGGCAGGTTCCTGGTCTCCACGATGCTACAGTTTACTAAGTGTTCACAAAGTCCTAGTATTTAAGCACCTAATAGACAAGATTTTACAGTGGTTTTCACTGTTTCTTTCCATTTGACATGGAGGCTGCTGGGCATTCCAGCTAAACCCAAGACTGCAAAGTAATCCAGTGTGAAAAAGACAAACATTCATGTGTAGACACGTGTAATGCCAGGAGGAGCATTTATTTTCTAAACTATGTTAATTAATTTGAGAAGAGTGTCAGAAATATTGGGCTTCTGGGGACTGTCCTGTATTATTCAAGTCACTGAAAAATGACCTCCAACTCTTCTTCAAAAGGGTCTTTTTTCTTTTTTGGAGATGCCTGTGTGGATTCTGGTCTATAGCAATTAGAGAGGCAGAATAAGAGAATATTAAATACACACACGCACACATATTTGTAGCTCAATTTTAAGTCTCTATCCTTCACATCTTCTGAGTAAGTGAAGTCAGGGTGTGAGTTCATTACACACAAAAGCAGTCACTGTAACAGATAAACACTTGCAAAGGGTGATTTATCTATTTCTCTACCTTATAACATGGTAGGTAAGTGTAGTCATGATATGAGTCACCTTCACACAAATCTATGCATAATTCACAAACAAAATAGTGTCACATGCACCTCACAGCTGCACACACAGAACTATCACGCACCCTCTACCACATGCATTGAAGTCATAAGCGGTCATACGTATTCAAATTGCAGGTGATGCACAGCACACAGACAACAAAATCAAGGAAAAAAAGTGCATTCCATGCTGAGAGGAAATTTCTAGTCTTCCCTGACTTATATATATTCTAGGTGAGAGAACTCAGTGTATGAATCAGTGGAGTGCACACACACATACACGCTCGTATGCACATGGTCACACACATGACTATGGACATTTCTGGTCCCCAGCCAATCTATCCCAGTACTGTAAGATCAGATACCTTCTGTCTCATGATGTTACCTGAATCTTCACTTTCTGTCCACAAGACCCAGGATTAAAAGGAAAGGAAACCTTGGTGGACTGAGGATTCTTACAGACTTTCATATCTGTTACCAGATTCAAAACAGTGGGCAGACAACCTTTTTTACCCATCAGAAAGACCCCGAGAGGAAAACAGCCCCAAATCCCTGAGTAGAGCAGCAGTCAACTCGGGTTAATTACCCCACTTCCTCCTGGCCCCTTGGGAAGGAGCATGGTTAGGGTCCAGAGGGCCTGAGCTGCAACTGGAGACACAGGAGAAGGTGTCCATGATGTTCCTAATATGTCGGGCTTCAGGTCAGGTCTAAAGATAGGAAGCAGGAGGTTCCCCAGTCACCTGCAGCCTCCACATCACAAATTCAGCTTCTCTGTACCGCTGTGTACAGCCCAGGCATCGCACAGCCTCCAGCTGCTGCTGCAGGCTCCCACAGTACCTACACAGACTTTTCTGCAACCTCCATTACACCCTTACAAATGAACAGGTCTTTCTGTGCTCCTGTGAGGTTCTAAAGCATAGGGTCCATGCCAGTTGAACAGTAAGGGATTGAAACCTTATACTCTGAAAGAAACAACTCTGGGTTCACCGCTTATGAAGAGAGCATACCTGAGTAATTTGCCACGAGCTTTGAGGTTCAGGTGCTTTAAAGTGGAAATAATAATGTTTTTTTTCATGTGAGTTTGAGAGATGATTAAATGAGTGCATGACGAAAGCTTAAAAGGTGTTAAGATCTATTGTCATTGTCTGTATCAGGAGGGATCAAACGTGGCTCACACAGGGTGCTTGGTTAATGTTGAATTAATTCATTTTTTTGTTCATTCACTTAAATAATTATTAAGTGTCTCACAAAAATATACTTATAGTGATGTATACTTCAGAGACATGGCAGTGAATAACAGAAATGGTGAAAACCCTCTTGGGGAATACACATTCAAGTAGGAGGTGCAGAAAAAAATGTTAATGCAAAATTGATGGTAGGAAAACATTCCCAGAAATAGTAAAAATCAGGGAGAATCCAAAATGTCCATGAACAGGTGAATAGGGAAAAGAAAGCTGTGTGTGTTCATACAATGGTATACTACTCAGCAATAAAAAATAAATGAACAAATGAATAAAAAGAATGAAAAATGCATTGATACATATTCTTACATGGGTGAATCTCGAAATGCTTCTTCTGAGTGCAAGAAGACAGCAATAAAAGTATATACACTGTATGATTCCATTTAGATAAACTTCTAGAATATGCAACCTAATCTATGTGGCAGAAAACAGACCAGTGACTCTCCTGGGGACAGATAGAAGGAGAAAAGAAAAAGCAAGAGGGTGGGCACGAGGAAGCTGCATAATCTCGACAGCTTTTAGTGATAATTTTGTGTGTTTATACATATCAAAACTATTCAAATTGTATACTTTAAATATGTAAAGTTTTATATCTGGAGATAAAATATTGACATTTGTGCAAAACATAGATAGATCTTGAGAGTATTATGGAAAATAACATAAGTCAAGTGGAAAGAAAAACTGTATGATTTCATTCATATGTGGCTTCTAAAACAAAATAACACAGGAACAAACAAAGCAAACACACAGACTCATAGATACAGACAACAGAATGAGAAGAAGGAGTTAGGGGAGGGCAAATAGGGTAAAGGTAGTCAAATATATGGTGATGGGAAGAGACTAGACTTCAGGTGGTAAGCACACAATAGAGTATACAGGTGTCTCATTGTAGTTGTAACCCTGAAATTTATATAATGTGATGAACCAGAGTAACCCCAATACACTTATTTTTTAAAACAGGGGTGTCTTTAAAGGAAAAAAAAATAAGTATGATCATGTTATTTTATATTGAATACTTTCCATGGATTCCCAATTACACAGACTGAAAACCAAAAACTACTATGATGGTTAATTTTACACATCATATTGGCTAGGCTACTGTACCTAGATATTTTGTCAAATAATATTCTAGATGTTTGTATAACGGTACATCTTTGAATGAGATTAACAGTGCAATCAACTGGCTCTGAGTAAAGCAGTTTGCCCTCCATAATGTAGGTGGGACTCATCTAGGCAGTTAAAGGCCTTAAAACAATTCCTACCTCCCCCAAAAAAGAGACAGTGCCTGCAGACTGCCTTCACTTCAAACTGCAGATTGTCCTTGGGTTTTCGTCTGCCAGCCTACCCTGCAGATTTGGGCCTTACTAACCTCCACAACTGCACAATCATATGAGCCAATTCCTTAAAATACATCTCTCTTTCTACACACATGTGGACACACACACACATGTAGACACACACTCACATGGCTTTGGTTCTATTTCTCTAGAGAACATTGGCTAAGACATCAACAATGATTGTAACTGCCCCACCAATTTTGTCCCCTGATATCTCTAAACTTATTGAATTCCAGCCCTCCCCCACTTGACCCTGTCCAGAAGCCCCCTTAATAGGCAAGGGGTCATCTCACCTAAGGGCATTTCTAGTTACTGATCTTCATTCTTGAAGTGCTTTTCCCCAGTTATCACCATGTTCCCTCACCTGTCCTCATTCATGTGTTTGCTTGGATATTACCGTTCCCATTTTGTATTTCCAGAACTTAGAAATTGCCTGGCACATAATATTTACACACTAAGAGTTTTTCTGCATGGGAGTTGTGACGGCATGCACTCAGCTTCTTCCTATGAGAAGTGGGAGCCCTCGGTGTGGAAACAAGACAACACTCAGTTTTCCAGACTAAAATTAGTCAGATATAGGTTGTATTTGCCTCAAAAATCCAACTCAGAGGCAAAAAGTCGAGTCTTCCTAGAATGAGAAAATTTGATCATAGGATTGACAGTAGTATGCTGTCCTGTTAAGTACTTGTCACAGATAGATTCAAACTAAAGTTCATTTAGCCCTCAAAAGCACTTTATTAACTAGTTCTACATTAAGAAGGTAAGCATTCTGGACCTTATTTAAATAAACATTGAAAACTTTACTGAACATTTATGGCTATGGAAAACAATAGTAAGAATGAGTAAATAAGGAGCTGATTGATATTGCATTACCTCAATGGGTAGAAACTGTGAATTATAATTAAAAGTTATATCACCTATTGCTAAAGAAGGTTTTCTTAGCTATCAAAAATATATTCCACAAAACTTAAACTGGCTCCACTTTAAGGTACAAATTTTCATTTTGTTATAGACAAAGTGAGACAGATTATAGCACATTGAGAATTCTGAACAGCTACCACCTGGGACTCAGAAAGTTGGATGTGAAAAAGTCTAGCTTAATCTAAAACACCATCACATTTCGTACATCTAATCGTGTCTTAAAGCAAAACCACTTTTATCTTTAAAACGGGAATGGAAAATGCTGGTGTCATTTTCCTTCTGAGAGGTGGTTGGCATGATCTGTGTCTTAGCAAGTCTTCTTCCTCTCCAGGAAGATACAAAAAAAGCTCAACCTATTTAGAATTGTGAATCACACACCTGACTGATGACTAGTTTGGTGCTCTGAAGACTACAAGATAAACATGTGTTGTGGGCAATGCCATATATAGAATGATTGAAAAATAAATGGACAATGAATATAATTAAAGACGAGGGGATTCAATCCAATAACGTAAATGCCCATGAAGACCATTTGGGAGGGTGGTAATGACATAGGTGATAGACATGCAATTTTTTGAGAAGGCCTAAATGACAAGGCCACAGGGTGAAATAACAACATGGTTAGATGATTCTCACTTGGTGACTAGAATATTGTTTCTGCAAAGAATCCTCACGGCCAATTTTATGTCTCTGTTCCTTAGGCTGTAAATAAAAGGGTTTAACATGGGGGTCACTGCTGTATACATCAAAGAGGCTATCATGGCTTTATCATTGGAATCACTTAATGAAGAGGAATAGTACAGTGCTATAACTGTTCCATAGAAGAGAGACACCACAGAGAGGTGGGAGCCACATGTGGACAACGCTTTGTGGAACCCTGTGGTGGAGGGGACTCTCAGGATAGATGCCCCAATACGGCCATAGGAGATCACAATGGCACTAAAGGGAAAAATGACAACCAGAGCCCCTACGATAAACATGACCAGCTCATTGACAGAGGTATTTGAGCAGGACAGCTTCAGGAGAACGGGAAGGTCACAAAAGAATTGGGGAATATTATTGTTAGTACAGAAAGACACTTGGGCCAGGAGGAGGGTGTGAAAGAGGGCACTGCCACAGGAGACAAGCCAGGAGCCAGCCACCAGCAGCACACACAGCCCCTCCCTCATGATGGTGGTATAGCGGAGAGGGTGGCAGATGGCCACATACCTGTCATATGCCATCACTGCAAGAAGGAGACTGTCAAGAGAGCCAAAAATAACGATAAAATTCATCTGTAAAATGCACCCTGCATAGGAGATGAATTTGTACTTCGTGTGCATGTCCCTCAACATCTTTGGGACAGTGACAGATGCAAAGGAGACATCAACGAAGGCCAAGTGGCTGAGGAAGAAGTACATGGGTGTGTGGAGGCGAGAGTCTAGCCTGATGAGCAGGATGATGAGCAGGTTGCCCAGCACCGTGGTCAGGTACATGCCCAGGAACAGGGCGAAGAACACGTCCTGCTGCTCCAGCGGGATGGGGAGCCCCAGGAGGAGGAACCCGGATATGCTGCTCTGGTTCTCCCTCTTCATGCTGCTCCTCTGTCTGCAGGAATGAAGGGTCAAGGAAATATCAGAGACTTTGAATGTGTCATTATGGCCTCCAATAGGGACTCTTACTTTCTCCTGGAGAAAAAAATAACTGCTTGAACTTATATTGTCAGCTGATGCTGTCAAAGCAGGCAACACCCTCAATGCCTAACATGATGTCTTACAAATAAATGCATTCTTCTTATTCTTTTAATCAACCATATTTTGGCATTATAATACTAATTGAAGTGACAAGAACAAATGGGACACGCAGGACCTCTTCCTTTGGCATGACGACCCTCCATGGAGCCCCTGACAGAAGATTGACCAAATGTATGTATCTGCAGCCTCTCTTGACTTCATCGTGTGCCCTGTAGTGTGAAGATACCAAATGTACACATTCACAGATGATAAGAGGAATCTAATTCAATACACATTAATATCTAAAAGAGTGTCCTGAATAAAATAAACACACAAAATTTTAGCAATTGCTTTTATGCCAGGATAAGTATCCAAGTAAAACCACGATTGAGTTCAGAAATTTAATAAAAAATTACGAGATGGAAAGCATGAAGGACCATGGGTTTGATCTAAAGTTTATGCTAACTCATCAGAGCTCTCACACTCTCAAGGGGAGTTTTCATACTCATATCCTACCATTGGAATAAATATGATGGAACTAGTCTTAATCCAGGTTCATCTTTTGCCAAGATATAAAATGTACTTCATTTTATATGGTCTCGATTATATCTGGTGCTTCAAACTGGATCAGAAATAAATTTTTAAAAAGCCACCTGAGACCTGAGATCTGAGAACTGCAGATGCCAAATGATGTGAGGTGCCTATTAGAATTCACAGTTACCTGGATGACCATCACTGTTTTCCAATACTAATCATCACACCTGTAATACTTGGCATTTAATGAACACTATGCCTGACCAACACCTTTTTGCATTATTGCCTCATGAATCTTCAACAGAACTAGGATAATGTGTTATTAAAACTTCGTTATAGACATACTCAGGAAGAATGAGAACTATCATGACATCATACAGTAACTCAGAATTCTCTCACATTTTTAAAATTTATTCAAATCTCTGCTGCTATGACCCTACTATTTCTCTCTCTTTAATTAGATAACAGAACTAGGACCCTAAAAATTATTATTGAAGGATTTGAAAGCATCCCGCTGCTCACATAGCTGACACAACTCATAGTCCTATAACCATTCAGTTTACAAATGGCTTTCATAAACCTTGAAGTTCATTCAATTCATCAATGTTTACTTTGTGTCCTGGAAGTTGAGAAAATCGTGATTTTATTTTTTTATTTACTATAAGAGCAGTGACATTATTTACAGAATTTTACATAGATATTGTATGGTTGAACCTAACCTCAAAGGTAGATTTTCTGATAATTTTCACGAGAGAGAATCTTTCCATCTCTTTCCATGGGTGGTAAAGGAGCTAAACTAAAGTTAACTCTTAAAATCCTCATGTCTTAGGAGAGGAACTAGACATTTACATTGCTTTGTATCTGATATAGTAGGTAGTCCAAGTAGGTAACTAGTACCTCAGACATCTCCTGGAGGAGACCCAGGAGAGACGATCTCTAATAACACTGTGGAGCTGCAACATGAAGGGAAGGAAAAAATACAAAAACAGTGCCTTCATTCAGTCAGCACCCTGGGTGTAGGAGGTGACTGGGAAAATGCTCAGTAGAGAGGAGAGGTGTGACCTGGTTGTTTGCATAGGCCTAATTTTTCTGTCTCTGTACCAGATATTGTCTCCTAAGAAGTCAGGAGATGGAGAGTCAGGTTCCTGGTCTCCATGATGCTACAGTTTACTAAGTGCTCACAACCTCCTAGTATTAAAGCACCTAAAAGACAAAATTTGCACTATTTATTGCTGTTCATTTCCATTTTACATTGGAAACTGTTGAGCATCGCAGACCATACCCAAGGCCACAAGGCTATCTAATGTGAAAAAAAAACCCCAGAGATTCAAGTGTAGACACACGTGACATCAGAAATGAGCACTTAGTTTCTAAACTATATCAATAAAATTGAAGAAGATTGTCTTGGTCTTCTAGGGTATCCCCTGAATTATTATTTAAATCACTGAATAAAAGTGCTTACTTTCTTCAAAATGAGCTTTCTTAATTTAATTTAAATTTTGAAACTGCCTGTGTGGATTTTTGACTCTAGCAAGTAGAGAATAGACTGTGAGAATGTTAAACACACACACATATTTGTATCTTGGTTTTAGGTTTCCCTCCTATACATCTTCTGAGTAAAGGAAGTCAGGGTGTGAGTTCATTACACACAAAAGCAGTCACTGTGACAGATACATACTTACCAAAGGATAATTGATAGACTTCTCTAGCTTATATCAAGGTAAGTAGATACAGTCAGGGTATGAGTCAAATCGCTGGTGATGCACAGTGTCTTACACACAGCACACAGACAACAAAACTCAAGTAAAATAAGTGCACACGTTGCTGCGAGGAAATTGCCTGCCTTCCCTGTCTTATAATTACTCTAGGTGAGGGCATCCAGAGTGTGAGTCAGCACACCGTCTGCACGAGCGTGCGCGCGCACACACACACACACACACACACACACACACACATGACTGTGGACATTTCTAGGTGCCTGCTGACCTGTACCAGTGTTGTGAGTTCAAATACCTTCTGCTTCATGATGTTACCTAAATCCTCACTTTCTGTGCGCGAGACCAAAGATGGAAGGAAAGAGAGAAAACCTCGGTGGATGAAGGACTTTTACAGACTTTCATATCTGTTCACCAGCTTCAAAACAATGAAGCAGATAATCTCTTTTTACCCATCAGAAAGAAACCAGAGAGGAAAACAACCCCAAATCCCTGAGTAGAGCAGCAGTCAACTTGAGCTAATTACCCGGCTTCCTCCTGGCCCCTTGGGAGGAGCATGTTTGAGGTCCAGAGGGCCTGAGCTGCAACTGGAGTCAGTGGAGAAAGTGTCCATGATGTTCCTGATACGTCAGGATTCAGGTCATATCTCCATATCAGAAGCAGGAGGTTTCCTGGTCACCTGCAGCCTCCGTATCACAAATTCAGCTTCTCTGTACCACTGCGTAGGGCCCGGACAGTGCACAGGCTCCAGCAGCTGCTGAAGGCTCCCAAAGCACCTACACAGACCTGTCTGAAACCTCCATTACACCCTTACGAAGGCTCAGGTCTCCCCGTGCCCCTGTGAGATTTCGAAGCATAGGGTCCATGCCTTGTTGAGTAGGGGGATTTGTTCATATGCTCTGGGGAAAATGACTATGAGCTCACTGCTTACTAAGAGAGCATACCTGAGTAATTTGCCAAAGATCTCTGAGGCTCAGGTTCTTCAAAGTGGAGATAACAAGGGTTCTCATTATGTAGGTTGGAAGGATGGTTAAATGAGTACATAACAAAAGCTTAAAAAGTGTTAAGGTTTATTGTCATTGTCTGTAACAGCAGGAATCAACTTAGACTCACACGAGGTGCTTCTTTAGTGCTGAATTAATTTCTTTGTTCATCCATTCACTTAAATATTAAGTTTCTCACAAAGTAATATACATTTTGGAGACATAGCAGTGAGTAACATAACAGAAACGCCTCCTGGGAAACACACATTCAAGTCGGAGGTGTAGAAAAAAATGTTAATGCAAAAAAAATTGTAGGTAATGGCAAAAATTCCTGGGCTATAGTAAAAATGAGACTTGCAGCTAGGAAGAATTCTAAAATTCCATGAACAGGTGAATGGGGAAAAGAAAGCTGTGTATGTTCATACAATGGAATTACTGTCCTCATACTCAGCAATTTAAAAGATGAACAAATGAATAAAAAGAATGAAAGATGTATTGATGCATATTCTAACAGGGGTGAATCTCAAACTGCTTCTGCTGAGAGCAACAAGACAGCAGTAAAACAATATACACCATATAATTTTATTTAGATAAATGTTGGAAGATGCAACCTAATCTGTGTGACAGAAAACAGATGGAAGGAGCAAAGAGAGAAAAGTGGGAATGAGAAAACTTCATAATCTTGACAGTTTTAGTGATAGTTTCATGGGTGTATACATGTCAAAGCTGTTCAAATTACTTTAAATATATTCAAAGTATGTTAAATATACAAAGTTTTGTGTATGTTACTTACACCTTAAAAAATCTAGAGAAGAAATATTGCCATTTGTGCAAAACATGGATAGATCTTGAGAGTATTATGCTAAATGAAGTAAGTCAGGTGGAAAGAAAATAACTGTATGATTTTACTCATATGTGGCTTCTAAAATAAAAACAACACATGAACAAACAAAATAACACACAGGCTAAGATACAGATACAGAATGGTGGTTACCAGAGGGATAGGGGTTGGGGGAGGACAAATAGGGTAAAGGTGGTCAAAAAAATGGCGATGGGAGATGGGACTTCAGGTGTAAGCACACAATAGAGTATACGGATGTCTCATTATTGTTGAAATCCTGAAATTTCTATACTGTGTAACCACAATACATTTCTATTTTAAAATATGGATGTTTTTAAATCAAAGCATAATGAAATTAAGCATGTCATGTTATTTCTTTATTGAATACTTGCCAATGCTTTCCCATATTATGAAGACTGAAAACCAAAATCTCTACTATGATGGTTAATTGATGTGTCAAATTGGCTAGGCTACCGTACCCAGCTATTTTGTCAAACACTATTCTAAATATTTCTATAACAATATTTTTTGAATGAGTTTAACAGTGCAATTCACAGGCTCTGAGTAAAGCAGATTGCCCTCCATATAGTAGGTGGGACTCATCTAGGCAGTCGAAGGCTTTAAGAAGAACTCTGATCTACCCCTAAAGAGACACTTTTGTCAGCAGACCGCTTCACCTCCAACTGCAGCTTTTCTCTGGGTATTTATCTGTCAGCTGACCCTGCAGATTTGGGACTTACTAGTCCTCACAACTGTACAATCGTATGAGCAAATTTCTTAAAATAAATCTCTCTCTACATACACATGGACACACACATACACACACACACGCACACACACACACACACACATACACACACACACACACGGATAATTGGTTCTATTGCTATGGAGAACATTGGATAACATATCTACATTTATTGTAAATGCCCCACCAATTTTGTCCCCTGGTATCTCTAAACTTACTGCCTTTCATCCCTCCCCGAATTGACCCAGTCTAATTTCTTTAATAGGCCAAGTGTCATCTCACCTCAGAGTATTGCTTGTTGCTGATCTTCATGCTTGAAGTGCTTTACCCCAGATATCTCCAGCTCCTTCACCTGTCCTCATTTGTGTTTTTGTTTGGATGTTCCCTATCCCATTTTGTATTCCAAGAACTTAGAAATTGCCTGGCACATATTATTCACACACTAAAGTGTTTTTATGTGTGGCAGTTATGAAAGTACACACTCAACTTCTCCTTTTGAGTGTGGGAGCTTCCATTTGGGAACAAGACAACACTCCTTTTTTCAGACTAAAGTTAGACAGATACAGTTTATATTCGCCACAAAAATCCAACTCAGAGGCAAAACTTAGAGTCTTCCTAGGAGGAAGAAATTTGATCATAGGGTTGATGCTGTGTGCTCCCATGTTAAGTCCTTGTCACAGGTCCAATCAAATTAAAGTTTATTTAGGTTTTCGCTGCCCTCCAAAGCACTTTATTAACTAACTACTACATTAAGAAGGTAAGCATTCTGGATTCATTAAAATAAAAGTTGGAAACTTTCCTGAATATATGTAGCTTTTGAAAATGATAAGTAAAAAAGAGGAAATAATGAGCTGATTTTTGTTGCATTTACTTTGACAGGTAGAAACTGTCAGTTGTAAATAAATGTTTTATCACCAATTGGTGAGAAGAAATTTGCATTCCCATCAAAACAATATTACACAAAACTTATACTGACTCTGCTTAAAGGTACAAATCTTCATTTTATTATAGATAAAGTGATACATACAATAGCACGTTGAGAATTCTGACCAGCTACTACCTAGGGGTTAGGATATCAGTTTTGAGAACATGCAGCTTAATCCAAAATACCACCACATTTCATACATCTAAGCATGTCTTAAAGCAAAACTGTTTTTATCTTTAAAAAAAAAATTTAATGTCGTTTTCCTTCAGAGAGATGGTTGATGTGTTCTGTGTCTTAGCAAGTCACTTCTCTCTCCAGGAAGATAACACAAAGCTCAAGCCATTTAGAATTCTGAATCACACACCTGACTGTGAACTACTTTGGTGCTTTGAAGACTACAAGATAAACATGTGTTGTGGGCAATACCATATCTAGGATACTGAAAAATCAATGGAAAATGGATATGACTAATGTGGAAGGGAGTAGATCCAATAATATAACAGCCCCTGAAGGATACTTGGGAGGGTGCTGGTGACATATATGATAGACACAATTTTTTGAGAAGGCCTCTATGACAAGGCCAGTGGGTGAAATCAGAACATAGTTAGGTGATTCTCACTTGGTGACTAGAATGATGTTTCTTAAAAGACTCCCCAGAGCCAATTTTATGTCTCTGTTCCTTAGGCTGTAAATAAAGGGGTTTAACATGGGGGTCACTGCTGTATACATCAGAGAGGATATCATGGCATTGTCATTGGAATCACTTAATGAAGAGAAAAAGTACAGTGCTATAATTGTTCCATAGAAGAGAGACACCACACAGAGGTGGGAGCCACATGTGGACAAGGCTTTGCGGAGCCCTGTGATAGAAGGGACTCTCAGGATAGAGGCCCCAATACGGCCATAAGAGACCATGATACCACTCAATGGAATAATGGCAAGCACAGCCCCTGCAGTTAACATGACCAGCTCATTAACAGAGGTATCTGAGCAGGACAGCTTGAGAAGGAGGGGAAGGTCACAGAAGAAGTGGGGAATGATATCATCAGTACAGAAGGACAACTGGGCCAGGAGGAAGGTGTGCAAGAGGGAATTGCCACAGCAGACAAACCAGGAGCCAGCCACCAGCAGCACACACAGCCCCTCCCTCATGATGGTGGTATAGCGTAGAGGGTGACAGATGGCCACGTATCTGTCATATGCCATCACTGCAAGAAGAAGACTGTCCAGACAGCCAAAAACTATTGAAAAATACATCTGCAAAATGCACCCTGCATAGGGGATGAATTTGTCCTTATAGTACATGTCCCTCAACATCTTTGGGACGGTGACAGATGCAAAGGAGACATCAGTGAAGGCCAAGTGGCTGAGGAAGAAGTACATGGGCGTGTGGAGGCGAGAGTCCAGCCTGATGAGCAAGATGATGAGCAGGTTCCCCAGCACCGTGGTCAGGTACATGCCCAGGAACAGGGCGAAGAACATGCCCTGCAGCTCTGGCAGAATGGGAAGCCCCAGGAAGAGGAACCCGGATATGCTGCTCTGGTTCTCCATCCTCATGCTGCTCCTCTCTCTGCAGGAATGAGGGGCAAAATAAAATATCAGAGACGTTGGTAGTGTGACTATGGCCTCCACAATAGATACTCTTACTTTCTCCTGGAGAAAAAGAATAACTGCTTGAACTTATATCATCAGCTAGTGCTGCTAAAGTAAGCAACACCCTCAGTGCCTAACACAATGTTATCCAAATAAATGCATTCTTCTTAATCTTTTAATACACTGGGTTTTGGCATTATGATACTAATCTAAGTGATGAGATCAGATGGGAAAGGGCCTCTTTCCTCCATATGCTAACCCTCCAGGGAGTCTGACAAAGGGTGTTTTAAGGTATGTATCTGCAGCCAGAGCAGTAATGTTTCTGTTCCCACCTCTTTCTAGCTGATGACTTAGGGAGCCACACCTCTCTTGGCTTCATCTTGTGCCACTGTAATGTGAACATTTCAATAGTACATCTTTGCATTTAATAACAGGATTCTAATTCAATACACATCAATACCTAAGAAGAGTGTTTGAATAGAATAAACACACAAAAGTTTAGCAATTGCTTTTATGCCATGATAAGTATCCAAGTAATAGTAGGATCAAGGTCAGAAATTTAATAAAACAACATTACAAGATGGTCAGCATGAAGGACTAAGGGTTTACCTTAAGTTCATGCTAACTCATCTGAGCTTTCACACTCTCAAGTGGAGTTTCCGAGTCATGTCCCATCATTGGTGTAAATCTGATAGACTTGTCTTGGTGTAAGTTCATCTTTTACCAAGATATAAAACTAACTTCATATCATATGTCTTGGTTTATACCTGGTTCTTCACATTGGCTCAGAAATAGTAGAAAGAAGGACACCTGAGATCTGAGATCTGGAGACGCCAAAGGATGTGGGGTGTTTATTAGAATTCACAGTTCCCTGGTTGACCATCGCTATTTCCCAATACCAATCTTCACACTTATAATACTTGACATTTAATGAATACTATGTCCGACAAACACATTTTTGCATTATTGCCCCATGAATCTTCAACAGTCCTAGGATAAGGATGTTATTAAACCTTTTTTATAGACATACTCAGAAGAAATGAGAACTATCATGATGTCACACCATAACTGCTATAGTCACAATTCTCTCATGGTTTTTAAATTTACTCGAATCTCAGCTGTTATGACTCTGTCTTCCTCTCTTTAATTAAACAAAAATCCAGGACTTTAAGAAGTATTTTTTCAGGACTTGAAAGCACCTCCACCCCACTTAGATTACTGTCACTACTCATAGTATTTTAGCCCTTAAGTTTGCAAGTGGCTTTTCTGAGTCTTCAAGTTCATTCAGTTCCTCAATGTTTATTTTCTGTCTCAGAAATAGGGAAAAAAATTTTTTTTCATTTCTAACAGAAGTAGTGAAATTGCTTACAGAATTTCACATAGATATTGTATGGTGGAACTTAATCACAAAGATAGATTTTTCTGATAATTTTCACAAGAAAGAGAATCTTTAATTACTTTCCATGGGTGATAGAAGGACTGAACTAAAGTTAATTGTTAAAATACCCATATGTTTAGGAGAAGAACTTGAATTTACATTGCTGTGTAAGTATCTGAACAGGTAGGTAATTCCAGTAGATAATCCGGTACCTCAGACATTTCCTGGAAGAGACCTAGGGGAGATGATCCCTAAAAACACTGTGGTACAACAACTTGAAAGGAAGGAAAAATATAGAAATTGTACCTTAATTTACTCAGCACCACGTGAGAAAGAGATGGCTGGGAAAATGCTCAGTGTAGAGAAGAGGAGAATCTGTGACCTCGAGGTTTGCAGAGGCCTAATTTTTCTGTCTTTGTACCAGATATTGTCACCTAAGCAGTCAGGAAATGGAGAGTCAGGTGCCTTGGTCTCCACGAAATTACTGTTTGCTAAGTACTCACCACATCTTAGTATTTATCCACCTTACAGACAAGTCTTACAGTGGTTATCACTATTCCTTTCAATTTGACTTGGTGGCTGCTAAGCATCACAGGCCAAACCCAAAGGCACAAACGTATCCAGTGTGAAAAAGACAAAGATTCCAGTGTAGCCATAGGTAACACCAGAAAAGAGCATTTAATTTCTAAACTATGTCAACAAAATTGAAGAAGAGTGTCAAAAATATTAGGCTTGGCATCCTCATGAATCATTCAAATCACTGAAAAATGGCCCCCACTTTCTTCAAAATGGGCTTATTTGGGGGTGGGGAGGACGGCCTGTGTCGATTCTGGTCTCTAGCAAGTAGAGAGTCAGAATTTGAGAATGTTAAACTCACACATATATTTGTATCTTGGTTTTAAGTCTCAATCCTACACATCTGAGTAAAGGAAGTCAGGGTATGAGTTTGTTACACACAAAAGCAGTCACTGTGACAGATACATAATTGCCAAAGGGAGATGTGTAGACTTCTCTAGCTTAAAACAAGGTAGGTAATTGCAGTCAGAGTATGAGTCCCCTTCACACAAATCTATGTAAAACTCACAAACAAAATCCTGTGTCACATGCACCCCACAACTGCACACACAGAACTAGCATGCATCCTCTACTGCATGCATCAAAGTCGTAAGCAGTCATATATATTCAAATCTCAGGTGTTACACAATGCCTTCCACACAGCACACAGACAACAAAACCCAAGTAAAATAAGTGCACATGTTGCTGATAGGAAATTTCAGCCTTCCCTGATGAATACAGATTCTAGATGAGGGCACTCAGTGTGTGAGTCAGAGGAGCACACACCTGCACACACATGACTATGGACATTTCTGGGCCCCTGCTGACCGTTACCAGTTCTGTGAGTTCAGATACCTTCTGCTTCATGATGTAAAGTGAATCTTCATCTTCTGTGCAGAGACACTGGACTGAAGAAAAGAGAGCAAACCTTGGAGGCCTGAAGACTTTTACAGACGTTCATATCTGTTCCCAGCTTCCAGACAATGGGCAGACAACCTCTTTTTACACATTGGGAAGAAACCCCAGAGGAGAACACCCCCAAATCCCTGAGTAGAGCAGCAGTCAGCTTGAGCTAATTGCCTTGCTCCTTCCTGGCTCCTTGGGAAGGAGCATGTTTAGGGTCCAGAGGTCCTGAGCTACAACTGGAGTCACAGTGTTGCAAAAGGATGCAACAAAAATCAGACCAGGGGAGATGCTGAGCAGAGTTGGAGAAGTCAGGTTTATTACCAGAGCAGTCCCAGAGGAGCTAGCACTCTGAAGACCTGGGCCAGAAGTCAGTTGTGACATCACTTATTCAGTACTTATTTGGCATGGGCTGATTCGTCAATTTATCCTCAGACCATTAGAAAGCAGTGGGAGTTGCTATGGATGCAGGTAATTACATTTGTTGCTTAGATAAAGGAAGCCAAAAGGAGATGAGTTTTTAGTTACTTTTGAGTACAGTCTGTGCAGCAAGCATACTAAAGAAATAGAACAAAGTGCTAGTTTTGGGGTGCAAATTTCTCTTCAACAGGAGAAAGTGTGCATGATGTCCATGATCCCATGGGCTTCAGGTCAGGTCTCTGGATTGGAAGCCAGAGCTTCCCCAGTCACCTGCAGCCTCTGCATCACAAATTCAGCTGCTATGTACAGCTGTATATGGTCCAGGCAGTGCACAGACTCCAGGAGGCTTCTGCAGGCTCCCAGAGCACCTACACAGAACTCTCCTAGACATCCATTACACCCTTACAAATGCAAAGTTCTCTCTACAGCCTTGTGAGATTCTGAAGCATAGGATCCATGGTTGACAAATAGGAGGGTTGAATCTGCATGCTCTGGCAGAAACGACTCTGGGCTTGCTAATTACATACATGTGTAATCTGCCAAAGATCTCTAAAACTCAGGTTCTACAAGTGGAGATAATAATAGTTCTCATCATGTAGGTTTGAGGGATGGTTAGATGAGAACATAATGAAAGCTTCAAAGATGTTAAGGTTTATTGACATTGTCTGTATCAGCAGGGATCAACCATGACTCAACGAGGCACTCAGTTTTTGTTGCTTTAATTCCTTCCTTCTTTTATTCATTCATTCATTCACTTAAATACTATTGTTTCTCACAAAGTGATACACTTTTGGAGACATAGCAGTGAAGAACACAACAGAAACACCTCCTGGGGAATATACATTCAAGTAGGAGGTACAAAATAAATGTTAATGCAAAATAAATGGTAGGAAAATGGCAAATATTCCTGGGCTATGGTAAAAATCATACTTGTAGCTAGGGAGAATCCCAAATGTCCTTAAACAGGTGAATGGGGAAAAGAAAGTTGTGTATGTTCATACAATGAAATTAATGTCCTCATACTCAGCAAATTAAAAAATGAACAAATGACTAAAAAGAATGAAAGATGTATTCCTGCATATTCTAACATGGCGTATCTCAAAATGCTTATGCTGAGTGCAAGAAGACAGTAGTAAAAAAATATACCATATGAATTTATTTAGATGAATTTCTAGAAGATGCAACCTAATCTATGTGACAGAAAACAGATCAATGATTCCCCTGGGGACAGATGGAAGGAGCAAAGCAAGAAAGAAGGGTGGGCATGAGAAAACTTCATAATCTTGACAGTTTTAGTGATAGTTTCATGGGTATGTACATGTCAAAGCTATTCAAATTACATTAAGTATATTCAAATTATATTAAATATACAAATTTTATTGTATATTACATACACCTCAAAAAATCTGGAGACGAAGTATTGATACTTGTGCAAACATGGATAGATCTTGAGAGCATTATGCTAAATGAAATAAGTCAAGTAGAAAGAAAAGAACTGTATGATTTCACTCATATCTGGTTTCTAAAACAAAAATAATATGTGAACAAACAATATAACACAAAGACTCATAGATACAGAAACAGTATGGTGGTTACCAAAAGGGAAAGGGTTGGGGAAGGACAAATAAGGTAAAGGGGGTCAAATACCTGGTGACTGGAAGAGACTAGACTTCAGGTGGTAAACACAATATAGAGTATACGCATGTCGCATTATAGCTGTAACTCTGAAATTAATATAATGCGATGAACCAATGTAACCCCGATACACTTATATTTAAAAACATGGATGTTTTTAAACAAAAAATATAACAAAATGAATATCATCACTTTATTTCTTTATTGAATACCTTCCAATGGGATCCCAAATTACTCAGACTGAAACCCAGAACTCTACTATGATGGTTAATTTTATGTGTCAAATTGGTTATTCTTCTGTACCCAGATATTTCGTCAGACACTATTCTAGATGTTTCAATAACAGTATTTTTTGAATGAGATTAACAGTGCAATCAACAGGCTCTGAGTAAAGCAGATTGTCTTCCATAATGTAGGTGGGACTCATCCAGGCAGTTGAAGGCCTTATGAAGAACTCAGATCTCCCCGCAAAAAGAGACAATTTCGTCAGCAGACTGCCTTCACCTCAAACTGCAGCTTTACTTTGGGTTTCCAGTTTGCCAGCCTACCCACTAGTTTTGGCACTTACCAGCCTCCAAAACTGCACAATCGTGTGAGTCAACTTCTTAAAATAAATCTCTCTCTACACATGCACACACATGTATGCATACTCACACACACAGACACACACACACATGGCTAATTGGTTCTATTTCTCTGGAAAACATTGGCTAAGACATCTACAGTGACCATAACTGCCCCACTAATTTTGTCCCCTGATATCTCTAAACTTATTGTCTTCCATCGTTTCCCCCACCTGACTCAGTTCAGAGGCACCCTTAATAGTCCGGGGACCATCTCACCTCAGGGTATTTCTAGTTGTTGATCTTCATGCTTAGAGTGCTTTTCCCCAGATACCTCCATGCTTCCTCATCTGTCCTCAGTCACATCTTTGCTTGGATGTTACCTTTCCCATTTTGTATTAAACTTAAAACTTAGAAAATTGCCTGGCACATAATATCCACGCACTAAAGTGTTTTTCTGTGTGTGAGCAGTGAAGGCATGCACTCAGCTTCTCCCTATGAGAAGTGGGAGCACTCAGTGTGAGAACAAGACAACACTCCTTTTTCCAGACTAAAATTAGGCAGATATAGGTTGTATTCACCATAAATTCAACTCAGAGGCAAAACTTAGAGTCTTCTTAGAATGGGGAAATTTGATCTTTGGATTGACTACTCTGTGCTTCCCTGTAAAGTTCTTGTCACAGGTGCAATCAAATGAAAGTTTATTTAGGTTTTAGCAAGCCCTCAAAAACACTTTATTTTAACTCTCTACTATATTAAGAAGGTAAGCATTCTGGACTTTATTAACATAAACCATTAAAACTTTACTGAATATTTAAAGGTTTGGAAAACAATAGTAAGAAAGAGTAATTAAGGAGCTGATTTATACCTCATTTACACTAATGGGTAGAAACTGAGTTATTATTGAAAGCTATATCACCTATTGCTGAAGAGGGGTTTTTTTCCTATCAAGACAACATTCCACGGACATGGTTCCATAGTATAGTGGTAAGAACATCTGCTTTACACGCAGAATCCTGGGTTCACACCCCAGTGGAGCCATGGTTAATGATCTATGTCCATGCCACTCTGAACAAGCCCCATATCTGACCTCAGAAGCTAAGGAGGGTCAGTCCTGATTTGTACTTGGATGGAAGATGATCTAGGAAGACCTTGTGCTTAGGTATAAATAATGATGATGATGATGATGATGATGATGATGATGATGATGATGATGATGATGATTATAAATAGTCAACAAAACTAAAACTGGCTTTTTTAAAAGGTACAAATCTTTATTTCATTATAGACAAAGTGAATTGTACTAAAGTACCAAGATTTCTGACCAGCTACCATCCAGGGTCAGAAAATCAGGTGTGAAAAAATTCAGCTTAATTCAAAACACCATCACATTTCGTATCTGTAAGCATGTCTTAAAGCAAAACTGTTTTTATCTTTAAAACAGGAATGGAAAATGCTAGTGTCTTTTTCCTTCTGAGAAGTGGTTGGTGTGTTCTGTGTCTTAGCAAGTCACCTCTCTCTCCAAGAAAATAAAACAAAGAGCAACCCATTTAGAATTGTGAATCACGCACCTGACTGATGACTAGTTCAGTGCTTTGGAAACTACAAGATAAACATGTGTTGTGGGCAATGCCATATACAGAATGATTGAAAAATAAATGGACAATGGATATGATTAAAAATGAAGGGATTAGATCTAATAACATAACTGCCTTGAAGTACACTTGGGAGGGTGCTAGTGACATAGGTGATAGACACACAATTTTTTTTAGAAGATCTCTATGACAAGGCAAGTGGGCGAATAATATGGTTAGGTGATTCTCACTTGGTGACTAAGATGTTTTTGAAAAGAACCCCCAGAGCCAATTTTATGTCTCTGTTCCTTAGGCTGTAAATAAAGGGGTTTAACATGGGGGTCACCGCTGTATACATCAGAGAGGCAGTCATAGATTTGTCATTAGAATCGCTTAATGAAGAAGAATAGTACAGTGCTATAACTGTTCCATAGAAGAGAGACACCACACAGAGGTGGGAGCCACATGTGGACAAAGCTTTGCGGAGCCCTGTGATAGAGGGGACTCTCAGGATAGAGGCCCCAATTCGGCTGTAAGAGAACAGGATGCCACTTAATGGAATAATGGCAACCACAGCCCCTACAGTTAATAAGGCCAGCTCATTGACAGAGGTATTTGAGCAGGACAGCTTTAGGAGAATGGGAAGGTCACAGAAGTATTGGGGAATGATATTGTCAGTACAGAAGGACACCCGAGCCAGGAGGAGAGTGTGCAAGAGGGCACTGCCACAGGAGACAAGCCAGGAACCAGCCACCAGCAGCACACACAGCCCCTCCCTCATGATGGTGGTATAGCGGAGAGGGTGACAGATGGCCACGTACCTGTCATATGCCATCACTGCAAGAAGAAGACTGTCCAGACAGCCAAAAACTATGAAAAAATACATTTGTAAAAGGCATCCTGCATAGGGGATGAATTTGTCCTCAGAGTGCATGTCTCTCAACATCTTTGGGATGGTGACAGAAGAAAAGGAGACATCAGTGAAAGCCAAGTGGCTGAGGAAGAAGTACATGGGCGTGTGGAGGCGAGAGTCCAGCCTGATGAGCAGGATGATGAGCAGGTTCCCCAGCACCGTGGTCAGGTACATGCCCAGGAACAGGGTGAAGAACACGCCCTGCTGCTTCGGTGGGATGGGGAGCCCCAGGAGGAGGAACCCGGATATGCTGCTCTGGTTCTCCCTCTTCATGCTACTCCTCTGTCTGCAGAAATGAAGGGTCAAGGAAATATCAGAGACTTTGAAAGTGTAACTGTGGCCACCACAATAGATACTCTTACTTTCTCCTAGAGAAAAAAAAATACCTTCTTGAACATATATCATCAGCTAGTGCTGCTAAAGCAAGCAACCACTCTCAATGCCTAACATGTTGTCTTCCAATTAATGCATATTCTTCTTACATTTAATCAATCAGGTTTTAGCATTATGACACTAATTGAAGTGACAAGAACAAATGGGACACCAGGACCTCTTCCCTTGGTGCACTGACCCTCCAGG
Organism: Cynopterus sphinx; assembly: GCA_030015415.1. Taxonomy (NCBI): domain Eukaryota; kingdom Metazoa; phylum Chordata; class Mammalia; order Chiroptera; family Pteropodidae; genus Cynopterus; species Cynopterus sphinx. The sequence continues at coordinate 121,233,777 of CM057385.1, read as the reverse complement.
GAGCACAAGACAGAGGGCAGACCAAAGGTATGGATCTGTAGCCAGAGCAGTGCAGTGATTCTGGCCCCACCTCTTTCTAGCTGATGACCTAGGAACCCATGCCTCTCTTGGCTTCATCTTGTGCAATGTAGTGTGAAGATACCAATAGCACACGTTCACTGTTAATAAGAGGATTCTAATTCAATATATGTTAATATCTAAGGAGAGTGTCCTGAATAAAATGAACACACCAAATTTTAGCAATTGCTTTTATGCCAGGATAAGTATCCAAGTAAAACCAGGATCGAGGTCAGAAATTTATTAAAATGACATTATGACATGGTCAGCATGTATGACCTAAAGTTTATGCTAACTCATCAGAACTCTAAAACTCTCAAGAAGAATTTCCGAGCTCATATCCTATCATTGGATGTGTAACTGTCTTAACGCAAGTTCATCTTTTGCCAAGATATAAAACGTACTTCATTTCATATGTCTCCATTTACATCTGGTGCTTCACATTGGCTCAGAAATAGCAGAAATAAATAGACCTGAGATCTGAGATCTGAAATCTGAGAACCAGGGATGCCAAAGGATGCGAGGTGTCTATTAGAATTCATAGTTACCTGGTTGACCATCACTATTTTCCAATACCAATCTTCACACTTGTAGTACTTGACATTTAATGAAAACTATGTCCGACAAACACATTTTTTGCATTATTGCCTCATGAATCTTCAATAGTCCTAAGATATGGGTGTTATTAAAGCTTCATTACAGACATACTCAGTAGAATGAGAGCTATCATGATGTCACACAGTAACTGCTGTACTCAGAATTCTCTCACGTTTTTTAAATTTACTCAAGTCTCTCCTCTTATGACCCTACTGTTTTTTCCTCTCTTTAATTAGACAACAGAGCCAACATCTTAAGAAATATTATTTCAGGATTTGAAAGTATCCTCCTGCTCAGATAGCTGTCATCACTCATAGTCTTATAGCTCTTGAGTTTGCAAATGGCTTGCATAAATTTTCAAGTTCACTCAATTCATCAATGTTTATTTGCGTCTGGTAAGTAGAGAAAATAGTGATTTTTTTTCTTTTGATTTCAAACATAAGCAATGAAATTGCTTACAGAATTTCACATAGATATTGTATGATGGAACCTAATCTCAAAGTAGATTTTCTGATAATTTTCACGAGAGAATCTACTCATCTCTTTCCATGGGTGGTAAAGGGGATAAACTAAAGTTAAATGCTAAAATACCCATATGCTTAGGAAGGGACCTTGACGTTCACATTGTTGTGTAAGTAGCTGACTGGGTAGTTAATCCCAGTAGGTAACCCGGGACCTCAGACATCTCCTGGAGGAGACCCAGGAGAAACGATCCCTAATAACACTGAGGAGCTGCAACTCGAAGGGAAGGAAACAATACAGAATCAACGCCTTAATTCAGTCAGCACCCCATGTGAAAGAGGTGGCTGGGAAAATGCTCAGTAGAAAGAAGAGGAGAAGCTGTGACCTGGAGGATTTCACAGGCCTCCCTCCTCTTGCAGTCCTTCTGTCTTCTGGGGATGAAAAAAGTTTGGGAATCTTAGGAACCTTAAAAGGATGACCAGGACCAATACATCTCACACTATACTTCTCTGGAAAAATCATAAATTTTTAATTACACCCCTGTTAATTTCTCACACCTGTGGATAGTGCATCTTCACTATCTCAATCTGGCTCCAGGAAAATATCACACCCTAGAGCAGCCAACAAGACTTCATTGTACAGAAGCAAGAGGATATTCACTGTCTCATTTGGCCATTACTCATTAAACTTCAAGTTTGTATCAGGGCCTGCACTGAACAAGGCAAGGTCCCTGCCTTTTGTGAGTGTAGATCTTGATGAGTGTGCAGGGACATATCATACATCATGCCAGAGCCCAACCATAATAACTCACAGTGGCAGAAATAGTAGATGAGCCTCGGTAAACTAGTAACCATTCTTTCTGCTTTAGCACCCTGAGGCTCCAGACCTGAGCCTGGAGCATTTTTATACTCCTGTGAACCTGCCCGGTCCCACTACCTACAGCTCCAAACTCATGGACACCCTAGAAGTGGGTGCTTATTTAAAGCCAGAATAGTTCCCAAAACCCAATAATCCACAAATTGTATTTCATAATAATGATGAATATTTGGGCACTAGGCTAAGGACTTCACGTTTCCTAATTAAATCCGCCCATCTGCCTTACATTCCTAGATTTTAAAACCTCTTCACAGCTGCACTAATAATTTGTGTTCTTTCATCTATATATTTTAGCTTTTAAGAAATAGAAACCTAAATGATACAAATTTCACAGGCACACAACAGTTCAGTAGGGGACAGATGGTGCACACACACACACACGTGTCTATTTCTGTATTTATAATATATGTGACATATAATATGTATAAATTGATATATGTGTATTACCATTTTCTGTAAGTTAAAAATTACCAAGTCTTAGCTGCTTCATGGGGTGCAATCTAATACATCTGTGTGATAAGAGCCATACTCTTAATCACTACACATGAAACTTCTTTTGTTGGTTGGGGAGCCAAGCACAGTATATTTTTTTAGAGCTGTGAGAGCCCAAAGTTGTCTAAAATTTTCTTAGTCCCCTACCTAGATAATTTCATTTCTTCATACTAACATACTTTCCAAATGACAGAAAAAGTCTCAAATGCATTAACTTCTATTTTTACAATAATTATTTACTGAGGGCCTCAGTAGAATTTTCAAGGCAAGTATAATTCCTTCCATTTTGTACCTGTAAAAACTGAAGCCAAGTAGTTCAGTAACTTTCCCAAGGTCTCACCACTAATCGATGGTGATTGTGCCTGGTAACTTGACACAGCATGATGCCCGGAGTTTTGTTTGTTTGTTTTTTTGCCTGGGATTTTTAATGAAAGTAAGGGATTGTAAAACTCTGAGCAACTCAGACACACTCAGATACATAAAAATAATAGTAGATTCGGTCAGGAAACAGGGAGTTGCTTGAAGTTTGGCTCTCTCGGCCAATGGTGCCCCAGAAGAATGGCACTTAAGAAAATAATTGATGTCATGGAATCCAATCCATGGACACCCACAAACACACCTGCACACCCAGCCACACACTCACGATAACAAGCAGCACACACACTTTCATTACTTCGGCTCCTTCTGACCTTCCCAGGGAAAGGCAGTCAGCATGGGGCGATTAAGTCTATTCAGTTAAAGGTACAGTCATTAAACCATCACCACCAACCCATGCCCGTGGTAACATACACACAGACAAAACCAAACCATACACCTTCCTGCTCTGACACACGAGCGTGTCACCCACAAACAGCTCGGACGCGCACATGCTGCTGAGCAGAAGTTCGAGACCTCTCTGACCTCGTTTCCTTGGTGAGGTCAAGCCTCTTCTCTTACAGCAGCTGAGACGACAATCTCACTCCAGACATTCAGCTCTCATCGCTTGGCTGTGATGCAGACATTTAAGATCGCAAGCAAAAATCAGGAGTCTCTACTCACACACTTGGAGGCTGGTAACTTGGTCAACACACACTAAAGCAGGGACCAGATTTGGTCTAACTCAGGAAAAGAGTCAGGCCATGAGTCAGATACAAAGTACACACAGAGTCTCATCTACAAACCCACAAGTACACAGGCAAATCCATAGTCAAGTGCAGATTTCCCGCTCTTCTGACCTTGTCGTTAGTGACCTCACTTTGTGCTCCAGACTGCTGCCCAATTCCTCAGCATCTCTTCAGGAGACTCAGTACTCAGATGTAAAGAAGAAATAACTGTGGCCTCAGCTCATCTCTAGATGTTCATGTTCCTTAAACAGCTCCAGAAGAATAAGCAAAAAGGATACCATTTTAATTACCAATGAGAGAACTGAAACAAAGTCCCCAAGCTTCTGAGTCAGGGAGGAACCATCACAGGCTAATTGGCCAATTTCTTACTGCACTCTAGGGAACTGCATGTCCAGGATCCAGAGAGGACTGGAGCCACAGGGGATGGTGTCCCTGATACCAGCAATGCATTTCTTCTTGGAATGCTTCCAGCTGGGACACAGGATTTTTAAAAAGAGATTGTAATAGTGACTTATTTAGATGGTTTTGGTGAGTTTGAGGGAAACTATTAAGGGATGGTGAGGTACCCAGGGCTAGCAACGTGGGAAAGGGGTAAAAGAAGAGGGAGTGGTTATTAGAACCTGGTAAGACTTGTAGGTATAAGAGAGAACCCCTAAACAGGAACTGTGGACAGCCACTGTCAACCCATGTTCCAGGAGGGAGGAAAACAGGAGAGAAAATGCCCCAACCTCTCTCTCCTTCTGCTTTTTAATCTCTGGCTTGTGCTTTCTGTTGGCCAAATCCAAAGGGCCAGGGAGCCAAGTTAGTGCAGCCCATAAAGGTCAGACTCCTGAGACTAAACAGGATGGAGAAGGCTAAAGAACGGACCTGGAGGGGCGTGTGGAGAATACCTAGCATACATCGGCATGGATAGTATTTTCTGTATTCTACAGACATACTTTCATTCTTGTTTTACATTTGTCATCACAGTTTTATCATAGAGACTATAACTCTCAAAGATCAGAACTGGCATTTTATAGAATTACCTTCCTGTGTCCTGCCCATGGCTCAGTCATTCATATTCTGTCTCTGACAAGGGTTACCGGGAGAATATTTTGGAATGTCATAATTATCTGCCTGGTCACCAACTTTAAATGTAGTGGTATACCTGTAGGATGGTCTAGTTTCTTATTGAATAATGATGAGCAAAAGATTTTTTTTAAACTTTTTAATTTAAAATTATTTTTGAAGAGACTCAAAAAGATACGTCCATGTACCTTTCACTTAAATTTCCCTGAAGTAAATATTTAACCACATTTGCCTTATTAACACGCAGGCCCGCAGGTATCTGAAATTCAGGATACAGATGTTCGGCAGGTAGAACCCAGTACATATTATCAGAAAGTGGCTGATATCAGTTTTTCCAATTACTGGAGATTTTAACCTCGGTCAGTTGATTAAGGCGGTGTCTACCAGGTTTCTCTACTGTAAAGTTACCTTTTTTATCTTATAGAAATTAATAAATACAATTTGCGTGGATGTTTTGAGGTTATATAAAAACATGCTATTTCTCATTAAAATTTCAACCACAGTATATAACATCATACTTAATAAGAATCAGGTGATTCTTGCCTAAAACAATTACTGAAATTGTGGTGGCCAAATGGTAATTTGTTTTTCATCTCATCAATCCATTCTACATGTACTAGTACTCTGTAAGAGAGGTTTCCCTTCTCTACCATTATTAATCACTTTATTTATATCATTATGAATTCATAAATTCTCATGTCTCTGAGTCATAATCCAATACAGTTATTATACTTTTGAAGCTCAAATTATTCCAGATTTGGCCAGTGAGAGCCCCTTTGAGCAGGCTCCTGTGTCCCCATAATTCGCTGAACACTTTCTTACTCTCAGGCTCAGCAAAATTTTTCAGATTATCTTCGTATTCCCTGGCTCCAACCCTGAAATCGGCTAGCTCTCTAAGTAACTTGGGTTGCTTTTAGAGAAAAATGGTATCTAGAGGGAAATTTTATTGGATGTGTTCATTGCTTACAACACTTCTAGACCATCTCAGAAGTTGCAGCTAGGAAATATGTGTAAAAGAAATACAGAAAGTAGGAACAAACAACCAATAAACTAATAGAAAAGAAAGGGGATTAAGATCGTACAAATATTGACATATAATACTTAAATTTCAACCTATTTATACATATACTAAGAACCATGAGTTTATACTGATACCTCCAATTCCGGTTTGACACCATAGAGTTCTTTCTAGCCTTCTCTTTTTCTACGTATGTGACACTTCTCCCCAACAGTGAGAACTCATTCCATTTTTCAACAATATTTTTACTCATTCACTGAATCCTAGAATATGTTACTAAATAATTTCATAATTCTGAACCCATATTACTACGGATGACAAAATTAGTAACTGCAGCTTAATATTTTTTCACAGTTAGCCTTTTTTTTTTTTTTTTTGGTAAGATAGACAGTATATTGTATGCAGAAATTACCTGGGTTAGTTATTTTAATTTCTCATTCAGTCTACTAATCATGCTTTTCACTTAAAATATAGTTCATTTGTTTTGGTTTTATCTTATTTTTTGTTCCCCATCCTTTTTATTTATTGTTGTGCACATAAACAACAACATGGTCAAAACAAATAGATATTCACATCTCCCCATTCTTGCCACATATTCACACCCGGCCCTTATAAGAAACCAGTCATTAGTTTCTGACTTATTCTCTGTGTCTCTTTTTGTTCAAATGAGCCAGCACATGTATATTTTCTTATTTCTCTTTCATATTACACAAATGATAGCATACAACTGATACTCTTTGACACATTGCTTTTTTATATTAACAATATATTCTGGAAATCATACCATATCAATTCACAGATATCTTTGTCACCTGCAGAATTATAAGAGCTAAAATTACAAATTATAAAAGTTGGGCCTATTAATTGCTTTAGATTAAGGACTGTTATGAAATACTTGACTTTAGTGATTAATAACTTAAGGAAGAATATTCTTTAAAAGTTTAGATGCCTTGTCTGGAGATTTGGAGGACATTTACTTCAGTAAGGCAAGATAGGGTGATAAAGGCAGGTCCAAGGGCCTGAGGATAGTTATTGATACATTGGCAAGACAAGCCCAGTTGTAGAAGAGATTCATCCTTCACACTAGTAGCCTATGCAGATTACTGCAGTCTCTCACGTGAATTCAGTTGGCATCCTGGTCCAAATACCATACCCAATGTGACATAGTGACTGAGCTTATAGGAATTTTTTCAAAAGAATCTCTTATACCTTTCACAGCCAGAAACATACCCACTGGAGCAGGACATAAGCTTAAATTCAAGGACAGAACACCGATATTTTTTCAAATTTATTTATTTAAATTAGTTTCAACCTCCACTTAAGCATCATATTAATGCTAACTGGATTCCCTCCGCTGTTCTTCCCCTCCCCATAACCAACTATCAACTACCAATTTGTACTTCTTTAACCCTTCACCCCATTCTTCCAGCCCCCAACTCCCCTTTCTCCCTGTTCATCATCAAATTGTCCACTACATTTATGAGTCTTTTCTTGGTGGTTTAAAATACCAATGTTTTGGGGAAAAATTTAAATAATATTGTTGGACTGAGCCCTGGTAAGACATTTATTCAATAAGGTACCGCAAATGGAAACTTAGAATGAGGGCCTAAACAAATAAATAAAGTAAAATTCATTTTAAAACAGTAATTGTACACTGGGAATGTGATGAGTTAGGGGAGGAAGATGCTGCAAATCAGATTATGCCACAGGAAAACAAGGCCAGAGTACTGACCCCAAGTCAGTTTAAATGTGAAGATGACACACAACTATCCAGTTTGGGAAGGGGATTGGAGATGACTTGGTCTGTTTAAGTGTTACCCATTTTATACTAAGATTGAATTCTAAAAATGAAAGAACTACTGAATAGGGAATTTAATCCATCAAGGTGTATGTTTGCTGATGAAGAAAAATCAAGGGGAAATGAGTCAAGATGAACAAACTGTCTAACTCCTGACTGCTACTTTCATTCTCTTGAACTGACTATATAGTTACAGTACTTCCAGAAAATTTCTGCTTTCAGACGTCTTATTTTTTTTCTATTTTCTAAAGTGCACATAAAGTCATCAGAAATAGTAAAATGAAATAGTGAAATCTATTTAACATGAATTAAAGATGAATCATCTTAGCGTAGAAAATTATATAATCTTGTTATTAAATTGTATTTATAAATGTTAAATTAATGTATCATAAGAAAAACAAGGCAATGCAGCTTACTTTTTTTACCTGCTTGTGCTTAATTTGAGTACAGTAATTGAGTTCTGATAAATGTCTATATTTCTACTCTACTCTGGATTAAGAAATGATTTCTAATGTACTCTCATTGAGATATTTTTGATATTTAATGTCTTTACTTATATATTGTTTAAAATGTAGATTCCTAGGACTCAGATTTTCTTTAAAATAGTCATTCACCAACAAAACTATGTTTTACTTCTTTAACAATATTTTATTTCTGTCAATCCATGACTTCTATTTCACCATCTAGGAATTATTTCTCTCTGCCTAGAGAGATCACAGGATAAATTCTCCTGAGAGGTCATCATGCCATAACTCCCTCCCTTAATGAGGGCCCCTGAGGCCAGCAGAGTAGAGTTCAAACTCATGAGACGCTGACTGGGCTCCCAAAATCAAGAGAGTCCTTGCCACTTGAGTCAGGGCCCTTCTGCCTGCTGAGATGTGGAGCTGGGAAAAGCAGCCTCAGGCTGGGGACCAGATACCAGGAAAAAAATGGGGATTTGAGGCCAGTGAAGGGAAACGTGTTATCTCTTTAGAGTAGTGTATTAGTTCCTCCCTCCTTTCCTGTTCATTTCCTTGTTAATCAGCACAGAATTTTGTGGGAGAAATATGAGGGAGCTGAGCTTTAGCTGAGAAGCGGACGTGGAGCTGATTAGCAGATAGGCTGCAGATCAGCTTCTGGAGAACCTGGCAAGGAAAGACGAGTGTCTGAATGTGAAGGTGAGCTTTTGGAAGATGGCCAACCGGTTTGTTACTTATTCTTTCCTCTTTGATAGTTTGGTGGAAGCAAAACCCCATCAGAAAGGAAAAAAAAAAAAAAGCTATTGTATTCCCAGCCTAATCCACTCATGTTGTGCTTTTAGAACTATTCTAATTCTCTGATCCAAAACCTTCTTCTCTTTTTTCTAGTCACTACCTTAGCTGATCCTCAGGTCCACAACCTGGAACACTCATTATCATTAATTAACCCATACCTTCACTAATTTTTTTGTATTTCTCATTCTCCAGGCAGCACTTTCATAAATGACTCATTTTTGAACCAATCTGTATTTGAAAAACTGTTTTTCAGACGTGGAATCTCACTTGCTATTCACAAAACATCAGGCATCAGCTCGTGGGCAAGTAATGAAGGACCAATCAAACCCCCATCTTTTGTCTTAAGTCCAGGGCACTGTCCACTGCAGGACTACGACTCCACACACCAGACACACCTCAGCCATGCATGGCCAATTTTTTTCAACCTGATTTTAATCATGAATATTCAAAATTTCAAATCCACCATCTGTACAACACAGAAAGATAGGTTACCTCTGAACCTGGGAGAAAGAAGCTTATCTGCTAAGGGGGATAGGAGAGTAGTTCATGAGGAAATGGTCCCAGTGAGGAAAACATTGCCTATGCATGATTGTAACAGACAGCATATATACACCATCGTGTGAGGAGGTAGAGCATATGGGTTAAGAGCTTGAGATTCAGAGTTCAAATCCTGGTTGCTACTCACTTCCTTAGCGACCTGGAGCAAACCATTTCACCTCTCTAAGCCTCAGTCTCCTGATAACATCATAAGCTTCCTAATCCTTTATTAGGGGACTTAGCTGCTTAGCATAAGCTTACCTGTAATAAATTTTCAATAATTATTGGTTATTATTAACTTCAATTTCTGATTCACTCAAATCATTCAATGCATAAATAAATGTTTCTTTTATAAAATCTTGCAAAATCATAAAATTGATATGACTCTTTGGCAGTGATGGATATGATATGTTAAACATGTGAATTAACTGATTTTGAGAATAGCAGATCAGGGAAGGTGACACTGGGACTGACAAGATCACCAACTTCTCCTAAGTGTTTGTCATATGCCTTTCTTTTCTAAACGCTTTAAATGCATAATCTCACGAGATCCCCATCAGGATGTGGATATCTGTGTCCAATATTACATGTGAGGAAACTGAGGTCTAAAGAAAAAAATCTATTGGAGGTGAACACACAGTGTAAATATATATATGACTTGCTGTTAGAGTGTACAGCTAAAATTTATTGGATTTTGTTAAACAATGTCACCATAAAAAAATTAATTAATTAAAAAAAAAGATGCTTAGCAACTTACAACTAAAACATAAGCATCTTTTTTAAGATTTACTCTCTCAGCAACTTTCAAATATGAAATACAGTCTTTATTAACTAGTCACCAAGCTATACATTGCATCATTTAATTGTTAAAGAAATTAAAGCATTTAGTTGTTAAATGAGTTAATTTATTAATATCTCAATGATAAATAACCTAATATATTAATCTACAAAGTAATATATAATGCATGAAAATTTCAATGTAATAAGCCCATTCACAATGTGCCAAATAATATGCTGACCCTAAAGAAATTACTTCAAACAATTTGGTGATAAAAGTATTTTTATTATAGAGATTTTTATAGTAACCAAGAATATATAAATAACTAATGTCCCAAAATGCTGGAAAATCTCTATGTAATACATCCACTCATAAGGTATGGATGAATATGCTGACTCTAAAAAATTGATTTAAAACACTTTGCTTATGCCAGATTTCTATTGCAGAGTTTTTCATAGTAGCAAGAAATGGAAACTGCTTTGATGTCCATCCAGGTAACTGGATATGACTGAAAAGAACGCCATAAATTTTAAAAATTAACATGTTTCTTATAAATATTTTTAGATACATATATGAAAGATGAAATTTTAAAACACTAATTGAATACTCAACAATCAATGCTTTCCTATGAAAATGTGATTTAAGACAGGAGATTAAAGAAAGGAAAAATGATTTACAAAAAATATGAGATTTGCAAAGACTTATGATAGAATGTCATGAGCCAAGGAGGATGAACCTTTAATTCTGTAAGCAAAAGAGGGAAAAATAACTCTGTGTTGAACTGGATTCAAATTCCTCTTAGATTCACTCCATTGGTTATTTTGGCAAACTCTTATTTTCTTCCAAGACAATGCTCAGATGAACTTCAGGATGACACAACTGAATTTGCTTTGATAGGGAATGAGTGTCCTGTGACCTTTCTTTCTAAAATACCTCCATCCCTACTCCTCATTCATCTTCATTCCTTCATATTATTCACAGGTTTTATATTGTTCTCAAGTTTTACCTCTGTCTGATATTATATTACATGTTGATCTATCTCCCCAACTGAAACACAAACTAAGGCAAGTATTTGTGTGTTTATTGCCATGTCCCCAACAGGGAAACATTGCTTTTCAAAGAATAGGAACTAATGAACTTGAATCTCTGATGGTTCCCAAAGGAAAACTCTTACCTGTTTCTCCAGCTTTCAGTCTAAGGCTCTTGAGATGCCCATGGATTTTAGGAAGGAAGAGCTGCATTGAGATTGACAAGTTGTCCCTGCATAGTGGCTAATTGTGATTAAACAGAAAACCAAGACTTGCTGGGTTCTCACAATTTAGGGTATAAAATTGGAGTATATTAAAAAACAAAATTTCTGTGTGTAATTAGACCCAAGTCAATGGAAAGAGTCAACCAAACCAGCAGTGTCTCTGAGTTCATCCTCCTGGGATTGTCCTCCCGGCCGGAAGACCAGAAGCCACTCTTTATGCTCTTCCTCATCATATACCTGTTCACCATAACAGGGAACCTGCTCATCATCCTGGCCATCTGCACTGACCCCAAACTCCAGACCCCCATGTATTTCTTCTTGAGTTTCCTGTCTTTTATTGACATTTGCTTAACAACAACTGTTGTCCCCAGGATGCTAGCTAACTTCCTGTCAGAGAAGACCATTTCATATGCTGGGTGTCTGACACAGATGTATTTTTTTTATGCTTTTGGCAACACTGACAGCTTCATTCTAGCAGTCATGGCCTATGACCGCTATGTGGCCATCTGTGACCCCATGCACTACATCACCACCATGAGCCATCACCGCTGCATCCTGCTAGTGGCCTTCTCCTGCTTATTTACACATCTCCACTCTCTCCTACACACACTTCTGCTGAATCATCTCACCTTCTGTAACTCCAATGTTATCCATCACTTTATCTGTGATCTCAGCCCTCTGATGAAATTGTCCTGCTCCTCCACGTTTCTCAACGAAATTGTGATAATGACAGAAGGACCTATTGTTTTGGTGACCCCCTTTCTATTCATTGCTTTCTCTTACATACGAATCTTCATAGCAGTTCTCAAAATCCCCTCAGCTGCTGGGAAACGCAAAGCCTTTTCCACCTGTGGCTCTCATCTCTCTGTGGTAACACTCTTTTATGGAAGCATCTTCTATGTCTATTTACAGCCCCTCTCCACCTACACTGTCCAGGACCACATAGTAACAATTGTACACACAGTTGTGTCCTCCATGCTAAATCCTTTTATCTACAGCCTGAGAAATAAAGATCTGAAACAGGGCCTGAGGAAGCTTATGAGCAAGAGGAAATCCCAGGCAGCACCATCTTGACAGACCCACTGGAATCTGCTCCACTGGAATCTGGGTCCTCTTGGTTCTTGCAGAACAATCAAACTGTTGGGAGATAGCATTTTTAACCTATGTGAGACAAGGTTGTTGTGGGCACTTGCATCCATTGATGACAGCCTCACCAGTTGGCCCAACCTTTGCTGAAATCATCATATTCTTTCTCACTATTCCTTCACTTTCCTACAAAGACTCATCACTTTCTCATATTCCAAATACTGCTTTAATTCTTTTCTCAAAAAGATTTCCTGAACAAATTTCTCTCTTTTTATTAAGACATCCTCCAAAACCTTTCACATTTAAATATATTGCTGAAAATAATTACTTAATTTATAGCTGTTGAATGCTTTTGCAAATACTTGAAAAGAGAAAAAATGGAGAGAGAAAGGAAAAAGGAGGAAAAAGATTAAGGTTATATTTTAACTAATTATATAATTCAGAGGATTTTATAATTTCTTATTTTTCTCTTTTAAGCCTTTTTCTATCCTTCCTTTATTATATTGCTGTGACTTTATTTCTTTTAAATTTTCTCTAATTTTTTTAACCATACAATTAAAAAATGCAAAAAAACAGGAAGAACAAGAACCAAGAGTTATAACATGAAAATTATTCATATCACAATGTGGAGGCTGGGACCTTTCTTTACTCCATCTATCCTTAAAGCTATATGCCTAAATATATGTGCTTTAATACTTTATTCTAGAAGACCTCACGCTTAGAAGTCTAACCTATAGATATATTATCATAAATGTATATTGAATATATATACATATATATATAATCCCAGTTTATAACAGGTAAAATTTGCAACAACCTAAAATCCTATCAATGGGGAGTGAAGAAATTAATTATGATTGTTTACATAGAACTTAACAATTTGCAGCAGGCTCAAAGAATCAAATGGGTTTCTATTACTTCCTTGAAAACTATTAAGTAAAAAATTTAAGGTAGGGAACAAAGTATAAAAATATGAATTTATTATGTTTAAAATATATGTATCAATATGTATGTGTGTAGTCAATGTAGTAAGAATTGAAGTTCAGTGGGGACAGAGAGAGAATGTCTACTCCTTCATACACATTTGTAATGTCTGAATTTGTTCCAATAAACAATTATAGCTCATGGAATTTAAAACTATTAATAAATCACATGACATTGTCCTCCTGCATCAGGTGTTTTCAGTGAGAAGCAAAAGGTCATTCCAATTTGTGTTCCTTTGCACTCTCTTCCCCTAACAAGTCTATAGATACCCTACACCAAACATAGTCATGCTGCCACTGAGAAGGCTTTGGGAGAGTGGACCCCAATGCTAACCACTTTACTCCAAGCCTGGGCACAAGAGCCTGATCATTGTCCTTGGAAATTGACAAGCCAATTCTAAAATTTAAATGGAAATAAAAATGACCTACAATAGCCAAGACAATCTTGAAAAAAAATCACAGAGTTAGAGGACAAATATTACCAAATGTCAAGATGTACTACAATGCTAAACTAATTAAGATGGAGTAGCATTTGTATAAAAATACATAAATAGATCAATGTGACAAAATAGACAACTCAGAATTAAATCCTTATTTTTATACAACCACTTGTTTTTGGCAAAAGTGCCATGCAAATTAATGAGGAAAGGAGGACCCATTTAGTACATTATGCTGAAGCAACTGAATGTGCAATAAAAAAATTAAATCTTGACCCTTTACTCCATACCAGGCACAAAAATTAATTCAAAGTGGCTCATAGAACTAAGTGTGAGAACTAAAACTATAAGATTTCTTGAAGAAAAAAAAATACATATATATTTACTTATATATGTATTCATCACCTTGAAATGAATGAAGGTTCCTTGGTCAGGAAACAAACAAACAAAAAGGACTAACAATAAAAGAAAATTAAATTGGATTTCACTCCCTCATGGTAGAGGTACTATAGTCCCATCATCTTTCGCCTTCCTACTCCTTCCTAGAAATGGACAAAAGCTCTGGAGAGCTTAATCCTGATACATGCCAGTAGAGGGCAGTATAGTTGAACCAGAAATGTCTACCCAGAGAAGCTCCATCAGTGCAGTAATTGGAAAGCAGGTAGTAATTGCAAAAAGAAGAGGAACTAGGGCAGTTGAAAAGAGGTCGCAAATGGGAAATAACGGCAGAAAAGGGAGTCGTCATTCTTAAGAAACTACCTAGTGTAGTATTAATATTCTTAACTGTCTCTCTCATATGTGGTACTGAGTAATGGCCAGTACAAGATGCTCCAGGTTTCATTTTCCCTGACAAGGAGAATTGAACTAAAGCCATAGTACAATTTCTTGAGGATTTATGTATACAATTTTGAGCCTTCATCAAACAGAGTACCTTGACGACCTGCCTAGATAATAGTAGCTGGGATTATCATTTTAGTCAGATTTTGTTGTTATATTTATGCTGCTTCTCTGCAGCCCTGTGAGCATTCTGGTCTTTGAACCTCACTGGGCATACTGTGACTGTCAGCTAACAACTGCTATATTATGTGTCTGTAAACTAGGACCACACTAGTTAAAGCAAGTACCTGGCTATGAGGGAGACACATTGTTGTTGTCTGCACAGTATGTAGGAATATAGAATTTGCTCTGTCAACTACAACAGAAATGAATTTGGATGGAAAACTATGGTGGCAGGCATTGAAGGAATCAGTGATGTCCAAGAGGGTGACGTGGTTGTCACGTATCAATGATGACATATCAATAATGATTTCATTCTGGAACTTTAAAAAAAAAAAAAAGGATTATGGGAAGCCTTTGGGATAATTGACCTGAACTGCACCTGCCACGTGACTATGCTCATCTGGCAATTTCTTGAGGACACAATATTTTTTTGTAGAGTACTTGAATTAGGCTTGTGCCACAAATACTCAGTGGGAACGATACCTGTGATCACATGACGTTGGCCCAGAGGATTATGAGGGACTTGGGGGGCTGGGAGCTTGATTCAGTGTGTTAAGTCAAATAGAAAGTATTTTCCTGGAGAATTGCTACTATATTCTAAATGACCACTAGAGGGAGTCATCTTCCAGGAAACTGGCTAAACTTGGCATTTAACCCAGAAAAATGATGAAGCCATATTTGAATGGAACATGCATTTGCTAAACTGACTCAGCTTCTTGCTTGCCAATGACTCTGGAAGGGAACACATTGTTGTGTTGATAGCAATTAGCATCCGATGTATTTAAATTACTGTAGCCATTTATGCGATAGGCTCCAGAAAGAGGAGGCTCACTGGTGGGAACACTGTTGCTAGCCTAAAGTATAGCAAGAAGTTACTGGTAAACACGGTATTTACGGATATTTAAGCCAAAACTGACTTAAAAAGAACAAGATGGAAAATGTATTCCACAAGATATCAAGGCTTGTTATAACAAGACAGTCATCAAGTTAGAGTGATACTGGCTCACGTAGTCAAATAGAACAAAGGAATAAATAGAGACACCCAAAACAGACCATAAGCAATTGAAAGAAGATAGCTCTCTGAGAAATGGTTCTGAGTTACTTGGATATCTACGTAGGGAGGAAAACCCCTACCTCACATTACACAAAGTAATTAATTCGTACTTGTAGACCAACTTGTTAAAGGTAAAACAATATGTATTCTAGAAAATATCATAAAAGAATATCTTCATAACTTTGAAATAAGAAAACTTTTCTTAAATATAATACAAAATAGAGTGACCACAAAGAGAAGAAAAAGATCAACTACTCCACATTAAAATTGAGAACTTTTATTCATCAAAAGACACCACTGAGAAAAATGAAAAAAGGCAAGCCACAGAATGTATGAAATTATTTGTATTACATATGACTACAACAGGGTTATGGATATATTTTATTCATAATATATATATTTTTAAACTTCAAACCAATAAGAAAAGGACAGGCCATCCAATGGGAAAGTGGACAAGAGACTTGAACAGGAAGTTCACGAGAAGATTTGCAAATAGCCAGAAAACAAACAAAAAGGGGATCAATCTCATTACTTCTCAGAG
This sequence comes from Cynopterus sphinx, assembly GCA_030015415.1. Classification (NCBI taxonomy): domain Eukaryota; kingdom Metazoa; phylum Chordata; class Mammalia; order Chiroptera; family Pteropodidae; genus Cynopterus; species Cynopterus sphinx. Next base: position 121,217,386 of record CM057385.1, on the reverse strand, counting down.
AAGTGGAAAATAAAACCACACTTGTCTTTGAAGAGAGTACTAGAAGTCATTTGCTATCGATGGGAGATAAATTGCAATAAGCTGTTGGAAGCACAGTTTGGCACTGGTGAGTGGATGTATGCATACCCTATGCCCAACGCAGAGGTGTGTGTGTTCTAAACATTGACAAGAGCGTTTATAGCAGCATTAGTCAGAAGAGGAGAAGACTGAAAAACAATCTAAATGTCCATTAACAATAAAATCATTAATTAAACTGAGATGAGCAATGCAGGAAAATACTATAAAGCTATGAAAATGGACTAACTACGGCTACACATAGCAAAAATCTCTGAAAAGATGAAAAAAAATCAAAACCTCTACTAAAGTCTCTGAAACTTAATTTTGAACAAAAGAGATCAGTCATAAAAGAAAGCATGTAATATGATTTCATTTATATAAATAACAAAAATAGAAAATCCTAATCTACAGTGTCAGAAGTGAGGAGAAAGGGAGGAGGGGAGGATAGTGGTAATAGGGGGTCTGAAGGGGAGAGCCTTCTGAGGTGCAGCTAAGAGTTCACTAGTGTTTTCATTTTGTGATAATTCAAATGTCTTGTAATTTTCAGCATGTGCATCACACTTCAATAAAGTCTTTAAAATAACAAATTATTTGGAAATTATTAAAATAATTGGACAAAGTGTTTGCCCTTCAGTTTGTAATGATTTGTTAAGCACTGCTATAATATTTATCAGGGTTTAGTAAACTTTATCTGTAAAGGGCCAGAAAGTAAATGCTTTGCAGGCCATATGGTCTCTGTCACAACTGCTTAGCTCTGCCATCGTAAAACAAACACAGTCACATACAATACGTAAGTGAATGAATGTGCTGTGTTCCAATAAAAAAAAATTTATTACAAAACCAGGTGGCAGACCTGATTTGGCCAGCAGGCCATTGCTTACTGACCCCTGAGATATACAGTTTAGTTGAGTTAGACACTAAATGGACATATATATTTTTATTTATACATTTATAGTAGTATTCCAGTTAAATCATTTTAATGTCCACATTGTCTATATGCACCGATATAACATTTAATAAGGAGAAGTTGTAACAATACGAATAGCATGGCTTCATTTGTGCCATAAGAATGCACTTATTTGTGCATAAATGAAAGAGTCCTACCATGATAGGAAGGGGAGACTTTCACTTTTACTAACTAAACATTGGAATTATTTGAATCATTTACAATGAGCATGTACTACTTATAAATTCAAAAACAGAGCTACAAAAGGAAAGTTTCAGGCTAAAATTATAGTTAAAACAATGTCTATAACTCCTAAAAGAAAAAAAAACACATTTTTACATGTGTATGAAAAGTGCATGCCATGCAAGAGGGTGCATAGTCCTCTGTAGCCCATCTGATAATGGGTTTAAATGACACTCTAGAGAATCAAAGGTGCCTCTACATTAAAAATCACCATCCTACATAAAGACTAACATTGAGGTGAGCCAGACCATGAGAGAGCCACACACCTGCATACATTACGAACCCTCTTGGATCACTTAGACCAAACTGGATCCCCCAGGCCTCCACTGAGGACCTTTAGGAGAATTTGCTACGTATCCTCTAAGGATGTTGCTGAGAAGGCTTTTCTTTGCATTGCACAATAACTTCTTCATAAATAATCCACAATAGATATTTGTCTCAGAACACCAAGCCAGAATTGGTAGAGCATCTCCTAAATGGCGGATCTGTTTTTATCACTTAGATACTGAGGATCATGTAAATGACCTTCTCACCTTCTTTGCTTCGGTTACTAGGAGCTCGAAATTGAATGAGCTTCTAACAAAGGTAGCAGAACTTCCTAGTATTACCATCATCTTCTTCCTAATGCCTTACTTTTTTTGCTTCTTGTCCCTCAGCTTTTTTTTTTAATTTCCTTTTATCTTGTTTGTTGCAGCTATCTTTCTAAACAACCCTATTCTTTTTAGAAGAGTACAAAGTAGAAAAAAGAGAGAGAGAAAAGGAGGAAAGAGAAAGCAAGCAAGGGAAGGAGAAGGAACAAAAGCAAGAAACCCATTCAGCTAAGCATTTGTTTAGTTGTTTTCAAGTTAATCTGGGGTATCTCAGAGTGCAACTTTCAAGAACATAACATAGATTAATGGAAAGTCTGGTCTCTCTCCCGGATGTGCTCCCACCACCTTTGAAATGTACATAAATCCTTGAGGATTCTCAGCATCATATGAGCGAGGCTCACATTCTCCTCTTTGACCCAGGAGCCATAGGTGCTCCCTGGAGGACAGATGACTCTATATCAGCTAACAGAGGCAAGTAGCTAGAAGGAGCTAGCTGCTGGGCCAGTATTGCAGCTGAAACTGGAACAATTCCAAGAGCTTCTCCAATGGATAAATCATGCAAAACATTGTTCTGACTCTATATTGAAAATCCAATGCTAAGGAACCCCAGATTTCAGCATTCCTTGAACCCAAACAAACTGATACTACCTCATAAACCAAGACAAAACTCTAATCCACCTTCATCACTGTCTCTAGCCTAGAGCATGTGCCCATGTCACCCTTCACCCACACACCACAAACCACCTTTCCATTGCCTGAAAACTGGTGTCCCCTATACTAATCTGACCCATCCATACCAAAAAATTATAACAATTCACCTCTATTGACATCCCCTTCTTCTAAAATACCCACCATTATTTCTCCACCGTTAGTAATGGGGAAGCAAAGTCACACCTGTGAGACATGACCATGAACCCAAGGAGGTTCTGGGAATATTCTCAACACCAAGTAGGAGGGACCTTGCATTCTTCCCCTGCTTGGGCTGTGCTTTGCTTTTTAGCCTTGGAGAAGACACAGAGCAGAGTTCCTTCAGGGAACACCAAGGAGAGAGAATACCCTGTTCCCTCTGGCCACAAGGAGGCCCAGGGAGGCCTGATGAAGGAAGGGTAAAGCTTGACAGGCTGGGAGACGTCTCGGGACACAGATGTCCTCAGCTTGGTGACTCTGCATAACTTTGTCTTCTAAAATGAGGAGTCAGGACGGGCCACGGGACCAGAGTGGGTCAATGAGAAAGAAATTTGAAACAGTGTTGGGGACCTATGACCCCACTGAGTATGCGTGCTGCCTTCCTCATTCTCCTTGGTTTCCTCCGACACAGAGACTACAGTGAAGGGAAACTGTCTGGAGGTAGGACGTAACTGGGACTAAATATTCCATGTTCACCATCCACACTTCTCAAGTCTGCCTTCCTCCCTGCCCACCAGCCGAGAACAGTGAGTTCCAAAATGTCCATGAATCAAACCTTGTCAAAAGTCACTTTGAGTGTTTTGATAAGATAGCAGTGAATCAGGAAAGTGTTGCCCACATGTGACTGTCAAAATTAACCCAGTGAAGTTGGGGCTATCTGTGTGTACAGAAAGGAATGGGTGGCCAGTATGACTAAGCCTCCGGTCTTTGCATGTTTGGTTACTCTAAGTGGAGACCAGGCAGACGTCCAAGATTTAACCATGACTGACTACTTACTTCATCAAAATGTTTTTCTCTGCTTCATAGCATAAATAGCTAACTTTTGGGGGAGGGGCGCTCCCCACCTGACAGGTGTTGTGTTTTTACATGCTTTAGTTCCCTGAGTTCTCCCAACAACTCTGCAGGAGAGGTGCTCCCATGATCCCCACTTTGTGGATAAAGAAACTGTCACAGAGAGGTTCAGTAGCTTTCCCTGGACCACTCACTTGATAAGGACAGGACCCCTTACCTAGGAAGTGGGCCAGAAACCATTTCCTTAGACTTCCTGCAGTATCACCTTCCTAACAGGCAGAGCATGTTCTCTCTTCAGGGAGAAGCTAAGAGACCTGGGTTCCAGTTCTTGTTCTCACAATAAAAAACTTCTTTCCACAAGGCCTCAATGTTCCCCCTCTTTAAAATGAGGGGCTTGGACTACATGATTTCTGAGATTTTTCTACTTCAGAGCTCTTATGAGTCATTTTAAAGTTGAAGCACTATTATTCACAGTGGCCAGGACAGAGAAGCAACCAAAGTGTCTTACGATAGATGATTAGCTAAAGAAACTGTGGTACATATATACAATGGAATATTGCTCAGACATAAGAAGAGATAAAATACTGCCATTTGCGACATGGATGGATCGCAAGATAATCATGTTAAGTGAAATAAGCCAGACAGAAAAAGTTGAAAATCACATATTATCACTTACACATGGGATATAAACCTAAAAGCAACAAATGAACAGTACAAACAAACAGAGACTCAGGGACATGGACAATGGACTGGTGGTTACCAAAGGATAGGGGCTGGGGCAAGAGGGTGAGGTAGACAGGGTAAAGGGAGTCAAATATGGGGGTAGGGGGAGGGTGAAGTGGGTAAAGGGGATCAAATATACGGTAGCTGAAGGAAACCGGGCTTTGGGTGGTGATCACACAATAGAATATATAGATGTCAAGTGAGAATGTACACATGAAAATTATATAATGGTATTAACCAATGTGACCCCAATAAACCTGATTAAAAATTTTTTAATAAAATAAAAAATAAAAGTTGAAGCACTAAGACACCAAGAGGCATCATCCAGGAGAGAAGGCCCCTGTCATTCTTGGCGGGTCTTAAATGGAGTATTGCTCTTTAGACAGTAACTTGAGGTTCGCTGTATTGCTTCCTTACATCTGTTCAGACTCTGAAGTGACCATCAGGCATTCTTTCATTCTACAAATATTTATCAAAGGCCTGTTATGTTCTAGGCATGGCTCCAGAGGGGAAGGGGGTGTGCAACAAAGAACCAGACACAGTCCTCATACTTGGGCAGCTCACCGTCTCATGGGGAAAACAGTGTTGTAAGTGCTAAGATTCAGTGCCATATTGTGTGTACGAGAGGGGAGCCTGATCCAGAACTGGTGGAAGAACGGCAGGCCAGGCTTCCAGAAGGATGTGATGGCTAATCTGAGCCTGAAGGGTAAGGATTTATCACTGGGGCTGACAGAAGCAAGAACGAGCACTTCAGGCAGTCGGAATACTAGTCCCTAAGGCAAGAAGAAGCAAAAAAATGTCTCATAGTTGGAACATGGGATGCAAGAGAGAAACAGAAGGAGGCAAGAGATGAGGTCACAGAGCTCAGTGGGAGCCCTGTCACGGGAAGCTCAGTACACCACAGAAAGAGCTGACCCGTCGCCTGTGGGTAGTAGAGAGGCTTATGCAGCAGGAAAGTGACTGCTTTGGGTTGAACTGTGTCCCCTCAAAAAGATGTATTGGAGCCCTACCCCCCAGGTCACCTTATTTGGAGAGAAGGTCTTTATAGAGATCATCAATTTAAAATAAGGTCATCAGGGTGGGTTTTAATACAACATGGGCGATGTCCTCATAAAAAAAGGGAAATCTGGACACAGAAACATGCTTAAATAGTGGAAGAGGATATGAAGAGACGCAGGAAGAATGCCACCACCTACACACCAAGGAGAAAGGCATAGGGCAGACTCTTACCTCACAGTTGGCCGAAGGAATCAACCCAGTCGGCACCTTGACTGTGGGCTTCTAACCTTCAGAACTATGAGATAATACATTTCACTGTTTATGCCTCTCAGTTTGTGGCACTTTCTTACTGAAACCCTAGCAAACTAATATAGAGACTTATTCAAATTTGCATTTTTAAAAATTAATCTGCCTACAGTGTAAAAAATAACTTGGAAGGGGACAAGAATGGGTGTCAAAAGGCTATTGTTGAGGCAGAAGATGATAAAGCTTTCTTTGATGGCAGAGATGGAGAGAGTCTGGAAGGCTGAGAGACTTTGTAGGGGCAACATCTTTAGAATTGGGCCATGGATTGGATGTGGGAAATGAGAGAAAACCAAGGGCAATAACCTGGTCCGTGTTTGTAGCTCAGGTAAACATGTGGCCAGAGCAAAGTCTAGTCAACCGCTCCATCGGGAACCACAGACACGAGTTCTGTTAAGACAGGGAACCCTAGGAGTCCCCACTTTCAGCTTACCACCCAGTTCTGACTTTTATTTTGAGGTGACCCCAGCTTTATGCTATGTGTGACTTCATTCTCTCCACCAATATTTATTGACCACTTGTGGTGTGCCAGATGCTCGACTAAGCTCCGGCGATATAATGGTGAAGTAAAGAAAACAGGATTTCTGTGTGTGATGTGAAGAAGACGGATATTAATCACGCAAATAAATGAATCATTACAGACTACGGTAAGCGTTATTAAAGGAAGGGAAAATAGTTCTATGAGAGCATAAACAGGGTGACTCGACCCTGAAAAGTACTGGCTGAGCTGAAATCCACAGGACAATAGACAGAGAGGAAAAGCACACAGGGCCAGGACCATCATATGCTGGGTTGCATCGTGTCCTCCCAAAATTCATATTCACCTGGAACCCCAGCATGTGACCTTGCTTGACAATAAGGTCTTGGCAGATGCGATCAGTTCAAGAAGCCATCACAGTGGATTCAAGTGGGTTCTAATCCCATGCATGACTGCTATATTGATAACATGAGGGGAATTTGAACACATATGTAGAGAGGAGAAGGCCATGTGAAGACACTGAGATAGACACAGAGAAAAGAGAGAGGAAAGACGGCCGTGTGAAGACAGAAGCAGAGGTCGAAATGATACGTCTACAAGCCAAGGAGCACCAAGGATTAACCACAACCATCAAAACTATTACAGAAGCCTGGAACAGATGCTCCCTCAGTGCCTCCTAAAGGAACCAGCTCTGTCAACATCTTGATTTTGGACTTATAAATTCCAGAACTCCCAGGGAAAAAAATCATCTCTATTGTTTTATGCCACCAGGTGTGTGGTACTTTGTTACAGCTCCCCTAGGAAATGAACACAGACTTTAACCTAAGGAGTTTGGCCATCAAATGCTTATTGTTAAAGGGTCACTGTGGCTGCGGTAAAGATAATGGATGAGGGAGGAGGTGTCAAGAAATGTGGGAATACCAAATACGTCTTTGGGACGATACTAAAATAATCTAGGTGGGAAATGATGGCTTTTGCTAGAGTGAAAAGAGAATATTAGGAGGAAAAGTCATCGAAATCCCTGAAGAAACTAAATTTATGCTGATGGGTGCTAGATAGAATGGGAAACAACGAAAAAATCATTCTGACTCCAGGAACACCTGCCCCTTCATGCTTCTAGCCCTGGACCCTCTGTTTTCACAGCCAAAGACCTTTTTCTTCTCCTCTGCATTTAGCCTATCTCAGCCTCTCCTTCCCCTCCTGCTAGCTTTTTCTTTATCAGACATTCCCCAGTCATCCCTCTGAGATATAACATGCTTGTGGTTTACAAACCGCTTTCACAGACAAGTTCCTCACTTTTCTCTTGAGAGAAGGTTTTATTTTGTCTTCTGTACGAGGACAGTAAAACTCATAGTGGTTTTGCTAAAACTCAAGAGATTTTGCTAAAGACACAGTGTGAGTTGACAGCAGAGCCAGGGTTGAAGCCACATCTTCTATTTCTATACCCTGCAGGTTTTCCTCTGCACCACCACTGCACCATGGGAACACAGCCCCTGGTCAACACGAGGTTTGAGAGAGGTCCTGCCCCTAGGAATAAACATGCGACCTTGATTTTGGAGGCCAGTCAGTCACTGAAATAAAGATATTAAGGTAGAAAATTTCTACAGTGAAAAGTAACATCTCTGTGCCTTTGTTTCTGGTAGAAACTTTTGAAACTTTACTAAAGTGTCAGGAAGCGTTGCTTTGCATTCAATTCCATCTTGGTTGGGATCTGGGCTCTGGCCCATCCAGGATGCATGATCCTGAGAAAAGCACTTAACACCTTTAACCTCAGTTTTCTTATTTGTTTACAGAGAAAGCTGTTGAGAGCCAGATCAGAGAATTATTTTGAGCAACGTACAAAAAGTATTTAGCTCTGTGCTTAATACATAGTGAGGGCTCAATGTATCTTAGGCCCAACTATTACTGTCTTAATTGAATACTCATTTTCTAACCATACAAAGCACAAACAAATGTTTTCCTTACAAAGTCACAAGTTCAGATGAAACATGGTCAAACCATGAAAAACATGAAAGCTATGAGATTTTGCAAAGAAATACAGAATAATTTTTTCCAAGAGCATCCAGGAACACCTGACGGAAGAGAAAATTTTGGCAAAAAGAAAAGGAAGAAGTAATGGAAGTGGCAGAGGAGGGAGAGAAGAGAAGGTGGAGTTGGCAGATATTTACTATCTACATATTATAAACAGGACACCAAGACCCAGAGTTGTTAAGTAATTGGCCTAAGACCAGATAGCCAAACAGTAAAGGAGCTAATTTCAAAATATGTAATCTATGCTTGCTGTTTTCCAGCGCATCTGTCACTACACCTGTAGCATTTTATTCATTTAAAAGTTTGTCTTTCCCAGTAGAATATAACAACCTTAAAATGAGGAACTGAGAATCACTCATCTTTGTAATCTCATTATCCATTCAGAGTGAATTTCCTTTCAGAAAGAATGCTACCTGGATCTCGGTGATGCATATATATATAAGAATATATATATATTCTTGTTGGTTTTGTTTCTCAGGAGAACTCTAATACCATGTTAGAGGATCCAAAGACTCAATATTGTTAAGATTTCACTTATTTTATAGTTGATCCATTGCAAGAGTCAGCAGTTTTTGTGGTTTTTTTTTTTTCTGTACAGAGCTATATATAGTTTAGGCTTTATAGGTCATATGGTTTCTGTCACAACTACTCAATTCTGACATTGTAGTGCAAAGCAGCCATAGACAATACATAAACAAAAGAGCATGACTGTGTCTCAATAAAACTTTGTAGAAACTGAAATTTGAATTTAATTGAATGTTCATGTGTTACAAAATATTATTCTCCTTTTGATTTTTTTCAACCTTTTAAAAATGTAAAACCATTCTTAGCTTGAAGACAAAAATAGATGGGTGACATTTAGGCCATGAGTCATTGGTTTGCCAACCCCTAATTTATAGGTTCAATACAATCTCAATCAAAAGTCTATCACATTAGAATTTTAAAAATATACATCTTATATGTATGTCATTTTTATTTGTCAAAAATAAATAAAAATATCAAAAGCCAAAAAATTTATTTTAAATTCTACCTGGCCTTAATATAGAAATTAAAAACTTATTCTAAAATTTATATGGAAATGCCAAAGAATCTAGAAAAACCAAAATAAATTTTTTTAAAAGAGGACTTACACTACCCAATTTCAAGACTTACTAACTATAATAATCAAAACAGTTTGCTATTGGCTTTATAGATCAATGAAACAGAAGAGTTCAGAAATAGGTTCACACATATATGGTCAACTGATTTTTGACAAAACTGCCAAGGCAATTCAACAAAGACAGTGTAGTTTTTCAACAGTTTGTGCCAGAAATTTGGATATTCACATGTTAAAAAAAAAAAGACTTCAATCTTTAACTCACATCATATTCAAAAATTAATTCAAAATGGATCATAGACTTAAATTTAAAAGCTAAATCTAAGAAATTCTAAGGAAAAAAAAACAGAGAAAAAATTTTATAACCTTTCATAACTATTGAAAAAAGATTTTTTCAATAAGAAACAAAAAGTACAAACCATAATAGAAAAAAAAATGACAAATTTGGCTTTATCAAAATTAAAAACTTTTTCTATTTGCTAAACACTGTTTAGAAAATGCAGACAGTCACAGACTGGGAGAAAATGTTTGCAAAAATAAATATCTGATGAGGACTTGTATGTAGAATAAAGAACTTCCAAAATTAATAAGACTAACAACCCTATTAGACAATGGGTAGAATATCCAAATAGATATTTATCTAAAAAAAAGTCATACAGATGGCAAATGAGCACATAAAAAGATGTTCAACATCATTAGTTATTAGGGAAATGCAAATTAAAACTACAAGATATCACTATACATCCACTAAAATGACTAAAATTTAAAAAATCTAATAATACTATGCCCTGATGAGGGGAGCATCTGGAAATCTTATCTACTGCAAAATGGAATAGCCACTTTCCATTTTAGAAGTTGCTTACAATGGAAATTTCTTAAAACATTTAACATACACCTACTATACAACCCAGCAATCCTGCTTCTAAGTATTTACCCAAGAGAAATGAAAACATATATTTACACAAAGGACTACATGTCAATGCTGATAACAACTTTATTTACAGTAGCCAAAAATTAGAGATGATCTGGCAACTGATGAATGAATTAACAAATTATTGTATTTTTATACATGAAATATTACCTAGCAATAAAAAAGAATAAACTACTGATACATGCAACAACTAACTTAGATGAATCTCAAAAGCAAAGTAGAAGCTAAACAAAACAACACAACACAAAAGACTACATACTATATTATTATATTTATATGATATTCAGGAAAAGGAAACAGGAAATCAAATCAATGTTTGCTTGGAGCTGGGAGTGCAAGAAGGGTAGTGACTACAAAGGGACAGGAGAGAAATTTCCAGCAAAATGAAAATCTATATATCTTGACAGTGATTGTTACTTAATAACATACATTTGTCAAAACTCATCAAATAGAATACTTAACACAGATAATTTTTATTGTATATAAATTATATTTTTATGTACAATAAAAACTGACTTAAAGAAATAAAATACTTTGTAAGAAGTAAAGGTAGTTATACTTCAGACCTTGAGGCTAGGAAAATATTTCTTAAATAAGATCAAAATGCATTGACAAGAAAACATTGATAAAGCTGGCATAGCATTAAAGCAAAATCTTTGCAATGTTCTATAAGGTTCCACATGAACTGGCCCTCTGACGTCTCTGGCCTCATCTGCTGCCTCTGTCTGTTAATTCAGTGTAGTCAATTCACCCTCAAATATACCAGACACACTTCTGCCTCAAAGCTTTCACCAATCTCATTTTTTACTTGTACACCTCTTTCAACACAAAAGAAATTCCTAGGGATGATTATGGCCATGCAAGGCTCTCCAACTTGGTGCCTCAATTTCAGGTGTAGTTCCAGACAGATTCTAGTAGGCCCTGCATGCCTGATTGGAAAGTGGGATGAATGAGCTTGAGAAAGAGTCTCTGTTCTTACAGTACTTGGAATTGGTGATTGCCAAAGGCTATATCCCAAGGGACAAACTGATCCACTGAGAGGCTGTGCTTCATTCCTAGTCACTCACTGCTCACCTGGGAGAAGCCAAACTTTTAATCAGAGATGTCACTTAATTACATCACAAAGAACTTCCCCACATGGCTAATTAGTGTCAAAGCAGTACAGCCAGGAGATTTTCAAATGGTGTGTCCCTGGAGCCTCATCAATAAGATCATAGAATAGAACTGACTCCACAGAGGCAGCTCCAAGAGTTCTGAAACTTTCCTGATATTTCACATTCGATGCCTCCTGGTGTCCTCAAGAGACTGTAGTCACTGATGCCATCATCAAAAGCATCTTTCTAGTCTGGGTCCTGCCTAACTCCCCAGCCTCATATCTCTTCATGACTTATTATTCTCCCATTCCCAGAATAGCAAATAGGTTTCATCTCTTATGCCGCCATGATTTAATTAAGTGCCTGGAGTGGTCATTTGAGAATAATTCAAAACTTCTCCTCAATCCCAGTGAGAAATAATGCTCTATGATAGCTTAGCAATATCTGCCATGGATGAGAACTGGGGGAGATTGTAGTACGCTGGCTGTGCATTCACCATCTATGCTGTATACAAAATCCTGAACCATGCTACAGTTCCAAATACTTAACATGCTTCACACCTCCATGTCTTCACATGTGATTATAATACCTTTACTTCTCTTCTTCACTTAGTTAATGCCTAATTGCCGTCCTTAAAGGCCTGACTTCTCTATAGCTTTCTCTGAGCATTCTTTCTTATCCTTAGGTCCAAATGCTATTGATAACTCCACTGTGCTTTTCACATCAACTTAACATTGCAAATATTGCACAGAACTGGGTAGTTGGGATGCTGCACAAGAATAACTTCAAGAAGAACATTCTTGATGTGTGGGTTGAAAAGACAGGGCACAAACAAGACAGGTGCTGACTCTCTAGTGAGAAAAAGGAAACAAAAAGAGAGAGATTTGTAGGAAGAACAAGAAGACAAAACCTAGAACCTAAACAAATCACCAAAACAAAAAATTGAAAAAAACCTTCCTTAAAGATACCCGTGAGGTTTTCACTACATAACTGCCCAGGATGTTGAGAGCAGAGTGAGTAATCAGTGAAGAGAAGAGCATAATCATATGTAACTGAAGTCCTGTTACATATGAAAGTGAAAAATGCAGGAAGAAATGACCTGTAGTTATGGGTAAATTTGAATGAATATTGCCTAATTAAATTGATAGTAAGGATGTCTTATGAGATTTAAAATATGTGCTAAAGTAAAACACATTAAAACTATAGCTCAAAATGCAAGAAGGAAAGAAATGGAGTTCTGATGTTCTAGGGTTCTTACATTTATCAGAATATGATAAAAATATTAATATAAATTGGACTTTAATATGTAAATGATATTATAATGTCTAAGGTACGAACTAGGAGGATACTTTAAAATCTATATAACTAACAAACTAATAGAAGGGCAAATTTTTAAGACTAAAAATAATCTAAAAGAAGACAGAGAGAGAAAAATGAACAAAAAATGGCCAGAACAAATAGAAAATATATACCAAGATGGTCAAATTCTGATTCTAGTAATGGCAAAGCAGCTTGTCTTAGACTAACCTTCTAATATTAATAATTATAAATTATTGGGAAGGAAACTCTGGGGAAAAAATATTTTTTTAAGGTTCTGAAGTTTAAGCAAAAGCAGGTAGAAAATCAAGAGAAATTAACCTTACAAGCAGAGATCACACTGAGTGAGATTCATATTTAATTAGCTTTTCTCCTGAGAGTACTTTCTAGATTGCAGAAGGCAGAATAGCCAAAACTCAAGCAAAAAGCCAATTCATCAATATCTAGAATGACGGTGGTGGGGAGACCTCACTACATGTCCTACAGACATTAAGAGTCTAATAAGGGTATAATATGAACAAATATATGTTGATAAATTCAACAACCTATGGACAAATTCCTTGGAAGACACAAATGACAAAAACAAACTCAAGAAAAACTACATACTCAAGAAAAAAATGAAAAAATCTAAATAATGTTATATCACTTTTAAAAATTGAATTTGTAACTTAAAACCTTCCCAAAGCAAAACCTCCAAGTCTAGATGACTTCATTGATAAATTCTACCACAGATTTAAAGAAGCAATAACACCAACCTTACATAAACTAAGAAAATAGAGATGTGACAGGTTCCTAATCCCTTTTATGAGACCAGTATTACCCTTATTTAAAAAAAAAAAAAAATATATATATATATATATATATATATATATATATATATATATATATATATATATAGTAGGTAATGAAATCTGCAGGCTAATGTCTGTCATGAATATAAAGAAAAATCTATTTAAGACATTATCAAACTAAATCCAACACTATATAAAAAAGATAAGACCTCATGACCACAGGTGGTTAATTCCAGGAATGCAAAATTGGTTCAGCATTCAAAAATCAACCAAGTAATTTACCATATCAAAAGGTTAAAAAGAAAAAACATAATTATCTCAATAGATACAGAAAAAGAATGCGACCCCCAAAATTCAACAACAAAATACTCTTTGTGAACTCAGAATAGAAGGAAGCTTTCTCAAAATGATGAAGGCCATTCCGTAGAATACTTACAACTAACATTACACTTAACAGGCAAAGACTAAATAGAGTCACCCTAAGATGGGGACAAGGAAGGATGTAATCCTTTACCAAATGTCTTAAATATTGTACTAGAAGTCCCAGCCATACAGCATAGCAAGAAAAAGAAGTAAAAGGCAAATGAAAAAGAAGAGGTAAAATTGTTTTGATTCAAAGATAAAACTATTAGCTACATAGAAAAGCTTAAGGAATCTGAAAAAGATCTACTAAAACCAATATGTGAATTTAGCAAGATTATAGGATCCAAAAATCATTTCTATTTCTATATACTAGAAAAAAAGAAAAGAAAAGAAAAGAAACAAAAAAAAATCAAGCCATTCTTTTTCATTCTCTTAAAGGTGTCATTTGATGGACAGAAATTCTTAATTTTAATGCAGCCCAATTCATCAATATTTGTTTTATGGTTAATGCTTTTGATGTGCTAGAACAGCATTTTTTATTTAAAATTGTATTGATTTATCTTTCCTGTTTAGGTCTACAATCTATCTGGACTTACTATTTGTACAGAGTGTAAGGTAAGGAAAAAGTTTCATTTTTTTTCCTATGAATATACAATTGTATATTTGGCCCAGTATCATTTATTCAAAATACTGTGTGGTTACAACTACTCTGTAGTGTACCACCTTTGTCATGAATAGAGCATATATGCATGGGAAAAAATCCAATTCAAATTAAATTTAAAAAACAATTCTATTTACAGTATCATCTAAAACTTTTAAATATTTCTGGATAAATTTAACAAAATTGTGCAAGACTGTACACCAAACACTACAAAATAACACTGAAAGAAATTTTAAAATACCCACATAAATAAAGAGATACACCAGCTCCTGAATTGGAAGGCTTAATACTAAAATGTCAGTTCTTCCCAACTTGATCTATAGATTCAACCCTGTCCCTGGCAAAATCTCAGCAGATGTTTTTATAGAAATTAACAAGGTAACCTCAGATTTAAATGGAAATGCAAAGGACCTAGAAAAGCACAAATAATCTTAAAAAGAAAACAACTTGGAGAGATTGTACTAAACAGTTTCAAGACTTACAAAAAACTAATTATAAAGCTACAAGCCAGTGCAGTGTTGTCATAGTGATAAATAAATTAGTGAAACATAACAGAGTCCAGAAATAGACTCATACATATACAGTCATTTATTTCTTTACAAAGATGCCAGTGCAATTTAATGAGGAAAAGAATAGTCTATTAAACAAATGATGCTAGAGTAACTAGATACCTAAATGCAAAAAATAAACTTTGACTCTATCTCACATGATACACAAAAATTAAGTTCAATGGGCATTAGACCTCAAATCTATAAAGCTTCTAGATAAAACTAGGGGAATATCTTTGTGACTTTGCAGTAAGCAAAATTTCTTGAATAAGGAAGAAAACACTAACTATAAGGGGGGAAATGGTAAGCTGGACTTCATCAGAATGTTTTCTATTATGTTCTTTAAAATTGTATTAAGAAAATGAAAGGGCAAACCACAGACAAGGGAAATATTTGCAATACTTAAGACTTATAATAGTAATAAGAAGACAAACAACCTAATAAGAAGTGGGCAGAAGATTTGAACAGACACATCATGAAAAAAGATACAGATGATCAACAATCTTCAACATCATTCGTCATCAGAGAAATGAAAATTCAAAACTACTTAAAACCTACTTAAAACCACTTAAAATCCACCATGAAAAAGGCTAAAATTTGAAAGATTTCTAATAATTGATGTTGCCAAAGATTCAGAACAACTGAAACTCTCATACTTTGCTGATGGGAGTGCAACATGGTACAACCACTTTGGAGAACTATTTAGCCATTTCTTATAAAGTTAAATATATACTTACCATACGATCCAGAAATTCTGCTCCAAATATTTATCCAGGAGAAATGAAGACATGTATCCAGAAATGCCTTGTATCAAATGTTCATAATAGTTGTATTCATAATAGCTGAAACTAGAAACAATCCAAATGTCCACCAACAAGTAAAAAAATAAACAGATTTCTGTATATTTACATGGTGGAAATCTGCCCAGGATTAAAAAAGAACAAACTATTGATAAACACAAAATCATGGATAATCTTATAAGACACTACATTGAGCAGAGGAAGCAAGAAACAAAAAGTACATACTATATGATGCCATTCCCATAAAATTTAAAAACAAGATTTTCAGAATATATATAAATATTGAATCACGTTATACACCTAAAACTAATATGATGTTGCAATTACACCTCCATTTTCTTTATAATTTTTAGATTTACTTTAATTTCTTACATTAAACAGATATTCATCAAATTGTAATAATTAGCCAGACATTAGAAAAGATTCACGACACTCGATAAGAAAATTCAGATTGGGACCACAATATCATTGAAAACCAATCATGCAATTAAATGCAATAAACTGCTGAAAGTGTTTTTTAGTGATTTCAGCATATACCTCAGTTTTTAAAGTGGGAATAAGTACAGTGGAAAATAAATAAATCAAGAAAGAGAAAAAGAGCACCCTAATCTACGGTGCTAGGAGTCAGAATAGTAATTACAAATGGTTACCTACCTGCCCCTGCTCTTTCACTAGCAAGGTTATGCTCACAGGTACTCCTACATTTTGCAAACTTTTCCATTGCTTAATTCCATGCAGTGGTGAGACTCCCTCCTTTCTCCTGGTTTGTCAGGGCTGAGAAGTGTCCAGACCAGCTAATGCGTAAGAGACAGCTGCTATTTTGAATGGCAGCCTCAGGTTCAGCTGCATTTATAAAGCAGGATGTATAAAATTATTTCATTAGGGACACTTAGTCAGGACACTTATGTCCATATTTTTCCAAATCAGCAGAGAACTCACCTATGATCTCTTGTCTAGCTACATGAGAAGAATGGTCAGATTTAGACCAAGGAGAAGAGAGAAAGAGGCTGCTCAATAATAATGCCACAGGGTGACCCAGAGAGGCCACGAAGCATGGTTATTCAGTAAACCTTGATGGTTGTTGAGTTTTTCAAGGGCTGATGGAATTATTTAAAACTTAGAAGAGATACTATCTTGTCAAAAAGACTAAAATAAAATAGTAAAATTGAAATTACCAACGCCTATAAAATGCAATATGTTAACTAGTCAACTAAAACCCACCTTGGCATATATGTAAATGATACATATGTAATTTATATTAAATGTGGTATATGGATGCCTTTTAGTATGTTTGGCATAATGAAGGATGAGGTATTCAAAAAAGATTTGACTTAATAGCACATAGGCCGGGAGAATATTACCTTGATTATAAGCCATACTGTAACTTTTCTGTTAAGTATAATAAATTCCCCTTTCTTTTTGTGGACAAGGAGATTGCAAGGGCTTCTTTCATTTCTGGAACCACGAGGGAAGTCAGTCTGCACAGTCCTGGGAACCAGGAGGCAAGCTCATGACAAGAAACCCCTAAGTGACTGATAGACAAGAATCAGATAATCTGTCACTCGTTAGTCTTTCCCTGAATGAAACCCTTTCGCGTGGGGGACATTTGGAGTCACTCCATTTCTTCTTATTCTGCTGCCCTGCGTGCTGTCTCAAGATTTGTGGAAGGTAACAGACAGTGCTTTGCGTCACATTATCTGGGATCTTGCCATCAAGCTACAACCCAGCATCCTACCTCCTGGAAAATACCAAGAGCATAAGTCATTTGAACATGTGCTAACCACATTTTTAGGGACCGATGACCTTCAGAATGGAAAGAACAGAGGCTTAGGCCTATGCTGTCTTTATCATCCTAGGAAAGGCCTCTTAGATCTTGATCATCAGTTAGCATGAACTAGACACAGACCCTGATTGTGAGTTCTGGGTCCAGGTTCTGCCATTGACAGGTTTTATGCATATCTATGAAATGCAAGAAAAAAATCCCAGTTTATGTGTATTTTACAAAAAAAAAAAAAAAACATGCCAGATCCCCCACTCCACCCCATAAGGTGACTAGGGAGGAGGTGGAAACTAGGATATGTCTTGGGTCTCTCCTCTGGAGGCAAGAATTGGGAACCAAGACAAGAACGGGCACTTGATTATCCTGTGGTGGGGCAGGGGGGAGCTTGGGATTGGAGCTTCAACAAGTATAGCTAGAGGGGAGGGAAGGAAGGGAAGTCAGAAGCAGATGGGGAGATAAGAGGCAACAGCTTTTCAGACTTCAGGGAACCAGTTTTCAGTGAACATCATCGTGGTGTGTAGGGTGTAAGTCACAGAGCAGAAAAGAGATAGCAAGCCTAGAAAAAGCAAGTCATGGGAGAGGAAAGAAAATGCCACTCATCTAAACAGGAAAAGAAGGAGCAAGAGACAGCATGGTATGGTGCAGAGGTCTCCATCTGAGGCTTGATGACAGAATCATCTGGAAGTAAATTAACATCACCAACGCCCACCACATCACTGCCCCTTCCACCCTCTGTTCCCCGACCCTTACTGTGATTCTTGTTTTGGGGGTCTTGAATGGGGCACACAGTGAAAATTGGCCACACATTGGACCTTCACCGCTGCCTCCCATCACTTCGTAGCTCTGGACAAGTCACCTAATTTTTCTGAATCTCAATTTCTTCCTTTGCGAAATGGGAGAAACTCGTCATACGGCTGTTAGAGTTAATGAAATAGGCAGGAAGGCCCATGCCATGGAGTAGGCTCTTAATAAATGTTTCCTTTTCCTTCTCTAATGGTGCCTGTCATGCTCGTGCATCATCTTCTCTTTCCATCAGACCATTGGGCAAGAAAAGACACAGCAGGGGATTTTGAACAGAGAACAAGAACCATTTCCCATAACTGTGTATGAAAAATGATGTTTCAAATAAAGCCATTTATAAGGGTTAAAATCTGCCAAAGAGGCAGCTTCACTTGTAATAGCCAAACAAGGAAAACAACCCAAATGTCTGTCGACAATTGACTAGATAAATCGATTGTGGTATACATTAAGTACTGACACGCAGTGAAAAATGTCAAACTGCTGATACACAGCCGCTTTGATGTCAACAGACATGTTGAGCAAAAGAAGTCAGACTCCAAAAAGGATGTATTGTGTGACTCTATCCAAAGGAAATTAAAAAGCAAACAAAATTAATCAACGGTGACGGAAGTCAGAATGATGACTATATTTTAGTGGTTTTAGACAGGGGAGGAGCACAAAAAAAGCCTTCTGTGGTGCTGGAATGTTCTATATCTTGATTTCTTTGGTAGTTACTTGGGTTTATGCTTATGAAAAAATACATGCACTTAAGATTAATGCACTTTGCTGCATGCTATATTCCAAGGTGGGGGGCAGGGGGTAGATAAGGAGAATCTGCCACAGAAGTCTGCCATTGTCCTGAAACTACCAAGGCTGAAGTTGTGCAAATGGCTCAAAAGTCCTTCTGACCAAAAGTATAGAGATTGAGAGTTTAAAAAAGTATTTAGACTCAGTCTGGAAGGAAATCAAACACAAATAGCAGGTAAGAGAGTAGGAAAGTGTTTCATTGGAGTTCCCTTAACAGAGCCCTACAAAAGCTTCTTGTAATATTCTTTGCTGTCATTCACACAGAGCTCTTTTAGTTTAAAGTCCATTTTTACAGGAGAGCATGATTAAATAGAAAAGCGGGCTGTATGCATGCCTAACATTTTTGACACTTCTTTACACAAACATTATCAGCAGAATGGACTATGTGTGCCCACGGTCTTTGCACCTCTGCTCTTCTGTACTTCCATAATTTGGCTTCTGGTGTTCTTTGCTTGTAATTATTTGGAGCTGTTGCCAGGCCAACAGTGGTGCCACTGTGATGTTCTTTGTGGTGTTGTAGGGCACGGCCCGCAGAAGCAAAACAGAACTGAAACAACAGATCCATTGAGGTAGGCCGTCCAGGTTTTCCCAGCTTCTTTGAATACTTTTCCCAGATATGGAGAATTTCCCACAATCTGGTTCTTTCTGAGGTACAAGCCAAAAATACTCACTTTCCTCTCTTGGAGTTGGAATTCAGGCATAAGAATGACTTTAATTCCAAGTAGAGATAAGTGAGGAAACAGATGCCATGCTGAATCCATTTTCTGGCTAGGGTGGCTGTAGATGCAGCCAGCTTTCAGGGGCAGCAGTAGTGGGGTTTGGCAGCAGAGGTACAATCCGAGATGCCCGTGTGAGGTGGCGATAGCAGGGGTATCTGCACTGGAGCAATAGCTGCTGCTCCTGAGCAGGAAGCCTTAGAGCCTAATCCTCTGGTCTTTCCAGAGTTTCTATGAGCTACGCCATGTCCTATAATACAATCCTTCCTGCTTAACTGGGCTAGAGGATGTTCTGTTCTTGCTGGGAGCCCTGAATGAACCACCCACTGTATCATTCAGCCTCCTCCACAGAAACAGATACATGTATGTGTGTGTGTATGTATGTATGTATATGGGGGGTATATATATGGCTTCATTTTTAGGAATGCTTCACACAATTGTCAGAGTTGGCAAGTCGGATCCATAGGGCAGGCGAGCAGGCTGAAAACTCAGGTAGGTATTGATACTATAGTCTTGAAGCAGAATTTCTTTTCTGGGAAACCTTCAGTTTCTGTTCTGAAGATGCTCAGCTGATTAGATAAGGCCCATTCACGTCATCACATGTTCTCTCCTTTGCTTGAAGTCAACTGATTATAGATGTTAACCATGTCAGCAAAATACATTCACAACCACATCTAGATTAGGGTTTGATTTAATAACTGTAGGGCAGCTGAGTTGGCACATAAAATTAACCATCACACCTACCAAATCAAAATTCCAGAAATGGGCATTAAGATCTTCCACTCTGAAAGGCCTTCTTGGTGCATTTGACCTAATTTTCCATTCGCAAAATTTCATACAGTTATCCAGGCAAAACCAAGTCCAATTGCATTCAGGAAAAGACTATCCCTAAAACCCATCCCATCCATAGCCCTTCCCCTGACCCTGGCAGCCATCATCTCTCAGCTGGACCATAGCCACTGCTTTCTGGACCTTCTGCTGGCCCCTGGTTCTTGCTGCTGTACTCTATTGTTCCCTGACCCAAGGGTATTCTTTCTAAAACACTGGTCTGTCTCTGCTGATTAAAATTCCAGAACCATTGTAGTGCTTTTATTGCCTCAAAGTCATTAAGATTTGATTGCAAACAACAGACCCCAACTCTGACCAGTAAAAGAGGGATTCGTGGAGAATCTCTCAGGATAGAAGGAAAAGCTAAAGTCTGGAGGTCAGGAATCCAGGCTTCCCTGGTGATCTTGGAAGCGGAAACTCATGGGACAGGCTTTTCAGAGCCCAGCTGTGGGGATGAGTCAGAGTCAGTCATCTCAATCCCCATGGGACTCCACTCGGCACCAATTTATAAGGAGAGGATGTAGGATTGGCTGGAATCGGTTCACAGGCCAAGCCTTCAGCCAGGACAGGGCCCTTGATGGAACCACCAAGACTGAAAATAGTGAGGGAGGATTCTCAGGCAAAGTAGGGATGTTAGCAGGAGAGGAGAAATAGATATGGGCAAGCAAGACAAGACACAAGCATGCCATGCCTGCTACCAGCACTTGAAGGATCCTTCCAGATCAGAAAAATTTCCCCCATTATGTCTAGGCTATCTTCCTTCCCCAGGATCACTAAAGCCCAAAGCACAGAGCACAAAGGACCAGTCTCAACCTCTTACCTTACCTTTCTGACCTCTCTGCTCTCTTTGTTGGCTATGGGGGTCCATGTGACTAGGGAAAGGGTCTATGTGCTCAGGGGTCAAGCAGTGGAGGGCAGAACAGAGTGTGTTGGAAGGGAGATCACACCTATTGTTTGCTTATCTTCTACTCTACCCCCACTGGAATGTGAGCTCCATCCTTGCAGATGCCAGGTCTGTCTTGATCTGCTCACTGCTGGAGCCCCGGGCCTGTGACAATAACTGGCATGTAGTAAGAAGTTAGGAAGATAAATATTTGTGACTGAATAAATAGAATGCAAGTAAGCTGGAGGCTATCCCCCAACTTCTGCCTTTGACCTTGAGCCAGACAGGCAAGATCGGGCCTGGAACTGAGCTAAATGAGGAAGCAAGAGGAAGCTGGATGGGAGAAAGAGCACAGATCTAGACTTAGTTAGACCTGAGTCCCAACCTGGCTCTGGCACCTGTGGGGCATGTCATATGGCCACCCCGAGTCTCACTTTCCTCAGTTTTGTAATGGGGATTTTTATACCACTTCATTTATAGTGTTGCGATGAGAATAAGAATCAAATATATAAAATGGGTGCAGTTAGCGTTCCCCTTCCCAGATGCCTTTCATTTCAGTTGTCTGCTCAGTAAGGGAGGAAGTTGTTTTAATCAGATGATGAGAGCTGCATGCTGCATCTCCTGGGGCTGGGGAGTTGTCTGTTTTAGGAGCACTGCCTGGAAGAGGTAATACCTAACCCATGACGGGTAAATGAAGTATCCGTGGTGGAATATCTGAACAATGACAAGCCCCAGGGACCTGGATGGAAACACCCAGGCTGCATCCTCTACCACATCTAGCTTGTGGCTGGGAGAAAGGTTACTTCAGTGTTGCCGCCACTCCTGGGGACGGGATCAAAGGAGACACATAGCAACAATTTGGAAAAAGAATTTTATTCGCTTCATGAGAAACAGCTGCCATGAGTCAAGACCCTGGATGGAGACAGCGCGCTGGTGGCTTCCAGACAAAGGTCTGGAAAAAAACACCTGTTTTCTCTCTATCCTCCAACCAGGGTCTAAGTTGAGGGTCCCAAGAAGAACACCCCACCTCCTTGTCCCCTCAGTGTAGGCATAGATTCAGGCAGTACATTCTCCTTAGACATCAGATTCTCCTGCTCTGCAGATGTCTCGTGGAACAGAAAAATGAACCAAATCAACATTCTAGACATTCAGACCAGAACTGATCTGGCACGCCAGCCACTATTCTGGATCAGCAACCAGGAACACAACATTCGGAATCACCAGTTGGAAAGTCAACATTCTGGGGGTGCGGGGCAGAATTCTTGAATGCAAAACAAACACCCCCTAACTTTCTAGATGATTCCATCAGGAGCTCCATGTTCTAGAATGCCTATATTCCAAATCAACCAGAAATCTGACATTCTAGGCTGCCAACCAGGAATCCAGGGTTCTGGCATGCCAATGAGAACCACTCCTAACGTTCTGGGTGGTTCACCAGGCATTCAGTATTCTAGAATGACAAACAAGACCACACTATTCAAGATAATGGGTGAAAGGCACAAAGTTCTCAATGTCATCCCTGATACTCTTGATGCCAAACTAGAAACCAGACACTTAAGACTAGGAAGCCTGGCCTCGGCATTCTGGAAAGACAAACACAAAGCTCCACCCTCCAGCGTGCTGCCGCCCGGCCCCCTCAGAGTTCTGTGGATGGCCGCTCCACAGCAGGCTCCCCATCCTGGTGGGGATCAGGCACATGGAAGGCAACGTAGGGACAAGTCTTAGTGTTGAGGCAGACCAGCTTCTTCAACGTGGCCGTCTTGACAATGTTGAAGCCCGTCTCACCACCAAACGTGCTTGACTTCCAGTACTCCGGAGAACAGATGGGATTCCCCAAGAGGCCCTTGAGGGAAAAGGGAGCCCCCATTTCTATCATACTCTCCCCGAAGATGGAGTTTGGATGGCACTTCTCAAGAAGCAGTCCCGGGTAGAACTCCAAGGCATCGATGTCTCCGTACAACTCCTCCAACTCAGCTGCCATCTCCTTTTCTCCTACAAGGGGGAGAAGCTACAGTCACAATCACGATGCCAGCCGTTATGGTTAATCTAGGGAGGAAACCTTCTAGATTCACCTTTTCCTGGGGAGAATAAGAAACTTCAGGAGAACGATTTGAGCAATTGAGCACAGGCCCTCGAATCTGGCCTGGCTGACACCCTTCTCCAGGGCTGCATCCAGGGAAAGGAATTTGCTACTGAGGAAGGACTCAAGGGCCTGGATCTGCCACCTTGGGCAACTCATCTCACTTCTCTGTGCCCTAAATACCTGATCATTACAACAAGGAGAAGCCACTCATCTTGTCTCCTTCACAGGCAGGTTTTAAGGCTTTATTGCCATCTAAGACCCTGAGTTCTACTGGAGCTCGGAGACGTAGTGTAACTTGTCCAAGCTCACACAGAGATTAAGTAACGGTGTTATTTCAGCCCCTCTGAACAATCACAGGACGCTGACCTTGAGCTTCCCTGTTTTTTCAATCCACCCTCCATGGGGCAGTAGTGCACAGGCATGGCTCATGTCACACCCTTGTCAAGACCCTTCAGTGGCTCCCCATTGTCTGTGACAAGGGTTTCCAAACTTGGCTGCCCAATAGCTGGGGATCATAAACAGCAACAACAATAACAATACACACACACACACACACACACACACACACACACACAAAGTCTTGGGTACCACCCAGGCTTACTGAATCAGACTCTCTAGGAGAGACATCCAGGATTTGGTATTTTTAACCAGTTTTCTAACTGATTCTCAGGTCACTGGTCCATAAATGAGTATTTAGGAATCACTAGACAGAATAAAACCCCAAATCTTTAGCACAAAATCCAATATTCTACACAGTGCAGCTCCAATCTCCCATCACTAACCCCTGTCCCACCCCTTCATAAGCCCCTTGCTCTGTTCTCTCTAGTAGATTCATTCTTTGTGAGCTCTTTGCTTTTGCCCTTTCTGTTCCTCTACCTAGAATACTCTTTCTTCTATTCTTTATCTGGAAAAAAATCCCTATTTATCCTTCAAAACCAGATGAAAAGCCACCTTCTCTCTCCAAGTGGAATTATTTGCCTTACCACACACCCCGTAATTGCAATCACAGTGCCGGCTCCATGTATTGACCCATTCTGTTTCCTTGACATCTTCCTCACTTTAGTGCAAGTCCCGCAAGGGCAGGGACCATGTCCATGAAACAGCTGCTCACCTGTGAGCTCTTGGAAGGAGGTATAGGGCTTCAAATTGAACCTCTTGCGGTACTCATTGAAGGGCTGCAGCCGCAGCTCTCGGGATTCCTTGATGACTTCCATGGCCACGTACAGGACGTGGTGGTCTATGTTCCTACCCCCACCAATCTGCCAAGACAGAAACACAGCCATGCCCTGAGAGCTGGGCCACACTGTCCTGGAAAAGAACTGCAGTCAGGAGCCCTTTCTGAGCCAAGACAGAGAACACGGCTCCGCCTGGTCCTCACTCTGCTGGGGACCTGCCATGAGGTCTGCCACTGCCATGCCTTCTTAGGGATCCCCTGTTAGTCTCAGTTTCCTCATTGTTAAAGTGTGAAATGGGCCAGGAGGCCACTGTGCTGGCTCAACCCTTTGTGAGAAGCCCCCAATATCCTGTTAAAGAAAGTTCTGAAACTCTTCAGTTCAGCAGCTAGGACTCTGCCGAGGAGAAGGCCAGTATGGCCACAGACAAGAGCACAAGGAGAGGAGACAGGCATTCCAGCTTTGGAAACGAAACTTGGAGGGACTGAAGGCGCTCTGAGCCAGCAAGGGTTGGAAATGGGGGGATGGACGAATATCAGCTCATGAAGTCAAAATTTAGGGCTTTCCTAAATTAAACCTGTCAGAACTAACCTGTATCTGTCACTCTCCAAATCAGTTCTTATTACAGAACAGAGATGTTTGATCTTTCCAGGGATTCTTTTAAGGAAACTATTTCTATTGTTTTCCTTGCCCTTATCGTAGTATTGAGATTCAACAGAATTTACTGAGAATCTAAGTATTAAACAGTGGACTCCTAGTAATCAGTCACCAGTAAGCCAGAGAAACTTTGACCTTGAAGGTAGGAAGACAGAGTGTCAAGTCACTTCATTCAGACCAGATAAAGCCATTTACAGGGATGTACGTGACTCTGTCCCACAGAGAAGAGAGACCATACGGCAGCCAGCAGCTGCCCACTGCTGGCAGCATATTGCTCATTTCAGTTAAATTATCAGAAAGAAACTTAAATTCATATGGTGCCCCAACTTCATTCCAGGGCTTAGGAATGAGGATTAGAGCAAAACGGGGGAAGAGGGGAACTGAGATGAAGGAGCTGGAAGCTTCTGAATGTGTAAAGGAGAAGATTTAGGAGGGAGTCGGGTAGGAGTTTCAGGTGACATAGCTATACTCGTTTTCTAGGGCCATCATAGCAAAGTACTACCATCTGGGTAATTTAAACACAGAAACTTATTTCCTCACAGTTCTGGAAGCTAGAAGTCCAAGTTCGAGGTGTCAGCAGGGTTGCTTTCATTCTCCTTGGGTTACAGATGGCCGTCTTCTCCCTATGTCTGCCCCCTGTACATGTCTATATCCTAATTTCCTCTTCTTAAAAGGACACCAGTCAGACGAGGGCCCACCCAGTGACCCCATTTAACCTTAATTACCTCTTTAAAGACTCTGTCTCAAATACAGTCAAATTCTGAGGTACTGGGGGTCAGGATTTCAACAAATGAATTGATGGGGGGGGGGTCATTCAGCCCATAACAGAGGCCTCCTCTTTAATGAAGACCTACTATGTGTAGGTACTTCCACCTACAGTATCATACCTCGAAGGTACTCCTGGTCCTCGGATTGCCATGTCCTCTGACTTCCAGGCCTTTCTCAAGCTGTCCCCTCCATCTGGAACACCATCATCTCCTGCCATAGACACTACCTCTCTCCCTGGGAGATCCCCATCCATTCTTTGGTTCTCTGCTCAAACATCACTTCCTAATCCACAGTCCCCAATTCTGGCTCAGAAGACCCCCTCCGAGTCCCCAGAGCCCTGCGGGCTTTCTGCACTTTGGTTCCAAACATGTTCTTACAATTCTGATAACATCCAAGATGCACCTGGCACAGGGCCTAACACATAGTAAGTACTCAAGTGATGGCAGCTGCCCTATGACTGTTGTTCCTTTCTAAGGCATAAATAAGCACCAAAAAGGACAAGGCCCCAAGAACCACATTGATCTTATTCATCACTATAACCCCAGCAGCTGGTGCAATAGCCAGTATTGCTGAACAAATGAAAGAATGAGAAAATGAATGAAGGAAAGCTTACAACCACCCTGCAGGAATGACACTGTCCCCATTTTACAGAAAAGAGACCTGAGGTCTGAATCCAGGTCTGTCAGATCCCAGGGCCCACCCATCCCCAGCAAGGCCCCTCTGAGACTCACCCGGCCGGCGCTCTGGCGAGAGAAGGCGTCCACCAGGGCCTCGACCCCATAGTCCACCAGCATGGAGGTGTTGAACAGAAACTGCTCGTAGCTGTACTCCTGGGAGCCCACCTTGAAGGTGTCGGGCATGAGCGGGTGCCAGCGGTAGAGCTGGTTGAACTCCACGGCGATGCGGTTGCGGTACTGGAACTGGGCGCTGAACAGCAGCTCCGGGTCGAACTTGAGTTGCAGGAAGTAGCCGCTCAGCTGCTGCACGTACTCCTCGATCACGATCTTGATGGTCTCCCCTGGGAGGCAGCATTGGGGAAAGGGTCAGCAGAGCACAGCCATTTAGTCACCTGGCCTGGGAAGCAGACCGGTTCGTGGAAACGGCTTGCTGCTTTTGGCTTCTTCATGGCTGTGGACGCTGTTTAATTGTATTTGGTCCACATCCACTCTTGTCTTTTTGTGAAGGGGTGTGCAGAAGGAATTTTCTGTCTCGGGTTGAGCTGATGTCCCGAGATAAGAACTGCCATCTGCTCCTACTTCCACAGAGATGTGTGGGCCCAGCCAAGCAGGACATGCAAAGGAAGTGTCTGAGAACTGGTTCCCTGACCCTCGGGGATCCCCTCCCACTGCTCATTAGAAGAAGTCGCAGAGGCTGCAAAATCTGGGGAAATGGAAGTTGCTTAGTGAGGGCTCTCATCGTAACTGTGAGGAGGGCTTCAAAAAGACCCCTCCGAGAGTGGCCGCTGCATAACAGGAATGCTGAAGACAGAAGGTTAATCCAGTCCTAAATATATTTCTCAGATGTTCCTATAAATCAGAATTCTTGTGCACTACGTTTTCCTCTGCTCCCTCACTCAGTAAACCAGCTACAAAGCAAAGAGCCAGGGGAGAAACAAGGTGAACATTCCTCAACAAAATGAACACGGGTCACCTAGATATTAAAGGAAACGGAGATTTTGGCCAATCAGCCCTTAGCTAAATTGGCTTTTAGCAAATCCGTCTGGAGCTGCTGGATTTGCGATCAGCAGACCTGGTCCAAATCCTGGCCCCACCATTTCTAGCCACGCACGTTGCTTAAGCTCTCTGAACCTCACTTTCCTCATCTGTGAAATGTGTATCATCATAATACCGTTTCATATTCATAGGGTCGTTGGGAGGAGTAGAGAACAACGGCATCTACACTGCTTGGCCCGAGGCCTGGCATAATATAAGAGGAAGTGTCAATACACGTAGACAAGAAGCAGGAGCAGCAGTAAGTGCAGGTGTGAGGGGAGAATCCCCTCCCCGTACTCACACATCAGCAAAGATCCAGCTAAATCTCACAACCCCTCCCCACTCAGGGACAAGCTCAGGGTGGAAGTAGCGTGAAACTTGGTGGCAACCAGCCTTGGTCCAAGTCTTCCTCTGCTGAGCGGTCTTGGAGAATTCGCTTAACCTCTCTGAATCTTAATTTGCTCCACAAGAGTAATCATGTCTGGTCCATAAGGTGGTGGGGGAGGGTCAAATGCAGTAGTGGATGCACAGCCTTTGGTCATAGCTTTTATCGCCAGTCAGTATGCTGGGCAGCCTCCTCCGATGGACTTGCCCTCTCTGGTCAAGGTCTCTGCAGTGCTGGAACTTCAGATCCAGCCCCTTCTTCTTTAGGCTGTTTCTATCCCCGATGCCTGGCTCTTACAAGCTCCGGCAAATCAGGAGCTATAATTGGGACCAGCAGGGACCGTGGTGCCAAGCCCAGGATGCCCAGAGGCGGGGGCGGGGGGTTACGGGTGACTCAGAGTGAACACGGCCTGGACACAAGTGTCAGGGGCCAAGCTTCCAGGCAGGAAACCGTCTGACATTTTAGGCGGCAGACTCGCCCCCATAAGGGACACAAAAATATCCTGTCCCTGAGTCACTCAGATGCTACCAAACTCCAGGAAGGCAGACACATGAAGGGCAGGAAGCATGAGCATCCCTGACGGCTAGGCGAGTTGGACTCTGGGCTGCACATGCTGGGGCTGTCACTGTGTGCGTCTGGGTGCAGGAATGTGGGGAAGCTGAGACTTGGGATGGCAATGAAATTGGCTGTGAGTTACCCAGCTTGCAGTCGACGACCATAGCCATCCATTTTCTAAAGGCCTACTATGTGCTGGGTGCTTTCCCATTCATCATTTCAACAAACCCTTACAACTATCATCATCCCCAACATCCAGATTTGGAAACTGAGGCTCACATAGGGGAAGGGGCCTGCTCCAGGTCTCGTAGCTAGTCAGCGGAAGAGCTAGTCTTCCAGTTCCAGCTATCTATCTGTCCCCAAGCCTTCCACCCCCGTGCTTCTCAGGACAGAGGGGATGACTTTCCAGGTCAGGGCCGGTTTGGAGTCCTCACCGATAAGAATGAGGCGGGCCGTCTGGAAGAGCTGCTCGTCGCCCCAGGTGGGGTGCTCAGCCTTCAGCAGGTCACACACGCGGTTGTGCTCACGTAGCCAGAGCGTGGCATAGAGCATGAGCCCAGGAAGCAGGCCGAACACCTCCTGGCCCACTGCCATCTGGCTCTGGAGCGGAATGCCCCGTGGGTAGTGCATCAACACGGGCGCCTCTTC
The DNA here is from genome assembly GCA_030015415.1 of Cynopterus sphinx. Taxonomy (NCBI): domain Eukaryota; kingdom Metazoa; phylum Chordata; class Mammalia; order Chiroptera; family Pteropodidae; genus Cynopterus; species Cynopterus sphinx. Next base: position 121,187,943 of record CM057385.1, on the reverse strand, counting down.
CACCGACGGCGGGTACACTTCTCCATCCAGCACCTGGGGGATGGGGCCACCTGGCAACCTGCGAACGAGGCAGGGCACCTGCGCCTGCCACAGCAGACTTCCTCCCGCTCCTACTTACAGCTGCCCCTCCTCCCTAAGTAAGGCCTGTTGATTCTACCTCCTAATCAAGGGCCATCCTCTGCAACGGTGGCCAGAGCAGTCCTTTAAAACACCCACATCTAAGATCACCCCCTGGCTTATTACATATATGGTTCACATCACATTTCTATGGGACAGTGCTAATTTAGACAAAAGTCTGCATGGAACTAGCTTCTTCATGTTTGTCTGTGGTCCCTGATCAGCTGTGATCAGAGGGCAGGGCCCATGATTATCGCCATCACTGCTCAATTACCTGTGCCAGGTAGGCACATCATAGCATCCAATTAATATAGTGAAATAATTAAATGAACAAAGGCAACTGGAAATGCCCATCGTATCGAGCCCTAAAAGCCACCTCCCAGGAGGACATGAGAGGTCATTTCTGCTCTTCATCTGCTCCTCTCTTGTCTGGCACCTTCTCCACAAGATTTATGTCTCTTCTCCTTGCACACACCTCCAGCTTCTACAGCTGGTCCTCTCAGGACACCACCCAGCCACCACCTCTGACTCCCCACCCCCTGCCACAGTCTCTGCCTGAAAGATGCTGGAGGCCCCTGCCCAATATCTCATCCCCATGGCCAGTGCTACCTGGTACTTGAGTTTCCCATCCTTAAAGAGCCGCAGCTGATACTGGCGTTCCAAATTGTCTCCATAAATGTGGCCGAGGTCTACCTGACAGCAGAGAGAGAGTCCACTCAGATCACTTGGCCTGCTCCACCGGTGACAATCTGCACGTGCCAAGTTAAGTCCAGAGAAGCCCGAAGGCCCTCCTAGGGACTTACCCCATGGCCCAAGGCCTTGGTGAAGCCAGGACCCATCTTGCCAGAAGTTTTGAAGAACTGGTGGGTGAAGTGTTGTGCAAAGAAGGCAAACATGAGGTTGGTGCCTTGGGGGTCAGGTATGAACTCCCTCCTGAGCAAGAAGCGATGGCTCAGGAGCTGGGCATCTGGCAGCTGCTTCTTCCCTGTTTGGGAAGGTGAGAAAGAGCAGGAGCTGCCTCCTGTCTGTATCTTCCCGCCCCAAGACCTCCTGGGCTCACCAGACCTAACCGGTCCATGCAGGAAGCCCTGCAAGGCCTCCACAGAACCACCACCCTCCTGCCAGTTGGCTCCTTGCAACTTCTCTAGCAAAAGACCCTAGAAGTACAAATGCGTGAAACAGCATGCTGTTTGGACTTCACTTTAAAATACTCCATTTAAAAATAAGGTGAGAGGAGGTGGATGAAATAAGATAGGCAAATTGTTGACAAGTCTTGCAACCGGGAGATGGATACATAGGAGATCATGAGACTTTCCTCTCAACTTTTGTGTGTGTTTGAAACTTTAAAAAAGTTAAACAAAAAGAAAGAAGGAAAGGAAAAAAAAAAAAAAACAGAAACAAAAGAACTTGGCCTCCCCGGCCATAGAGTAAAGGAGCCTGTGTATGAAACTGGCTTTGCCATTCCCTAACCGTGTGAACAGAAATAAGTCATTTCATCTCTCAAATTCCACAAAGGAAACCTATTTTACGCAGTGGATTTGAAGAGTGCATGAGATAACGTAAGCGTGACAGAGAACTGGTGACGTGGCATCTTTTAAACCAAGGGTCAGAGAACTTTTTTCTGTAAAAGTCCATCTAGTCAATATTTAAGGCTTTGTCAACGTACGAGCTCCAGCACATCGACTCAGCTTGGCTGCTGCAGCAGGAAAGCAGCCACAGACAGTCCTGAATGTGTTCCAACAAAGTTTTATTTACAAAACAGGGAGTGGGCAGCACTTGGCCCGCAGGCTGGAGTTTGCCAACCTATTTTAAGTGAAGTCAGCCTTTTTATGTCTAGGGTAAAGACAAAAAAGTCATCTTGAGGCAGGTGTCTGCCATTATGAGAATAAGTGTTAAAGGACCTTCCTTAAAGTGTGTCATTGTCAGATGAGTCAGTTCCCAATGCCCTGGCAGCGAGGAATAATTAAATGTTTGTGTTCTCGTCCAGGCATCTTTTCCCAAGACCTCACGTGAGGCCCGGTGTGGAAGGTCCAATCAAGATCAATAGATTAGCTCTTTGGATTGAAATGGCCGACTGATTTCCTCTAGCAGGATAAGATATCAAGCCCCCCAAAGAGAACTCACAAAGGGGAAGTCAGAGGGAATGGTCTGTACCCCATTACTTGGAATCGTCACTCAGAAGGATGCTGAGCAAGGACTGGTCCAGCCAAGTGTTGGCAGAGTCCAAAAGGGCTGTGAGACGCAACTGTCCTGGCAGAAAGGTCATGCTTTGGGAATAGTAGCTGCCCACGTGAGTCCAAATCATCACAGGAGTGTCCTTGAGGCCCAAGTCAGGACATCTATACCCCTGTTCTGAGGCCTCCGAAGCACACAACCCTGGGGCTGCACAGGACCGGTGCTCGAGAGCGACACCACGTGGTGGGAACTGAAGTGATGGCGGGGCGGGCTGCTGCCTCTCGTCCTCTCTGTACTTGGAGCTGAACTGATGACTCTGAACTGGGTAAACTCTCAGGTTTGGGGGCAATCAGGAGTGGGGTGAGAAGAAGGCCTTAGGAGAAAAATTTCTGCCAATGAGACCAAGCGGGGTTTGGGCAACTAAAGAAAAAAATCTGACTTTATATGTAAACTTCACCGATGAAGCATGTAAAACTATTTATATTAGTGAAGAGCCAAATAAAAAGCGCACTGTTACTTCCCTCCTGCGTTTCAACTTCTAAGTCACTCCCATCCCAGGAGGATCCCATCCATTCAGCAGACAATTTTAAGGCAAAGAGGCACCCTAAAAATATGGGAATGCTAGCCTGACTCTGCTACTGGCTTTCGAGGTGACCTCAAGCAAAACCCTCCACCCCGCTTTCCTGTCTTCATTCTCCAGCCCCATTCTCATCCCTGGTTCTGGATAAGTCATACGATGTCTTTCCTTAGTCCACTCGTCTGCAAAATGGGTCAATAATTGCTCTTCTGCCTGCTTTTTCCCAAAGAGGGCAACTGAGCATCCCCAACCCCCCTCCCACCTCCATTACCTTTGGTCCCCATGGGCGTGGGGCAGTCTCGGGGCACAGAGGGCAGAATTCGAGTGTAATAGCTCATATTGGAGAAAGACTCCCAGTTGAGGTAGTCATGCGCTGAGTCATAGGTCGGGGGGCTGGGGATAAGGTTGGAACGCACTGCAGAGGGCAAAAATGATGGTGACAAGAAGTTTCTGGCATCATAGAGTCTCCCCACCCATCGCCCTTATCAGATGCCAAGAATTTCAAGAACTGGCAGTGTTTCTCGCTTCTCCATGTTAAGGGGAGGCCTGTCCTTCACCCACCTGTAAGGACCAGGCGCATGAGCATTTCACGGATGAAGGTGGCATTGACAAAGTCCCAGAGCCAGCGTCCGTGTGTCAGCAGGAAGTGGATGGTGGAGGGGCTGGGCCGCAATGAATTCCGGAGCCAGGTCCATAGCTCAGCTGAGGGAGCAGTGGGGGCTACTCAGTTGGGCCCTCCTGGCAGGACTGGAAGTAGCCAGAGTGGGAGGTGGAACTGGTAATGGGGGCCAGAATGGAATAGGGCAGGACACATGGGGCAGGAGTAAGGACAGAACCTTGGGATTAATGACACATGACAGAGCCAGAACCATATGTGAGGACAGGGGACAGGACCAGGCCATGTGATCAGGCTGGTCAGTGAAGACTCTCCGCAGAGACCGGAACCAGGGAGTCAGGAATGGGGTCAGGGAGAGTGCCCAGGATCAAAAGCCAGGCCAGGAAGAGAATGGGGCCATGGCCAGAAACAAGGGCAGGAAGTGGGGGGTCTCAGAGGAGGAGCCCAGGGGAGCAGGAGGAGCCCAAGACAGTAGGAGTCGGGGCTGGAGGCCCAGCTCACGGATAGTGCAGTTGGGGCCGGAATAGCCCGTGCGGGTGCAGTCACACTGGTAGCGGTCAAGGCCGAAGCGGACACAGACGCCCTGGTGCTGGCACGGATAGTAACAGCAGGGGTTCACTGTGGATAAGAAACAGAGATCAGAGACCATGCCAAGGTGATCGCTCATGGGGATCAGAGAAATGGACTCCAGTGGCAGTTCTGTCCTAACTTGCAGGACTTCAGTGTTCTCTCTCTAGTCCCACAGCTATGAGCTGAAAGGCTCCAGCGCTGCCATTTCTGACCCTGCTCCAGCGTGGCCCACATCAGGGCCCCCAAAGGAAGTCTCCCCTTCCTCCCTACTGCCACCAAACGGGGGCCAGGCCAGAGTCCAGGCCCCAGGCTGTGACATTGAAGGTTGAGAAATAGCTGATAAGATGCTGCAGCCACAGGCTTCTAGAGTGCTCACTTCCTGCCAAGTCAGAGCCCGGCACCATGGGCAGGGGCTACGGTACTCAGAAAAGGGACAAGGATGGGAGCCCTCTCAGACCAGTCCCTAAGCTCCGGACACCTGGATACTAGGAAGATGAGATCGTCCACCACCACCCCTCTATTTTTGCAGAGGGAAAGGAAAAGCAGTTACTACAATGCCCACTTGCAGATGGGGAAACTGAGGCCACAGAAGGGGAAACCCAGATGGGTCACCTGACAAGTCACACCAGACCAACCGCTCATCCCTTCATGTCCACACCACCTCACAGACCCAGCAGTCAAGTCCAAGGAAAGAAGTTTCCCAGAACCCTGCAGACAGAGTGTGGGGCTTACAGGGAGTCTCACCTGACTCAGCTCCCATTCCTGACAGGCCCCGCTTTGGCCCACGTCATGGGGGGATTTGGGCTCTAGGATCTTGAGGTAGGTCAGGGACCAAGGGAACAAAAGACATATGGCTGGGAAAAAACTCTCCTGAGAGGGTATGTGAAGCTCTGGAGTCAGGCACTTGTCCCCCGAAGGAAGTCCCTCCTCGTGTCTAACCAAGATCTCACAGACCACAGCCCCACCCCCACCCCGGCTCAAATCTGCCCTGCTTTAGCAGATTCTTCAAGAGCAAAGTCAGAGCTCTCTCAGTGCTCATTCACTGCTCAGCAAGGGAAACCGTGGCTCAGAGAGGGGTAGGGGGCTTGGCCAGGGACACAGGACAGACTAGGGTCTCCCACAGACTCAGGACCCCTGGCTCCTGGCAGCGGCTCCTTGGATAGCCACACACGGAACACACCAGGCTCCCCTCGGCTCCCCCTTATCTGGGCCAAGAGCCCAGATAAGTTACAGGGAACTTCTGCTCTTTGTACAACTGCTTATAGGAGGTCAAAAGGGTCTAGCGAAAGGCGAGAGAAGCCTGGGAAGTCATCTCAGGGTGCTGTGATCACTCGTCATGACCCTGGGCCAAGCCTGACCCCTCCTCACTTCACAGCAGGGTCCCCTAGCCCCCACCTCAAAGAGGGACCCCAGCACCACCAACAATCGCCCCCCTACACACACACACACACACACACACACACACGCATGAGCAAGCAAGAAGTAAATCCCAAGAATGATGCAAATAGTTTTGTTTAAGCCCTGACGACTCCCTACGCCCCCACAATGGCATCTTTGTGATGCAGGAAGGAAGGGCCAACGGAAAGAAGTCTGGACAAAAGGCCTTATCGGGCTGACACAGGCGGACCTGCCAGGCAGGACCCAGGCATGGAGGGACATGACAGGACGCAGTCTCCCCGTCCCACAGCCACAGAAGTACCAAGCAGCCCAGGACAAACCTGCAGCCGGCTCAGGCATCTGGGACTCTCCTCGTTGATCCCTCCCACTCAGGACACTCTGCTCATCTGCCTAACTCACCCGCTGCAGAGCCCACTACCCCGCTCCCACCCCTGGCTCGCAAGGCACTCTCATCCCCATGCTGCCCACAGTAGGGATCCCAGAAGGATCTCGAGGGGTCCTTCCAGCTTATTCCACCCCTTCCCTTGATCCCAAAGTTGAAAGCTCTTCTTCCTTCACGCAGATGCTGCTCCTCCCTAAAAAACTCCCTCCAAATCTACCTGACCCACCTGATGGAGCCAACACTTTGCCTCCCCACCCGAAAGCCTCCCCTGAATATCCACACTCAACGCCTCCCTCTTTCTCTCCCCACCCCAGCTCCCTGTTCCAATTCCACCTGCCCTTCTCCACCATAATCCTCCAAGAGAAGAGGCCACACACTGTCCCCAGCTCTCTCATCCATGCACACAGCAGGTGCTCGACCCAGGTCCTGGAGAGATCCAGCCACCCAGGAGATCCAGGTAGGATGGCCAGAGCTCCACGAATGTTTGTAGAATAAATAAAATAAAGCGAGGAGACTGGCCACCCCAAGCTTGGCCAGAGAGACCTCTCATCTTCCCAGCCCTGGGCCGCTGGCCTGGAAGTCTAGCCCAAAGACTTCGGGCCTGAGGAAGAGCTGCCCCAGGAGGCAAGGAGCTCCCTCTCCTGCCAAGACAGGCTTTGTGCAGAGGCCCCTCCCTCCGACCTGCCATCCAACTTTCCATCGCTCCTTCCCCACGATCTTCCCATAAACACCAGCTGGCCCAGGGCAGGAAGAGTTCTCCTCAGCAAGGACGACAGCTGCCACTGGGGCCCCAGGGTGTCAGGGTGGACAGAGAGGAGACCCGGAGCCGCTTCCCCAGGGGGGAGCCTGACCACAGACCTCTCCCCAGCCTCGGGTTTATCTGCTCGGCACTCCCAAGGAAGGGTGGGCGAGACTCCCATTGGCTCAGGTGGGGAATGAGAAGCTCAGGAGGCAGGAGACTTGCCCAAAACCCACTGCTTCAAAGTCACAGAGGCAAGACTTCCTCTTCCCCTCCACTCCTCCTTCTAGAGGTTTCCAGATCTGGATTTGGGGAAGAGATGAGGAGGGAGAGTCACTTTGATCCATAGGCTGGGAATGACCCCAGGTAAGGTAGGTTTGTCACCCTTCCTTCTTAGGTGGACCTCCCAAAAATCCTAAATGAATGAAACCAGAACCCCAGAGGGATCACCTCTCCCTGCCACAAGCAGAGCTCTGGGAAGTACTTACAAAGGAAGGCCTGCTTTGAGTCTAACTTAAATCCTGCATGCTTTCATGCCAGCCCAGTCCTAGGCTCAGTGGAGGGCACCTTGTATAATAAACCATCAAGAAAGAGAACTGGGGAGATGTAGGCACTAAGTCCAGGGCATCTAGAGTTCCCATGCTTAGCATAGGGCCAGGTACCAACTCGGTGCTGGGAAAAGATGAGTTCTTTCCTGGCTGTGTGTCCTTCGGCCAGTCCCTTCTACCCTCCGGGCCTTGTTTTCCTGCAAAGGGAGGGAGCAGACCGGCTCTAAAGAGACCTCCCTTTATGCCCTTCTTCTCCTCTCCTCTCTATTATTTGCATCAGTGTGACCCCCTGCCCCATCATCAGATAACCTTGCAACTTGCCCTTACCGAGCCACCTAGAGGTGGGCTCGATCAGCATGCCCACACAACACACATCCCCACAGACAAGGCCTGTTCAGGAGTGCCTGGCTCCAGACCAGCTGAAGATTCAAGCAAGGAAGTGTCCCCCAGCCCAGGAGTCCAGCTCCTCCGGACACACTGGGGGAACACCAAGTCCTCCAGGATGCAGAGGCGCCAGGCAGCAAGATGCTGGACAGAAATTGCCTAAGAATAATATTTAGAGAAGCTCCAGGGGGCGGTTTGGCAGCCACAGAGAATAAAAGGGCCCTGACAAGCCAGACCTGGGGCCCAGCCCCTACACCCAGGCCCACAGCTGGAAGAGCACAGCTGGAGAGGAAGCCCCATCCCAACCCACAGACCCAGCTGGTGCTACAGATAGGAGGTAGCCTGCAGCTATAGTGGGGAGGTTTTGGCATCGGTTGGGTTCCTACCCCATACGCCAGAGTTAGCTGGCCTTAGGCCCCTCTACCTGGCACTGAGGTCCTGCCCAATTCCTAGCCTAAGAGAGAGCGCTAAGTCAAGTCCAGGAGCTGGAGGGGATGAGCTTGAGCATGAAGGATCCCCTGGCACAGCCTTGCCTTGCAAGCTAGATAGACTCCACCTCTTCCATCACACAAACACCAGAAGCAACATTTTCCCCTGCCGCCTGCCCTCAGGAGCATCTGCAGCCATCATCTCCTCGGAGATTGGCCTTTGCTGCCCCACTGGGAGGAAAAAAAAAAACACAGACTTCGGCTTCCTATAGATGCCCAGGCACCTAGAACATCAGTTCACCCATAGACTTGGAAGTCCAGCCCAAACCTGCTCCCACATCCCACACCCAACTTGTCTCCCATTCTTTCTGTGACCTTTACAGCAACCTCCTTAATGGCTTCAGCTCCTGCTGTTGCTTCTACCAGAAAGACCCTTGCAGACTTTCATGGGAAAGTCTCACAGTGTTTTCCCCCACTGACCACCTCCTCAGGCTCCGGGTCCCACATCACTGCCTCTGAGAAGCCTCAGTTCCTCACACTTCAGAGGTAACTCCCCTGAGCCCTGCGCACCCCTGTGTATCTCTCAGTCACGGCCCTGACCCCCCTGGATGACAGTCTGTGGGCATTTCTGTATCCCCAATCAGACCAGGCCAGCTCTGTGTCTATAGGTTTATGCCAAAGACTAGCATAAAGCAAACTTTCAGGAATGTTTATGGAACGAAAAAGACAAAACAACAACAAAATAAACAGTCTGTTTAAACACACAGCAGTATACAGATAAGTAGAAAAGGCAAAACCAAAAGGGCACAGACTATGACTCACTGGCTAGTAAATGGACACAGGAAGATAGGTAGGGTGAGCCCCCGGCATCCCACGGGACTGCATGGGGCGAAAGAGGGCCAAAGACGAAGGTGGGGCTGATCCAGGACCTGCTAAGACCCTGTAGCTGGGGCAGTCTGGTCAGCCCCGACTCTGCCACAGGGTCTCAGACAAATGGGCTCACTCCTCTGGGCCTGGGAGTCCCCTTCTGTAGAATGGGTCTATCATACCGCCCTGACAGGGTTGTCGTGAGGACCAGAGAACACCCACAGCCAGGCTTTGTAAACAAACTGTAAAGAGCTGTCCGCAGGAGACTTCCTCTTCTTCTTCCCACAAACCAGGCCTTCGCTCATACCCAAACTCTTGCCTGGAGTACCCTCCCTGGCTTCTTCAAATGCCACCGACTCATACACTGTCCTCCAGGAAACCTGGTCAGATTCACAGCCCACCTAGATGTCTTTCTTCTCTCCTTGGATCACCAAACCCGGGGAGCACCACGAAACGAAGCTCAGACCCCTCTCCCTCCTCCCATCCTCTCTCGCCCACATTTTACAGAAGGGAAAAGGAGATCCAGAAAGGGAAGGGTCATACAGCAAAGGGCCAGCGGAAGCTATGGCCAGGCCTTGCACGCACATGCACACACACACACACACACGCGCACTCACACAGAAGCAGTGAGCTTGGGGAGGGAGGAGCTGAATTCCTTCACTTGGAACCTGCTGCATACGGGGTGGTAGGCAGGGGTGCTGGAATTTTTACAAGATCTCACTGTGCCATCATCTACGGGTTGATGACACCAAGGTCCCTTGGAGAGACGGAGGGAGAGAAGGGAGTTCTCTGTGGAAAGTGCCTAAAGTCAGACAGACCCAAGTTCAAACCCTGAGCTCACCCCAGGCTGGGTGAGCTTGAGGGAGCGATGGCATCTATCTGAGCCTCAGTTTCCTCATCTGCCCCGTGGGAACCTCAAAGGTGCAGATTTAAACCCTCCCTGAAAGCAAACGGCAGTGTCAACGCATTCCCATCTCCCGTCTCCCCAGAGGGGCTGGCGGGCTGGAGCCTTCCCCGGGGTCTGAGATCTTCCCTGGGGCTGGGCATCCGGATGGGTCTCCAGAAAGTCAGAGATTGGAGAAAGGGAACTGGACACCCCAGCCTCTTACCCCTTGGTGGCAGCCGGCTGCTTGCTCCCACAGAAGCCTCCACAAGAAGTGTCACTGGGGAGCGGGGAGCCCAGAACAGGTGAGTGGGCTGGAGAGGGGTCGTCCCTTCTCCCAAAGCCAGCACGACATCCCGGTCTTCCCTTCCCCACGCCCCAAAGAACCCGGTAGCCCTCTGCTCCCCCTCCCCAGACAAGGCCACATTTGGGGGGTCTTCAGAGAGCCCCCTCCCCCCTCCCAGGCATGGCAAACTGAAAGGGGAAGCCGGGCTGGCAGCAGAGGAGGGAGAGGGGCCAGGCCAGGGCCACAGAAGCCGGGAGTCCCCGGGGCCCCAGGGTGGCTTCGCCTACCCGGCACGGGATCCCCGACATCGGCGGGCAGGACCGGGGGCGACGGCAGCAGCATCAGCAGCAGCGGGAACCGGAGCGAGAGACTCCTCCCTGCAGGGGGGGGAGATGGATGAAAGGCTGAGCCTGGCCCTCAAGGCTCCTCCAGGAGGCCAAGAGGATTCGTGGGGGACGGGGACGGGACTCACGACTCATGGTGCAGCGGGACGGCTGATGGGTGCAGCGGGACACGGACGGCCAGGACCTCGCAGGCGTCTCCTGCCCTGCCCCGGAGCTGGCCGGCCTGGCCCGCCTGGCCCAACCCCCTCCCCACCCATCTGCTCTGGCTCCTCCTCTCCAGCCAGCCGGCTGTCACCTCGGCCACCGCCCACTTACTTCCTCCGCTCCCTGTCCCAGCCAATGCATGGTATTAATCAGTCTATGACTGCCACTAAAGTGGGGTGTTTGTGTTTCACCCGAGGTCCTCGAGGCACTTGAGCTTTCAAAGCCAAGGGGTGCCAGATGGTGTCCATTTCGTAGGTAGGAAACTGAGGCTCAGAGGCCAGGTGAAATGCAGTGGTCCCCTTCCACCTACCCCCACCCCCAACCCCCAGGGCTTCCTGGCAGGACTGAGGTATGTCAGATGCCAAGCCGCTGGTGTGAACCACACACCCTGTGGCCCAGAGAAGAAAGGGGGATGGTCCAGCCTGGCCTGCACATGATTTCCGTTATCCTCAGACAGATCCACCAAGAAAGACTGACTCTCCCCAGAGGCAGGCCTCTGCCTTCTGAGGCCTCACGTCTCTGCCTGTACCTCAGTCACCAGAAACGAAGAGCACAGGCTTCGAGTCCAGGACATCTGAGTTCAAATCCAGACGCTACAGTTTACTGGCTCCGTTACCCTGGACCAGGTTGCTACCCTCTCTGGTCCTCAGCATGCTCATCTATAAAAATGGAGATAATAAGAAACATTCCAGAGGGTTGTCGTGAGATTCGATGAGATAAGCACATGTATCTGATCTGATGCAGTGCTGAGCAAATAGTAGGTGTTCGATTATCAGGAGGCATCGTTTTCAAAGATCTGACTAAGTTCTAGGGCAGGCCAAGGTCGATGCTCTAGCTGGACTCAGATCTACCTGCAGACTCCACAGAAAGAAGCCCAGCATCTAGTTCTTTTTTATAGCTGGGAAAACTGACCTTAGCAGGGAGAAGGGGCTACCCTAGGTCACCCAGAGTCTCCTGGCCCTACCCGCACAAGTTTTTCTCACTCAGTTTTCCCAGCACACCCAGTCATCCCACGTGCCCTACAGCAGGGAAGGCCTAGCAGGAGGCCTGAGAGGTCCCGTGCCAGTTCCCAGGCATTCTTGGGTGCAGGGCAGGAACCACGCCAGGTGAGAGAGATGAGACCTGTTGAGAAGCCCTGCCTATGTCCCTGCCCAAGTTGTTCCCATGAGACAAAAGCCAACTAACCCAGGGAGTCAGAGCCAGCCACGGTGACTGGTGGAGGGTATGGGACAGGTGGAGGGCCCAGGGCCCTGGGGTGCTGGGACAGGCTGCAGCATTCCCTCCACCCCCAGATCTAACCAGTCAGGGCACGGAGATGTAAGGTATAGGTTATCAGACGAAGGGGTGGGGTCAGAGTAGAGATAGGGGGGCCCAGTTACCCAAAGAGAAGAGGACTTTATGGCGATGAAGAAAGGAGAAAAGAGCTTGAATGAGACCCCATCTTTTACCCTCAGGTCCTCCTCCCTTTGGGCCCTGGACCTAGCAAATTACCACACTGTACCTCCTGCCAACTGCTTGATTCTAAGTCTCCCACAAATACCTGTATGGCCTTGACATTGGGAGAGTCTTAGCCTGGGAGTCAGGATAACCAAGTTCTTCCATGGTTCAGTCTTAGACAGGTCTCTGCACCTCTCCAGGCCTCTGGTTCCCAATGTGAACAATAGAAAGGTCAAATCGAATGGTCTCTAAAAACAGAGACCAGCCTGGAGTGATCAAGCCTTCACTATGGCCAGGCTCTGTGACCAGAGCTGGAGATCTGGGGATGGAGGCCAGAGAGAGGTGGCACAGTCCTCCAGGGACAGCACTGCACCAAAAAGGGTAGAGTTGGGGAAAGGAAGAGGAACAGTGTCAGAGAAGTGCCTAGGCTTGGCCACTGATTGGCCCTGGGGGTTCAGGAAAAGGGAGATCTTGAGGAGGACACCTAGGTGTCTGGCCTGGTGCAGGTGACAAGACCAGGGAGGGGGAGCAGGCTGGGACAGGTGGAGTTTGCTTTTTGACTCAGGTTTGGTCCAGCTCCGCAGCAGGGTCAGATATGCAGCTGTACACACGGGGCAGAGGTCTTGGCTGGCCCTTGTGGAAAGGGCCACAGCACAGGGTTTGCTCTCCTTGCCCCTCCGCTCCAAAGCCTGTAGCCTCACTACCCAGGGGGTTGGTAAACTTCCACTGGTTGGGCAAGGCCCAGCCCCAGTGTCCCCTGAGAAGCCTCCTCTGACATGGCTCTTTCTCTTTCTGTCCTCTGAGGAAACTCTTGCAACATCCCTGGCCATAAGAGGTAGCACAATGGATCACATTGTCCCTTTCTTTCCATTATGAAGCTCCAAGCATCTTGGTCACTCTTGTATCCCTAGGGTTGAGCACAAGATCTGGCATCTAGAAGACCCAGTAGAAGACCCCCAGGAGCTCCCATTGCCCCCAGACCTTAGTCTGGTCTCCAGCAAATGTCGATTGGTTGAATAAAGAAATGAGCAAGTGTCTATATGACTGACTGCATACATGAAAAGATATAGTGAAGGAGGGTCCAGAGCAAGTCTCACCTTGGTGCCACCCTATCCATCTGCTGTGACCACCACCAGGAGTGTCAGTGCCCTGCCTCAGTTTCCCTGCCTTTGCCAGCTGGGCTCATTGGCCAGTACTCCCAACACTAGACCTTGAGACCACCCCTTAGTGAAGGCAACAAGAACCCCCCTCCTTCTTTCTTCCCTGTATCCCCGCTCAGTGACGTGGGATGAGGTTTCTCTCTGTGCAAACGTCCACCCCCAGCTCCACCCAATCACATGCCCTCCTGGCAACAGAACCAGAGGCTCTAATGAGGACCTGGATTTTAATGCCCCTGCAGAGGTCTCACCCTTGCTGGGTCCCACCCACTATTTGGAAATCCCAAGCTGACTCCTACCTGAATCACTCAGGGACCCAGCCCCACCCAGCCCCACCTCTGGAGGGAGCTGCACAGCCAGCGAGGAAATCTCTGAAATCAACCCAACATCCCTTCAGATCCCAGCCCTCCCACTCCAAAGCAGTTCTCAGTGTGACCTTAGGCAGCCAACAGCCCCTCCTCGCCTCAGTCTCCTCATCCGTAAATTGCAGTTAATTCCACCCTTGCAAGAGTTATTGTGAGGACGAATCAGGATGGTTTGTGTGAGCTCATGCAGCCTCCAGCAGAAGCTCCGTGTGACTTCGTTCCCTGCTCTCCCTTCAGTTCCCTACCTGGCAGGAGGGTTTCATGCAAAGTTCTCTACCTCCTACAGAGTAGTTTTACCTCCATTTTGCAGAGTAAGAAACTGAGGTCCAGAGGACTGAAGCGACTTGCCCAACGAGGCACAACCGGTAAGATTTAGGTCTCGAGGCCAAATCCCTTTGTTCTGGAATACCAGGTACCAGGTACCTGAGCCCCAGCACAGGCAGACAGCGTTGGGTTAGGAGGCAGCAGGAATGCACCCTTAGAGTGGTGGTCAGCTAGGGGTGGGGGTGAGGCAGCCAGCATAAGCAACCTAGTTGGTCTGAGAGTCACAAAATATTACGTCCCTCTCTCACTGAAATCCTCACAGCAGCTCCAGGAGGAAGGCATCATTATCTCCAGTATGCAACAGAGAAAGCTAAGTCTCAAAGATTTCCCTAGATCTTGCAGTGAGGAGGAAGGGGAGGGGGCTTGGACCCCCTGCTGGGACACTTGCAAATGCGACAGGCATTGTGTGCTAAGCGGTTCAGGTGTATCATGTCCTCTGTAACTCATAACAGCTCCAAGAGACAGTTCTTCTTGTCCCCGTTTTTGTAAACAGGAAAGCTGACTTGCTAGAGGCCACAGGCTAGTTAGTCGGTGGTAGAGCTGGGATCTGAGCCCTGGTCCACTTGATGTTGACATCTACAAGCTTAACCTTCATTTTACTTCATCCCTGACTCTCTTAGATCCCAAACCCTGAATGTTCAAAACAAACACCCAAATCCTGGTGGAAGCTGGCCAAGAAGACAGATAAACAAGCAGGAGATGGGTGAATGGAGAGTCCCCAAGTTCATCTGGGAAGTTTCCACTGCTGGGTCCCCTGTCCTACAGGCCTCACTACTAGGCCGCCGGCACCATCTGATCAACTTGGATGGCTGAGTGCTCACGCCACTGGCACCCTCCCAGCCTGGCCTCACCAGCGGCCTAATCAGCAGAGCATCAGCCATCAGCTCCTGGGATCTGGCCCAGCCGCCTGAGACAAGGATTCAGAGAAGCCTGGGCAAGAGCTATTGCCTAACTAAGGGATCATTGTAGCTCTGGAGGTTTCTAGGGCTGTAAAATGTCAGTCCCCACATCCCCTTCCTCTGCCACCATAGTTGAAGAGAGGAGCTGTTTCCCTGTCTAACTCTGCTCAGAACCCCCGGTAGCTCCCCTTGCCCCCAGACCTTAGCCTGGCCTTGAAGTCTCATCATTGTCTGGGCAGCAGATTGCCATAGAAAGAGCCCTGGTTGGGGACCCAGAAGATCTGGTTTCTAGTCACGTGACCCCCTGAACTCCTTGTGTGACCTTGGGCAAGTCACTCACCCTCTCGAACCTCAGTTTCCCTACTTGATCAATAAGCCCATTTCCCTAGACGTGCTGACGACGGGAGCAGAGGCTTCGGAGTCGGGAGGAGCTGGGGTTGGGAGCCAGCTTCAACATTCTAGCTGTGCGGCATGGAGCCAATCATATGTCCTCTTCAAGCCTCAGTTTCCCCACCTGAAAATAAGGATAATAATGATATTGATTTCCCAGAACTGCCATGAGGAGAAGACCACTTAGCTCTAATTCCTGGCATTCGGGAGGCATTTGGGCAATGATCATCATTGGTGGGATTGTTATAATTAATAATTAACTAATCGATCCGTTTCAGTCAGTGTGGTCCTAGATGTGAAAGAACTCGTACTAGATACCCACAAAGAATTGAAGAGAAGATGAATGGTAGGCAAGCGCTAGCCTAGAGCACCAGGAATGCATTGGGCTATATATAACGAAGTCCCGAACATGGAAACTTAAACAAAAAAAGGGGGGGTTGGAGGGGTTCTTTTTCTCAAATGACAAGAGGTAAGCGGTCTAGTAATGTCACAGGAGCCCAGCTTTCCCCAGCTCCCTGCTCCGTCACCCTCAGAGGTGTCGCCAACAGAGCTCCACTTACATCTTTCGCCAGAACGTGACCTCACTTGGCTGCAGAGGGGGGTGGGAAATTAAGATTTTGGTGTCGGGCAGGAAGTTGGAAATGGAGATTGGGCCGGCCTACCTCCAAGCGTCTGCCAGATGGAGTCCCTTTCTGGTGTGGGCTGTGGCTTCTGGTGTGCGGCTTCTCCGGAGAATCCAGGAGTGAGGGTGTGCTGCGGACTCCAGAGGTGAACAGACTTTCTGTTACCAAGATGGGATCTGAGAAGGCAGGACCACGGCAGGTAAGAAGAGCCAGGAGCGCGCTAAGAGAAGGTCCAACCTACCCCTCTCAGGTGAGGGACTCAGATTCGGAGTGAGGCAGGAACTTGCCCCAACAGCCCAGGTATCTTTCTCCTGTGTCCTATGGCCTCTTGCAAAATGACCACCCCTGGAACAAGTCACATTAGAAACAGTTTTGCCCCAATGCCAGGCTATCTCGTCCTTTGACAAATGATACTCAACAAACCGAAAATTTACTTAGCAAGAATTCACACTTCCAAACAACTCATCAGCTCTCAGGCCAGAGCCTTAAAAGTCCGTTTTCTCGAGCCTCTCAAATAGAACTGAACTGACTCATCATTTGCCTGGAATGTGTGCTCTTGCTTTAACACCTCATTAATAACTCCCCGTCATCCCTAGCCGCCATGCAGCTTATACAAACATCTCACTTACACTATTATCTCTTTGTACCCACTGGCAATCCTTCTGACGCAGGTGTTTTCAGCTACTGAATAAGTCAGGATTCTTTCCATTACAAGTGACAGACACCCAGTTCCAACCAATTTTGGCAAAAGAAGGGAAAGTGTTGGCTGTCAAGCCGAAAATCCGGGAACAGGTATGCCTGCATCCAGATATCAGGTTTGTTCTCTCTCTCATTTCTCTCTCTCTCTCTCCTCTATCTCTCTCTCTCTCTCTCTCTCTCTCTCTCTCTCTCTCTCTCTGTCTCATCTTTTTTTCCTTCCCGTTGGCCCCACTGTCAGGTAGGTGCTTCCTAAAGGCTCAGGCAGCTCCAGGCTTACACTGTCCTTGTGCCCCAGTCCCATAGGAAAGGAGAACACGTCTTTCCTGGACACTTCCGATCGCCCTAGCTTAGCTCATGCACCCATCCCTGAACCAAATGCCATGACCAAGAAAATGGAAGATCTTGATTCTGGCTACCCCGTCCTAAACCTGTATCCACGTGAATGGAGAATGAAGGATGTTCCCCCAAAAGAAAACTGGCCGACGTTATCAAAAGGAGAGGGAGGGGATGCAGGGCAGGCAGAAACCACTGATGTCCACTCACGCTCCATTTCTCCATCCAATGCACAAGTAAGTCAAGCCCAAGAGGTGAAGTGGCTTTTGCCTGAAGCCTCGGGGCTGGTAGGAAGGGAGACTCTCTCACCTTTGGCCATGAACCTGGATGGAGAGAACAGGGAAGGGTTATGTAGCTGGAGCACCCCTGCCTGTCCAGAGCTTAGCAGGCATCAGGGCCTCCCCAATAGGGAGGGAGAAGGGTTTGGAAGGATGCTGGAGTCCAAGTCGCTTCTCCCCTGTACTTCTAGGTATTTCCTTGAGCAGGAAAAGATGTTCACGTTTGCTGAACCACCACGGCCTGCCCGATACTACCATGTACTTCACAGACGTGATCTCTCTCACCTTGTTTTTCAGAGGTGGAAGCTGAGGATCAGAGAGCTGAAACGACTCGTCCGAGTCACGCGGTCTCGGAATGGCAGGGCTGGGACTCAATCCAGACCCGATGCCTGTGCTGTTTTCTGGAATTTCTCAATGGGGGTGCTGTTGACATGTGGTGTAGGATTGCCCCACACAGGGCAGGAAGCTGAGCTGGCTAGGAGTTAACTCAGTCATGGCAGCAACCGAAAACTGCCCATGCGTTTCCGAACCGCACCCCCCTCCAGGAGGCTACCTCAGCCCCTGCAAGAGGGCCACCGTGCCACGCTGACCAGCTCTGGTTCCTTCCAGTGGACCCAGGGCCTGACACAGAGAACGCACGTAATAAATCACTTAATAAATGAGAGAGAGAAAGAGAGAGAGAGAGAGAGAGAAACTCTGAAGTCAAACTGGACTGAGTGGGAACCCCAGCTCCACCACTGACTAGTTATGCGGTCTTGAGCAAATTCCTTAACCCTTCTGTGCCTCTGTTTCCTTGTCTTTAAAATGGGGACAAAGCTAGTCGCATCCTCATAGGGTTGCTACAAGGATTCCATGAGCTAATTCTTGTAAGATGCTTAGGACACTGCCTGGTGTTGAAAGAGCACTGTATCAGTCGTTCTCAAATACATGGGCCCATGAATGAATGAGCGGAGGAGTGGCTTGTTTACACACACACACACACACACACACACACACACACACACACACACACACACACAGGTTTCCATTTACGAAGACTTTCATGTTTGTTATCTCATTGGACTCTCCCCTTTACCCTGTAGGAGAGCATTATGCATACTTGACACTTGAAGAAACTCACTCAGGAGGTGAGGTGACTTGGCTAAGGTCTTCTGGTCTTCTGGCATCTTTGCATTTTCTATTTCCTGCAAATACAGATTTTTAGGCCAAGAATGAAAGATTGAATGAAGGAGTGGATGAAAGAGTGAATAAAGGAGCTCCAGCAATTCCAACTGTCAGAGCGCCAGGGCCGTGTGTGTGTGTGTGTGTGTGTGAGTGTGTGAGTGTGTGTGTGTGTGTGTGTGTGTGTGATTCATCAGTGGGGAGACTCAGCCATGCAGCCAGGACCACAGGACCACGGGAAAGAATTGGGTGGTGAGTGAGGACTGGTCAGCCACCTGCCCACATCCTCCCACCCCCTGAGGAGAGGAGCGCTGGCTCTGTGGGCACCTCAGAGCACCCGCGCCTGGACCCCTCCCCCAAGCCTCCCTCAGGACAGGAACCTAGCTCCCAGCACACAGGAGTGACCTCACGGCTCTGTGATTCCTTTCAACTCCACTCCACCCATCCTACCAAAACTCATGAGATGGCATGTTGGCCGACCTCCAGATGGTGTGCTAGAGGCTTCTGCTGTCACGGAGCTCTCAGGCAAGCGGGTGAGCCTTAGAGGACCAGAGACAAAGGGTGGGAAGGAGCGCTGGGAACACACACACATGTATGTGTGCATACATACGTGTAACAAGATTCGGATATTCTCCTCGCATGCCGAGATGCGAATCTAGACCATTCGCATGCCAGAGCACCTCAGACCTGCCTCATTGTCAGCCTTGGACATCTCCCCTCGCCAGATCGCTCGTTATTGGCATTTCACTCCACCTTTCTTGGCAGCGTATTTTGGATTATCCAGGATCTGGACTCCCTCTTACTCCCGTCTACTTGGAAACTTTCACCTTTCTTATCTAGACCAACCCAACCTAATTCAACTCAGCTCAACCCACTTCAATTCTGAATTCACCTCGAGTCAACCCAGCTCTATTTCCACTCAACCCATTCAAATCCAACTTAACCCAATTTGGTTGAACTTCACTTCACTCAACCCAACCCAGCCCCTCTCCACACAACCCAAGCTGGCTCAACTCTGCTAAATTCAAGGCAAACCAGTTAAAGTCAGCTCCACCCAACCAAACCCAAATCCAACTCCACTCTATCCAACCAAACTAAGTTGTTTCCAACCCAGCCTTCCCCAACATGACACAACACAACTCTACTCCACTCCACCCAGACCAAACCAACTGCGCTCAGCCAGCCTTACTCAGCATAATTCCTTGTCCCGCTCAGTTCTCCACCTTTCATGACTCCTCCTACATACCCACCTCTCAACCCTCTCCCCACTATCGTTCCCTAAAAGAGTGAGACGCAGAGCTAGTGCCTGATTTAAGGATTCCATCTCCTTGCTCTTCTCCCAACCTTAATCATATCCCTCTACAGGTAATAACTTTTATTCGTCTCTGACCCCTCGCCACTATTTACTCCTACCCTTTCATGAAACCCCAAGACCACGAAGCCTCAGAGACCCCAAACCTGTATGAGCTCTCATCTCTGCACGCACTACCCCAGGGAGGGGAGGTCTGGAGGACATTTAGTTTGGGGTCAGGGAGGGTTCCAGTCTTAGAGGAAATTGGAGGGGCACCTTGCAGACAAAAGCAAGACCTGGCTCGACCCCCAGGGAGAAGAACCCCAGAGTTCCTGGCTCTCTTTCCGCTCCTCTCTGGCCTTGCCCTTCTTTTCCTGCCTTTATCTCTGTCTCAGACTTCATATCTTTTTCTCAGTTTCTGTCTGTCTCTGTCATTACCTCTGTCCCTGTCTCTGCGTTTCTGTCTTGGACACTCTCTTCCTGTTTCTCTGTGTCTGAGTTGCTATCTCCCTCTTGCTGACTCTATCTCTCTCCATCTCTGCCATTTCTAGCACAATCATTTCCAAGCTGTGTCTGGGGAGTTACAGCTCCTAAACAGAGATGCCTCCATCTCTTCATCCCCTCTACCTCTTCCCTAGTCAAGAGAACACTCGTCACCTGGGCTGCCTGAGAACCACTCTGAGGCTGCTGTACCAGACCCGAGGCCTCCCAAGCCCAGGACCTAAAACAACATCCCCAGTCAGGATATCAGAATTATGCACCCTAGAACTGGAGGGGAATTTAGACCAGCCTCCTCGTGTTCTAGATGGGGAAGCCAGACCCAGATGGTGCAGAGGACCATCTGAGAACATAAGAACGAGGCCTTCCGGAGCCTGAAACCCCAGACTCTGACATAGGGTAGGGAGGTTTGGGTACCAGACCAGCTGGGAAGTGGGCAGAAGAACAATAGCGCCTCCTCCCACCCACCCAATGACGAGGGGAATTACTGGCCTTGCCACTCCATCTCAGAACAGTGCCTCCCCACCCCTTGGAAAATGTGTTCTTGAGGGGTGGGGAAAAAAGGAGAAAAGGAGTATGCTGGGTGCCCTTTTAATGACCCTTCCCACCTCTTAAAGAGCCCAAGGGAAAGCCCTCGTAGTTCCAGGGAGGAGGAGGAAGCCTGGGTTTGGCCTCCTGCCCGTGAGGGCCAGAGCTGGCATTTTAATCAGACTGAATCCAGAATTCAGAATCCACTCACGAAGCCCCTGGCCTCAGGCTCCCTGCTCAGCCAGGCACAGCCCCCAAGCCACTCCTGATCTGGGTCTGGCTGAGCCTCCAGGGCCAAGAGCCAGGATTGCATTCCTCCCCAGCCCCACCCATCACCAACTTCTGGTCAGTCTGGGCTCCAGCAAGAACCAGTGCCCCCAGGGGGCTGGGCCAGAGCAATGACCTGGATAAGGCCCTTTGCCAGCCAGAGGTGTGGACCCAGCTCTCAGCTCCTGGTTCCATGACTTGCTGCAGGCCCGCCTGCCCTGGAGATGCCTCTCTCAGCAGCTCCAGTTCCCAGGCAGGCGCCAGTCAGGGCCTTCCTCGGAACTCTAGGATGTCTGAAAATAGAAAAGGAGAAGAAAAGGCTGTGGTCAGTGTGGGGGGCAGTGGAGACGCTTAGAGGGGGTGGGATGAGGAAGGAACTAGTTTCTAGGCCCATGGACAGATGCCACCATGACCAGTCCTGACCTGATCTCCAGTTCCCTCACGCCACTTCTCTAAGTTCCTCACTTCCTGTCTCTCTGTAGAAGGGGCTTCAGTTCATTGGGCCCAAACCTCCATGGAACAGCCCAGGAGACTGCAGCCCAGGGCAAGAAGGAGTTTGCCCAAAGACACGAAACAGAGAAAGAACCGGATCTGGGACTCTTGGACCTCCACTAGGTCCTTCCCCAGGAGGCTACTGGGGTGAAATGCTTTGGGGGCCCTGTATCTGACCCATGTGCCCAAGATGACAAATTCTCACCTTGCATGAATTGTCCCAACCCCAGGAGTGCCCTGTTCCTCAGAACGCACAGCTCAGCCTC
This sequence comes from Cynopterus sphinx, assembly GCA_030015415.1. NCBI lineage: Eukaryota > Metazoa > Chordata > Mammalia > Chiroptera > Pteropodidae > Cynopterus > Cynopterus sphinx. The sequence continues at coordinate 121,166,417 of CM057385.1, read as the reverse complement.
AATCTAGAGGCTGCAGGAAGGCCTCTTGCTGCTCCCCCACTGGCCTCTGCCTTTTCCTGTCCCCACCCTGGATCCAGCCACACTGGGCACAGACAGGGGGGCTCTGAGCTCCGGCTCCCACCCGTTCTCAGCTGCTGCCCAGACCTCAGGACAGGCCAGGTCCCTTCTCTGTTGCAGACCTTGGAGGGCTGAACTCACTTGCACCCACTCCACCAGGAAATGTTCATTCTTGGAAGATCCTGACACATGAAACTGAAACCTGCTTCCTTGGCTTCCTTGCTGCTGCCTCCAGGGCCTCATGGCGCACAGGTCACTTCCTCTGCGCACAGGCTTCTCAGAGGTGGGCTAGCTGGGGTCACAGTCCCGGGCAGCATGACTGCTTCAAGAGACCATGGGTGTGAGTTCCTGCCACAGACCTTCTAGCTGTGGGGACCCATGTGACTCTGCCCAGTATATATCTCTTCCTGCGGCTGATCTGAATCTCTACCCTTTCCTAGTAATGAGCCAAAACTATCAGGACAAGAGCTTTCTGTGAGTTTTCTGAGTCTTTCCAGTGACTTATCAAACCCGAGGGCCGTTTTGGACACCTCCCAAACTTGCAGTTGGTGCCAGGCGTGAGGGTGGTCTCGTGTGCAGGCTGTGTCCTCTAACTTATAGCTAGCCACAACTCAATGCAACTTCTCTTGCGATCATTCGTTTAATTCCCACAATAACCCTCTGAGATAGGTAACCTGACTGAGGTCACACGGTTGGCAAATGACAAAGGTGCATCCTGAAAGCAGGCATCCAGACACTGGAGTCTACCCCCGTAACCACTCTGCTATACTGCCCACACAGGGGGAGTAGGGGGCCATAAGAGGTGGAGCTGGGGGTTTGCAGAGGACAATTCCCAAAGGGGTTCCTCAGTAGAGGCTGAGTTTTAGAGTCAATGAAGAGCTGTTGGTGGTTTTAAGTAGGGAGTGATGTGCATAGCTGTGGGTTTTAGCAAGGACCCTCTGGGTGCAGTCTAGATGGCAGGCAGGCCCGAGTGGGGAGAGGACCAAATGCTGCTACTGCAGCTGATCAGGTAAGGACGGTGGCGCTGGACCTGAGCCGTAGTCTTGGGGGTGGAGAGCAATGGACATGCTCCAGGTCTGCCTAAAAGGCAGACTTGATGGGACTTGGGGACAAACTGGGTTTAGAGCATAAGGGAATGGGAGGTGCCAAGGGTAACACCCAGGCTTCCAGATTAGACACTTGGAGTGCTGAGTGAGACAGGAAAGACAGATTCGAGGTGGGTTATACCATCACTAATGGTTCCAGGATACTGAACGGGTCAGTGCCCCAGAACAAGGCCACTCCCACCCTCGTCTGGCACCTGGGTCCCTTCTTTGGACCAGAAAGAACAGCGTCGCTAGCTCCGGAGCCCAGCACCCTCGCCTACCTCCAAGTTGGCACCAGGTGGCAGCATAGGCTGCCTTTTCCTAGGACGGCTGGCTGGAGGAGCAAGCGAGCTGTCAGCTGGGGATGCTCACGCACTGGGAAGGCCTCACCTAGAGGCCCGCGGAGTGAGCTCCTGCAGCTGAGGCATCCAAAAAGCCCCATCTAGGAGTCCTGGATTCTAGATATCACCCGTGACCCAGAGTCAGCACCTGCCTCTCTCCGAGGCTCAGGTGTCACCCAGGAAAGAGTGTGAGTGAGCCTTGCAAGGGAGCCAGACGCAGGCAGATGGACTTTTAAACCCTTCTTTGGCTTTTCACCCCTAATAGCTGTGGCTTTCAAACGTATTTGTAAAGGCAACATCTTTTTTTACAAACCAAACCCTAATTACCCCCACTTCCACCTCACGTATAAAACAGAGACAAATTTATATGGATCTGCTCTAATCAAAGTGGGGGTGGGGACCCTCCCAAGCCCATCCAAAGGATAAAGGCCAGACCCCTTACTCTGGCATTTGAGGCCCTTCATCCCCTGCCTCTCCAGGACCATCTCCCACTCCTCCCCCCGCTCCCACTCCCCACTCAGACCACAATCTTTCCTGCTGCTCTGTCTTTGCTTTAGCTAGACTTTCCTTGGGAAGACCCGATACCTCCCCTCCTGACTCAACCCTCTTCATCCCTTAATGTTAGATCCTTTGTCACTGCCTCCAAAAAGCCTTCTCTAAAGCCCTGGTGGAAAGAGTCACTCCTCTCCCACACCACTCTGAACCTTAGTCACCCAGCACCTGATCTAGCCAGGCACTTCCCCTGGCCCCACACACCTCATGTTCTAAATATGCCCTCCTGTGGCCCTCTCACCTGCTCCAGAGTGCCTCCAGGTGGGAACCAGGCCTGATTCCCTTTCAGCCTAGTTTGTCCAGCCTCACCCAGCTGGAAGCTAGCAGACCAGCCTCTGGCCTGCTCGGCTGCACGGAGCCTCAGCGGCAGACAGTTCACCCTGCCTGGGCCTCCGCTTCCCCCTCTGTGTAGTGGGGGCTGCTGTCATCTAACTAGGACTATGTGGAGAGTCAGGACTGGCTATATAATTTGCGGGACCCCATGTGAAATGAAAATGTGTAGCGCCTTGCTCAATAATATTTTTTAATCTCAGGACAATGATAGTAGAGCATTAACCCAAGCACACACAGGTCGCTCCCCCACAGAGCCACCTATGAAGTCTGTGCACACACAAAGGGTCAGACATCCGGCCAGCCTGCGCCCAAACGTGAGGCTTTGTGCTCCAGGAAGATAGGCACCTCTTTCTTCCAACCGGGGGCACTTTCTGATGGTCAGCTGTGGTCCAGCAAGGCTGCAACTGCCCAGCAGAGGGCAACTTTTCCCAAATCACGCAAAAGTGTGGGATCAGCTGCCGCAGCCCTCCTGACTTCTCCAAGATTGCATGGCCCTGGAGCTGGAACTGTGCTCCCAGGCTACCTGTTGAATGAGGAAAGGAGACCAGAAACTGGACACAAGAAAATAGCAAGAACGAAAGCAAAGCCTGGCCCACGACTGCGGCCCGTTGGTGTTTGATGAATGCTTAAGACCAAACATCTGAGAAACGGCACTGGGGGATTACGGAGCTAACGGAGAATGAGAAACCATCAAATCCAAGGTGTTCAATGGTGTTCTTTGAAGCTGTAGGGATCTGCGAAGTTGTATCGAGGACATGGGAAAAGCCAGATGCTCAAGAATCAGCCGCCTCACGCCTTTCCCTCTTCTTATCTGTCTCCTATACGGCGATTCCCATGTAAGCTTTTGTTTGAAGAAGAATCCTGCTGGCTCAGGCAGAGCAAGACTCTCCCAGGGTCACACGGCAGAGGCTGGGGAGACAAGGGCAAAGAAGAGAGGTCAGAGATGTGAGGCTGGAGGTCCGCCTGCAGCTCCCAGAGGAGAACCTGAGACAGTAAAATGCAGGGAGAAGAATGAGCATCAGAAAGTGAAGTTTTAAACCAGAAATGTGAAATCAAGGCAGAGGATGCGAGACCAACCAGAGGATGGTAACCTCAGCTCAGAGAAAAGATTCAAAGTCAAGTTTCAAGTTCAGAAGCCAAAGACGGGGGCTCGTCCGTGGCTTTGTTCATTCAGTTGGTGTTTACTGAGCACCTGCTATGCACAAGGCACGGTTCCAGGCTCTGAGATGCAGCAGTGAACAAGACAAGGTTCTTGTCCTCATATTCTCGTGTGTGTGTGAGAGGTGGTTATCAGGAAAGAAACATTATTATAAGAAAAAGAACAGGAACCAACCAGTCACATGAAGAAAACTAAACGGAGAGAGAGAGACTGCCAGTAGGTGGGCTAGTTCATATAGGGTGGTCCGGGAGGGCCTCCCTGAGGAGGTGACATTTGAGCTGAGCTCTGAATGAGATGGGGCCGCTGTGGGCCCAGCTGGGGTGGGGGTGGGGGGCGCCTACAGAGCTGCCCTCTCAGGGAGCCTGCGGATTCACACTGCGAAGTTGGGCAGGCTGGGCAGGAAGTCTGGACCCCTGTAACCGTATCTCCAGGAAGGAGGAAGCCAGGAAGGTGCTTTCAGCAGTCGTATTCATCAAGGCCACAGCACTAACCCCCAGGCAGCACCAGAGGCTCCTCAGGGTCCCGTCCACCTTCAGCCGCCGAGGGAGGAGACAGCAAGGGAGGGAGGGTGGCCTAGCGTGGGCCCTGGATTCCCTTCCAGACAATAAATGCTTCCAGGTTGCTGGGGAGCATTCCGTGGGTCACAGCCGCATCTGATCTCAATTACCCCCGGTGTAGGGTTCCCGGCTGGGTGGGGGCAGGGGTGGAGGGAAGGCCATTTCTCCACAGTTAGCATATCCTGGCCCAGTGGGCGAAGGCACCCGGGGCCAGGTCCCCCAAATATCAGGACTCAGGGAGGGGATTCTCTCCAGAAGAAGAGTGCTGGCTGGGATGGGGGTGGGGAGACAGCTTCTGCCTCACAGCCATGTCGCTGTTTGACCTTGTGTGAGTCACTTAACCTCTCCAGGCCCCTGTGGAAATGGTGAAGAGTCTGTCTTTTCCTTCCAGGAAGGCAAGGCTCAGGGCTGGGGGCTGGGCTGAGGCCTATTGGGATGGGCTGCAATGGGGTGGGGTTACTAATCCCTTACTTTTTCCTGCCTTGGTTACATCTTAACCCTCTAGTTAATTACACCCACCCACCCCACTCAAGACTGTGTGCAGGAGTTGTCAGGTTGGCACCTAAAACAGACCAAAGAGAAGACCCACTTTCCCCAACCAACTTGAGCAAGACACTTTACCTCTCTGCGCCTCAGTTTACCCATGAGCCACCTCCAGTGGGATGAACATCAAATGAGTAATATGTAAAGCTGGTTTAAAGAGATATACATCAGTAACTGTGTCGTTTGATTAATTTAACAATCAACCACCACCACCAAATTGGCGGTACTTCTAAGCCCAGGGAGAAAAGGCCCTGGGTTTTCTAAAAGAGTCTGCATGATCTGGTTTCTGAGATGGATGACTTTGAGCAAGTCTTCCCCCATTCCAGGCCTCAGTTTCCCCATCCATAAAGGTGCCTGCAGACAGAGTTCCACCCTGAGGAGGGTCTTTGGGGCCCCTGTCACAAGCAGCCCCGTTTGCACACAGGGATGTCGCTCAAGCTACACTGGGCTCCCTTTAGAAGATAAAACACGCCCCCCCACCCCACCCCCCACTGCGTTTTACTGTGGGACCTTTTCCCTCGAGGGGCTGCATTTAGGTTTTTAGTGGGACAAGAGAACAGGAGTGGGGACACAGGATGGAGGGAGCGGGTGCCCGGGGCCACAGGCCGAGTCGGGGGGTGACCGGGCACTGGCCCCGCAGCAGCCAGTGCATGTCTGTCATCTGCACGTGCACAGAGCCCAGCACTCGAGCGCGCGTGTGCATGCACGTGCATGCGACACCTGAAGCCGGTTGCACGGCCCTGGGGCTCAGCCGCCTGGCTGGGTGTGTGACACCCAGGGTCCCTCCCAGCTCCATCCTGCACAGGCCACAGGGAGCTGCATTTTGCAGGTGCGCAGACATCGGCTTGCCACCTCCACACATCATGGTGGGCATCTCCAACGTGCCAGGCCCTGGATGGGCAGCAGGGATTCAGGGGGTGAAGGAAACCGAGAAAAGCCCTTGGCCCCCTGAAGCTTAACATTCTAGTGAGGCAGAGAGAAAGTAATGAATGATATAGTGTGTTTAAACGTGATCCTATTTTTTAGAGAAAAGAGAGAAGAGACTGGCATGGAAAATGAGGTTTGTTTTAAATAGCGTGGTTATGGGGATTTTAACCAAGAAGGTGGCGTTGAGGCAAAGATGCACGAAATATGAATTATAAGCACATGCAGACATCTCAAAAGGATACACGATAAACCCCCAAGTATGTGCATTACACAAACACACATACTGTTTACGTCACTATCTATCTATCATCTATCTATCTATCTATCTATCTATCTATCTATCTATCTATCTATACATGTGCATGTATACATACGTGTGCATCTACGTGACTACATGTGATGCGTTGCACACGTACAGTATGTCTATCCACCCCATGTACGTCTATACATCGGTGCGTATCACCTCTATGCACACACAAATGCGCACATGTATGACCATGACCTCGGATATTTATTGCCACCGCATGTACATATACTCTTCAATTTCTGAGTACAGGGCCAGTGGAGGCTTCTACATATCGCATACCTCAAGTGTGCAATTTTTCTAAATTCATAATCTGCTTGAAAATATCATAAAACATTTGCTTACATGCCTTGTATTCATTGTGTAAAACACATCACATGTGCATAAACGCCTTGTGTAGGTGTATGCCTGTGCTGCGCACACCCACAAATACACCTACACGTGTCTCTCTCTTACACAAATGTACTGTACGCACGATTCCCACATATTCCCTTGCACCTGTTTTGTAGATTCCACATACACGTATCATATGCAAATAACAGTAACATCTACAGAGCGCTCACTATGTGCCAGGTACAGTGCTAGGTGCTTTACTTGGATTGTCTCATGCAATCCTTAGGACAGCCCTGTGCAATAGGCACTATCTGTTTGGCCTGGCAGTTAAAAGCTCGTCCTAAAGACAACTTCCCTGGGTTTAAATCCTGGCTTTGCTCATATCCCACCTCTGAGAGCTTCAGTCTCCCTACCTGCAAAGTGAGGCAACAGTAGCACTTCCTGTTAGGATTACTGTGAAAAGTCCGGCAGATAGTAATGCATGAGAAGCATATAGTGCAGTACAGGCACATAGTAAACGCTCAGTGAATGCTAGCCGTCATGCTTCTTATCATCCACTTTACAGGTGAGAGAAGTCAGGCTCAGAGAGGTTAGAAGACTCACCTGCGATCACACTGTCTCTAAGTGGAGGAGGCAGGCCTCACACGCAGGTCTGTACAACCCCACAGTTCAGGCCCTTGAAGCCTTCCACCACTCATGCCCCTATATCACGCAACGGGGGCAAGAAACACACACATGCATGCACACGCACACACACACGTGCATATGCACGGCTCATTTCATGCGGGCTCCATATGTTACCTTTTATACATGGGTCACATAGCTCCCAGGTCCCTATCACACAGACACAAATTCCTTCAACATTTCCGTAATCGACACCTATCCACCCAGTTCGGTGCTGGGGTGGACCTGATCCCAGCTCTCATGGCACTTACAGACCAGCACACACACACAACTGTGAACACACACCACACATAACCTGTATACACATGGCCCTGCTGTGTGCGCTTGTCCACATGCAGGTACCCTGTACTTACAGCTTATGCGGTCCCCCTCATGCCCCATTGCTGGGTCAGCTGCACGTGATCCATGGAGACATATCTTGGGTCTTTGACACATACCTAGTGTATCCATACCACATGTCCCATATCCACCTCCTGTGCTCGTGCCATTCACACGTAGCTAGTGTACACACTTTCCTTAACCTGTGTCCATGCATTACACACACACACTCAGCATGTGTCACTCATGTACCTGTTCCTCTTTCTGTCCCACGTGGGCATCTTGGGAGGCCCAGGCCAGCCCCTCTGGGTGGGTCGGGGGAAGTGAGGGTTGGAGGTCACAGAAGCAGGGCTTGGACCCCCATCTTAGGGAAGAGAAGGTGGCCCCTGGCTTCACGGCTGGCGGCCAGGAAATTATAGTCGACACCAAACCAAAGTGGCCCCTTCTCGGGCCAGGTAATCAGGCCTCTCCCGGATTCAGCCTGACAGCTTAAATGTTCTAATTCCGCTGCCAGGGGCCCAGCTCCCCTGCTCCGGCCCAGCCCAGGCCTGAGCCCTGCCTCATAATTGGACCCACGTTTTCATTACCCTGAGATTAGACAGGTCCCCTCCAGCCAGGGGGACGCCCACAGCTGCACGGGAACCATCCCCCGCACAAACGCATTTACCTGATTATGAAGTTTATTTTATAGCAATTGTCCAGAATGCTGGAGGCCCCCTTCACCCCTCCCCCTGCTCCCCAGGCCCCAGAGGCCTCTAATACCCTGGACAAGTGGTTTCTGCCTAATGTATTAAAGCCACCTCCCCAGGCCCTTGCGATCCTAGAGGCCTCACTGGCCCCCTGCATGGTCTGGGCCCCTTTTTCAAAAAATCACATAAGGAATCTGGAAAGAGAGTGAGAGAGGAAGAGAAGAACATTCCAAGAATCTTCTCCTGGCATGCATAAGGGGTGAGATCTTCCTTCCAGAGCTGTGTTTCATTTATTCACTCAACAAACACGTATTTGGCCCCTGAGCTAATGATGCCATTTATGAGTAAGAATGCTCATTCATTCAACACCTACTGTATGCCGGAGAAGGATGTGCAGATGGCCACTGCTTTCCCGGAGATCATAGTCTGGTGGAGACCAGCACCTGTCCTGGCACATGGTTTGAGCTTAGGTGAAGGCTGTGAGACCTGCAGGATGAAGCAATTTGGGGAGCAGGGGGCATTTCAGGCAGAAGACACGGCAAGTGCAACAGCCCGCAGAGAGAGAGCAGGGCATGTCTGGGAAACTGAAGAAAGATAACAAAGTTCAAGTGTAAGGAGTGAAGGGCAGAGGTAAGACCCGAAGCTGGAGATCAAGCTCCAATCACAAAGGGCCTCGCTCAAAATTGCTTGCACTTTGCCCTGAGGGCATGGAAGCCGCAGAAGGGCTGTGAGCTGGGGAGGCACCCTTTGTATACCGTGTCTGTCTTGTGCACTCACTACGTGCCAGGTATGGCCCTGAATGCCTTGCGTGTGCTAAATCGTCGCATCCACGTGTTGGCTCCATGGGGCAAATACTCCAAGCTCACAATCCCTAATCCACAATATGGAAATCTTAACACCTTTGGTGACCAAAAAGTTGTATATAGGTTTAGTGTCAAATTGCACGGTGCCAAAGGACCTGAACTAAAGAGAAGTTATTTTTGTTCATTTCACTACCTTGTTCGAATATTCATGTGTTTTATTGAAAAATATGCATAATAAGTTTGATTATAAGAAATGCCCCAGGCTCAACGGGGTGGCTGTACACTACATAAGAGATGTTCTGTTTGAGACTTGAGCATCAGAAAAGCTCTGAAACCATTCGATTTCACAGGTTTTAGATAAGGGATCCTGAGCTTCTATTGTCCAGAGGAGGAAACTGTGGGACTAGGTTAAGTAACTTCTTCCAGATCGCAGAGCTAGAAAGTGTCGGTCAGTCTGGCGGCAGAGTCTGGCCACTGGGGCACACACCCTGTCTTTTGGATTTCGCTCTGAAATGGGGGTCTGGGCCTGCTCTGGGGAATGGGAGGAGCCGACGATGGCTCGGAACTTGCTCTGAACCTGGCCCCGTGCTGGCTCTGCTCATCTCTAACCTTCAACTTACACCCAGCTTGTTGGCATAGTTAGCCCCATTTCACAGGTGGAAAAAGGACCTGAAAGGGGAGTCATCTCGCCCACAGTCCTGCAGCAAGAGGGCAGCAGAACTGGGAATGCGGCCCCGCCCTCCCTACTTTTCTGGGGACCAGCAAGAACGAGGCCCAAGCTGGGCCAGGTGGGGCCAAGGAAATGGACCACAGGGAAAAGCAGATTCAGGTCAAGAGCCCCAGCCCCAGGCAGGCAGTCAGGCAGCAGAGCCACTGTGCTCCAGTGTCACCCATGGCGACAGCCTGCGCCCCACCTCCACCTTTACCTGGGCTGCCTCAGCCTCACTTCTGGGCCCCGTCTCTGCCTCTATATCCAGCTCCCTCCAGGAAGTCTTCCCAAAAGTTTCTTTAAGCCATTTTGTTCATATGGCCTAGAAACTGCAGGGGTCTTCCCCTTGGAAAGGGACCGAGAACAAGCTTTGAAGTCAGATAGACCAGAGTTCTAATCCTGGCTAGAACAATTATGAACTGGGTACCCCAGGAAAACCACTTTGTTTCTCAATTTCCTCATGCGAAGTGGGGAGAATAATAAAGGGGGAGGAATGATAGCATCTCCCTCAGAGGGATGCTTTGAAGACTAAATGAGGAAATGCCCACCAAGTCCTCAGTGTGGGGCCGCCCTCCTGGTAGCCACTGCGATAATTAGTCTTAGTTGCCCGGTGCATCACTGACACTCAGTAAGTTCCTCATCCTCTGCCAAGTTCTTTCCCCCCTACCTGAGACTTCTCTTTGGGGTTCTGGACTCTGCATCTAGGCTAAGCGCTCAGGCTCCCCATTCCCTCTCCAAGACTTCTTGTCCTAGTGCCCTTGCTTGCGCTGTTCCTGACACCTGGCACTCCTTCTCCACGCCCTGTTTCTGCCTGTCTAAATTCTATTCATTCATCATTTACTCATTCCTTTATTCATAACAAATACGTTATTGCGTGTCTACTCTGTGCCCAGCTTTATACCAGGTACTTTCACGTAAATTACTTGCTCAATCCTCAAGCCAACCTTGCAAGAAAAGGAGTGTTCTCTGCATTTACAGAGGAGGAAATTGGGCTCAGAGAGGTTGAGTTAGTTGTCTGAGATGACCCAGCTAGCAAGTGACAGAGCTGGGATTTGGCACAGCCTCTAGAGCCCAGCTCTCTCCTCTCTACCCTGAGTGTGCCCAGGCCCAGGGAGGGAAAGCAGGAGAATCCAAGGGGAGCAGTCCTCTGTGCCCGGGTGAGAGAGAGATGAAGAGGTGAGGTGGGTGCAGACCAGACTTCCTTTGGGTTGGAGGAACAGTTTGTTCTGCTGGGAGGAGCTGGAGAGAGGGTGGGCAGGAGGGGAATTCTCATGGGGGTAGCCAGCCATAGACAGCAGCAGATTTGGACCCAGCTCGAAGACAGCGGCCTAGAAAGAACAACCCCAATCTGCTCGAGGAGTCAGTGGGAGCCCCCTTCACCCCTACCTACACCCTCATCTCAGTACCCTCTTCCAGGCCAGAGTTAGAATAATAGGTCTGTGATGAAAGAGACATGGCTGCTTTCCTGCTGTCCTAGGCTGGGAGAGAAAATGGATGGCCCAGGGCTGGCCACCACGGAAAAGCTCTGAAGAATTTAGCAACCAACCTGTTCCCCCAACCTCCTCCTTCAAGGCACCAGAGCTCTAGGTGTGGGGGCAGAGAGGCCCAGGGGTTGCAGCCTGGAGCCTCAGATCTTCCAATCCCATCAGAGGCCAGCTCTGGGGACACAGGCCCTGAGAGCATGAGCAGGTGTGGCCTGGCAAAGGGAACAGGCAATCAGACAGAGAGGAAAGGAGACAGACGGGGCAGAGAGAGAGAAAGGAGAAGAAGGGGCACAGGGACAGAGAGACAGACTCAAGGATGGACAAGGGGGAGACAGGGGAGAGAAATGCACACAGAGATGCACAGTAAAGGGAGCCCGGGGAGGCTGAGCAGCAGGGAAGCCAGATACACAGGTGGCAAGAGGTGGGTCCATTCATCGGGGGAAGAAAGGCCCCTCGTGACTGCACACAGGAGGACAGAATGACAAGGCAGTGGTCCCCAAGGACAGCCAGGGGAATAGGGAAGCAGCCCCCAGACTGCGGCGGGGGCTCTGGCTTCAGTGCTGTGTGGATCTACACCTGGCCTTCCCCTCTCCAGACCTGTGATCCCACCAGCAACATGGAAATGGGAGCATTTCTGGGCACTCCTGCTTTTGTTTGGACTCTGGATCTCTGTGACCCCGATCTAGGGAGCTGAGGGCAGTGACAGGCGGGGGCCTGAGCTTGGGGCTGTGGCTGCTCAGATGTGTCTCTGTGGCTCTGGCTTTATCCACTTGAGGATGCTGTCGTGACCATCCATGATGATGACTGTAGCTCGGGTCACAGCCTCGATGGGCGCCTGACTTCTTGTGTGTGCACCTGTCTCTTCCTGGGTCCCTGATCCTCCTCTGTGTCATGTCCCTGTTTAGACGGGGAGGTTTTATAAACCTGCTGAATGCAGTGAGGTGTGAGATGCACAGACTCCTGACCCAGCAGACCTTCAGGTCCAAAGTTCTCATCCAGGTCCTCTCCCTCCAGCCTCACGCCACTGGTGGACAGACCAGGTGGGAGGCTGGAGACTGTCCTCCTGTGAGGAGAACCTGCAGCCCTAGATACCAGCCCTAGAAAAGGGTGACTCCTCAGAGTACAGCCCCCACTGCTGACCTCAGAGAGTGTCATGGGCTGAGGGAGGAGAGGTGGGTGGTGGGCCCAGACAAGCACAGGGTCAGGCCCAGGAGGGCTCATGGAAGCCCCTTGTCAGCAAGGAGCTGAGGAAGCAGAAGAGGCTGCTTTGGGGAGGGAGTGTCTCACCCACGGGGGAAGAGAACGAGCCCAGGCTGCCATACCTGTTCACGGGAATGTGGAAGAAAGGATTCAGTCTCCAAATAAAGGAGGCATTCTAAGAAAATCCTGCTTCTCTGTCCCCTCCCCAAAAAGAGAAGTTAAAAAAGTGACGTAAGGGTACTGGCCAGGCTCCACCTTCTCATTGGCCGAGACTGGCTTTGACTTTGGCTGATTGTCCTGGTGGCCATGGCTCCAGCCCTCCAGGAGCCATGAAGATGGTGAAGGTGTCCATGATGATGACAACAACAGCATCCATTGGCTCAGAGCTAACAACCAGCAGGCGTGAACTGTGAAACCCCAAGCAGTTGTTAAAATACTGAAACACGACCATACCAGCTGTCAAAGAGCGCTGGCCCCAGCAGCCTGAGCACATCGCCATGGCCAGCTTCCAGGGCTGAAACGCCACGTTGGGTTCTCTGCGCAGAGAGTGAGCCTGCCCCGCTCTGAGCATCCCTGGGCCTCAGTTCACCTGCAGGAACACCATCCCTCACGGGGGGTGCCCTCGGCCACATTGGCTGCCCTGGAGCTGCACCCCCTCCAACCAGGGCCTCTCCCAAAGCCTGAGCAATCAAGGCTGGCTCCCACCCTGGGCTGGTGCAAGGGCCCGCCTCCTCCCGGCCCCTCTCCGAGCTGCAAACCTAGCTCATTTGCATGTGGATCGCGCCTGCCACCATGGGTGCTGGGGTCAATTGAAACTCAAGAAAAGAGAAGAAATTTATGCAAAACTGTTGATTGCATTTGTATGTAATGAAATCATCCAATATTCATCTGACTATAGAATCTAATCTGAGAAGAGAACTGAAGGACATGAGTGTCACTGCAAAACCGTAATGAGCCACTGTAGTGATTAAAAAAGCTCTTGAGCCTTCTGAAAATCCAGGCAGAAATAGCGTCTAATCAACTCTGAATATAGGAGGCGAGATTGGGCTGGCGTGTTGCGCACGGCCCGCCGTGGCGCTGGGGGTGCACAGTAAACCCTGGCGGCCGCGGTCTGTGGGTGCCAATCGCCCGGCCACAATCAGCGAGTCCTCGTTGTTGCACAAAGCGATCGCAGCCTCTCTCCACGCAGAAAGAGTCCAATCACAGCTGTTGTGAAGAGCAGCTTCGGGCTTGCGCACCGGCCACCCCTCCCCAAAGCCTCGCCAAAGGCCTCTTCTGGTTGCCTGGCTCCGGCCTTGGGGGACAGGGAAGGTTTGGGGATTTGGGATTGACATACCTGGACACACCTGGGGTCAGACAGTCTGAGAGGGGAGAGGGTCCTGTGTCTCTCAGGAACTGTGGCTCTTCACTGAAATGGAATGCCACCTCCTCCAGGAGGCATTCCCTGACTACCCCATCTAAATTGGCAATCTCTCTCTCTCTCTCTCTCTCTCTCTCTCTCTCTCTCTCTCACACACACACACACACACACACACACACACACACACACACACACTCACTACCCTTCCCTTACCCCTGCATAGCACTAAGCTGCTCCTGGCATTGCATATTTCTTTATCTGTTTAATATCTGCCTCTTCCAAGTAGGCTGCAAGCTCCATGAGGGCAGGGACTCCAAGGCTGAGTGCTCACCACTGTGAAGTGTGGGAAACCAGACCTGATACTTAGCAGTTGCTCAATGAATACCCGTTGGATGAATAAATCAATTTCAAAGAGCAGCCTCATATGTGTCTTCGATCATTCAGCAAATACCTCTACAGTGCAGAGTGGGTGCCAGGCTTCACACCCTGCACCCAGCTTGCGAAGGTGAATAAGACAACCCCTGCTCTCCTAGAGCTCACAGTTTGGGCAGGAGACAGACATTGAAGATGCCGCATACAATCAAAGGGGACAGTGTGGTGCTGGGGGCTGTCCAGTGGCTATGGGAACAGGCCCCATTTGGGAAGGTTAGGGAAGGCCATCCCGAAGCAATGACATTGAGTTGAGATCTAAAGGATGTGCAGGAGTTAGCAAGGCAGAGTAGGGTCTGGAGTGCCCCAGGCAGAGGGATGACCTGGGAAGTTCCTGCAGTGACAGGCACTGTGGGGACCCGAGAGAGGCCAGCATGGCTGGAGTCAGAGCAAGGGAGAGCCTGGTGTGAGCTGAGGTTGGAAAGTTGGCCCAGGTCAGACCTCGGGGTCAAGACCTTGAGTTAAGAATTCTGGACTTTTTCCTGGGGGTGACAGAGAGCCTCTGAAGGGGAGAGGCATAGTTTACATTTTGAAGAAGTCACCCTGTGGAGAAGGGACAGAGAGGCCAGCTTCTGGGGAATGGAGATTATTTAGGTGGCTCCTCAGTTAACCAGGCAATGGGGAGCCACTGGGGGCCTCTGTGTAGGGCCATGTCACAGCAAAGGCTGTCTTAAGTAGATTCATTTGACAGCAAGAGGTGGAGCTGAGGAAGGGAAATCAGGTAAGAGGTAGAAATCCACCTGGCAGCCCCTCCTTCCTTCCTTCCTTCCTTCCTTCCTTCCTTCCTTCCTTCCTTCCTTCCTTCCTTCCTTCCTTCCTTCCTTCCTGTATGCAGCATCCGACAGATCTGTGTGGGAGCTGCCCTTCTCCTCAATCTAACTCAGTTTCCAATCTGCTCTGATTTGACTTCCATGTTACTTATTATTAAAGTGAGATCTAACACCGGAGTCAAGAGGTTGTGAGAATTCAAGGGACACTGGATCACGAGGCTGCTTTATTTGGTATGAACTTTCTGACATCAAAGGGGCCTTGTGGGTCATTTGCCTTCTTTTAGGCCTTAAAATCCTCATTAGCCAAGATATAGAAACAATTGAATGGATAAAAAAGATGTCTCTCTGTCTCTGTCTCTCTCACACACACACACACAAACACACACAGAGACACACAATGGAATACTACTCAGCCATAAAAAAGATGAAATCTTGCCATTTGTGACAAATGGATGAACCTTGAGTGTGCTATGCTAAGTGAAATAAGTCAGAGAGAGAAAGACGAATACTGTATGAATCTCACTCAAATGTGGGATATGTGTGTGTGTGTGTGTGTGTGTGTGTACACACACATATATATATATAAAACAAACAAAGAAAACAAAAACAAACTCGGAGGCAGACAACAGACTGGTGGTTACTGGAGGGGAAGCGGGTTGGAGAGAGGGCAAAATGGGTAAAAGGAGTCATCTGTATGGTGACGGATGAACACTAGGCTTTTGATGGTGAGCACGATGTATATACAGATGTCAAATTCTAACGTTGTACACCTGAAACTTATATAATGTTATAGACCCATGTTGCCTCAGTAATAAAAAGAAATTCCTCATCACTACGAATAGGGAGTCAGAGGAGCAGATCTCTGAAGTCCCTCCCTGCTCCCTCAACCCCACAGTTGCAGGTCCCATGAAGTCATAAGACAGCACAAAGCCCAGTGGATTAAAACGCCCGAGGTGAAGTCTGCCCTCCTGTATGGCAGTGCCCGCCAGGCAGCCAGGGCAGCGGAAAGCAGTCTGAAAATCTGGGTTCAAGTCCCAGCTCTACTACTCACTTGTTATGTTGTCAGCAGATGAGTTCTTCCCTCCCTGTGCCTCAGGATCCCCTTTTGTACAGCGGGGGTGCAGGGGGGTGCCTAGAAGTAGGGAGAGCTATGCATCCCACCACCCAGACCAGAGACACACCCTCCACCGAATAGGTCAGTCCTGAGTCCCTGTTCCAATCCTGTGACCTTGAGTAAGTCCCTTAGCCTTTCTGAGTCTTCATGGGGTGAGGAAATCTAAGCCCAGAGGGCAACTGTGAGAATTAAATCAGATAATGTAGCTCCGGGCAGAGCATAATCAATAATGGTGGCTGTGGTTATGGATAAGCGATGCTGCCTGGATGGGTGGGCCACAACTAAAGTCCTTCTTCCTGCCACTTCTGCAGTGGTGGTGCCATTTTACCAGCAACTGTGATTCACTGGGGGATTTGTTTTTTATTTTATATTTTATTTTATTTTATTTTATATTTTATTTTATTTTTATTTTTTAATTTTAATTTAATTTAATTTTATTTTATTTTAATCTTTTTAGTAGGCAGCTTTGGGTGGAAGGAGCTAAATGCCTCTCTGGCCCGCTGGGGTGGGTGCGGGGAACTCTGCTGGGACTCTGGCTTGAGGCTTTGTTAGCAAAGTTGCCACAAACAACCAGCATTCTAGCAATGGGTCGATATCCTGGTCACAGCAAAAAAGACCTTCTCTTTCTTCCCTGAACCTTTGCGAATAGCAGCAGTCTCTCTCCTTAGGTCCCCACTCCAGAAGCCATGCTTGAATGTCAGGAGCCCACTCCCCCGTCCCCCAAAATGATTGCGTGTTGGATCCGAGAGGTGATCCGAGGCTTCACTGTTTGCTTCCTACAGTTGTGGGGTAGGAGAGTCTCACAGACACCCCTGGGCACCACCTCTGCGCTGGAAGTCCCTGTCCTCAAGAAGGTTCTGTTCAGTGGGGAGGACAGTCCATAAACACCACAAACCAAAAAAACAAGGGGGAGAGCGCTTTGAGCACTGAGAATTAGATTTCAGGATAAAGAAGGACCACATCTGATTGGTGGGTGGGTTCCTGGAAGGCTTCCTGCAGGAGGAGACATTTGAGCTCAGTCTAGAGGATGATAGGATGTCTGTCTGTCTCTCTCTTTATTTCAAAAGTTTTAAAGCACAGGGGGAACAACCACCTTCAGAAAACAGGGTAACAACCATTCCTATCATTGCTATTTTTACAACCCAAAATAAATATTTTGTTTTTAATGTATGTATGTAGAGATACATAAAATGACTTCAGGGTACACTCTGAGTCTTCCCCCCAGTGGCAACCACCATGATAAATTTGGTAAGTATCCCTTTGCAATAAAAATCCCCTTTAAAAATAATTTTTAATGCAAAATAAGGTCAGGAATAATTTTTTTAAAGAACCACTTTTTGTTTAAGTCATTCTGATTTACGTTAAGTGGTGTCACACTGTGTATTGGACTCCACTTGCTTTTTCCACGGCCCATTATGTTCCGGGGGCTCTGTTCCCGTTGAAACACGTGGCCCTGGCCCACCAGAGCAGCGCGTGGATGTGCCACGTTTATTAACCCCCAGAATGGGTAGGGTTTCCATGGATGGAGATAATCAAGGAATGACATTCTGCGTAGAGGGAGTGGCAGCAGTGAAGGAGGGGATAGGAGAGCCAGGACCATCTGGGGGCTGGCAGGAGTCCAGGGTGGAGGGCGCACAGGACATATGTGGGGAGGCCTCATGCCCCAGGCCAGGAATCTGCGGTCGGTTGGCATACTGGACATCTGGGATTGTGGTGACAGCCCCCGCCCCTCCGCAAGAAGCACCCGCTCGCTTGCCCTCCACAATAATTCCACTTACCCACTCTCCAAGGCCTCCCTGGGGATGCCTCTGTTACTCTTTCCATTAATTGTCTCATTAATGACCCACTGAAGTCAAGTACCCATTGTTCTCTGAGGCCCGGGGCAGCCTCCCTGGCTTTCTCCCCCCCCCGGGATTTGTAAACGTCTTTCCTTCCCTTTGGCAGGCGTCCTTATCTGGTCCCTGCAGCCCTAGTCCCCGCCAGTGTTGCCTCTTCCTCCACCCACACCCTGTGCCCCTGGGGCGGTGCACGGGCCACCCGCCCTGCTCACTCCCCTACCCTCGCCCCTGTGTCTGTCTGCCCCGCTCCCTCTCCATCTAAATGGCCTCTTCCCATTTTTTTACTTCCCTTTCTTCTCTCCCTCCGTCTCTGTCTTTTTCTCTCTTACATTGAGTGTCTCTATTTCTAGGTGTCTTTTTCGAGAGATAGGTTAACTGTCTCACTGTCACCATTTGTTTCTGTCTCTGTGTGTGCGTGTGGCTGTATGCTTTTCTCCCTGGATTCGGCCTCTCTCCCCCTCCCTCTGGCCCTGTACCTGCCTCTCCCTGTCTCCATCCCTGTCTTCCTCTCTCCTCTCTTACTTACCTCCCCCTACCCATCCCTCTTCCCTTGTGGGTCTCTGAACCCTCCTGATTGACTATTGTCCTGTTTTCAAACCCTGCTGCCACTTGCTCACCCACTGGGTCCCTAACACCCACACAGGTCAAACTGCCTCCCTCTGTCACTTCTCTCCCTGGTTACAGTTCCAGCTTTGACAGCCTTGAGGATATTAGCTCTAGAAATAGGCGGAGAGTCCTGTAGCTACCAGACTTTGGGATTCATGCATTAGTTAAGTTAAAAAAAAAAAAAAAAAAGATGGAGGGGACCAAGAAAAGGGGACAAACTTTTTATTTTTCTAATAAGTTTTTAAGAATCACCAACTTTTTATAAGAGAAAAATATTTTTAACACACACACACGAAAACAAAACAAGAGATTTAGGAATAGAAAATATTCCTTTAAATTAAATTAAATTGTATGAAAACATTTGCTATACTACCTTTATTTTAATTATTTTGCCCCAAATAGGTGAAAATGTTGTCAGGGATCAGCCTGGGTTGTCCCGTTCAGTGAGAAACCACCGGTTTTGTCCAAGCTCCTCCTTGGTACCCATGGGAAATGGAGTGACCTTTACTGGTGACAGAAAGGGCAAAACTGGGACAGGCCCCACAAAGCCTGTTCCTGTCCACTGCAGCACCTCGCAAGGCCCTTTCCAGACACTATGGTCTTAGTTAAAATAACTTACTGAGGCTGCCTAACAGGAATCAGACATAACTCTCCGGATTCTGAGCTTCCTGTCTGGGCTTATGTGTCTTTGAATAAGAAATTTAACTTCTCTGTGCTTCGGTTTCCTCGGTTGTAAAATGAGCAAACCAATAACTAGCTTCTAAAGTTGCCTATAATGGCAACGGCCCAAGGCAGGTTGGCCACTACCAATTGTCAGCGAAGAGCGGGCGCAATCTGGGCTGAGGCTGGAGCCTGGGAGAGAAGGAGTGTGTGCCCTGCCCCCCATGCCGCTGAGCCCACGACGGAGCAGTCATTAGCCTTCTGGGCTGGGAGACCTGAGGGACTCGGCCCAAGTGAGGCTGCTGTGGACTCGGGTGGCCAAGGGTGGCATGGGATTAGGGAAGAGACCTTTTCCTGTCTTCTCAGGGACCCTGGCCAGGATGTTCCCAGGCCCAGAAACCGGCACTCTTGTCACTGACACTGATACTCCCAGTAGGAGCACAGGCGAAGGTCCCCCCAGTGGCATTCAGGTGCAGACACTTGTGAGGGGGCGCCTGGGTGGGAGAGAAATGCGGTCGGCGTTGTGATTGCGGACAGCACAGGAGGCAGCCTTTTGAAGATGCTCAGAAACACCTGAGGCCGACTTGGCAGGTGAGGATGGAGGTCTGAGCACGCAGGTGAGAATAACAGAAACGGGGTTATTGATGTAAGTTGACTTTGTTTGCATCCCAGGCCTGGCGGGCTGGTCGCAATTGGACAAACACATCTTTAGCACCTGGTCTGCACCAAGCACAGTGCTGGTCAGGGATACAAAGATTCAAAGAGCAGGGAACTTTCTTGCAGGGACTTACACAGGCTTACCCAGTCCTAGTGGTGAGGACAGGCAAGACCATTTGCCACATCTGTTCCATGTCACGTACCACCCATGGGTGTGCACAGAGAGGAGAGCACTTTGCAGGTAGGACTAGCAGACCTTGGTGACTTATTAGATGGAGGAGGAGGGTGAAGGAGAGGGAGCACAGGTGGCTCCAAAAGTTCTGGCTCAGCACCTGGGTGGGAACATGGATCCCAGGTAAGTTTGGCTGGGTTTGGAGTGTTTGAAGCACATCCAGGTAGAGATGCTCACCAGGCACACACAGGTCTAGGATCAGGAAAAACGTAAAGATAAAGAAATGAATGTGTTAGTGCAGGGAGGGATGTGGGACCAAGGGCTCTGGAGGCTAGACCGGAATTTTGCCTGTCAGGTGGGGGTAGCGGTCTAAGGGTACAAACACCAGAAAAAGAAAACAGAATGAGAAAAGCCATGGGGGTGGGGGGGGAGCAGCATGAAACTTCAGAAAAGCTAATGATTCCATTTGGCTAAAGCACTGGTTGCACTCGGATAGCTGAGATATGTCACAACTAAAGAGACACGGCAGGCCGGACTGCAGAGGGTACTGAATGTCAGGGTGAAGAGTCTGTACACAGTTCTGCAGGCAATGAGGAGCCATTGAAGGTTTTTAAGCTAGAGTGACATGATAAAGGCTACATTTCAGGTTGATCTAACTGAACAGAACAGGATGGATTAAAACAGAGACCAGAAGAAAGAAATGCAAGAGACAGGGGTCACCACTTATTTGTTCATTCAACAGTGAACTTCCTCTTGGCAGATGCAACCCTCTTCCCCAATCTAATCTCTAGCTCCTAATCTGCTATGGTTTTAGACACTGAATCACCTCACGTTAATGTTGCACATGAAGAGCAAATGGGTTCTACTAAACACATCGGTACAGGCATACCTTGTTGTAGTGCACTTCATTCTATTGAGATGTGTTTTTTACAAATTGAAGGCAAGACCCTCCACCAGCAAAAGGATTACAACTGGCTTTACTGCGGTGGCCTGGAACAAAACCTGTAATGTCTCTGGGGTCTGCCTGTATTAACAAATGTAAATGAGTTTAAGTTGCTTCTTAAAAGAAGTTTCATGTATACATACAATAGAACGTTATTAGACATTAAAAAGGAGGTAAATTCTGATACCTTATAACATGATCCTTGAGGACATAATGCTAAGTAAAAGAAGCCAGTCACAAAAAGACAAATACTGTACGGTTCCCCATATAGGAAGTACCTATAGGAGTCAAATTCACAAAATGGTGGTTGACAGGGGCTGGGGAGGGAGGTGGGGAAAAGTTGTTTGATGGGTACAGTTTGTTATCAAGTAAAAAGAATTCTGGAGGTGGCTGCACAACAAGGTGAATGCCCTCAACACTACTGAACTGTACCCTTAAAAATGGTAAAGGGTACAGTTCAGTAGTGTGGCACATTTTATGTTATATGTATTTTACCACATTTAAAAATAAAGATAATTTGAAGTTTCAGAATGGTTCACAGAACAAAACCCAACTCAAAAAACAAAAATCACACACCTAAAATACAGTCATTTAAAAAGGCTAAAAATAAAGGAATGGGAAAGATCACTGAAGCAAATGTAAATAAAAAAGCAAGCAAGAGCTATGATCTTTATAGATGAGAAGACAAAATTCAGACTCTAAGCACTGAGCGAGACAAGACATGAGTCAGGCTATCTAAAGCATCAAACACACCAGCACTTTCATAGAGCAGAATCTACAGGCGATGCAAGAAGAAATGGAAATACTAATTAACAGGTGACAAAAACACACCACATTCAGTCAAAAACTCATCAAAGGGTTA
This sequence comes from Cynopterus sphinx, assembly GCA_030015415.1. Classification (NCBI taxonomy): domain Eukaryota; kingdom Metazoa; phylum Chordata; class Mammalia; order Chiroptera; family Pteropodidae; genus Cynopterus; species Cynopterus sphinx. The sequence continues at coordinate 121,144,928 of CM057385.1, read as the reverse complement.
AAAATGTAGGAAACCTAAATATCACGATCTATAAACTACATGCCTTATGTACATAGCACAGTTTGTGCGCCCAAAACAGAGAATATACCTTTTCATGCACATCTTGAAAACTTAATAGAAACTATAAAGCAACTGCAAAGCTTTGCTCAATGGTTTCAATGTGATGAAGGATTTAGAAGCCCTTTGAAAACTAAAAAGCCCCAAGCCCATTATCAGTTGTCAATGCTATTGTGTTAGCATTATTCCTGCTGTGTGGTCTTTCTGCTCACTCCCTGGTTATCTGAGGCATTCTAGAAGAGTCTGCCAAACAGGTGAGTTATAAACGTGTAATCTGTCTCCAGAAGAGCTACATTTGTTTTGCTGTTTACTATGGGCCAGCTACTGTGCTGTTTTACATCCAATCCTTTATGAGAAATAGCTTCCTTATTGTTTTGGGAAGGTAGGCTTTCTGCTTCGCTTCTATCACCTTCGGGGCCCAGAACAACGCTAGGCACTCGTGGAGTCTGTGCTTGAAGTCCCATAAACCAAAGCCACTGATTAAGGACCCACTGCAAAGTCAAGTAGGAGTTTCAGACTTCCCTCTGGCACTGACTACCTGTGTGACCTTGGGCAGTTAAACGCTCTTTCTGAACCTCAGTTTTCTCATATGTAAACAAGACAGGAGTAATACCTCCACGAACTAGGACTGTTCGAAAGTTCGAATGTAGTAACATGTAAAGTGTCTGGCATAGTGCCTGGTCCACAGCAGGTCTTCAAATGTTAGTCTGAGGTTGAGGAAAGGGTTTGAATAGGGTTTACACACACACACACACACACACACACACACACACACACACACACACACACACATATATGTATATGCACACACACACATACACACACATACATACATATACATATATAATTTTAAAAACCCTTTAAATAGGAACATCCTCAATGCATCTGAAATTATTTTAAAGAAAATATCGTAGGAGTAATAACGAAATGTTATGGTATATCCATATCATGAAATTCTGAACTACAATAAGAAAGGATAAACTGTGCCTACATATGTTTACACATGGATAGATGGCCATATGTTGTTGGTTTTAAAAAAAAGCAAGATTCAGAATAGGAACAGAATATCTCCCCTCCCCACTTTTTAACAATTAAATATACACAGAGAAAGGTCTGGAAGGATATACCTCTAATTGTTAAATGGGCGTCGGATTTGGGACCTTTAAAGATTTCTTCAAAATTCTAACATTCTACTTTCTTTTGTAATTTCCAACACACACACACACACACACACACACACACACACACACACACATGCATGCACTGAAGAAAGAAAACAAATGGAAAAACAAGTTCTTGAATTCTCTTTGGCCTGTGTTTTTCATAGGACTTTGAAAGCTGTTGAACTGCACAGAGGAGGTGGTTACTTCTTCTGGCAAGTGTGAGAATTTCCATACCCGGCTTTCCTTTTTGAAAGAGAGATTGAAGGAGGGAGAGAGGGAAAATGAGTTTCGACATTACTCATTACTCAGCACATCCAAACAGGTAGTCATGCTCTCATCCTTGCCACCACCGAAGCCATGACACACAGAGTAATGGAGAAACTTTGATAAATGTCAACTGAAACAGAGCAATCAGCTGAAAGCCATTTGCTGAGCTGCCTGACTGCCCTGGGCCCGAGGTTTTCCTTTATTCATTTATCATGATATACAGCTTTGGCCAACATACACACAGGAGAGAAATTGTTGACATGTGGAACCCAAGTACAGAAAATCTTTCAATTTCCCCCCCGTCTGTTCACCAAATAAGTTTTTGTTTATTTAAAGACTACAGAGGATTTGGCTGTTAAGAACCAAATGCCTTTGGAGTGGAGTTACAACATAATTTATCATTTCCTCTGTTTATTAAAAAATCCTGCATCTTTGAGAAGCACATTTGCAGTGAGTGGGGGATTTCGGCCACTCAGGAGAGACTGTTGCAAAGCCCTCGCCATGTGGCTTACCCCAGAAGAGGCTCCCTGACTGCTCCTTCCATCCCTGTTCTTCCTTTAGCTGACCTCCAGTCATGCGATGGCCACTCAGGGCCGGCGAATGGGGTCTGTCCAAGAAGGACAGGTAAGTAGGGCAGGAGACTGTCAGCTTCTTTCATCTTCGACCTAATTCTGACCGTGAGTGTCTACTAGCTGTCGTGCAGCACACTCCACCAGTCCAAGCAGAGGGAGAAGTGCACCCCTTATTATCTCTGGCATGGGACAGAGCCTCTGAGGGGTCAAACAGCAAAGAGAAGCTGGATGCTGCTTCGAAGGAATGCGGCTAGGCCTGCTGCCGCCAAGGTAAGTGCCATTCTGAAGGCAGACATTTAACAGACCCAGAGCGAACTTCCACCCTTTCACCCGAGACATAAATAGCAACTTAGCCCAGTGCACCACACCCCCCTCAAAGAAAGGGGTCACGTCTTACCCCTTTTTGTATCATAGTACCCAGCACACACTTGGTGCTCACTAAATGTTTATGAAGTGACCAGGATGTAATGGGTAGAACACGTGCTTTAGATCAGGCCTCAATCTGAATCCTAGCTCTGCTACGTGCTAGCCATATAACCCCAGGCAAGAGACCTCGCTTCTCTGAGCTCTTCCCTTTCTGTAAAATGAGACAATGAAAAATGAAACTCTCTTATTAGCTTTGTTACTTTGGGCAAATTATCTAATATTGTCAAGTCTCAGTTTTCCTATTTGTAAAATGGAGATAATATACATCTTGCAAGTTTACCGTGAAGATCAAAAATATTGTCTAGAATTTTATCTAGTTCATGCTGGCTATATTACAAATGAATGAATGAACTAATAATGAACAAATGAACAAATAAAATAAATATTATTGTACTAATAATTTGACCCAGTACTCAAAAAAAGAGACACAGAAAACCAGTAACAGGCAGATCCTGGAGGAAGAGTCTCCCATAACCAAGTAAATGTTGAGGACAGAGGCAAAAGCAGAAAATGACAGAATGACAGTGTTAAGACTGGAAAGAAAGGAAAGGAAGCCAGCATTTGTCGAGTAGCTACTATGCGTAATTCATTCACAACACATTTGAATGCCTACTACGCTCCAGGCATTATGCCAAATTCTGAGGCTACTGAATATATAGACAATTACCAAAAAGAATAATTAAGGTTCAGATAGAAACAGCAGACGGTGCTATGAGAGCCAATAATAGGGGTCCTCAGTTGGGGGGAGAAGGAAGACTTCCCAGAGGAACGGCTGTCTCAGTTGAGAGGTGAAGGATGATTGGGACTGCTAGGTGAAGACTGATTCAGGTAAAGGAGAAAGTGTGTGAAGATGACTCAGCCAAAAGTCTGTTTTGGTTGCTTTACACACAGGTCCTCAGAGGACATTAATCCAGACTGACTCTACTGTTTCTCTTATGGTTATTATTCTTAATTCATTTTGAATTTATTGATTGGTAAAAATGGGCCTTTAGTGAAGTTATCCAGTCACCGGCAAAGGTCCAACATCAGCCCAAGCAAAGTTTAAAGTTGGGGCCAGGGCCTTACCAAATGTTTGAAAAGGAGGCTCCCGACATGAGGAGCCATCAGGGCTAAGCCTGCAGTGATCCTAGTCATCTGGCAACGTCATAGTCACGGCAAATGCCCTAAGTAAAAGCCCTCTGTCAGCAACAGATATGCTCCGAGGACTGCCCATACCAGAAGATCCGGAGCAGACTGGGGGGACAGGGGAAGAGGAAGAGAATGAACAAATCTGGTATCTCACTGGAAAGCTGGGCCTCACAAGGACTGACAAGTACAGTGATGGCCTTCTGTGTGGACGGGGTGGAGAGACGCCAATTCACCACACAGGGAATGCACTAGAAACTGGACTCTGAGGTACTGCTGGCCCTGGTGGACTTTCACCCAAGGAGTTCCTTTGTCTTCACTGCCAGATGCCTGTCCAGCTCTGCAACTGTGTCGTCGGCCATTTGGCTGATCTGCAGAAACACGAAACGAGACAGCCTGGTAACTGGGACTGGAAAAGGGTGGGGGAGACATATTCCAGAACAATGGAAAGGTTATCTGAGAAATAATAATGGTGACAATTGCTCACATTCACTGAGTCCCAGAGAGGCACTGTACTAAGAACTTTATAATCGTTCTCTTATTTGATTCCTAACAGCAACCTATGAGATAGATATTATTATTTCCATTTCAAAGATGAGGAAAGTGAGGCAATTTGATTTCTTATTCAGGATACATAACTAGAAAGTAGCAATGACAAAATTTAATCTGGCTAATCTGATTCCACAGCCCAAAATTCTTAACTATTATTATAGAATATAGAGAAGCCAGTCTTATCTGCCTCTTAACAACAAATCTCTAATATCTCCTATGCCTCTGCTATATAAAATCCTCATACTGATTGATAAGAAGATTATTCAGATCCCAATTGTTAGGCAGGAAAAAAAAAAGTCTTGAAAAAAGATGAAGTACATCTGGTTAACAAACATGGAAAATTCAATAGACACTGAAGAAATGGAAATTAAAACAAGATATAATTCAGTCATCATAGTTAACAAAATTTGATGTCGTGGTTTTTAATTATAATATTCAATGCCAGGAAGCTATGGTGAAATGGATAAGGTCACATATCATCAATAGGGATTCAAATTGATGCAAATGTTCATACCGTTTTTTTAACCCCAAAATCTCTCAACTGGGAAATTACCACATGAATGGAAACTGAAAAATTTTAAGTTCTATATACAAAGGTATTTATCTAAGCTTTATTTTTAATAATGAAAAATCAGAAAATCTGAAGTGCTAGAACAGGGAAATAGATGAATACAGACAGCCATTAAAAATGGTTAAGATTATCCATTTGTTATGGAGAGGGTATAAATATGAATAACATTCCCGTATATATTTCTGAAGCATTTGAATGTTTGAATGTTTTATAACAAGCATGGGTTGCTTTTGTAATCAGAAAAAAAGAAATAATGTTTCAAGATATTATTTATAATATCATGGAAACATGTTCATATTACCCCTGAAGTAAAGAAAAAGCAGGATACAAAATTGTGTATACGTAGCAGAAATGATCTCAAATATGATTCTTAAAATGCATATTTTTTAAAGGAAGAGGAAACCTGTCAAATTATTAACAGTGATTATCTTTCAGTGATGGAAAGATAGCTAACATATTACTTACGTTGATATCTGTCACATATAACAGAAGACCTAGTGCATAGTAAGTGCTCAGGAAATACTAAATGAATAATTATTCATGTTTCCTATGCTTTTCTATATTTTCCAAATTTTCTGAAATAAACGAATACTTCCTCTTAGAATGAAAAACACAGAACACTTCAGTAAGTGTTGCGGACTCCCCCCCAAGTCTAACAGGGACCTTCGGCAGAAGACTCGGCAGGAAGCTTTGGAGGGGGCAGCGTGGAGCCCAGGGCCTGTGTTCAGCGGCACAGAGGCTGCCTGGCATCTTTATTTGCAGACCACAGGCCTGGGCCAGGAACTGCGAAATAAATGCACTGGAAAGGGCAGAAACTAAAAAGGATCTGGAGCAATTGGTCCCAGGCAGAGACAGCCAGGCTCTCACCATAGCAACAGCTGCACATGTTTTTTGCTGGAAAAGCAAAGTTCCTGGGGCTGCCGGGCACTCTGGAAGAGCGACTGGGCTCAGAATGGCTGCTTGGTCCCTGCTCACTCTGCCACCAGCAAACTCTTGATATGCTTCTTTTGCCCCAACCCGAGAAGCATTCCAGCACCCCTCGGCTGGCAGGCTGGGATTGACAGGAACCAAGGCAGCAAGCCTCCTGGAAAAATGGCGTTTGGTGTCAGGGACGGGGACTTGGGGAAGGAAGATCACACCTAGGCTAACAATTTGATAATGTGGTTTCTGTAAATTCTCCTCAGTGCTGTGACATAGCGCAAGTCACTTTCCCACTTTAAGTCAGTCTCTCCTTGTCTGACAAATAGGGATGCTAGTCCCTTCCTCAGAGAATAGTTGGGAGGGTTAAACGAAGCCATAAATATGCAAGCATATTTTAAATTAGTTATTTGCCCTGAAAATACTGCTTGTGTTATATCACTTCCTGACTTCTTTTCAAATCAATTAATGAAAATATTTACTTTTTACCGTATTACAGGCACAAAATGCCCTTGGAGTCAGTCTGCCTGAAAGTTCACCTTTTCCATCTTTATCAGACTTCTTAAAATGATAATGATTAACAACAATGACAAGGACAACAACAACACCTCACACTTATTACCTTCCAGGCACTGGGCTAAAAACTTTATTATTTCACGTAATAAAAAAATAACTGCATTATTTCATGTAATCCTCAAAATATGAAATACTATTATCATCTCCCTTTAATATATCATGAATGTTAATTATTTCACCTGACAGTTACACATACCATGCAAAAGTGTTTTGTCCTATTACTTCCTTCCAATCCAACAATCTCAGGTAACCTCTATAGATGGGTGGGACAGGTATTACACCCATTTTCAGAGGAGTAAACCAAGGCATTAAATGTTAACCAACCTGCCCAAGATCACATAAAAACTGGTGTGACTGGGTCAAGAACTCACCCACCCCAGTTGCCAGTCTGGTGTCACTACTCCCTCTGGGGAGTCCACAGCACCTGGTCGAGTCCTTCCTCCTTCCAGGTAGGCTGCTGGGTTCAAGAAAACAGTTGATCCCAATCTCACATTCAAAGTCACAAGGCGGGGAGAGAAAAGTGGGATGGATAGCTAGGCAACAACTACTGAGGACCAACAACCATACCAGCTACTTTTAAGTAAGTTGTGTCATTTGGTCCTCTAACTAATCCTGTGCGACAGGCATTGCTGCTACCACTTTACAGTGAGGAAACAAAGGCCCAGAAAAGTGAAGCCTTTTACTCAACTTAATGGATGACAAATGGAAGAGCTAGAATTTGAACTCAGGCCAGTCTGACTCCAAAACAAGAGCCCTTCCCTTATAATATGTGCCCCATAAAGGTTATAACACCGTCATCAGCATTATCATCATGGTCGTCATGGTCATGATCATGATCATGATCATCATCATCACATTTGATCCTTACAAGTTCAGGGAAATAAAAGGCAGACAGAGGAAAGGGAGATGGCAGGAGAACACCCCTCGGGCAGGCCCGGGGCACAAGGCATCCTTCCCGAGGTCTGACGCAGAACACCCACAACGCCACTGGGCGCTCCGGCTGCTCGCTCAGTTCAGAGCAGTTCGGTTTCTGAGAAACAGGCAGCAGTGAAAGGATCTTGGCCAGATTTACTGGTGGTTTCTGCCAAGTGCTTTAATGTTCAGCAGGCTCATTTACAGCAAACTAAAGCGAAGGTGAAACAGCAGGCTGACAGATGTCAGAGTCCTGAGTGGGAAGACCCTGGTCCTTCTTCAGCAGAGCTGGCCTGGGCAGGCATTTGAGAAGTTGGGAGGAAGAGGGTTTGGGGTTGCAGGGCTAGAAATTACAACAGAATCTCTTCCTTCTTATACACCAAACATAAAACATTTTTATAATACAGTTTTTAAAAATCTGACCTCAACAGACTTTTGGAAAAAAGTTTTTTTAATGACGACAATCTCACAAATTTAAATTGTTCATAATCCCATTACCTTAAATGACCACCATTAACATTTTGATGTGGATAAACTGCCAACCTTTTAATGTATATGGAATTCTTCCCTATAGAAATAAAATATTATAATACTATTATGTAATCAATTTGAAAATATAATTTCCATAAAAAATTTCCCATGTCTGTGAAATACTGTTATAACTATGTATATAAATTTCAGTAAACGGATATAAAAAACATTTTCTCACTGTCAGAAATTTAGACAGTTTCCAGTTTTCTAGTATTATACATAATACATCAACAGATACTCTGCAGATAAGATTCTTGACAATTTATTTTGGATAAATTCCCAATTCACTGAATCAGAAATGTATGGACTTTGGTATACACAGCCATACTATCCTCTAGAGAAACTGTATGGATTTATATAAAGAATAGCCTAATCTTTCTTGTGGAGCATGGAAGTAAAAGCAATATTTCTAACATAAGCAAGATTTTAAGCTCACATTAAAAATTCTATGTTCAAATGTCAGGGATTAGAAAAGGCAAAAAAAGAAATTTAAAAAACATACATATTCTAAAGACTCTGGGAGTGATTTAGACAGTTCGTACCAAGAACCTAAAAAATGTGTTCCCTTTGTGCTATAATTCCACACTCAGGACTGCATCCTAAGGAAATCATCTCAACAAAGACATGTGTATAAAAATATTCACTGCAACCTTACTTATAATAACAAAAAAGTTTAAACAAACTAAATACCCAATGAGAGGATTTATGAAAGTGAACTACGGTATAACCACAAGGCGGACTATTTTACAACTGTTGGAAATGACTGTTTACAAAGAATTTTTTAAGATACACGAAAATGCTAATGGTTTTAATGCTGAACAGAAAATAAAAAGCTGGATACAAAATCGTACATACACTACATGTTCTTAGATTACATTAAAAACCATGTAGTTTTTTTTAAAGGGGGGAAAGGATAAATATCCCCAAAATGTTAAGAGCAGTTGCTTTTGCATGTGGGATTATGGTGAATTTTCTCTCCTTTTGAAAAACAGTCTTCTGAATTCTACATTTTCTACAATGGGTATACAATACTTTGACAATCAGGAACAAAGTAAACACACAAATTTTTAAAAACTGCTTGATAAAGCAACAATTAACTCTTGCTTTATTTATTTAAACAAAACACACACTAAAACTCCAGATCTGTCCCTTGTGTCAGAAAAAAGAACAAAATAAAGTGTGCACAAGGTTGTCTCCTGAATATTTTCTTACTCAAACTTTAAACCATGACAGTAAATTATTATCAATCATGGTAACTAATATTTAAATGATAATATCTTAAATAACACACACTGTTGCACTGGATGTATCATAAACTATATAGCGCACAATTTTTTTTTTCTTGTAATACTATACATATGCTTACAGAGATAACATGAATGCTAATGATGGCATCTCTGGGTAATGAAATTTCAGTTAATTAAAAAAAATTATACTAAACACAGATCAGTTTCAGATCAGAAAAAAAAAATACAGTTATCTTCATTTTGAAAAAATAATTTAATAGTAATAAGCACTGAATAGGAAAATCTAATATGAAGAAGAAAGTGAAAAGCCAGGTGCTGAGTGAAGGCTTCTAGCACCGTCTTTGTCAAGTGGGTTTTATCAAGAGAACTGGTTATCTGATCATTCTTCCTTTTTCAAGGAGTGTGGGCTCTGGTCCCTGAGGCAGATGCCCAGACTTGCTGAGTGAGCAGTGCCTGGCAGCTCTTCCATGGGCTCACATCAGGAAGCAGTGAAGAGGCCGTGGTCAGCTACAGAGATGGAACCCCTGGGAGATGGACAAGGAGCTGGCCCAGCTGAGGCCTGGGCCTGGACTCTTCCGAGGCCTGATCAGGGCTCAGAAAAAGCCAGCTTAGTCTCTGAACCCCTTTTAGCTGATGCAGGGAGAAAAGAGAGCACGAAGATGGTGAGAAGGGAACTCTAAGGGTCTAGATGGTATACACTCTAACGGTGCTGCTGGAAGGGAGAAACAGACCCAGGAGGGGTAGGTAACCTTCCCAAGGTCAAAGAACATCAAGTGCAGAACAGCCCCTTCCTAACTGGTGCCCTTCCAGGGGCACACTGGAAGGCTTTTACTTTCCGTGTCTGCTTTTGCAGAATTATCTATGCAACTTTTTAACAATTTATATTCCTGGGCAGACCTACTGAATCAGAGAATGCAGGAGGGTAACCCAGGAATCACCTAAAATTCTCCCCTGGGTAATTTTTTTGTCTTGGCCTATGACTAACATTCTACCCACCAGTCCAGGAGAAGGGGAGCAGTTAGTCAATTTATGGCCTCCTCAGGTATGCCCCTAATGGCTGTCCTTGCCTTCTGCTTCTTATTTCTTTACTCCCCATCCTTCTCACGCTCCTGTTCAATCTGCCTAAAATACTGCTTTTATTGTGGACAAGGTGGCTTTGGCTAAGCCTTTTATCTTTATAGCATATTAAACGTTATAAATTCTATCTCAATACTGGTAAATTCATCTCCCTATCTCAATTCTACTTGTACCTTTGAGGTCTGGGCCATCATTGTTTCCTGGTTGGATTTCTAAAACAGCCTCCCTGCCTCCAGTTTTGACCCCTAATATCTGTTTTCTACCCAGCCACATTATCATTTTTCATAAACACAGATGTGATCTCTTCACTGTCTGGGAAAATAATCTTTCAATGTACTTACTCTAAAAATGCAGATCCCTAGGCCCCACTTCAAACTCAGTGACTTGATCTCTGAGAGTGGGGCCTCAGATACTTGCATTTTAATAAGCTCCTCAAGTGATGATAATGCTGTGGAGGATTAGATTGTTGTTCCATAAATATTTACTCCCTGCCCCAGCCCTGCATGAATATAAATACTTCCCTGCCCAAGTATTGGCTTGGCCAATGTAATTTGCTTGGCCAATGGGATGTGACAGGAACAAGTGCTTAAAATGTACTTGAGTGGTTGGGGTTATGCTCTTGGTGTCTACTGCTGCCATGAAAAGATGTCCTGGGAAGCTCATTGACTCCAGAAGATTCTTTCATTGTGAAAAAAAAAATTTAATGGTAGTACGTAGAGATATATAAAGTGGACTTAAACCCAGTCAGAGATACGGAGCCAAGCCCACTGAGAACAGATATATCCCAGCTGACCCACAGATACGAGAATAAAAAATAATGCTTGATATTGTAAATTGCCGAATTTTGAGGTTATTTGTTATGCAGCATTATTGTGGCCAAAGCTGATTGATAAAGATGCATAGCCAACATGCGACTCTTTGGACCTGTAAAAGTCCAAACTCCTCAACCTGCTATATAAGACCTTTGATGAAGTTGGCTGGCCACTCTCTCTTCTCCATCTATTCCACAGTCTCCGCCTAGGTTCACAATTATCTAATTGTAACATTCTCTCATGTCACCATACCTCCGTATGTGCCACTCTGACTTTCTCCTTTGTCTCCCACTATCTCACACCGGCAGCTCCTTTAAGACTTGTTTATATGCCACTACCCAGCACATTGAGAGCACTGTTACGTCCTCACCTCTCAGCACCCAGACAACCAGCCACAAACAGGAGAGCATTAGCATATAGGTTCTGATCACTCTGCCTGTGTGTGGATCCCACTTCTACCATTTATAAGCAGGGACTTTGGGCAAGTTATTTAGCTTCTTTGACCCTTAGTTTCCTAACTATGTACATTACACGGCTTGTAGTGAGGAGGACAAAAGAAGTAATGTGAATGCTCAGCACACAGACCTGTCACATGCCTCCTCCACTGCCCAGGGTCCAGACCAGGGAGAGGCCCAGGGCAGACCAAGTCAATGAAGAGTTGACCAGGGGTAACGTGTTTTTATTTTCCTCCCTTCAGACATGAATGAGTGAACCCCTGGGGGGAGATATGTGAATGCTACATCTGTTGGGGATAGTACCTGTTTTTCTATGAGCCGAATGGTGTCCTCCGAAGCCTTATCCTTTGACTTCTTCAGTTTATTCATTGCGCTGGTACGGACCTTCCGTAAAGAGTCTTTGGCTTTGTTAGTGTTCTGTTTGGCCAGTTTCACCAGCATTTCCCTGTGCTCCCTGGTTACTCTGATAAAACAAACGAAATGAAAGAATGTTAAACAAAATCGTCCTATACATTAACTGCTAGCCAAGGATTTAATATCACACTGACCACTAGCTCAGCATTTTGTAACCCTACTGTCAGGGGATGATGTTCGCATCCCTAACACATGCCCCTGGATGAGCTCAGGGCCAAATAAAGTCCCTGGAGAGGTGTCTGAGGAAAGACAGTAAGGGCACTGCTTAAATGCATGAGCTGGGGAGTCTAGGTGGACCTGGGATCAACTCCTGGCCATGCCGTTTAGGGTAAGCAGAACAGATCTGCTCTCCTCAGAGTTCTCATCTTTACAATGGGGGTTGTTGGTACCTGTCTTAGGCGGTGGTGTGAACATCACATGACATGATGAATGCATGTCATTTAGCTCAGATCCTGGCACATTTTAGTGCTCAATAAAAGCAAGCAATAATTAGCTAGGATGCCAGCCCCTTCTCTCCCACTAAAGAAAGCAATGCAAATGAGTGACAATGCGATAGCTATCTCTTAATCACTGCAAACAAGTGAGTAGCAACCTCCAGAATCTTAAATATTATTATCGCCCCAACATAACATGTGAAAACCACTGTACTAGTTACCTTCCAGCAAGTATCCATGAGAGTGTCCGGCATGTTATAAATGCTTGATGACTGTCAGTGATATTTACTATTAACATCATAATAATAATAACAATAGTGAGCACACTGAGGACCTTCTATAAACCACAAGAAGAGGCACTTTACATGCTGATCCTTACGACAACTGTATGAGGCAGTTATTGTTATTCCTGTTTTACATTTAATCATCACAACAACTCAGCTGAGTAGCTTGTGTTTGTCCTGCCTTCATTTCTTCATCATAGGTACACTGAGTGCCTACAACCTGTCAACCAGAGTTGGGCACGAGGGTGCTATGGTGAACATGAAAGGCCTTTGTGCTGCTCTTAAGGGGCTTAAGTAGGGAGGGAGAAGAGAAGAGAAATTTACAGCAGAGCATGAGAAGTGCTGTAGTAAGGAAAGTGGAGAAGCAGAAGGTGTCACAGGAACACAGAAGCAGCTCGGCTAACTCATCAGGAGCTGCCAGAGTTTGGGGAGGGGACATAAGGAAAGATCTTCCCAGAGAAAGAACCCCTAAATGTGGCAGTCATTAGGTCTGCTCACTAGTATTCTGGTTCTTATTTCTTCCTGTAGAAATGCATTTCCCATCTTCTGTGAAGTTCAGTGTGGCTGTATGACTTGCTTTGGACAATGAAATGTGAGCAGAAATGACGGGTGTTGCCCTAGGACAGAAGCTTTAAGAGCCAATGTGTGCCATATGTTTGTTTCCATTGGCCACAGTATAAATGGAGTGTCCATCAGCTTGGGTCCTAGAGTGACTATGATGAATAGCGCCTGTCATGCAGCATGAGTAAAGAATAAATTTCTATTGTTATAAACCATGGAGATTTGGGGGTTGTTTGTTACTATGGCACAACCCATCCTATCCTAACTAACAAGTTGTCAGTCCTGGCATGGCAAGGAAAGACTTCCAGGAGGAAGAAAGAGCATGTAAAAAGGCTTTGAGCTGCAAAGAGACCATGTTTTAATTGAAAAATTGACTAGAGCGCAGATAATGAAGAGAGTGGCAAGAATAGATGCTGGAAAGCCATACCATAGAGGGTCTTATAAGATCATAAACTGCATTTTCCAGATTGAGAAATGAAGCCCAAAGAACTTTGGTATCTTACACTAAGTCATACTTAGACTGACCTGTTTCAGAAGCCAATGGTCTCAGTATAATAAAATGCCTCTGCTCCTGAGGTCCCAAAATGGACACCCTTGGCATATGGTTCCTGATATTCAACCAATGGGGTTCTTGCTTAGTAAGGACAACCCCAACATCTGGGTGGACGTTCCATGTAAAACAGTGATGAGCAGCTGTTAAAGATTTACTGGCATCGATCTGATATTTTTTTCCCTGATAGGATGAGAGAATTATATTTTTGAGAGGATAAGCTCTGAAAACAAAGTGGACAGCTGTGTTATAAATAAGTTCTCCTAGATTCAGCTAATTGAAGATGTATTCTCAAAATAAAAATGATACTGATTACTGCCAGTATTAAGCCCCTCTATGCCAGGTGAGTACTTTAAGTATATTATCTCACCAATCCTCATGACAGGTCATCAAACTAGATTCTCATACCCCCATTCTTGTCATGGGGAAATTGAGGTGCACAAAGGTTACATAACTTGCCCATGGGCTTAAGTGGCAGAACTGGGATTCGAATCCAGAGCTTTCTGGCCTATATTCTTTCCACTACTCAGTGCTGCCTACCCCTTGTAATCTATTTCAGATAAATTATGCACTGCTGCCATTACTTCTGCTTCCAGGCAGAAAGCTTTTCAAAGTCAGTAATTTGAATCTTGGGACTGAAAAGGACAAAAACCACCATGTCAGGAGTTTAGGGATTTGAATCAGATCTTGTTACTTTTATGGTTTTTAATTCATTGAACAAAAATCACGCTGACATGTTTAGGTCTCTTTTTTGTTCTGCCAAAGCATATGTCAGTATAAGGAAGGAACAGGAAAATTAAAACTTGATCCACTGATTCAAAAAACTTAATCCTGCTGAAATACTAGGAGGGGCAGAAAATAAATGCATCTATGTCTGTAAGAAACCTCTAAAACTTCTCTAACAAGAAGTATTTCATATATAATGAAATCTTACATTTCATATATAATTTGAAATAGGTATCCTATATTGTTTAGATAATCTTTAATAAAAAATTTTATCTAGTCAACTTCCTTTTCACATTGTTTTATTTATATTTTACATTAAGAAAAAGCCATAGATGAAAAAAAAAATACAAATTGGGGCTCAAAAAATCCTAAGAGTAAAAGGCTTTATAAAGAAAAAATCATTATATATAAATTGGCCTTAATAAAGTACATTTTGTATTTATTAATGTAAATATGATGTTACTAAACTATTAATACCAGATAGTTTCCCTACATAATAGTATCCAATTATTGACACTGACAAAAATATTTCAGTTTCAGGATGCAAAGACAGAGGCAAATGATCTAAGGAAATGGAGAGGGGAACATGGGGTGGGGGCAGGGAACGGAGAAGGGAGTGGCAGGGATGCCTGGTGCAGGAAGGTCTGAGTTTGGGGTGTTGAGCTGAGAGGTATCTAAAAGCCAAGATCAGAAGCAGTTAGGGTGATGGCAAGGGACTGGTTTTAGAGTCAGGTAAGCCCTGACTCATTCCCAGATCTATCACTCAGGAGCTGACTGTCCTTGGGCAAATTACTTCTCTCTGAGCCTCAGTTTTCTCACCTCTAAAATGAAGATAATAAAAACACCTCGCAGGGTGATTTGAAGAAGCAGACAGAACATCTATAAAGTACCAATAAAGATAGCAGCATAGAGTAGCCTTGAATAAATGATAGTTTACGAATGTTTTAATCAAACTCTTAATTACTTTCTCATGAAACATAGGCACATCTGTTTTAGAAAAGAAACATACTATATTATGGAAATATTTTAATTCCTTTCCAAACCAGTGATTAATATATCTGATCATCTCTCTCTCTCATTCATGGGGTTCTGAGTACACGCCACTTTGTATTCAAGGCTTCTGGACTCAGCCAGTTGGTTTTGAGCACCAGCTCTGTGCTTAGCGTGCATTTATTTGTACATCAAGCACTGGCTGAGGCCCCTATGTTCCATGCCAGATCCTGGGCCAGGCCAAGGAGCTCCAGAGAAGAGGCAGTCCTGGTCCAACTTCTCTAGAGGCTCAGTCCAGTGGTGGAGACAAACTTTTCAACCACTACTTAGAAAGAGTATGATTGCTGCTAGGACAGAGAGACAAATCTGTGAAAGGTGCATGTGGAAAGTACAATTCACCCCCACCCCCGTGAGATATGGAGAATATCTAAGGGATGCAGAGTAACTTGTCAGCTGCAGAAGAAGGGAGAGGGTATTTCAGGCAGAAGCACAGTGAGAACTATAATAGCAGGAGGGTCTGAGGCTTAAAAGGGTGCATCAGGGTCAATTTGTTCTGTAGGCCTAGAGCTTTCAAATTCTTCTTTAGCCACAAAACTCTGGCTTCAAATAAAACCAAGGCAGGGGCCCCAATTATAAAACAGATAAAAAGAGAGCTATTCCAGTTAAGGAGAGAAAAAGCACAGAGGTGGGGGTGGCATTCTGCCTCAGGCCTGTGAAGCTTAGCCCCACCCTGACTGCCCTTCCCTTCTGGGCCACCGCTTACTGGCTGAGCAACATTAAGCAAGCTATATTAAACTCTCTGAATTTTGATCTTCTAATCTGGAAATAGAAACAGAAAACAAACAAAAAAAATAGCATCTACCTTTCAGAGTTATTATGAGAATTAGATGAGATAATACATGGAAAGTATACAGTACAACGCTTGGTAGAGAATAAGCAATCAGAAAACATAAGCTGCCTTTGTTGCGATTGTTATGTTTTGGCAACCATTGAGGCATCTTCAAATCATGAAGAATTTATTCATGAAAGATTTTGTCAACAGGGAAATGACAGGGCAAACTATGCTTCATCAAGATGACATTTTGAGAACTGACTAGTAATTTAACATCTGATGCATGTTTTAAAAATCCAAATGCTCCCAGCATATAGTCCTGACATTTCCTTTTTTAAGTATTCATTCATTCATTCATTCATTCAGTTTATAGTTTCATTTACTGAACATCTATTATGTGCCAGTCACTCTGTCAGATACTAGGGATATGGCATTAAACACACATGAGTTTACAGTCTGGCAAGGAAGGCAGTCATTAAACAAACGTATACACAATTAATCATACATCACAGTCATAACAAGCACAATAAAGACCATAGAGTTTTATGAACATAATTACCAAGGGAAGGGAGTCTGACTAAGCTCTCCTTGTAGGTCTCCAGGAACTAAATGGGGCGATATTTAAGCTAAGTGATATTTAAGTTAAGCTGAGTATGAGTGGATGGGCTTGAGGAAGGTCATTCCCACCAGAGGGAATGGCCTGTGTAGAGGCGCTGTTCCAAGACAGTGGGTACTGCTTGTGCGGGTTGAAAAAAGGCAGTGTGGCTGCAAGTACAGAATGCTGAGAGAAAGACTGTCCCCAGTGAGGAGGCTGGAGAGGCTGGGAATGGCAAGCCTACATATGCAGGTGCTTTAGTGTCATCCTGAGTCTTAGCAGATCCTTCTATGGATGAACAGACACACAAATGTGGTACATACATACATAGGATCAGCATTCAGCCATAAAAAGGAAATTCTGATCCATGCTACACCGTGGAGGAACCTTGAAAACATTAGGTTGAGTGAAAGAAGCCAGACTCAAAAAGACCTGCAATGGTCAAATTTATAGAGACAGAAAGTAAGATAGCGATTATGAGGGGCATGCAGGGTTGAGGCATGAGAGGTTAACTGATACAGGTTCAGTTTTGCAGGATGTAAAGAGCTCTGGAGATGACTGCACAACAATGAGAACGTACTTAATGCCACTGAACTGTACATCTTAAAACGGCTGAAATGGTAAAAATTTTTTTGTGCATCTTACCACAATAAAGTGTGGGGGGAGGGGGAGTCTTAGCAGATTGTTCCTAAGAACCTGGGATGCCATCGATATCTGAGTGAGGCAGAGGAAATGTGATCAATTTGTATTTTGTGCAGACAGCAATATACGAGCCAGATCTAACTAAGCACATGGCAAAAGCCAGCCAGGAGCCTCTAGGCAGACACATAGGGAGTGAGGACCCACCCAAGAGCAGCTTCTTGGCTGGGGGATGAAGACAGCAGCCTTTTCCGCTAGGGTCAGAGAGCCTCCTTGCACAAGGCAGGGGTTTTGGCTGAGATGGCAAGGTCACGCTTTGTTTGTACAAACTCCACCAGGCAGGTTTTCCAGTAACATCCTGGATGGGGGCCTTCCTGCAAAATTCCTTGAGCATGTTCTCATGAACAATAAGCAGAGGGCATGGCCCTCTGGTAACTCGAACAGCAGAGAATCCCCCTGACTGGAATGATACTTCCTATTGTTTCAGGGAGAATGGGACACACGACAAAGCTATTCACCAGGTATATATCAGAGGAAGCTATATGCTCAGCTTGGCCATTACAGCAAAGACCTGTTATAATATGTCCACATTTGGCTTCAAAAGGATCTCTGGTCACTTAGAGGAGTCTTTAAAAGATAGAACGGCCACATTTTAAAGCCAGGAAGACCTAAATTGGAATCCAAGCTCTGTCACTATTAGCGTCAGAACTGTGAGCATGCTACTCAACTTCTCTGACTCAGTTTCCTCATGTACAAAATGGGAGTAAGAACGTCACTAAGGGCGGAAGGAGTAAGTGAAACGATAGTGGCAAGGACCTGACACTGTGCCAATGTCTATGCACTAAAGAAGCTTAATACTACAGAATCTCCAGGACTTGAGGATAACAGGATGTGAGTGGTGAGGGAGAATGACCAAAAGAATTTAGCTCTCACTCAGAGCCTGGGCTACTGGGTGGGTGGTGAGCAGAGAGGTAAAGAATGGGGCAGGAGGTCCAAGTTCTGCTCCCATGTCTGTGGGAGACAAGCTAAGGGAGAAAGGAGCTGCACTTGCAAGGAACGGCCCCTCAAAACACATCCCTGACAGCTTCACTGAGAAACCTTGCCACTTCCTTGCTGGGCTTCAGGGGGCTTAAGGGCGACTTCCCCACAGTAGCCTACAATCAACAGCAGACACAGGCCTAGGTTTACTGTTTATTGTTTGCTAGTGGCGTTGCCCAATGCCTTGGAGCCGCTGGCCTAAAGGAAATGTTTTTGTTTGTGTAGCCTGGCCAGACTTCCTATGCTTCTAGGTACACAATTCCCTCTCTCCTCTTTCCTTGAACCTCCACCCACCTTTGGCTCACAGGCCTGTCTGACAGATACTAATGTCTCAGAAGGACATCAGGTGTTCTTTTAGCCCCCAAAAAATTATACATGCAATTTAGAAAGACTTCTGCCACCAGCAATAACTGGTTCTCTCTGGGGACACAACTGGCCACATGCTTTCAAAGGACTGTCCTGGACTGAGGCTGGGGTAACGTCAGCATACCATCCTGAAACACACCCCGGCAGGATGGAAAAAAAGACAGCTGAGGTCAGGGGTCACAGTTTCACACTCCCGGCTGAGTGACCTTGATTAAGCCTCTCGTCTTCTTCCTTATCGCCCTAGAAGGATGGAAGTCCAAGTCCAGGAAGTGGTAGAGGCAACTCTTGCCTCAGTTCTAACTTACAGGGAGAAAGCACAGGTTTGGGGGTGGAGGCAGACTTGACTTCCACTCTACCACCCACAGAGTGAGTGTGTAACTGTGAACAATTAACTCTTCCTCCCGGAATCACAAGGAAGAATGTCTAGTGAAGCATTTAGGAGAAGTCTGTGAAGCCAGACTGCCAAGGTTTGAGGCCCAGATCAAATACTTCTTAGCTGTATGGCCCTGGCATGTAATTTTACCTCTTTGCTTGGTTTTCCCATCTGTCAAATGTGTATAGTACCATTAACTTAGTGAGACTGTTGTAAGGAGTCAGAGTTACTATATGTGCTGGCACGTGATAATGTGCTCAATAAACATTATCTATTATTTCCTTTGATCATCAGATGGGATGGGCAATAAATGTTACCTCTACCAAATTAGCAGCAAATGAGAAACGATGGTTAAATAACTCTGAATTTATAGGTATTATTTTAAAGCTGCTAACCGTAACTGTAATAAAAATAATGGTGATGTCTCCTACTGAGACAGAACATGGCACAGTGACTACAAGCCCAGACTCTGAGAAAGACTGCCTGTTCTTCCACTTATTAACAGAGTGACACTGGACACAAAGAGTCCATTTCCCCATGAGTCCTTCATCTGTAACAGGGGTAATAACATATCTACCTCAAAAAACTATTGTGAATATATTAGTTAATATACAAATAGTATCTGGAACAGCAGTGGACACGTAGTGAGTGCTCATGCTCACTGATTCCATAAACACTGGCTGCATTATTGCATACTTACTATATGTCAGGATTTGTTCCAGAGGCCAGGGCTACAGCAATGAACAGAAGTGACAAAGCTCCTCCTATTCATATGCTAGTGAAGGAGAGTAAATATAGAAAATAACATGTAAGTGCTATGAAGAAAATAAAGTAAAAGAAGGAGATAAGGAGGAATCTTGCTATGACAGTAAAGGCCCATTTATATCTGCCTAGACATCTGACTCCAATGTCACCTGCTCCCCCTCAATAAGTAACATTCGCAGAGCTCTTTCCACGTGCCCAGCTCTGAGCTGCTACACTCTCCACGCATCAGCTCAGTGAAATTGCCCAGCACTTCCACACCAGGGATGCTATTATCCAGATTATACCGACTAGGAAAGGGAGCCTCACACAGATGGAGTGACCTGCCCAAGGCCACACAAGTTCCTGGTATAGGGGATTTGTGCCCAGTGCAGTCTGACTCTTGAATTCCAGGCCTCCCTTGGTGCTAGGCAAATCTAGGCAACTATTTTTACTCGTGGTAGTAATAAGAATAGCACTGCTCTGACATTAAGGCCTGCTTCAATATGTAGTTCACTGCTACTCCTCCAGCTCCCGTACAAATCCAAGTACAGTGGGGGAAAAAGAGAAAGGGAATCTATAAAGGGCCGCAATGGACTAGTGATGTGACCCAGAACTGTCAACTGCCAGGTCCTGTAAACAGGTGCAGGACACAAAGTGTAGAGAACAGAAGAGGGGCAAGGAGAGGAGAAGCCCATCACCCTCTTGGATGTAGCTTTTGCGTAGGTATTGGTGGCAACTTTCTCCCCAGCCCATGCTCTACTCTTGATTCCTGACTGCACTTTCATGTGTTTAAACCAGAACATCTGTGCTGGGAGGGAGGCCCCCATTCCACACCCTTGGAACCTGAAATAGTAGGAGATGCTCCTAGAAGTCCACAGACCAGGTGAGAAGCAACAGTGAAGAGGAGAAGGCAGGCATCCTATACGCACAGAGGTTCATGCAGGCCTGGAAGGCACCAGGCCTCATCCAACAGTATGACCCTGCCCTGCGAAAGCAGTGATGCACCAGGCAGTGGGAACGAAAGGGCTGGAAAAGCAGCTGCAGTGCCTCAAATGCAGTTTGTGACTGCCCAGCTCAAATGAGGTCATTAGGCATTCTCCCGATTTCTTTTTTCCTTTCAAGATGGTTAAAGTCTGAATGCATGTGGGTGTTGTAAGAAAAGGGTATTACCAATATTTCTGGGAATGTGCACACGACACACACAACCCCTGGTACAAGATCCACTAAGTGACACAGCAGCTAGATAGGGAGGCCGCAGAGCTGGAAAGAGGTAGGTTCCAGGTCAGCAGCCCAAGGAGCAATGTGGTGATCCAGCAAGAGTAGGGGCTCCAGAAATAGCAGACCAGATAAGACTAATGACTCCTCTGCTAAAAGCAGGACCTTGAGCAAACTACTTAAACTGATCCCCAGTTTCCTCATCTGTATTATACACATCTCAAAAGATAGTTTTATCTGCAGCCACTAAAACAACGAGATCACTGTGTAAGGATGTATATAAGACATCATTATGCAAAAAAAGCAAGTCTGGTACTGTAGATATTTAATCTCGTTTTCATAAACTAAATGTATATGTGTGAGTGTGTATACATCTGGTAGAATCTATACTAAACTTACTAACAATTACTTCTGAGAGGAATACTTGGGAAACCATAAATAAATTTTTATTTTTCTGTGCAATAAATATGTATCCTTTTTATGATTAAAAAAATAGAGATGAAATATATCTGATAAGATTCCAGTATACAGAATATATAAAGAACTCTTACAATGCAATAAAAGGACAAATAACCCAATTAAAAAATATGTGAAGAACTTCAACAGACATTTTTTTAAAGATGTACATTTGGCCATTTGCCATACGGCAAACAAATGAAAAGATGCTCAACGTCATTAGTCATTAGGACAATGCAAATCAAAGCTATACCACTTCATATCCAGTAGGATAGTAGTAAAAAAAGAAAAATAACAATAAAAAATAACAAGTGCTGGCAAGGAGATGGAGAAATTGGAGCCTTTATATATTACCGGAGAGGATGCAAAATGTGTAGTGCCTGCGGAAAAGTATGGCAGATCCACAAAAAATTAACAGAGTTATCACATGACCCAGCAATTACACTCATATGTATATACCCAAGGAAATGGAAAACATGTTTGTATAAAAAACTGCAATGATGTTCATAGCAGCGCTATTCAGACTGGCTAAAAAGTGGAAACAAGCCAAATGTTGACCAACTTACAAATCAATAAATAAAATGTGACCTATCCATACAACAAAATATTATCTGGAATAAAAAAACGGGAGTACTGACATATGCTACAACATGGATGAACCTTGAAAACACTATGGTAAGAGAAAAAAAACAGTCAGAAAAGAACATGGTAGTTCCATTTAGAGGAACTGTTTGGAAAAGGGACATCCATAGATGCAGAAAGCAGATTAGTAGTTGCCTAGAGCATTGGGGGAGGGGCGGCGAGGGAGGGTCAAGTGGGGAGTGAGTGCTTGTGGGTACAGGGTTTCTTTGTGGGGTGATAAAAAAATGTCCTAAAACTGATGGTGGTGATGGCTGTACAACTACGAATATGCTGAAAACCACTGAATTACACATTTAAATGGGTGAATGACATTTTAACAAGGTTGTTAAAGAATGTCATGTGTCGATCTGGTTCCTGTCCTTGAACATTGCTTGTCTCCTAGACAGAAAGCTTGATGGCAGGCAGCATGCCCTTAGCTTCCTTGCCTGTGGAACGACAGAACTGGTCTCCCATGACAGGCAACAATCCCTGCACAGAAAAGGTCACAGGAACACTCAAAAACAGCAGCTAATGTGATAATGACAACCTAACAACTAACATCATCTCTCACTGAGTGAATTTCCTTTCTTTCTCCACCAGGGTCAGACCTGCCATGTAGTCTAAAGTCTCTCGGTCTACTCTTGTTCCCTCTCCCCTTCATCCTGTGACCCCTTCGTCCTTCACAGGAGTTTCTCCCAGTAACTCTTCACAAACATAAATGCTGCTATTATCCCACTTTACAGATGCAGACACTTTGAGCTTTAAAACAAGCCTAAAGTTATCTAATTCTTTTTATCGGTTTCTTTTTGCGTTTTCTGACTGTGACCCTGGATCCTCCTGGCTGCAGAGCCGCTACCCCTCCCCATCTAACAGCCTGGGACCTTCCTCTCCTGCCCCCATCTAGTTCTCCCTGGAATAACCTGGTCATCATCTATGTGGTGGGAAAATACATTTGAGGAAGAGAATTCAGGCTAGGAGAAGTATAACACAGGGCTTTTTACTATTTTCTGTAAAACTCCCTGATCAAATCCTAAGAAGAATTCTCTTCCACGCTGTCACTCAGAACAAAGTGTGAGGGAAGGAGCCTCGTCCAGGCATAAAGTCTATCACCCCTGACAACGCCCAGGGAAAGAGTGGGAGATGATGGTGGCCATTATCCAACCAGTGTGAGGTCAGGGGGAGCAGTCCACTGGGCCAGGGTTGTCTAAAAGAGCCGAGGGCTCTGGGCCTTCCCAGAAACATAAAGCAGGCCTCGCAGCCCAGGCAACACTAGTCGTCAGCTCTTACCACGGAGACACCTTCCAGGAGTTCTTGTTCACAATTCGTATTCGAAGAACAAACCAAATGCTCATTAACAACCAAACCAGTGTTCCTGAGCAGCTTAAATGCCAAGATAATTACAACATAATGACTCAACTTCTCCCACCCCTAAAAATGGAAGAAGAGATAGGGGAAGAAATGAATGAACATAGGGTTCAGGGAGGAGGTTAGTGAGGAAGAGAGGAAAAGAGTATTCAGTGTGAGCCTCCTACCCAATCCTCTTCTTCGCCGGTGGCACTCCTGTACCCTGCCTCTTTCCTCCAAAAAAACCTCCTGCATGTCTTCTCAGAGGACCCAAGCTGATGTACTACTCAGAGAGTGACAGAACAGGAATTTGAACCTAGGTCTGTCTAACCCCTAACTAAGCTCTTGTGCTTTCCTTTATATTCAGAGATTAACTGATAAATAAATCAGGTTGCTAAATCCAAAGATCAAGTCTCAGACCTTTTCTTCCTTGACCCATCAGCAATATTCATGTATTTGTCAAATATTATCATAGTATGTCACCTCATACGTAAACAGGTCTATTCAGACAAGATCCAGTTACTCGTGATTTTAGATGAAAGCAGAGAGTTCTAGACTTTTAATAGAAGAACAGGTATTCTGGAAAGTGTTAAGAACTTTCTAGAATCATAGCATAACTAGAAACAAAAAGTTTATTTTTGTGACCTTGATCTAAGATATGCCCCAGTTGATTTTATGCTGGAGGAATGCTTTGTTAATTGAAATTTGGAGTTACTTAAAGGTAGTCTGCCCTTTCTGCAAACATTTTAAGAAAAAATTGGGGAGGGTGAGAGGTGTATAGTTTTGCCAAACCTGGTGATGTTTTGGACATTTTCCCATGGAAAGTACAACAAATTTATTTGCAGTGCTTGCCTTGGGAGAGCTGCATGGATTAAAAACTCATACATGTTTTTTAAAAAAAATCCTCATATCCACTTGAAATGGGCTCATTTTTTGTATATAAGTTATACCTCAACAAAGTTGATTAAAAGTAATGAAACGCCTTACATTCCATAATACTTCTTACACCAAAAAATGGCACACAAATTCACTATCAGATTATGCATCCTGATGTGAGCTTTGGAAATCCTGTTCTACATGGTTTGGACTGCTTTATCATTAAATTTTAAAATACCAATTGCTGCCCCTTACTACAAAAACAAACAAACAAAACAAAAACAAAAAGTACTTAGAAGTCCCCAGATGCAAGAATAGACTTTGAAGTCAAAAGGACCCATATGTAAATCCTGCATGACTCTACTAGCTAAAAGAACTTGAAGAAGTTATTTAAACTCCCTTGGGCTTGCTTAGCTCATGTATAAAAAACATAAGGAATAAGAGGATGAAATGAGTTGAATAACATTGCACAGAGCCTAGAATATAGTTTGCTCTCAGTAAATAGTCACTTTGCTTAATATAATTACTGCCATGCAATGAGCCAGGTGAGCCATTTAAATGTCGATGGGATTTCCCAAGACAATGATGTCAAGTTTGGGTCTGAGGACCACTGGAGGCGTCATCTGGGTGTGTTACAGATGGCTGGCACTAAAAGGTCCAAGTCTCTAAAAAGCTCAGCAACATGCAATATGTTGTCACAACAAGCACCGAGACAATCAAGCAGAAAGAGGTACACCAAGGTCCCCACATTCACTTCTTTTCCAATTATGGCCCCCCTCCCAGCAGAACAGGAAGCAAGGCTTTAAAAAATCATTATAACGCTATTAGTAAAAGAGCAAATTTTAAACAACCAAGATATTCAAAAATTATGAACTAGTTAATGCCATATACATGAAATGCAAACACTATGTATCCTTTGAAAATAGTGAGGCAGAATTCCAATCAGACAGAGCAATGACATATTAAGTTAAAAAATGGTGCAGAAATGTATGTATAAGCCCATATCAATATGAGAAAAATGAAGGAGATAAAGACATATGTTTGAATTTGCATAGAAAAACATCTAAAAAATCAAGGTAGCAAAGTGAATCCCCATGGAAAATGAAATGGGATAGTAATTTTTCATTTAATTTTACTTAAGATAAAACCAATGTAGACATTGACCAAAAACAAACAAACAAACAAAATAAACAACAACAACAAAAAAAAAACAATGAAAGAGGACAATCAAGGAAGGATGTTACCTTGGTGGAAAATGAGTGACTCTTATGTGCTTTTATTTCTACAGTGAATTCCAGATTCCTTACAGATTTATTTAAAGCTGGACATGAACTCGAACCAAAGCAGCCTCATTCTACTTTGCATGCTTTTCTCACTGACATTTGGTAAAACAATGAGTAAGGGACTGTTTGTTTGGGTGCATAACAAAGATGCAAACAGGGTAGAGTCAAAAATCTGTCCTGATTGAAATGAACTCCGGCTCAAAACTTTTCAAGGTCCCTTATTCTGATTAAGAAACGAAAGGCTGGAATTCCAGAGAGAAATGAACAGAAAAAAAGGCAGCAGAAAGACATCAATTCGAATTCTGCTTCTGCCACTTGGTAGCTATATGACATTGAGCATTAACCTCTGTGAGCCTCAAGTATCTCATCAAATAGGCAGAAGAG
Organism: Cynopterus sphinx; assembly: GCA_030015415.1. Taxonomy (NCBI): domain Eukaryota; kingdom Metazoa; phylum Chordata; class Mammalia; order Chiroptera; family Pteropodidae; genus Cynopterus; species Cynopterus sphinx. Next base: position 121,118,942 of record CM057385.1, on the reverse strand, counting down.
TCTCCTGACCTCTCATGACCTCACAGTAGTGTTGTGAGAATTCAGGGAAAAACTGTAAAGCACTTAGCACAACACCTCCAGCCACTACACTGCTAGTGTAGGAGGTTAATAAATACCACCCCAAATCCGACCACATAAATAGAAAAGAAAGGTAGAAAGAACTCTTTCAGTGAGTTTTTAATGGAAATGTTCAAAGAATCCATCCAATTGACTGACTTCTCTAAATGAAAGAACACTGGCCAGGGAATAAATAAAAGCTGTACACATTGTCAGTGGGGATGAATATAACCAAAGCTTCTGAGGCTCAATGGTATTTTACGAAGGGGAGTCATGAGAAAAACTTAGCCACATAGAGCTAGATTCCCAGAGGCTGTGAAAAGAAGACATGGTGATAAGGACCACTCAGACCCAAGCCTGACCTGTTATTGATTTAGGATATTATTTTCTGCCCACTTCTTAAAAGGATCAGAGGCAGGTTATAGTAAGTTGCCTACTCAGTACACTCATTTAAATGAAAATATAAGATTCTGGGGAGTGTGAAGAGGGTGAGGCACTGAGATCTGCTGCAACTGAAAATAAAACTCAGCTCTGGGCATCCAGAGTCAAGGCAGAAAAGTAAACTCGCAGACTATCATTAAGCAGAAGAAATCACAATCAATCAGGAAAAGCAAATTTTCCTAGAACTAAACTCGACATTTTATAATCAGAAACTGATCCTAGGAATTTATGCTTCTGATTCCGTCCCACCTCCCAACATAAGCTTTGGTGTGTTATTTTTCTCCTTTCAGCTTTGCCAATTTCCAGCTGTGTGACCCGAAGCCAAGGCCTCACCTCCCTAAATCACACTTTCCTCACCCTTAAAATGGAATGATGCTCCTACTTATTCAGGAAAGGGGATGAAAGAACATTTGCTGGCATTAACTGGGTGCTTGCTAAACATCAAAAGCTTTTGAGTATATTATCTCACTGAAATCTCCCAATAAACATATAAGGCAAGTTCTGCGAATACTTGAGCTGAGATTCACAGAGGTAGAGGCAGTTGCTATTGTCACACAGCTAAAAATTAGATGAGCCAGAACTCAATTTCATGCTTCTGTGATACCAAAGCACAAATTTAACTGTACTTTTCTAACATCCCTGGATACATTAAGCACCTAGCAGTTCCTGGCACATAATTGATACTCAACAAATTAGTTCCCTTCCTCACTCCTTCCTTTTACCCCAAAGTAAAATTTTACACATATATAAAGTTTACTGAAATATTAGTATCTTATATTTTTAAAGCTTCTTTTCTCTAAGGAGATAATACGACTTAATCTACTTTCTCTACTAATCCTAAAATCTCTCTACCTATTGTTCTCTATTACTTTACTTTACAAATAAAGTAGAAGGCACCAAACTGCTGGGGTGACATGCCCAGAGTCATATGAAAGTCACTGCCAAAACCAAATAAAAACCTTGGTCCTTTTTACATCTGAATCAACCTTTATCCTCTCACATGACACAACCTCCATAATAAAGAACAGATCGTTCATTTTTTATCTGGAAAACTACCAAATGTATAATTCAGTACGGGCCTCATGACCTTACCACCTTGTCAAAAGGAAGAAAGTATATAAAAAATGAGGTTTGCAGGAGCAGAGGGTTTTGGTCCATCAACTTTCTCTTGGATTACGCCCATTAAGCAACAAAAAATACTGTAAAATATAATGTAACAGATTCCCATGTCTTTGGAAATTCAAGTTAAGTTAAACTCACTGATCCTTCAAACATGTACACTGCACCAAGGGCAATCATTTACTCCTGTGGGGCCGCAGAGGTGCACATTATGTCAAATAGATCTTTGAAAGTAAAATATGATACACAATCAGTCCACTCTCAGAGGAACCGAAGCCAGCAACAAGCATTTAGCAGCATAAACTCATAGCATCGCAGAATCTGGGGGGCTCTACAGGGACCTGGCAGATCACTGAAAACAACCCCTTCAAGGCTCAGGGAGGTTAAGTGGCTTTTCCAAGATGGTACAGACAAGAGAGCAATAGCTAAAAAATAAACCTACTGATCACCATTCAATCCACTTGCAAATCTTGCTTCAATCTATTCAGATAGTGCAGGAGAAAAAGCCTGTACTTTGGTAACAGAAAAACTCAAGATTTAAATCCTGACTTCCACTTACTGACCATGCAATCTTGGGAAAGTCTTAATTTCTCTGAATTTAAACTTTTTCACCTATAAACTTAATACTAAGTTCCACATATAAGCTGCAGGTAATACAAATAAGGGGCCTGGCACAGCCTGGCATAGCCTGTGAGGTTCGTGAAGGCACACATCAGATTTCTATGTCCCCAGCACCAAGCCTGGCAAATGATATAACTGCAGAAAATTTGCTGAGCAAATAAAGAACTAACCAAGCAAACAGGTACTGGACTTGAACCCGGGTCTATCTGGTTCTTAAACAGTAGGCTATACAGCTCTCAAGTCATACGATTTCAAGGCAAAGTGTTAATTCTGACTTGCAGAATACTGAAAACATAATGGAATAAAATGGTTATTTTCTGGTCACTAAGCAGGAAAAAAGTTCAAAAGGGAAAGTTTCTAGACTCTTAGTGTTGGGATTAATTCTCATTGCTAGCATGGATGCAACATGAAGCTTTGGAAGCAACAAAAGCTTGGTTTAGGTCCCAGCTCCAGCATAAGCTCTGTGACCTCAGAGATATTACTTTACCTCTCTGAGCCTAACTCTCCACACTTGGAACAAACCTGCATTATGGGGATGGCAATAACTGTAAAGGAATACAAGAATTTGTGTGGCACAAAAAGACTCTGACTAGTGAACCCAAACATTCCTTTCCCTTCCAGTATTTGGCCACTTCATCCACATAGGTCTTTGTTCAGATGTCATTTCCTGAACCTACCTAAAAGCCCAACCGACTCCCTCTATCCCTTTATCCTGCTTGTTTTACTTCACAGTCATCATCACTGGACATGACATTATTTATTTCTTTGTTTTTCTGTTTACAGTGCCTACTCAACTGTAAGATAAGCTCCAGGACCGGGGATTTTTGTTGTTTGTTTTGTTTACTGCTACATCTCAACAGCAAGGAAAGTACCTGGCATGTAGTTAGTGCTCAATAAATATCTGTTGAAGGATGGAATGAATTAATTCAACTCTTACTTGGAACTTGCTATCTATGAGGTACTGTGTAGAAATAGGGACTTAAAGACAGGAAATGAGATTACAGAAGGAGAAACTAATTCTGCCTGCTATAGAATTGGAGAGGATTTATATCTCACCTGGACTACTGCAGTCGCCTCCCAACTACTCTCCATGTGCCTGCTAGGTCCCCCTACCTTTCCATTGGTTAATCATCAGACAGACCCCCGAAGTCACATCAGATCAGGTTGTTCCTCTGCTTAAGTCCCCCCAATGGCTCCCCACTACAATTAGAATAAAGCCTAAACTCCTTTCCATGGCCTGTAAAGCCTGAGCCATCGGCCTCTACTTACTAGTCCAACCCCCTCTCCTACAATTCTCTGCCCTCCTCACTGAGTTTCAGACACACTGGCTTTCTCTTACTCAAACATTTCAAGGTCCTGCATTCCTTCCTTTTTTTTTTTCAATCCAAAATGTGTTTATTGGGATGGTTCCTCACTCATCATGATTCAAGGTGCTTTCAGTGCTGCTTCCTTCTGAAGGAATACCCTACTGCAAGCCTTGCTTTTCCTCCTGTAGGCTGACAGAAAACAGTGGACATTCAACGCACAACACTACCATTTGTGCATGACTAAAAGCAGTGGTGGTTTTATAGCATCCTGGGCATTTCACACCCATGAAGCAGGACTTGGGGCTCTCCATCAGGTGCTTCTTCTTGTGTTTCCTCTTCTCCTCTTCTGGAGAGGGATAAAGGAGGTCCTTAGCGAAAGGCATGGTCTCATGGGGATGTCTTCACTGCTGGAAAGGCCATTTCTTTTCTTTTTTAATTTAAAAATAAACATACAATAGTCCCCCCTTATCTGCAGGGGATAAGTTCCCAGTGGATGCCTGGAAACACCGATAGTACTAAACCCTATACACACTGTTGATAAAGTTTGATTTACAAATTAGGCACAGTAAGAGATTAATAACAATAATCATAAAGTAGAACTATTATAAAATACTAGTTATATAAATGTAGACTCTCTCAAAATATCTTATTATATAGTACTTACCCTTATTTATAATTTTTTTTTCCTTCTTCACAATTTCATGGATAGAAGATTCATTCTTACCATAGATCTTAGCAATTTCAGCATCTGATTTTTTTTTTCCTTACTATGTCAAGAACTTCTATCTTTTCACTTAAAGGAGCACTTTATGGCTTCTCTTTGGCATATCAAAATTGCTAGCATCACTACTCTTGTACTTTGGGGCCATTACTAAGTAAAATGAGGGTGACTTGAACACAAACACTTTGACACCATAATAGTCAATCTGCTAACTGTGACAGCTACTAAGTGACTAATGGGTGGGTAGCATACACAGCATGGTATGCTGGACAAAGGAAGGATTCACATCCCAGGTGAGATGAAGCAGACGGCTTGAGACTTCATCACATGACTCAGAATGGTGCACACTTTAAAACATAAAACGTTTATTTCTGGAATTTTTCCTTTAATATGTTCAGGCCACAGCTGACATGGGTAAAAACCTCTGAAAGCAAAACCAGGGATAAGGGGGGACTACTGTATATTTTTATTCATTAAAAACTCTAAGTTCTATGTTAAAATTCTTCAACAAGCAAGGACTAATGCAAAAATAACTCTTCAAAGAACATGGAATCGAGACTGCAAGTATCGAGCTGTTTGCTGACTTGGGACCTTTGTGCTGGCTGTTCACTCTGCCTGGAAAGTTCTTTCCCTAGGCTGGCTCTTCCTCACCATTCAGCTCTCAGCTAAATGGTACTTCCTTAAAGAGTCCTCCTAGGCTAAAGTTGTCCCTGACATCATTACCTTCATTACCACTGCCTTTTCTTTCCAGGTAGCATGTCGTTATCTGGAATAATATTATCTGTTTGTATCCCATCTTCTCAACCAGAATGTAAACTACACGAGGATAAGGATTTTATCAGGTTAACTACTGCATCTCCAGCTCCCAGTACTAGTAGGCACTCAATAAATATTTCTAAATCAGTAAACTGGATCTCCAAAGGTGTTGGCATTCACCAGGATAAGCACTACAGGTAAAATATGCTATCAGCCTAACAGCATCATGGGCATTGGTTTCCTTCCAAGGACAACTGCCCCACTGCATTCAAAATATGTAAATTTCAGCCAAACTTACTTGGGAATGGGTACCCGAATTAGCGTCCCTTCCACTTCTGGGTTCAGATTCATTCCACTTTCTCTTATAGCCTTGATAGCTGCAGCTGTACACTGAAAACCAGATCAAAAGGTAAACAGAATTAGTAAATAATTATTACCAGATGCAAGCCCTCTGCCGATAACTGGCAACCCATCTTGGCAGAACATGGAAACATTTAGTTCTGTTACCAGTAAGATCAGGAAGTTACATTGGTGTAGAGTGCTTTGATCAAGCTGAATAGCAAACTATGTCCACTCCTGGTACCAGTGTACTGCGGGAGGAAAAAAAGCAAAGAGAAGGAAAAAATAAAAAGAAAACAGCTCTGCTTCTTTGAAAAGATTTCAATGGTTTGAGGCAACACAGATCAAAACCACAATAAATCCTCAAGGGAGGGGTGCTGGTCTGTGCAAAGATTGGTGTAAAGACAGATGAAAGATTCTATACGTTAAAAATTCCAGTTGACATTTTACACTGAAAATATACCAGTGCTGATTTAGAATGAGTAAATAAATTTAACTCATTCGCATCTATACTCACACCAACCTCACTCATGTTTTAGAATAAGCAATAAATCTCTGCAGGCATGTGCTCCAGGATAAGTAGAATGGTATACTGGCTAAAAGCATGGGCTTTGGAGTCAGAAGGATCTCAGTTCAAATCCCAGCTCTGCTTACCATGTGACTCTGGGCCAAAAGCCTGACCTTTTTTGAGCTTCCATTTCGTAATCTGAGACCATGGTATCTACACTGTAGAGAGGACTGAATGAGGTAAGCATGAGCAATGCATCTCGCTCTGTGCCTGGCCACAGTAACACCCAGGCAAGGGGAGTTATTATTTACATTTAGTACGTAAATGTAAGAATGCACAAAACCCCCAAACAAGGCTGAGTTGATGCCATCTCTTAGCTGATGCACCACTGTCTTGCCTGACATCCTCCAGGATCTTCTCCACACAGTCCTGCTCTCTACTGTGCCAGGTGGTACACTGGTTTCCCAAAGTGTCTCACCCACCTCAACCAACATTATAACCCCACCTGGAATGCCATCCTAAAGGGTGAAAGACTGCAATGTAGAAGAGCGATACTTTCACTGGCATCACAATGTGGAATCCGTGAAAATGATGTCTCTGACATTTTCCTAAGAATTTTAGGTTTGACATGAGCCAATCCACATCACTTGGATTCACAGGGCCACTTCCCAGCATTAAGTTCCTCCCCAGACTTTCTGGTTTAAAAGAATGGGGTTTGTTGTATACCTATTTTATTTTTCCAGGGTTTGCTTTGGTTTTTAAGGGAGTGCCTAATTAAAATGACCTTAATTCTACAGGACATGAGGTGTTACCATAGGGTCAAAAGATAAACCCAAACTTCCAAGGTGAATCATCTCCTTGGGAGACTTTATATAGAACTAACAGTATGGCCATTGCTTAAAACAGTAAATTCTTAAAATGGTACCTCTGACCACAGACTATTGGAGCTGGAAGGGATCTCTAACATAACCAAGGATACTCCCTACCTTATGTATACAGGGATTGTTGGATAAGGTCACATCCCTAAACACAAACATGCTCTTTCTAGAGAGTCAAGAGCAGTGGAGTGAGGACTTTACCTATCATACTTCCACTTCCCGGCCAAGTTAAGTGAGGACACTAAGCTCCTCAAATGAGTCCAATGATGTCACTGTCTGTATTTTCTTCCAGACCCCATAACTCAATATATTTAGTGATTATAGCAGAAGAAATGTAATTTTTTTTAATCACCAAAAATTATTTGGAATTAGATCTGGTGTATAAAGAGTATGGCCAAAGTAGATAAAAGAGCTGGATAAAGAAATGAAATTTTCCTCTGCAAGAGAATGGCCATCTTCCTGAATTAAAATTACACACCGATTTCTAAAGTTAACGATAAGAGGAAAGTCTCCACTTTGAAGGGGTGGCCTGATCTCAAGTCCCCCAAACCTTTCCCACTCCTCCTTTCCTGAGGCTTCTCACTGAATGACTGATAACTCATCGTGGTGACCAACCACTATCACCTCCCTTTCACAATCAGACCCAAGTGTTTCCATACCACCTTTCCCTACAGGCACAGGAGCTGATACCAAGCTGGCACTCACTGTTTCAATATTTACATCATCCTTATACAAGGCTCAGTGCCAGGTCCATGGTAAGCACTCAGTAAAAGCTTGGTGAATGAGCATACTGGCTCATAAACTGGCTCAGATCTATTAAAAAAACTTATTTCCTTATTTTTACTTCATTTATATAACCCCCTAAAACTTTATTTTAGACTTTACTTGTTCTGTATCCTTTCACATACAGAGAAAATGTAAAACAAGAGATGTTAGAAGAGATAGTTCTAAAATATTCTAAAATATATATTTCAGTTTAATAATGCTGGATGTAGAAGCTCAGGAAATTAGTCATTTTCCCAACATGACTTCTGAACTACTCATGGTTCAGACAATAAAGGCATATATTTCTATCACATTTCCATCTTTTATCTTAGCCTTTATCCCCTCACTGCAGTATCCCAAGGCAAACATGCTGTTCTCAAAGGGCAATACTGGCCAACTGGTCATGGCTGCTTGGCATACTATGTTGAGAGAGATAACAGACCTCACCTGGGGTCAGACAGAAAGTGCTGCCATCAATTAGCAATGTCTGTTACTGCCATTCTTAAGCTAATTTATGCTAAAAGACAAAAGATGCTAAAACTTTTGTTGGCAGGTAAACAAGTCCTTGATAATTTGCATTCAACTCAAATTTGGTTTAGGGATATTTCAATTATTGGTCTTTCATTTTCTTTATGTCCCAATGACCCCCTAGAATGTAACCTCTATGAAAGCAGGGACCTTGTCTGTCTTAATCATCAATGAATTCCAGTACTTCAAACAAAACCTAACAACCTGCAAGGACTGAAAAAATATTTGTTGAATTAATAAATGAATGGTAAAAAGAACACAGGCTTTAGTGTCACAAACAGATCTACATCTAAACCTTGATTCTACCACAATGGCGTGAACCTCAGGAATATATTTCACTTCTCTGAGCCTCAGTTTTCTCATCTACAAAATGGAACAAATAATGTTCAATTTTAGAGAGTACTTGTATTGATCACATGAAACAAAACAGAAAGTAGTGAACACACTAGACACTCAGTACACATTAGCTTTTTTCTTCCACAAGGGCAACAATAAAGCCTGCAGGGTTGTTTTGGGGTTTTTTTGTTTTTGTTTTTGTTTTTTGTCTTTTTCAAATCATGCTGTGGTTTTTTACAACCCTCTTTTCTTTCCCATCATTAACTCTAGCTGCAGGCAAGTTTGTGGAAAGCGGCAACTGTGTGTATCATTTATCAAGCAGGACACATGTTAAACAAATGCAACACAGTTTTTTGTCTTCAATGCATTTGAAAAGATTATGCATGTAAATCTGCATCGTGTCACCACAGCATGACACAGAAATGCACAGGTTTGGAAGGAAAGCCAACCGAATGTGAAACAGAAAGGAATTACATAAACACAGAGAGGATTAGTTCAACATTTTGAAGTTATGAACCTGGGTACTCTATGGACAGCTTCTAAAGGGGAGGAAGGAAATGTTTAGTTAGGGCTATTTGTTTAATATATACGCCACACGAGAAAGGAATTCAAAAGACAATGTAACTCTTACTTCCTCATTCTGTCCTTGTAAAGACCCTCTCTTAAAGGCTGGTAAAGGGTTTTTTTTTTTCTTTCAAAATTTACAGAATTTCAATTTGGAGAAATGGCAGAGATGTTTTGGCTGAAAAATGAAGATATACTCTAACTTCCTAAGAAAAAATTAAGCTATTAATACCTCCTCCTGCCTCATGAGATGCTCTGATGGCCAATCAGGTGCTTCTTCTGTGAATGCCATTTGCTATTTAATAACAGAATTGGCTAGCTCTGAAAAGCAATCTGTCTGATGAGATCTTCAAGCTGTGTAATTAGGAGGCTATTCCCTAAATTGGCCTGCAGTGCCTAAAGGTTTAGATGAACCAGGCTAGAGGCCTCAGTGGTTCAGAGGGAGCCAGAAAGCATTGACAGTTCTCTTTCGTCCATTTCTCTGTTCTTCAGTAGCACTAGGAATGAGTGTCTCCCTTCCATCAACCTAATAGCAAGTATTCATCCATTTGAGGAAAATTTATTGAGTGCTTTCACGTGCCAGGCACTGTTTTAGGTGCTCAACACAATGAACAAGTTAGATGATTTTTACATTCTAAGCTTACAATCTAGTGAAAATGAGATGCAAAATAAAGATGTAAAAAAATACATAACTATTAATAATGTTAAATGCTGTGACGTAAAAGAACTGTGCTCTGTACGAGAGGTTAATGTAAAGGAATAATTTAGATTGAATAGATTAGGGAAGGTTTCCCTGAGAAAGTGACATTTAAACTATGATCCAAAATACAAGTAGCAATTAACTAGGCGAGAGTGTTCCAAGCAAAAAGAACACAGGCAAAGGCCCTGAGGATGCAAAAGGCGTGGTGTATTGGAGGAAAGCTCATGTATGCAAGGATGACAGTGGCACAAGACTGGGGAGACTGGGACAGGCAGGGGCCACAACATGCAAAGCCTTCTATGCCACCGTAATCTTTTTCTTAAAGATTACTTGAAGCCACTGATAAATGTTCAGCATGGGAAAGCCATAATTCAATGCCTATTTTTAAAAGTTCACTCTGGCTGCAGTATTGAGAATGGAAAGGGGGAGTGGTGAGTGGTGAGTAACAGCCCCCCGACAAGTGTGCCTGGCACATGAGCTATAACAGCCTCCCTATTTGCAAGTGTTCATAGCAGGGGCTTTTCCTTACTCCTATCTCTAACCCAGTTTGTCAAATCCAGCACGTTCAACTTTGTTCTATGTCTTTGGGATAGAAATACTGAAACAGACAATGGAACAGGAAGGATTTAGGATTCCTTCATCTCATATTAACAGACGAAAGAATGGGATTGCAGAGTGTGAAGCAACTTACACAAGGTAAAATAGCCAGCTGGCAGCAGAGTTGGGGCCAGATTCCAAGCCCTCTAGTACTACCAATCCAGGTCAATTCCCACTGCATCAACAAAAAATAACCCATTTATCTTCCTCAACTAGACTTAATATCAGCCTCAAGGTTGCAGTTATCCAGTGCAACCCACCAACTTCCAGCCCTGGAAGCATGGTGCTCTGTGCAATATTCTGCAAATGGTTGGTCCAGTTTAAAAGGAATGTGAATTCTAGGAGGGTCTACTCCAAATACTAATGTGGAGGTCAAAGTGGTGGCCCACAGGCCACATCTGGCCCATTAATGTGTTCTGACTTGTATCTTAAAAAAAAAAAAAAGTGAACTCATTATCAACATTTAACAAAGATCTTACATAAAAATTTGGATTACTGACTTCTTCTGGAAATAAAAATCTTAGTATCTGGTAACACTGATGACCAGGCGTACATTTCTGCTTGGCAGTGATCAGCAGGAGCTGGGTGCAGGCTCTCCCATCTACCACAACAGCCTCCTCTATGTTGGCCAAGCGCCAATCACTGCATTGCCACTGTTGTTTTTCTGAGACGAGGCCTATTTCAGTATCCAAATTACTTGCCTGGTTTCTAGTGTTTGTGTTTAACAGAAAATGAATTCAGAAACAGGAAAAGTTTTCCTTTATCCTTACGTTCCCTTTATTATACTTTCCCTCTTGTTTCATCCCCAGGAGAAGGAACACTTCCTCCTGACTTGACCCAGCCACCTCCATTCAAAAAAAAAAAAAAAAGAAAGAAAAGAAAGAAAGAAAAAAAAACCCACAAAGGACCCTTTCAGCAAGGCCACCTTACCTCTGGGAAGCTGGCCATATTCACCAAAATCAGCTGTGGCGACTTCATGGAGATCTGGCCAATCTGGTTTAAAGCTAGCTTCCCATCAGCAGTTACCACAGTGATATGATCCAGGGATCCTAAAAGTAAAGTTATAGGGTTTTAGAATTCAAAAGGACCTTAGTAGCCTCAGAGCTAAGTCCCTATCTAATTCAGATACAGCTAATATTTCGAGGTCCCTTATCAATGTGGCAAGACCATTCAAGGGGTTTTCATCAGGGCAGCAGTGTCACGTGATGGAAAGAACTTTGAAATGTTGACAGAACTAGGTTAGAATTCCTTACCAGCCACCAGGGTGGCCAGCCATCCTGGTCTGCCTGGGCTTGAGGGGTTTCCTGTGAAACAGAACTTTTAGAGCTAAAACTGGAAAGAGCTGGTCACCCATCCAACAACATTGTCATTTACTAACCATGAAACCTCAGGCAAGTTACTCATCTTCCCTATACCTTGTTTCCAACTCAGTTAAAAAATAACTACCTTACAGAATTAAAGCAAGGATTATAGCTAACTATAAACAACCAAATATATAATAAGTATCCAAAATACGCCTTAAAAAAGGGTACCTCTTATTAACCCTTTAGTTCTTATAACTACTCTATTAACATTGTATTACTATCTCCACTTTACATTTAAAAAAATGAGATTTGGGGAGTCTAAATAGGTCAAGATCATAGAACTAATGAAAGGAAAAACACGCAAGAGCCCCAAACTCAGGTGCGCTTGATTCTGATTCGAGTCACATTTCTCCCTTAAACCAGTGGAACTCAAATTTGGCTGAGCATCAGAATCACCAGGGAGCTTTTCAATTTAGATTTCTGCCCCCGCCCCCGGCCAGAGATCTCGATTCTGCAGGGGTTTGGGAGCCTCTGATTTACAGGGAGCCTATAATTATTTTTTAATGTCACCACACAATTCTGACACTCAGCTAGGTTTGAAACCATTCCCTTGTACCTGCTGTGATTTTGGTACTTAGATCCCCTTTAGAAAACAAACACACACCAACTATAAATGCTTAACTGTTGGCCTGAATCTGATCTTTATCCATTTCTGAATTCTACAAAACCTTGGGCAAAATTTTCAGAAACCCAATAAGGCAAGCAAATAAAGCCACAGTTATAGATGGAAAAGGGGCATTATTCAAACTTTCTGATTTCTCATTCAGATGTGAACTAGAAGAAACAACAGACCATTGGTAGTAGAAACCACTAGTGGATGGCTCATTCTGAGACACAAAAAGTAAGGGGGGCTAGGGAAGAAAGCGGTCTTCTAAACAAACTGGGTGCTGTCCCAGCAAAATGTACTTAGAAATATACAGTACCATATCGTGGCCCAAAGGTCTGATTTGAAGTACTCAACCACAGTACTCAAAGTCATCCCAAGAGAGAACATGGCTGACATGAATGGCCTCAATCTGGAACAGTCCAGGAGGTATAATAGTAAAAGTTCCCTTGATTCTGAAGATAAATGACCTGGGTTCAAATACCAACTCTGCCACCTCTTGATTGTGTGACCCTGGGCAGATTCCCTCAACCTTTTGTGCATCTGTCTCCTGATCTCTAAATGGGGATAAAAATTGTACTTATCTCATAGGATTGTGATGAGGATTAAATGAAAGAGCTTGTGGAAAGCACTTATAACTGTGCCCTGGCATATGTAAGTACCCAATAAAAGTTAACTATTATTATTACTTCTTGACTTTTTTCTATGTTTTAACCAAACTAACCTATTTACAATTTCTCTAATAGTCTGAACTTCCTTGCCTCAAAACCGTTAGCATCTATTTTTCCTTCTACTGAGAACGCCCTCCTCTGTTCAGATAACCCCTGCCCGTCCTTCAACACTCAGCTGTAACAGCATCTGATCTCAGAAATCTTACCTGACTTCCTAAGCTGGATTGTAAACCCTCTTGTGAACTCCAGAGCATCCTATGCACATTTCTATAATATGACAACAAATATTTGCTGAACACTTCCTGTGAGTGAGACATTGTGCTAAATGCTTATATAATGTATTTGCTTTTATTATCACAATAACCCTGAGATAGTTCCACCATTTTTCAGATGAGGAAACTAAGGCACAAAGAGTAACTTTACCAAGGTCACAAGAGCTCTTAATACACAGAGCATGAATTCAAACCCAGGTCTGACCAACTCCAAAGCAAAGGTCTTCACCACTCTGCTTTATTATATGACTTTGTATATTTTGGTTTTCTTGTCTGGCCCTTCACATTAGGCTCTAGGCTCTTAAAAGGTGGAGAGAATGTCTTTTCTCTCTGTATCTATTGCACTATTAATCAGCACAAAATAAGCGCTCAATAATGCTTTGATGAGTAAATGAATGTACATATGGATGGACGAATGAGAGAGGATAAGAATGAACAAATGAAGAAACCCATATCTTAGACAACAACTAAAAACAATCATGTACCTCAGAGACAGAAATGGCTGGTAGACAGATGGAGGTGTAAGAAGAAAAGTGCCTGCTGGTTCAGATAGTAATGAAAGATGATATGGAAGAATCTGGCCAAGAAAGACTGGCTAAGTTCAGCCTTTTTCACCCAGTCTCTTTACGGCCCCAAATTCTACATAGAACGTTACACAAACATAACCCTAAAGTGAAAGAAGCAAAGAGGAAATACCAATAGGAGGCCTTTTGAAAATGGATCTTAATTTGGCTTTCCTGGTTTGCCATAAGATCCTCTCCTGCAGAAGTCCCAACATGGGCATCCCAGTATGCAACTGTGGTGTTCCCATTCCCTAAATCCATATCGACATAATGCATCAAATCCCTTCCCTCAATCTGTCCCCAGCGAGAATCTCCCTCAGCCTCATTCCTGCCCCTCGTTTTCTCAGAGGTTAACATTTAACAAATTACACTCCCAACCTCTTTCCAGGCCCATCATCTTTTTTAAGTTCAACAAGAGTGGAGCTTGCTGGCTAATTTTAAGTATCACATTTCTCCCTGAGCTCCTCTCAAACTGCTCTCTGGTTTCGGCTGCAGAATGTTAACAGGCCAGAAAGCACAGGGGAGACAAAGCACTTTATCAGTTTCATACCTAAAATAATAAGCAAGTTTAAAATAAACAGTTGGGAGAGATTGAATGGCACGCTCTACTGTCAGCAAAGGCAAAAATGCCCCAGTCTAAAGGTTGACAAATGATAGAATGGTCTTCTGGTTTCACATTGGATCTCGTCTCTGAACTCAGTATGTTTCTGCTGGTGTTTATAAATGAAGCTGTATATTTTTCACCTCGTGTTCTTAAGAACAAGTTCATGAAATATTTCCTAGTTTCCTTACAAACTATCCAAACCAAGATGTGAATGGGAACAGCCCAAGCACCCACAGACACCTTCAGAGGGGGTCCCAGGCTTGACTTTAGGATGATGACAATTTCCAAAAGGCCAATTTAACAGCAATTGGATTTTTCCTGCCTGCCTGCACCATTAGCTGACAACTCACTTCTTCTATCACATCTGCAAACAGTTTTCCTAGACAGTTCTGACATTTCCCACTTAGAAAAGCCACTTTCAGGAAGTTATTAACCCAAACGTAATCTTCCTGGTCAAGCTCAGGGGTACAAAAATGCCTCAGGTGGGCAGGTTTGCAACCAGTTGGTTTTCAGTAAGGGATAAGAATGGCCAAATAGGACAAATTGGAAAAATCAGACCAAAGTTGGCAGTTACTGTGAGACTAAATATCTACCATTATATCTTGTATTTATTATAGTCATTTAAAAAACTCCCATTATTGAGAGTAAAATTTTATGAGAGCAAAGACAATGCCTGTTTTTGTTCACCATTGTGTACCTGCACAATGCTTGGTTCAGAGTAGACAAATATTTGCTGAATGGATAAATAAATGTAGTGTTGACTATGTGTCAGTTACTGTGCTAGAACCATTATGCATGTTACCCCACTTATTTCAAAAACTACCCCGAAGCTATAAAGTAGGAATTAGGAAAGGAAACTGAACACCAAAAAAGTACAGTAACTGCCCACAGTCACCAGTTAATGAATATCAACACTGAGATTAAAACCCAGATCTATCAAAGCCATGATCTTTCCACTACACCCTTCTCTAAAATTTCAGTGCAGTCACTAACCTGGTGAGGTCCTTATATTGACAGTCTTATTGAAATTATCCTTGAGTGCTTCCATCACAGACTTCATTTCTTCTTCTACCTCTTCCAAGCTGATTATGTCCTCAACCAAGGCAGTGTTAAGATTCACTCTGGTTTGGGGCTGTCCTTTCCCTTTGGCTAGAAAGTAAACATTCAATGACTAACAGAACAGCAGCATAAACAGAGACAAACAACTAGAGAAGAAGAGCCTCTTACATGTAGTGCAAAACACCAAGTGCTGAAAATTATAGAACATTATCATTACCCTAAAAAAAGGCCTACACTTACTGAGTACTAAGTACCCAGCACTGTGCTAAACACTTTCTAGTGAAGGCATAAACTTTATCATGATATCCCAGGTGACAATCCTGGCTATGATTCAAACTAGCTTTAAGATGTTGGGCAAATAAGTCTACTTTTCAGGTTCCTTACCTGTAAAACAGGGATAATATCTATATTGGTAGGTTGCTACAAGAATAAAAATCAAATAATTCAAATACCTAAAAGCACTATCTACATGGCAGGCACTCCATTAGTGAATTAATTCCTTATTTTGCAGAAAAATAAACAGAAGATAAAGGTAAAATGACTTGCCCAATGTCACAAAGTCATGAAGTAGTAAAGCCAGGATTTGGTCCCAGATCTGCCTAATTTTAAACCCATGGACATTCTATTAAACTATCTCCATAAAATCTAATTGGAGATGAAGAAAATATATTAATTCATTTTAAAATGAATACTAAGATAAGGATATGCAAAGTATCTGATGGCTAGTTCAGGCAAACAGAACAACAGCAATTCTGAAACATTAAATGCCACTAGTGGTACTGACAACAGCTTATATTTTAGAAAGTCAACAGCACTGGAAGCTCAATAAAATTATATTTTATGTCTAAACCACCATGATGACTTTTCATATATATTCTGTAATATGTATATCCAGTGAGTAATACAAATATTCTTGCATTTCTTTATGGAGTGTGGGTTAGGAGAAAAAAATAAAAACATTTAAATAATATTATCTTATAATTGTTTACTTATTAAATGTTCAACAAACACTTATTGAGACTCATTTACAACAAAGTTTACTAAACATCATTAGTGAGCTAGATCCTGTGATATTTGTATAGCATGTTATAATCTGTAATGTAATTTCAAGTATGTTCTTCTATGATATTCAAAGCAGCTCTCTGAGGAAGAACAGAGATTATCACTGTCTGCTCTATACAAATGAGAAATCTAAGACACAAGCCACTTAATGTTTTTCCCAAAGTAACTAACCAGTAATCAGCAGAGTGATTTTTTAAAACATTTATTTGCTGTCACCATATGCTTGAAACCTCATTGCTCTAAAGTTAGGCTAAAGGCTTAAAATTTTTAGAACCAATGAAAGATATAAATCTTCAGATTCAGAAACACAAGTTCCAAACAGGATAATAAAAGTAATTTCATACCCAGACATTTTGCGAATGCAGAAAATAGCTGACCAGAACAGACATATTATCCATAAAGGATCAAACTTTAGAATAATAGTGTACTTTCTAAGAGCAACAATAAAAGCCAGAAACAATGGTAATAATTTTTTCAGCTTTATTTTTAAACCAAGTATGCATGTTAAAAATTTACAGGTAAGGAATCTGATATAAAGACATCATGAAGCAAAAAGCATAGTAGATACTTGTAACACATACAATCAACAAAGTATTAACATTCCTAATATAAAAAGAATCCAAAAAAAAACTAAAAGAAAAAGTCAAACCCACGTTTTAAAGAGGCAATTAAACGCAACAAAACCTAAACAGCCAAGTAAATATGAGAAGATGCTGCTCACATGCTGCAGCTAATGTCACATAACTGGAAGACTGCAATGCTGTGGACGTCAGGAGCCCCAGTTTCCACCTCTGCCACTAACTAGATATGACTGTGGGCAAATGTCTCACACAAGTACCCCAGATTCCTCATTTGCAAAATGGTGAGATCTGTGCTTCACTGGATAATTATAAGAATTTCTTTACTGAGCAATTATAAATTCCTTCAATGGATAATCATAAGGATTAAATTATTAAATGTATGTGAATTTAAGAAAACTTAATACAATACAGACCAAAACTTATCACTATTGTCACTGTTAAAAGAATATAAGTCTTCTAAGCATTAATGTTCTTTTGGCATCTTGTTAATTTTCCTATTAAGAAAAAAGGGAAGGTCTGTATGAAACAATAAAAGGAAAGTCTATAGAAAAAATATTCAGCAGCCTATTTCTAGCACCATCTTTGAGAGCAAACTCCCTGACCCACCACTGAAAATAGCAAGTCAGCTTGACAACTTTCTGTTATTCATTCAGTCCACAAAATTTTTTGATACATACTATGTGTCAAGCCCTGTTAGGTGCTAAATAAGAAAAACACAGACCCTATCCTTACTGGGTCTGGCATGGAAGACATATAACAAACAATAATCAAACCTATAATTAATTAACTAATTAATGAGTACTGTGCTAAGTACATCAAAGGTAAAATAACAGTGTGCACGAGTGCATGTAACTAGGGACCTGACCCAGGCTGAGAGGTCAGGGAAAGCTTCCCTGAGAAGCGACATTTAAGCTGAGACCTGGGGTATATCAAAGTCTCATTCCTGGATGACACAAACCATTAAGATCATCCATCTAAATCCATGGCTCTAATATCCCTTACCCAACAACCTTCTGGTTTTAATTTTACTTCCAACACAGATCTTCCTATAAAGAGAAAATATGTTGATCCCTGCCTCAAGCTTTCTGGTTTGCTTGGCACTTATATCTCTAATTCTAAATCTAAAAGAAAGAAATTAGGCATTTTCTGAAGCATGGAAACATATGAGGCAGCATGGTAATGAGAAAACAGACCCCAGGTTCTCTGTCACTGTGACCATTTAAGCTAGTCAATTGTACTTGACACCATGTCCTCGTGTGGAAAGGAGAGAAATTCAGTACACCTCTGAGATCCTTCCAGCCATGATAATTCAAGAGCTAAATATAAGAAAGGGATGAGGAGGTCACACATATCTACCTTTGGCTTTCTTGGTAGCAAAATGACGGGTTGGTACAGCTGGTGAGGCCATGTATTGTCCATGGATATTTTGTCTTCTGCTCACTGCCTTCAGTGTAATTTCTGAAACAGGTCTGGTCAAGGCTGCAAGGGAGCTGCAAAAGGCAGGGTGGACCAATCGGAAGCACCTCAAACCCAGGGCCATGACTGAAGACAATCCTTGTGAATATCTACTAAAAAGAATAAGACAAAAAGTAGATCTAAGTGAAACAGACTCCATTTCAACTTCAGAAAACAGTTTGTACTAATTATTAAACAACTCCTAGAAACTAAGCTATGCGCCATCCAATCTAAAAACATTATCTCTAATTCTTCCAACAGCTGTACAAGGAAATAGAATTAGCCACATTTTACAGGACAAAGAAACTGAGGCTCGCAGAGATTTAAGTAACTGGCCCACCGCCTGTGTCTGTAGGATTCCCAATTGCCATGCTCTTTCCACTGCACCAAATTCCTCTTAATACGCAAGGAACACACAGAGTTAAGCAAATGTGCAGCAGCCTAAATCTTTAATAATGCTAATTAAATCCTTATAGGAGATAAGGAACAAAATCTTCATAACGTTATGTTGCAAACAGGGAAGGCAGAGCACTGGAAGAGGACTTTAAATAAGAAAAACATTTCAACAGGCATAAAATGACTGGAAAATTCACATAACAGCATTTAATTAAAAATTTCTTTGGTTCCTTATGCACTGATTACCAATTATAATGCACTTTAATGTGAGTCTGAAGCATGGTTGAGGTTTGAGGTCTTCTGTGTTATAGAACTAAAGTTCTGGAAAATGCCCCACTTTTCTGTGTTAATGCAAGTTACAACTTCTGAGGTCTCTGACTACAGAAAGATGCTTGAGCCTATGGCTACCTCTGAGATAGAACACAGTGTGGGCTGAGTGACCAGGGTAGCTCCTGCTAGGCATCTGGCTATTACTCAGCTAAAAATGATTAGCCTCAAATACCTGGAAGCTACTCTCTTTGAAAATTAGTTGCCTACCTTGTTTGAAAAAAATCCCTTCCTAAAATTTTGATGCAGTATAATGGACTGATTAAGAGCATGCTCTCTGCATCCAGGAAGGCTTGGAATCCAGTTGGCTCTACCACCAACTAAATGCCCATGAACATTTCTGCACCTTAATTTCCTCAAATGTCAAATGGGCATAATTATAGTTATTCCTTAGGGTTGGGAAGAAGAAATGAGTTTATGCAGGTAAAACACGTGGCACAGAGGCTAGCAGACACAGCTCCCAAAAAGGATATCTATTGATAGCTTTGACACCTTTCCTTCCAAAGACTTCCATGACAGGGTAATATATAATAAACAAATTTTGCATATCATCACTGATGTATATGTAGCCTACAGTCAGTCAGATCTGGATGTAAATATCAATGACGGGCAATTCACTCCACTCTTCTGGGCATTATTTTCCTCATCTGCAAAATGAGAAAGATAATCCCAATCTTAAAGTGAGATAGTGAATACATGTAAAACAACTAGTACAGTGCCCAGAACATAGCACCTGCTTAATAAAAGCTAGCTATCACTATCACTATCTTTTAAAGGAAAAGCAAATGAGCAGGACAAAGGCAAATTTCTCCTGATGAGATTTTTAATAGCAAGGGATGCTAGGAGTCAGTGATTAGTGTATGGAAGTAAAAACAGATTTGGATTAAAAAAATGAAGAAATATTTCTTCCTATTCTTCAATTATTACCAATAGCTACAATTAATTTAGGTCAGGCCTGAGCTGCTTGCTTTAGCCATATTATTTCATTTAATCCTCTTAATAATGTCACAATACAGTATAATAATAATCTCCATTTACAGATGTAGAAACTGAGGCCCTAAGATAGACTGTCGCTGTCCAAGGGCATGGAGATAATAGCTTGGCCCTATTTCAGCAAAACCATTCACAAAAGTTTGGCTCTAAGTGGGGTTTCTATATCTAGAGTTTCACCTAATATAGCCAATGCCTAACCCATACTCATATCCAAATATGGCTGTGTAATAATGTGTAGTTTTGTTTTTTTAATCTACAGGGTCTCAATCTGGCTACTCCATTTAAGACAGGTTTCCTGGTGTTCCTGTTGCTGGTCATAATACCAATCTACAAAGTAACAGGAAATCAAAATGGGTTAGAAATAAACAACCTTTGACAGAAAATGCAGCACCCAAAAGCAGACCCAGAACACGTGAACCGGAAGCCAACTTTATAAATAAAACCACATTGCTGAAATGCTTAAGGCATAGATTTTAATTGCACAGAAGTAAGGAAATTTCGAAGTGGAAGTTCAATAAAGGCAGTCTCTTGGACCTCTTTACCTTAAGGACATGCATATTAACACTCAGTTCAGCACAGAAGAGTAGAGGAAAGGAACTGTTAGGGGAGCCCAAGTGTTATCCAACAAAATTAACCTATACTCAGAAAAAACATGGCAGAAAGTATGTGGGCTTTGTACAGTCTTGAACTGGAATCTGGGTTCCCTAACTTACTAGCTGTATGGCCTTGCGTAGATCATTTAGCTTCCCTGAGCTACATTTTCCACCCCACATCACATCTTTCTCGTGGTGATATTGAACCTTAAAAAAAATAATTGTAACAGTAATAATGAAAAAAATAGCTAATACTTATATAGTGATAATTATGTGCCAGAAGCAATTCTAAGTGCTGTACTGTCTACATTACCTCATCTGAGACTCAATGATAACCCTTAGAGGTAAGTACTATTATTATACCCATTTTATGTATAAAAAATCAGAATCACAGATAAATCATTTGACCAAGATTTTATTTCGGGCACTCTAGCTCCAGAGTCTATGCTCTTAACCACTATACTAAACTGCATACACTGACACACTGAGCACAATTATTGGCATTATTATTCAAAACTGTTACTTTTTAAAATAATTATTTTAATTAGTTTCAAGTACATTGGTTAGACATCTATATAGTTCACAAAACGATCCTATTTGCTCCCTCCCCCCTAGCCCGGCCCTCCACCTAGCCAACATATTAATGCTAACTGCATTCCCTCTGCCATGCTCCCCAACCCTATGACCATCTATCAACTACTAATTTGTCCTTCTTTAACCCTTCAATCCATTCTCCCAGCACATTTTTTCCAAAGTTGAGGTTCTCAACCTTGGATCTTCCTGTTTTTCATAGAAAGTGCATTTTAATTTTGGAAGGAACTAGATGAATAACACAAAGTCCTGGTTTATCCATTGTCCCAGAAACCTCTGCCAATCCAGCTATATATTGTTCATGATATGTATATTCCTATAAATGCAGGTGTGGACATATGCAGGTCCCTGTTATATATAAAATACTTTCATATTGTGGACTTTCTTTGAAGTGGTTCTAAATGAAAGAACCTCACAGGGTGATCTGACCATAAATTCCTAACTGGGCAAGTCATGTGTGTAGTCACACCCAAGACATATAACTTCTTTAGTAAAAGTTATATCTTTGCTATCAGCAAGCCCTGTCCATTGATTCAGTGCACCTAGGTTAACACATCTTTAAAATGCCTCTTTTTCAAAGTAACCACCCTCAAAATAGCACATCGTCTTCACTATTCTGTAACTCAATTGCTGCCTTGCTTTCTCCCACCCATGTATTCTTCTTATGTTGCCTCAATTCCAAATGCATAAAAGCTGCAATCTGCCATTCTTCAGAGCATTTGAGACCCTGCCTCTCAGCAACTATTGTCATGTCAGTCTTGGTGCAAATAAATTCTGATAAAAATTCTCTACAGGTTTGGCCATTTCTTACATCAACAACATGTATTCCCTGATTCCTACAAAACCCAGATTCATGATTACCACCACCATTTTACAAATAAGCAAACTGATCTTTCATTTCTTTGAATACTCCTGCACCAGGGTCTTCTTGAATCTGCTTGGAATGATCTTCTCTCACCTCTTTAATGAACTATCTTCTATTTTTCTTTCAGATCTCAGCTTAAGTATCACTTCTTCAAAGGACTGCCTTCCTTGGCCATCTCCTCCAGCCTAAGTCAAATGTCCTGCAACCCTATTTTAAAACACCCTATACTTTTTTTTATAGCACTTACTTTAATAATATCAGTTAATACTTGTGTAGTTATTTGATTACTAATTCCCTCCATGAAACTATAAGCAGTACAAGGACTGGTCTGTGGTTATCTTGCTCACTGCTGCATCCCCAGTGCCTAGCACACTCCCTTAAGACAGAAGACACTGAATAAATGTGATGGATACAGGAAAGTCTAGAAAGACTAACCCTTTGCCCCAGGTCACAATGCTGGCACCAGAATTGGAATCTAAATCTAAGTAGGTCCCGGGCTCTACTTCCCAACACTGCTTCAATTATATGTTGGTTTGCCAAATTTTCACGTAGTGATAACAGTTCATTCTTCTAGAAATTCAGTGCCCTGTAAACGTATTTAGTGTCTGACTATATACACATGTCCCTGGCACAGCCAAAGGAAGGATGAGTCACTTTAACAGGTGGAGAAAGAGCCTTTGCCTCAGGGCTAGTTCTGGATTCCAATATCCCTATCTCATCATTCCCAGCCAACCACCCTCTTTAGGTTCCTACCCATCTGCGTCCAGAAAGCATTGATGGCAGCTATACCACTGACTTGTGACTTGTATCCTCATTCCTCCTACCTAGCTTTCGCTTCCTCGACTATAAAACGAAGGTTCAGACCAGGTTTTCGTGCTCTCCAACTATAAAACTCTCAAGATTCTGAGAAATGCAGTCGGGTGTGGCGATAGGAAAAGGCACCAGACTTGGAGGAGACGAGAAAGGGTCTTAGTTCCAACACGCCCTACAGATATGTGGACCTTGACCAGGTCGTACACTCTCTGGACCGCGACCTCGACCGTAAAATGTGGATGACGCTATCACTGGTTGGGATGACCAGGGCGATCAAACGAGACGACGGCTGCAGAAGCAAGCGCTCTGTCAAGAGAGGAGGCCTAGGGAGGGTGACACCTGTTTCGCCATTGGGCGGCAGCGAGTAATGGTTACGAGGTGACGCTTTGGAATTTAAGCTCCATTCCCGAGGAGGCACGTGGCTCTAGTCAAGTCATCTCTCTGAGCGGACGTGTCTTCGTGCCGGGGGGGAGGGGGTGGATAAACAAGGCCTACCTTCAATATTCCTGCCAGGTAGGTAGGCACTACTGGGCTCTCACTAGTTGCCACGAGGGAGTAAGCGACCCGCCCTCCCATCCTGTAAGCTCCTAGCAAAGGAGACGGGCCCCGCCCCCCAGGCCTTGAGACCCGCGGATGCGGCAGGTCCCGCCCCCAGCCCTTAAAGGTCAAGCCGGACTCGAAGGGAACTTGTCAGGGAGCCAGGGTCAGCCCCCCGCCCCACACTGGCGTCCCTGAGGCCCCCCTGAGTGGTCGTCTGCAGCATCAGGACCGCGCACGAGGCGCCTCAAGGCCACGCGGAGGCCACTCACCAGCTATGGCCCCGGATATTAAGCCTCGCGCTAGCGCGCCGACGGCGGCGGCGCCGACGTCGTGACGTCACGGCGCGGCGCGGCGGCGCAGGCGTATTACGTCACCGGCGGCCCGGCAGTGTGGAGACCGACGCGTCTAGAGGCGGCTCGACCGCGGAGACGGGGCTGGCTTTTTGCGGGGGGAGGGCGGGCATGAGCCGCGGGGAAGACTCCACGAGGCCACGAGGTGAGAGTCTGGGCTCCTGCATTCCCAGCGTGGGCTCCGCGCGGGGGGCTCCTAGGGGAGGCTGGCCTAGGGGACGGCTTCTCAGGCCCCGCCCCGGATTGTCCCGCCGCCGGCCCGGAAATGAGCCGCCGAGGAGGGACCCCGTCGCACCTGGAAAAGGGCGGCCTGGATGGTGAAGCTGGGGGGACGGAGAAGGGGCTTCCAGGCCTGACTCCGCCGGGATGGGTGGCTTGTAGGAACTAGGGCCTTGGCTTCTCTGCGTTTCGGTTTTCCCCAAAGGGCCGACTCCTAGCCTCCAGAGTAGTCGCAGCTCAGAGGGGAGGAGAGAGAGAAAAGCATTTTTTTGTGTGTGAAAACTCGGTTAACAATCGCAGGAGCTTTCGTCCTTGCACGGCTAAAGGATTGTGAGTTCACGTGCCATCTTGGTTTCTGAGTACGCTTTTGACCATTCCTCAAAAAGCGCTGTGCCGATCTGTCGCAGGTGTTGTCTTACTGAAGCCTCATAAGACCCATGGGATAGGGTGGTTGTGTCCATTCTAGGAAGAAAGAAGAAACTGAGGCTCCGAATAGAGGGATAGCTTGCTTCGTTCATTCATGCAGTAAATACTGAGCACCAGGCAGTGTGCCCAGCGCTGGGGGTAGAACCGTGATCAAAATAGGCAGTGCCCGTTCCCTTAGTGGCTTACGTTCAAGTGAGAGAAACAGAAGATAAAACAGTAAATGACACAAGGATTAGTATTATATGGAAAGAAAAAGGTGGAAAAAGCTGTGATGGAGACAAGGAGCTCTGCTCTATCAGGAAAGCTTTTCTGAAGAAAAGAACCTAAAGGGAGATCATGGCTTACTGAAGTTACACAACTGGGTACAGAAGCCAGGATTTGAATGCGTTTCTTTTGGCCACATTTTCTGTGCTCTTCCCCTAAACGTGGTATCCTCCTGTGATACTAAGTAGCTAGTGATATTACTGTCATTTTTAGACATGAGAAAATCAGAAGGGCAATCATTCAAGTCTCATCTCAAATGTCATCTCTTTTTGAGGCCTTTCCACTAATTCTGAAGTAGTCCAACCCCAGGCTCCACATCAATTCACCTTGCTTAGTTGTGTTTGCAGCACTTACCACAAATTACATCTCATTTATTTATTTTTGCTTTAGTTTTGTTCTGTTTCTCTTCCAAATATAAGCACCCCAAGGTCAGAGACCTTGCTTGTTCCCTGCTCTGTCTCTAGTATGTGGACAATAGCAAAGTAGAATCTCAATAATTTGTTTTTAAATAAATGAAAGCAGGGAGGAAACGAAATGTTTCTCCTCCCCTGAATCTAGTTACATCTTTTTCACCTTTCTTCAAAGAGATAAGAGCAAGAGCTATGGCTTTTTCATTTCTATGTTTTCAGCTGATAGGCCGGGGTTTATCAGTTGGTCGTTGCTTGGTACACATTAGTGAACAGATTGAACATGTGGGAAAAGAAGAATACCCTCATGTGTGGGGGTAGATAAACACGTTCAACACTTAGGTTGTGCTGAAGTAAGAGGTATTGTCAGTTTTCAATGTATGTCACCTGCTGTTATTAATTAAGACAGTTCCTGCAGCACTGACCTCCAAGGCACTTCTGGTTATAGAACACATGTTTTCTCCAGCAGGGAGTTCTGAAGTTCAGCACAGTCTGCCATCCTCCCAGCACCCCGCCCCCCTTTTTCTTCTCTACCACATTAAACATTTCCTAGAGCTTTATTTTGCATCTGTCATCTCTTTCATGGTCATCTTAGCATCCTGAAGAGTTAAGCAGGGTAAGGTTTATTACGTAGAGATGAACACACAAGCTTAGAGACAAGTGACTTCCAGGGGAAATGCTAAAATTTCAAACCAGGTCTTCTCACACCCAGGTTTTTGCTCTGTCCAGTACTGTCTCCATCATAGGCCTCACCCTTGTTTTTTGGCTGTGAAATGAGACATTTCAGAAACAAAGACTAGTAATAATTTAAGCTAATGTTAATTGAATGCTTCTTAGGTGCCATGCATTGTTTGAGTGCTTTAGGTGTATGAGCTCAGTGAATCAGCACAACTCTTATGAGGTGTTCCCATTTACAGATGAGGATATTGAAGCACAGAGTGGTTAAGTAATTTGCCTTAGGTTACAGAGCTAGTAAATGGTGGAAATGGAATAACTAAGAAGGAAGTTAGTCTCTTCCAGTTTCTCCCCAAATATTAAATATGATAATAACTAATATTAATTACTTGTTATTGTCAGGTGCAGTATTTAGTGTTTTTTTCATGCACTATCTTCACATGGCCCTGTAAGACAAGGACTGTTATTTCCGTTTATATATATGAAGAAACGGAGGCCTAGACTGTTCAGGTAATATGCCAAGTTATACAACCTACTTTCAACCCCAATTCTAACTCTAAAATCTATGGCCTTAAGTCTCTTTTATGAGAGAGAAATGCACTGCTGCCTTTCCCTGTACATTACCTTCTATGTCATTAAGACCCCCTGGTGGTTTCCAGAGCTTATTTTGGGTGACAGTTGTTGCACTCGAGTATCATGTAGTAGGAAAGACTTTGGCCTTCTGCCCAGTCAGCCTCTGGCTTCAGAAGAGGAAAACTTTAGTTTCTACACACAGCCATGCCCCTTGCACCTTACACAGAAGTTTTTGTATTCTGGCTGCCAGAGGATCTCTCCCAGGAAAACTGGTACTGGGCCCTGGTTGTGGAATAACCGAGGCCATTGAAGGACTGCATAGGTCATGCCCTTGAATAAATGTTGAACTAGATTTGAAGTCTCGTGTTCACAGTGTTGCTTCTCTCCTGTCTGAATGTTCACATTTCCTTTAGTATTTCATAGAGATTGATGGAAGCAGAAACCAAAACTCTTCCCCTGGAGAATGCATCCATCCTGTCAGAGGGTTCCCTACAGGAAGGGCACCGGTTATGGATTGGCAACCTGGACCCAAAAATTACAGAGTAAGTTGAAGTCATCCTGATTCATGACCTATAAATTGGGATATTTCTGGTGATGATTATGTTCAGAAGAATTTTCAAGGGATTTAGTATATATTTGGTCCTTTTACTAATGTTTTAGTTATCTTTGGAGGACAAGTGTTATTAATAGTCTATTACCCTGTCGTGATATTTTTCTTACATTGGGACTGTAGCAAAGACATAGACTTGGGTATCCTTTAAACCATATACTTGTTTCTACTTGCTAAAGATGTTCTGTTTTCAGCTGTTTGAATCCTTGTACCCAATGACCAGGAAATTATTCTCTAGAATCAGTCTTGGGCTTAATTCCCTCAAAATGAAGGAACCAGCAGCTGAAGTCTCAGTCCTTCAAAATAGGCAGAGAGGTAACACTTGATGCCGTTCCATGTTAAACAGCTCTGGAAGGTCAGAGCTGGAAGGGATCTTAGTGATAACACCAATCACCTTGGTTTTCATTCATTCATTAATGATTTGAGTGGCTACTGTATGCCAAGTACCATGCTAAGCAGTTTTCAAACTTCTTAACTCTGAGGAACCTTGCCTTAAAGTAATTGGGACCTAGGTATATAAAATAAGAGCTCAGAGCTGCTCTGATTAAAGGGAGGAGGAGACGCATCCAAAGACTTTTGGCAACTGCCACCCTTTTTCGATGGAGCACACTTGAAAACCTCGGCTATGTTCCGGCTGTCTTATCCTATAGTATAGGGAACTGAAGCACCAGAGACAAGTGCCTTGCCCACGGCCACAAAACTAATCAAATTGTCCTGACTTCCCACTCTTTCCATTGTGGATGTTATAGTGGAAAGGAAGTGTTTAGCAAAGAGAATTAAGAGGTTTTTTTTCCTTCTAGTTCATTAGGGACAGGCAAGGTGGTGGTTGGTGGCAGAATAGAAAAGGATGACTGGAATGAGTTGTATGTGGTCAGTGCTTAAAGCAAACAAGGAGGATATCATCAGTCCTTGTAGTAGTAGTGTTAAAGCCAAGGGGAGAAGGGACAAGAGAACCTGCAGAGTCTGGGATGAGAGGAGATACATATAACGGTTGAGATTAAGAGAGAGGAAAAGGGGTATAAACTAATGTGTCAGTAACATGACAAAGTTTAGTTCTTTAAAAATGCTCAAGCTCAAATTGGCTAAATGTAGATACTATTGGATCCCTCTAGAAATTATGATGATATTTTAGATGTATTGCTCCATGTTATGCCAGCTTGGTCCTGGGAGCCCTGAAATAGAGACTGTGCATTGATTTTGGTTCTCTTTATGGCTCTTGGCTCTAAGGATGAACCTGTAAATTTGACCAGCCTCTCAGTTAATGTTTGTTGATCACAGAAACTGTTGCCATCATCCAAAACCCAAGCTGTGAGGGCATGCTCCCGAGAGTGGTTTCCATTCCCACCTCTGCTGATCTGAATGGAAATCTGGAGCATGGAAACAATGTTCATTGTTTTGGCTGCAATTCTCTGTAATGAGACACTTATAACAGTGTCCTTGCTGCTTGACAGGAAGGTTCAAATGGGCATCTGCTACCTCAGTTTATGTCATACGTTGGATGAGTGTTTTCTTCAGTTAGAGCATTAATAGGAACATTGAATCAAAATTTTCCCAACTGGTTATCACTGCATTTTTTACATCAGGCCAACAGTGGACATTAAGTACTAACCTGCAGATTGGGGCCTTGTTGGCTCTACCTGTGGCTGCCCACCTCTTTATCACCAGATATCATTTTTACTCTTTTTCCTCTAAGTCGTTTTAAAACATCTTCTCTATTAAACCAATTTACTAAATAGTAATATATTTGTTTTTAAGAATTTAACTACCAGCTTATGATTAGCATGAAATGCTTAGTGTTACCTCATTTAATTTGCTTAATCATAGCAAAGAAAAGTAACATTTTAATAAGGTAGGTCTTATGTTGTGGAAATACGTAGTTTCATTCCAAGTTTTTGAAGTATATAAACTTATGGATCCTGTTCTTCTCAAGGAAGGTAGATTGACCTAGACTAATTATTTAATATGGTCATTCCAAAACATTGAAGGATTACATGATAAAACTTAGGTGAACCTGTGGTACCTGGCTTATAGTCCAATCTCAGAAAGTATTATTTGAATCCAAATCTCTAAACTTCTAATGACTTGCAAGAGTTTACAGAGCACCCTCCAGTTTTCATTATTAAACTGTTTCCCCTTTCAACAAAACTCTTCTTATCTCTCTTTCCTGTACATATTCATACTCTTTACCATCCCCCCTTCCTGATATCTTTTATAAACTAATTGGAGTGCCTGTCCTATATGAATGGTTTCTTACCTCTTGTTTCCAGACAAATTATAATATGTATTTACTGTCATTAATGATTACAGAGGTATGTAAAACAGTGGCAGTTAAAAACTTTCCCACTCAGTTTTTCAGTTTATTTTGTAATTCTAGTCATTCTGTGTGTGTGTGCTTGTGAGTTATTAATCTGCATCTGGCTCAAGTTACATTAGGATGTCCATTCTGTCAAGAGCATATGCACTGCTGACTCTCTAGTGCTCTATTCCGCTTTTTTATTTGCGTTCACTTTGTGGTTGTACTACTGACCATTTTAGGGCCGTGCTAGAGGCCAGGAATGTGTTATCTGTATGACCAAATAGATTGTAAGGATTTGGATTCAGGGTAGTGATGATATACTCTTATTTATAGAGGTAGCAAATGCCAAACCCTTATTCTTTCTACTGTGTTCTGATTCCTCAACTACATTAGACCTCATGTTTCTTACCTGTAAAGTGAAGATAGTCAACTGAATGATCTGAATGTTTCTTCTAGCTCTAATGTTACATTTGTTCCTCTTATTTAAGCTCATAACAACCTTGTGAAGCAAGTAGAACAGATAATATTTTTCTTGTTTTATAGGAAGAGTTAAGTGAGTTCACTCAGTTTACTGGAGTAGTTAATGATTTAAGATGTATTTCCCACAACCTAAATGGTGCTCTTTCTACAAATATTCTAATAGCCCACATAATTGAATAGTTATAATCTAAAGTATCCTATTCAGGAGAAAGTCTAAAAGAAGGATTATTCCAAATGGAAGGTGAATCATAAATAAAGTTGTATAGTAAGAGTCAGAGATTGTTATATGTGAGCAGAATGTCAAGAAGACCTTTTTACCTAACGGAGAGGTTGAATACAAAATGATAATGAAAATAGTAGTTGGATAGGATATTATCAGGTTAAGACAGGATCTTTAAAATTTGTTCAGACAAGTTTGAGTTTCATATGGAAGAGACTCATTGTAGGTGTTTAGCAGGAGACACATCACAAAAGTGATGTTTTAGTAGGGAAATTGGACATCGATATGTAGGGTGAATTGGAGGGGCAAAGACTGAAGATGAAGATAGCTACAGACCTGTCACTAGTATCACCTAGGTTGAGACAGTGAACTTTGAGACTAGTGGTTAAGTCTGAAATGAAGAGTGATTGAAGAGGAGTGGTGAGTTGAAGATGATCCTAATGTTTCTTCCCCGAGAAATGTAAAAGCATTATGTCCTCATCAACCACTGAGGTAGCTAGAGAAGAGCGATCAGTTTGAGGGGAGAAGGTCATTTTGGGGAATGTTAAGTAAACTTGTAAGCAAAAGAGAGCTCTCCAGGTGGAAATGTCCTTCTGATACTGAATTTTATGGATAAACTAGAACGGATGTAAGGACATCGTTAACCCTTGAAGAATCCCTTTTTCTGTCAGCCCATTCTTTATTTTTCCTTCGTTGCCTGTGCTTTTCATGCCTTGGTTTGCACAAAACAACCTCTACTGTTCGTTTACATTTAATTAAATTGGAAAATAGTAAGATCAGTCCATTGTATACAGCATAGAACATAAAGACCCACCACATAAAAATTTTTATAAGTTTAGAAAGTTTTCTTTAGAACAAATTGTGCACCAAAAACCATCTTCAATGTCATTTTATTGGCTTCCCATTGCCTATAGCATCAAATTAAAATTCCCTTCCTAAGCATGCAGTATCCTTCACAGCCTGTCTCCTGCCTGCCTTGCAGTCTCATCTCTTACTGCCTACCCCGACTCCCTTCTAGTGGATCAGACTCTTTTCACCCTTATGTTTGTGCATGTGGTATTCACTAACCATCACCTTCCCTGCACAACTGGTCCTTTTCATCTTTATCCTTATGTATATACCTGTATGTGCAAGCGTGACACTGTTTTGTAATTGTTTGATTATATATCTCCCTCTAACCAGAATGTGAGGTCCTTGATGACAGAACCCTAGTTGTCAATCTGAATAGTCCAAGTGCCCAATATAGTTCTTGACACATAGTAGGTGTCTCTCTTAACATTTGCATAGATTTATTACTTGTCTACTATTAGGCAGGAAGGCCATTTTACTAATGATTAAGTTGCAGAAATATGTATGGGACTGGGGGACTAATTCTCTAGCTCCTGAAGGCCGCAGAGCGCACATTTCCTTAAGTGAAGCAAGGCTCTGATGTGTAGTGAGCTCTCCCTTACTTTAGCAGCAGATGAAAGTGCTTGCAGATGTGAAAGCAAGAGTCTTCAGGCTTTTTCACTATCAGAGCTTGCAGTCCCCATCTCCAGGAAGCAAAATAGTAAACATTTCATTCCTTTTGTTTCGGTGTTCCGATAATTTCAAGAAATTATCAAACAAGAAAAGTAATCCTGGAGAAGTTGAAAGAAACAGACCTAAGCAGATGTTCCTGGAATCTTAAGGTCGTACTTCTTGGGCAGAACATATTTGTTAGCTTTTCAAAGAATAATCTGTCGGTGGTTTTTTTTCCCTGAGTAAATTAAAATTCATTTCCTAGGAAATGCCGATCGCCTTACCTTCCTGCTATTAAGCAGAATGGAGCTAATGAAAAGATGACTAGCCCACAGTAGCTCTTAGATTGTTTTTAAAAAACGGGGTTTGACCCACCATTCATTGCAACTGGTGCAATGTTAAGGTTTGAATGGATGTAGTGAGTGGAAGATGCAGCTGGGGGAGACTCTTCTAGCCCATCCATCTGTGCATTTGAGAGACTCACCCTTGTTGCAAGCTGTTCAAAAAATCAAGGAAAACCAGAAATTTGCATTTGAAGTCTCCCTTTCCCTTGAAGAATCACTTCCTACATTCTCACTAGCAGTTTAGGTCTCCTAATGGGGGTTGAGAGTTTAGAAACAAGAGAGTTACAGTGCTTTTCCTTTCAAAACAGGTTTACAGACCAGGTGACTATCTACAGTATGCCCCAGGAACTGTGTATCTTGCCCCAGGATAGGACCTGTATAATGTCTTCCTTGCTCCACGTGTCAGGCACCTGATCCAGGATAAGGGACTTGCTTGTTGATGTGCGTTAGTATCAAATTTAGTATAGTTTATGATCCATTTCATATATTTCTGCCTCCCAAAGGAGATTTTTACTCAAAAATAAAATCTTGATGAGTGTTCTTCTAGAAAACAATGTGAATAAAAATGTGGCTGTAAAGACAGCTTTACTGACTCCCTGTGGGGTAGAATTCCCAGTAATAACAGATTTAGCATGTGGGCTGATACCTTTTTAGTATCACAGGGACAGCATTGTTTAGAGAAAGCCTTGACTCCGTTTGAATAGCACGGAGGATGCCAGGAGGAAGGCCAAAGGAAAAGGAAACGGGAGAGCTGTTGGTTTGTCTCACCCTTACATCAGATGACAGGAAGTCGGAATTGAGATTGGCCACAGCAACCTGTTAAGGCCACATCTGTTTGAATAACTTAAAAGCTCTATAGAAACCAAATAAGTTTTAGAGAAAGGAATCAAGAAAAGAATGAGGGGCAGAGTGGCACACAGAGCTGGGAGAGAACCTCCTGCCAGGAATAAATTTCTTCCTTGGCCGTCAATATTTTTTGTTCAGCCATGCTCCAGAGTATAAACTGCGTTAAGCGACTAAGGCTGCATGATTTATGGGACTGGCCGGGTTCCCTTGCCCCATGTAAGACCAGACTCAGTCACGTTATGGTTCCACGTTGTCTCGACATTCAGTCAAATCAGGAATTGTAACTCTCAAGCCACTAGCTGTGACTTGGTTTGGGGCAGAATTTCTCACAAGTGCAGTTTGGGGTTAATGACTGTGAAATCTAATAGGGAAGTCTTCCAGGGTTGTTTTGTTTGTGTGACTGTGTATGTGTTTGTAACTTTGTTTATTTTTGAGATAGCATAGGCTCTGGCTTTTGAAATGTGGGTGTGTCAGATGGAGTTGTAGTTATTCACAAATACTATTTCATTGCCAAGAAATTAAAAATAAATAAATCGACACTATTTTTGAGCTTTTCTCCAAAAGAAAAACAAATGGTGTTTGTGGGCCAGACAGCTGTTTGTTAGGTGTGGTTTTCTGTTTGGTATTTTTGTGCTGGACAGATGCATAGCCATGACAATTCTAGTTCCTATTCCAAATAGAGGCAAACAACTCTGTTTGCCAAGTAAACTAACAGTGCAATTTGGAGGAAGGCAGGGGGCGGGGGCGTGAGATTTTATCCCTGGGGTAAATTATCTACTGCTTTTATCTTGCTGAAGCCAGGCCTAGCAGCCAACAGATTCCCAGCTCATGGGCTGTTCCTTATCCACAGATACCACCTCCTGAAGCTTCTCCAGAAGTTTGGCACCGTGAAGCAGTTCGACTTTCTCTTCCACAAGTCAGGTGCTTTGGAGGGACAGCCTCGAGGGTACTGTTTTGTTAACTTTGAAACTAAGCAGGTAACTGAACTTCTCCCCCTTTTACGGTACTTACACTCTTTCATGGTATTCGTTCATCTCTCCTTAACTTCTAGAATAGCCATTCCTCGTGGGCAGGGGCCGTCCATGTCTGATTCATGTCTCTGTGCCTTGTTCTGTGTCCTAAAGGAGATCCTTGGTAAACAAATGAGGTAGTGAACAGCTTCCAAACTCTGCCTCCCCTGGGCTCTCAGACTAGGGCTGCTGACCTGCTTTCCTGACCACATGCTGGGGGAAGCCACATTCAACACATGGGCACCCTTCTCTCCGTTCTGTTTCGTTTTTCCCCTTAGTGGCTAACCAACAGGGCTTCCTTTTCTTTCAGTGGTTTTTCCCACAGGTGCAGAAGCCTTCCCCGTCTGTGTTGAGCCACCCACAAACTACCTTTCATTTTGATCTCTCAAAAATTTACCCTCTCAGTGTCTCAGAATAAATGCATACGAATTTAAATACATATGGAGGAAGAAAATGTCCAGCCTCAACCATGTTACGTACATATATCATATATTAAAATTTAGTCCTTTGAATAGACTGCCATAATAAAGGACTTGAATTTGAATGTGATTTAATACAGAGATACTGCTTAATGTTCTATAACTATTGGTTATATGTGAGAACATTGCCTAGTTATTATTTTATTCATAATTGTATTTGGATGTTCTTTATAGAAGTAAAATATCTAATTATGTATCTCTCTAGTCTCTTCACATTCATACAAACAAAACAACAACTCTGGAAGACTTCATACACACACACACACCTGCAGTTTATAACACAAATAGAGTCATATGGTTCTGTTTACCACCACTCAGAGTATACTAAATTTTTTTCTGCCACATAATACCCATCAAGATAACAGTCTGTGTCATGATATTGTTGGTGTAGATATAAATATATAAAAATTCATGGACCTGTATCTCTAATATTTATACATTTTGTTAGATGTAACTTAGACCTTGGTTTAAATGCTAGTCAAGAGGACTTTTGATGACTGCATAGTATTTTATTATATGAGCATATAAGTTATTTGACTAGTTGTTAGCTGTTTAGGTTCTCTCCAGTGATTCATGAGTATAAGTGCAGTAGTAAATATATTCATAGCTCTATGTGCATATTTACGATATTCATGAAAATAGAGTGATGTCAGCAAAGGCCATGCGTATTTTTTTTAATTTGACTGCCAGCTTGCCACCAAGCAGTGATGTATCAGTATTTTTTGAGACCGTATGAGAGTGTCATTTGTCCTGACCATTGCTGGGGTTTTTTACTATAATTATTTCTTCTAATTTTTAAAGATGTGCTAGGCAATAAGTGATACATTGCTATTCTTATTATTCAAGTTTTTTTGAGGAAACCGAAGGAATGCCCAAGATGGTTAGCATTTTTAAATACTTTATTCTTTCTCAATGATAGAATGTGATGAGGATTCTTACAGACAACTGAAATGAGTGGTCATGTGGGGCTAGACATTGGTTTAAAAACACTGGACTAGAAGTCATGAAGCCTAGCTTCTATTTTTGGCTCTTTTATTTATTAACTTTGGGCAAGTCTTCACCTCTTTTGACCTTAGTTTTCATCTGAAAATGGGGATTAAAAGCACACATGGTTTTTACCTTATAGAAAATTGAGAAAATAGATAATGGTACATATGAAAACATAGTTGGCATTTAATAATAATGTTGAATACATGAATTTTGACACAAGAATTATCTTTTAGAGCATTTATCCCTTTCTGGCATCTTATTACAGCTAATGCTACAAAATTAATAGTGCTGTGTAAATTCTGATTCACAAAGAATAAAATGTCTTTCATCTATCCCTTTAACGTCATGTGCTGTAGAGAGGCACGGATCCCAGTGACTAATGCCTGACACATAGTGGGTACCCAATGAATATTTGTCTAATGTCATACTGGCGAGCTCCAGAGGAATAAGCGAATCACCAGTAAAACCAGATTGGAATGCCTACTAGTCTTATTCCACAGTCTCAAATAGGCTCTCCTGTTTCTCTTCCTGTTCCTTTAGGGCTTCTTCACCTCCAGTAAACATAGGGTACGCTTGGCCAAATGCCTCATGGATACAAATGGAGCAGAGGAGGCTTGGCAGGATGGAACAGTACAGCCAGGCTTCCTGGGAATGTCCTAGAGTGCCCGTTTCCCAGTTTCAGGAATTCCTCGCAGCCTTGTTGCTTCTATATCTGATAGGAAAAGGGGGAGGAAACTTTGGGTTCTGAAAGCCAGGTGCATAGATTGGCTCACACAAATACCTTGCTCATTATTTCTTTGACTCGTTTCTGCTTTTTCTGGCATAGTTTCCTTCACTCCCATGTCCTTTGAAGCCATTACTGTTTCTCACTATGGATCCAGGGAGTATAAGCCTTAGTCCAGGCTCCTTGGTGCGGGGAGTACAATTTCTTGCTGTAGTAGGTACTGCCCTAACAGAAATAAGAAAGTTATTACCTAATAGGAACAATGCTGTTAGCTAACACTGGTTGAGTGCTTACCATATGCGCCATGCTTTACATGTACTCTTGTGCTTATCACAACAACCAATCAGGAACAAGTACTAGTATTATATTTTACAGGTAAAAAAGCTAATACTACACTGCCCATAAATGACAGCCAGAAGTTGAATTTTTGTTTTAATGACTAAAGAAAATCATACCCTTTTTATTATATTGCCTTTATTTTATTGTAAATCTTTTGACTAACTGTAGTCTCTTTCCTGGCCAGGAAGCAGAACAGGCCATCCAGTGTCTCAATGGCAAGCTGGCTCTGTCTAAGAAGCTGGTGGTGCGGTGGGCACATGCTCAAGTAAAGGTAAGTCTGTTATGCTAAGAAGGCAGTATCAGCTCATCCTAAATGAGTCTTTTGAGAGACAGTTGTCCACTTACCCATTTGCATCCCAGTCTATTCACATCTGGAACAGCCATACTTTGGTCTCCTATTCGTATTTACCATGTGTGTTGCCAGATTTTTCTTTTGAGAAACATCTCAGGAGGGATTAAGTTCCTTTATTGTTTCTCTCCACATACCCACAGATTCTGTTTTTGATTGATTTTTCCATGTGGCTGATGTGTGTATACTTAGACCTCTATCATTTTTTTGGTGGAGTTGTTCTTTGGAGGAAAAAATGTATTATTTATTTTAAAAATTAGTTGCTTTAGGCATTATTAGACTCTTCCCAGCCTCTCCATTCTGTAAATAATTTGAATATGTTTATTCTAAATGCTTGGGAAATGGGTAGTTTGCATGAGTGCTTAAAGCACTGGCATCTCATTATGCCAATGATTTTGAGTTATTTCGGGGACTTTGCAGGGTCTGTATTGTCTTCAAGGCCTGCGAAGTAGTACACTGCGTTATGTGTCCCAAGAGAAAATGCACTGGAAAAGCAATGACCATTAAAAAAAATAATAATAATGGCTCTGTCATAGCTGGTACAGGGGTGGTGAAGTAGATGGACTGGAGGAATCCTAAGAATGATTCTCTTCCTTCTGCAGTAGTATCTTCGTATACCTGTTTACGAAAAGATTTGTGACAGTTAACATGAGAGCTTCATTCTTTAGCTATATGAGCATGCGTTTTTGATCAGAGACTCTCTGCCTAACAGCCTTCCCAGTAAAGAGTCAGAAATTAAACATTTGAGCTTAGTGTCCACGCTGAAAACTGAGTTCAGATGCTTTGGATCCTTATGAGTATTTCAGGTAGTCACAGAATCTTCTCAATTTCTAGGACACATTGCCTTAAAAATAGAAACAAGGAGAATTACCAAATGCTTTTTTGCTCAAAAGAAAATCAAGTCTCATTTGCCAAACTGGCTGTCATTTTCTCATTCTGCATCTCATTGAAAAGACACGCAAGAGAAATTATTCGTCATTCCTGTCTTTCATTTGAGACTCTCTATGCCTCACAGTTCTCTTCTCCTACAAGTCTTTTTGACCAGAGGCTCCTGATTGCTCTTTAATATTACATTCACTTTTTACAGGAAGTATATAATTATCTGACATCAAATTTAACTGCTTTTTTACTGGAAAATGTTTTCTATGTCAGTGGCTGAAAGCTGTTACTACTTTTCTTCTCCACTCAGTCCTATTAAGAGTTGACTATTATGTTTGGTACTTTGCAAAAATCTAGCAATATTTTGAAGTGTTTTATTTAGATGAAGAAAAATAAATGTGGTCAGAGGTGACAGTTACAATGAGAAGGTAAGAGAGTAGTCCTGCTGTGTATCTGTGCCATCTGTGAATTTGAAAGTTGAAATTCTTTCTCTACCAAATAAAGAGGACTAATAGCTAGATGGGAGGTTTCTTCTAACTTCTTTTTCTAAATTTATAACTTTTAGGCCAAAACAATATGGAGTTTTACATTAATTATAAATGTAAAGCAGTCCTAAAATTGTCTAGAAATACACTGACAATACACTGATGGGGTTGGAATTCATGAACCCATACTCTACAGTAAAGAGCTTGTTTTTGCCCAGATGAAGTAATCTCCCTTTTTCTTTATTTTAGAGGTATGATCATAACAAGAATGATAAGATCCTTCCAATCAGTCTTGAACCATCCTCTAGCACTGAGCCCACTCAGTCTAACCTAAGGTAAGATGGTGTACTGTAGAAAGACACAACAGTTTTTCAGGAGCTTGAGCCATTTCTTCATTCCCAGCCTTCATTCATACTATAGTGAATCTTTGGACCCTTAATTTAGAGTAGAATCAACTAACTTTTGACATGTTGAGAGAGGTGTTCGGTTAACCTCAAGAATGTAAACACTTCCTCTCCTCCCAGACCCCCAAGAACACTTATAGATTTATTCAAAAAAGTCTGGGTCACCTGCCACATACTAGCCATTGTGCTTGGCACTGGGAATACAGAGATAAAATCAGATGTAGTCTTTACCTTAAAAACATGCATTTTAATGAGGCCTTAGGTCTCTTTGGTATTTATCATTATGCAGTAATTCCTCCAGCAACCATGAGTTCCTTTATTCAGAATTTTAGTTTGCAGCACTTTAATTCTGTATACCATTTTAGCAACTAACAATTTTGGTACTGGTACACTACAAATTTTCAGTTACTTCTTTGGAGTCAATTCAAAATAGAAGAAACTAAAGGTTGGGTAGAGAAAGGGGAGGTTAAGTGGATGGTTGAGCAGAAGTAGAGTTTGGATAGGAGATGTTTGATTGGGGTTTTGTTTTTTTGTTTTTTTGCATTGTAGCCTAAGGAGAAATTTTAACAATAACAATAGCCAGGATTTATGGAGCTTACTGTGAAGCAGGCACTGCGATAAACATAACCTTACTTGCCATATGTCATTTAATTATCATAAAAGTTCTTATTAAAGTACTGTTATGCCCATTTTACATACAAGGAAACTAAAGTTTAGAGAAGTAAAATATCTTGGCCAAGATCACACAGGTAGCAAATAACAGAGTCCACACTCAAAGCCAGTTCTACCAGACTTTAAAATCTGGTCTTTTAATTACTACTTCAGAGAAAATCCAAGCTATAAATGCAGGAATACAGTTCTAAATCCTGTTCCAGGGGAGGCGGGGAAGATATGTGAAGCATCAGTGATTTATAAGGATTTGAAAGCAACACTCAGTCATAAAGGCAGGAACGTAGTGCCAGTTTGGATGGAGAGTCAGACAGAAAACAAACTAAAATCCTTTCTTGTGTATTATCCATAACAAACAAAGCAGATTTACAAGCATCTCATTAAATATGGGGAAAGTGATCCTGAAATGTCAGGAGGGGTGAAATTGGTAAAATAGAATTAATATTTTAGCTACTAATTTAAGTTTAATATCATTGATGTTTCTTAAGTTTGTGCTGCTTTATCATTTTCTTCCAGAAATATTTTTTCAAAATTTTAATGATGTCTCTAGAATCATTAGGAGTTTATATCCACCATGCTATTTTCCCCTTAAGATTGAACCTCCTTGATCACAGATTGGTGTCTGTGGAAGTTTTCATAAATCTTAATTCCTGTTGGAAAAGGATTAATGCATTTTTGCTTGGTGGCCCTCATGTTACAATAAAGGTGTCTTTTGTTTTTTATTTTCAGTGTTTGTACTTTTTCCTAGATAACCCAGTGTTTTCCATTTATTTTTTTAATCCAGAGAACCTCAGCTCACATCTTACCAAAAACATGTATGTCCAGTTAGAGAAGGTGGTTTCCCTGTGGCTCACACGGGATGAATGGCTGGCTGTCCCATTAATGAAAGTGGTGCTAAAGTGCATCTTCGTAATTCCTCAGTGTTCTATTTTGTTGTAATTTAGTTCTTTAATTTACAGTGCTCATTTAAAATTATGAGTTTGTGTGACAGATGTATACCTTTTGAGGATGTCTAAAAGACCTTGTATACATTCCCTTCCAAGTGTCTCACTCTGGCAGTAGACCATTGACAGCATCAAGAATGAAAAAGAGATCATGAGCCAAAATATACCTACTGCCAGAGTGCTTTGCATCCTGGTACAGGGATAGCAGTGACCTTGAACGGATGGAATTCTTTACACCTTTTTCAGTGTCTCCTCACCCATTCTCCCTTATATCGGGCTGCTCCACTCCCATCCTGATGGGGAGGGAAGAGCAAGGGCTTTGGAGATAAACAGATTGATCTTGAATCCTGGCTCTAAAATGCATTAACTGAGTGAACCTGGGCAAATCACTACCTTTCTGCATTTGTTTCTTTATAAAATGTGGATGACAACTCTGGCAATATTGGTGCAAGGATTTGAAACAATTTAATGCAAATGCTGGGCACAGTGCCTGGTTCATTTTAAGCACTTTGTAAATGATAGCCTTTATAAACACACAGTTGTCAGGAAAAAGCAACTTTACATGATTTCCAGGATGCATTTCATTATCATTCAGTGATTCAAAAGATGGTACAGTGTAATATTTACTAGCATGGGCTTTGGAGTCAGGTTGTTTTCATGTCTCATCTGTACCACTTACTGGCTATATAATATTGGGCAGATTAACATTGTGCGTCAGTTTCTTCATCTGCAAAATAAGAATATAACCTATCTTAAAATTGTTGCTTTCAATCCTACATAAATTTTTTCCAGTTTCTAGGTGTACAGTTCAGTGATATTAAATACATTCATAATGTTCTGCAAACATCAGTAGCATCCACCTCCATAATTCTTTTCATTTTGTGAAACTGAAACTATGCCCGTTAATGATAACTCCTTATTCCCACCTCCCCTCTAGTCCCTGACAACCACCATTCTACCTCTATGATTTTGACTAAGTATCTCAATTAAGTAGAATCATACAGTATTGTCTTTTTGTGACTTTTTTGTGACTGATCTGTTTCTTAAAATGAGAGCATTATTTTATATGAAATGATAGAATGTTCAAATTTGAGTATCTTTTGGCTTCTCTGATACACGTAAGAGATACAAGGAAGACAAAATACACTAGTATTTTCCAAATGCACCCAGGCCCACTCTGATCCTCTACTATCTTTTTTCCAGTGTCACTGCAAAAATAAAAGCCATTGAAGCAAAGCTAAAAATGATGGCAGAAAATCCGGATGCTGAGTATCCAGCAGCTCCTGTCTATTCCTACTTTAAACCACCAGATAAAAAAAGGACTACTCCTTATTCTAGAACAGCTTGGAAATCTCGAAGATGATGGCTATGAATCACTGTAGCAGCAAAAGCAAAATTGATCTCCACACCTGAAATCCTCTGCCTTTATACTTTTTCGATGTGACTGGTACTATCCAACAGTGCACAATCAGATGTTAGAGTTTGGTAACATAACATTTTTGGATGTTTTATGGATGTTTCTACTCTGAAGTATGTGTGGAATTGAGCATCATCCAGAATAAATAGGATTGTATCCAATTGTGATTTGAGCAGTGGGATGCTCTAGTTGGCTGGTTTGTTTGGATTTGTAACTTCTGAAACATTATATAGTGTGCCAGAGAGAAAGGCAAACATGAAAAATGTTATTATTTAAATCAGGAAACTAAATTTATTATCGTCTGTCTTAAAAAAAAATAGGACATTTTTCTGGGCTCCAGTGTCTACAACCAACATAAAAGAGACAGGGAGAAAAGTGAGAGATTTTGAATCATGTTCAGAACTGTTGTTCCAAAATCTACTATGGCAATCCCTCCAACTGGACTAAAAAGGAAAAAGTTCTTGGCAAAAGGGAACTGGTTCGTTGAGCAAATGTTGCGGTTGTCTGTTTAAGAATTATGCTTATTGTTTTAAAATCCCAAGTAGGAAAACATGGTGTATGTCTTAAAATTGTTTGCATCAACTTAACTATAGAATCAAATTTAGCATTTTATACCACAACAGAAGTTCTATTTGGAAACCCAACTTTTATCCTACAGTGATCACTTTTTAAAAATCGAAATAATCCTGCCTTCTTTAATACCAAATGTTGTTACTAACGTGGAACTTTTGAAATTGCACTTATTGCATGAGATTGTTTTTATAGCATGAGAGTGTTCTATTTGAAATTGTACCATGGTTAATCTAAATAGAAATGTAAACTTTCTTTGAAAACTTAAACATTTCTATATTGATCTCTATCAGACATATTTATTAATCATTGTTCAGAGGTCTGAGTAGAAGAAATTGAGTTGTCTTGTGCAAGGTGAGGTGGGGACATGCAGTGGACACAATCAATGGAGCAGGCACTTACCCTGGCACCGAGATTGTAATGAGCTCATGTTTTATGTGGTTTTCAAAGGCTTGAAAGTCTGCATGACTTATAATAATAGGAAAATAAATCATATTTCTGTGGGAGTGTATTTCTCTCAGCAGTTTTGGTCATTTTGGTGCCAGGTTGACAGACTGTTTCATTGGGCAGGGCTGTTGCTTCTTTACCAGGTTAATTATTTTTTATACCCTAGGTGCCATTCTTAGTGATTGCAGACTTTTTACCATTATCATTCCTAGCAAGAGAAAGCTTTCATTGTAAGAACTTAAGTCTTCCTATGAGCATAAGTAAATTTAGGACACTTGAACCAAAACCTCAGCATAGCGAGGTTTCATAATTCGCAGAACCGGTTCAGAAATTCATATCACCTTTCCCAAGGTAAATCTTTTTAGATATATTTAGATATTAAATACTTTCTGCATTTATTAGCTCTATGATGCAAGTGACTCTCCTTCCTTTGGGGGGAGGATAGTTCAGGGGGGTGGGAGCAGCATCTCCCATTTTTCTGGTGATTTCTTAGAGTATAGAATTCACCATTTTATTCTTACGTCCTCAAAGGGTTGTAGTGGAGTAGGACTTACTTAATGCAAAATAGTCTTCTATTTTTAATAGGAACTTAGAAAATACTTAACTTTGAATTCTCTAGAGCTGTTTCCTTTAGAAACCAGGACTATTTATTTGTATTTAAAGCAATGTTTATTATTTGTACTGATTCTTATTACTCTGTGTGAATAAATGTAAGACAGTGTCTGTGTGGTTGTGTCTTCTCTCATCCATTTTCTGGAATAAAGACCAGCTAGCTCTCTGGTGGCCTGTTTCCCTTCAGGACTGGGGCCAGTGCAGGAGTGAGGGAGGAGGACTGTTTGTAAGTGCCTTCTCTACCAAAGGCTCTGGCTAGAGGTGACCTCACAGGCAATTCTCCCCACCTTTATGCCTGCCTATTTCTGTTAGAGGAGAGAAATGAGACTAGCTGTTCTTGCTGCAGTCTGACTATCTGAAAAGAAGTTAATACAAATCTCTGAAAGCTTCATATTGTGTTCAGTCCCTCTTTCAAAGTAGAGGTTTCAAAAGAATAAATGTTTATGTCATAAATACAATGAAAGGATTATAAAACATAAGTGTTAACTTATGAAGTTATCTGTACTTTAAAATTATTTGTTGGCTTGCTGTTTGCTAAGATTGTGTCACTTATAATTTTGATTTATGAAGAGTAAAGAATTGAAGGAAATATTTAGGACAGGTATAACTGTCTTTTTAATCTCAGTTCCTATTTTATCACATGCAAAATGTAACCTTAACCAGTTGATTTTCTGTAATTGGCATCTCAGTTTTGGGGAAGAGGATTGCAATGAGGAAAGATCTTCCAAAGCATGTCAAAAATCAACAGCAAAAGTTTTTTGGTTTTTTTTTTTTAATACACTGGAGCCCTGCCCCTTGTTTATTAAGGTAGGCACAGCTAATATTTGAATCATCAAATATATCTTATTTTTAGTACTAAACAGAAGAATAGATGTATTCTTGCCTTATAAGTTAAATGTTAACTATTTCTTGTATATAATAATTTTCTTAAAATCTGATTTGATCCTATCATTTTATCCTTGACTTCTCTTATTCTCTCCCGCTCCTGTTTAGTCCTTCAACAAATCCTGTCAACGCTACCTTCAAAATACATCTAGAATCCAACCACTTACCACCCCCAACACTACCATTCTTGTTCAAGCCATTGTCATCTCTTGCTTGGACTAATGCAGTACCTTTGTAATTATCCCCCTGCCTTCCACTAGTGCCAC
Source organism: Cynopterus sphinx (assembly GCA_030015415.1). Lineage (NCBI taxonomy): Eukaryota > Metazoa > Chordata > Mammalia > Chiroptera > Pteropodidae > Cynopterus > Cynopterus sphinx. The sequence continues at coordinate 121,074,673 of CM057385.1, read as the reverse complement.
CTCAGTCAATCTTCCACACGTTAGCCAAAGCAAACGTTTTAAAATCTGAGCAGGCCAGCCCCTTCTCATCACACCTAGAATAAAATCGGAAGACCTACAAGGCCCTAAATGACTCATCCCTCCCTGCCTGTCTGACTTTAGAGCCTCCTGTTATCCCCCAGTGCACTGTGCTCCAGCCACACTGGCCTTGCTATTCTTGAATACAAGGGAGATCCTATCACATGGCCTTTACGTTGGCTGTTCCACAGAGCCCACTCATTTGGTCGTGTCTCCAAATTTCAATGATCAAGAGGCCACCTGACGTCCCTTTCTTAAATCACAGCCCTGTCATGTCCTAGGCTTTTTCCCCTTTTTCATTTTTCTAAATGGCACTACCCAACATTATAAATTCCCTTTTTTTCCCATTAGTATGTAACTTTCATGTTACAAACTTTTATTCACTGCTCTAGCCCCAACATTTGAAACAATTCCAGGTATGTAATAGCCGCTCATATTTGTTGAAAAATCAGAATTGTGGGACTTGAGAGTTGAAGGGCCTGGAGGGAACCATAAAGCCCCCTCATTATCTACATGGGGAAAAAAATGAACCCAGAGAGACAAAGTGAACTTGGCCAGGATCACATAGCTAATAGGAGAGCATTAGGTAGAACCAGGCATGCAAACACCTAACCTAGTGGGCACTGGCGACAGCCAAGACCCACGCCCGCTCTTTGGACAGCCCACAAAGCTAAGAATGGCTTTTACATTTTTAAATGAGGGAAAAGTCAAAGGAAGAATATTCTTTTGTGACACGTGAAAATGACATGAATTTCGAATTTCCATGGCCAAAAATAAATTATTATTGGCAAAAAGCCACGTCCATTCATTTACATATTGTCTATGGCTGTTTCCCACCTACAATAACAGAGTTGACTAGTGCAGCAAAGACTATGGGTCACAAGGCCTAAAATACTTACCATCTGGTCCTTTACTGAAAATTTGCTGAGCCCTGCTCTAAACTATATTCCATTAGTGGAAGTGTCTTTCTAAATCTCTGTGGTGTCAAAAAATTATGGTGTTAACAGCAGAGAATAAAAGCAACACAGAGGTGATGGAATGGTGTGCAGTGAGTATTGCCAGTTCCTTACCACATCTCTGACCCCTTATATGTCTTTCAAGATAGAGATCTGGCTCTTCAAGCTTAGAAGCATCACTGTACTATGGGAAAGGGGCGGGGGGACCTACACAAGTGCAAACTGAGGCCCAGAGAGCTTTGGCATCAGGTATGCCTCTGAATTCTAGCCCCAGCTTCATTTAAGTGACAAAAACCCTACTCTAATCCAACTAGCTCTTGGAAAGAAATGTATTGGCTCCTGTAACTGAAAAGTCCAGGTGTTCAAATGATATGGTCAGGAATCTGTCTCTTGATTGCATTTTCCTCTGGGTTGCTTTCATTCTCGGGCAGGTGCTGTTTGGTGGTCTCAGGGGAGAGACTTAAATCCCAGGTGAAAAAAAACAGATCTATCAGAATTTATCCCAGGCTATGGTGCTGTATCTTCCTCTGCAACCAGTCTTACTTGGCTAGGGTTACTGATTATAGCGAATGCCATTTTATTTTGTATATCCCCCTACTAAACTAGAAATAGAATTTAAAATTTTAGCCTTAAAAAATAAAATTAAGTTTTCCTCTTTTGAAAACAGGCTTCTCCCCTTTGAGAAGCTTTCTAGTGGAGTACCTCGTTGAAAGGAAAGTGGTTCATTCCTCAGACATATAATGAGTATCTGCCATGTGCCAGGCATGGAGGGGGTAGGATGCTAAGCCGTGGTCCCTGTGCACCATCATGTGCCAGGATAAGGGATAAAGGGAAGATTTGGGAGCTGCAGGAATGCAGAAGATGGGCACCTAACCAAGCTGGAAACAGGTGAAGGAATAGTTGATTTCCCTGGGGAAGCAATACCTGAGCTGAGTGCTGTAGGATGTTTAAACACAAGCCAGGCAAAGGATTTAAGGAAAATGTTGAAAGAAGAACAAAACCCAGTGAAGTGAGCTAATCAGAAGAGGAGTTAAGACCCTTTAAAATACTTATACCCATAGAATAAGCCAGATGAATGACACATTCAACAATCTGCCTCAATATACTTTCTCCCCTAACCAGACAGAATTGCTTGTCCACCCCAAAAGGATGCAATCTCCCAGTTCCCTATGTTCTTGTACAAGATGTTCCATCCGCCTGGAAAATCCCTTCTGCACACCTTTGCCCCATGTGTCTAATGGACATCTTCCCACCCATCCTCATCCCCCCACACACACACTGTAGTTAATCACCTTCTGCTTCTTAAATTCTGTTTTAGCACTTATTACTATATACATGTGCTTTATAACTTAAAAAATGATTTTCATTGAAAATAAGATGAATCTCAGGGACAAGTTGCTTCTCCCTAAAATCAGAAAGCAGATAAATCAACTCTCTTGTGTATATGAAGTTAGTCCTGGATGCTGTTCCATGACTTCAGCAGCCATCCCTGCACTGCTGTCTCTGATTCCTGTCTCCGGCTTCAGCCTCTCTTTCAAGCTACAGACCTGTATATCCAGTTCACTCCTGGGCACCGCCACCATTGAGTCAAAACTGAGCTCGTTATCCCCCTTTGCCCCCTCCCTCCTAATTGCTCCTGGTTCCATGTCTTTGAGAACAACGTAATGAAGAAAAAAATAAGCTAATAAATTAGAAACCCAGAGTTATCTTTGATATTTTCTGCTCCCCGACTTCCCACATCCAGGCTCCTAAATAATCAACTTTATATATTAACATTATGGATGACGTTACATAGAATCATACATTGCATATGTGTTATGCATAATATATTTTGCATACTAAAATTATATATAATGTTTGATTCTATATTCTATATAGCTTTAATACTTAAAGATTATTTAGTGTTGTAGGTTACATGTAGTTATAAATGTAAATAAGTAAAAGATTAATAGGAGGGATTTACTTCAAATAGTGTGGTCAGGGCAGAGTTCTCTGAGGAGGCGACATCTAGCCCCTTGAGGACTCATCACGTAACAAGTGCCTCCTATGCCCCCATTACACTCTCTTTTTACAGGTGACAATGGCACTAGATGACAGCACTCACCAGGTCAGTGCCAAGCTCAACGTAGAGATAGATGCATGCCGGTCTTTGGGAATCATCACAGCACTTGCGAGTGGGTTCTCCGTTGATGCCTGTTTTGTAGCTGAGTAAACTAAGGCGCATAGAACAGATCACTCTCCTTATTACACAAGCAGTGTGTGATAGAGTCAGGCATCAACTCGGGTTACCTACCCCCCAACCCAGAAGCCCTAACCACCACCGTGCCATGCCGCATCTGCAGAAACAGGATGCTGCTTTCTGCAGAACCGTTGACTCATAGACCCAGAGCTTTCAAGATGACTCCAGACTCCTTACTTCAACGTTCAAACCTCCACGATCTGGCTCCCACCTACCTCCCCAGCCTCATCACCTGACAGTGCCCTAGCAAACCACTAACTGTGCACCCACTCTTCGTTCCTGTCCAACCAACTCCCCACAGGCCTGGCCTGCCTCACACTTACTCATCCCCTAAGATTTCACTGAAAGTTCACCTCCTTCAGGCTGCCTTTCCTGATACCTACCATCAGCCAGGTTAAATGCCCCTCCTCCCCACTTCTCTAGCACTTGTGCCCCCCATTGTGTAGCACCTGTCACACTTTCCTCCCAGCCCACTGAGCTCCTCATGAGCAGGGACCAGGATGGTTTACTCTGTGTTTCTTCTGCCTAGCCCGAAGCCTGGCATGGAGTAAGGGCTTCATATGTGTCCACTGACATAAACTGACACAGTGGACATCAGAACTGGTAGGGGACTTGGGGTTACTATAGCTGCTCACATTTTCAATATACTTTGAAATCTAAAAAGCCCTTTCGCGCTGGTTATCTCATTTATCTCTCTAATGTTGATATAATCCCCAAAGTTTAGGAACCTCAGGTTCTAATAAGTGACTTTTCCAAGTTCACTCAGCCAGAAGTGGCTGAACTAGGGTTTGACCTCAGGTTTCTCTACTCCAAGACTAGAGCGCTCTCCATCACTTCCCCAATCATCTGATTCAAACAACACACACGCATTTTACCAATGAGGACACTGAGGTCAGCAGAGGTCAATTTCTTGCCTAGGGTCATGCAGTTATAACCCCACTCCACCCTCTTTCCTCTAGTCAAACAGGAAATGCCCAGGAAGGTGACAGAGTGAGGACAGAGTCCGTAGCATAGAGGGGTATGCTGCCTGTGTGTCTTCCCACTGTCCCCTTCCCATTTGTCACAACCTGAATGTTTAAATGTTGTATTTAGTATTTACTCTGAAATGGCTTTCATCTGAAATCCCCCCTTGCTCACCAATTTAGCTGTCAGAGTAAATAAATGTAAAGTTGGGTTTCCAGCCTCCCCCAGCTCACATTACCTTCCTCAAATTACTCCCTGGCTGGGGCAAGACCACTGCTGGGGGCGCTCCCACAGAATTATCCAGTTACTAATGAAGCCTCTTTTCAAACCCAATCCTTGGCCCTAGACTCAGGTGGAGGAAGAAGACAAAATTCACCTCCGAAGATGAGATGACCACATCCTGTGTCGTGATCAAGAGAGGGAATGAGCTGAGAACTGGATGAGATTGTATGTGTAGGATGCTGATGACATTGCTTATGTAAACAACTTATGACATTACATGTTTAAGGTGCTCATACGGTGCCAGGAATAGAGGCAACACTCTAAATATTAGTTTTTAATATGTGGTCAATTGTCACCACAATCTTGAGAGGTAACTGTTGTTATCTCCATTTTGCAAGTAAGGAAACTGAGACTTGGGGAAGGTAAGTGACTTGCCCAGTCTCCTGTAGGAAGAAATCAAGTATTCTGATGGGGCATACTAAATTTGCCAATCCTGATTTTGCCAACGTCACTCCTGTCTGGACTCTCTTTCCCGCTAGACTCGGTTGTTGGAAGAGAGATTTCTCCTCCAAAGTAATTTCATTTCTGTCCTCTTTGAAGTTAGGCAAGTCCTAGGTTGGAAATAATGGTTCTGCAGCTTCCTTAGGTAAGTTATTCAGGAAAATATTTCATTAGTTGGCTGATTTATGTCCTGCCTTCCTCCATAAAATATTTGAAGTGGCACCTAGCGGAATAATAACGGAATAATGCAGCCAGTCCACATTGTATGATGGCTAATATTTATTGGCCGCTTTCAGCATGCCAGGGATGGTTCTGAGCCCTTTTACATGGATCATTTGCTTAATTTTCACAAGCATAAGAAGTGAACTCTGTAATCCACACTTTACAAGTTGAGGAAGCTGAGATTGAAGAACGGATGAGTAAACTGTCCATTGTAAGAGCAGTGCCAAGATGGGCATCACGGCAGTCTGGTTTTAGCGTCTTCGTGCTTCACCGCTGGAGTTTAATGCCTCTTATTCCGGTTTTGATTTTCTGAGCCCCTAATCAAAATTGAGGAGTAGAACTGCACAGCAGGTAAGAGTTTGGGTTCTGGAGTCTGAGTGCTAGAGCTTGAATTGAAGCTCCTCTAAGCTTGTTTCTTCAACTATAAAATAAGTGTAGTAATATAACCGCCTTGCAGGGTTGCTGGGAAGGCTAGAGGATAACGCAGGTAAAACAGTGCTCGGCAGGTAAATGTTCAATAAATGGTAGTTAGGTTATTATTATCATCATTCAGAGGGTGCGTGCTTCACAGTCCTTCTCATAGGAGTGCCACAGCTTTTGTCCAGTCATTGAAACTTTGCAGTCATCTCTTTACCTGGAATACTTTCCTTTCTCCCCTGAATCCATCCAAAGTTTGTCTGCCCTCTAGTTTCAGCTCAAGCTTCTTTCACCTCCCCTCCCAGAGGAGTTTTGCAAAGCTAGTACCATCCTCACGGGCTTCTCCTTTTCCTGAATTCTCCTAAACTCACCCATCTGGTAGATGTGCAGCACTGAATATGTCCAATGACCTCCTACTTTCCTCAGCTGCCCAGAAGGGGAGGAGAAGGAGATAAAGGTTGTCCTATGATTATTCCTATTTTGCAGACACGAAAACAAATTTGGCCCATAAGTGGTGAGGCCAGAAGTCATACTCAGGTTTTTTGACAAATGAAAAGAAAAATGTGTGTGTGCACCTGTGTGTATATACAGAGAGTATACATGGTCGTATATGTAGCCTAGAATTCAAGAGTATAAGCTCTGATGTTAGATGAATCTGGTTTTGAGTTCTTGGCTCTGGTAATTAGTTAGCCATGTGGCACCATTTTGGACATCTCACATGATCTCTCTGAACCTCAGTTTCTTCATCGGCAAAATGGGTACAGCACAAGATACCACCTCATAAGATTATTGTGAAAAGAATATGAAATCATGATTGTAAGATGCTAAGCCTCTCACGGATTTACGTACTCAGGAACACTCACTGAGTTTATTGCATGCAAAAGAGACATTTGAGGGAGAAGAGGTTGTAGTCATGTGGATATTTGAGGTGCATGTGAATGTGTGTGCATGTGCATGTGGAAATGCACACACTTTATAAGCTTCCATATTGCAGTTGTACTCAGTATAAAAGATTAAGGTTCAGAGAGAAACTTCACTCTGAATTTCTGTGTCTCAGAGCCATAAATGACTGAAATGCAGGGGTTGGGGGATGCCATTGGCTGAGGCTAGAGCTGGGGCTATTTCTGTGTACTTTGGTGTCTGTAAGGGAACAGATATTTATATCTTTCAGGGATGTTGATGTGCAGACACCTGTGTCTGCCTAAGTGTGTACATGACTGAGGCTGTGAAGACCGGGACTCCTGTGTCTGTGGACATTGGCATGCCGTTTCTGCCTATAAATGGTTATTTTGCCATCTGTAGGTGTGTGTGTGCATATCTGTGGGTTTCTGAGTAGGGGACAGGAGGTTTTATGTGGCTTTAGAGCACTGTGAGAGTCTGTGCTCTCAAGTATGGATGTGTGTACAAGAGTAAGAACACTTGTGCGGGGTGTTTACATTTGTAAATGAGGGCAATTAGGGAAGTAATGGTATGTGTGATGGCACAGAGGTGGAGCATTGTGGTATCTATAGGACTGGATCTGAGTGTGCCTATTTGTTTTTAGAAGAGGATGTATATTTATACATGTCTCTCTAGGCTCGGTTTGTTTGTGGAGAAGGGGACTGAGGTTGTGAGTGGCCACTTGTGTGCGTATGTTGTAGGGCGTTAGTGTGTGTAAGGCTCTGTCTTTGAGTCTAAGAGTTTTGTGTCTGAGTTCAGGGGCTGTGTCTCCTATCTAACTGCCAGGGCCTCGCTGCCTTTCCCATCTTTTTCATTATCAGTAGAACCCTAGAGAAGGTGAGATGGGCATTAGACCGGATGGCTCAGCACATCCCAAAGGGAAGAAGGGTGTCCCAAGCAATCCCTCCCAGAAGAATTCAGGGGAACATTCCCCACCCCTAACCCCAGCCAGGAACCATCGTCCCCCACCCAGCCCAATCCCATTCATTGGGTAGGAGCGGGTACACCCTCTGGTAGTTATGAAGCAGAGGTCTCTGTGCAGGTGTGTGAGGGTATGTGTGGATATCTGTGCAAATGATACCAACGGGCCATCATTTGCCTCAGCATGTATGTATGCGGATGTACCAGGTGTGGGATTGCACCGACACAGCATCATGTGCGACTTTATAGCAACCCATCTCCACTGATGGTGTGTGGCCATGGGTGCACCTCGCATCTGTGCGTGGGGCTGTGCCTGAGGCCTGTGGGTGCCCCTCGAGGGAGGTGGGCAGGGTGGATGCTGTGCCTGCCGGTGCCTTGGAATGTCAGCGTGTGTCAGTCTTTCTGTCGGCAGCTCTGAGTTTCCGTGTGTCTCTCTATGACTGTGTGTGTGTGTGTGTGTGTGTGTGTGTGTCTTGCTCTCCCTTGGCGGGGAGGGGATTGGTCACGCATGACTCATCTTGAACCGAGCGGGGCTCCAGTCGCAGGGCGGCCGCCGCCGCAGCTGGAGGGGGAGGAGGAGGAGGAGGAGGAGGAGGGAGAGGAGGAGGAGGAGGACTCCAAGGAGCGGGGGGAGGAGGAAGGAGAGGAGGAGGGGGCGGGGGCCTTTCCAAGTTTGTCGGGACCTTCTTGCGAGGCAGCGGCGGCGGCAGCCAGGGAGGCCGAGGCTGCGCGCGGGCCGGGGCCGGGGCCGGGGCCGGGGGTGGCGGGGCCGGCACCTCCGCGGTCCTCCTCCAGCTCCTGCTTCGGCCTCCGCGGCCCCCCTGGGAGCGGCTCCAGAGCCCGCGGCTCTCGGGCCCATGTACTGGAAGCATGAGAGCGGCGCCCCGGCCCTGCCCGAGGGCTGCCGGCTGCCGGCCGAGGGCGGCCCCGCGGCCGACCAGGTGAGCGCGCGCCGGCAAGTAGCTGAGCGGCCCGGGCCGGCCAGCCGGGGTCCCGCGGGCCGGGCCGGGGGGAGGAGGAGGAGGAAGGGTGCGGGGGTGCGCCTGGGCCGTGCATGGATGTGCGTGCGTGTGTGAGTGTGTGTGAGTGTGTGTGAGTGTGTGTGAGCGCGCGCGAGCACTAGGCGAAAGCGGGGGGGGGGGCTGTCGCGGAAAGCGGGAACCCATTATGCAAATGTCGGAGGAATTTCTCAAAAAAAAAAAAAAAGCGATTTAGCAAAGACACAGGCGAATCAAGAGGAGGCGAGGCGGGCATTGTCCGTCTGAATAGGCGCTGATAGCGCCCGGGCGCCGCGTGCCGGGCGGACGCCGCGCCGAGGATGCCCGCGCGGGGCCGGTCCGTGCCTCCTCTGCCTCCGCTCGGACGCCTCTGCTGCCTCGTTTGGCTCCTGCATCGCCCCCTCCCCCGCCCCACCCCCGAAATCGCCCCCCGTTTTGCTGCGGGTTTCTTCCCCGGTGGCCCTCGAGCAAGGCGCCGGCGTCCGTGTCAAGATCGCCGCGTCGGTTTCGCCGCGCGTGCGGGGCTGGTGGGCTGATGCTCCCGGCGCTGCGCTTTCTATTTATTTCCCTCAAACACTCCCCCCCACCCCGCCACCACCACCACCACCACCATCCCCTTTTTCTTTTCTTTCTTTCTCTCTTTTCTCCCTTTTTGCATTTTGTGTAGCGAGGAGGAGAAGGGAGCGAGGAAGCGGGGGGCGGGGTGGGTGGAGGGAGAAAAAATTCGATTTTTAATTACTACCATTAAAAAATCAAATTTGCAATTCTTTGGGCGGCCTGATGGATCTCACTGATTGACAGTTGGAATTGACACTCTGGCTACCTCTTATCTTGGGCATTCACGACAATTTCTAATTGCAGGTAGTTTGTGTGTGCGCGCGTGTGTTTTTTTTCCCCCCTCGGAGGCTTGGATTGCAAGGGAACTAAGCGATTACTTCAAGAGCCACGGGTTAAGTGCAGGGAGAGGGGGAGAGAGAGGGGAAAAAAAATCCAATCCAAATTCAAATTGCTTCATTAGAGAGACACCGCTTTTGTGGGGAAGGGCTTTAAATGCCCACTACAAAGTTAGGACTCATTGTTCCGCGCCGGTTTATATAACTGGCGTGGGGAGGCGCTGGCTCAGGCTGCGCAGAGCCGGTTTTGCAGCCGCCGTCGCCTGCCTTCCCTCCCCCCTCCCCCAGGTGATGGCCCAGCCAGGGTCCGGCTGCAAAGCGACCACCCGCTGCCTTGAAGGAACCGCGCCGCCCGCCATGGTGAGTTCATTCGGTCCTGCCTTCGTACGAGGTCCGGCCCTGGGGATCGGGCCCGGCTTTCCGAGCCCCGAACCGCTGCCCTTGCGGGGCGATCGCAGAGGGCGCCGCCCCTCTCTCTGAGCCTTAGTTTTCCGGCCGAGGATGTGGGTTTTGACCGCTCCCGGCACCCAGGGCGCGCGTGTTAAAAGTTGGGGCCGTCCCTTCCGCTCCGAGAGTCCGTTTCATTCCTGTCCCCCGGCCCATGGCGCGGCGTCTCGGGAGGATTTCGTTGTCAGTTGGTGCGCTGGGGTCCCAGATTTGTCTCGGAGGCCGCCGCGACGCTGCGCCCCGGGATCAGCGCTCATCTCAGCACTTGGCTCTCCCCCTCTGTCCCCCCACTGCAGGCTCAGTCGGACGCGGAGGCCCTGGCAGGCGCCCTGGACAAGGACGAGGGTCGGGCCTCCCCCTGCACGCCCAGCACGCCGTCCGTCTGCTCACCGCCCTCTGCTGCCTCCTCCGTGCCGTCCGCCGGCAAGAACATCTGCTCCAGCTGCGGCCTGGAGATTCTGGACCGGTATCTGCTCAAGGTGAGCCGGGGCGGGGTGCTGCGTGTGTGCTGGCGGGGTGCGGGCCCTGGGCTGCCGGGAAGCAACGCCGCGCACCAGGTCCACTTAATTCCGAATCCTGGTTCCGCCTCTGCCTGGCTGCGCGGCTTTGCGCAAGCCTCAGCGTCTCTCTGCGCCCCCCGGGTCCCGTCTGAAAAAAAATGGGAAGGGTTTATTTCTACCTCCCTGAGCCTCACGGTCACAGAAGAAAAGTGGGGGAGTCACATGCACCACCAGAGCTGCAAATGGAGCCGGGGAGGCTGGGGCCTGGCGTGAAAAGAGGCCCTCTCACTGAGCCACCCCCACCGCATCCCTCCCCAGGTCAATAACCTCATCTGGCACGTGCGGTGCCTCGAGTGCTCCGTGTGTCGCACGTCGCTGAGGCAGCAGAACAGCTGCTACATCAAGAACAAGGAAATCTTCTGCAAGATGGACTACTTCAGGTAGGCTGCGGCCGCTGGGCCCGCAGTGTCGCCGCACGCAGGCCCCCGGCGCGCGCGTGGAGGCCCGTTTGGCGACGCGTGGTGTCTGGCTCCGGACTCCCGCGTGTCGAGTGTACTCGGGGTGCACCGCGAGCGCCCTGCACGCCGGCTCTCAGCGCCACCAACCAGGAGCTCCAGGCTATGCGCCGGTGTCGGCACGAGCCCGGGCCCGAGATCTGCCTCCGGTACCTGTGGCCCGCTCGGTTTCGGTCGCGACTCTGGCTCCGTCTCGGGTTCTGCCTGAGTCTCAGGCTCCAGCTCCGACCTCCAGTGCCTCGGTCGAGCCCTGATGTGCCGGGCTGTGGCCCCAACCCGCTCGGATCCCAGCCGCCAGCCATAGGACTGCATCTCCAGTGCGTTCCGGCTGTGGGTTCGAAGCCTGCTCCGACTCCAGCCATGCCAGAGCCTCTCCGGACTTAACCCCGGCTCTGACCCCGGTTCCGCTCGGGGGTTAGGGGCTGGTCGGGCCCCAAGCACCAGTCTTGCATGGGTCTCAGATCCGATCCCACATCAAGCACCTCGTCCTAAACCCCAACCTCGGTCTCCGGCTGCTCCTCAACTCCGACCCTGGCGTCGCTCTAATGGCTCATTTTGAGTCTGGGGTTCTGTTTGGGTCCCAACTTCATCGTCCTTTCGGACCCGGCTGCAGCCTCTTCCGGGTGTGGGCTCTGACTGTGGGCCACTGGGATGGGAAGGGAGAGAGGGGGTGCCATAGCCAGATCCCTTACTTAGCAGGATTCCCCGGGGCTTTGCTCTCTGCTCCGCAGTGCCGCAGCGGGACTCATCCTTCCGCCGCACCGACGTGTCTCCGTCGCCGCTTGCTCGCTTGCTCGAGCCTAGCTCCTAATCACTGCGCCGGGTTTTGGCCCGACCCGGTCATGGGGTCGAGGTCACTGTGAGGTCAGGGACACAGAGGTCACCTGTCTGATCACCTCGGGAAGCTTGAACCAAGCCTGACAGGGGTGGGGGCCGCTGGGCCTACGGAGTTGTAAGAGAGAGAGGAGTGGAATTGGTTCCTGGGAGGGATGCCTATTCCCAAGGGCTTTCTCAGAAGTAGAGAATGCTACTCCCCTATAACCCACTCCCCAGACATCCTTCCCATCCTTGCCTCTGGAAAGGCTATGGCTTCAGTCTTCTTTTAAAAACCCCACCCCAGAAAGATCCCCTGAGAGTCGAGGAAGGTGGTGGAAGGCAATGCCAGACCCCCTACCCCTGGCATTGAGTCTTCTGAAACTTGGAAGAGAGGACCTTGAGTCTAAGGGGGAAGTTTGCAGCATTGTGGGCCTGGGTACTGTGGGGAAATCATGGGAAGCATGGTTCAAGAAGTGGACCCTTCTTTTGTGTATGGGTGTGTAAGGGTGGGCGTGAAAAGAGCTATACCAAGTGGCTTAAGACAATGTACAAGGAGTGTATGTGTGCCTGTGTTGTTTAGATCTGTGCGCTGGCACTGAGGGAATGCGTCACTGAGCAGGGTCAGGGGTGTGTGAACAGTGTGTGTGTCCCTTTATGACAAGCATTTGTCTTTTAGTTCACGTATAAGAGTAGAGTGTGTCTATATGGGAATGTCGGGACTGTGTGTGTGTGCAAGGAGGTCAGGACAAGATTACATCTGGACAGGGATCCGGAGGTGAAAGGGTGAGGATTCTGCATCCTGTCCTTCCTCACCCTGCCCCCTGCTCTTCTGAGGGGGCATTCCTGCTTCAGGCCTTAACTCACGCACTGAGGGCTCACAAATGTGACGTGAATGTGGATTTGTGGGTGCAGACTGCTGCGTGTGTGTATATGTCAGAGCAGGGTTATCATTGTGTGGTTTGTAACCAGAGTATGATATCTTTCCCCACTGTTTCATATGACTATTGGTTGGCCAGGACAGGAAATGGGAGGTTAGAGTCCCTGTCTAGCCACCTCTCTGCTCTAGGCCAGACTCCAGTTGGTAAAAAAGAAGCCAGCTCCTTGGGTTCATCGGTAGCCTGGAACAGGACTTTATGTCCTGCCTGGGGGAAACAGCAGGTTGATATCTCAGCCTTCTTCTATAGAGTAAGGCAGAACTGGACCCCACTCCTGGCTTTCCTGGTGACTACAGACCTGGTAGCCCTATGAGCCACGTGCCCACATTTCCTTGCTGCTTCTCTAGCCCCAGCTCATGCCCAACCAACTCTCCTTGGTTGCTGTGCTTACTAGATCTACAAGGATCAGTCAGAACTCAGATCCTGACCCACTGTCTAGTGCATTCACTGGCTCTGAGTTCCTCTTCCCACTGCTGTGAGGTAGAGGATAAATGTGCAGCTCTGTCAGGTAAACACCAAATCACTGCGTGACCTTGGGCAAATCACTTCATCTCTCTGCCCCCAGTGTCCTACTTCCAGGGTTGTCTCTCTCAGCTGCCAAGGAAGGAGTGAAGGGAGAAGGCTTAGTAGAGGCTCCCCAAATGGCAGGTGCTGTGGGTACCTCAATGATCACCTTTGTCACCATGGCAGGGTGGATGCTGGGTACCATCCCCCAATGGCATCTCCTCAGACAGTTTGAAGAGCAGGGTCTGCCTGGAGAGATGGGGATGGGCCATTTCTAGGCTGCAGGTTCTAAGCGCTAATCCTTTTCCAGTGACAAGAGCCCCCAAAGCAAAACTGAAACAGATTTTTGGTTAAGAAAATGGAGGGAATAAAAGCTCACATTCCCTTGGAGGAGGGAAGAATTGTGGCTTTTTTGATCATTTCTCCCCCAGCCAGGTCTCCCTGCAGGCATAACCCATCCCTGGCAGCCCCACCTGTAACAAAAATAATAAAACCCACAAAAAGGGAAAGGAAAAGCCGGCAGAGCGCCAGGCAGGGACTATTGTCTGCTCTGAGCAGCAGCCTGAACTCCGGGTGCCTGTTGTAAGGAAGGTCTTCCTGGAGAAAGCATGAATGGTGGCTTGGGAGGCACAGTGCCCCTCTCAAGAGCTGGGGCTCAGGGCGGGGCCATACCCTGAGATTCTCTAGCTCTCTGTTTCCTGAAGCCCAAGGTCAAGGGTCTGGTGAGATATGGACTGGAGCTTTCAGCCTAAGAGAAGCAAAGACCTCTCAACAGGAAGGAGGGAGAGAGGGAGGAAGGGAGGGAGGAAGTGGCTAAGACCCTATGGAAGGGACAGTAGGGTCTTATCCCTCAGTGAAGGGTTTTTTCTGGGTTCCTTCCCCCATCTTGCTCCTCCTTGACATCATCCTGCAGACCCTCTTTCAGTCACCCGTGGCAGAGCTAGAAGTTATAAGTTAGAAAAGCTCTCCAAGTTCACCAGGGAGCCTTGAGGTCCAAATCTGCCTGACTCATTTGCATTATTGGGAGAGGTGTCGGTTTTCCACCGGCTGTTTTGCCTTTGGCATACAGGTTGCTGGACCTCTCTGCCTCAGTTTCTCCAACTCTCCTTCCAAACAGGGACCTCACCAGCCTTTGTGGGTTAAACCAGCTCCCCATCTCCCCTCACTTCTTGAGTCCTAGCTGAAAAAAATTACCACCAGGGAGAGATGATGTCGCTCTTTAATTTCTTTACTTTTTCTGGTTGTTATTGTTGTTAAGACTATTTTTCTCTCCATTTTCTTCAGAGAAATAAAGAAAAGTCCTGGGGAAAAAAATAGTGTTCCTTTTTAGGGTATTCATACTTCCACTGCCCTCAGCAACCACAAGCCCAGACAGCTTCCTCTCACCCACTGACCTGTAGCTGCTGCCCCCTAAATGGGGTGTGGACTGATCTTCAGTGCCCTTCTGGCTCTCTCAGCCTTCTGAAGCATTGCATTGTTGGGGAGACTGATGTCCTGGGAGAGTGGCAAGTGAAGAGCCCAGGGTCACACAGCGAGAGTGGAAGAAGTGCTGAGCAGGGGAGAGGACACTGGTCATCAGAATGTTTGGAGCTCATCCCAAAGCCAGAAACCGTGTTAACCCTTTACAAGCTTCATCCCCTTGAATCCTCAGGTACACCCTGTGATTATGATATTCTCATAATCCCCACATTGTAAGAGGGAAAACTGAGGCTCTGAGAGATGAAGTCACACAGTTAATAAGCGGCAAAGCCTAGATAAACCCCATGGCTACCTGACTCCACTATCTTTGAGTCTAAACATTCAATAGGCTTCTTCTATAGGTGAGGTATGTCAAGAGCCCCTTTCTACCAGGTGGGGGCCTGTGAAGTGACAAAGACCCTTCACCTGGCCTTAAGATTCCCTGCCCAGTTTGGTTGGCTTCACAGAAGGAGCACCCGCTGTGTGCTCTGATGTGTGACTCTCCTTGGGTGGGCTCTGGGAGCACTGAGGCA
Source organism: Cynopterus sphinx (assembly GCA_030015415.1). Lineage (NCBI taxonomy): Eukaryota > Metazoa > Chordata > Mammalia > Chiroptera > Pteropodidae > Cynopterus > Cynopterus sphinx. The sequence goes on along the minus strand of CM057385.1, from coordinate 121,059,637 downwards.
AGAGTGACCTCCTCAGAGACCCTGACTGTATTAACCTTGCCAGGTTCAAGGTCACTATGGTTCCTGGCCTTGCATCCTGACCATGAGAGTGGGGAGTAAAGAGTTAAGTACTTCTCCTGGTGTTTATGAGGTGAACTTCGGAGAGTGCCTTGGGCTGGGCCAAGGGGCTGCTGCCTCAAGTTCTTGTCCCCTGCTTGGCCCACACGACTTAGGGAAAGCCCCCAACCTTCTTGGGCCCTCAGCCTAAAGCCCAAGCTCCGACCCGGCTCCGGCTCAGGGCGGGAGAACTCCACCCCCTCCCGCAGAGCTAGGGTCTCCAGGGAGGCTGGGAGCTGGGAAGCGGCCCCCCACCGCGGCAGAGAGCAGCCCAGTGGCCGCCAGCTGTTGGGGGACAGATGTTGGGGGAGCTGAGAGAGGAGTTCGGGGGAGGGGCCTCCGGCCCGGACCTCAGTGGAGCGGGGTGTTTTAACCTCTTAATTGCTGGTTCTGTTTTTTTTCCGGCTGCTTCACCTAAGAGTTTGCTTAAAAGAAACGGAGCGGAAAGGATAGGCAGGGCTCCACCTCCAGTCCCCCTTGTTTGGCCTCTTAGAGTCTAAGGCCATCCAAGGGCGCCCTGAAGGTAAAATGAGTGAACTCGGGTTTGATTCTCAGCACCCTGGCTTAGGAGCAGCTTCATAACTAACATGAGCCTTCTCGTTCCGAGCTTGGGTTTCCTCACGCAAGAAAAAGGGTAGCTTAATAATGGCAAGCTCCGATGGGCTCTTTCGTTGAGGCTCATTCTTCCAACAATTAATTACCGAGCGCCCACTCGCTACCCAGGGAGAGTAGGCCGGGAGAGGCAGCCTGACTTTGTCAAGGGCGCACGATCCTCGGCACAATCACGAGGACTCAGCTCTCGCTGCTCCCTGTTCGGAGGAGACAGGAGGGCAAGGAGGTGCGTGAAGCCCACTCTACTCCCTTAGCAGTTGTTAGGATGCGCAGCATCGGTCGGACACCTCTCCATCCCCAAAGCGCCCTAGTCCTCTGCGCCTTCACCCCACAGCGCGCGCCGCGGACCCTGGGAGGGGAGCGCTCAAGGCTGGGGGTCGGGGGAGGACGGTAGCCGCGCCCCCTAATCCCTCTGGCGCTCCCTTCACAGCTCGCGAACACCCCTTTCTTGAAGTTTCGTTGTCTCCGCCGCCAATTTCGCTGCTTCCGGAATCCGGCGGCTCGGGCCTCGCAGCCCGCCTGCGACGGAGTCTGTCGGTTTGTCAGAGCCTCGATCCGTGAGCCTCCTCGTGCCCCTTGCTTGTGCCACTGACCTCTCTGCCCTGGGTGGGGCACACCCTTCAGGAGCGGCCCGCGACGCATCCCAAACCGCGCAGTGACCCCCTCGCCCCCACCCGAGGATCCAGCGCCAGGAAGGTTTCGTTGACTGAGTCGAGCTACAGCGAGCGCGGCGAGGTCCTAGGGCTCGGGGACAGCCGCCTGCATTTGGGGGTGACACAGGGGGTGTCGTTTGAGAAAGTTCCTGAGAGATCATTCGCGGCGCCTGCTTAGGATCGAGAGGATGGGGACGCTGTGAGCCGCCAGTGTAGGCGCAGATCGCGTTCCGGCATCGCGGACTCGTGGGCCCGGAAGATGCGGGGTGCGGGGAGATAAGGGGTGTCTGGGACGCGTGTCTGGAGGAAGACGAGGAATCCGGCACAGCCAACGGCGGAGAACACCCGGCGTGGTCCTCACCGATGCCGAGACTGCAGCGGGGAGGGGCAGCCTAGCCTGGTCTCCGGGGAGGCCGGACCCCCCCTGCCAAGGCGCGCCCCGATCCCTGGGAACACACGCTCCCACCCGCCGGGCCCCAGGACGTGCGCGCCAGAGGGTCCAGGACCGGCGGCCGGGAGTGGGCGCGCGACGTGGTCAGATCAGAGCCCTTTCCTGTTCACACGCCGGCTCCACCTTGCCCCTTTCTGCCTCTGTGGTCTTGGGCAAGTCATTGGCCTGCTCCGAACCTCCGATTCCACGTGTGCAAAGTGGGTGCCAGAGTCCCCCCATCACGTGGCTGCAAGAAGCCGAGGAGGTGCAATGAAGGCGATGCTTCCGCAGACCCCGGACCGCAGCGAGGGCTCAGCACTGGGCTGGCCGCTCCCTCCTCTAGGAGGCCAGGAACTGCTCCCACCCAGTCCGGACGTTACCAGACCGGCTGCAGAATCTGGGGTCGGGGAGCAGAACCGTGGTGGGCAGAGCGGTTTCCCCTCCCCCTTACTGAGAGAGGATGGGGAACAGGTCTCACAGGCTGTGCAGGGATCTCCCCAGGGGAAGCTGAGGTTCCGAGGTTGGGAACCGCCTCTGTTTAGGGGTCGTTTGACCCGACAAAGGCACGCAGCGTGGTTTGAGCGAACCGCTCCTGGTCGGAGGCAGTTGCGTTGGGATTAGGTAGGGGACCCGGGGTTGGCTGAGGCCTCGGTGCTCCCGCACTCAGTTCAGTCCAAGACCGTTCATTCTTTTGACAGTTGCTTGCATTTGCCAAGGCGGCGAGGCTGTAGCCAGTGTGTGCATTTGCCGGACTGGTTACAAACTCACAGGCATTTCCAAATGCTCCTCCAGGTGGAAATGTGCCGGCCCTGTGGTCACAGAGGCAAATCTTCTTGGTCCTCTCCCAGGAATGCCAGGCGTGGAAGGGAGAGCCAAGAAACCAGACGTTTGCAAACCGTAGTGATCAGTGTGGAAAGGGTGATGCCGGGACCTGTGACACTCTTTCAGTAGGACGAGGGTGGTGGGAAGAGGCATCAAGCAGTGCAGAGGTTAGAGGTGGAAAAGTGCTTCAGAGTGGGACCATAAAGACCAGGGACTGACCTTCCACTGTGGCTGACTGGGGCTCAAGCTTGCGCATGGGGTGGAGGATCTTGAGGAAAGTGAAGGAGGAGGAGATGAGCTGAGAGGATGTGGTCTGCTGGGGTTTGTGAATTCCAGGATCTTGGACCAGACTTTAAGCAGGGCAGGACAGGATTCTGTGTGCATGCTGGAAACTCCACTGTGGCTGCTCTGTGGAGGATGGGTGGCCAGGGACGGCCCTGGAAACAGAGAAAGCAGTGTTGAGACTGGCAGAGAAGGGTGGGTGCATGACAGGAGCCTGATCTAGGAGGAGGGCAGTGGTGGTGAAGAGGAAGAGATGGGTCCCAGAGATACCTAGGAAAGGGACCAACAACACCTTGTGATTGGTCGAATGTGGGGTCGAGGAGAGGAAGGAGGGTATGATTTAGGCATCTAAGCTTGAGAGGCTGGATGACTCTTGGCACCATTCCCTGAAATAGAGCGTACACCAGAGGAAACTGAGGCCCAGAGGGTTGGGACAGGGTCATATCCACTTAAAGGACAAACCTTCCCTGGTGCTCAGGGGTCAGGCCTTCGACTGACTTCTGGGACAGGGGAATCAGACTCTGCTGTTTCCTGGAGGGCTCCCACTCCGGTGGTGGAGGCAGCCATATCCAAATAGCTACATTACAAAGCAGAAAGTTAAAAGAGAAAGAGGCAAAATAAAAGAAGACTTAAGGGAGAAGAGGGCATTTGATCTGGGCTTTATTTTTTTTATATTTTTTATTTTTTGTCTTTGTAACATTTACTATTGGAATGTCACAGCGCTCCAGAGTCTGGCTGATTACTTAATAGACTGCAAAGCATTAACAAATAGTAATAGTCATTGCTATTGTCATTTAGTTCAGCTCAGGGCAAGGAAAATGAGAAGTCAGGTGATTAAACAGTTTGTTTAGGGTCATTAAGCCAGTAAGTGAATATTTGTCTATGCTTTCAAGAATCTCTGAGCTTTCCTACTGCTGGGGTACAGATTATTCATCTCAGGTTCCTATCCTTGCAAACTGTGTGACCTTGTGCAAGTTACTTGACTCTCTGGTCCCCATCGTCCTCATCTGCAAAAAAAAGATTAATTGGGTAATCAACATAAAACACTTAGGATCTTCCTGGGCACTTTGTAAGTGCTCAAAGATTTGCCTATTATTATTACTATTATTACATATTACTTGATACTTTCAATATATTCGAATGAGCAGATTAATGTTATATACAAACGTAAGTGACCATTGTAGAAAATTTGGGAAACTCAGAAAAGCACCAAAAAGAGAAGAAAAACCTCCCACCAGCTCACCGTCTAGGTGGGACTTGTCTACAGGGAGGTGGGCGTGGGCTGGATCCAGGCAGAGGGAAATTCATGAGTGAGTGAAGACCCTGAGGCCAGGAGCCTGGGTGCCTGCGTGCCACCACTAGGATTTGGAGGGAGGAGGGGTGGCCTCTCTGAGCCTTGCCATCCCCTTCCCTGCCTTGGTGTCCCGCAGCCGATTTGGGACCAAGTGTGCACGGTGTGGCCGACAGATCTACGCCAGCGACTGGGTGCGGCGGGCACGTGGCAACGCCTATCATCTGGCCTGCTTCGCCTGTTTCTCCTGCAAGCGCCAGCTGTCCACGGGCGAGGAGTTTGGCTTGGTCGAGGAGAAGGTGCTGTGTCGCATCCACTACGACACCATGATCGAGAACCTCAAGAGGGCCGCGGAGAACGGTACCTAACTCGCCCTCCCAGCACCCGCTGCACCTCTGCCCCCAGCCCTACCCCACACCAGCACCTGAGGAACTGCCCTCACTCCTCTAGAGACAGGTGCAGGTTTTATCACCTGGAGGCTGCGCATGGAGCCCAGGCTTGGGAGTTGGAAGTCACTGCCTTTTCCTGCAACTGTATTTCCTTTTCTGTAAAATGGGGCTAATAGTAGGACACCTTCTCAAAGATAGCTGAACTGGATGTGTTGTCAAGCCAGGAGAGGCTCAGTGAACCCTAGAGATGATTCTTATAGTGGGGCAGCCTACTCTACCTTTAGACAGCTCTTGGCTGGCCAGAGGTCTCTTCCCCTCCAGCTGGAGGTGTTCTCCCAACCACCATACTAGCAGCTCCAAGCTAGAGGTTTAGGGGTGGTGGTTCATTCTGGAGCATAAGGAGAAAGGCCTTTGAGTCTGGAAAGTGGAGCTCCAGTTTTGCTTCTGGCATACTGTGCCTCAGTCTCCCCATCTGTGCAAGGTGGATAGTGGACTAGGAAGATCCCTAAATCTCTTTTGGTGCAGATACTGTGATTCCCTAAGACACACAAGTTCAGGGATAGGGTCCAGGTCTTCCAGGGATTGTGAGGGCTGAGTCACAGGTGGATTGGGAACTGGAAAGGGTGAGCAGAGGCTGGGCTGTGGGCAGAGGCAGAGACTCTTTCCTTAATTTCCTTATCTGGGTCTGTGAAAGCTGGTCATTTTACTGTAACATGGATTATTTTATGTAATCCTTACAACGACCCTAGGGAGTAGCTGTTAATCCCCATTTTATAGGTGAGGAAATAGTTGCAGAGGTTACCTGCAGTATGTGACTTGCCGAAAGTTACATACTAGTAAGTCTGCCTGACTCCAAAGGCCCAGCTTTTAACCACCGTCCACCTCATTCCCAAGCTCCAGGGTCCTTGAATCAGGACTCATCAAGCAGGGGAGGCTGCTAGGATATGGCTGCCTCTGTGAGTTTCACTTTTTCATTGAAATAAGGGGCACACCAATCCTTGTCTTGCCTGTTCTCCTAGGAGACATTAATATCACAAAGTGTCTGTTCCTCTCCGTTTCTAGGCTGGGGACTAGTTAGGGATCCTCAGAGTATTCCTGGCCATGACCATACCAGGGTCATCACTTTCTCCTGCTAGGATTAGGCTAAGTGGGCTTAGGTAGGGAGGAAGGGAAGTTGTGGTGCTACAAAATTACCTGGAGTGTTGGTGGGCAAGTCAGCAGTAGAGCTGGCATGGAATCCCCACAACATGGCCCATCAGTAATCTCAGGCTCCATCTACACCTGGACCACCTGGGATCACCCCTATTCATAGGTCTGCCAGTTACACCCTTGCTCTCCCATCTAAGTCCCACCCCAGACTTCTACCATGCAGGGGAGCTTGAAGGCTTAGGGACTTGGAACTCCTTTACTGAGCAGTCCTCAATTTGGGCTACTGTTACTTTTTAAACTCACACACACAGACACACACACCACAAAATTTAGAAAAAATGGTTCAGCAAAAAGAGGAATTAAAGATCACTCCAAATGCCACCACCCCTCACATTTTAGCGTGTATTTTCCCAGATTTTTTTCTATGCCTGTATGTTTGTTTTCCCTTAACATAGTGTTTTTCCTAATTGAAAAAAATACAATAAATTTTGAATAGTGGTGGAATTGCTAGTGATTTTAATTTTTTTCTTTGCACTTATCTGAACTTTTTGAATTTCTGATAAGGAACATTACCTTTGTATTCAGAAAAATGAGGTATTGAAAATCAAACGGGGATATATTTAGCGTGATTGTAACAGTAATATAAGTGGAAAGAGAATAGCTAATATATATCCCAGTGAACAAAATTGAACCTTAGAAAAGTAAGGTGACATATGATTGTTGTAAAAACCTCTGAAGTTATAGAAATGTTGAAATTACAGTCTTCATAATCGCACTCCTTGGAGGAACCTCTGCTAACACCTTCCAACTTTTTTTTTCATCCTTCTTTTTTTTTTTTAATTATATCCATCCAACCCTTTGCTTTCATAAGATATTGCAAAATTAGGATCACAGTTCTGTAACCTGTTTGCTTCCTATCTCTCCAAACCCTCGGTTTCCCCAGATTAGCTCGGAGGGAGCCCAGTTTGGGGTTTCGAGTCAGCCAGCTGTCAGAATACTGGTGGAAGATCTGGAGCAGGGGCCTCTCTCTGAGCCTCAGGTTTGCCACTTTAAAAGAGAGGATAGTGTCATCCGTCCTCAGGGCCGTGAGACATAAAGGGCACACGGAAAGAGAAGCATCTGGTACTAAGGGGACGCTCGGAAGTGACAGCCCCTTCTCCAAAGCCTGAGCTCAGGGACTGACTAGGACCCTGGGATGATCCCCCACTCCCAGCCAATGCCGCTCCTGACCCTTCCAGGGACCAGCTCCCCCCCATCCCCCCGTCCTTTCCAGGCTGCCACTAGAAGAGCTGGGGACGCGTGGTCAGCCACTTCTGTCGCCCTCAGGGAACGGCCTCACGCTGGAGGGGGCAGTGCCCTCGGAGCAGGACAGTCAGCCCAAGCCGGCCAAGCGCGCGCGGACATCCTTCACGGCGGAGCAGTTACAGGTACCCGAGCCGGGCGGAGAGTGGCCACGTCGGCGTGGGCGGGGCGTCGGCGTGGGCGGGGCCGGGCGGTCCTCCCGGCCCCGCCCCCGGACCCTGGGGTGGCGAGGCGAGGCGGCAGCTGTCTGGGGCGTGGCCTGCCGGCCGGAGCCGCTCTGATTGGGCCAGGGCCCCGGAGCCCTCTGCACCCGCGACGCCTCACCGCACCCCGCGCCCCGCAGGTGATGCAGGCGCAGTTCGCGCAGGACAACAACCCCGACGCGCAGACCCTGCAGAAGCTCGCGGACATGACGGGCCTCAGCCGGAGGGTCATCCAGGTGGGGCCGGAGGAGGGTGGGCCCTCGGGCCTGGGGTGGGGCATCCCCTGGAGCGCAGAGCGGTGCCGCCGGGGAGCACCTGCCCCGGGCGCACGGGTGGCCGCTGGACTCTGGAGGCGGCGAGGCAGACCGACCCACCTGGGACCTCCCTCCCGGCGGCGCGTGCGACCCTTTGTCCCCCCTGCCCCCCGCGAGGCTGACCCGGCCGAGGCTGTCGTTGCAGGTGTGGTTTCAAAACTGCCGGGCGCGTCATAAAAAGCACACGCCGCAGCATCCCGTGCCGCCCTCCGGGGCGCCCCCGTCCCGCCTGCCTTCCGCCCTCACCGACGACATCCACTACTCGCCCTTCAGCAGCCCCGAGCGCGCACGCATGGTCACCCTGCACGGCTACATTGAGAGTAAGTGACCGGGACCCCGACCCCAGGCCGAGTGGGGCGCGGGGGAGAGCGCGCGTGGGCGGCGGAGGCGTGGGAGGCCTCACCTGAGCGTCCACTGGTGTGGACTCCATGGTCACCGGGCCTAGGGGTTGGGATGAGGCGTTCAGTGCCCTGGTTCTGCCTCCTCCGTAGGAGCAAGGCTTCCAGTCATTCAAAAAGTATTTTCCAAGTACCCACTGCGTCCCAAGGGAGAGAATAAGATGAGTCAAGTCCTCGCTCTGGTGGAGCCTGCTTTCTGGTGGGAGAGACCACACTGAGCAGTAATAACCGGAGAGATGAACGTGTGGTTTTACTTGTGATGGTTTGTGTAGGAAAGATGCTTAACGGGAGAGTCCAAAATGCTGACTCTCAGCAAGCGGACACCAGAAGCATGGGTAGGATTAATGAGGCACACAGAATGGAGAAACAGGTGTGCAGGATGGCCGAGGAACCTTCAGCCTGTCCCTGGGAGCATGATGGCACTGGGAGTATGTGGGGTCTCAGAAGAAGGTCGGTGTGGTGGGAATACCCAGGGCTGTGGGGCCATGGGCAAATCACCTAACCTTGAACTTCAGTTTCCTTCTCTGTACACTAGGACATTAATGATACCTACCTCACAGGGCTGTGAGAACCCATTCACTTATTCAGTAAATATTTTTTTGAGTGCCTTCTGTGTCCTAAGCACTGGGATACAACTTAGAACACAATGAACCAAACTCTTTTTGCCCCTGGGGCTCATAATCCTGAGTGGGAGGTAGGTGGAGAGATAATACACTAATACCGGGTGGTGGTGGGGGGCAGGCATGTCAGTGGAGAAGGAGCTCTGTGAAGGGAGATGGGAGTTAGTCATGGTGGAGTGACCTTTGAGCAGGAGCCTGGAGGAGAGAGGAAGCAGCCTTGTGCATTTCTGGTGATGCACATCCAGCGAATCTGCTGTTGATCAGGTGCTTATTACAAATTTTCTTTCTCTTGGATTGATTTTCCATTGATTGTTTTCTTAAAGCAGAGTATGGTTTCAAGTAAAAGTAAGAGAGAAGGAAGGTCAGAGAGACACTGATATTTGCTTAGCCCCTGCCATGTGCCAGACCCTAACCTTGTTTCTAAACATCAGAGATCACTATCCCATTATACTGATGAAGAAACCAAGGGTCATAGTAAGCCAGTGTTCCTTAATGATTGACTATGGGCTTTGGTGTCAAACTCTCAGACTTAAATACCCATCCCTGCTACTTCTAGCTATGTGACATTGAGCAAGCTTTTCAGTTTCCTTGAATTCTAGTTTCCTTATCTGTAAAAGCAAGGATAATAAAGATACTTAACTCAAAGCAGTGTTGTGAGCATAAAATGAGATCATTGACTTAAAGTTTTCAGCATTCAGTAAGAGCTGGATAAGTATTAGCTGCTCTTGTGGTGGTGCTGATGGTTCTGGTTGGCAGAGCCGGGAGTGCGGAGTCCTGCCTACCACACCAGGCTGCCAGTTGGAAACTGCGTCCCTTTGTCCTGTTCCATTTCTGAACCATCTGTTCAGGAGGAGGGACTTTTTCTTCCTTTCTTTTCTAAACAATGTCTTATGTTCAGGCTGCACAGAGCCTGTTGAAGATCTGGTTCATCTGTAAAGGTGCCAAGACCTCTAGGGGCTCTGTCGGTACCAAGAGTCTGGGCTACCAGCTAGTACTTGCTGTGACATTGGAAATGAATCTAAGTGATCCCCTTGGGAGTAGGGCCATAGCTTTCAGAGTCATGCCAGGACTCTGCCTGCATACTTTGTCAACCAAGGCTAGATCTGTCTTTGACTTCTGGAGAAGGGGCTGAAGTGCCCTTTCCTCCTCACTTTGAGGTAGAACCCAGCTTGGGACAGGAGGTGTCAAGGATATTTGGGCCTGCTGCCTCTTGCTGCATGACTGAAGGTCCCCTCAGCAGTTTGCTTTTCAGTTAACTAAATCCACAGGATTCTGAGTTTCCTGAAGCTTTGGAGCTTAGGATATGATTAAAAGCTTTGGAACCGGACCCTAGAAAAATACACAGACACATATAGTTTTCCATATCATCTCAAGCTGTTCGTAGACTCCTAGAACACCCCAGGTTAAGAATCCCCAATCATACACAACTGCTTTAAATCTACAGAGAGGAAACTATGGCTCAGAAAGGCACAGTGATTAGTCCCAAGTTACATATCAATAATAAGGCTTTATAGAGGGCTTTTTTTCTTTTGCCAAAGCTGTTGAAGAGAGAGGCCATGGACTTCTTCCCTACTGAAACGGGTAGAGAGGCCGAAACATGAAAGATTTGGGTCCGACATAAGGATGGACTTGGCCCCGTAGTTGTAGATGTCAGATTAGGGCACGGATATTCATTCAACAAACGTTTAAAGAGTACCTACTAGATGCCAGGCCTCATTCTAGGCACTGGAAACCCACAAAGACTTAGAGTCTGTAAAACAGATAAAAATTCCTGCCCTCATTGGAGATTGCATTCTAGGTGGCAAAGATAGATTACATCAAATAAACAAGGAAAATGGACAGTAAGTCAGATGATGGTAAGTGCCGAGGAGGTAAAATAATGCTGGGAAGGAAGACAGGGAAGGGTGGAGGCGAGTGTCGGTATGCGGTTGTCATTGTAAATAGGGTGGTCATGGAGAGCTTCATGAAAAAGGTGGTATCTGAGTGCAAAGTCCTCTAGGAAGTATGAAGGTGAAGCCTTGGCGAAGGTACAAGGCATGGAGAGAGGATCCTAATAGGTGCAGTACAGCCTTGCATGTAGAAGGTGTTCAATACATACTCACTTGTGAGTGTTTGTCAGTGAGCTGGACAGTTAGCATAGAGATTATATAGACTTTCACATACAGCATTGCAACCAACCCTACTCAGATTTTGGCCAGGGCCAACCAACTGGTAAGTAGCAGAGGTGAAACTGGTCCCAGGGCTCCAGCCTGCCGAGCACAGGGCAGGAGGGATCCTGCATGGAGGCTGGCCATGGGCTCCAAGGCATCCTCTCGTCCACAGGTCAGGTACAGTGCGGGCAGGTGCACTGCCGGCTGCCTTACACCGCGCCCCCCGTCCACCTCAAAGCCGATATGGATGGGCCGCTCTCCAACCGGGGTGAGAAGGTAAATGGAGCCAGGTTGGGTTTGGCAGGTCAGAGCCATCCTGCCGGGGATGGGTTTCCGGCAGCAGTCCTCGTTGCTGACCCTCTCTGCCAAGTGTACTCAGGTCCCCACTGTGCCCCTGAGGTAGTTATACTAGCAGGTGCCGGAGTGCTCTATGTGCACGGGCACGCCAAAGGCCTTGAAGCCTCTGCACCAACGGCCGGCCTTCTCTTTTTCAGATTTGTGAATTTAGTTACTTTGCTTAAACTTTGCAATTCCAGAGAGGGCTCCTATCACGCACCGCTGTGCTTCCCACCATCCCACTGGTCCCTCCTACTTCCTCCTTTTTATTCCTGTCTTTCGGGAGTGAATGTCCCAAGCTGGTGGGGCCCAGGGAGAGCAGGTCAGCAAGTGACCATGGTCAACTGGCAAGGCCCCTGTCTTGGAATCCAGGTCTTTGGTTGTTTGCAGCATTAGGACTGAACGTCCAGGAGGGTATTTAGACATCGCCTAGTCCAGTGGCTTGAAAGCTTTGTTTTTAAGCTCTGGGGTCCTTTCTTGACTCTTCCGTAACTCATAATACAGATGAAAGTGCATGGAGCTCCTCTGCATGAAACCACTGAAGGAGTCGGCCCCCCACCTCCCTTTCAGCTCCAAGACTCCTCCCAGTTAGCCTGCAAGCCCCTGCTCTAAGACCCCCTCCCCCATTTTAGAAAGCGGGAAATTGAGGTCGCTCATGGTCACAGAGACTAAATGAGAACCCATGCATTTGCTCATTCACTTATTCATTCAGTCAGCTGACATCTGCTACGTACTGACTGTGCCCAGGATCCCCAAGTCAGTTGCCAGGAGCTCTGAGATGAGGAAAGCATGGTCCCTGCCCTTGAGGAAGCCACAGTCTGGAGGGGGAGGCACACCCTAACAGTTACAACACGGTGTGATCAAACTGTGGTGGGGGAGCCAAGGGAGCTGGGGAGTGGAGGCTGGGGGTGCAGATCCAGGGAGACACAAGGAAGGCTTCCTGGAGAAAGGTGATGTCTGAGCCCAGGCTCGAAGGCTGAATCCATATGTGAGGAAAGGCATGAGCCACCTCGGTTGTTGGGGACACTGAGCAATTCACAGGCTCGGGAGAAGAACAGTGAGGGGTGGGGGGTCTTGGGCTGTCATGTGGAGAGAGTATGGACTCTGTCCCTGGGCAATGGGGAGCCCTGAAGGCCTCTTTCAGAAAAGTCACTGCGGTGGTCCTTGGAGAGGCAGGGAGCCCCGGAAGTCAGCGGAGGTGGTGGCCCAGGGAGAGGGCGAACCCGTCCCCAAGGACCTTTGAGTCCAGCAGAGCGTGATGTTGGTGATTCTCAGAATCACCTTGGTGGTTTGTAAAGATGCAGATTCCTCAGCCTCGCCCCTTGAGAGCTGATGGGGAGGTCTGAGGCCAGGCCTGGGGACCTGCGAGTGTAATATTCAGTCCACGTGATTCTGGTGGGCAGCCAGAGGTGGGGACCCCTTCTCCAGGACAGCCTCTTACTGTGCCTCTGACTGAGCACCTGCTGTGTGCCGGGCTCTGTGCTGGGCACGCAAAGGAAGGTATAGGATGTGGAGATGTAGACAACTTAGCTGAGCCATAGGTTTCTAAGTAGCTGGTAGTGCTCAAGGCAAAATCCTGCAGCACTCCGGGGTGGCTGAGCACTGTTTATTGAGTGAGTCCTCTGTTCACGGCAGGTACTTTATACACGTCTGAGTGATACTTCCCAACCACTCTGTGGATGTGAGCATGGTGTCTCCGATAAAGAGAAGGGGACAGAGGTGCAGAGAGGCTCAGAGAGGTGACACAACTTGCCTCGGGATGCAGTGAGTCTGTGGGACTCGGAGGTCTGCCTAGTTCAGTAACCACTTCCTTTCGTGCAGCACTTTACACTTTGCACAGTACTCTCCCTGACCTCACCCTCCACAGCCTCTGTGGGAGGATGATTACGGTTGACTCTGTTTCACATCTGCAGACACCTGCAGACACGGGCTCAGAGGAGTAGCTCACCCGGGGCCACACAGAAAGCATGGCAGTGCTGGCCTCGGTCCTAGGACTGACTGCCTCGGAGCTGCCCCACTCTGCGGGACACCTTTCATCCCGTCACACCTGGCACAGAGACTGCAGAAGCCAGCTGGCACGGTCTCTGTCCTCAGGGAATGTGTGGCTTAGAGCAGGAGGTGGGCAGCTACACCCCAGGGTGACAGGGCAGTTGAGGTGAGGGATGAACGTGGCCTTCCAGGACCCAGAAGAGGGAGTGAGATGCAGGAATTGAGAAGAAGGGTGCTCCACGTCGGGAGAATCAGACATGCTAGGCACAGAGGTGTGGGGGACCTGAGTTTGAGGGATCGAGGGTGTTTGGTGTGGCTGAGGCCCAGGGAGGGGAGGGGGGCTCACAGGGGTCACGTAGTAAAGGGCCTGGACTGCTGGGTGAGGGGTTTGGGTGATATCCAGAGGGCCAGGAGGGCCCTGGAAGTGTTTAGGGCCAGGCTCAGAGCTTGGAGATGAGCCCTCGCCTTCTGGTTGCTCAGCTAAGCTTGTGGTTATGTCTAGTTCAGCCTGAAGGATGGGACGGGCTGGGATCTGGCAGCTTTGGCTGTAGGAGGTTTCTGGGTTTGGCTGCGGACCCAGAGCTCTCTCTCGCTGGGCTGCATCCCCAGCTTCACATCTAGCAGCTCTGCAGAAAACTGTCTCCCCCTTCTTCATGGCCTGCCCTCTCACTGTCAGGCCTTCCTGCCAGCCCCCGGGGACATTATCTGTCCACATCTTGCCAAACCCATGGGGCCTGGTGGGCTGTGTGTGGTCATTTGGTGCAAGGCTTTCTCCCAGGTCCCTCCAGGCATGAGCCAGCTAGCTGTGAGGAGACTAGGTGCCTGCTGGGGCAGACCCACGAACCCACTCGTCAAGACCAGCGCTGACCTGGTCACGAAAGTAGGCTCTGAGCATCCGGGGGTAGCATCCTCTGCCCCTACTACATCATCATTTGGCCACACACGCCTGTGAGTTTCCAGAAACACATTTCTTCCTGGTCATGGCCTCTGATCCTACAATTTTGGAGCTTGGAAGGCTTTTAGAGATGAGGGCCAAGCTGTCATTGATCAGATAGAGAGACCGAGGCCCACAGAGGGGACGACGGTCTTACCAGAGCCATCTCTCCAGAGAGAGAGTTTCTTTTAAGAAGAGCGCAAAGCCAGGCATCCCGGAGGCCAGAGGAGAGCACGGCCTGAAGTCGGGTGAGAGGGTGAGGCATGAGCTCCGAGTCAGGCAGACTCTGGGTCGCAGCTCTGCAACCTTCTCGCTCTGAGACCTGGGAACACAATTAGTTCCTATATCTGCAAGACGGAGATAAATAGGTCAGGTTCCACCACCCAGGCTTGTTGCTGAGAGCAGGTGCAGTGTCGTATGTAAAGAGCCCATCAGAGCGCCCGCTATGTAGAAAGTGCCCCCGAGGTGGTGGTTATTGGTACGATTGCTCTTATGGGGACCATCACCATTGCTTTCCTCCATCTCTTCCTCATGGTAACCAGTCTTGGCAAGTAATATTCAGGATCAAAAAGGTGGGACGGCCGTTTGGCCATACCCATTTGTTGTTCCTGGACCACTCGCAACCTCCTCCTGAAACTTTACTGTGAAAAGGCACAACTCATTGACCAGACAGCCAGTGATCCTTGACGCAAACTTCAGGAACTGGCTGTGTCTACGGCAATAAGAGGTCAGCCAGATGCTTTAGGTGGGAGAGAGGGGACCAGGGCAGGTATTTCCTGATCACCCACTGTGTGTCAGGCACCCGGCATGTCTGAGCCATCTGCTTGCCTCTTGGCTTTGCGAAGACTAAGTGCACATGACGTGCTTGGCTCCTCTCCTGGTGCATAGTAGGCGTCGATGAGTGTCATCATAGTGGCCTTGGAGAGGTGGAGGCTGTGTGATATCATGGCCCAGCCTGGGCTACCATGCTAGGTCCGCCTCTTCCTAGCTGTGCGATTGTGGGCTCACTGATTTTCACCTCTCCGAGGCTTGGTGCCCTCCCCTGTAAAATGGAGATAATGATGGGATGCCCTTGGAATGAAGCAAAGTTGCCGTGTTGGGTGATTTACACAGGGCCAGGCGCAGGGTGCGTGCTCAGCAGGTGTTTGCCGCTGCTCTCTTGTCTCACTGAATGCTCCCCATTCTGAGAGAGAGGTTTTGTTACCCTCATTTTACAGATGAGGAAACAAGCTCAGAGAAGTGAAGTGAGTTGCCCAAGGTCCCACAGCAAGTAAGTGACAGAGCGAGGGTTTGAACCCAGATCTGGGCCCTGAGCCACCCACATTCTCTGTGCCTTCGAGGACATCTGGGGACGGGGGGGACACCGAGCCGGTCAGGCCTGAGGCTCAGCCACCTTCCATGCCCTCCTTCTGCAGGTCATCCTTTTTCAGTACTGACGCTGCCGGCACTTCCACATCTGTCCATGGGCACCCCACAGCTGCCCCTCAGCCGCTGAGATCCAGCGTCCAAGCCACTGCCAGGGATCCACCCACCTCTGCATCCACCCCTTATCTGCCATCCTGCCCGCCACCAGCTGGGTCCCCGGGCCTAGCCACACCCTCTCCTGCTGAGAACCAGAACCTGCCAGGAGCGCCGTGGAGTCCTCCTCTTGGAAGACAGTGCTCCCTAAAATTTGGAAACAGGGTGAACGTGACAGCTAGTTTTTCCCACTTAGGACTCATCTTCGACTTAGGCTGATTACAATAGCAAAAGGCCGAACTGAATTGCGCAACGCCAACAGCCGTCTAATTTACAGGTTTTCTTTCCCCCTACGTTGGAACCGTCTCTGAATTCCAAGTAGCCGGCAACCCCCAATGTTATCCACTCTCTTGCTTTTGTCTGGAAAACTACAGTGTCTGTGGGATGTCCCCAAAGGAAAGCTATGTTCTAATTTTATCATTTCCATCTGTTTGGTTATGTCAAATTAATTCAGAGAGAGAAGAGACACTGACCAACCCTGAGAGGCCCAGCAGGGCTGAGATCGAAGCCTGCCCAGACCAGGAGGCAGAGGGCTGAGGGTGGAGTGGGGGGAGGGGGGACACAAAGACCCCTACTGGTTTGGAGCTCAAGGAGGAGGATATGGCACGTTGGGCTGGGAGAGGAAAGAGAAAACTTGGGGTGTGTGGGGGAGACCCTCCTCCCCACTAGTTATCCAGCACACACACAGGCACCATAGCAGAGATGAGGTGTGATCCGTGTGATGACATTTCCCAATGTCAGGTTACAGGGGGGGCCCTTGTTGGCTACTCGTCAACTCCTGGTGGGGGTATTTGGGCCGTGTCTCCCTTGGGGGGACCACTCATGGGGACTGGGGAACAGAGCCTAGGGAAATGCTTCGGGACACCAGGATGTTCGTTCTGATCCATCTCTGAGTGGAGAGAGGGCACTCACGGCCTAGGTGAGCATGCCAAGCCCGTGATTCCGGCTGGCACCGCTGGGCTCCCCCACCCGCTCGTGAGAACGGACACAGCTGCGCTCATATCCACCCTGTTTTGCCAGAGCTCTTCCACCCCAAACAAAAGGGCTTGGGCTACGCAAGACCGTGATTTATGTATTCAAGGGGACACCCATTTGTCCCAAGTTTATCCAGTAATTTTATAAGTACTTGGTGTCCAGATGCATTTCCCGCTAAGGGCTGCTGAGAAGCATGTTTTAGCCCAAGTCCTCTTTCCTGCTCTGGTTAACCTGCTGTGTTGGCTTCGGAAGGAGACTCTAAGACAGGGAAAGCAGGTCCATGGCACGTAAGGATGGGCTGTCTCTGTTTTCGCCCGTGGCAGACGTTGCTGATCAATAACAGCACTCTCTATCTCACGTGTCTGCGGAAGTTTGCAGAATCCACATGCTTGAAAAGTTGCCACTTGACGCGAAAGCCTCTCTGTCATTCTTGCTTTGGGACCAGGAAAAACAGGCTAGGCAGCCCAAGGAGAGAACGCGCTTCCTTTCCCTTCTGGAGACAGTTCCAGCCGACTCAGGGCAGAGAGCAGTCACCACTGAGAATGTGGACAGAACAGCTTATCCGGTGAATAACGTGTACCCGGCCCTGTGCTGGGGGTGACGTTAACAGGAGCGGCTTGGGCCTGATCCTTGGCCTTGGGGAACTCTGACTTGTCCTTTGATTTTTTTTGCTCCTGAGGTCCCAAGTGCAACCATGTAATCAGCGGCCGGTTGAGCCCTGCCCAGGGTCACCCAGTGGCCATTTTGCCTTGAGCCTCCCGCCAGGGTCTGTTCCTCGCGTGGATCACGTGGTCATAGCATGTTGCAGTTCAGACATGTCTCCACTAGCCTGTTAGAGCAGTCTGGGAACGTACAGGCCATCAAGACTATTTATTTAAACACACAACAAAAGGGGAAAACACACACACATGGAAACAAATTGTAAGCACTTTTTTTTGTAAAACCAATGTCTGTTTTGTTACATACCTTTCATGTTGTGCTTTGTAAATGTCTTATTTGTGTAATAAATAAAGTTAATGCAAGTAGAAGTGCTGGCACTTAAATCCAGAACGCCATGGGATCCCATTTCTTTCCCGCTCTCTGGGTAAGGCGGCCCAGACCCCTGGCACCCAGGGCCGTCCCCCTCCCTGGAAAATTGGTACTGTTTCCCGGGGGGTAAACTGAGCGTCATAAAGGCTTGATGCTGGGTTTCTTCTTGAATCTCAGCTCTGCAGGGAATCAGGCTACTGTGCTCCCTCCCGCTCCTGAACATGTGGGATCCGCGGGGGGCCCAGCCGGCTCCGTCCTAGAGGAATTCTCTGTCTGGCAAATGTTGCAAACAGACGGTTCCCTCCAAAATGTGTGGGGGCGACGTGGGGTCATTTGAGCTGGATCTTATCAGAGTATAAGTTCGCAGAATAGGTGTAAAAGAGGAGGTGCTGGGGGCCAGGCCAGGGAGGGAGGAGCAGAGGAGCCTGTTTGGAAGATGGGGGGAAATTTGATGTAGGGATGTGTGTCAGGGCCTGAGCTTTGGTACAAGTCTGGGTTTCATGCTGGCCTCATTGGGTTCCAGAGCCACCGTGTAATCTGGGGGATGAGAGAGAGCACCTTTCGGCTGGTGCCAAATCTTTTTTTTTTTTTTTTTTTTAGCAGCAGAACAGTCTGTGCAAGCCAGAGCTCTCGAGAAGGGCAGTGGAGTGGCCCTGCCTGGGGCAGAGGTGTCCCCACACCTTCCCACCTGCCTCACGCCGTGGCCCTGCACAGAGTTACGTGTCAACCTCAGCTCAGGGTGGACATGGCCATCGCCCCTTTGTGGGTTGTTGGATCATCCCCATCTCTAACTCCATCTCTGCCTGCTGCCCTTCTACTCTTCCAATCCATTTATCAAATGTCGGTTTAGACATATGTGTATCTTTGAAAATAGTTTAGCTTTGGGTGTGTGTGTGTGTGTGTGTGTGTGTGTGTGTCTGTGTGTGTTTCTTTATATGAATGTACCTTCTATTTTCAAAACCCAGTTTGGGAACCCCTCGTGGAGCTCAACCCTAACATTCTGCTGAGGTGACTGTTGTCTCAGAGGAGAGAGGTGACCCCCAGGACTCCTCCATAGCACAACAGCCTCCTTCTGACTCCTGGCTCTGCTTCAGCATGCCACCTCCGGCTCCCTAGTTTGAGGGCAGGTTTCCTGGCTCTGTAGACCTTGGCAGAGCCCTCTTAGGTCTGACTCCCTCTCCTGGGCAGCTCTTGGTGAGCCAGGGGACAAGGCGCAGGGGGAGGGAGAGACTGCAGAATCCCGTAGCCTCTGAGAAGGAACAGTTATGTAAAGATCCAGGATGATTCTGGCCCAAGTATGGCCCTAGCACATGTCACCGCTTCCTCTTCTGGCCTTTAGCTGTCACATGTGCTCTCTGGGGAGTGATTTCAAGCTGACACATGTGCTCTCTGGGGCGTGATTTTGAGAAATAATGACTCTGTGTGCACAGCTAACAAATCATTCTTTAAAACTTAGGAGGTATCTTGGACACCTGCTACGTGCCGGATCCTTGTGTCAGCTCGTTCAGTCCACACAGCCACCCTGTTGTTTTTCAGCATCATTTTACCCATTTTATAGACCTAGAAACAGGCTCAGGGAAGTGAAGTGATTTGCCGAAGATTACCTGATACCTGTGGTTGAGCTGGGATTTGAATCCAGGTTTGTATGGTGCCAGAGCCATGTTTGTTCAATGCACCGCGCTGATTCTGTGCTTAGGGTATGAGGCTCAAGGTGGGAGCTGACCAGAAGGAGAGGTGGTTTGGGTGATCACGCCTGGGCCCACCAGAATGTACCCGCTGTGAGTCTGGGCAGTCATCCTATCCTACTGCCCTGTGAGACCAATGCCGGTAAGGCAGGCAATTCAGTAAAAATAGAAAGTCCGGGCTTTGTTCTCAGGAGGACTTGGATTCAGATGCTTTGTGTCCTAGGGGACGTCACTCAATCTCTCTGAACCTCCGTAAAAGATGATGCCAAGCCCTTTCTTGCAAAGCTGTTGTGAGAAGCAGAGATAATACACATACACTGCCCACACACATTAGTTGTTCATTCAATTACGTATGTCTATTGCCACAAGGTGGTGGTTCTCAAACTGCCATGTGCATAAGAAGTCCCTGGGAATGCAAATTGCTAGACCCCACTCCCAGGGACTTTGATGAACAGGTCTAGGGTGGGGACCAGGAATGTTCAGTTCACAATTTTGCCCAGGTGTGATTCTGATGCAGGCGAAATGAGGACCCTGCTCCAAGAAACAGTCCACGAAAAGTACACGTGAGGCCACTGCGAGCAGAGAGCCTTTATTCCTGAGCCGAGAGTCACGTTCTGGAGCCACAGCCTGCCCCATGGGCCAGCCAATGCCCGAGGAGCGGGAGGAAACCTGGGAGAGGTGACTGCAGCGCTCACAGCTTGGGCCTGTGACCCACGAACTCGTCCCAGCCCTTCCGACAGGTCCGGACGATCCACTCGTGCTCGTCATCATCTGCAAGGGAAGAGGGAGAGCTGGTCACGCGGGGAGACTGCTGGGCCTCCCCTGGCCTGGGAGACCCCCAGGTGGGGTCTCTGGATGCAGGTGCATTTCAGCACAGTGGGAGGGGGGGTGAGGGGCCTTGGTGGCCAGTCACTTTAGCTCTGTGTTGGGAAGGAACAGACCTTTCGCTAAAACCAGATCCTCCGGTTGCCTGTGAGTGCCTGGTCTTGGGGAGATTAAATGCAAAAGGGTTTATAGACGGTGGATGCTGACGATGGAGGCAGGCGTGACGTTGTCTGGCCACGCTGAGCTGGGCACCCCCGACAGGGCAGCTCCTTCACACATGCCCAGTCCGACATCCACAAATGGCACCTCCAGGATGGGCCGGGCCTCGCCAGCCCGTCTTCACTTCCTTTGTGGGCTTTCCATGGTTGCCCAGGGGGCTGACACCCCCCCGTTTACTCAGGTCCTTTCAGTGGGGACTACAGAGGAGCTGGGGTCCATGCAGGCCCTACATGCATTTAGCTCTCTTCATTCAATCCTCATGACTAAATGACGGCAACCATCTCACCATCATCTGGACGGGCAAGCAAACAGGCTTGGAGAGGTCAAGGCACTTGTCCACGGCCACAGGGTTAGTATGTGGGAAAGCCCAGAACCTGAACCCAGGCTGGAACTATAGAGCCTGGGCTGTTTTTCCAACCTCAGACAGAGAGAGCTGAGGGAAACACATTCTTCAGTCGATAGCTCTCCATCGTCAGCTCTCTGTGCCAGGCCCTCTGCAGACTGACTTTATTTTTATTTCTTGCCCTTTCTCCTCCAGACTCACACCCGGCCCTTCCCCCAGCCACAGCAGAGACTCTAATGGTGGGATGTATACCCCTAAAAATGCTTGCAGTTCTGTAAACCATGTACTGTTGCCGTGTGTGCAAATGTGGTTTTAATTTACAGAAATGGCATTGTGCTGTGAATTTCATTGTCTTTTTTCACTCAACACTACATTTTTAAAACCTATTCTTGTTGCTACGCGTACATCTAGTTCTTTGCTTCTCCCGTGTGTCATATGCCGTTGAGTCAGCTTTGACTCCTGGCAACACTATGGATGAGTGACGTCCACGATGTCCTGTCCTCAACAGCCCTGCTCAGCTCCTGTGGACTCAGGCCTAGGGCTCCTTTAAAGGAGTCGGTCCATCTCAAATTCTGTCTTCCCCTCTTCCTGCTGCCTTCCATTTTCCCCAGCACTATTGTCTTTTCCAAAGAACCCTGCCTCCTCATGAAGTGCCTGAAGTAGGACAGCTTCAGTTTTGTCATTTTTTTTTGCCTCCAGGGAGGTTTCAGGCTTAATTCTCTCTAGGACCCACACTGTTCATCTTGCTGGTGGTCTGGGGTCTCCGTAGAGCTCTCCTCCAACACCGTATTTCAAGTGAATTATTTTTTTTTTCCCCACCACCCTTCCTTACTGTCCAACTTTCACATAGTAATTGGGAATGCGAGGGTGTGGATGATCATAACCTTGATCTCTAAGGACACATCTTTGTTCTTGGTGATCTTGCCTAATTCTCCCATTGCATAGCTTCTTCTTCTTCTTTTTTCCTTCCTGCTTCTCACTTTTGCCTAATATTCCATGGCAGGCTTTTGTCACATTTTACTATCCATCCTCCCAGTGGTGGTTGCAAGTTCCCTCCGCTTCCTGCTACCGGGAATAATGCGGTACATAAAACGCTCCTGGGCACATCCCTTTATTGATACGTGGGAGGATTTCTCTGGGCTTATAGTCCAGGAGGAGGGTCACCAAATCGTATACATACTTCATTCACCAGGACTCCCAGCCAAGCCCACTTTCTTTTCTTAGCACCACAGTGTCTGCCTGGTGTCCCTCATTCCTGCTTTCCTTCTCTGCCATCCCCTGGGGACAAAGAGAACTAACCCAATCTCCTACCGTCAAGCAGTTCTCAGGACTACGGCACTGGAGGAGATTTTGCCTCCTCTCCTAACCCAGTGCCACCCACCTAAGAGACAGAAGGATGGCATTACCCATCCTTCTTGGATGACAAATAGCGGCAGCTGGAGAACATGGGGACTCCCTCAGAACTGAAGCGAGGAGGGCCAAATCAGATCCCCACTGCCCACCTTCCTCTTCTGTGAAAGCACCAGGCCCCAGGTCAGGGAGATGGAGGCTTACTGACAGCCATCTGTGTGCTCCACGCTTTACAGACACCAGACATCATTGAATCTGTGATAGCCCAGCAGGGTGGAGGAGATTACCCCTAGTACAGAGGGGATGAGCCCTGTCCCATGTCCACATCCAGTGGAATTCAAAGCCTGACTTTGCCCCCCAGGGCAGAGGTGATGGTGCCAGCAGGCAAGGCTGCCCCCACAGAGCTACTAGCCTCCTTCCATCTCCAACCCCACTAATTCTTCATGTGTGACCTACGGAAAAAGGCTGGCTGCTGCCGATACGCTTTGAGGACTGCCCTAAGTAGCCAACTGGCCTCGGTTTCCCCTGGGGAGGCAGCCCGGGAAATCCGTGCGTGGCTGCCAACCCCGGGGGCTGGAGCGCGGTGTGGCACACAAGGAGTTAAGCGCTGGTGAAGGCCACTCTTGCCACACCGCGAGCAGCCTGGTTGATAATTACAGTTCTGAAGTCTCCCGGCTATTCGAATCAGTGCAGCTGCAACCTCTTCAGTGGTAACCCCTGAAACCAGACAAACTGGGTTTATTGTGCTGAACCAGTCCTCGGGCCCCTCCCTGATCGTTACAAATTGACAGCAATGGACTTAACAGCCCTCTTCACTACCCCTTTCACTCTCTACCTGGCTGCACAGCCACCAATTTGAATCACAGATGCCTCCCCTCCCCGCAGCTGCTCACCACCCCTCCCTCCGCCTCCCCTGGCCCTCCCAGCCTGCCTCCCGAGCCTCCGGGCCCTGCCATGCCAGGGTGAGGCATCCGAAGCTCATTTCATCAATATTTAAAATGGAATTAAACCTGCCGCTTTGATTAATGCCTCCCAGATCCCGGCAGTTGTGATTACTATTTTGCAAATTGCGATTGTTGGAATATGTTAATATGATTGTCTGAGAACATCTTCACCTTCTCAGATAATTTCTCCCCTTTCGGGCAGGAGGGGAGGGGGAGAAGACGGGGCGGGGGAAGATGGGGGAAAAAAAAAACACCCCACAAACTCTTTAATCAATTGTAAATTATTACCCTCGGCACAATTCCTGGTGGTTCAGAGAAGGAAGGCAAGGGAAATTTCTAGTTTGGTCCATTTATCTTGAAAAGTTTTGGTCCCTGTTGGCCCAGTAATTCCACTTTGGGATGCTATCCTAAGGGAATAACCTATTTGTCTCAGTACTATGTAGAATAAGAATTTAAAAAAATCCCGATATAAATTACATTTCTAAATGATGATTTTGTCATATATTCATTCAGCAAATTATTTCTAAACACTGACTATGTGCCTGCCTTTGAGCTAAGTTTTTTTTGGGGGGGGGTAGGGGGAGTGGGGGCAATATGAGCCATGTGAAGGAATATTTAGCAGCTATCGAAAAATAGTATTATGAAGTCTATATCACAACATAGAAGAAATGTTTTTGATACGATAAGCAAAAAAAAAAGGTGAGAAGAGGCAAGAAACAAAATTATAATCTGTATAAATCTTACACAGAGAAGAAAAATTAAAAATAATAAATGTGAAAATAAAAAAAGCTCTGAGTAGTGGGAACTGGAGAGGTTCTTCTATTTTTGGTATTTTCCAAATCTCTCATTAACGTGTATCGACAATAGAAAAAATAATAATAACTACTGGCTTTTTTCCTACCCTCCAATTTAATGCCTTGGTAATTTCATGCATTTTAGTAATTGAAATAAAATATTTCTAGGTTCCTAAAAATGCCAGTAGGGTTCCTGAACTTCAGAACAGTAGAAAAGACCCAACATAAAAATATTGATAAAAATGAATAAAGGTCAGAAAATGGTCAAATCTCCTGTGCAGAAGAATTCCAAATAATTCATGCGGCTACTCTGCCCTCAAGGAGACGGAGCATAACTCCCCACTCCCTAGGTGACTTCCTAAGTGACCTCCTCCCCAAAAGGACACTATAGGAAGGAAGTGAAAAAAAAGTTACTTTACAGTAGAGCAACCTGACAAATACACCTCATCCAGGAGGTCAAGGTCAACGCCAACAGTGATCCGTTGTGTGGCCAGTGTGCGGCCTTGATGTGATGGGATGAAAATGGCACTTTATCTCTGTGGTCTTCCTTCCTCCCCCAAACTCTTAACTCTAGTCTAATCATGAGTAAAAAAAACATCAGACAAATTTCAATCAAGGGACATTTTACAAAATACTTGACCAGTACTCATCAAAAAGAAGGCAAGTCTGAGAAAATGTCACAGACGAGAGGAGCCTCAGGGGACAAGACAGCTACACGTAATGTGGTATCCGGGGTGGGGTCTTCAAAGAGAACGGATCCAGGACACTGGGGCACGACTGAGGAGGTCTGAATGGAGCATGAGCTCTAGTTGACAGTAATGTATCAGCGTTAGTTCGTTAGTTGTGACAGACACACCGTACAATGTAAGAGGTTAGTAATAGGGGAACTGGATGTGGGGTAATCTGGGCGCTCTCTGTACTATCTCGGCAATATTTCTGTGAATCTGAAATTGTTGTAAAATAAAACGTTTAAAAAAGAGCATGAAAATCCAGCTTGGTCCCTAATAGATGAGAGCGTATCATGTCCTCTCACAGGAGTGGGAGCCTTTGTCACGCCTAACCATCCAAAGTAAAGTCCTTTAGACCTTTTTCTCTCTCCTGACCCCTGCACATCCTAATTTATGAGCCGGTACTTGTTTGTGTATTTCCTAATGTTTTTTCTCTCTTAATAGCCTGTAAGCCCTCAATGCAAGGACCGCGTCTGCTTGTTGACCACTGAACTGAGCATACAGTAGGTGGCCAATACATGCTTTGCCGGGTGGAGCCTGGAATAAGCCCGCTGAGTTCTGACTTGCCTTGATGGCCGCCGCGGAACTTTTCCCGAGCACCTACTTCGTGGCATGCGGGTCTCAGCCCAAGCGTCACTTCCTCATCGATCCCCAGTCTAACTGCCTTCACTCCTAGTCACTCCACCCTGTCTTCCTTTTATCTTCGTCACAGCACACGCCTCCCTACAATTTTCTTGTTTATGTATATGTGGTCTGTCTCCCCCATCCAAACTGCAAGCTCCAGCGAAACCATGGGCCCCGTCTGCTTGTTCACTGTGGTGTCGCCAGGGTTTAGAGGGGTGTCTGACACTCGGGAGGTGCTTAGTCCACACCTGTTGAATGAGCGAATGAGCGAATGAATCAATCAGTCAACAAACCCCAATCTGTGGAGGGCCCTGAGCTGAGGGACAGAGGGGACTGAGACCCAGCTGGGAGGGTTGTCTGAAGGCGTGACTCAGGCACTCTTCAGGTTTAGGTCTACCTGCTTTTGGGGCAGAAAGATTTCTTTATTCTCATTCTGAAGCTTTTTAAGTGACCTTGCTGCCTACCCATCTTCCACACCCCCGCACCCGTGCCTACTCCCAACGAATCTCACCAGTCGCTAGGAGAACGGGGCTCCTTACAGAGAAGAAAAGGAACTTGCTATGAAACACCCCCCACATCTGACCATGCTCTCCTGCTGAGAAGCCAGCCCTGAAAAGGCCCCCCACTCCTTTGCCTGCACTTCAAGGCCCTCAGGGTCCTCCGGCTGCCCAGCCTGCCTCACACCATGGAGCAGTCACCCCCGAGGTGGTGCAGATGCCGAAGGCATGAGCTCACCAGCACCTCCATGCCTTCGTCCATGCCGTTCCTCCGAGGGGAACACCCTTCCTTCCAGGAGCTAGTTCAAGTTCAGGGCTTCTCAGAATCCGAGAGAGAGGCCCAGGGCAGCCCCCCTCCTGTTTCTGGCCTCAGTGTGCGTAAACGTGAAGGAAAGCCTAAACAAGAGGGCACGGTAGTGTATTTTACACACGTACATCGGACCAATGAGTGCTTTTCACACAAACAACCAAGTGTCACGGAAATGTGCTGTTCCAAGATTTCTTTTAAAGAAGTAGCAACCCACAGTGCTCTGAGGCTGCATGGTCAGGAAAGGGGACTTTAGGGTCGTCTGGTGAACGTGTCTTCTTTCAGTCCCGTCACAATCCAAACTTAGGGCCCCTCGTGAATACGTGTGGCTGGGGCCCCGTGCCCGCCTGACTGTCCTCCACCCCCATGGGCCCTGCTTGGATGTCACCTTCCCTGACCCGGGCCGAGGTCATGGCATCGGTCCCAGGCACCCCCACCAGCCTGGGGCAGCCATGTCTGATTCATTTCAGGTCTTCAGGCCCCAGCACAGACCTGGCACTTAAAAAGTATTTAAAAAATACGTGGTGAATGAATGAATCGAGTAATGTAAATTTGAGTACACAAAAGTAATAGGTTTACCCTGTGGGATTTGGACAAAGAGGGAAGAATTTTTTCCCCTCCCTCAGCAAACGGAGCTCCTGAGAGGGCAAAGCACACATGCCAAGTGCAGGGCCAAGGCCGCCGGCTTCTGATTCCCTTTTAGTCCTGAGGCCATGGATTGAGCAGCCCCACCACACGGAGGGGATGGGTTGTCTGGGCTCATACCTGGGCGCCAACCGCACTCAGAAAGCTCAAAGCCCTGGCTGGTCTGGGGCCTGCCTCACAGTGAGGGCGGGAGGGGCAGGCCAGCACCGGCCACCAAGCAGGGCCCAGGCCACCGAGGGTGTCATTAGTGTGGTCTTCAGGCCAGTGCAGTGCTGGGGGAAGAACAGATCCTGAAAATCTCGCAGTAGATGCGAGGAAATGTTAGTTCCTGGGGCAGTTGGCAGGGAGGCAGTGTGACATGACGGTGAAGAGCACAGCAGTGGGTCTTTAATTCCCAGACTGGATGCCTTCAAGGGTGAGATCTTGAGGGACTCACCCAGAGCACCCCTGGGACCTCTGGTTCCCCGCAGGGTGGAGGAGGAACAGGGGAGGAAGAGGCCTTCACACAAAGATCAGCATCATTAGGATCAAGGGCCGCAGCTCAGCTAATGATTTTTGCTCAAAGGCAGGTGGGCAGGCTGGGGCAGGCAAGCCCAGAGGGGGCAAATGGGCGGATTCCGGTTACCCGGCGCCCGCAAGCCGGGTTCTGCTACCTCTTGGCGGGCCTTTGAGCCAAGCACACCTGCGGTCACCAGTGCTATGCAGCTCCCACCCTGGGGGGTGGGCAGGGAGCTAGGGTGGGGACTGGGAACGGGAGGTGACCAAGATGGAACAAGCTGTCTCACCTCAGGAAGCTCACTCTGGCCGAGCACTGAGGCGGCGCTCAGCTCTGTGGGCTGAGGGTCATGTCTGACCTCTCTTCAGTGGGTGAGATGGGGTTGTCCCCTGTTTAAGATGAGGAAACTGGGGCTTCATTCCACCAGGGAAGAGGGGAAGAGTTCAGTGTGTTGGTGAGAAAGTCACACTAAAGTGAGGCCCTGTGTGCACAGGCACCCATAGGTACGTTTTCATCTAATTGGGTGAGCCTATGAGAACCTAAGTGTGTGTGTGCAAGTATGAATAGGTATGTGCTGTGAGTGTGCAAGTGGCAGTGTCTGAGGTGTGGGGCGAAGAGGATATATGGGATCCTGCATATATGGGAACAGTCAGCGTGTATGGGACACACGGTGCGTGGCTGAGGACCTGAAGTCTGAGTGTGTGTGTGTGATCAGATGCCGAGGGATGAGGTATGTCCAACCTGCACGGACCGCCCAGTGCTCACCCAAAATGCCAGGCAAGCCAGGTTCTGGAGAAGGCAGCTCCGCATGAGGGCTGCCCTCTCATCCTGGGGTCAAAGCCCACTCCTAAGTCGGCTGCCATGTGGGCCGTGGCTCCAGGCCGGGATGGAGGTACATGGCAAACCCAGTGCCCCAGCCTGTGGCCACACCCTCTGTGCACATGCAGGGCTGCGTGAGCTGGTGGGGCAAGGCCAAGGCCTGAGTGGAGAGATGAACTGCAGTGAGGGTGGCAACGCCCTGTCATCCTCATCATGGATCCTGACAAGAAAGGGGCTTTGAACTTTGTTGGCAGTTGTGGTGGCCAGAGGCCAAGGCCGTGGCATCACCAATATTGACAGAGGGGTGGTTGTCCAGGCAGATCCTGCCAAAGGGGAGCCTGCCATAGGGAATGGGCGGTGGGGAGGCTTGGGGTTGCTTTTGCTTTTTCCTGTCAAGGAGCATCTTCTGGGCGGGGTGGGTGGAGGGTTGGGGGTGGATGGGTGGATTAAGTCAGGTTGCTTCACCCACTGGGAACTAGAGGTGTAGGACCCAGCACCCACAAGTTTTTCGAGGCAGATTCAAATGTAAGAGGCTTAGGAAATGATTGACTCCAAAATACGAAAAGAGAAACTGTAAAGCTAAAATTAATAAATGTCATAATGAATGCATTCAGGCTTAATTAATTATTAAATGTAGAGACCAAAACAATTTTATTACACTCGAAACCAATTTGTAGGCTTGGTTTCCTCATTTTGCAACAATTCTCCAGTGGGCACGTGGCTCTCCAGAAATCACAGCAATTGTGAAAGACTGGTAGTCAAACAATTTACCAAGCCAAGTTTTAAAATTCCTTTCAAAGTTTTTTAAAGCAAGAAACTACACACACACACACATGCACGCACACACACACTTAATGTGGGAGCATGGCTATGTTTCATATGTTGAAACTGTCAGGGTGAGGCCTCCGAGGTCAGAATGAGGGCTGGATTAGGGCAGTGACGGGGAAGGGGTGCGTCGTGGCGGGGACTCTGGCTGCCTGGTATTAGGACTCACTTTCATGTCCCAGGAGCCGTGCCTGCGCTCGGCACGCCTGATCTCAAACACGCCTCCGTTGTAGGCATAGCTGGTGTTGTCTCAGGCGAGAGGTAAAGAGAAAAGCACCCATCATCCTAACGGCCCTCGGGAATCTCTTAGGAAGTCCCCATGCTGGAGAAGGACATCTCATTAAGTGCCACACAGTCAGTATTCTGACATTGTTGGAACAGAGTTTTCCTTGCTATTGAGGTCCAGAGGCAAACCACATTGGTTCAAAAGCAGACAAACAGGACGTGCTTCCATAGTGTAGTGGTTAGCACATCTGCTTTACACGCAGAAGGTCCTGCGTTCATGCCCCAGTGGAGCCACGGTCCACGGTCTATGGCCATGCCTACCCTGAACAAGCCCGATATCTGATCTCGGAAGCTAAGCAGGCTCGGGCCTGGTTAGTACTTGATGAGAGACCACCTTGGAAGACCAGGTGCTGTAGGCATAAATAATAATAAATAATCAAAGAATAAATAAACAAACAATAAACAAACATCCTTAAATAGAACTACCCGGTGTGTGGCAAGGTGCTCATGCGACAGGAAATACACAGGGCTGGAGACCAACTAATTCACGTCTCCCCACTCTCACTCGAGAGTGTGTGTGTGCTGAGGGCGGGGAGGGCGCCAAACCACCAATATCTACACTGATGTTACTATCCTTTCATCCCCAAGCCCCACTTTTATTGAACTGGCGTTCCCTAAACACGTTCACGATGCCTAGTCACTCTACATAGGCAGCTCAGGGGAGCAAGGTGCCGAGGCCAAGTTCACTCGGGAGGCCTGACCTACAGAAGCCTTTGCTCTGGCCCTGCTTCCTTCTCTCCCTGCTCTCCGGCTGTGTGTGTGGCCAAAGGACTGAAAGAGGCAGGCTTGGCATTGGGACCTCTGTCCTTCAGCTGGCAGATGCTGAGGCTGGATTAAGCCTAGGGTAGTGAGACTGTGGTACTTGCAGGGGCTCAGCGAGGGCCTGTGTCTGGGGGGATCTTGGATGGATAAGCGATGATGAGGATGACGAGCAACACATCAAGGACAATGCCTAGAGCTAGATAGAGAGACCAGGGACCTACCTGCAGGCGTCCAGTCTAATCTTGAGACTGGCATCAAAAGCAGGTGGGAGGAGGCCAGAGGGCAATTGCTAAGGTGACACTGGTTCTCCACTTTGGGGCTTGGAGCTAAGGCAGCCCCTGCTTCTCAACCAGCACCCCACATACCAGGGCGTAAAACAATCCCAGCTGTGATCGCTGACGTGCACGAAAGCTTTTCATGGACCAGGTGTGGCTCTTGCCGTGTCCCCTGCATCAGCTATAATGCTCACCCCAAACCTGGCAGGAAGATCCTCTCTCTACCCCCTTTTTCCAGATGAGGAAACTGAAGCTCAGAGAAGTTCCGAAACCGGCTGGAGGTCACACAGCTGGCAAATGGCAGAGCTGGAATCTGGCGGCAGGTCTGCCATCTCTAACCCTGGCCCCTCACCCTGCCGGCCTCTCTGGGCTGGTGGTCCAGCAGGGCTCAGGGCTGGCTGCCCTCAGTTCCAGAGCTTGGGCTGAGGAAGAGAGGTGAGAATCCTGACCTCTGCACTCCCGCCTCGCCTTCACTTCTATTAAAGGAGACAAAACAAACCGACTGCGGTGCCGGCCCAGGCTGACTCCAGCCACGGAAGGGGAAGCTGTGGCCTTTGGATGCCTCCAGGAGGCTGACGTGGGGGGGCGAGGGACATATTGTTACCAGGATCCGATGGGTACAGGCTGGAGGGGGAAATTCCAAAACCTTTGGCACTGGGGTGGGGAGGGAGCAGGGCGACGGGCAGTCCCCGAGGTCAGGCAGGGCGAGGCGGCATGCTGGGGCAGGCAGTTCTGCCTGGAGCAAAATGCTGGCAGTGAGGTCGAGGGTACTTCTCGGGGAGAAGTCCACAGCTTTGCTCAGATTGATCTCAGAGCGGTTCGTGACTCAGAAAATGCCACGGCATATCTCGTTGGTCCAGAGCGCGGCCTTTGGTGTCAGAGAGACCTGGGTTCACGTCCCCATTCCTCCCTTCCCGAGCTGCATCTGTCGGCAAATGACTTGCTTTCTGAGCCTCATTTTCCCCAACTGCCAAATAGGGATAATGATACACTCCTCAAAGGACTGGGGAGGGATGAAGCCCCTGGCACAGGGGAGGCACTCAGTTCTCGGCATTTCCCTCCGTCCCCCTTTCGCTCGAAGCAGATGCCCGAGTCTGCTGGCAGGATGCGTGATCCGTGCGGGCATTTTATTTGGCAGTTACGAGCGCGAGATTATCCCTCGCAAGGCCTTCATTATGGTGCTGCTAACAATACCACAGATAAGGCAGGAATGCTCCTGCATGCCAGCCTCCAGGTGATTATAACATTTGGGTAAATTGCCTTTTGTCTCCTGGAGAGAAGGATGGCGGGAGGGGCTGTGCAGGAGGCTCGCTCAGCCATTTTGCAGAAGCCACAAGGGAAGCGTCAGGGACAGCCTGGCTGGGGCTTCAGGAGGAGGCCTGGTTGGCGGCAGGAAGGCGGGGTCCAGCCCCAGCTCTACCACAGACAGGCTGTGTGGGGTCGGGCAGGTGTTCTGTCCTCTCTGGGTCTCCGGTTTCTCACCGGTCAGGTGAAGGCAGTGGCTTCAAGGTCAGAGGAGTCTTGGTTTGTCGGTGACATTAAAAAACTCTTCGGCCCGTTCTTGAGCAAGAAGGCGGGCAGAGAATGCTCAGGAGGAAAAGAACCCGCTCTGCAGCCTTACACTCCTGGGGTAACTTTGTGTCTCTGCGCTAGGAGAAAGGCCCTCGGTTCGTTGTTCCTTTCACTAGGTAAACCCCAGCTTCTAATTCAGGATCAGCTCAAATGTCACCTTTAGCTTTGCGTCAGCCAGACCTGGGTTCAAAGCCCAGCTCTGCCACTTACCACCTGTGTCACTTTGGGCAGAGCATTTCACCTCGCCTCCGTCTCATCACCTGTGAAGTGGAAATACTGTACTAAAGGCCACTATTTCACAGGGTTGCAGTGAGGACTAGAAGAAATAAACTGAAATGTGTGAAATGCTCAAACCAGTGCCTGGACCTTGGTAAGCACTCAGCAGATGCTGATCATTCTTATGATCCTGCCTTTCCACCTGAGCTAAAATGGACTCCTCTGAATAGCGAGAGATCCGTTCCTTCACCGCCACGTTAATGGCTGCGTTGTATGTTATTGTGAGAATATGCCATCTATTATTTAATCAGGTCGTTCCTGTTCGACATCTGGGATGTTTCCAGTTTCCTACTGTTTAAAGAATCCCGGAGAAATCTCAGAGGACCGAGTGGCCTTTCATTCCTAGGTGTGCACTACGCAGCTTGTGCACAGGTTGGGTGGGAGCAGATGAATGAATACCCATGTCTGGGCATGCGGTGCCCCTGGCTCTGTGGACAGATGACCTTGGAGCTGGCCTGGCCAAGTAGACAGAGGGAAAGCTCCAGAAGCAGATGAGCCCGAGTGTGAATCCCACTTCCTGCCAAATCTCCCGGGGGGAAATTCTTGAACCTCGCCGAGCCTCAGTTTCTTCATTTGTCAAATGGGGGGTCATGCGCATACTTCCCTCCCTCTTAGCCAAGTGCTCGGGACACGGTAAATGCTCAGTCAGCGTCGACCGTCACCAGTCACCACGTAGTCACCTTCCCCCTATCCGTCCTCACGCTGGCGAAGCCAGAGTCACCTCCCAAAGACTGCGGATCGCACAGGCCAGGTCGCCTTTGGGACCCCCCAATCACACCCCTTCTTCCCACTGCCCATTTAACCGAGCGCGCATTCAAAGGAGGCTCGTGATGTTGATTTTTAAATTCTGTCGGGAACCCACAGGTTCAAATGCAGAGGGGCCCCCTCTGCAAATAATCACGGGTATGTGATATTTTTAAGAAGCCCAAGCCATTGTTTCTGATTGAAGGAAAGTTGGTGCTATTTTAAAGAGCAGCACGATCGAGCGTGGCGTTATCTCTCTAACCACTGGGAATTATACGCTGCTTGAAAGATTTGTGAGCTCTAGGACATTTGCCAGATGTGCTTGATTCGACATTTCAGACAACAAAGGGGATAATGTTGGCGGGAATCTTGACGGCATTTCTGATGATCAGGATATTCTTTGAGGATGGTACTGAGACCTTTCGGGGAAGAATTTCAGCTTTCACACAAACTAATTTGGGATGCTCACTCTCTGTCTTCCACAAAGCAAATTTAGTTCATTGTTCGTTGTATATGTTAAAATGGTTGCGAGGGTTTTTTCCTTTGAATATTAATAATGTGCCTTTCATCTGAGACATTCGCCTGGGGTGTCATTAATTGCGGGGAGGGAGTAAGGATTAGTGGTGCGGTTATTTTGCACACGATTCCTGCTAATAACGTTGAGGCAAGCAACAGCCACAGGAAGAGGCACACGTACAAGCGGCTCACAGTGGCTCTGGCTTATCCTTTCTGAGAGGAATGGGAGGGTGGGGGTAGGAGAGGGAAGGGTTGGCGTATTCTCCCAGTTTCCCACCATATTAAAAGCTAATTATCCCATATAGCTTCAAATGCTTCCTTATTGGCCCACGGTATGTCAAGGACCCTTTGTCAAATAAGGCAGCAGTTTGGGAACTGTGCTATTTTTGTCTCACAACTCTAAAACCAACCTTTTCATTTGTCTAGAAACGTCACTGGGGTCCCACTGGGTGCCAGGAACTGTGCTCGGTGGAGGAGCAACTGTGAATGGGACAGGGCCCTGACTAGGAGCAGAGATGGTTGAGAAAAGAACAAACTATGGCACAAAGCCGGAAGAGGAATAAAAAAACAGAGTTTGGGCAGAGTTGGGTTCAACCCTGACTCTGCCGTCAGCTGTGTGACCAGGAGCAAGTTATTAACCTAACAGAGACCAGGTGTCCTCATTGCACACTGTGGCTCCCGAAAGTGACCCATTTGGGATGGTGGGAAAGAGCAGAGGAGATGAGCAGGTAAGGCGCTTAGTGGGGACCTGGCAAGGCTCCCCCACTCCCCCACAGTGGTCATGCGTTTCCCCTCTTTGTGTCCCCTTGTTGTGGATGAGAGCCACCGGTTTGAGGCCTGTGAAGCAGACGCTTTTCCGCTCTGTGAGGGGCAGGAAAATACACAGTCTTGCACTGCATAACGGCATTTCAGTCAATGACAGACCGCATAATCTGATGCCAGCCTCACAGGATTGTAACGGAGCTGAAAACCTCCTGTCACCTAACGGCATCCGAGCCATCGCGAGGTCGTAGTGTGACACATTACTCACCTGCTGGTGGTGAGGCGGGTGTAAGCAAACCTACTGTGCTGCCAGCCTCATAAAAGTTAGCACATACAATTGTGTGGCATACACAATACTTGACAACGACAGTGACGACCAGGCTGCCAGTTTATGCATTTACCATACTGCACTTTTGATCATTATTTGAGAGTGTATGCAGGTATCTCGTGTTTACTGCGTCTTGTGTTGTTTTGGACAATAACCTGCTATACAGGCCTGCAGCCGAGGGGCGATAGGCTGTCCCATACGGCTTAAGTGTGCAGTAAGCTACAGCATCCAGGCTTGTGTCAGTCTGCTCTACTATGTTCGCACGATGGTGAAATCACCTAACGACACGTTTCTCAGAACGTATCCCCGTTATACAGCAGTGTGTGAATGTAAAAGACTGTTTTTATTACGAAAAATAATAGGCTGCTCATTATGGGCCTGGGGCTGAATTTTGTATAATTTGTTGAAGAAGATGAGGGACTTGTAGGCAGGTCCCCTGCCTGCCTGGCCTCTTTTATAAACAATGACTCAGATCTGACTCATGGGACCTGTGTGAGGTGCAGGCGACCTAGTGACGAATCAGATACAGTCACATAGCACCTGCACTCAAAAAGCTCTCAGTCTAGTGGGGAGACAGGCAAACAAAGCGACGTCTACTGTCACAGGCTAAGTGCTGGTAGAGAGGCTTGTGGGGGCACAGAGGAGGGACGCCTACCCCAGACAGAGCAGTGGAGGGAGTGAGGGAGAGGTTGGTTAGGGAAGGCTGCTTAGCACAACAAGCCGCCCATCGCTGGTCTGGACCCTTAAGAGGATTATGAAATGAACTTAGTGTATAGCAACCAGCATGTAAAACAGCTAAATAGAAAATACCAGAGTACGTCATACGTACAAAGAATACATACACATGTGTGTGTGTGTGTGTGTGTGTGTGTGTGTGTGTGTGTGTTTGTGTGTGTTCTGGGTCATGATATACATCTTTCCTCAAGGCCAGCCAGAGTCCGAAAGTTTAAGAGCCACAATCCCAGAGAATTCTTGCTTGCCTGGATCCCCAAAGCCTGGCACATGTAGGCAGTGGAAGACTTTTTGATGAGTGGAAGGATGGATCCAGTAAGCAGGTACCATCCTCCCACTTAAGAAAGACCTTCTCAGAAACCCACGTCTAGGAAACCCAGGTTTATCAAGCAAGCTTGCAGTTTGCAGCTTAGCAGTCCAGGGTTTTCCAGCCAGGCCTGCAAAAGGCTTTTTCTGCCTGGGGAAAAGCAGCCAGCACCAGATGGTGGAGCTGAGGCTCCGAAGGCGATCCTTCTTGGTGCCCCAGCCTGTGACCCCTCCCGTAAAGTGAGCCTCACCTGCTCTTGACCCACCAGGCGGCATGTGCTCCATAACAGCAGTGGCTCAGGCCACCGCCTTTACTCTGGGAAGGCCTCAGCCACCCACCTCAGGCCTGAATGGCCAGCACCCCTGCACCTTTAGGATGTCAATAGGATGCACTGTTTGTGGGGTCAGACCAGAACGCATGGAGAAAGGGCCCCGGGAAAAACAGAAGGTGGACAGATGCTCAAATCCGTCCCTAGAAGGGTGAGCCGAGTAAAGGGTAATGACTAGGTGGCCATGAACAGAGACTTCCTTTTAGTGGTTTGCAGGACACTCTGAACTTGATCTGTCCTATAATGTCAGGACTCCGTGGCTACCTTTCTCTGCTGTCACAGACTCCTCAGGCTGGAAGGACCCTAGAAATTATTCCGCCCAATGCCCCTACTTTACAGATGACAAGAAAGAGGCTGAGAGAGGGAAGGCACTGGCTGAAGGTGAGCCAGCAGGCAGCCTGAGAGCTGGGGCCAGGACTGGGAACCCAGGTCTCTATCCCACTACCAGGGACCCACGGTCCTTCGGATGCCCTTCTCTTGTCCTCCTATCGCATTTTACCCGCTTTGGCCCCTTCTCTAGGTGGAACCAGAGAAATCTTTCTGAAAGACAAATCAATTACTACTCCACCTGCCTGAAACCCTCCGTTGCTCTCCATTGGCCTCAAACGGAAAGACCCCATGATCTTTCCTGTCGCCCTCACCTTTCCCACCTCTCGGGTTTCCTCCCTTGCTCTTCATTCCCTGACACACTGAACTACTTGGCAGCCCCCTGGATGTGCAGGTTTCTCCCCACTTCTCATCCTTTGCACACGCTGTGTCCTCTGCCTTCAATACTCTCCCCAACCCCGGTGCACTTGTCTGCTCTCATTTAGGTTTCATGTTAGATCTTGCTTTTTCCAGGAAGCCTCCCTGGCCTGCTGGCCTCCAGGGCTAGGTATCCCTACTAGGTTCTCTCGCAGCAACTCTGTTGTTGTGATTCATTTGACTGTCGCTCTCTCCTGCACCCTGGGAGAAGATTCTATGATGCTGCTATCACCTTCGTGCCTAACGCAAAGCCAGACCCATAGCAAGTAGTCAAAAAGTATTTGTGAGCCAGAGAATCACCAGTGTCCATTCTTCCCCAAACATCCTAAGACTGGCCTTCCCTTCCCACGACACATTTTTAAAAGAATTTACTTATTTATTTTTTTAATAGAGCAGTTTTAGGTTCACAACAAAACTGAGAGGAAGGTGCAGAGATTTCCCATCTCCCCCCGGCCCCACACATGCACAGTCCCCTCCATGACCAACCAGAGCGGTACCTTTGTTACAACTGATGAACCTACAGTGACACCACATAATCACCCAGTCTGGGTGTCGCACACTCTGTGGGTTTGGACCAATGTCCAACGACAGGCATCCATCATTTTAGTGTACGGAGTACTTTCACTGCTCTAAAAATCTCCTGTGCTCCATCTGTTCATCCCCATAATGCATTTTAAAGTTTATCATCCAGCATGGATTTTGCCCACAGGATTCTGGGAACACAATTTCTGACTCCCCAGTCAAAGACACAACTCTGTGTCTTTGCACGTGCTGATCCCTTTGCCTAGAGTGCTCTCCTCCGAAACTCCTGTTTATGAAATCCTTCCTCATTCCTTAAGACCCATCACTTCTAGGAGTTTTTTTTTTCTTTTTTTTTTTTTTCCCTGACTGATACCCTCCATCTCAGCCAGGTGATCAGTTCCTCCTCCTCAATTTCCCCTCATCCTCCAGGGCCTCCCCTGACCAGGGCCCACATCACATTATACTGTGATTGTATGTTTCTGTGTCTGACTCCCGCACGAGACTGTGAATCTCTACGAGACCAGGGTGTCATTGCAGTGAGGCAAGACTGGAACACAGTTCCAACCTAGAGAGCTGAAAACGAGTCTGCTGCATTGTACCGCAATGCAAGAAAGATTAAACTAACACAAAATTCACAAAATTCACAAAACATGTTCCATGGGACCCTACTTCCACGAACACGCTCTCTGCTGCCCCATCTCCCAACCTAATTTATACAGTGGGGGGAAGGGGCCTTTGCCTTACCACATAAATTTCCCTATAGGGAGAGGGGGCTCTCAGCAGCCAGTACAAGCCTTCTGGTCTACCTGGTAGTGTTTTTCTCATTAGAGAACAGCATTTCGTGACCTGGGTTGTTAGGGGGACCATCGGCTTCTTGAGACTATATGCAGAATGTGCATGTGTGTGTGTGTGTGTGTGTGTGTGTGTGTGTGTGTGTTACATGTATGGTTGTGTGTGTGAATGTGTGGGCTTTTTCCTAGGATGGGGGTCTGTAGTTTTTGTGATTCCTAGGAGAACTATGACTCTAGAAAAGAGAAAGGTTAGGAATCACCGTGTTAAAGGAAAACATTCATGTCCTTATTTGTATATTGCCTTCCTGTGAGTTTGGTCACTGTCGGTCAGCTGTGTTCACTCACCAAACTGGGGTTCTGGAACCTCCAAGGTACCCACCCACCCCACCACCCTGGCTGTGGGGCCAAGCAGCCTCGTGGATCGCATGGGATATCATTCACATCAAGGCCTTTACCCGCGCTGTCTCCTCTGGCTGGAAAACCTCTCCCTGTGCCTTGTGGTCAACTCCCAATTATTCCTTATGCCTCAGCTTAACTGTCATTTCCTTCTTGAAACTGCCTCTGAATTTCCAGTTCTGGATTAGGTGCCCCTTCTTTATGCTCCCACAGCATCATTCCCACCTCTCTGTGCCCTTCCTCCCCCCTCCATCTAGGGCCATGTTTTTCCCTTTCATTGTGCTTGTTCTAGGATTTACTCAACTGTCCATAGTACTTGTCTGCTACCTGTCAAATATAAACTCCATGAAGGAAGGGGTTTGTGGCTAGCTTTGCCATGTTTTGGGGCCCACATCAAGCATAGTGTCTGGCATATGGTAGGTATTCATTAAATACTAGCTAAAGGGGAGCACACAAAAGGTCTGTCACAGTCAGACCACTAATGCCATGACTAGATTTGACCGTCATGAGAATTCTAAATAGTGAAACATTCAGATAACCAGTTTTTGTCTTTTATCAGCAAAAGCTTCTTTCTCACCAAATGCTTGCATACAAGTGGCTACACATGCACAAAGCCACGTGTAGATAAAAGAAGAGAAGACGTGTGCCGTAGGGTGCAGAATAAACATACCTGCATTTCTCAGGAAGCGATTCCTATAGTCCTTGACTACCCTCGTGTTCGGGTTATAGAAGCCATCTCCACAGTCATAACAGCCTTCAGGGATTGTTCTAGGTGGGTCCACATTGGTGAGTTGAGAGATCCCTTGGAAGGATATAATGGATAATTAATTCACCACCAAGGCCAAAGTCAAACCAAGTCCCTGCCAAAGTCCACTTTCAGCTGGTTGCTCAGGTGAACATTGGCTCCACTGTTGGACTGAACACCGGGGGTCCAGAGCAGAAGCAGCAGGAGCAGTGCCCCCTGAAAGGAGCGTCCTGAAAACGGCTCTGTGAGAAGAGTCTTGGGAACTAGACCTCCATCCTCTTTCTTTGACCCCCATCTTCCATTTCTAGGGACACCATGATGAGGGCACAGTTTCTGGAGTCGGAGAGAACCTGAGGATGCCTCAGAGTTGGCCATATAGATAGAAGACAAGCCCAGGGGACAAATGGCATTCAAGGTGTGGACAAAGGCCAGCCAGAGGTGTGAGCCATCACGCCTTACTCGGGAAACCCATAGAGCAGGGCATGTATTGGAAGAACAGTAGGAAGGAGATGGGTCAGGTGGGCAGGTATCAGGTAATGGAGAACCTTGACTTTCACCAAAATTACCACAATAGCTGCCTTTTATGGAGTGCGTATTATATGCCAGGTATCGCGCTAAGCGCTTGACTCCTAATATTTCACTTAATTCTCACAGCAATCCTCTAGTCCCATTTTACAGATAAGAAATCTGAGGCTCAGAGAGGTTAAGTAACTTGCCCAAGGTCATCCAGCTAGGAAGCAGCTAGATACCCAGTTTTGTAACCTGTGTGTTAAGCTGCCAACATCAGGGGCTCCAACACTGGGTGCTTTCTGGAGGTTTCTACCCTCATGGAGGTGGGCAACCTTGCTCAGGCTCTTCCAGCCTTTAACTCAGACCTTCTGGTTCCATGCCCTGTCAACCACACCACAATATCTCACAAGTCAGTATTCGTTTTTACAGTGTGCAAAGTCATTTTCTCATCTGCTATTTTGGATGTAATGTCTGCTCTTCCTGCTCTAGAACCTGACTCTTGTGCATTTTGCAGTCCCTGCCCGATTCCTCCTCTCCTGTGGGTTACTTCAATAGGCCATGGCCAATGCCCATTTATTTAAAATGGTCTTTTGCTTCCCTCTCAGTTCTGGTGTGAAGGAAAGGAAGGGTGCCCGGGTACCTGTAGGCTTCAAGCCATGGCAGATCTCAGTGTAAAACCTCCGATCATAGCTGTCGCAGTAATGCCAGTTCTTTCCGTCATACTGCAGGCCATCCGAGAAGGTGTACGTGCCCTGGAAGACAAGAAGCACACAGGTGGGTCTGAGGAAGCACACAGATGGGCCTTCTTTTGCCAATGAGGGTAGATGTCAGGGAAGAGGTGGCTTTCTCGCTGCCACAGAGAGGAAGTGATAACTGTCACAGTTACTGTGGCTGTGATGCTCAGAAGGAATGGACATAAAGTCTGAGCTCGGTGCCAGGCACTCAAAATGTGGCAACTCCCTGTGCGACCTTGGGCTGATGGCCTACCTTCTCTAGCCCTTGGTTTCCTCATTTGTAAAATTAGGATAATAATCGTACATATTAAATAGGGTTGATTCAATGAGAGTCGAGGAGATAGCACAAGTGAAGCATTTAGTACAGCACGTGGCACGTAGTAAGTACTCAATAAATGTAACGTTATGATCATCCTTTTAAGGTTATCATAGTTAAAAAGGTCAGAACCATCAGCCACTGCCCATTGTCCAAACATGTACATTCTGCTTTTGCTGTCTTAGTGTGAGAGGAAGCCCAGGATGCAGACATCGCTTTGGCCTGCGTGGCAGGAAACATGGGTGGAAATTCCAATACTATTAATTCACAGCGTGACCTTGGGTAAGTCCCATTCCCTTCCTGGGGCTCAGATTCTCCAAGCTGTGAAATGAGGAGTGTTTCTTGACATTTTTTAGGTCATGAGCCAGCCCTGTACACACTTCGTGAAACGGATGTAAGCTATCACCGATCATTTCCCTGGAGAAAACTATAGTCTCATCCACACAGAAACTTTTCTAGAGAAGTCAGGAGTTTTCACTGACTTCCCAAATTCTATCCATGTCCCAGAAACCTGGTTGAGAAGCCTTGGATGACGTCTCATGATAGTAGCAGCAGTGGTGGCAGTAACTAAGAGCTGACACTTATTGCGAGCCTATTGTGTGAACTAAGCGCTCGTGTAGACTGCCTCATTTGCTCTCACAGCCAACCTAAGAGATGCCTCGTACTCCTGTGGCAGGCTGAATAACGGTCCTCAAAGATGCCCACATCTAATCACTGGAATCCGTGAAAACGCTGAGTATGCGTGGCAAAGGGGACTGTGTAGATGTACAGGATTAAGTTAAGGATTGTGAAGTGGGAGATTATCCTGGATTATTCTGGGGGTGATGTAATCATGAAGGTCCTTATAAGAGGGAAGCAAGAGCGTCAGAATGATAGAAGATGAAGCGATGACAAAAGCGGAGGGAGAGGAGGAGATGTGATGACGGGAGCAGAAGTCAGAGTGATGCGTGACCACGAGCAAAGGCAGGCAGGCAGCTTCTAGAATCTGGAAAAGGCAAGGAAATGGATCCTTCCATAGGGCCTCCAGAAGGTATGCAACACTGCTGACCTATCTTACAGTTCTGACTTCCAGAGCTGTGAGGTAATGTTTCTGTTGTTTTAAGGTACTGGGTTTGCAGCAATTTGTTACAGCAGCAAAAGGAAACCAATGCAACTCTTGTCCCCAATTTATTAGACGAGGAACAAGAGTCTCAGAAAGGGCAAGTCATGGGCCCAAGGTCACACAATTAGTGGTTTAAATGTACTCTGGATCAGAAAGAGAGAACCCCAGAGCCCTCTCGATAGCAAGAGGAGGGAAGTTCAGGGCGTCTGATAGAGAAGGCCAGGTGCCACGTGTCAGGAGGGCTCTTCCTGTCTGAGGCTTATCCCTCTGCAGCCCCTCTCCCAGGCTGATCACCTTAATGGCCAATCCGTTTTCCCAAACGGCATCATATCGGCTCCCGCTGGGGAAGTACAGGGTTCCTTGGCCGTGAAACACACCGTCCTTCATCTCCCCAACGTATCTCGTTTCGGTAGGGAGGATATATTCTGCATTGCCCTCCATCCTGTAAGGACAAAGGGAAATCACTGAGCCCTGCACAGCAGCTGGAGGATCAGAGCCAGCAGGCACGGGAGAGCAAGTGGGAACCTCATCATCCTCAGAGTCCTCAGACTTTATCGTCCCAGCAATATTCTGCTCAAAATCAATTTTTTTTTTGTTTGTTTTGTTCCTCTCAACAGCTCAAAAGAAAAAGGGCTGTGTTGTTGATAGAGGGTGGGCAGAGTTTGGCCTGTTCCTCCTTCCTTTTTTCCTAGAGGCTGTCCTGGAGTCTCACGCTGTCCGTGGGAACACCCCTTGGTAGGCTTGGAGAGGAGAGCGATGTGCCCAAAGCCCCCCAGTAAGTACCCTGAAGCAGAGACTAGGGCCAGGTTTCCTGCAGTCGGCTCTGTGTCTTTCCTGCTAAGGCCAGCCCCCCTCCTTGCCCATTACACCATAAGTGGGATATTTGGAAAACTGTGAAACTTGGACAGGATACATAGGTTCAAATCTTACTTCATCATTTCCTAGATGTATCATCTTGGAGACTTTCCTAAACTTTTCTTTCTTTTTTTTTTTTTTCTGTTTTCCTTCCTTCCTTTGTTTCTTCTTTCCAACGAATATTTACATGCACCTGCCAGGTGTCTTGTTGAGTTTGGTTTGCTAGATACAACGTGGACACAATGTGATTGAGGCAAATGCGATCCCTGCCCCTGGGGTGGGGCTCACAGTCTCTTGGGGGACAAAATTAAGCAATTACATAAAGGGTGGTAAATGCCATGAAGAGGGAAGACAGGCCCCCACAAAAAGCACTGGGCAGGGACACTTCAACCAGTGGACCAGTTTCTTTGTTTATGAAAGGTTGAGATTAATGCCCCAAATTAACCCAGATAATGTGTAACAGTTTCCTAGTCAATGGCCTGACATATAGAATTTGCTTTCATTCCAACCTTCATTAATTCTGCATTCTTCCCCATTAGCCGGAAGTCACGGCTCCTAACTTCTCTAGGCTTTGTTTGTACTTCTGCTGGATGCTTAGCACTTTCTGCTTTGCAGTATAATTATATATCTCCTCTCCCATATTTAAGCAAAGCATCTTGAGAGGAAGGCTTCTGTATCCTCGGCAATTAGAATCATGTTTCTTCTTAAACAGGTGCTCTATAAACATCTACTGACTAAGAAGTGAAAAAAACAAAGGCAAGGAAGCTGACTGAATGGGGAAGTACAGGCTATACCACTGTAGCCCAAAGCAGGAGGGCACTGCGGTTAAAGCACAGCTTCTGAGCCAGGCCTGGCCTGGATCCACTTCTCTGTGCCAGTGTGGCCTTGTACAAGCCCCTTCACCTCTCTGAACCTGAGTTTCTCACCTGTAAAAGGGGATAATGACAATAACCCCCACCCCCAAAGTTGTTGAGATAATTAAATGAGATAATGGCTGTGAAACTGTAGCAGAATGACTGATAATTACTAAGAGCTCAAAAACGATTTTGCTTTTAATCTACTGCAGAAAGAAGTCTTTGTTTCCATTATCTCTGCTTGAGATCACATACTTTCTAAGCATAGTTTCTATATAAACCCTTTTCTGAGATTAGACCCCTACCTTTTTTTCTTTTTTACTGCAAATTGGTCATCATTGTCCTTCTACAGACCTTCTACAGACATCTCCAGTTCACCCAAAGTGGAACTCATTCTTTCCTCCTCCGAAGCAGCCTCTCCACAGAGTTTTCGATTTCCATGAATGGTATCAGAATCCTCCAGGTTCAAAGCCTGGAGCTGGGCACTGGGCTGAGACTGGAAACAGTCTCTGAGTTAGACTGAGAGCCTATCAGTTGCCAAGTTCTGGCAATGAAGTCCTCAAATCCAAGTCTACATTTTTCTCCTTCCTGCAGCCCTACTGCCTCTGCTATGGCCCAGGGTCTTGCTGCCTCTTACTGAGACAACTGCAATGGGCTCTGACCTGATCTCTTCATCTCCACTCTGCCTCCCCCCTCCCTTCCTCTCCCTTCCTTCCTTCCTTCCTTCCTTCCTTCCTTCCTTCCTTCCTTCCTTCCTTCCTGTCCTCCCCTTTCATTTTCTTTAATTTATTCAAAGTGAAAAGCCTTCATTCTAAATTCAAATTAAAAAGAGCAAAAATAGAGCTACTTTATCATGAAGACTTCAATCCATAATGAGGATACAATGATCATATCTCAAATATCATTCATTCATTCTCTTACTAATTTATTCAGCCACCAGTTATTGAGTGCCTAGCAGCCATGTGCACTGTGAGGAAAAATGCAGAGATAAAGTAGATTGTCTAATGCCTAGTCCTGCCAAGGATCTATCAGTGGCTCTTCCTGCCTATAGAGTTGTGCACAGTATTGAAATCTCCCTAGGCCAGAGCGCAGACCCATCTTTCCAGCTTCCACTCTCACTCTCTGCTAGGCACACCCTAAACTCTGGCCCAACTGAACTGCCTGCTCTTCTCCTTATATGCCCTTAGAGTTATTGCTTGTGCTGTCCCTTCCACCTAGAAATATTCTTCACCTTGCATCTCCACACACCTAAATCTTCCCCAGGCTTCAGGGCCCATTTCAAATATTATCTCTTCCATGAAGCCTTCAAGGACTGCCCCAACTCAGTGTGTCCTCTGTAGTGGCCCAGCAGGAGCATTCTAGAGAGCTCTGCCAAATGCCAACTAGGTGACTTTGGGCAACTTATGTCAT
The DNA here is from genome assembly GCA_030015415.1 of Cynopterus sphinx. Lineage (NCBI taxonomy): Eukaryota > Metazoa > Chordata > Mammalia > Chiroptera > Pteropodidae > Cynopterus > Cynopterus sphinx. The sequence continues at coordinate 121,015,178 of CM057385.1, read as the reverse complement.
TACACTGAGCTTCATTTTCCCACCTATAAAATGGGGATGATAATATCTATCTCATTGGTTTACAGTGAGGAGGAAGAGATGCAGATAAAGTCACTGAAACAATCATCTCAGTTGTTACTTATTGGCAATAAGCCAACGAGGTTATAACCTCCAGGAGAGCGAGGACCTGGGCATTGTTTATATTCTTATCCCCATCTCTCAAACTGGCAGAGAACAAACACACATAGGCACAAGGATACATGGAATGAGCGTCTCTCAGCTCTGCCGCTTGAGCCAGTGCCTCCACTCCGTTGGGTCTCACTTTTCGGAGCTGCACAATGGGAATAAACAATCCTCCCTGGAATGGGGGTGGTCTCGAAGGTGACAAGGGACGGTTTGTGAAAGTGTCTGGTACGAGGCCCTTTTTAAAGGTGAACAGATCTCTGTCTTTTCCCAGTCACAGATGATCAAGACCTTAGGGACTCCAACGAGGCCCTCCCTTACCTTCCGTCTACAAATTCCCCAATATATTGGCTCCCCGTGTACTCCATGGCACCTGCCTCCAGCGGACGGCGGTTGGGATCCCCGGAGTGTCAGTCACCGACGCCTCACCATGACAACCGGGGAAATGGGCGTGGCCATGGCGAAGCCCCGCCCCCAGAGGCGCCGCCGCTCCTGGCACTGCGCATGCTCTGTGGCTCGCCGTGCGCCTGCGCGCCGGCGCGCCGGCAGCTGCGCATGCGCAGGCGCGCGGCGGTGCCCTGCGCGGTCGAAAGGGGAGTTCAAGGAGACGGGGGCGACGCGGCTGCAGGTGCCGCGTCCCGGTCGGGGCGACAGCCGCCATGCCGGGGATAGTGGAGCTGCCCACTGTGGAGGACCTGAAAGTGCAGGAGGTGAGGCTCGTCCGGAGGACAGGCAAGCGGCGCGTGGGGCCGCAGCCGCTTCCCGGGCCTGGGCCTGGGCCTGGGCCTTGCTGCGGCTCAGCAGACCCTGGGCCCCGGGACCGCCACCCCGTGTCCACCCCCCCCAACAGATCCACAGGTCAATATCCCCGGAAAGCCCCTTCCTTGCTCAACGTCGGAATCGCCCCGCCCCCGCCGAAGTGGTTCGAGAACTCTTTCCCCCTCCCCCCACAGCGACCCGCTTTCCCTGAATTGAGTGGTTCTTCTTACTAAGCACCCACCAGGGCCACTTGACTTAACTTTACGTCACTTAATACTCAGCACCGTCCTGCGAGGTGAGTGTACAACGCCGGGTGCTCACAGTCGAGGTGGGGACAGTCCCCTTAAAGTCGCACCCTCGGTGCGGAGTGCTTCGGAGTGGAGGAGCTAGGAAGCCGCAGAAAAAAAGGAGATAAGGTCCTGGAGCGAGAAATTGCCAACAGCCCAGGGAAGGTGCTTGGGTGATATGACTCGTAAAGCATTCAGTTATTGAAGAGAGACCATTTGAATAAATACCCTATGAACACACACTGGAAAGTAAGAGATAATGTCCCTGCTCTCTCAGAGTGTATCATGTAACAAGGAGACAGACACAGAGAGGCAGTGACAGTTCAGTGTTGTTAGTACTATGAGAAGTGAGTACTAATTATGTAGTACTAAGTACAATACTGATTATAGCAAACATGATCGATCAAGCCTTCTCTAGATGTCAGGCAATAGGATTTACATAGGTTAATTCATGGAACCCTTGCTGGCAACACTATGAGGAGGGATGTAATTGGTCTCTCCTAAGGAAACAGGTCCTGAGAGAAGCGATTTGCCCAAGGTCACCCAGCTAGTAAGTGGTAGAACTGGAATGTGAACCCAGTCTGATTCAAAACCCATGCTTTTAAACTACTGCATTAGCAGAAACTCAAAAGAGTGAGAAGGCTTAGCAGAACCTTCTGTGTTTAGGGAGACAAGTGCTGTTGGATGGGACTCTAGTGTTGGTGGGACACAGCAGTTGCTGAGCCAGGAGTGGGATGTACATTCCGCAAGGCCAGACTAGGATGCATATTCTGCAAGGCCAGACTATGCAGTTTGGGCTTTATCCTATAAGTGAGGTGATGGAGAGTGGTAGATGGATTTAAAGCAAAGGAGTGTCATGGTAGGTCTGGATAATAGAAAGATCAGGCTACACTGGAGGAGAGAGAGGGCAAGACTAAAAATTATGTGCCAGAAATTATATCTCAGGCACTGTGTTAAGTGTTTTACATGCACTACCTAATCTTATATGCCTGTGAGAATGGCAGCTATTATTTTCCTCAGATGAGGAAACTTTTAGTTGTGTTCAGGGATTTTATAATAAGGTGACATTTACTAAAAGTAAGGGGTTGGGTACTACCAATAGTTTTGTTTCTTAGCACTACTGTGAAGCTGCAAGTATTTTATGTCTGGAATAAACTTGCCTTTAGGCTTCACATAGTTGAGTTGAGAAACATAATTACATAAATAACTAAAATGTAAGAGAAAGTATGATTAAATAGTGTGGAAAAGGGGCAGACATGGTTTAAGAAAAGAGTAGGATTTGAAGTAGTATCTAAATTCTAGGCCTCACTGCTCAGTTACCTTGATTAGTCACTTTTAGCATATACATAGTTATTTTATTTGTAAGATGAAGTGATTCCAGCTATATAATTCTCTGGCTTTAAACGGGACAGAAAGCACTTCTTGGGCATAACATAAGAATTTATAGGCAGAGATGGAGAGAAGAGCTTTCTAAATGAGGATAAGATCTAAGCAAATATAAGAAGATGAGAAAATGCAGGGGTCCCAAAATGAGTTCTGGAAACAGTGAGTTCGGTGTTCTGAGAGGGCAGCAAGAGGTCCCTTTTTGAGGTGTCAGGGGGAAAAGACTAGAAAGGTAGTTTGGATCCAGAAGGCTTTGAATACCCTATAAGAAGTTTAGGCTTTATGCTGCTGTTAAGCTTGAATCTGTCAAGGGTTTTGTTGCTAGTTTGTTTTAATAGCAGAATAAAATAAGAATTATCTTTTAGGACAATCACTCCAGCAACTCTGAAGTATGGATTAAGTAGAAGACAAGAAAAGCAGGGAGACTAGTCTTGGTGGCTGTTGAAATAAATGAAGATATTAATGAGCTCAACACAATTGGTGACTGTTTACAGAGAAGAAAGAACAAATTTGCCTAGAACTGATCAGATTTAGCAATGACTTAGGTATCAGAATCAGGAAAGTTGAGGAATCGGTGTCAGATTTGCAACCTGACAGTGATAATGGTGAAGCCAGAAGAAGGAGCAGGTTTGAAAGTCAAGTTAAACACATCTTGGACTTTGCTGACTTTTAAGTTATGACACTTCTTCATGGAAAAATTGTCAGAGCTTTGGCCTAGACACTCCCTTGTACACATTGACAATTTTCAATGTGTAAAAATAATAGCTAATATTTATGATGTGCTTTCTTATGTGTTAGGCACTGTTCTTAATGTATTTGTATGTATTAACTTATTTAATCATAACAGTTCTATCACATAAGTACTGTGATTCCCCATTTTATATAAATTAAGTAAAATATAAGCTATAATATAAATTAAGTACTGTACAAAGGTGCAGACATGGTTTAAGGAAGAGAACAAGACTAGAAGATTGGTTGTAGCTTATAAGAGTCTTTGCTTCCCTTTCTACACCTGCAGACTGATATAAACCTGCTGTGCAGTGAGGCTTTTGTCAGGATAAATCAGGAAGGACGTTGAAGTTCTGTGTTCTTTGAGACAAAGGGAGTGAATGGATTTGAGAGGGCATTCACAGTAAGCAGCTGTCAGGGATATATCTTTTGGAATTCGTCAGTCTCAGTGAAGAAGCAGGAGAAGGGACATGATGACATCTGATGTTCTTTGCCACCTCAGTTGATGCTGATGTAATGGGAAGAGGCCTGATTGGAGGTCACAGTCTCTGGATTCCAGTTCCATGGTTGTCACCAGCTGTGTCATCTTGAACATGGCTCTCTGTCTTCCTCAAGATAGATTCAGTGTGGTTAAGACCTCTACATTTGTATGAGAGTAAAGCAAAGCATGCCACAGATTTCTTGGGGCATGATAGCTATGAAGGCATTTATGTTACTAAATCAGTTTGAGTCTTGATTTTTATTCTCCCAGCTCCTTATGGGTAATACAGCAAACAAGTACATACCACTAATTAACCTAAAACTATTATTATGAAAAACTAATACAAAATTTTACAGATTTTTAAACAAATTTATTAGAATTATCATGGCAAATTTCACTTAAATCGTAAGATCACCTTTGGTGATTGTAACAGTTGTAATATTAGTTGACATAGTCACAACTTGATTCTCTTCCTAGAATGTGTAGATAAATTACTCTCTTCATCTTTCCTTGCCTTTTAGTAATAATTCAAACTAAGCTGTATGGAATTCATGAAAAATGAAATTACAAAATTCTTTATTATAATAAAAATATAAAATTGTTTTCACAAAAAAATTTATAATAACATATTTGCAAATCAAATCCAGTGTTATATTAAAGCATAATACACAATGACAGGCTAGATTTTATTCTGGATACACAGTGAGTGAGTTTTAGAAAGTCCAAAAGTGCTCTACATTACATTTACAGGTTAACGTAAAAGAAACCCTAACATTCCAGTCTTTCCTGGTGGAGAAAACAGCAGTAGTAAAATGACTTAGGAATAGAAAGAAACTTTCTTAATGAGGAATATCTAAACTCTGTTCCAAACACTAGCAAGAAATGTCATTGCAAACTGTGCTTTAAAGATTAGAAAAAGGCAGGGTTGCTGGCTGCCATTACTGTTCATCTGTATTATCCTGGCGGTTTTGGTCAGAGCAATAAGATAGGAAATAGAGGAAGGAGAAGAAGAAGATATAAGTATCAGAAAGGAAGGGTGGCAGTTTTTATTTATAAATGAAAGTATTCCCATTAATTCTCTTAAGTTCTGTATCAGAACTAACAAGAGTTCAGTAGCTATGGCTAGAGAGAAGGTACAGTATACACACAAGCAGTAACCAATTTGAAAATCTAATAGAAAAGAATCCTATTTTGGTAGGACTAAAAATGTTAAAATACTGAGGAATACAGGAGAAATGTGCAAGGTTCCTATATGAAGGAAACTCATTTCAACTGAAGAACAGAAAAATGACCTGAAGAAATAGAGACACTATGTTCTGGATGAGAGGGAAGAATTCATGTTTTCTTACTTCTTTTGTAACTATTGTATCCCTAACAGCTACTTGTGCTAGTCACTGTTTTGACTGCTTGGTGAAACACAGTAAGCATTGCATTTAATTATATTTTGGGTTAGGGAGAACCAACAGCTTTACAGCATTGGATCTCTGTTGAAACCAGTTTGTACCCTCTTGAAGCTTAGGTTCTAGTGGTCACACATGGAGTGACCGCTGATGCCAGCTTATACAAAATGATTAGAGAAAGACACTCTGAGGAGGTAACATTTAAGCAGAGACCCAATATTGCACAAGTGCCTGTTCCTTTCTAATTTAACATATAACTAAACTTAGTATAAATCCAGTGCACATTTTGGGGGCATGGGGTGGGGGTCATCTGGAAAAATAGCCACAACAATTTTGAAAAGGAAGAGTAGTGAGGAGGATGGTCCTCCCAGACCACAGAGTATTCTGTTAAGTTACAGTAATGAAAACGTGGTGCTCACCCAGGAAGAGGTAGTGCAGAAGAGGCCAGTGTTACTTTTGCTGCAACAGCTGTTAGGCCTGGGACTGTGCATGTCCCTGTGAGCAAGCTGTAACTGCACCATTTCTCCAGACGGACATAGTTGTAGGGATGGCTACCATGGGTATATGCTGTAATTTTTAAAAATACACAGATTTTAGTACTTGATTATTAGTAATATATCTTTCTACTATGAGATATATTTTACTGTTATAATATTAGATGTGTATTATCTAATAGAGGTAAGAAAACATGAATTATGCCCTCTCATGCAGAATATTCTCATGTTCTCATTTACTTTTATGTCTGGAGAGAAGACTCATGAAATCTCCCCAGAGTTGGTTCCACCCAGAAGCCTCCATTTCCCTTCAGAACCCCCCTTTCTCTGTGATAAAGACCTAAGGATCCTCTTAGGGCCGCCATCTCCTAATGTCTGAGTGAGGATAGTAACGTCAACCTTGTGAGACGATTGGAAGGTGTAGGAAGTCATGGAGGTGAAAGAGCTTTGTGATCTCTAAGGCACTGGAGGTCACAGAGGTGTATTACGGCAGTCCCCATCATTCCTTTCCTCTCCAAGCTATGACAGCTACCTTTGTGTTCTGCTTTGACCAGCATGCTGTGATGTTGAGAAAGTGGTGACCTGGTCACACACCTGTGGTCTTTCTCCCCTGTGCCTTTCCCCAGGTGAAAGTCAGTTCTGCTGTGCTTAAAGCTGCAGCCCATCACTACGGAGCTCAGTGCGACAAACCCAACAAGGAGTTCATGCTCTGCCGCTGGGAAGAGAAGGACCCACGGCGCTGCCTCGAGGAAGGCAAGCTGGTCAACAAATGCGCTCTGGATTTTTTCAGGTGAAGGCCTTTTCACATCAGTGCCGGTTTGGTTGAAACATCAGGTTTGTGTGTCTTGAACAGCCAGCTAGTTAAAGGGAAGGATCGTTTTAATGACTGATTTTAGTAGGAAATGCAAGGCTGTGAAATCAGGTAGACCAAAGCAAACACACAATAAGCAATAGTTATTTTTGTTATTTGTTTTTATAATTTGTCAAGTTCTTTAATCTCCATGAATCTTTTTCCAAATTATAGCATAATTAAGACCCATCTTATGCAGGATTGTCATGAAAAATTTGAATAGACACATAAAAACAGCTAAGTTCAGTGCTTGTTAGCAGGTACCACTGGATTGTTATCTTTATCGTTACTATAGAACACACAGTTACGATGGAAAGAAAAATGGGTTCAGAGCCAAGTTTTGGGGTAGGGTTTGGTGCTTTGATACTGTAAGTAAAAAAAATCTAAATTGTAATTGTAGAGAAACATTTTAACAGCTATATTAGTCATATCTCTGTTAAAAGGGGGTGGAAACTGAACCAAAGGGCATTGGCTCATGTAAGTATAGGCCAGAAATAGGACTGGCATCAGGTAGGGCTGGATTCAAGGGCTTAAACAGTTTCACAACTTTGCCTCTCCTCTTCTTCCACCAGGCTTTTAGTTCTGCTTTCCTGTCGAACTCATTTTCAAAGAGACTCTTTCCTTTCTATAGCAAAAATGGTCACCAGTCACTCTGAGCTGCTATGCTACTTGCTTAGCAAATGTGCCCGGAGAGTTCCACTTCTCCAGTGATGTGAGCAGAGGTCCCTGGCCTGGCGGGCTGATTTCATATGCATGTCTTTGAATCAGTTGTGTTTCAGGCGATAAAATGCTTCTATTGGTGAGGCCCGAGGTGGGTGTGGACTTAGATTTATTTAAACAATATTGTTGAGAGATAGGGAGGGGTTGATTCCCCAAGGAAAATTAGAAGGATGTTACAGAAGAATAGGGAATGACTGCTGGCTAGGCAAAACCCACAGCTGTCCAGTATAATGACGTCAGGGGGAAAACTCAAGTTTCTTTGCATAATAGCTACTTTCCTTCTTTCTTGCTTCTGCTGTCTTTGTCCATGCGCAGAGATATTTTTGTGGTTAAAGTCATACTGTGTCTACATTTTAAAATTCATTTTTCACTTGAAACTGTTGGAAACATTCTTTCAAATTGCTATATTGTCTTCTTGATCACCATTTTTACTGGCTATGTAATATTCCATCAGCAGATAAAAGAAACCTGACCAATTCCTGTTATTAAACATCATTGTCGATTCCAACTTTGGCTGTTTTGCATAAATCTGCAGTGATCACCTTCATATATACATCTTTTTCAGTTTTTAATCAATTCCTTGCCATAAATTTCCAGCAGGGAGATTATTTTATAATAGGCTTTTGACATTTTTTATGGCTCTTGAACTATAGCTGCAATTTTTTAAAGTTCAGTCAGTTTATGATGTTCTCAGCACTATATCTTTATATACCTCACCATCATTACATATTATTTAAATATTTGTTAGGTACAAAGTGGTATTCTATTCTTGCTTGAATTTGCATCGATTTGACTGCTAACAGTTGTTTATTTTTTTTATTTGAGCAGAATTAATGACATTGCCAGGCTGTAAGTTCTCAAATGATTCCACATTTTTTATTTTCTGAGAGAATTTTGGCAAAGCATTTTTCTTTTGGCCTGAGATAGTATGTTTAAGTGGGAAATGTTTTGCTTTCACAAGCCCCTGAGGTGCCTAACTGCCTCTATGAGAGGAATCTCTCACTGCTAAAGTTGCCTGTGTAGGCATTGGTAGATAATGTCTGTTGGGTGTGGGTGCCAGGGTCCAGAATAGAGACCAAGCACTAGAGTAGTAAGTTGCAGGCCGCCTCCTACCACAGAATTTTGGAGGAATGCAAAACACCCATTAGAAACAGTAGCTCACTACCAGGGTGATTCTCATGTGGAGGTTAGGTGGGTACAGTTTTGTGTACCTTGGAAATCCAGCTCAGCGAGGCCAGAGGTACTATGGCTTTGATAGTCCTTCTTCCTTCCTGTTGCACAACCTGCCACCCCCAAGGTTATGTTCAGAATACCTGGAAGGCTACATAAGAAACTGGTAACAATGGTTGCCTCCCAGGAGGGGAACTGAGCAGGAATGGAAAGCAGATTTTTCACTTATGTATTTCCTTCGACCATCTCTGAGGTTCTTCCTGAGCCATGGTAAATAAGAGTCCTGTGTTGAGTGTAGTAAGAGACTTGGAATATGACAAGCAAGCAGTTCATAATTATTCCTTTGGGGGAAGGACGTGTTCAGTGCTTCTTTTACTGCCTCAAGTATGACTTTTACCTAGAATAATGATATTTTATTCTTGCTTTAGTTTGCATTTATTTGATTACTAGGAAGGTTGAATGGTAGGAGAAGGAATTCTGTGAAATAATTGAGGCTTATCCCTTCAATACACAGAAGTTACTTTTTCTTCAACCATTTTTGGTGGTCACAAAATGAATTATTCTTTTTACAAAATGAATTAATATATTGCCTTGCTACTTAATAGAGAGTACCAAATATAATTTAACTTGATTAATAACAGCAGTAATCTCTGTTTTTGTTCAGTGCATTAATAGAATGAGGACCTTGAGTTTTTTGGGAATGTAGGGCATTGTGATTCTGTTTCTGTGATCTGTCACCTGTCAGATTATGCCTCCTTCTTTTCTAAACTTGCTAAACTGATAATTTTTAGAATTGGAGCTAAAGACAAGGAAAAATAGGGTCTGAGTGATTTTTCTTCTGAGCAGAGTATATGTGCCTTAGACCACAGTCTTACGGCAGTTCTTTTTTTTTTCATTTCTTGTTTTAAATTTTTGCTGCATAAAGACATTGGGTTTTATTCCTCAGAGGTCTTTTTTTACTTATTGATTCTCAACCTGAGGATCTCTAAGTTGTAAGTGAGGTAAGAACATTTATTCCCATCTTCCTCAAAAAGCAAGGCTGTGTATTGAGGTCTGTACCTCTTTTTTTTCAGCCACATTTCTGTTTTCATTGTTTTGTGAAGAGCTCCCTGTAACCTAACCCTCTTTTCCAGGCAGATAAAACGTCACTGTGCAGAGCCTTTCACAGAATATTGGACCTGCATCGATTTTTCTGGCCTGCAGCTATTTCGCCGCTGTCGCAAACAGCAAGCAAAGTTTGATGAATGTGTGCTGGATAAGCTGGGCTGGGTGCGACCTGACCTGGGAGAGCTGTCCAAGGTAAGAAGGGTTTCCTGCTTTTGGGCTCACACTCCCACTGACAGGTGGGTAAAGGCGGGAGGTGGTCAAGAAAGGGTCCTCTGTGAGTACAGATGTGATGCAAGAAATCCAAATTTACCTAACAGGTTAATTATACACAGTCCTGAAGAGAGCTTATTTAATAGAGATATCCCTTTAAATAGCTCTTCTAGCATATGCCAATTTATTTGTGGTTAATTGGCTAATTAATGAACAGAAGGGAGTGGATGAAGATAAGCATAAACAAAATGTTAGGGGACACTGTCTGTTGGAAACATTGAGGTTAATTGTGGAATTCATTGGGAAAATGGGATCAGAGTTATGGCAGACTTCTCAGGAACATACCTCATGTGAAAAAAGTACATGCTTTTTCATTTTTCTATTCTACATTTCCTATTTCAATTGTGATACCACTATCTGTTGAAACTTCAAAGCTAGAAACCTGAATATCCTTTTCTTCACTTTCTACTCTACCTTCTTTTATACAGTCATCAATTCCTGTCGATTAGAATCTTCTGGAACATTTTGAATCCTTTCAATGTCTCTGTTTCTTGAATAGGAAACCCTAACCTGGGCTATGTGAATTTCTGGAAGGGAGGCAGATAGATCAATTAGACTTTAGGACACAGTGCGTCCTCTGAAATTGAAGAATATAGGACATAATTACATCTTCATTGTAGGCATGATCTGTGTGGAAAATAAATCAAGTATGTTTCTTAAAAAAAAACAACAACTCTGTAGGAGCTCTCTGTTGCTTGCAGGATAAGGCATCCTCTGCATATCCCAACATTTGAGACCCTTTATGATCTGACCCATCCTTGAGCCTCATTACCCGCCATTCCCTCTGGGACAGCATAGATACGAAGGCATGGAGGGAAAACTCAAGTTTTGAATGGAGACAGATAGATGTAAATCTTGGTTCCACTGCTTAATGGCTATGGGATCTTGACCTTAATATTCGATAGCTTAATATTTCTTATCCTACCATGCCTACAAAATGGGACAGTATTAATCCCTAGTTTTCTGTGAGGATTAAGCTAGCAGGAGTCTGTGTGAATCTCCAGCCTTGTGCTTGGCACCTAGGTCCACAACTAATGTCTTCTGCTTATACATAATGTCTGTGGGTAGTTGTGTGTCATAAGTAGATGAATGACTTAGCAAAATTTTTTTTATATCTAGCTTGATTATTTTATTTCAGATATCTTCTTTTGCTTCACTGAACAAATTTTTAATAATTGATAATTCTAAGTTGGAAAGTGGTGGAACTTACACATTTAATAGTGAAAAGTACCTTTCCTCATTTCTGTCTCATGAAAGGAGAATTAGGAAATCATGCTGTTAAAAGAGAGTATTTATTCATGAATCTGTTAACATTTTTAAAAACCTGTAAAATAAGTATTGTCTTAATTCTTCAAAATTATATTTTTTAAAGAGGATTATCAGTTTTAGTTATACTTAAAGTCAGTATTCAGTCTCTTTCTAGAAAGGTGGTAATCAGCTGGATGAAGCCTAACTTTTAGCTTCATTCACTTTTGCATCCTGTTTTCAATGGATTGTCCCGCCCTCCTATGTTCCCCTAGTGCTGTGGTCCCCAGCATTGGCACCAGGGACTGGTGCTCCTATGAGACTCTAATGCCTGATGATCTGAGGTGGAGCTGAGGCGGTAATGCTGGTGCTGGGGAGCAGCTGCAAGTACAGATGAAGCTTTGCTTGGCCTGCTACTCATGTCCTATTGTGCGTCCCAGCTCCCAACAGGCCACAGACTGGTACCAGTCCATGGCCCGGGGGTAGATTTCGTACTCACTCGTGTAGTCTCAGCTCGTATGTCATGTCCTTCTTTAAAGTTTCTGACTTTCCTAGGCAGAATTGCTCTGACTTGTAATTCCATCATCCTGATAATATTAATATTGAAAATAACTTATGGAGCACCTGCTATGTATACTTCAGGCACTTTGTGTATATTATCCTAATAATCTCGTGAGCTAATAGCCCCACTTTAGAGATGGGAAATTGAAGGTTAAGCAGGCTGCCCACTGTCATTTACCTAGCAATTGGCTTGACCACATACTTTTGCTCCTTTTCTCAAAATTTGAGTATAGCACAAAAGTGGAAATTACTTTATTGTTCTTTCCACAATAATTTGCTCTTTAAAGGGGTCCTTTTATTACTTTCAGTTTGGGAAACATTTTTCTTGATTTATTTTATAGATATCTTGAATTTTTTAATGGAGCTTCAAATGCCAGCTGGAGGCATTTGGAATTATTCATTTGAGCAATAAGGAGCCATTAGTGATCTCTAAGGATAGAAGAGAGATGAGAACAGGGTTTTAAAAACAGACCGCTCTGGACCTGAGGTCAGAAACTTAGGTTCTGGCTCCAGCTCTGGCATTTACCAAGTGGGCCTCCCTCGTCCTCGCCTATGAACGAGAGGCAGTAATCCCTCATAGGGTGGTTATAGTAATAATTGTGCAACCGTGTACCTGAAAGCTCTATTCACAGTAAATGTTTTTTCAATTTATACATGTAGGGAGATGAATCTGGTCATGTTACGTGGGGTGACTTAGAGTTCAGACCACTGGATAACCAGACTGCTAATAGCTACGGCCTTGTGTCTTTGCCCTTTCTGGTCTTGTTTCCATATCTTTAAAATGAGAACAATTTCTGCTGGTTTTCTGGTGGAGATTTTTGTGGCCATCAGGGGCTAGTGTGGGTGTAGACACCTCATCTCATCCCCGTTACCACAGTTCAGCGCTTCACCCTCTCTCCTGGCCTGTTGGCTCAGCTCTGCACTTCTGGTCTCACCACTCTGCAGCATAGACTGCACACCCTCCAGCCCGGGGCGGGACTGAGTTACTTCTGTGTTTCAGATTCCCATCAGATTAAAGTCCAAACACCTCTCCATGTCATTCAGTCCCATTCATCGTCTGGCCCCTGCCCGCCACTGTAGCTGTTACTGAACAAGCACAGGCTTTGGAGTAGGCAGATCTGGCTTTGAGCACTAGTTCCACTGGTAGTCTAGTGGCCCCAGTGGACTCTGCAGAATGACCTCATAGGGGTGTGAGAACGAGGTGGAATAATGTGCCCAGCATCTTCCCCAGCAGCACCTAGGGTGCGGTTAGGTGCCTCATCTCCCTGCACTCTGCGTATAGCCTTGGCTTTGGCCATTCTAAAGACATGCCTCTCTTTTCATGTGTACTGCTCATTTTGTTGGAATGTCTTTTCCTCCCCAGTCATCTTGTCTGGCTCCTGGCTTCCAGCCTTCAGGGCACGTCAGGTGCGTGCACGGCACCCTTGCCTCCAAGCACTCAGTGCACGTCTCGGTCGTGGCGATTTGGTTAGGAAGTCTCGGTCTGTTTTCTTCTCTGACCCCTTCACTGGACTGTGAGCCCCTAGAGAGCAGTATTTGTCTTGTTCCCGTCTGAGTCCCTAACTTCTTCCATGTGGAATCACACACAGTGAGATGTCTTAAGTGTTTATTCGAGGATTAAACGAGTCTAAACATGGTTTCCTGGGCCTTCAAAGAAGGAGCAGAGAGGGACAGTGGGAGGCACATTCATGGTCACAGATGGCTCCACCTTACTTTCTACTTTGCTTCTTTCCTCTCCTCGCACCCTTGCAGGTCACCAAAGTGAAAACAGATCGACCTCTGCCAGACAATCCCTATCACTCAAGATCAAGACCGGAGCCCAACCCCAAGATCGAAGGAGATCTGAAGCCTGCCAAGCATGGCAGCCGCCTTTTTTTCTGGACCATGTAAAACTGGGTCCACGGCCCAAACTCAGTCACACACCCAGACAGCAACTGACGAAAACTCACATGCGGTTTGCATTGACTGATAGAGAGTTCTTTCCAGGATCACAAACATTAACAAAAAGTTAATTTATGTGACTTGGCAGTTATTCTATACCATTTCCTGGACATTAAAAATTTTAAAGGAAACAGTTGTATTTTATGATGTTTTATATAACCTTTTGACCTTTAAAGATGACTTCCCCTTGCTTTTTCTTCCTGTGGTCCTGCCCATTCCTCTCTCTCTTTGCTTTAAGTAGGCATCTGTGAGTGTGGCAGGGGAGCCAAGTTAGGTCATGGAGAAATGACTGGGTAGAGGAAAGGCTTGGTTACCTGAGATGGCTCCTCGGAGTATGTCTTGTTTTCACACATTTTGAAGTCTCAGCTCTCTTTTCACCCAACCTCTCGGACAAATAGATTTCCCTAAAGGTCATACAAGGGAAGCGTCCAGGATAGAAGTACAGAGACGTTTGAGCCTGTGACTCAGGCCATGGGAGGGGCCTCCTGGCTGGGTCTTAGGCAGTCTTGCTCAGAGTTTCTTAAAGAACCAAACTTCCACCACTTCCCCTTGATATCCCATCCTCAAGCATTATAACCCAGATGTTTTTCCTGATAGACAAGGGAGGTGGAGGCTGAGCTCTCAGTTCCAAAGCCAGGAAGTCGGGAGGTCTGAGTGTCAATTCCAAGCTTGGGTGTGTTCCTTAACCTCTTAGGGGAGGTTGAATTTGAGGACAAACTAAAGGGAACGTGCTTATCTACCTCCTGAGCAGGTTAAAGCCACAAGTATTTATAAAGCTCTAGTTCAAAGCACTATTATGTCTTTATTTTCCCTTTCAATGCCTTTTTCACTTCTAGGCTATTTCCTCTACATCTGACTAGGTTACTTTACACCTGACTATGGCCTTGAATCCCATATGACCCTGCATAAGTTGTCTCAGGTCCCTAGGCCTTGGTTTCTAATGCAGAGCTCTGAAAAGTGAAGTTGTTGTGTAAAAGTCTAAAAAGGCTTTTTCAACTTTCATTCTAGATACTCTAAGTGGACAGATTGCTGTGAAGCAGTAGACACAAGGTACCGGGCCTGTTGCCGAAAGTTAGGAGAGTTAAAGCATTACGTGATCTGCCTTCCCTCTACCCCCATCCTGCTCTGACCCCACAGTTGGGAGCATTTTGGGTGAACCTTACTCTCACCTGTTCTGCAAATGTTCTTTGCTAGCGGCCTTTGCCTTATTCTCCAATTTCATGAAGAAAAATAATAGGTTCTTACATTTATAAAACAGCCAAGGCAACATTCATTAACCTCTTGGGGGCCAAGTAATGGGAAATTACCTCTGGCGGGGCAAGTATGAATGTGGCTGCAGATTGGCATTTACATGATACCTCAAGCTACGTGTTGCTTCCTCGGTTCCTTCGGCAAAGAAAGCTAGGATTTGCATAACTGGAAAATAATCAGCACTGTGCTTGTGCCAGGTGCTTTACCTATGTAACCTTCAATGCTCAGAGCCCTTTGAAGGAATTCTCTTTTATGTCATGCCCATTTCACAGACGAAGGCACTGAAGCTTAGGGAAAGGTAAGATGCTCCAGCCTTACGTGGGAAATGGCAGAAATGGGATATCAGTGAAAATTGCTTCTAATGCCATGTTCTTGTCCTTCAAAGTGATCAGTGGTTCTCTGCCTTGGGGGTGTGCTGCGCTCACCTCTGAAGACTTAAGTACTGATGTCTGGATCCCACCCCTAAGGGATTCTGATTGAATTGTTCTGCAGTACGTCGGGGCATGGTGTTTCTGAAAGCTCCCCAGGTTTTTCTAAGGTGAAACCAGGGTATAGGTCCACTGACTGATTATTATGGGAAGCAGGTTCAGGAGGTGAAGTGCTAGTCATAGTGGCCAAGCCGAGATTTAAACCCACATACATCTGATTCCAAAGCCCATACTCTTAATATATGCCACCGCTTATAGATCACCAGGAGATCTTATTCAAATGAAGATCTGATTTAATAGGTCTGGAGTGGGACCTGAGATTTCTGGTGAGCTGCTTGGTGGTGGTCGGTCACTTTGCCAGTCTGTGGACCACACTGAGTAACCAGAGGGAAATGATTGTCTTTCTGAGTGCAGGTTGCATGTCTGGCTAACCCACTGCAGGGTCCAGCTGCAGGCGCTCCCTGAGTGTTAATTCACCTCTTCAGAATCAGAGCAACAAGTCCTGAACTCTTCTTAATGGCTTCAGCTTTCAGTTCTAGGATGTTGTAACTTTTGCCCAAGTTGGACAGCAGTGCTTGCCTTCCCCCACTCCCCCACCTTGCTTTGAATCCCTTGAACAAAGAAACTAACTTTGGGCTTTCCTGTATTCTTGATAGAAGTACACCACCTCGTAGCCTTCTAGGACCGAAGAATCTAAGGAGAGATAAAATTCCTAAAATCTCTCACAACAAACGCATCTCACAATTTCAGTGGGTGAAAGGTCCCAGAACACTCGCAAGCAGTTATTGTGCAGGCTCCCTGAGCAGGGCTCCAAATAATAGAAAGTCTAACTGCTGGTTTGGCTCGAGAATAAGGAGGCTAATTCCTCACATTCCCAAAGGAAATTTATCTGCCCTTTTCCTCGGCCAAGCCTGTTCCTGTCTTCCCTATCTGAATCTATGGTGTCTCCATCCTCTCAGTGTCAAAACATGAGATGCACCTCTGACTCCTTCCGCTCACGTCTCTCCTTGTTCCAATCCAACGCCGAGTCCTGTCGAGTTCCCTCTGTAATCTCTCACATTTGCGACTTCCTCTTTTATCTGACTGTCACTGTCCTGGCCTAGCCTGTTTTTGTTCCCCTGCCTGGATTAATAGCACGACTTCCTATTGGGTCTCTCACCTTCATCTTACCCTCCAGGCTGTCCTCCAACTTGCTGCATGTGCCTCTGCTGCTGAGAAACCTTCAATGGCTCCCAAATGGCATTTGGATGCTTCCAAACCTGGCCTCAGCCTAACCCATTTTTTCCCACCATCATCTTAATGTCTCCTTATCATGTACCCTACAGTCTCCCAAATGTCGTTCCTCAAGAGTGTTTTCCAATTTCCAAATCTTCACTAAGCCACCGTCCACTTTCCAAGAAACAATCCTTCCCCCATCTCTGCCCTCTAGAAAATCTACCCATCTCTTAAGGCAAACACTCGTGCCGTTTTCCTCAGGAAGTGTCCTCTTCCTACAGCCAGAAGTGGTCTTTCCTGCCCCTTTTTGTTCCCATGACACAATATAACACGAGAGTTGAGCATACGGGCTCTGGACGTGGGCTATCTGGACCTGAATCCAGGCTCTGTCATTTAATAGCTGTGTGACCCTAGGCAAGTCACTTCACCTTTCGGTACTTTATTTTCCTCATCTGTAAAATGGAGGGACAATAATAGTACCTACCTGCCAGGATGGCTCTGAAGATTTAATGAGTTATACACACAAAATGCTCAGCACAGTGTCAATAAGTGATAGCAGTTGTTATAGTACCCTATATGAGTGACACATGTCATGGCACTTGGTGTGTCTCATTTCCCCTGGTCTCAGTTTTGTCAGATCTGGACTTCTATCTTATTAATATATCTATAGTTTAGTGTCCAGCACATGACAGACATCCAGGAAACGATTAACTGTACACCAGGTTCATCTTTCCAGAGAACATTCAAACCCTCTCCTTGTTACAGATCAAACAAATTAATTGTGTAGAAAAGGAGTCGTTCTTGGAGGTTCAAGTGCTATGTTTGTAGGTATCGAATCCTAGCTGAAAAGCTTTGGGTATAATACAAGACGTATTTTATGCCCTGAAATGAATCATGACATAACTTGGTTTTTAAAAAGTACTAATTGCATCTACAGCCATGCTATCCTGAACAAGCCCTATCCCATCTGATCTTGGAAGCTAAGCAGGGTCGGGCCTGGTTAGCACTTAGATGGGAGACCACCTAGGAAGTCCAGGTGCTGCTGTAGGTGTAAAAAATAAAATTAAATTTAAAAAACCAAGGGATTGTAAACTGACAAAGTCCTTGCAATCTGTGAGGTCAACCAAGATTTGCCTTACCTTAAAAAAAAAAAAAAGTACTAGTAGCTTTTACCACACAGGAAGGCTCAGTTTGGGGTCACAATATCTTTGTGTGTTTTGATCATTTGTAATACGTGTTGTATGTAATTTGTTTTAATAAGACAGTAAAATATACATATTTATTTACTTTGAAAAAATAAATTAGGACAGATTCAAGAGATTTGAGAGGGTTACCTCAGGCTGCCTTTCTGAGAAGTGGTCCATCTGGGAAACCAAGTAGGAGTCGTCTGGTTCCAATGGCCCACACTCTTGTCCTTTGAAGTCATTGAATTGCAGCCTTGAATGTGTGCTGGAATCACCTGGAGACCTTCATATGCTGATGTCAGCATCCTACCCCCAGGTATTCTGCTTTAATTGGTCTGCGGTGTGGCCTGGACATACAGATTTTGTAATAAACGATGTGACTTTTGCTCGTGTGTGCACAGCATACTTTCACAGTGGGAGAAAGAAGCAGCATAGTTGGAGCTGGTACTCTGGAAATTCACTGATGAACTCAGTTCATCGGGTAAATGTTTTACAGCCTCTTAGGTGCCACTTACTGTTCCAGGCACGAATGATGAGCAAGACAGGCAGGGCCTTGCCCTCGTGGGGCTTCCAGTCCAGTAGTGGAGGCAATAACGAGGTAAATACAGAAATAAGATGATTTCAGGTTGTGATGGTCCCAGAAAACAACCGAAAGGACTTAACGTGAAAGCAAAGAGCTAGGAGATGAGGATGTGTTTAGGAAGTGAGGCCCCTGAAGCTGTCTCAGAGGAGGTGGTGGTGTTTGAGCTTCCTCCTGAAGGGTGAAAAGGACCAGCCAGTTAAAGGCTGATGGAAGAGTTCCCAGCCTGAGGGAACAGTAGGAGCAAAACCTGGAGGCAGGAAAGTCTGGCTGGAGTGAGGTCTCTTGGGTAGACCACAGTGCAGTTGTGGCTTGCTTACTCCCGTCTTTAACCTGCTGGGGACATTTGCTGACAGGTGTCCCACAGTGTTCTGGACTAAGTCCTCACTCCTCGGCGTGACAATCGGTCTCTCCAGAGTCTGACTCAGAGCCCTCCAGCTTCGTCTCCCACGTTGTCCTCCCACCACACTCAATCCAAACTGATCTCTCTGCCATTTCAGTCATCTGGGCTTTCATCATGCCATGTCCTCTGCTCAGAAGGCCTCCCCCCACTCTTCCTGGTGTGAACTCTTCTCTCGAGATGCCACACCATGTCCCCTCGAGGTGAATGACATCTTCCTTGGTATTCATGAGCCTCTTGTGCATTGTGGCTGTTGGACTCCTTGAGCAAAAACCAAATCTCGTTTCCCGTGGCATCCACCCCTTCAGGGAACAGCGGCTGGGAGGTAGTCAGTGCTTGGTGATGATCTGCTGAAAGAATGTCACACAGCCGTTGGCCTCTCCGAAAGGAAGTGGCCTAGTTAAGCACTGAGCGAGTATCACTCCGTGCAGAATAAACATGAGGGTGTTTTCAAAGGCAGGCTCCAGTTTCTCCTGCGGTGATTAGCACCACTGGAGAAAAAAGGGAGCCCTCAGGTATTTTGTTTTTGTTTTTGTTTTGCAAAAAGATCCCAGAAATCCCTGTCACAGGCTCAAGTAAAATGCCATCTGTGTACTGAAATGAGGATGCAGAAAAGGTCAGATTTGGCTACAGTGATAAGAAATATAATTGCACGCTGGTATTCCTTTAATTTGAGGGTTGAATGCAAATTAAGCAGACATGCCCTTTCTGGAGGCCTTGTTTCAATCCATTCTGCTGCTCTGATAGAAGAGAGGCTGAGAAGAAAATGATAAGAAGGTTTCTCCCACTTGCCATCCGAAACGAAGGTGTGGGGTGATGTGACAGTAGTTCGATGTGCAGGCTTTATTTCTTTCTTGATTTTGATTGTTGAACTTGCAGCATCTTAGTGTTGCTGGGGGTGTTGTTTTCTTGAATTCAAACCAAAGGACTTTCAAGAAAATTCTTTAGCATCTTCTCTTTCCTATCAGTGCGACAGCAGCAGGCACACTTGGAGGAGGAAGCTGGGGTCCCATTTCCGGCTCCATCTCTGACCTTGTTATGCGGCCTTGGCAAAACACTTTCTCCTCTGGGCCAGTTTCTTTAGCTATAAAATGAAGCATTGGAGCGAGAAGGTATCTAGGCTCCTTTCTATGCCAGGAATTATATGAAACATAGTTCCTCTACTTGCCAACTTGCCTGGGGAGATGGTGGAGTTTTGATGATTTTCTTGAGGTAGATCTCATCATCACCTGGGTAGTTCATTTTGGAAGTTTTATTAAAATAAGAAGGGTATTTTGGACCTTTGTTTTAAATAAATGGTCCACACTGACATTTGAAGGACATGACGTGGAAGAGGTTCAGGGATTTTGTCAGTCATTTCTCTCAGTAGAAATTGTTCTGTGTAACTTTCTTGTTATGTGAGGCTGAGTTTGTTCAGAGGGTTAATACGAAGGCTTCGGCCTTAAACATTAAAGAGGAACACTTTGTAGATCATTCCCTGTTTGAACTGCCTTCTGATTGGGCCACGTCCAGTCTGAGGCCTTTAGCCCTTACAGGTTCAGGCTGGCTGACACTGGAAGCTGGTGCAGCCTGGAGGGCTGCAGTCGGGGGGTTCATCTGTGGGAGCAGCAGCACTCGGAATATCAGAGGGGACCTGAGCATCAGAGGCCAAAAGGGTAGGATAAAATGAGCCAGAGAGGGGTCGCCAGACAAACATCTTAAATAGAAATATCTGCAAAGGTGCTGTGAACAGGCAGTTTGCAGAAGAGAAAATCAGAATGTCCACTCAACCCATGCAAAGTTCTTTAACCTCAGTAGCAGCCAGAACAATGCAAACCAAAGCCACAATGAGATGCTATTCGGTTAGTTCAGCAACAACGTGAAAGGTGGATAATATCAAGTACTGACGCATGTGTGGGGAAATGGGGGTTCTCCTACCCTGCTGCTGGGGGTATAACCTGGTACATTGTGTTTGGAGGCCAATTCTCTGCGTCTATCAAAACACCACGCGTGTACCGTTCCACACCTGGAGAAATTTATACTACAGAAGTGCTGATGCGCGTATTTGACAATGTATACAAGGATGTTCATTGTGCGTTGCTTGTAAGAATGGACACACAGACAAAGACAACCTAAGCGTCCATCACGAGTAGCAGAGCAGTGGAAGGAGTTGCAATAGAGCCTAACAACAAGTCTGGGTGACTCTCTGTTGACATGAAAAATTTCTGTGAGATATGGCTCTCTTGCATGTCAAATGACAGGGTGATTATTTGTCCACGTGTCCACCTCTCTTTCTTGACTTGAGTTTCTCACAGACGGGAGCCGTGTGTATTTTATCTCTGGCAGAAGGAGGACAAAACCTTGGCCTTCTCACCTGCAAAACCGTGGGTCATTGTTTCGCTGCAGGCTGAGCTGTTGGTGAACCGGATGACTGGAAATAGAGGTGAGAGGAGGGACAGGAGAGAAAAGGGACAGTGAGGTGACCTGCCCAAGGCCACACGGCTCTTCGTTTACTTGGCAAACAGGACCCAAATGGCTGCTCTGTCTGGTGACTGATGGGCGGTTCACTCTGTGGGACTGGAGGAACATGGTTCACTTCTCTGAGGCTTAGCATCCTCCTCTGAGACAGAAGGGTAACAACGGTGTGGTTCTTGTTGGCTTGGTCACGAGGTGATCATACATCGCCTGGCACCATGTAGGTCTGCAGCAAATGCGACCCCCTCAAGTTGCCAGGAGCACCTGGCAGTGGGGTTGAGAAACAAGCTGGGCAGGCGGTGGATCCCAGGCTGCCCAGAGGAGTGGGAGGAGGGCCGACGGGACACACCGCCCACCGGCAGGCAGCCCCCAGCACGGTGCTCCCTGTGAGTCAGCGTTGGGCTAATTGGCCAACAATGGCACTAATGAAAAGGCCATGTTCCCATCTAGCTTCCAAGCTTGGAGACAGCTGGAACCGGTTGTGTGGCTGTCATCTTGGGCGGGGGGACTCCAGCCTGCTGGTGAACTGGGGATGCAGAGGCCCTCTTGCAGCGAGTCTGGGCTCCTATGTATTGGCAAACCCAGTGCCAGGAACCCAGCGGGGGACCAGACCAACTCACAGGATATCAGGATTGGGAAGACCTTAGGGATCAAGAAATTCCTTTTACTTTCTGTATGGGAAAGCTGAGGCCCACAGAGGGGAGGGGCTCAGATGGTAGCACAATTAGAACTGAGCCTGGACCATCTGACTCCCTACCCTGAAGTACCTGTGGGGCAGCCACCAGATATTAAAAAGTTGTGCGGGGCTAGATGTGTGGACAGCAGAGGGGAAGGGCTTGTCAGCAGGGGGAACACCACGAGCAGGGGTGTGAAAGTGGGACCTGGAGACGCATCGTGGAAATTGATAGCCACAGCTAATGTTTATTCGGTGCCAACTCTTTGTTGCTCCAAACGTTTGAAATTTCTTGGCCTATTTTTTCTCATAATGACGCCATAAAATAGGTATTCTTGTTATTTCTATTTTGCTTTATTTCTGGTGAGCTCAGGAAGCCCATGATGTTTTCCCAGATCACATCGCTTGAGCATGACAGAACTGGGATTTAAACCTAATTTTGTCTGACTCCAAAACTGTAACTCTATTTTTTTAAATGTATGTTTTATTAAATTTATTGCGGTAAATTGGTTAATAACGTTATACAAATTTCAGGTACACATTATAATTGGATGTCTGCGTACTCCAACGCATGCTCATCACCCAAACTCCAGTTTCCTTCTGTTATCATGTGTTGGACCCCTTTACCCAATTCCTCCTTCCCCTAACCCATCCCCTCCCGTAACCACCATTCTCTCGTCTGTATCTGTGAGTTCGTTAGTTTGTTTGCTACTTGTTTTGTTTTATATTCCACATGTGAGTGAAATCATACACTTTTTGTCCTTTTCCGCCTGACTTATTTCACTTAGCACAATACCTTCAAGATCTATCCGTGTTGTTGCAATGGGAATATTTCGTCATTTTGGTGGTGAGTGGCATTCCATTTTTATGTATACCACATCGTCTTTGTCCGTTCATCTGTTGGGAGACACTTAGGTTGTTTCCATGTCTTGGCCATTATAAGTAATGATTCCATGAACACAGGGGTACGAATATCTTTGCAAACTAGTGTTTTCATATTTTTAGGATCAAGAGAAGAGGAATCGCTGGATCATGTGGTAGTTCTAGTCTTAATTTTTAAAGGAACCTCTGTACTGTTCTCCACAGTGGCCGCACTATAACCCTTAGCCGGTCTCACCACCCCACACATGGATAATGTGTGTGGAAAAGCTTAACGAGCACTTAGTAAGCTTGAACAATGTGAATTGACAGTTTCCATGATTCAGAGTCAAACTCACTTTTTTCAAATGACTGTTAAGTGCCCTGCACGTCCACCGGCCTTACCTACCTGTGGGGTGGTAATTACTATTGTTACTACTACAGCCATTACCTCCCCCTTTGATCCCTGTGCCAGTTCTCCCAGGTAAGGATAAGGTGCCCACGTTTTCGTTGGGGAGCCAAGGTCCAGCGAAGTTAGGTGGCCTGCTCACAGAAACACAGCCGGCTGGAGACAGAGCGGGGCATCCGACTCAAAGAGATAAGCATAAAGGACGGCCTAGCCAAGTCTGGGAGGTGGGGAGGGACGGGGCAGGACCAGGCACAGGGCAGCATCCCCTTCCTGGCTTCCTGACAGCGCTATTGTTTGAAGCCCGTTCTTGGACATCCAGGAAATGGGCGACATCACTCCCAACAAAGGAGAGGAAGCTGCTTGAATGTTTCAGCTCCACCTCACGCGCTTGCCCTGGCGGGGCTGGAGATGGGAGCCCAGCCAAGGCCACCGACCTGACCCCTCCGCTCAGCCAGGCCGCCCAACCCCCATCCTCCCTGCTGGCCCGCTCCCTCTCCTCTCTGCTGGGGCCAAATCTGAGCCCTTCAAGCCCTGAGCAGCAGACTCCCTGCCCTAGAAGGCATCCCCCCCAGCTCCACTGATGCCCCTCTTTCTGAGGGCCTGCAGCCCCTCAAATCCTGTTGGATACAACTCACCTTCCACCACACCCCATGGCGGGACAGGAAGCTGCTCCTTTAATCCAGCTCTGGCTCTGCCTCACAGGGCCTCAGTGTCCCCATTTGTACAGAGGCAGAATTGGTCAGGCAAGGCTGGTCTGAATCAACTCAAAGAGCTCTTCCATCTCGGATGCTCTGCAATTCTAAGTGTCTTTCCTGCCTGGGTGAGGAGGAAGAAGTGCCATGGGCAGCATCTGAGGCCCGAGGAAGAAGAGTTCCAGGGAGCAGAGCTGTCATCGAGAGTGGGACAGGGCAGCCGGGTAAAGCAGAAATCAAAGGTGGTCTTTCTACTGGGCTCTGGGATCAGATAGGCCTGGGTTCGAATCCCAGTTCTGTCACGTCCTGGCTGTGTGACCTTGAGCAAGTCACTCATGAAACACACTGCAGCAAGACGTACCTTGCAGAATGGTTGTGGGAATTAAATGGGGTCATGGGCATAACAGAGGCACAAGGCACGTGGCAAGCACAGGATGCCTTTTCCCTCACTTTGTTGACTTTTCTGGCAGGAATTGGACTGAGATAGAAAAATAGGCACTGCAGCATCCTAATTAAGAAACTCAAGGCTCTGGTGGAACTGGGAGAAGAAAGAAAGACGCTCTTCTATTTCCTGACTGTCCTAGAGTGTGTATGAAGCAAGGCCCATCAGTGGGTGAGAGAGGTCTGTGCCTGGCATTTGGCAAGATCATAGGTCACTGTTGTCCCGGGTCGCAATGTCCCATGAGCTTGTCTTGATATAGAACAGAAGGCACAGACTCTAGGAGGAGGACATGCCCTTAGAGGTCAACTGGTTCGTCTTCTAATCTGGAGCACAGTTAAGTAAGGACCAGAGAAGGCAAAAAAAACTCCCTCTTCTGAGATGACAGAGCTGGTCAGGACTGGAACCCAGGCCTCCTGCCTCCTGGTCCAGGCTCTTTGCACTGAGGAAGGCCCTGGCAGCTCTAGCCCAGACTCTTGTCAGCAAGTGGGAGGGCAGGAGGCTCGTCTGTTTGTGCTGGCAGAGAAAGGATGCTTCTGGGCCCCATCCCTCCCAGAGAGCCTTTCTCCTGGGGCTCCCCAGGATTCCTGGCCTGGCCCATCCAGCAGGGGCCGATGACTTTGGCCCTTCTCTCCACCTAGCTGACCGCAGGCTCCTCTTCTGTCAAATGGACACCTTGAAACCCCGTAAAGATAAGGGGTCCTTTTAGATCTTTAATTTTGGTAACAACATTGGTTGAGTACCTAATATGTGCCGCATCATTGCCCCAGACCCCACAGCAACCCTGTTAAGGGAGGCATCTCACAGATGAGGACCGTTGGGGTACAGAGAAAGGAAGGATCTATCCAAGGTAACATAAGGTGCCAATCCATGGCTTATGTGAGACTAGAACTCCAGTCCCTGCCTCCAGTCCAGGAGAGCCCTCTCCCAAATACCACTACGCTGTCCCAGCCTGGCAGCCCTGCCATGTTGGGGGTGGGGGAGAGGAGGACAGCCAAGAGAAGTGGGAGGTTTGAAAACCCACCCCCCCCAGCCTCCCATCACAGGGAACGAATCTCCAGGAAGCCCAGCAGGTGGCCGGGTCCCAGCACTGATTGCAGGAGATGGCACGAAGGCCCTGCGGTTGCCATGGCGACTCCCTGAATCCCAGCCACTGTTCCCGCTGAGGCTTTGGGAAGTCGAGACATACCTGGGCAGCTCCTGTGCCCCCGCTGGGCCTCTCCTACGGCGGGGAACGTGGCGAGTCCAAGGCCATAGAATCCGCACCATGTCTGCCCGCATCTCCAGCCCCAGGGCAAGCGCGGGAGATGGAGCTGAAACATTCTGTGATGGCAGCAGCAGGCACGTAGCCGGAGCACACACTCAGGCCCCGGATACGAAGATCCACAGAGGGGGCTGGGTGCAAACCTTCCTGACAGCGAGCGCAGCCTCTAGGGATGAGAACAAGGCAAGGAACACAGGAATCCGGGAAGGGTGCTCTTGGCAGGGGAACGACGATGGAGGTGCCGAGAGCAGGTCGGGTTGCTGGGCAGGAGGATGAAGTTGGCAGGGCCAGGTCATGCATGGCTTTGCACATCAGTCCAAGGAGCCTGGGCCTTCACCTGGAGGCACTGTGGAGCCAGAGAGGGCTTTTGAGGTAGAGAGGTGGCTTGGTTGGATCTGAGATCCGGCCCGGAGCCCAGGGAGAACGAGTCAAAGAGGCAAGAATGGAAACAGGGAGACCTGTGTGGAGGCTGATCCTCCCTATCTGGCTCTTTTTTTTTTTAATTTATTTAATTAGCGTTCATACTTTCTAACACATGCCATTTACTTATTTATAATGTCTTTTGTTTACTGGGATGACAGCAGAGGTGTTGGTCCGCTTCCTCCTTTGATGTAGATCAAGCACCAGGAAGAGCATCTGGTGCATAGGTACTCAATAAACACTTGCTGAGTGAATGAATGAAGGCTGGATGAGAGGCATGGCAGAAGGGATGGAGAGAAGAGTAAGGACTGAGAGATATAAAAGGTAAAATGGGTAGTTGGATAAGGTTGAGTTGGTCCGTTGTGGACTTGCGCCTGTGGCTGCTTCTGAGTTGGTGTTGTTGCCCCGGCAGGTGCTATTTTGTCTCAGGAACAAGGCTGTGGGGTGATTCCAGGTGGGATGCATGACCCTGGGGCCATGAAGAACTAGAGGACCAGATGGGGGAACTGAGATAAGCCACACGTGCTGTGTGCTGGGCCTGAGTGCTCTGGAAGGGAGCCTTAGGGTCACTGTCACTGGATGTCCAGGGTCTTCCCCCGACTCCTTGGGGGTTGGGGTCTGCGACAGGTTACCAACATAAAGAATTATTAATGAACTGTTTGATATTCGTCTCTTGATATAAAGTCTTTGAAAACGGGTGTGCAGCCTATGCTGACTGGTCACCTCAGTTTGGACCAGCCACATGTCAAGTGCTCAATAGCGACAGGTTGGCCAGTGGCGACCGCACTGGAGAGCACAGCTAGAGGTGCTGGAGCTGCCCACCAGTAGTGAGGTCCTGGGTGAGGCCGGGTCTGCAGAGGTGACTTGGGGACACCAGCTGATTAGGGCCAGGGGTGGGGGGGAAGGAACCACATGGGTCAACACCCAGCCCTTTTTCAGCTGCTCTCTTTGCTTCTCACTCAATCACTCACTCACACGACAGACTTTTATTGAGCGTTCACTGTGTGTGAGCCATTGTGCTGGGTGCTAGGGCTAGCACAGTGCATTGGGCATGGAGCAGTAATTCCTATGATACTGCTGTTCCCAGCGCCTGGATGAGGAAGCCGATGCTCAGAGAAGTCGAGTGCCTTTCTGGAGGTCACACAGCTAGTAAGCCTCTGAGTCCCATTCCCTGCCCATGTTGCAAGGACCACCTAGATGTAAGTGAAGCCCCCAAGAGGGAGGAGGTTGGGATGCAGGTGGGATCCACAGAGGGACTACCCCGAGGAAGTTCATGCCTCTGGGCTCCACACCTCTCTGGAAACATGCTACCCCCTGCCAGCCACCTTGCCCCCCACCTGTATTTCCTGATGAACCTGCATTTAGGCCAGCTCCTTCCTGGATCACACTCAGTCCCGCAACTCCACAGAAGGGACAGTGATTGGTGACCACTGTTGACCTGGCGACAGTTCCAGAGGCTGGACTGGGGCCAGCCTGGGTGTCCTCAACCTGAGATCACTGTTCTTAGTGCTCAAAGGGTGTAGGTTCAAGTCCTGATGCCTTTGTAACCAGCTGGTGACCTTGGGGAAGGGACTTGGGCCCTCAGGCTTTGGGACCTGCCTCCATAAATGAGCAGAGTAGCCTGCCCTCAAGGACGAGGCCACACGATGGCTTCAGAATCACGGTGTCCATAAAGAAGGGTCACATGAGGCTTGGAAGGGAGAATTTTTCAAGAAAGACAAACTTCTGAGTTTTGTTTAGAAACCCTGGCTCGGTGGCCAGGAGCAGAGAGCCTGGCAGGATACTTTGGAGAGCAAGATCCAAAGCATGTGCCTGGGGTCTTGGCTCCACAGGTAAGTCTGGCCCATGGGGCTCTTCCTTTGAGCTTTCCTTCTTCCTGTCGTTTACAAAGCATCTAGTGCCAGTGGACACCGAGAGAATTAAATAGCTTTTCTTTAGAGATGAAGAAACTGAGGCACAGAAAGGTTTGGCAAGTTGCCAGAGGTTACCCAGCCAGGAAGTGGCCAGGCTGGGCTTTGAGCCATTGCCTCTGGCCTCTGGCCAGCTTGCCAAGGTGCCAAGGGCCATCACTCACAGCAGATTCCTGACACATAGCCTGCGTCCCTCAGGGCTGGGGTCAGCCATGCAGCAAGACACTCGTGTGGGGCTGAGCTCGGCCGGATTCACAGGTTGAAGACTGTTCCTCCTGGCTTCCGGACTCCGTGCCGTCCCCCACAGCCCCTTCCCTGGCCACCTCCCTTCCTGGCCTGGTGCTGGGGGTGACCAGCGGGTGGAGTGGCATCCGGCTGGGGCTTGAGCTGTGAAGAGGGTGTCTGGGCAGAGACTGATGGCCTGTCAGTTGGCTGCCAGCACATCCTCAAATTCTTTGTCTCTGTGCAGAACAGGGACTGTGCAGGGGGTGGGGGCGGGGCACTGCAGAAGAAGAGGGGGTGGGGTGGCAAGTTGTGGGGACTGGGACATATCTGCAGCTTGCCTCCTCTGCTCTTGGCTAGCCCTTAGGCTTGGTCTGGGGTGTGTGTACGCACGTGTGTGTGTGTGTGTGTGTGTGTGTGTGTGTGTGATCGCCTGCGTGTTTGTGTGTTTGTTTGGGTCTGGAGAAGGGAGCCCCCGTCTCCTGCTCTGGAGTCTGGCTCTGCTCCCCATTTGCTGGGGGACCTCAGGCAGGTCTCTTTCCCATTTCTTGTCCTGTGCCTCTGTTTCTCCATCTGTACCATGGGTCTGTCCAGCTGGGTCATGCTGTCTTCTACGTAAAAGCTGAGCCGATTAGAACGTTTGACTCTGGAATTCTGGAGGCCTTGGGGTTCTCCCGATGGGGAGAGCATCAGGGGCCGAGTCTCAGAACTATCTGAGAGAGGCGCTGAGGGCCTGGGGAGGTGAAACCCCTGACCCCACGGGCCTGCCAGTAGGGCAGAAGCTACCCTTCCCTCTGGCCTGGGACCCTGGCTGACTGCGCAGGGAAGTGGGGCTGATAGGCAGCCAGGGAGGAGCTGAGGAGGACAGAGCTGTCATCTGTCTTGAAAGAAACAGCCCCCAGCAGCACCTGGGCCACCCACATACACAGTAGTGCGGAGTCACCTGGCCACTAACCTGCCCCCCCCCAACACAGAGTCACAGCCACGTAGCCCTGATCATATAGCCTTTCCTCAAACACAGAGTCACATCCAGTCCTGTCACCCAGCCATAGCTGGGCAGCGGTGCTCAGCTCAGGGTCTCACAATGAGTGAGCTGGTACTGCACACAGCATCACAGCCCACCCCCATTCACACAGGTGTGTCTACGGATAGACTTGTACACACACACACACACACACACACACACACACACACACAGTCACAGGACACACGGTCACAACCCCATAGGCACAAAGCCCTGTGCATTGTCACATGCTGACTTGCAGAGTCCTAGGTGCCCTGGGGCACACAGACCCTGCTGCCCCCAAGCGTGAAGTCCACACCTCCATGCGTGCCCCTTTGTGGGGGGAGCCCACCCTGTGCCCAGCTCCTTGGAGAACTACATGGAATCCTCACAGTGTCCCAGGGTGGGGCCGGCCACAGAGGATCCCTCTTTGGGACCTTGAACCCCCACTTTTAATAAAAAGAGCTAGATGGCCCCCTCCCTCAGCATTCCCCAGCATCCCCCATTCCCCAGCATCCCCCATTCCCTAGCAGCCCCAAAGCCCCCCTAGCCTCAGCATCCAAAGCATTTAGCATCCTTCCTCTCAGCTGATGTCCCCCCCCAAATTCTGCAGGGTCAGTGCAGGGAGCGCCCCTCGCAGAGGGGCCATCGCCCAGGTGGCCCCTCACACCCACTCTCTCCCCGCCGCCCACTCCGATGCCACCCCAGCACCCAAAGGCCCCCCCCCCGGGGCGGAGGGGTGGCGGGGGAGAGGGGGGACGCGCGTGGGGGAGCGCGCGCGCGCCCCCGGCCGCGCTGATCCGTCGCGGCGTGATTGACAAGCTCGAGAGCCGAGACACAAAACTGTTGATGCGCTAATGAATAAGGCCCTGATTGCGAGATCCTGTTTGGAAAATTACAGTGCGGCGGCGGCCGCCGCGGCGGCCCAATTACAGCCCGCGCTGCATATTCATCGCGGCCTCCGCGCGCGGCGGCCGGCCGGGCGGGCGCGCGCCCCGCGCCCCGCGCCCCGCGCCCCGCCAGCCGCCGGCCCGCGCTCCCCGCACCATTGTCTGCCCCGGCCACCTGCCTCCCGCCGCCGCCCTGATTGCCGCGAGCGAGCCCAGCCGAGGCCCGCGAAGTGCGTCCTGCCCCCCCCCGCCCCTCCTCCTCCTCCTCCTCCTCCTCCTCCTCCTCCTCCTCCTCTTCCTCCATGCGCCCCTTCCCCCTGTCCTCCTCCTCCTCCTCCTCCTCCTCCTCCTCCTCCTCCTCCTCCTCCTCCTCCTCCTCCTCCTCCTTCTTCCTCCATGCGCCTCTTCCCCCTGTCCTCCTCCTCTCCCTCCTTCCCTCCTGTCTCCCCGACTCTTCTCCTCTCTCCCCTTCTCTATCTGTTTCTCCCCCGGGACCGTCCCTGAGTCTCCATCTCCGTGTGCGCATCTTGCAGGTCCAGAGTGCGAAACACACGAAGCGCTTTTGGACCCTTTTTATCCTCTCTCTGCTCCAGAGGCAGAAACCCCCTGGGTTCCTGGGTCCTTGGGGACAATAGGAGCAGCGATAGGGACCTGTGTGCTCTGTGGAGGCGGTGGAGATAGGAGAGGTGGATCCCTCGCTGGCGGTGGCTTTGGAGATGGGGTGCCTTGGCCAGTCCTCCAAGCCAGGCTGCTTGGGAGAAAGGTCCCTCCCTGTCACTGCATCTCCTGCCTCCCTCCTGCATCACCGACACATATCCTGCAGCCCAGGCACCTGCCTGGCCCAGCTACGTGCTCTCCAGAATACCTTTGTTCCAGGGTGGCCCTCTGTTATAACAGCCGGCAGGGGTACAGCACATCCTTCTGCAAGGGCCTGACCTGTGAGGCCTAGACACTGGGGCCGAGTCGCCCTGGTGTCCTAGTGCCCACTTCAGGACCAGACTAATGCATCTCCTCTGAGGTTCGGGGACACGGTCACCTCATCCTTGTTGTAGGGTGTTGATGGGCAGGTGCACGTATGAGGCTGGGAGGGAGGGCTCCTGGGGGTTCCCTGCCTACGTAGGCCACACGGGCCAGGACCAGCCGTGCCTCCAAGCCTGGGGCCTCAAGTCTACATGGATGTCTGCCCATTCTCACTGGGGTCATTGCATCTGGGGGCTTCACAGCGATGGCAATGGTGATGGTGATGGCAGTGGTGGCGGGGGCTTTTCAGAGCATTGAGGACCATGCATAGGGTGAGGCTGTGTTTGTCCCTATCTCTCCCGGGGCCCTGGACTAACCAAGGCACGTCTTCCTGGGGTAGGAATTGGGGGAACCCTGATGTGGACAAAATGGGCACCACAGACAGCAACTGCCCTAGACAAACACCCTTATCAGAGACGTACAAAGTAACACACAGAATCCCTCTCCCTCTTCTCTCTTTCCCTCCCTCCTCTCTCCCCCTAAAAGACCCACACTCTCTGAGACACAAAGACAGGCTGGTCCCAGGAGCCGTGTATGGGGCACCATTGCCCTCTGGTGGCTATTCCGGTAATCTCTCTCAGGCCCTGCCTGGCTTCCTAGAGTCACTGCTGAGCCATAAAGGGGGCACCCAGACCCAGGGAACTGGGACTCCCAGGGAAGAAAAGGCATTTAAGTGTCAGTGAGGATGAGGGTCTCTAGAGTTCCAGTTTCTTGCCCCTGTCCCCATGCACTCCAGGAGCAGAACTTGCTCACAGTAGCACCTGTCCAGGAATGGTGAGTGGGAGGGAACCCCACACCAGGGGAGGTATACAAGCTGCGCTGGAGTCACCTGAAGTTTGGTGGGCTTTAGTGGCATTGTGTACAACCTTGGAAGTCATCACTAGCTGGGGATGATATGTCCAGCCTTATCGTACCCCAATTCTGTTCCAAACCGTCCTGTCCAATTTATTCATTGGCCATCAAACTTGGGAACTGCTCAGTACCTGGAACGTCGACATGAGATGGGTGGCAACAGATGAGGTAGCAGAGTATGGCAAGGCCACATCTTGGGGGCCTTCAAAACAAGTCGTAGGCGCATGGACTTTATTTGGTGGTAACAGGGATCTGGGGACAGGCTCAGACAGGGAAGTGACATGGTCAGCTGGGCATGTAAGAGCCCGCAAATGAGAAAATACTGAGGGCAGGAAGGCCAGCTGGGAGGCATAGCAGTGGCCTGGACCAGGGCAAGGGGCAGAGTAGGTGGTGAGAAGGATGCAGATTCCAGAGTGATTAAGGAGATGGACTCGACAGGCTTTGGTGAAGAACAGCCAAAATGGGGGTGGGCAGGAGGAGGTGAGCATGATGGCGAAGCTACCCACAGGGATGTCAATGCTGGATGAAGGGTTAGGGGAGAGGTGATGAGAATTGCTTGGATCGGTTGAGCCCAGATGCCCAGAGGATGTTTAGGGGAAGTATCCAGAAGGCAGGGGAAATCAGGTCTGGTGGCATCCATGAGAGAGTCGGAAGGTTGTTGGGTTACTGACTGACAGGGAGTTGAAAGCAACGAAGAGATGAGGTTAGAAACCTTAAGCACTGAAGAGGTGGTGGTGCTCGCCCTACTTCCGCTATGAAAATTTCATTGTCACCAAATGGACTGGTTCATAGAAACTGACATTTTCCTCCCCCTCTTCCTGTTTTGGCATTCTTGGTCTGGTGGGGCCCTGAGGCTGCCTGCCTACCTGCCCGCCAGGTGATCCAGCCCCAAATCCAGGTGAGAGCCGGGAGGTGAGAGGCTCAGGAAACAGCAAGTGTCACGGTCAGAGGGGAGAGCAAGAAGCTCCCAGAATCTGAGGGCAAGGAGGTGAGGACTAAAGATGTGCCCCAGATGTGGCAGTGGGCCTGCCAGGTGAGCCCTGGTGCAAACACTCGCTCAGGACACACAATCTGGTTGCCCCTCCAGGTGGATGCCCCTGCCCGACAGGACCAGCCTTGGGTGAGGAAACCTGGATGATCTTTGACCTTGAGGCTCCTGTAGACTGAGAAATGGGAGGGGATGGTACCCCAGGGCGTGGGTTGAGGGGAGCTGGCCTGGGAAGGAGAAAAGCGGGCCGATCATTACATCTGCAGATCTGCAGTTGGGAGCAGGTGGGCTGCTGGTGGCAGTCCTGCCTCCGGCCACAAGAAGGCAGCATGAGAACGGGTCATGCCGGGGCTCAGCATCTCGGCATCTAAGGGCTGTATTTCCAGATCCTGCCACGTGATCTTGGGTTCCCTGGGTCTCGGTTTCTTTCCCTGCAAAGGGTGGCAATCGGACATTGTAATCTCTTGGGACCTGTTGGAAATTCCCTTCATTTCTTAGGGAGAAACAGGCCTACAAATGTTCATGGACGCTGTGTCGACAGCATGCAGATACTTATGTGCACATGTACACACAGGTGAGGGGCACATGGACACTTGCTCGTGGGAGTTCTTGTAAGCACCTGCAGGTACTCAGGGGAACGTGCCTTCCTCAGAGCACCCACCAGGCTTCCAGGCTTCCCGGGTGTCCAGACCACGCCCTGGCTTGGAGCAGATGAGATATGTAGGTGGGGTTGGGGGGTAGGAATAGGGCTGGGGTTGGGGGAAGGAAACTCCACCTTTTCTTATACCAGAAGACATGGCAGTGGAGGGTACCTTGAGCACCATCTGGGGTGATGTAGCCAAACATCTTCAGGTCTAAGAAGCCATGGCACACATGGAAGATTCTGGAGGAGGGAGAGATGCAAGGCGTGACCTATACTCGGGAGCCACCAGGCCCCCACGCACGTCGGGTACCCAGGGGCTGAGGCCAAGTTGAGGGACCTCAGACCTATGAGTGGGGTCATATAGCATTAGGGCCAAACCCTCATTGACTGGTGGCTCTGGCCACTACAAAGAGACAGGGAGATGAGACAGGCCAGGCTATGCCCTGGAGTAAGGGTTGTGGGGTCCCAGCCACCCATGCAGAATACGAACAGACCCAGGCCAGGTGTAGTGGGAGAGGAGCAATTAAGGGATTCTGAGTTTGCCATGGGGTGGAGTTTCCTTGGGACACCAGAGCAGCTGTGATCACGGGGAAGACATCCAGCCCAGCTCTGCTGATAGTCTTTGACCCGAGCCAGGACTAGCTGTGGCCTTGGCTTCCCAGGGTACAAGGGCTCCAGCCAGACCCTGGTCACAGAGGATACTAGGATGGAGGAAGCCAGGCAAAAGGCCAGAAGCTGCCCCAGGTCTTAGAAAGGTGCCAAGCCAGCTGTGGCTGGGGTGCTGAGAACGTACCTTCTCTGGGTGCCCACTTTGGGCCTGGTGCTTTGCAGCCCATTTCTCATTTGATCCTCAGAGACCCTCATACCAGGTGGCACTGGCACTTCCATCTTGGAATTTTAAACATTGAGATATAATTCACCTGTCATAACGTTTACCACCTTCAAGTACACAATTCAGTGGTTGTTTTGTTTTGTTTTGTTTTGTTTTGTTTTGTTTTTTTGGTATAGTCACAGGAGGGACTGCAGGGTGTGGTGGGCTCATCTGCCCAGGCACTGAGCCCCTCCTCTGTGCATCCCTGGAAACTAGGAGCTCAAGAGAGACAGGCTGGGAAACAAGCCAGAGGGACTGTGTGGAGGGATGGCCAGGAGGAGGCACCACAGAGGCAGAGAACTGGCTCCTGCTGGGTTTCTGTCCCAGCTGAGAGGTGAATCTCCCCCAAGATGCTAACCCTGCGAGGGCCTTTGCTTCTGAGTATGCTGGGGGTGGTAGAGGCTGCCCTCTCCTCTCTGTGCAGTGCCGCGCTAGCCCGTGCCTCTCTCTATACCTCTGCCCACCAGGACTCTCTGCTCTGGGCCAGCACCATTCCGATTTAAAGATGGAGAAAGCCATTGAGTTCTCCAAATCCTCCACTGAGCATTTATTGAGCACCTACTGTTTTCCAACCGCTGTGCCAGCATTGCCTCCTAAAACCCTCTTAACAACCTTACCAGGAATCCAGGCTGAGAGGGGTCAGGCGGTCGGCCGGAGGTAAGTATGCCCTGGGATAAAATTCAAACTCAGGCCACCCTGTCTAATGATTGAAGGGTTTTTTCCATTGTCCCATTCGTCCCTTAATTCCATGGTCTGAAATGCCTCTGCTTCAGAATGTGCTTCAGTTTGTCTCAGTATTTTTAGGGATTTTTTTTTCCCTTCCCCATCTCCCAGGTTTGGTTGGAAGGGGAACAAGCATGGAAGGGGCAGAGGTGGGTATCAGAGAGGTCTCCTCTGCCTCCCAAATTGCCTCTGGATTCTTCCACCGGAGCCTGGCAGCTTCTCTGGGCACACCTCCCTCCCTCCCTGCAATCCCCCGGCCTCTTAAGAAGCTGGAGGAACAATTGCTAATCAGCTTCTGAGAGAGACTGGAGGAATGAATGGAGGAGTCAACACGCCTCAATTGCTGGCAGCTGGTCCCCTTTCCGAGCGAGTAGCAGCCCGAGCGCTGGCTCCCAGCTTCCTTTCTCCATCCCAGTTTTTCCTCCTCCTGCCAGATTTTCTCAGGTCTCTTCAGGTTTCTTCCTCGATCTGAGGAAGCCACAGGGGTTGAGAGACACCCTCCCCGAAGCAGCCGTTCACGTACCTCCCTGTAGTGAGAACCACTAAAAATGCCAATCGTTTTTCTTCTCTGAGCCTTTGCACACCCTCCTCCTTCTGCACAGGCAGTCCTCCTCTAGTCGACAAACTCCTCCTACCCATCTTCTAAGGTCCAGCTTACATGTCACCTCCTCTGTGAAGCCCTCTTAGACCTCTTCTGCTCCTCCAAGGCAGACTCCCTTCTCTGGGCTCCCGAAGCTGTGCCCACACTGTCCATGGCAAAGGCCTTCTCCGGTGCCCAGCTCAGGGCTTGGCCACCTGGCCAGCACGATGTGGAATGAAGAGCACTGGAAGTGGGTTCCAAGGCGTCAAGTTACGGCTCTGAATTGTAGTTGGGCAAATTAGTAGCTG
The DNA here is from genome assembly GCA_030015415.1 of Cynopterus sphinx. NCBI lineage: Eukaryota > Metazoa > Chordata > Mammalia > Chiroptera > Pteropodidae > Cynopterus > Cynopterus sphinx. The sequence continues at coordinate 120,979,342 of CM057385.1, read as the reverse complement.
AACCACTTCTCTGATGTGCCTTGATCCAGCTGCCCCCTTCTCTCCTCCTCCTCCAGGCCTCAGCTTCTCTGCGGCTTCCTTGGGTAACCACCTCTGACCCCTCCCCTTCATCTACCTCCAGGGCTCCCTTTCTTTCCCTGACCCACTAGGAATGACTTGCTAAGTCCCCCTGGGCTCCTACAGGATGCATCCTGACTCGTAGTCACCACTGCATCCCCAGCACTGGGGGAATGATGAATGAATGAATGAATGAATGAATGAATAGAACCATGAGTTTCTCATCTGTAAAGTGGAGATAGAGTAATTCTGCCCTCCCAGAGCAGGTGTAAGGTTGGCTAGGACCAAAATTTGCTTTTTGCCCACTCTTGGTGCTCACGCTCTAACTGTGATTGTGTTTATCGAGGGGAACTCCATTCCCAAGGCTCCTCTAATGGGGTTCCTGCAGGCAGGGCACACGGACAGCTCCTCAGAGGAGCAGCCTGCATGTTAATGGCAATGGGGAGGGTGTGGCGGTGGGGTGGGACTGAAGGATTTGTGCAGTTAGTCTGGCTGGCCTGGGGCATCTCTCCCCCAACAACTTGAAACTCCAGACTGAGCCCCAGATTATAGCCCCTGAAGGAGCAAGATCAGAAAAGGTACAGAGGAAGGGCTGGCAAGTGGAGGCTCCGGCCTACATGGGGTCAGGGGAAAGGCCGGGCTGCGGCCTGTGGGGGCTGGTAGAGGACACAGTGCATCCACTGTCACAGTGTGACCTTGTCTCCACGTCCTCTGTCTCCCCACTGGCCCGTGAGTCCCACAAGCCTAAGGCCTAAGGGTGTTCTGCTCAGCTCTGCGCCTCCAGCTTGAAGTCTGGCACACACATCATGGGCAGTCAGCAAAGGTCACCCCACGAAAGAATGGGCGATGGAGGATACCAGGATGCCTGAGTACTGGTGACGGGCCAGTCCAGGGACAGGAGGAATGGGGTGGCCTGGTGGAGTCTGAGCCCTGCTCCTACATGAAACCCAGGGTGGAAAGCCAACCTCCCTGCCAAATCCAAAATACTCCTCACAGGAAGAGTATGACATGAAGTGGGAATCAGGTACCAGTAGTATCCCAACGCTCAGCATAATAAAAACATTTATACGTCACAAAGGCACATTTGCAGGCCACTTTGTAGTTTCTTTCCATTTCCTCATTTGATAAGAACTATTCCAGATAGGCCTGGCTGTTCCCACTTGACAGATGAAGGGCCTGAGGCTCTGGGGGTAAAGGCCATGATGGTGGGAGCCCTGGCCTCTGGAAGCACAGAGGTGGCCCCACTCCTGGGCCCTGACCCTCTGGCCAGGCCTGGACCATAGGCTTCCCTCCACCCCGAACTCTGACCTGCTCCTTGGAAGCAGTGGTCCCAGCTCAGTCTGGACTACCAGATTTTTCTGACTCAAAGTTCAGGCACTGTCTGTTGAGTCATTCCACAGACTCCAGTCAGAGGAGGGCACGGGGGCTGGCTTGGGTGTTAGGGGTGGGAAGTGTGGCCAGTGGCGTTGGACTGACCGAATTTGAACTCAGGCTCCACTGCTAAGCATGCGAGCTTGGGCAAGTCCTGCAACCCAGCCAAGCCACAGGCCCCTCATCTGTCTTCTGGGGACAGTGATGGGGCCTCCCTCTGCCCTGTGCCCAGGAGTTCTCGCCTCCAGGGACAGACTTCCTGCCTTGCCCACCTGGGTGCGAGTTCAGATGCCAGTCTGGTGGGCGACTTGCCAAAGCTTCACTTAACCCTGACCTCTGCCTCCCCCCTGGGGTCCTGGGAACCCACATAGCTCTTGGCGGGGGCGGGGGCGCTGTGTGCCAGGCACTGTGCTGGGCTCAGGAGATGTGATGCAGTGTCCCATCCACATGGTGCTCACTCACAGACCAATGGTGGAAGCCCAGGGTGCTGTGAGAGCTACTCTAGGGTTCAGAATGACCTCACTGTGGGGGCTCCTGTCCTCTGCTCCCACCCTTCTTGACCCCACTCCCTCTGGCCTCCCTCCTAGCTCTATAGGAATCTTCCTGGCCTGGCACTGAGGACGCCTCCCCAAAGCTTCCGTTCTTGGGCCTTAGCTCCAATTCCAGGGTCTCACAAGCCAACAAAAGCAGGTGAAAGCAAGCACGTGTCACTCAGTGAGTGGGTATAATGGGCTGGCCTCTTGATAAGCATATTACCTGGATTATCTGGTTTCATCCTCCACAATTTTCTCAGTTCCGTTTTACAGATAGAAAAAAAAAATTAGAAAAGGCTAGAAGATGCATCTGTTTCCCTGCCCTTCTGTGTCCCTAGGGTGGTTGGCAGATGGAGTCAAGGTCCCCTCACGTCCCTCCCGACTCCTTGGCCACAGCTGTTTCCCCCCTCCTCCCATCCTGTCTCCTCTGAACAAATTCCCACGGGGTTTCCGAGTCCACCAACCAGCACACCGCCCTAGAACACCTTTGGTGTCCCTTTGTCACACCCACTACCAAAGGGAGAAGAAACACTGACCAGAAGTTGAAGGCAGGGACTGTACCTGGCTCCCCTAACAGCGTAAATGAAAATTTAGATTGGGAGCCGTCTCTGCTGGCTCCTCGGACATCCCAAGTCCAAAACTGAACTCACTATTGCCCCCTAAACCTGATTCTTTCTGGTTCTATTTTAGCGAGTGACACCTTCATCCCTGTCAGGCAGCATGGGGACAGCCCAAGAGTCACCCCTGACTCACTTTCCCACTCATCGCCCGAGTTACCTCCCAGACGTCTCCAGATCCACCCCCTTCTCTCCACCCCCACTGCTCCAAACTGTGCCCGACACATAGTAGGTGTTCAGTGAAAATTTCTTGAACGTATGAGTAGGTCAGGCTCTCACCGCCTGCCTGTAGACTCCTTCCCTCCGATCCACCCTCCACTCAGTAGTCAGAGTGACATGCTGGGAACCACCCCCATCCTGCTCAGGTTCCAGCCCGTCAGGGTCCCCCGACGCCATGCTGAGCTCAGGGTGGCCTTCAGGATCCCTCTCCTGGCTCGCAAGACCCTGACTAACCTGGGCCTGTCTGCCTCCCCAGCCTCCTCTCCCCACACCCTGCTATATAGAGAGACGTTCCAGTCACAACACGGTGCTGTAGGCGGCCGCCTGTCCCAGGCTGCTTCACACTTCTGTCTGCACATGCTGGTCCCTCTGGCGAGATTCCTCCCCTACTACCCCTCTCCCCCACAATCTGCCAGGTGAACTAGCAGTTTCAAGAGATCCAACTGGACCACCTCCTTGCCTGTCTTCCTCTTTTATTAGCTTATGGTTGCATCTGGCCTCTCCATGGACAGGGAGCATCCCCAGGCCCAGGGGTCTTGCCTTATTCATCTCTGTGTGGAACAAAGAAGTGAAAGAAGTTTCTGCGTCAACTAAACCTGAGGCACAAAGGTAGCCACGTTCAGGAGCCCGAGCATACATCCTGTACATTTATCTTGACCAAAAGAAGGTTACTCTTTCTGCTATTTATTGATGTATGCATAAATGACCCTAAAATGGAGTTATTTAGTTAATGGCAATTTTTTTTTTCTGGTTGGAAGGTTGACTGGGCTCTGATGGGAAGGTCTGCTACCTGTAGTTTAGCCGGGGTCACTTGGTGGCTGGGAGTTCAGCTGGGGGGTTCAGCTGCTCATCCTTGTGGGCCTCTCCACATGGCCTGTCACCCTTCTGCAGTCCTGCCTTTGCCTCTTTAAAGCCTGGGGCTGGGTTCCATCAGTGAACGCTCCAAGACAAGTCGTACATACTGTGCAAGACCCTCTTAGGCCTTCGCTTGCATCTTACTTGCGAATGTTCCATTGGCCAAAGCAAGTCACGTGGCCATTAGCAGGGCTGGGGTGAGGTTCACTGGAGCCATTAGTGTAACTGGCTACCACAGTTATGCTTCCCTCTTTAGAAATGACCCTAGGTACAGCTAGTGCTGAGAGTCCTTCCTGTCTGTCAGGTCAAGGCAGGCTGAGTAAGTCAAAGGCAGTTCGATGCGTGCCCTGACCCCTTGCTTTGAAACTAAGGCTCGGTCAAAGCTGGGGCCTGTCCTGTGGCCCAAGACTGAGTCTGCAGGTGGAGCCATCAGGGCTGCTGGAATCGCCTGTCTGGTCATCATAACCAGTTTTCTGGAAAGCGGCAAGATATTCTTCAAGCTCTTTCAAAATCCATTTGGTAAACTCCAGTAGAAGCCAACATGGATCTTGGTGGCTAACTGGTTGTTGGAGGGGTGGGGAAAATGGAGGAGTCAGGTGTCCAGAAACAAAAGGAGATCTGCTCCCTAATTCACCCCTAAACCAACCAGGAAAAGGATTTCTTCTCAAATTGGGCAACTTGGGAACGTCAGAGATCTATCTTCTTCCCTCTCCTCCCTCCCTTCTTCCTCTCCCTCTCTGTCTCCCTCCCCATCTCTTTCTCCTTCCCTCCCCTCCCCATCCCCCTCCGCTCTCTCTTTCCAAAGTTTAGTCACAACTGAACTCTCAGCAGTGTCATTGTCTTTTCCTAGTACAACTCCAATGATACACTCCAACAGCCTCCACTCCTGGGCCCAGGTGAGGCATCTCTCTTGATTGCATACAGGTGATGGCTTTATTAAAATGTTTTTAAACCCTGACAGTTGTCCAAGAGAGAGGAGCCTGTTGTCAGAAGAATGCAGTGGCTTTCAATTTCTCTTGACCTTTGAGGAGAAGTAATTTGAAGTCTGGTGTTTTTTCTCTGCCTGCACGGGCCCTTGGGGATACAGGGTGATATCATGTTGTCAGTTATGTTACGTCCAGCTTCCTGCTTCACAAGCCTGCCGTTATTCTATTACCTGTAAAGCAGAGTGTTGTGCATCTCCTCTTTCTCCTGAGAGTGGTGAGGGAGGTGGGAAATCCATCCTCTAAGCTAAATGGCTAATGGTGCAAGAATGCGTGGTTGCATGGAGCCTGGACGGCAAGATCTAGCATTTCCACAACATCTTCTTCACCAATTTGTAAAATGCTATACTTTCAGCTCTTTCAAGCTCTTATGGAACTTCCTGGCCAACCTCCTCACTTGGCTTAGGGCAATCGGAAGCCCAGAGGGCACAGGGCCAGGCCAGGGCTTCCCAGTGAGTTCAGATCTACCAGTGGGTGACAGCACCATAGAGCGGCAGAACGGAAAGAACATGGACTTAGCCCTGGACAGACTGAACTTTGAACTTTCTCACTGTGTGACTGTATAAAAGCCTCCCTTTTTCTCAGCCTCAGTTGCCTCATCTCTAAAATGGGAATCGTAATAATCATCAACATTTATAGATCACTTATGTGCAGATGCTTTACATATCTCAACTCACTCAACTGGGATTGTCATTACACACTGAGAAGGTTCTTATATAATCTATTACTTCATCCCTTTTTGTCACCAGAGTATGCTATTGAATGGCTAATACCACGTTTTATATATCCATTTATCAGTTGATGGATATATTTGGGTCATTGCCATTTGGGGTCTCTTTTGAATAGAGCTGTTATGCACATTTGTGTACAAGTTTTTGTGTAGACATGTGTTTGCATTTCTCTTCAGTCTATACCAGGGAGTGGGATTGCTGGGTCACATGGTAACTCTGTGTTTAACCAGACCGTCTCTAAAGCAGCTGCACCATTTTACATTTCCGCTAGCAGTGTGTGAGGTTCCAATTTCTCCACGTTCTCACTAACATTTGTCTGTCATTTTTATTATAGCCGTTCTAGTGGGTGTGGAATAGTATCTCATCGTCGATTTGATTCACATTTCTCTGAAGGCATTAATGACACAGAGCATCTTTTCTGCCCGTTTTTGTAAATAAAGTTTTATTGGAACACAGCCATGCTAGCATACTCATTTGTGGATATTTTCTCAACTCAGAGCAGAGAGGAAGGAATGGCAGCTGCTTCCTAGGGTATCATAAAGTGAAGAGATGCATAATATTCTACTTACAGATAACAGAATACAGAATGCAGACTACACAATAACAGAATAATGGCAGGCTTGTGAAGCACTAAGCTGGAAGTAACATAACTGACAACATGATGCCACCCTGTATAAGGGAGGGCAAATGCCCTGCCAGTTTTTCCTGAAAAGTCACAGAAATGAGCAGATTACCTTATGAAAATAATGTGGCAGTTAAGAGTTTGGGAGTAGGACTTGGATGTGACTGGGTTCAAATGCCGCTTTTCTGCTAGCTCTGTGGTTTTAGGCAAATGCTTTCACTCGCCAAGCCTCAGCCTCCTCCCCATATGAGACTAATGATGGCTAATATTTATTGAGGGCTTGGTATATACTGGCTATTTCTGCTCTGAGTGCTGTATGTGTGATGGCTAATTCAATCCTCAAAGCAACCTTGGCATTTTAACCTTTTTATAGTTAAGGAACGAGTCATAGAAGGGCCCGGTAATCCATCTAAGCATAAGCAGCCAGGAGGTGGGAGCGTTGAGACGTGAACTTCAGAGTTCATGCTCAACCTCTGTGCCAAACCGGCAGGTCGGGGAGATAATACTTTCTTCCCTGGAGGTTTGTTCGGGAGGATTGATATAGAGGTGTGTTCAATGAACAATGGCTATTACTGCTGCTCAAAAAGAGATTACCTGTTTGGAACACAGTTAACCCAGAACTAATCATGAAGCCTTTTGCTCATTTATTAAGATTGATCACTCCTACTTCCAGGAGCTCCGGTGCTCCCTGGTGCTCTATCACACCTTGTCTGAGAAGAGGAAGAGAATTTGGATCTGAGCCTTAACGACAGACAGCTTGCTGAGCAGACAGAGGGTCAATGGGTGTGGGGGAGGATGCGCCAGGCAGAGTGAGCAAAACTAGTGACAGTTTAGAGGGGCTAAAGGGGTGTATGTGTGCGTATAGAGCCAGTTAGCTGCTGTCGGTCTCACTCAGATGCTTGTTGCTATGGGAACTTTCCTGCACCTCATCCTCCTTCAGCCCCTTCGAAAACCAGACTTCAGGCACCACCTGGTGGCGGCTTCTGATACTCATAGGGCCGGGACAACTAGCCCTAGTAAATCCAGGCTGCCCATACCCCTCTACCCTGAACTGTTGTTTCTTCCTGTTTCTTTCCCTGGAAGTGGACTTGCTGTAAAAGTGATAGGACAATCAAGGAACTTTTTTTTTTAATTTAAAGATTATATTTTCCCAGTTATCAAAAGAATGCATACTCATTATAGAAAATTTGGAAAATACAGAAAAGAACAAAGACGAGAAAAAGTCACTTGGTTCCATCACCCAGAATAACTACTATTAATATATCAGCATATTTGAATCCAGTGTTCTTTTCGGCACGTAATTTTCACATAGCTGAGGGTTAGTGTGTATATATTTACGTATATGTGTATATATATGGACTTCATTATGTCTATGCATAGGTTGCATATCTTTGTGAACAAAGCCTTGGTGTGGGGGTGAGTGTGGGTGTTGGGAGCCAGGTGCTAGTGTTGGACCACTCTGAGTCTGAATCCTGTTTTTGCCTTTACTAGCTGTGTGACTTGGACAAATGCCTTCTCTGAGTAGCAATTTCCTTCACCAGCTGTAAAAAGTGGCTAATAATAGAATTTATCCCAGGGCTGTTGGGCAGATGAAATGACACGACATATACAAAATGCTTAGGAAAGAGCCTGTAACAGAGAGTTGTCTCGCTGATCATACGTTACCACGTGAGTCTTAGACTGCCTTTCTGCTTCACAGCAGAAATATCTAAAAGTGAGGTGAATTCCTGGGCTTGAGGACATGAAGAGCCTCAAAGAAGATAGTTTGACAAGATTGAAAAGAAGAGTTCACCAATATCTCATGTCTCCAGCATCACTGTTCTTCACATTTGTCTCTATATTCTTCCAGGTTCTGTTTACACAGAACAATTTTTAAGCCTCATCATTACAATGCTTGCGTCAGTTCGCTTAATGTTACATTATCGCCATCCTAACTGGCTAAAGTTGTCATTGACATTTGCCATCATTTGCTTAACCTTATTGTTGAATATTGGAGCAGTTTAACTTTTCATCCATCCATCCATCCATCCATCCATCCATCCATCCATCCATCCATCCATCCATGGAATATTTATTGAATACCTACTCTCTCTGCTAGGGGAAGTGGTGGTCACCAAGTCCAGTACTCCTCTGGCACTTGCACTCTGGCCAACAAGACAGACCATTACACATAAATAAACAAGTAAAACTCTAACTATAAACTGTGGCGAGTGCCGTGAAAAAAAGGAGAAAACTACCGGAGGCCTACATTTATACATTTGTGTGTTTTCTGAAAGTTGTCCTAGTCCCTAGTCCTAACCTGCTCTTGCTCTTCAGCTGCCATAACTGAAGCTCCTCTTTGGGGAGTCCCATTTGGGGCTGAATTTTCTATTAACATATTTTAGAGTTTCCTTAAAAATCAGAGCTCACTGTGGCATTCCAAGACCTGACAATGAGCTCCAGTGAGCCCTGTTTCCTTTTCTCCTTTCCTCTAAGGCTTGTGTTTCAATCAGATCTGTCTTCCCTTGCCACCGCCCCCCAACACTGAAGAGGCTTATGATGATATCTTTTTAAAATCTACTCACACTGAGCCTTTTCCTCACCTCCCTCTCAATACAGACCACCTGGGAGCCTTTGAACCAATTGGCAAAGGTGCTCCCTTTGGTGGACAAAGCCTTGATGGGTGAGGGTTGGTGGGCAGAGCATAATTTGGGTGTCCACCTCTGTGAGGCACTGGGGTTCACCTGTATGACTGTTTATGCCAGCCCTGCCCACAGCCTCTGGAACAACCACCTCGCCTACTTTCTGTCTACCTGATTTTACTCCGTCTTGAAAACTCAGTTTATGTTCTATCTTTTATGTGAAGTCATACCTAGATTTCTAATTCACAGTAAATTCTCCATTCCTTGAACTCCCAAATAATTTTTTTTAATTCTTTGGCTCATTTGGCACTTAATTGTATACTGCCTTTGTGATTGCTCATGTTTTCCTCTCATATCACTATTTCATCTGAAAGGTCTCATGTAGACTGTGAGATCAGGGGTACATCTGTAAATGTGTCATTTACACTGAATGCCAGAGAAGTAGGCAGAGATCTAGAGAAAAAGTGTTCTAGGTAGAGGGAAGGGCATATGCAAAGGCCCCAAGGCAGAAGATTTTTGAGATATAAGACTAAAATGAATATTTCTTCATAGAATGGCCTTTCCAGAATTAAAAAGTGAAGTGGAAAACAACTTACTAAGTCTTGCATTTATACAACTTTATGAGGGTGTGTTTGTTCTAGCTCCTAGAAATGAGACTATGGGGATTAATCAAACCAGACATGTTCCTTGCAAGACTAATGGAGGAAACTATGATAATTTCTGTACAGACAGACCATGGTGGAAGGTTATGATGCATGCCAGCAGAAGGATAGAAGGAGTCACTGTTTCTGCCCATAGGCACTGAGGAAAGCTTGTCCAAGGAGACACTCTAATGTTTCCCAGGCAGACACACAAAGGGAGAAGAAATCCAGAACGAGTGTTCAAAGGCATGGAGGCAGGGAGAAGAGGGTGATTTCAGAGAATGGTAATTTGGAAGGATCTCTTAGAACAATTAATGTACTTGGACTTTATCTGTAGATGGTGGGAAACCAGAGGAAGTTTCTAAACAGGTAAGTGGCAGGTCTGGCTGCAATATGGAGACTATATGGAGGTGTCGTGGAGCCTGGAGGCAGGGAGACCCATGAGGAGGCTAGTGCAATGGCCCAGGTTAATGGCCTGAATTGGGACAAGGGTTATAAGGATAGATAAGAGAAGAAAGATGGAAGAGAGATTTCAATATAAAACCTGTAAGACTTGGAGATGGACTGGTTTTAGAAGGCCAAGGAGAAGGTAAGACTTTGCAACTTTCGATCCTGGATGACTGAATGAAGGTCGTGCTCCTTGATGAGATCAGAGATGCCAGGAGGAGAGACAGGACTTGGAGGGTAGTTTGGTAGAGAGGGTGAATAGGGGGCGGGCATTAAGGGCTTCCCATTGGTACCATGGACAGCTCCAAGGATCTCCAGCCACCCTGGACTAGAACTCGCAGATCTGGCTGCCTTAAAAATCAGCAGAGGAGCTAATTTAACATGCAGACTCCCAGGCCCAACCCTGATGTTCTGCATTAAAGTCTCTGGGATTGGGGTTCAGGAGCCTGCATTCTAACTAAGCACCCCAGGTAACTCAGGCACAGGCAGTCAGATGACAACACTTAACACACTGAAATAAAGCCTTGGTGGGCTCTAGAGGAAGAGATGAGCGCGCCCTCTGCTGTCAAGAAAAAGGTTAGACCTCTAGAGTTTATGACTTGTATTAAACGCAGTTATTTACACAGTGAAATCCTGGGCCAAAACAAAGAAACAAGAGACTTGGGATGATGGGTGAGAAAGAGGAGCTACCTTGCTTGATCTTTTCACCCTGCAATGCAGAGTGTGGCAAAGTTCACCTGTATGCGGTTATGGTCACCATCTTTAGTCTGGGAATCTGTTACACCTTCCCAACCCCATTCCCTAGAAAACATCATGTGGCTCCTTAAGGTGAGAAGATAGATCCCTCCCCTTGAACTAGCTTTGAAAACATATGGAAACCCATAAAAATTGAAAGCAGGAACTTGGAAAGGTATTTGCGCATCCATGTTCACAGCAGCGTTATTCACAATAGCTAACAGGAGGAAACAACCCAAACGCCCATTGACGGATTGGACGAAGACAATGTGGTAGATACATACAATGGAACGTTATTCGGCCTTTAAAAGGAATAAAATTCTGTGACGATTTCTGTACAGACAGACCAGGCATTATGCAAAATAAGCTAGACATCAATGGACAAATACTGTATAATTTCACTTATATAAGGTACCTAGAGTAGTCAACTTCATAGAGACAGGCAGTAGAATGGTAGTAGCCAGGACCTGGGGGCAGAAGGGAGAATGGGGAGTTACAGTTTGATGGCTATAGTTTCAAGTTGAGAAGATGAAAAGTTCTCGAAATGGATGTTGGTGATGGTCATTGCACAACAAGGCGAATGTACTTACTGCCACTGAACTGTACACATAAAAATGGTTAAAATGGTAACTTTCATGTTATGTTTAGTTTAGCACAATAAAAAAAAAAAAAAAACATGGCATAGTAAGAGGAGCAGTGGTTAATGCCCTCAACTGGACTGGGAATCTGTAGGGCTGCTCCATGGCGTCCCCATCCCCCAGGGAGCCCAGAACAGGGAAAGGTGTCTCCCCTGTTAGGATGGGGGCCCTCCCAGGAGCGGTAGGTGCTTCTTCAAACCCATAGCCGCTCCCCCAGGGGCCTGGACTTGTCATGTCCATCATCAGTCAGTCTAAGGTGCCTCCTGGTGGCGGAGTTCCCTAGAGTGAGTGAGGTCGTGCCTCCTCCTTCAGACGGGGAGTCAGCCCAGCCAGTTGGTATGGGGGGGGTAGGGTATGGGGGGAAGTGAGCCTCTCGTTGGAGAGTTCGTCTCTCCTTCCCAGTCCCCAGGCTCAAGAGCCCCACAAGCGGCCAAAACCTTTGTATTCCCGGCCCCCATCGCATCGCCAGCCTCTTCCCAAGCTCTGCGCGTGCAGAATCCCAGCGCAATCTCCAGGACAGCTGGCCGGCCAAGTAGCCGCTCTGCCCTCTTCCAAGATGGCCGCCGCCTCTGTGACAGGCGCGGTCACGTGGGCGCCGGGGCCTATGAGAGCGCTGGGGCCTGTGTCGGTGGCGGGTTCCTTCCCGAAGGGAGCCGCGCCGCCCTCTTCCAAGATGGCCGCCGCCGCCTCTGTGACAGGCGCGGTCACGTGGACGCCGCGGCCTATGGGAGCGCTCGGGCTCGGGCGGCGATTGTCCCTTCCGGGGCCCCGTCCGGAGGCGGCGACGGCCCTTGTCAACCGGCGCCTGAGCGATCATGGCAACGGCCTCGGGCGGGGAGCGCGCGGCGGCGGCGGCGGCGGCGGCGGCGGCGGCAGTGTGGTCGCGGGCCGGGGCGGCGGAGGAGCGGCGGCGGCGGCCTGGAGCGCCACATGCAGCGGCGCGGCTCGGACGGGGAGCTGGCGGCGGCGGCCGCGGCCGAGGACGGGGACGGCCGCGCTGCCCCGCGGCCGCCGCCCGCGCGGCCCGTGTCCAGGCCGGGGCCGGCGCCGGCGGCCGCGCCCGCGCGGGAGCCCTGCGCGCACGCGAAGCCCCGCGCCAAGGGCCGGAGCTGCAAGCGGAGCTCGGGCCGCCGGCCGGACGCGGCCCGCCTGCCGCGGCCCGTCACCGTGGACAGCTCCAAGGCCAGGACGTCGCTGGACGCCCTGAAGATCAGCCTGCGGCAGCTCAGGTGGAAGGAGGTGAGGCGCCGGGGCGCGGGGCGCGGGGCGCGGGGGACGGGACGGCCGAGCTCCAGCCGGGCGCCATCCTGGAGCCCGCAGCTGCGCGTCCTTCCAGGCCTGGCCCCCAGGTCCCTGCCCCCAGACGCGTTCAGCCCCCTCCGGGGCGAGTTAGCCGCCCTCCCCTTTGCTCTCCTGCAGCGCTGTGGTCTCCAACCCTCAGCAACCTACCTGCCTGGCCACTTTGTAGACATTATTTGATGTGTCTGTCTCCTCCGCTGGCCTGTGTGCGTCTGGGAGGCCTGGGACCCTCCCCCTTTCACTTCACCTAAGTTCTGTCCGTTTAGCACTCATGGGGGCGGGCTCTTGGGCCCTTTGACAGTTGGTACTTGGGAGGCAGACAGGCCTAGGGTCTCAGCGTCTCTGCCACTGAGCCCTGTGACCTTGAGCAAGTTACTTTGCCTCTTAAACCTCTTTCCTCTGTAAAATGAGGCTCACGATACCTTTCTCATAGTTTTTTCTTTCTCTTTTTAGTAGTAGTGGTAGTAGAAGACTCCCACTGCTTATTGTAGCATAGCACAAGGCTGCAATAAATACCACCCGCTCCTTACCACACGCTCTTCTCCGTCTTCCCCCATTGCTGTCATGATCACCACCATCACCATCACCATCACCATCACCATCACCATTGTCAGTGCAGGCGATGTATTTCGTGTTTCAGGGCTTAGCATAAAGTAGGTGTCAGTAAGTGGTGGATGAAAGCGTGAATGAAGGAATGGGTTATTTGTCTCTGCACCCATTTTTAGAACTGGTGGGGACTGGGGTGAAACACCAATGACATCCAGAGGTGTCTGTTGCAGTTGGCTGAGTGGGTAAAGCCAGTTGACTTTTCTGCAGCTTTTAAGGCTGTTTAACTTGATTTCAGGAGTATCAGGATTGTGATTTAGGGTAGTCGAGTCTGGAGACTTAGACCCACATGGTCTGCCGGTGGGATCGGATCTGCAGCAGGCAACCTGAAGACTCAGGTACTTAGCCCTGGGCCTTGGCTGCGATAGATGTCTAGGAATAGTTTTATGAAGTTGGAACGTGCAGAGAGATGGCCACAGAAAAGATTGATGACGTCACTCTTAGCAGGAAGGAGTCATGTGATTTGGAGAGAAGTCAAGAATCAGGTAGGGCAGACTCCCAGGTAGGTAGGGTTAGCATTGGGGAAGTCCAACACCAGGTGTCAAGGCCTCCAGCCTTGGGGCTCAGGATTCAAGGGGGGTACTTCTGAGCCTATGACACTCATAGAAAGTGAAAAAAGGCTTCCACTCTCGGACAGGATCCCAAGTCCAGGCCAGAGACATGAAGGCCAGCAAGATAAAACTGGAGAACTCATCAGTGCCATGGTGCTAATGAAGGGAGAATCCAGGGATTGAAACCAGGCTGCAGAGTTAGGCAAGGGTCATTGGCCCAAGTAGGGCCTGTGCTTAGCTTAGCCCTGTAGCGGGAGAGAGACATGAATGAAGCTGGCTAGATCTTGAGAGATGGAGCCAGGTGGACTCAGAAATCAGCAGGCGTACATGCCAGCCCAGGTTCATTCACTCTTTCTGTGAGTGTTCATTGTGGATGCTGGGCCCTGCAGATCAAAGATGCTTCAGATCTAAGTAACCCTTGCCCTCAAGGACCTTATAGTTCAGTAAGGGATAAAACACAAATGAATAAATCATTGCAGTAATTACAGGGCCTCTGCTTTCTGAAATGCCTTTTTTCCCCCTGTTATGTGTATACCTTGCTCTGTCACTTCAGATCTCTGATCAAATGCCACTTTCACAGACAGGTCTTCTCTGCTGATCCCTCTATTGACCCATGCTCTTTATTTATTTATTTGTTTGTTTGTTTGTTTGTTTATTTTTTACCATAGCACTAAACCCTACCTGGTACTGTATTATGTATTGTTTGTTTATTGTCTGTTTCCCTTATTTAGAATGTAAGCTCCAGGAGGGCAGGGGCTTTGTTTTATTTACTTCTGTACTCTCAGGTGCTTGGCACATAGAAGGTGCTCAATAAATATTTGTTGACTATATGAAGACATTATGTGATGAGTGTTTCTCTCTTTTTATGTAAATGTGTACGTGTTGTGGGAGGTGGAGGAGGGCCAGCTCAGGGAGGGCTTCCTGGAGGAGAGAGACCTGAGCTCAGTTTTGAGTGCTGAAAAGGAGTAGGCTTACTTAGGGGCCATCTACTTTGGAACCCTCGTAGAGGGAGTAATTTGGGCAAAGAGGTACATTCAGGGTTCACTTTGGCTGGATCATAGCATGGGCAGCAGAATGGTGGGAGATGAGGCTGGAGAAATGGCGGGGGTCATATCATGTGCCATGCTCTGGGGGTTGGTCTTTTTTGGAAGGCTGTGTGGGCCACTACAGAATTTTAAGCTTCTTCCATTTATTGGCCGTGCTGCCTTGGCGAATGCGTTAAATGCTTTAGGCCTCAGTTTGCCTGCCTGTCAGATTGGGGTGGGTCGAGCTAGTTCATGGTTCCCGGCCCCTTCACTGCTGCAGCCACATGATGGTGATGTTATCTACACGAGACCCTTGCACTGATAAGCCCAGTGGAGTGGGCAGTTTCTAGGGTACTAGTGTATTTTCAGACTAGTATATTCTAGTAGATTTTAAAACATGATTCACAACAATAAAACCTTACTATTAGATGTGTGATTATTTCCTTAATGCCACTCTGTCCTATTGGTCTTCGAGGTCTAGAACAGGGGTAGTGTCTGACTTGTGTCCCCAATGCCTTGCACGTTGAAAGTTTTCAGTTCACCAAAGGAATGAATGAAATATTTGCTACAGAGCTCACA
This sequence comes from Cynopterus sphinx, assembly GCA_030015415.1. Taxonomy (NCBI): domain Eukaryota; kingdom Metazoa; phylum Chordata; class Mammalia; order Chiroptera; family Pteropodidae; genus Cynopterus; species Cynopterus sphinx. Next base: position 120,964,212 of record CM057385.1, on the reverse strand, counting down.
TCTCATCTTGACACCCTAGAATGTGGAGTTTGAAAAGTGCCAGACTAGGCAAACTTGAAAGTTCCTTTCAGCTTTAAACTCTGATTATGATTTAAGCCTGCCACAAAGTTGACTGCATGATAGGTAACAGCTACATAAACCAGGTACCAACAAAGTGCAGACACACGACCGCTGCAGGCCTCAGTGTCCAATCTGCTACAGGGGTGATGTTAGACAAGGTCATCTCTAACACTCAGCACTGACCTTATAGCAGTAGGAATGTCTACTGAAGTTGAGCCGGTGTCCCTGGGTACTGCTCTGGGATGTGGGTGTACCCAGCTGGCTGGTGTTGGCAGGGGTGGGTGGCTAGCCATGGTAAGAAATAGGGTTAAGAATGCCAGATTCTCTGTGTCTCCTTTTTTGAGTGCATCATGAGGGCTACACAGAACAGTCCACTTACCTGGGTGGCACTCCACCAGCAGGGAGACTCGGACGTTTGCTTGGCTGCAGGCACAATCCCCCTTCCTCCTTCATTTTTCTTTATTCCATGCACTTTAACAACAGCAACAACAGTAACAATGTTAATGGACAACTACTATAATGGACTCTTACATAGCTCTTACCCTGTGCTGGCACTCTTGTGTTTTACACACCCACAATGGTTCAGTTCTCCCAACAACCCAATTGTCCCTGATTGTCCCATTTTGCAGAGGAGGAAGTCAACGTATACAGAGGTTAACTTATCCAAGGTCACACAGCTGGTAAGTGGCAGAGCTTGCATTTGAAACAGGTATTTCATTTGAAACCAGCTGTCAACTCTATGTCCTTCCCATGGCTCCCAGCTGGCTATCTGCAGTCCCTAGCTTAGGGGTTGTAGATATAGATATGAATAAGATTCACTCTTTGCCCTCTGGAAGCTCTGAGTGTTAGGGGACAGGCATGTCCACAGACAATTACAGTCTAGTCTAGGGGCAGAGTGGTTTAAGTGCATTTCATACAGAGTTGGAACAAAAGTGGGGAGGACGGATCAGGTTCTATATGCCGGGTGGGATGATGGCAGCTGAGGGAGCACGTGGGAGAGAAGCGAGAGAGGAAGAAGGAGCCAGATCACAGAGGACGTTGAAGACCATGCCAAGAAGCCTGTGCTGACGGACTATGATCACAGATTCTTCCCATATATAGACCAAGCTTCCTTTGCCCACTCTCTGTCAGTGCCAGGTAAACCATGCCAGCTGATGATTCAGTTTTCAGTCATATCCACCCTGGTCAGGTCTAATTCAGCTTATGTCCACAGTGTTAAACTGGTTTCAAAGAGGAAAATTCCCAAACGTTAGCTCTATAAAATTGTAAATAAGATGAAAGTTCATTCTAGAACAGCAAAATCGTGTTTACAGGGTCACCACTTTAGTTATAACAGGAAAAAGAGGGATGTTTCCTGGCTCATAGTAGATGCTCGATAAGTATTTACAGAATTGGATGGTCCACTTCCACTCACACGAGCTTCTCTCCTCACCTCTGGTATGTTTTTTTTTGCAGTTTGGACACCCTCATTAAAGAAAACCTTAGGGAAAAGATGCCATGGAGAATAGATGCCACTATTGTTGTGAGCTGTCCTCCTTGGGGATGTAGGTTGTATATGTGAGCACAGTGGTATTATGGTCACTAGCTTATGTGAATGACAGATTTGACAGAGGGAACTTGTTGGTAATAGTTTGCATAAGCCCCTGTCCCAGAATTTATTAGTGTGAGCTGTTTCAGATGCTCCACGTGTTTTTTTTTTTTTTCTGAAATTTATCCAGCCTTTCTTCAGAGCATGTGTATGCTTATTATATGGTCCTACTTATAGTTACTGTTTATTAAATATCTGTTATGTGGTAGGCATCATACTAAGTGCTTCATGCTCATTAAAATTTTATTGAACACTTATTATGGATTATTTAATCCTCACAGCGACCCTCTGAAGTAGATTCTGTTATCATTTCCAATTTACAGATGAAACTGAGGTTTAGAGAGAGGCTGGTACAAGGGCTAGACCAAGGCCACAAAGTAGCAAGTGGCAGAGCCACCCGGGGCCTGTGCTTGTAGCCAGTATACAATCCTGTACCGTCTTCTTTGCTAATCTTCTAAAATACACTCTGCAAAAATTATTCTATTATTATTCCCAGATAACAACTGAAAAAACTGAGATGGGCACAGCAAGTAAGTGAGAGAGTCAGGATTCTAATAGCAGTTGATCTTGGTCCAAAGCCCACTTTTCAGTGTGTTTTATAATTCTCCGCTTTTTCACCCTCCTGTTCCTCATCTGACTCATAACTCTCAAGTGACAGTGAAATCACTCTGAGCCGGGAGAGCAACATTACAAATAGGACTTAAAATAAAATGCATTGAAATAAATCCTGCCTGGCAGAGGGAGCATTTGGTGCCTGCACCTTCCAAATCCTATCTCGTTGCCTCCCACGGAGGAGAAGAGATTCTGGTGCCATTGGACTGGCTGAGTTGCTTTGCTCCTGTGTGGAATGTGAGTCTGCTGTGTGACTCGCTGTCTCAGATTCCTTCTGGAAGACAGTATAAAATGAAAAATTGGATAGTTTAACATTCCTTCCCTCTCTTGTTTTAATGATAGTCCTTGTGATTTGCTTTCTGTTTTTTGAAAATAGCATTCTATTTAAGGATGATTTATATCCTACTCCACGAAATGTTCTTCTTCAACAAACATGTTATTTTAACATCTAGTCCACCAGAAGTTTTCCTTTGTAATTTAAACCTGTCATACCATAAAAATCACAATTCACTACCACTGTTATTTGAACAATACGATATGGGTAATAACTTTGTGAATCCACATAAGCACCATACATTGTCCTTTAAAAGACAATAAATTCCAAAGGCTCATATTCAAGTTCTGTAAATACTACAATTAAAAAAATTTTTTTTAAAGTATTGTGATTGCTAGAGCTGATTTCCATATTATATAGACATCCTCTCTATTGTAAATAGCTTCGATTCTGGTAGCATTATGGATTCTGGTTTTGTATCAGCACAAGTTGAATACAGGAATTCAATCACACATTTCCTTTTTCTTTTAAACCTACTCCTTGAAAAGAACATATAGTATTAAAAAGTTATTGGCCACTTTTTAAGTGCCTTCTCTCAAAGGTAAGTATTGTTTCCTGGAGCTAGCATGAATTTTGGATTCAGACAGATGAGTCTGAAATCACTGCCACCTAAAATCCTTGCCACTAGCTACTTGTGTGACCAAACCGCCTCATGCATTAAATACAGAACCCGTCTGAGACTCAACTGTAGCAATGGGCTAGTGATACCTATCTTGCAGAATTTTTGTAAGTTAAATGAGAGAATGTGTGTAAATTCCCTTATGCCCATGCTTGGTACACTGTAAGTATTCAGTTAGTGTTAATTCTTTTCCTTTTATTGGGTAATTATAGACATGGGTTATTGGATCTATTTTAAAAAGTGAGAAAAAACAATTATAAAATTTAGTCTGCATATACAGGTTATTGGTTAACCAGCTCAATTGAATCATTAACATGTATTTTGTGCCAGGCTATATTTGGGCTCTCAGGATACAGCAGATAACAAAATCATGGGAAGATCTCTGCAGGATAAAGGACAGTTACATTTTGAATCAATGTCAGTGTGATATGGTGTAGGTTTAAAAAATTTTAAATAACGCTGATTTAAAGTTCTTTTCTTTATAATTAATTATACTTTTAAGGTTTTGTGAGTATAATTGAAATTTTAAAGCCACTGTAACTGGACCCAATGCCTATTTCATACTCTGGTATAGTATGTACATCATTATGGGAAACTTATTTTACTTATTTGAGTGACATCAGTATCTTAACTTTTGTGTTCACAAAATAAATAAGGTGAGGAGTTCATGGAGGAAATTGGAGTTGTTTCATTTGAATATGCCCATTAGCTGCATGGGAGATGTGAATTTCCTGAGCTGATTTCTTTACTTTTTACTTTCATTTTAAGGCAGCTCTCCCCACTGATCCTGAAAAAGACCATGGCCAGAACACAGGTTTAAATCTTGGCTCTGCGACCCTGGACAAGTTGCTTTAACTTTCTGAGCCAAAGATTTCTCATCTCTAAGAATGAGCATAAGATACTTGGTAGGGTTGTTGTGAAGATTAAATCAGAAAAATCTTTAAAGTGCCTGGTGCTTAAAGTTAGAACACTTACTGATCTGGCTTACCCCCTGATGAATTTCTATGACATCTTAATTAAATTTTGTGACAGAAAATTGGTGGTCTGAATAGGCAAATAACCTTGCTATTTCTTTAATTTGTCTTGAATCCCTCCTTTCCTTGTGATTGCTCCAGGTGAGTGTTGTCTCTGAAATTCCCCCTCAAAGGTTATTGTTTTGCTGGAGAGAACAGTGATCATGTTTCTCTGTTCTGCGTGGACTAAAATCTCTCCACATCAGATCGGGTCGTGCCTTGCTTTAACAGCTGCCCCGACTACCATTTGTGTAAGCGCTTGTTTCCCTGGGTGTGTTTGAACTATTATCTAGTAATTTGTAAGTCCTTAGAAGGCATTTCTGATGGTGCCTTTTCTTCTTCCATCTACTTCTATGTCATCTGAGTATAACCTTCGCATCCTTAATGGAGCCAGGAAGAACAGGGCAGTTTGTCTCTGGAGCTGTCGTCCCTAGGCGTAGTGCTACTTTTCCAAGAAGTCCTTCAGTCCATCTACCTAGAATTCTTTCGAAGGCCAGTTTTCACATTTGCTCTTGATGCTTACAGGGCGATTCTGTTTCTCTTTGTGCCAGAACTGAGGTTTATTGGACTTTTAAAAAGCAATGATAAAAATTTTTCTGGGATTGGGTTATTTATAAATGCCTCCATCTCACTAAGCTACTGGAGACTGGGCAGCCCTGCATCCTTGCCCTTTCCTACCTTCTGCCATTGTGGGGTGATTTCTTGAATTTCTCCCTAATTGTATGTCTTGTTCATTTAGATCCCAGGCGATTTTTCCTTGCCCTTTGCTCCTTATTTCCTTCACAACTGTGATTTGGTCGCCAGAGGGATGAACAGAGACTATCACCTATGCCACTTTTTTTTTCCTCCCAAACTTTATCCATTCTTAACACAATACTGCATGTGGTTCTCTTGAGCCTTCCTGTGGTGCCCTTCCTCTTTACCTTTGTTCATGTTTTTCCTTTTCCTTAGAATGTTCCCTTCCTTTCATTAGATCCTTCTTTCAAGGATCAGCTCATGACTCCTCTTACCCACAAGTCTTCTTTGACGCCCACACATACCCTGGTCTAGGTTAAATACTCTTCCTTGATTACTCACAGTATTTTATACAGATCTCCATTTTATTAGTTTTTTCAAAAAAGCAACTTTTGGCTTCTTGATCATCTCCATTATAACTTTATTTTCTATTCCATAGCTTTCTGCTCTTTATTATTTTTTAATTCTATGTTTTGACCTTCATTTTATGTTCTTTTTCTGGCATTAAGATGGTTGCTTTATCATCTTTTCTAATAAAAGCATCTAAGACTACAAACTTGCCTCTAGGTGCTGCTTTGGCTATATGTGCACATTTTGCTATATAGCATTTTTAAAAATCATCTTTTTGTTCTATGTATTTTACATTTTCATGAAGATTTCTTTGACCAGTGGGTTAGATTGGTGGGTTTTTCTTTATAGAGTTTCTAAACATGTGAGTTTATTTCTACTTATCTTTTTATTATCTAATTTTAACTTAATTGCATGGACTAGAGGATGTTCTTTCTCCTTTCTTTTCTCCCTCTCTTCTTCCTTCATAGTTTTTCCTTTTTTTTTCTTTTGCTTTATAGATTAATATATGGTCAGTTTTTGCCAATGTTAATGTGTGCTAGAAAAGACTATGTTTTCTAGTTGTTGAATGTTATATTTTACATATTTACATTAGATTAGCTTGTGAATTGTATTATACAAATTTTATAGTCCTAATATTTTTGTCAGATCTATTAATTACTTGAAGAGTTACATTAATGTTTTCCCCTGATTGTGTATTTCATATCTTTTTAAAAATTAATTCTTTTTCCGTTTTCCCTGGAGCTAGTCTAGAAGTTATACATTCTATTTTTATTCTAGTGGTTACAGTAGAAAATTTAATAGGTGTATAATGTCAGAAAGTCTAGGGATAGTAGCTTTACTCTGCACTTAAAAACTCAAGGATGTTAGGATGCTTTCATTTTGGCTGCATCCCTCCTGACTTATATGCTTTTATTGTCCAATATTTTAGTTCTATCTTTATCCTTTTTTTGAATTTCACAAATTAGATGTTATTATTATTTTACATAGTCTCAATGTATTTCAGTATATTGTAGTTTCACCCACATGTTTACCAATTTCTTTTTCTATTATTCTATTTTATAACACAGACCTTTCTGGGATCATTTCTTTCTACTGGCAGTAATCGTTTAGAAGTTCCTTTAGTAAGGGACTATTTGTAATAAACTGTCAGTTTTCACTTGTCCAAAATTACTTTCATTTTGCCCCCATTCTTGAAAGATAGTGTTGCTGTGACTATAGTGCTAAGTTGATAGTTACACTTTGAGTATATACCACTGTTTAATCACTTTATTTTTTCCGATGAAAAGCCAGCTCTCTGTTTACATTTGTCTTTTGCTGGTAAAGTGTCTTTTTTTTTTTCCTGACTGCTCTAAAATCTTCTCTTTGTCTTAGATGTCTTTAGCAACATTATGATTTTCTAGGTGAGGATTTCTTTTTATTTATTTGGCTTGAGATTTGTTGGGACTCTCCTCTCTGAGGTTTGGTATCTTTTATAAATTCTGGAAAATTCTTTCAATATTATTACTCACCCAACCTTTCTATTCTCTCTTCCTGGGATTCTGTTTTCGATGTATTCTCAACTTTTTTTTTTTTCCATAATGAACTCGCATTCCTTGGAACTTTAATCTTTGACAATTCTTTGAGTTTTAGGTTTAAAGTAGGGGTTTTCATCTTGTGCATATGCTTCAGAAGGCTCTACTAATCCAGAATACTTAAAATGAAATTTTTAGTCTTAGACTTTTTAGGTTATAGGTATAGTTGAATTCTGACTCTGGACTTGCCTAGGTTAGGTGCTATGGTTAGGCATTTTGAGAGGACATTTTTTCCCTTCTTTGAGCTAATGCCAAGAGAAGGCTGTTTTTTGTTTTGTTTTATTTGTTTGTTTGTTTGTTTTAATTCATCCACTAAAGATTTGGCCTTGCAGAGGGTCTGGCTTGATATGGGAGTTTCCAGCTGATGTTTGCCTTGCCAGTAGGCATCTGGGGAGACCATGTGCAGAGGCCAGACCATTGCCTATGTTCAGGAAGAAAGGAATTATATTTGCCCTTTAAAAAGATGGTTCTGGCTGCCCAATGAAGAATGGGTTAGAGAGGGGTTCTAGAGTGGAGGCAGAGGTAAATTAGGATGCTATTGTAGACCTCAGGGGAGAGACAGTGCTACCTGGGACAGGATGGTGCTCAGTGGAGAAAGTTATTGATTGAGGACATTTGTCTCTTTCTCTAGATTATGATATTCAGTAGTAGAAAGCTCATCTTATCTTTGAGTCCTTCAATGCTTGGGATAGAGAAGGCATTCAGCAAGTATTAATTGAATTGAACTGTGTAATCAGTAATAGTTCTAGTGCTGTTTTTCTGGACTACATTCAAAGTGACTATATTCTTTAAAGAGAAATGACATAAAGGGGTTCCAGGCAGTGAACTCATGCTGTCCTTGTCATTGCAAAGTTCAAGCCAGAAATAGAGAGCCAGCTGTTAGTAAGCCCCTGCAAGTCTTAGGTTTTGGTTGGGTTTACTTTCCATGATAATATAGCTGTCTTTAGCCTGTGTGCTTGTTTATTTCTTAAGGAGTCTTAGGCTCTATTTGAAACTGCTTACACAAAGCCTTACCATCTTACAGGATTTTTATGATATTTTCTCAGAAATTACTAAATGTTATGACTATCTAGGCAGGTTGCAAAGGTGTTCATCTAATGGTATAACTGTGAAAACTTATTATTCCTAAGACATTCTTCTCGGAAAAAGTGCCCCATATCTAAGGAACAGAGGGGGAGGCAAGAGGACCCTGCTGGGTGACAATTTGATAAGCTTCAGCTGGTCACTAAGGACTGTTGTTTGAAGAAGTTATACAATACTTTTCCATTAGAATATGCAGAAGTATTTCTAGAAAGTATGGTGAATAAAGCATACAGATATGATTTTAAGTTCTGAGGTCTCTAAGGTCTTCATTATTCATTCAGTAAATATATTTGAATATCTACTGTGCCCCAAGCCCTGTGCAAAGCACTGGAAATAAAGACACAGTCAGACCCATCCCTGTCTTTGAACCAGGGTCACTACTGGCCATACTCCCTTTTGTGTGAATTAGAAAAAGGTGCCTCTCCCCCACTGAAGGAGAAAATATTAAATTAGTCAATATATTATTTAAATCTCAATAACAAATTTGTCACAATGGATTATTAATAAGAAAATATTAGTTATTAAATAATATTTGTATGACATGAAGTACTCATTGATTTAAACTTGGAATTCAGAAAGATTCTGGCATAGTAAACATCAGATGATTGAACTGCAATATGAAACTTCAGATTTAACTTGTGCATTAATACCAATGAGGGATTTTTAAAAAAAGTTAAAAGTAGTCATTAATTATACATCAGATGTAAAAGCAGATATTGTTTAGAAACAGTATATTTTTAGATGTTATCAGATCAACAAAGTCTTGATAATCCAGTTTGTGAGAGGGGAACAACATATATTGTCCTGTTAAAATAAGACATTCGGCTACCATGTGCTAGAAAATTCTCATTGTAAAGTTGCCCAAACAAAATCATCTGATATTTGTTTACCAAACCAGAATACTTCTGAATTCCCAGTTTAGATCAACAGGTACTTTTATTATGATAATATATAAAAATTGTATAATAACCAATATTTGTTCTCCGTAATCCATTTGTTCTAGAATAAAAAATATCATTAGAAAGTATAAAAAAGTGTTCAATATGTTAAAGATGCCTGTATGTGAACAGCATCATGACACCCTGTGTATGACCTAAAAAGCCACAGATGGTGACCCTGGAGGCCCCAGAATAGGGGAGCAAATATAGCTGGTGATTCTGCTGTGAGATGCTAAGAGTTCTGTCAGGAGCTTGTGTACACTGTGGTGGGAGACAGAGGGAGGTAAGCCAAGGTGAACCTGGCGGTGTTGGCGAAGGCTTGTGTGTGAGAGGTGCCCGGGTAAGTAAGGTGCATTGTCTTTTTGACATATTTTGGCTTTTGAGTAGTCTCCAAACCTTCTCTCTCTTTTTTTTTTTGGTTCTTGCTACTTTCTGGATAAGTAGGATAGCTGAATTACAGATTGAGGAGGTGTTGCTCCTTTTAGATATCGACCGTTTTGATCTTTTCTCCTCCTAACTGCATCTTCCTCTGTCTTCAGGTATCTGCTGTCGTAGCACGAATCAGCTTTATTGTTACAGCGTGTTTAATTTTCTTTTTTTCCCTGCCAGATTTTAAATTCAACTAGTGCATGGTCACATCTGTCTTGTTTATTATTGGGTCCTTACACTCCAGTGCACAATGCCTGCCATACTGTGTAATAAGCTTTTGATAGATATTGGCTGAAATGATTTTTTCATTAATTCTTCAAACATTTCCTGAACCCTTATTTTGTGCTATGGACTGCATGAAACACTGATCAAACCAAGAAATGACCCCCTCTGAGTGAGCCAGGGTGCTCAGTGTCCGGTAAATATGACCCAGTGGAAGAAGTTCAGTGTTAAGGAAAAGAGCATGGGTGGCAGCTACTCAGTTTAGGGCTCAGTGAGGGCCTCTGAACTGGGTGTGGAAGGAGGAGAGGGTTGAGCAAGTTTTCTGTGGGTGGAGGCAGGACAAGTATTTAGACAGGGCTCAGCAGGCATGGTAGCATGGTGGCAGGGTAGGTCACGGGGACCTGGGGGACTCAAACGTTTGGCTCTGGCTGGAATACAGAGTTTGGGGACGGGAGAGTGATGGATGATGTGACCTGAGAGGTAAGCAGGAGCCAAGCTGTAAGGTCTGAACTGCAAGCCGAGGGCTCTGGCGAGCGCCAGAAGGTTTTAAACTGTATGTGAGTGCTTGTGACAAAAATCAAATTTGTGAATTAATTAGACTCCTCTGGCTGTGCTGTAGAAGGTGTATTTAGGAGTTGGGCGGGGAACTAGAAGCAGGGAAAGCCTCAAGGGCAGGGAGAGTCACTTCCTGGCCAATTTCTAGCAGCTGACAAATGACTGGGCTATGGTCAGCATTGAAATGATACTTTGCACCAACCTGCAGAGACCAGCAAGGTAGGATCACAAGTCTTCATTGCAGAATGACAGCGCAATTACTGCTGTCACTTTATTAGCTTCCTAGCTACCCTCTGAGGCAAGTAGGGTATGTGTCATTGACTCTGCCATACAGATGAGCCAGCCAGGGCCGGGACTGACCAAAGGACTCAGACCCAGGCCTTTGTCAATGCCAGTCCAGTGCAGTCTCCCCGTTTCATGCTTAAGGGCAGAGTCAGTGGGAGTGCTGGGGAGAGAACTGGCTTCTGGTATCTTGTCTCTCCAGGGACCACTGTCCTTTCAGCCACTGAGTGCCATCTAATGTGTCCCTCCGGGTCCCCGCACCCCCTTCCCTGAGCCTCCTTTCAGGCAGAGAGAGAGAGAGGGAGGCCCAGTGGCAGCTGAGAGCTGCCCTTGGCAAAGCAGTGGGGAGAGATCTGTGGCCACTGGCATTCTCACTGCCTGGGTGACACGCTGCTAGTAATAAAGGCCTCATTGCTTCATGGGCCATTAAGAAACCAATGATATATTTCGACCTCATTGAGGAGGAAGACAGCAGAGTTAAATCAAATTCAGACTGTGAGGAAATAAAAGAATAAAGAGGCCGTTGGCATGCAGGTCCCTCCTCCAAGGTGACGGAGAAGGGGACAAACCATCATCCAGGGGCCATGCTGAGCCCAGAGCAGGTTGGAAGCTCTCACGATAATTTTTTTACTTGGCACTTGTAGAGACGGTGCCATGCATTCTGTAGATGAGGAGGTGAAGTGCCAGGGACACCAGCCACAGAGGTGGCCTAGAACCTCGGCCCTGGGTTTGTCCTTACGGTGCTGCCATTCCCTGGGCCACGCTGCTTCCCCTGTGCAGTCTGTTCTTTCTCCGAGACAAACAGTGATTTATTTTTGGGCAGAGGGCGCCCGGTGTGGAGGTCAGCAGCCTGTGCTAGTTTAGGCTGAACACTCCCCAAAGGCAGGAGCTCGTCTGTTTGCCCCGTGGTCTGGGCACAGTGCCACCCGCACACGCAGCCCACGAGGCTGGCATGTCCTGACCGTCCTGAGCAGTGTCGCTGGCCTTCCTACCACCCTCTCATTCTTTTCCCTTTTTCCTGCCCCTCCCTCTGCTCTGCTTCTCTGCTCCTCAGAGACACTCGTCTGGTCCTTGCAGATGCTTTTGAATCCATTCTGAGGCCTTTGCTGGTTAGTAATGCACAAGTTGATGGAGAATTAGTTGTGATTCCTCCTCGGGTGTCATATTTAAGGAAACTTTGGAGGACAGCCTCATCTGCAAGAGCCAAGGGGTGAGGACCCTCTGGCGTGATGACAGGAGTGGGGTGATACGCTTGTGTTCACAATCCCTGCTCATATCCAGCGAGACACTGAAGACCCTTAGAATCTCCTCTGCTACCAGTTAGCCTCACCCCTGCCAGGTGTTCCCCTCCCCCTCCCACCTCAGTTATACTCTATCCCAGCAGCCCCGGTTAGCTTGGTGCTTCCACCCTTTGCTCACACTCATCTCTTGGCCTGGAATAGTTTTTGTTCCCCTAACGTCCTGACTCTGAACTCAGAGCCCCAAGGGGAGGGATTGTGGCCTGGAAGGATGGAGAGTGTGTGCCCTGCTGGCCTGAGCTGCAGGGGGCAGAGAGAGTTATGTGAGGGAGGCAGTTCAGGCCTATCACCCTCCTCCTCCTGTCCTCTGTCTCTTGCTTTTTTGCCTGGGGGTCAGGATGCTGGATCTTCTCTGGGGTCACCCAGCAGGGGGTCTCCCCTACCCTCACCTGGGAAAGTCACCTACCCTCCCCCTGTCCCCTCACTCCCCACCCCCTTCTTCGCCTCTTCTGTCCTGACACCCTCGCTGACCAGTAGTGGAGAAATGAAAACTTGCTGTGCTCTCTTTGTTTGAAATGTGTCTGACATGGCCTGCAGAGACAGGCCTCAGACACTCAGGCTGGCGTCCAACTGCGCAGGGACGAGGGACTGTTTTAGCCATCGCTGTTTTCCCAGCTCCCTGAATTGGTGCCTGACTTGTAATCGGTGCTCAGTGACTGTTGTTGAACTCCAAGTGGTTTTGCATCTCTTGTTGGTCTCTGGGTGTTTTGTTTTGTTTTGTTTTGTTTTGTTTTGTTTTGTTTTGTTTTGTTTTTGGTTCATGGCACATATTCATTAGGCTAGGCTAAACTGTTGTGACAAGTAGACCCAAACATGGACTCAACGGAATGGCAGTCTATTTTTTGCCCTTGTTAACAGCCTGGGTGGAGTTACTCAGTTTGGTGGGGTATCATTAGGGACTTAGTTTCCCTTCCGTTTGTGGCTCTGCCATCCTTTGGTCTCTGTGTCATCAACAGCCAGGCAGCAGGAGAGGAAAGAGCGAGGAAGAGCACACACGGGAGGTTTTCCTGTGAGTCCTGTGTGCGGCACGTAACACTTCTGCCCCCATTCCACTGGGTGGAGCTTGGGCACATGGTTCCACTTAGCAGTTGTCAAAGAAAAGCACAGCTAGGCAGGAGTGGTAAAAACAGATTTTATTCAGGAACTATCGTAATAGGGAAAAGAGACATGGGTATGGAACTAGGCTCAGCCCCAAATACAGCAAGACAAGTGGGGGTGTATGGCGAAGGGGCAGGGTGGAGTCATTGACAGAAGGTTCCTCAGAGGAAATGTCTGGGGTAAGGGAGGTTCTGGCAAAACCAACTGGACAGGGTTCTTGCTGAGGGCAGGTGGGGGAGGCCAGTTGCCAAGGGTGGGGATGAGGGATTTGGTTATATACTGAGGGGAACCAGACCTTGAGGGTGGAGGATTCTTGCTAAAATGACTTTAGCAGAATTCTTGCTAAAACTGGGCAATACAAAGATGAACATGGGAGCCCAAAGGGTGAGGCCTAATTGGCAAGAGAGCTTCGAGGAGCCTGACTTAAATCGTAGTCAAGGAGAGAGCCTGCCCCTTGGGGGAAGACCAGAAAATGTCATCCAGCGTTGTGCCAGGAAGAGGTGGAGGAGGGTCTGGTGACCAGCCTGCAGGATCTGCACCACGAGGCACAGAAGAAGGATTTGAGTTGGTCAGAACTGGGCTCAAATCCACGCTCTGCTCCCTGCTAGCTGTATGGATTCGCATGGGCTATTTCACTCTTCCAAACTTAAAGTCTCAGTTTCTCAGCTGAATAATGGGGGGTTGCCACCTTGGAAGATGGTTGAGAGATAACGAAGGCCAAGCCCCAGGGTACATGATAGGTATCTAATACATTGTGACTATTATAACCATAATCGTTATTACCTTTATTGTGACCGTGTATCTCAGTTTTATTGATAAACTAAAATTTTGATCATGTGCACGCGATAAAAAAGTCTACATAGTATAAAAGTATAAATGCTGAAAATATGTCTCTTATTCATCCCACCTTCAGTTCCCTTCCTCAAAAGCAACCAGGATTAGCAGTTTTTTGGTATGTTTGCACCGATACACCCACACAAGCACACATGTGCAATTGACCCTATTTATTTACTTAACCTTTCCTATGATGCACTCCACTCTCACCTTTTATTTCATTTAATGGTCTAACTTAGCTATTTCATATCAGTATATAGTGATTTAATGCATCCTTTTTTTTTTTTTTAATGGCTGTATAACATTCCAAAGTACAAGTGTAGCATCACTTTCTTCACTGGTGCTCCACCGATGCACATGTAACAGTTTACAGGGTGTTGCCAGTCTGTAAAGCTGCAGTGACCATATATTTCTGTGTATATGTCTTTGTGTAATTTTGTCTGTGAATATCTGTAGGATAAAAAAAATCTAGAATTAAAACAAGGCATATAATTCTCTTTAAAATTAAGATTTTCATGAGACAAAGGACCTCTTTAAAAAAAAAAAAGAAAAAAAGAAGATTAGGATTTAAATTTGTAATGCTTCACTCCAGTAACTGTTGTGGAGAGAAAGGACGGGGAATTATCCAGACTTGGCTTGTCATGAGAAGGTGATAAAGAAAGTACATCTTTACTTTAAAGCCTTTATGCAACACATTCTTGTTGCCTCTTCCCATGATGCCTTGGATTCCAGATTCCACAGCAGGAATATTTGGCAGCTTTATAAACCAATGCAAATCGGCTTTTGGCTTCAGAGTTCATTTTCCCACACAAACAGTCAACCAACTCTCTGAATCCCACATCCATCAGAGAAGCTCTATTGACGATGATAGACGCAAAGTCTACTTTCTGTTGCTTGGTCAGTTTATTTTTGAGGGGCAGAGAAGCAAAGTGTTAAGTGCTTTCTCTGTGTTAGGTATTTTTCATAAATTATCTCATTTGATCCTTGTAAACCTTTGAAGTGAGAATATTATTCTTGTTTTCCAGACCGAGAAAGGGATGGGTTCCCAGAGGTTAAGTAACTTGCCTAAGGTCATATAGAACCAAGGTTTGAACTTGGCTTGATGACTATGCTGCCCTGTGGGCCTCTCTTGTTCTTAATTAGGGGATTCAGTGGAATGCTCCTGGATGTCATGCTTTACCTGTTGCATAAATATCTGGTGATTAGCAGTGCCTCTTAAAGATTTTGTGGCTTTTCTGAATTCAGTAGAGAAAGAAGGTCTGTTATGGCTGCAAACTAGGTATGTGTCACTCTCAGACCTTACATCATTAATCCAGCAACTCTCCGATGGCTAGTTCAGTCTACACTGTCAGCTCTGCTGGTGTGTTTGGATGGTCTCTACCCCTCAGTTCTAAGGCAAGATTGCTCTCTGCATGACCTTGGCTGGATCTGCTCTGTGATTTGTGTCCTTCCTTGCTGTCTTCCCCACATCCTTCGTCAAACTTCTCTGATTGTGTTTTCTGTCTCTTAGCAAAGAAAAGTTATTTAAAGCACTTTCTAAATCACATGGCATTATTATCAGTGATGACTCACAACACCTACCACCACTCTGCTTCCCAGATCCCCAGCCTCTGGGCTTGCATCATTTCAACTTGAAGTCAGTGCTCTTATGGAACCTGGGTTCAGATCTTCCATTTACCAGGACACTTTTGTTGCCTACAAACAAAAATGAGCACTGTAAAGCTCCCTCCCATTCCCACATTTTAAAACATCGTGTCAAGAGAACCACATTAGAATTGAATCCACTGTGTCCTGGGAAAGGCTGTGGTTCCACAATATAGCTTAGCATCAGTGCCTTGTGCCTATGAATCTCTCTCCCTTTTTTATTCACTTCATATATCTTATTAGCTATTTGTTCTATGTTAGCACAGTCCCCCTCTTGTTGGGCTGTACATTCACTCTTGTTTTATTATTTATTAACAAACATTTGTTAAGGGCCTGATAGCATTAGGCCACCACCTCCATTACCTCACATATTTCTCAGAAATAATTCTGTAGAGGGTGTTTTATTAGCCCCCATTGCAGCTGGGGAAAATAAGGCTCAGAGAGGTTCATTAACTTGTCCATGTTTCATCTAGTAAGTGGTGGGTCTGGGATTTGAACCTAAGTGTTTGGATTCTAAATCCGTAACCTCTCCCAAATGAAAGCCACGGCTTGCAGTTTCTTATTATCCTGCTGCTTGGGTTACTCTGCTCAGCTGCTTAATTAGTGATGACTCCAAATCAGTAGCATGTTACTGAGCCTTCAAGTGTGGGAATGGATTTTGTTTTGACAGCGGTCACATAATCCACACTGAGAAGACATTACTTAACCCAGAATGAGAGATGATAAAAATCCATAGGAAATCTAGATAAATGGTGGGGGAACATTTCTATTTGACTGGCTGGCCGATTGATCTCTAGAGGGTTTTTTCTCCCCCAATTCCCTTTCTTCTTGGAAGGCTAAATTACTTCAAGGATCTTTGCCTGTTTCTTACAAATTTCCAGGAGATGGCAGTTAAGTCAGCTCCTAGCGTGTTGGGTTTTAGGTTTTCTGAAGCCTTAGCTCAGTAAGCATATCCCAAACTGGTCTGATCACAAGAATTGCCTAGGGCATTTGTTAAAATTTGATTTCCCAGTAGGGGTGGGACCTGGGGACTCTCTATCTTTTTTTTAACAAGCCCCCTTAGGCGATTGTAATGACCAGACTAGCTTGGGAAACATTGAGTGTCATCATGGGGAATCAGATCCTCTTTGTGCAGTATCCTCTTTAGATTTCAAGCACAGTTGGTCATATTGTGTTGCAGAGAAGAGAACGTGATTTCTGCAGCCAGAAAGCACAGGATTCAAACTCCCCATCTGACCACTTAGAAATTCTGTTATCTTGGGCACATAACTGAATGTTTTCACCTCCAGAACTGCTGCCATCTCCTCTGCCTGGAAGCAGGACATGGTTTTCCTTTCTCTCTCTGCCTCCCTTTGCCCACTTTGTCTTCTTATTCTTTAGTTCTCAGGGGTGCATTCCTGATTCCCCCCAAGCTGGGTCACTCATAATTATTTTTGTAATTATGTGTCTATCATGCCCGACTAGACTCTAAGCCCCATGAAAGCAGAAACCATGACTCTTGTGTTTATTATTTATGACTATAATGTTTATTATTTCTTATTATGACTCACATATTTATTATTGCATGTCCAACCCCTAGCACAGTGCAGTGTGGATGAACTGTGGGCTTTGTTTCCCTCATCTGTGAAAGTGGATGAACACAATCTATCCACAAGGGTATTGGGAGGTGGAAGGAAATAGTGAACATGAGAGCAACTGGCATACAGTGGCATCTAATAAGTGTTAGTTTTTGCCTTCCTTTGGAGGATCCACTTATGATTATTATACTGGACAAAATAGATTATAAATGAAGTTTTAAGTCTGTTTGCCTGATACGCTATTCTAAAAAGTTTCTAATATTTTTAAAGTTTTAGAATTTAGTCTTCTCCCCCCCCACCAAGTCTAAAGAATGTCTTCCATCCATCTTTTAACTTTGTTCTTGTGACCCATTTTGAAGTCTAATAATTTTACCGATTTCCTGTGGATAGCACATCTTTAAGTTTTCTCTATTCAGTTTAATACTGAGAATGAAAATAATATAATTGTAGAGTGAACAGAACATTTTTAAAAGATCGTGGGTGGTAGAATGGGCTTCAAAGGTGGCTTTATGGCATCTCTTCCTGGGATTCTTTAGAAGATAAAAACATTGACTTGTGAAGATTTCTTCTAATCTCTTGTTCAGGCTGATATTAGGTGAACCAAATTCAGAATTTTATCTTGTTTTCCTACCCAGTTAAGAAGAACTTTTGGATATATGATTGCCATTCAGATTTAAAGTATAGGAGGAGGACTTGATATTAATAAGACTTGCTCTTCCACCCAGTATAGCAAGTGGAGCCGCCCCAGTGTGAGGGTGACCAGCTGTCCTTGTTGGCCTGGGATTGAGGTGGTTCTCAGGGCACTAGACTTTCAGTTTTAAATCCAGGAGACTGGAATGAATTGGTTGGCCATCCCATACTCAGCGCACAGAGTAGACTGTTGAAGGAATTGGAGTATTAGTGAAATAAGCATTATCATACGTGTGTGTGTGTGTTAAGAAACACAGGAACCAGAAAGTTAAAACTGGTTTTTTAAAAAAATTTTTTATGAAAGTTTTTTGAAATTAATATCACTTTTAAAACCACTGAACTAAATAAAGGTGTTGTTAAATAAATGTAATTGCCTTTGCACCATTTAAAAACTCAGTGATAGTCATTTAGAGATGAATAGTATTGAGTTGTAAAACCTAGTCCTGTCTGTACCAAACCTGAGGGGCTATAGCTAGCCGGTTTATAGGACCCATTTTCTGGTATCATTTTGACTGATATGCTGTGAATAGTTATCTTTGAAGTATTTTTTTCTAGTTAAACATCAACAATAGAACTGATATCGCTGATAAATATTGAAAATAGGTCAGTTTTAAAAGAAGGACCTTAACTCACGTAAATTGTTTATTATCACTTAGTCTCACAAGGTATGATTCAAAATTATTTAAAAATGTATTTATGTCCATCTTATTCCCCCAAAGTAGGTAAAGTGGCTTTCAAAAATAAATACATAGTTATAATTTTTTTAAAAAGTTTAAGTCAGAAATAATTAAAAAGTTTATTAAGAACAATAAAAATAGTATAATAAGATGAAATCAGGGAATCTGGAATTAGTATCTAGAAATGCATAATCTAAAGATCTTACAATTTTTATCATGGGACACAGATTTGGTTCTGAGCTTTCTGGTTACCAGGGAAAAACAGAAATGTACCAAGTTGAAAGTCATGATGCCTGTAATATAAAATAAAAGACATCATTTAAGAGACGTGTAGCTTTTCTAGTGCAGTAGGCTGGGAGCAATTCCCCCAGATGGCCTTTGCAAAGGAAACTTCATGTGATTAGAATCCCTCCAACACCCTCTAATCAATACAGTGTCAAGGTTTTGTGTCAGCTGGTGACCCTCAGTGTACTCTGATGGTATAACAACCAGTACCATTAAGACCAGTTACTAACATTTAACACAGTGGTCCTTCCTTGGGGCAAGGACCCTCCTGGCAAGCTTTTTAGCATTCGGATTCCTAGGACCAAGGCCACCTCCACCAAATTGGTATCTCTGTACTTTTGAAATGTACCCAAATAATCTTGATAGAGAATTACCTATTTAGAGTTGAAAAAAAAAAAGCATATTCAAAGAGGAAACCCAAACATCCAATAAACATTTGAAAAAAAATTCAATCTCACCAGCATAATCATGGATATGTATATTGAAACAATGATGAGATACCATTTCACATCTATTGGATTGGCAAAAATATTTAGCAATAGTCGACAGGGTTGAAAATGTGTATACTCTGCGACTCAAACAATTCCACTTCCATAGAGGCTCTTGTCCATGTGCACAAAGGGATATAAAGAGGATGGCTATTGCAGTGTTCTTTGTGATGAAGAAAACTTGGAAAGCACTTAAGTTTCATGAATGGTGGGATGTGTAATCAATGTATGATGTGGCTTGAGCTGTAACCCGCCCCAAAAGATATGTGCAAGTCCTAACTGCTATCTGTGAATATGACCTTATTCAGAAATACAGCCTTTGCAGATGTAATTAAGGATCTTGAGATGAGATGATCCTGGATTAAGGGTCAGACCTAAATCCAATGATAGGTATCCTTATAAGAAACAGAAAATGAGGAGACATGCGGAGGCGAGGGCCATGTGAAGATAGAAGCAGGATTAGAGCGATGCATCTACAAGCCAAGGAATGCCAAAGATTGCCAGTGTCCACTAGAATCGGGAGAGAGGCCTGGAAAGGATTCTCTCTCAGAGCTCTCAGCAGGAACCAGCCCTGCTAATGCCTTGATTTCAGATCTTTGGCCTCCACGAGTTTCATTGTCTTAAGCCACCCAGCTTCTGGTTACCTGTTATGGCAGTCCCAGGAATCTAATGAAATGGAGGTCTTTCCCCAAACCACATGGATACTGGGAGGGTGTAGTTTTGGGGTTCTCCTTCACCCAAGAGAATGGGAACATGAAAGTAATAATCTTCCACAGTGCAACCGAAGTAGTTTTTTCCTGATGTGTGGCAGAAAGAGAGAGCCCTTGAAGATGAGATAGTCTAGCTGCCCCTGTATTCAATATGAGGATGCCCAGACAGGGGAAGAGACTTGGCCAAGACTACTGCTAAGAAGAGGCAAACTTGGATTTGAACCCATATCTACTTCAAAGGCTGGGTTCTTTCCACTTCAGTTGTGGCACTGGCACTAGAATGTATCTGGTCCTCTCAGGTCAATATGGCAGCAGAGGCTAGAGGAAGGGGCTCAGAATCTAGAATCAGAGACTCGAGTTAGTCTCTGCTCTCCCATGCTCTGCCAGCATAACTAGGAAAAAGGTTTTATTAATTTCTCTCTCAGATTTCTCTTCCTGACAGTGAGGCTAACCTTTGCTCCCAGAGCACCTGAATCTTTGGATTGTAAAGCTCAAATGAGATAATGTATGTGAAAAGGTCTTTATTAAATTGCAAATCATCATGCAAATAGTAGTTCCATTATCATCTAGTATAGCCTCAGACCAAGAAAGTGAAAACTCGCAAAGTGTGGTAAACAGAATCCCAAAATGACCCCTAATGACCTTTACAGGTATGTAATCCTCTCGCTTTGCATGTGGGTGGAACCTGTGGATCTGATGAGATATCTATCACTCCCATGATTCTGTTCCACTGTATGGCAAAAGGGAGATTTCCTTGGATGGGTGCAAAGCGTTTTCTTTGGCTGGTTGCAGAAGAGGAAGTCAAACAGATGTGCTCTGGCTAGTGTGAAAGAAAGCGAATGTTCACATTATGAACCGCCGATGGGGGTCACTATGGCAAAGAACTGTGGGCAGTTGCCAAGTGTGGTCCCTGGCCAATAGCTGGATGGAAAATGAGGACTTCAGTCCTAACACTCAAGGAGATGAATTCTTAACAGTGAGCTTGGTAGTTGACCCTGAGCCCAGACAAGAACCACAACCCTGACAAAGCCTCGATTTCAGCCTTGTGATACCTAGAGCAGAGTGCCCAGCTGTGCCATGATGGACTCTGAGCCTAAAAAACACGAGCTAATACATGGATATTGTCTGAAGCCACGAAAATTCTGTTAACTTTTTGTGCAGCAATAAAAGGCTAATACAGAGAGATTGAAGTGTTTCCTTGGGTCATAGAGCCATTAAGTGCACATGTCTGGTTGTCCCTTCAATAAGCTCTGAACTTCCCGAAGGCTGAGCTACCTCTCATTGATCTCTGGAGTCGAACTGGCTGGGTCTGTGCCCTGGCTCCGCCACTTATAAGGTTGAAAACTGAGGCAAGTTGCTTTTCTTCTCTGTGCCTCAATTTCCTCATCTGTAAAATGGGTGTGATAATGGCACTTGGCCCTAGGGTAAAGGGGGTCAGATATATGGTGTTGGAAAGGGACTTGATTTTAGACGGTGAGCTGTTGTTAGCAGTCTTAACTTCATACGTGTGATGTGCTTAGAATCATGCCTGACATGTAGTCAACACTCAGCCAACGTGGTGGTTTTGTTATATCTCAGCACCTGGCCCAGTAGCTAACACATAATAGACACTCGATGTTTGTTGACTGGATGAACTAATCAATTAGGACTAGAATCTTGATCTCCTGATTCTTAACCCTATAATATCTCTACTAATCATTATTTGCAGTAGGATACAGATTTTTCCAAAGCTAACTTTACTGTCCCAATTGCTTCAGGATGCACCATAAAAACACTAGATTTATAGCACCGTGAAAACACAGACGTATTTAAACTGGTACCAGAGTGCTTAAAAACCTGAGGGCTGGGGGAGCTGACTGCAAGCCATGAGCAGGCTGGCTTTGCCTTAATAGACCATGTTGCTGATTGGGATGACATACACTTCATACAATTGCTTAATTATCTTGTCATCAGGGAAATGCCAACTGTCATCACCAACTGTGCTAGGCCATCAGTCAGTTTGTTCTGAGGTCATTAAGTAATTTAAGAGGCATTGCTTAAATACTTAGCAGAGGCATGACAACTCTCGTCTCAAGGAACTAGTGAAAGCGATGGTTTGCCACAGGTATTGGCTGTGATAAACTGTGAAAGGTGAGAAGATTTGGAAGATGACAATCAGTATGGGAAACAGAAGGAGACTCCAGAATTTGATAAGGATGCCCATAGCCTCACCCTTGTTCCCATCACATTTGGATTGTTATTGTTGATCATTCCTTTTAAAATTATAAACAGAAGGGGGCTCTAGCTGTGTACTAGCCCGTCACACATCGAGGGGTGATCAGTCCTTTGTGAGAGCTGCCTCATTCACCTGCAGAGTTATTAAACCCCGGGCTGGAGAAGTGAATGACCAGAACCTGCACAGGTTTGCTGTATGCCCGAGCAGTTTCACATTAAGATTTAATTTGTGGCTTATAGATTCTGGTTCTATTCAGTTCCCCTTCTGTTGCAAGGTCCCGTAGTGATGCTGTATTCCCTCCACACCAAATGACGTGACATTCATTCCTCCAGCATCTATTACTTGCCGCTCTCCCTCCCTCCATGCACTGAGTGAGGCACTGGAACGCAGAGAGGATTAAGATGTTCCTGCCCTGGAGAGACTTTTAAAAAAAAGTATTTTATTAAATTTATTGGAGTGACATTGGTTAATAAGATTATATAGGTTTCAAGTACACAATTCTGTAATACGTCATCTGTATGATGCATTGTGTGTTCACGACCTCAAATCAGGTCCTCTTCTGTCACCATATATCTGACCCCCCCTTACCCTCTTCTACCTTCCCCCACCTTCCTTGTGGACTGGAGAGATTTGTAATCACATTTTCTCTTGCTCCTGTGCCTTTGCACACAGGATTTCTCCAGCCAACACTGCCTTCCTGGCTTCTGGGACGGACATATTCCAGTTAACCAAGTTTTGACCAAGCCACACATTCCCCCCGCCCCCAGAAGAATGACTCATGTCCTGTTTCATGCCCCCATAGCCCTCGACCCTCATCTGCTAGAGTGTCACTTTGTGTTGTGATTCATTAACAAGTTTACATCCTAAAGATAGCGACTGTGCTTTATTCTTCTCTGAGTCTCTAGTGCCTGACATTGGCTTGATGCGTACTGTTTACTCGAATGAAAGACTAAGTTTGTGAAAGAGTATAATAAATCTTATGTAAGGTGTATAGGAGGGTGGAGGCGGGGATGGAGTGAAGAATAAATGTGCTAGTCTAGTATCTCTGTCACCAGCAGGGGGAGAAATGTGTTTATAAATATCCCATCACATAAGCTTTTGGGTTCTTCTGTCTGAACCGCCGAAGAGAGACTCAGGGTCTTTCTGAGTGGCGTCTCATATTTATCAGGAGCCGTTTTACTTCAAGTGAGAGTGCTGCAACATTGATTAACTTAAATCATGTCACCTTATGGCAGGCTAATGTCTATTATTCCCTTGAATACTTTGTCATTCTTTTTTTTTTTTTTTTTTGGTGGTGGTGGCGGGGGAAGTGGAGGAGAGGTGGTGATCATTTATTCCCAGGTTCAGAGTTACAGGCAACAAAATTCGGTCCTTTCTGAACACCATTTAATGTGATATTGGAGCTGGAGAGTTTAGTAATTTGTTTCTGACGCCCACTGTCTGGGACAGGTAGGAAGGGGGTCCCCTTTCCTCCTCACCCTGACCCTTTGTTTTTGCTTCTCTGTAACCACCCTAAAAACTCACCCTTTCGCCAGTTCCCTCCTCTGTGACTCAAGAATTTATTCTTCCTGCTTTGACTTCTCTCTACTCCCACTCCTGTATTTCTAATCCCTTTGTAGGATAGATGTTCTGCTGTCCCCTCAAGCTCACTCCGTTCTTTAGTGGCTCTACTGAGCTCAGGAGTCAGGGGGTGATGACGGTTCGGATGGGCAGCGCCACCCAGGCAGATGTGGGTGCCCCGCGTCGGAGCCCTTAGGCAGAGGTGGTTCAGCACTCCGGAGAGCTCCCAGTGGGGGCAGCTCCCCCCCACCCCCACCTGCGGCTCTGGGCCCTCTCCTCCCCCTCCCCCCACCAGCCTTAGTGTACACCTCCTTGTCCCTGGGACTCTATGGTGTTAAAGAACCCTCATCCTCTTTCATTTCTCCTGGGCTTAGTCCTCTGGGGATTGAGGACATAATGGGGCTAAGTCCTGTCCCTTGCTCCACCGTGTCCTGGACACACTACCAGAGACTAAGTAATCTAATTGCTCTGAGCCTGTTTCTTCATCTGTAAAATGGAATGGCAATGTACCGACCTGCCTGAGAGTGCTGAGGGAGAACTGAGCACATGGAAAGTACGAAGTGAACAATATGAACAGTCGATAGTAGCTACAAGTTCTATTATAGAAATTATTGGTGCAATTGTACTAGTTCTTCATAGTAATATGTGATGGCATGCCCTGAGGCAGGGGCATGTCTCTGGGAGGTTACAGGCTGGTTTTAGGGGTCAGAGGAGCAAATGAGTTTAGGGGGACAGAGCCCATCCTTTTTCACGTAGTGAGTCCTGTGGAAACCACGTCACTGTTCCTTGGTTATGTTGCTAAGATAGCACTGGGTGCTTTAGGACCAGTACAGATCATAATTAATTATCATAGGAGAAGAGCAGACCCTTACAGACTTGCAGAATAGGAAATACCCTGCGTGTGGCAAATGGGGAAACAGACTCGAAGGCATCTGGTGACACCCAAGGTGACTCGGACCTCGCGGCCACAGACAGAGGAGGACTGGATCACCAGGCTCTTGCTTGCTCTTTGCTTGGTCTTGGCACATGCTCTGGCTTCCTCCCATGGAACCCCTTTCCCTCTCTAGCCTTGGCAACTTCTCTTTCTCATCAAGAGTTGGCTCAAATGTTACCTACCTCTCTGAGCCTCAGTTGCCTCTTCTGTGAAATGGGGAAATAACAGCTCTTTGTAAGGCCGTGTAGCAATTAAACGTGATGGCGTGGTTAAAGAGCCTGGCTTTGAGACAAGCGTGTAGTAGATGCTTAGCAGGATGGAGGCTACAGGCGTTACAGCCACCTATTCAGGTGCCTGACTCAGCTGCTGCCCCGTGAGCTCTTGTACGGTCAGGACTCTTTCATTCATCCTACTATTTTCACCTCTCCAGTCTTATCTCCCATTACTAACCCTTTGCTTCCATATGCAGAAGCTCTTGGTGTTCCCTGAGCACCACCCGGGTCAAGGGCATGACTTGCTTGTGTGTCGAATGAATAAACTGATGTCCTGGCTGAGCCTTGGTGCCCTTAGAACGGCTTTTTATGGTAATGAATTCCATGGGCGTCACCATATTGGAAAGTACTGAATTGGCCTGGGTATCTGGTTAGCTGGGGATGGGCTTCCATGAGGTGTGTCGGGAGTGACTTTAGGAATAGCTGTTTGCTATCCCGGGTGAGGAGGAACATGCTGCTGGAATGGGAACCTGATTTGCTTTGTTTCCATTTTAGTTAATAAACACATTTAAAGTTTTGATGTGGAAGAGACTGGGTAATTGGAGGCCTAGTGGTAAATTGATATAATTTACCCACGGCGAGGGTGTAGAGAGCAGGGAGATTACTGTTGGTAATTTTGCAGAGAGTAATGGAGCTAATTTATAATTTATAATTGATATTGGAGCTCTTTTCCATAAGCTGAATTATGATGGAATGGGGAAAGAGTCATTTAATGTGGTCGTTTTGCTGTTTGTGTCACTCTTAGAATTGGAAAGTAGAAAAAGAACACAGAGCTAAATGGGTATCTAATCTTTTCGAAGCTATTTGCTAAATAAACTGGAATTTTAATTAAAACTGCAAGCCAAGAGGTAAATCACTTCAGAAGTTTGTGAAGTTTTTTTTTCTCTTGCCTAATATAATTTCTCCTAATAAAAATTCTTTATGGTTGGGAAACTAGACCCCAGAATAAATAACTAGAGGAGATCGCTGTGGGCACTGAAACTATGAAAGGGGCAAAGTTAGCACCCTCTCCTGCCAACGTGGGCTTTTCTTCTGTAGTTAAGTTGTTCGGTAACAATTTTGATCTCGTTAAAAGTATTGCGATCAGAAGTAGAAGCAAAGTGGACGACAGGCCTCACTACGGCTCTTCCAGCTTTAATTAACACGAGTCAATAATAACGAATGGATTTAATAAAAAATACAGCCTTTGGTGATTAAGTCAGTGAACAACGAATGGCATACCTGCCCAGAGTATCATATTTGCAGTAAGTCGTGAACAGAAAAGGGAAACTTCATAGATCACGAGAATTGCAGCAAAAGGTTGTTAATTACTTATCCGCTACTATATTTATTGGCTCTATTAGAGGATGAGTTATTACTGGCTTCCTGGCACCTTTTTTGAATTGGAAGGCTCCTCAGAGTGTGAGTTATCTCATGGGGCTTTCTCCATCTCCAACGACCAGGAACCCGGAGTAGGGGGCAGGCGTGTCAGGTCATTGGCAAAAGAGAAGGGGCATCTTTAAAGTGCGTGGGCTGTCAGAGGAGGTCCTACACGCTGAACTGAGGATTGTTCTTCCTCCTCCATGCCTTCCCCACCCCTATTCCCAGTGCGTTCTTTCTCTGCCCAGTCGCCATCCAACCCGACCCTCTCTCCCAGCCATAGCCAGCTTCCTCATGGGTCTGGCTGCCCTCAGTCTCCACCTCCCCTCTGTTCTCCATTCCAGCCTTGCCTAGCTTGAGCACTTCTCGTGGCTCGTCTCCATCTGCAGAATTGAGATTGAGCCCCTCAGCTTGCCCTGTGAGCCCCCCATGATCTGCCTAGGCCATGTGGACCTCTCCAGCTTGGTTCCAGACATGTGGAACCTGCGTGTTCTCCCAGACTCCCTGCCTGGCAGGCACCCTTCCCTCTTCATCTCTGCCTGGCAAAACGTCTACTTCACACCGGCTAGGAGCAGAAAGTTTGCTCCCCCTGGGCCCTCACTCAGCACTTTGTCACACGCAGAATGTGCTTATCTGTTAACACAACTACCTCTCCCCCAGGCTGCCTCCTGAATCCCTGGAGCTCTGGTTCACTACCGTTTTTCCAGAGGCGGGTTTGTCGAGCGCCAGTCTCTGCTTTACCTACCATTGGGGATGTCTGGAGACTCTGCCTTTCTCACCATGGGACTCAATTAGGCGAGGAACAATCCAGGAGGCTCGTTCTCAATATTCCATAACTGGGCTAATTGAGCTCCTACCATGTGCCAGGCTGTTCACAAACGTTCTTTCACTTGCTCAGTTGTTTTTAATTTTCATGACACCCCTGGCAGGGAAGGCTTGCCAGTCCTCTTTCTCAGACGATGAAACGAAGGGCCTTAGCTGGCAGGGCTGAGATTGAATCCAGGTTCTTGAGCTTAAGTCAGGGAGCTGTCAAGCAAGCACAGGCTTTCCCAAGAGGTTAGCTGCATTTTTTTCCCAGGAGACCCACATGGCTTCGAAGACACTGAGTGCACATTTAACATGAGGCTGGTTCTAGAAAACACCCCAACTCACCAGCTTCTTTGGGTAATATCTTACCAGCCAACAGGTATGGGGTGAAGGGTGGTGGGAAAGAATAGGAAAGAAGAAGAAAAGTAGCATATTTTGAACACCTTTTGCGTGCGAGGCATTGCGTGCCTGGCATGATGCTAGGTGTCTCAAACACATTATTAATCCATCTAAGAACCCGATCACATTGCCATCACTGTTCCCACTGAGGACATGGGTTTTTCCTCAACCCCATCCAGAGATGCTGCGTTCAGGGAGCTGGCTGGTCTCTCACCGGCATGGGGAGGTCGTTTCTCATCAGCCCCACTTTGAACAGGCAGGAGGGAGCCTGGAGTCTCCTGTGGCCGGCCCCTCAGTTGAGGGGCTGGCTCTCCTCACCTGTCTGGGAGGTGAGATGTACTGTTGGCTGAGATGTGAGCTTGAAGGGGCTCACCTTCCTTTGGTGTGCTCACGTTTGGCAGGTTGAACCGTATTCCACCCAGTCACACCCTTCAGGATCTAATGGGTTCCCACCAGTCTTCGTCTGCTTGCTTTCTTGATAGAAGAAAAGTGATAAATTTCCAGTTCATCCTTGAAGGGCAATTTCTCAGTCTTTTCCTTGTCTTAACTGGCTTCTCTGGACTTTTCTGTGCTACATTCTTCTTTGAGGTGTTAACCACAGCTCATTTTATTTTTCAGAGAACTATTTGCTCATTCCTCTCCCCTCTGCCCCCGCCCCCGGATTGATCCGTGTATCCATCCATCTTAGTGGAGTTGAAAGAACGGTCTTTGGAGACAGAACAAAGTGACTTCAAATTCCAGTTTGCTACTTATTAGCAATGGGATTGCATTTTTTGTGTGTGCAAAATGGAGGCATATAGATAAGATACCTGGACATAATTAAGTACTCAATAAGTAGTAATTATTACATTCATTATAAAGATATATTAGTCTTAACTTCATTCTCAAAATGCTTTCTTTCTCTGTGACCTTGTTCTAAAAGTGGAATGGTGTGTTCATGCTCTACTGCTGTGGAATAAATTCCCTAAACCTTCGTAGCTTAAATCAACACACAATTATTATCTGACACAGTTTCTGAGGGTGACTTATCTGGGGGTTCGGGTTCAGGAACTCTCATGGGGCTGCAGTCAAGCTGTTGGCCAGGACCACAGTCTGAAGACTTGATGAGGGCCAAAGGCTCTACTTCCGACTACTTCCAAGTTCATTTACATGGCTGTTGGCAGGAGGCCAAGAGGCTTATTTCTTACCTCTCTCCCTAGGTTTCCCCAAAGCAAGTGATGATGAGAGAGAGAGAGAGAGAGAGAGAAGAGAGGAGAGCCATTACAGTCTTTTTATAAAGATATCCTAATATCAGAAGTATCATATCTCGTAAAATCTGGATATCACTTCTGCTGTAGCTATTG
Source organism: Cynopterus sphinx (assembly GCA_030015415.1). Classification (NCBI taxonomy): domain Eukaryota; kingdom Metazoa; phylum Chordata; class Mammalia; order Chiroptera; family Pteropodidae; genus Cynopterus; species Cynopterus sphinx. The sequence goes on along the minus strand of CM057385.1, from coordinate 120,935,630 downwards.
GTCACACACACCAAGACTGTGACAAAATGAGAGAGGACTACATAGGGTATGAATGCCAAGAGTCAGGGATCATTGGGGACCCTCTTAGAGGCTGGCTACCACAGGTGGGTGGGTCGGGGAGAGGGTGGCATTCTGTCTGGCAGGGAGGGAGTCGTGTAAACATAAATGCCCTTGAGGTGGTGACTGTGCTTCAGGCTTCAACCAGGTGCAGAGAGAGCCTTGGAAAGAAATCCATCAGCTCGGCATGGGTGCATCAGGGAAGGTGTCCCGGGTACAGGCGTACAGCGGTGCTCTTATTCAAGGGCTGTCCTAATGATGCTTGATATTTTAGTGGCATCTTTTAAAATTGAAGTTAGTCATTGAGGTGATTTCCTTGGACATTGAAATAATTACCTATCCCATTTAACAGCAATTTGCTGTTCAGGAAGTGCTTTTTCGTGCATGACCTCAGTCCACGTACACAGTCCTGGGAAGTAGATAGGTTTTCCTGCTGTTTTCCTGCATTGTAGATGAGCTTTTGAGGCTTAGAGGGGCAAGCTTCCAGTGTCGAGGTCTCCAGGTGGGCTGTGGTGGGTCAGGACTTGAGCCAGGGTCTTCTCAGTCCGGGCATGATGCTCCGGCTGCTACGCCTTCTTGTATTTCCCCTCCGTACTTCGGGCCCCTCCTTTTAAAGCAACGATTTGGGCCATTTTCCTCTGTAGATGCATTACACATGCGTTTGCTCATATTTAATCTTATTGGACACTTTTATGCCCAATCACTTGAAAGATTTCCTGTCCATGAAGAAGCTCTAAGAAGAAAATCACTCATAAAGTTCAGAAATGTGGATTGTGCTTTCATCAGCATGCACCGTGAAATTTCATTTTGCAGAATCCCTCGGAGGACTTGGGACTTGTTCTTTGGGCCATTAGAAGAGGAATCTGAACATCAATTTCTTGGGCACAAATGTGCCGAAAGGACATTTCACGAATGCAGTTCTTGTTTGAGCCTGGCTATTCTGCAAGTGTGTTTTAGTCCCTCTGGGCAAGTGGGAAAGGGATTCTGGGTCCACTCAGGTATATGTGCTGAGGGAGGAACTTCCTCTGTGACAAAGGCGATAGCACGTGGGGAGAGGGTAGGTTGGTTACTGCAGTTCATAGGTGACTGATAAATACCACCTCAGCGATCAGCTCAAGATCAGTTGTGTGTAGTGGTTAAGTTCATGGGCATTGGAACCAGGCAGACCTGGATGTGAGTCTGACTCTGCCCTTACTAGTTAGTTCTGTGACCTTGCGGAAGTTATTTAATCTCTCAAAGCTTTGACTTTGTCATCTGTGAGGATTAAATGGGATAATACATATAAAGTGCTTAACAAATAGACATAGTAATAAGCATTGCATAAATGTTAACTTTATTGATACTGATGATGATGATAATACTTATCTGAGTGGCTGCTACTCGTACATTCCCTTTATTCCCACATTCGTTCGTGGAACAAACTGCAAACATTGGTAGCAATGGTGTCTGTGAACGACTGGAGGCTTTAGGGAATCTTCGAATCTCCTAAAATCATATGGAACCTTTTGTGCATATGTGTGTTTTCTGGAGAGAATCTCAGTGATTCTTCACCCCAGAAAGGTTAAAAACAAAGTCTACAGTGTACTGAAGGCTTGGTCTTAGGGACACACAATTGATTGAGACTGTCTTTACCCTGAAAGGGTTCCCAGAGGTGAGGCAGGCAGACTTATAGACAAGCTGTTGCCGAATGGCCTGTGAAGGGTATAAGCAACAGAGGCCACACAGAGGGCAGAGGAGGTGAGGCAGCTTCATGTGAAGAGGGGGCAGATGGTCAACCCGAGTCCAAAGATCCAGACAGAAAGAATAAGATGTAGAAACTCAGGCCGCAAAACAGTAAAATGTCATATACTTAAATCTCAAAAGTAGTCTGGTGCTGACAGTGCAAGTGACCAACGTGTAAGTGGCCCAACTGGAGGCATACCTGTTGGGACAGGGGAGTTTGGGAAGCATCTTTCAGGCCAAGCTTGGAGCTTAGGCTTGATCTTGTGGTCCCTGGGATGACATTGGAGTGTTGAAAGCAAAGGAGAGATATGGTCAGAACGGGTTTTTTTTTTTTGTGTGTTAAATAAAACATCCTCTGTGTGTCGGTTAGACTGGAAGGGGAGCCCCTGGTGGGGGGTGGGGGAAGTTTGGGGGAAACTGGTGTAGTCCTCATCCAGGTGAGAGATGAGGCTCCAAACTGAGGCAGTGGCAGTGGGATTGAGGAAGGAGAGGAAATTTAGAAATACATTAGGAGATAAACCAGAAGACTTGCTGACCAGCTGGATATTAGGGAGGGAGAGGGTGTCAGGGTGATGCTCAGGATTGTGGCTTCTAATTTTCCTGTGGGCCTAGGACCTGTGGAACAGCTGATTAGACATCACTGGAGACCTGAGAGCAATATGTCTAATTTTTCCTGGTCCTAGAAATTTATGGTGTTATGAGGGGTGTAAGGGTTACCCATGACATACACATATGGGCCAAGGGGGATCAGGCAGGGGATCGCTGTGGTCTGAAGCTCTCTGTCATTACGTCTGATGGGCAGTGGTTAGTTTCCATCTTACCTGACCACGCAGCCATAGCCATGTTCACACTGCTCACCACTCCCTTCCACTCGACACACTTTCCCTCTTGGCTTTCCTGGCTTGTTTCTCTCTCCTCTCTCTCTCTCTCTCTCTCTCTCTCTCTCTCTCTCTCTCTCTCTCCCTCCCTCCCTCCCTCCCTCCCTCTCCTTCCCTCCCTCCCTCCCTCCCTCCCTCCCTCCTTCCCTCTCTCTGGTCCCTCACAGTCTGCTCCGCAGGTTCACCCTCCTCTCCCATGCCCACTGCTCCTGTGTTCTGGCACTGGGTGCAGTCCAGTGCCGTCTGCCTCTGCCCAAGGCTTCAGGTTGTCTCACGGTACTTTCCCCAGGTCCTCTGTGCTCCTGCCACCCTGGCCCTCCTTCAGGCTTTTCAGTGGCCATGGTCAGCCCAGCCGTGTGGCTTTCATGCACTTGTTCTCTCTGCCAGAACGCTCTTCTTCCCTCATCTTCTACCTGTTCTTTCTTCTGATCTCAACTCAAGTAGCCCTTTCTCAGGAATAAAGCCACCATTTAATTTGTTGCCCAAACTGGGATGCATTAGAAAAGAAGTGCTGTTAATAGCATCACAGGACAAAGGGCATAAACTGGAGCTGTCCTGAGCTAATGACGGTGTGGTCCCCTGACTCTCTGGATGCGATTGATTTCCCGTGCTGTCATAGCAGCCTGGATCTCATCCCACGGCGCTTCCCATGGGCCGTGTCGATACCTTGGAGTGAGCACTTCAGCTCTTTCTTCCAGATGGACCGTTCGCTCCATGAAGGTTCACGTGTTCCCATGTGCCTTCAGCACCTGAGACACAATAATAAGTTCCACATTATAGGTTTTTAACACAGAATGAGTAAATAAATTAACAACGAACTCAGATTTGTATTGGTCTGTGGAGGGCACACAGCGTTTTCATTTCCATTATCTAATTTGGTTCCTTTTGTTACTTTGCCAGGTCTTCTCTCATCTCAGCCTCCTGAGGACACAGAGGAGACTTAGATTTCATAGTCAGTAGGTGACTGAGACAAGTCTAAAACTTTGGACCCCCAAGTCAGTGGTTTTTTGTTTGTTTGTTTGTTTGTTTTCCACCAAAAGAGTTTGTAGAAGAGGAAAAGGAAAGTTGACTTCCAGATTTAGAACCTGGGTAACTGAAAGGATGGTGCTGACCTTGAGAAAAATGGGGGATCTGGGGAGCATGTGTCCATTTTCAATTTCCCCATGAAAACTCAGGAAGCATTCCAGGCTACGAGAGCTCCGGGGAGAGCCTCAAAAGGCCCCTTATCCTCTGGTTGGCATAAGCAGACAGTTTTTGCTGTTGTTTTATTCAGGTTAAATATGCATAACATAAGATTTACCATCTTCACCATCTCCGAGTGGATAGCTCAGTGGCAGGCAGTGCCTTTTTCCACTGTCGTGCAGACCTCACCACCATCCAACTCCAGAACGTTTTTCATCTTCCCAAACTGACACTCTGCACCCATTAAGCAAATAACTCTCCATTTTCCCTCACCCCAGCCCCTGGAAGCCATTGTCCTTTCTACCCTTATGAATCTGCTTACTCTAGCTACCTCTCGGAAGTGGAACCATACAGTACTTGCCTTTTGTCTGGCTTATTTTACTTCACGTAATGTATTCAGAGTTCATGAATATTGTAGGAAGTATCAAAATTTCATTCCTTCTTAGCGCTGAGCGATAGAACAGTGTTCGTATGTACCACATTTTGCTTATCTGTGGGTGGACAGTTGATGACACGTGGACTGTTTCCCCATCTTTTGGTGAGTGTGAATACTGCTGCTGTGAATGTTTGTGGGCCAACATCTGTCGAGTCTCTGATTCCAACTCTTTTGGGAATACACCCAAAAGTGGAATTGCTGGATCATGCAGAAATTGTTTTCCTTAGTGACTTTTATCATTCTCAATGCACAAGGGTTCCAATTTCTCCACGTCTTCATCAGCACTTATTTTTATGATTAATTTTTATAATAGCCTCCCTAATGGGTATGGAGTGGTATCTCATTGTGGTTTTGATTTTCATTTCCCTAATGATTAGTAATGTTGAGAATCTTTTCATGTGCTTGTTTTCCATGCGTATACCTTTTTTGGAGAAATGTCTATGCAAGTCCTTTGCCTATTTTTTAAATTGGGCTGCTTTTTGTTGTTGTTGAGTTGTACAAGTTTATAAATATTTTCTGAATATTTTCTTATCAGGTGTCTAATTTTCAAAAAATATTTTCTCACACTCTATGGGTTGCCCTTTCATTCTGTTGATAGTGTCCTTTGATGCAAAAAGGTTTTAATTTTGATGAAATTCAATACATTTATTTTTTCTTTTGTTTCCTATGCTTTGGTGTTATATCTAAGAAGACACTGCCAAACCCAGTGTTATGAAGCTTATTCTCTATATGTTCTCCTAAGAATTTTCTAGTTTTAGCTCTTATAATTAGGCCTTTGACCCATTTTGAGTTAATTTTTGTATATTGTGTAAGGGTCCAATTTTATTCTTTTTACATGTGGATATCCAGTTTTCCCAACACCAGTTGTTGAAAAGGCTGTCCTTTACCCATTGAATATTCAGTCTTGTCATCCTTGTCAAAAATTATTTGACCATTATGTGAACATTTGTTTATGGCTATTCTATCCTGTTCCATTGGTCTATATGTCTGCCTTTAGGCCAGTACCATACTGTTTTTTTAAAACTTTTATTATTATTATTATTATTATTATTATTATTAATTATCATTATTAATTTATTTAAGGCTGTTTGATGTTCACAGAAAAATTGGGCAGAAGGATCAGAGATTTCTCATATACTCAATGTGCAAATCCCACACCAGAGTGGTATATTTCTTACAACTGATGAATCTATGTTGAACATCATCATCACCCAAAGTCCAGTTTATACTAGGGCTCACTCTTAGTGTTGTACATTCTGTGGGTTTGGACAAATGTATGACATGTATCCACCATTATAGTACCCTATAGAGTAGTTTCACTGCCCTGAACTTCCTCTGTGCACTACCTATCATCCCTCCCTTCCCCCTAACTCCTAGTAACTACTGATCTTTTTACTGTCTGCATAGTTTTGCCTTTTCCAGAATGTCATGTAGTTGGAATCATACAGTGTTTAGCCTTTTCAGATGGGCTTCTTTCACTTAGGAGTATATATCTAAGGCCTCACCCTAACCCCGCCTCCCCCGCTCATGTATTCTTATGGCTTGATAGCTCATTTCTTTTTAATGCTGATTAATATTCCATTGTCAGGATGTCCTGTGGTTTATTTATTCATTTACCTACTGAAGGATATCTTGGTTGCTTCCAAGTTTTGGCAATGATGAATAGAGAGAGCTGTTATAAGCATTTGTGTGCAGGTTTTTTGTGGACATAAGTTTCCAACTCATTTGGGTTTTATACCAATCGTTTATACTAACAATTGATATATTAGCAATATTAAGTCCTCTAATCCATGAAAATGGAACTTTTTTTTTGCTTATGTGTGTATCTTTAACTTTTCTGCAGCATTTTGTAGTTTCCACTGTACACATATTTTGCCTGTTTACATTAATTCCTAAGCATTTTATTTATTTACTTATTGATGCTATTGCAAGTAGAATTGTTTTATTATTTCCTTTTTGGATTGTTCATGGTTTGTATATAGAAAGACAACTGAATTTTGTGTATTGATTTTACATCCTTCAGCAATGCTAAATTTGTTTATCATTTCTAATAGTTGTTTTTGTGTATACAATCTTTAAGGTTGTTTTTAACATATAAGATCATATCATATTAAAGCATATTTTGACTTCATCCTTTCCAATTTAGATAGCTTTTATTTCTTTTTCTTGCCTGTTCTGGCTAGAACTTCCAATACTATGTTGGATAGAGGTGGAGAAAATGGGCATCCTTGTCTCATTCTTGATCTTAGAGGCAAAGCTTTCAGTCTTTCACCATTGAATATGATGTTAGCTGTTAAGCTATGTTTAAAAGATCTTAAGAAGAGGTGGGGTTATGAAGTCTGTGACCTATCTGAAACTGTGTTTCTCTGTTTTCTTAGCACCAACACCTTCGCACCTGGCACATAGTAATTATTGAATGAATGGATAAAAAAATAAAAGCAGTTTTTCCAAATGGAATGAGCTAAAACTGCTTGTGAATGAAGGGTTGATTTAGGTTTCGTGAGAGTGGCAGAGATTGAAGGGCGACTATAAGGTGGAGTCATCAGTTGTCCACTGACATGGAACAGGTACAGGTCTCACACTCAGAGCAGCAAAGTCACTTGGATCTTGGTAAACTTTGCTTGGACAGTCTGCTTTTTAGAGCTATCTCCCTGGTTATTTTTCATTTATCTTATCAGCACTTAACAGCTAGAAGAAAATAACATATGTCATATCTCTTTGTATTTATGACTGCTGAATTAATGATTTCACTCCGCTGGATGCAAAGAAAATGAGTGAAATGCTATAAATTATAGATGTAAGTGTTAATGCTAATAGAATGTGGAACATGTGCCTCACTTTGACACAGCTTTGAAATAATGTGAATGATTTAAAGTACCTGAGTCTGTTTGCCTTCATTTTTATTTGGAACAGTTAGAAGCACCGACTCACCGCCATTTCATTAGTAATGCTGTGTTCTTCCAGTGGAACACAGCCTTCTCATCTTGGAGTAGATAAAAATTCTCATTAACTATAATCTGAGAGTGGGAAAGTCAAATGTTTTTATTTTATGTGTTGGCATTTCTCTTCATCTGGACTTCAAACAAGCAGGTTCTAAATACGAACTAACATGTCTTCACTTATTTCCTTTAACAAGGGTCATCTGAGTTACAGGTTAAAAAAAATATGTTCTTTAAATGCAGAATTTGATCGAATTTGATTGTTTTTGGTATTCTAAGCTTTGTGGAAAGAGCAGGCCCTTTTGTCTCTGTGAGGGGAACCCTATAGCTTGTGCACAAATGGGGTGTATCCTCAGGATACAAGGCCCTCTCACAGGAGCCACGGACCGGAGGACAGCTAGGCTCAGGAGGGTCTGGGCCTAAGCCATAGAAGCCCGAGGAACTGAGGTCACTCAGTCTGTGTCTGCAGGGCTACAGGGTCTCATCGCTACCTTTCCTCTGCACCTGCTCCTTTCTTCACTCTCAGCAGATGGGCTGCCTTTGCTTCTCTGTGCCCGGCTCTGGCTTTTTATCACTTCCAGTTCAAGGGCCGGCAGGGGCTGCCTGATCTCTGGTTTCAGATGGTTTCAGACTCTGGTTCTCTCATCTTGGGTCAGATGATCGCTCCTGGTTTGTTCATGTTCTTATTTTAAAAGGCTTTATTGATTGCCAGGAACTGTTTTAGGCCCTGGGGATGTATCCTGCCCCTGTGGACCTTGTGTGTGTGTGTGTGTGTGTGTGTGTGTGTGTGTGTGTGTGTGTGTGTGAGAGAGAGAGAGAGAGAGAGAGAGAGAGAGAGAGAGAGAGAGAGAGAGAGAGAGAGAGAGAGAGAGAGAGACAGAGACAGTGGGGGAGAGAGAATGGGAGAGGCTGTGAATTCTTTTGGCCTGGGTTAAGAGTTGCAGTTTTCAGAAAAAGGGAAGTATGACTGGGGATCCAGATGGATCTGGATTGAAACCCTGATTCCTTTCCTTCCAAGCTCTCTGTGACCTGGTTTAGATTATTGTTAGATTAGATTACCATTCTCAGCCCCAATCTTCTCATCAGGAAAATGGGAATGAGCGTTTCTAGGTAGTTGTGAGGGTTAAAATGAAAGAATCAGAACTGTGTCAGGCTGTTGCCCAGCCGTGGCCCTGAGCAAATCATTTAACCTGTCTGAATCTGTTTCTTCACCTATAGAACGGGAAAAAGCATCTGCTACCTCACATGCTTATGTGGTTACGGTGAGGACTGTCATGGGGTGTGTGCCAGGGCGCCCGGAATTTGTACATAATAGACACTCAGTGGGGTCACTGCTCCTCTTATTCTTGTTATTTGTCACACTCTTCCTCTTTCTTCTAGTTCCCTTTCGGCCGACGCTTGCCTTGTGACATCTACTGGCACGGAGTTTCATTTCACGACAATGACATATTCTCCGGTCAAGTGAACAAGTTTCCAGGTATTTGCTGTGATTGCTGGCATTTAAAAATGTTTCCAGGGATGTGTCTCAGGGTACACTCTTCTATGAAAACATGACAGTCCCTTAAGACCAAGCTTGACGACTCTTAATTGGGCCTTGCCACTTACGCTCTGTCTCAGCTCCTGTGACCAGGGGGACATTAACATGGAGGAGTCAGGACCTACCCGCCAGGGGTTTAGGGACCGGGCCCCAAAACAAGAGAGACAGGCTCTCTGGGTCTACATCCTCGGGTAGGAGAATGTGATTTCCAATTTCTGGGGTATAGATATAATGCGGGGTGTCATTAGGGGACTCTATTCTCAAAATGAGAAAAATAAAAGACCATTTTACTTAAATAATTGGCAGGAAACAGAAGTACTAAAATTCTAGGACTGTGTCACAGAAACGGGGCTAGCGGCTTTCCTTTGCTCTACGTGTCATCTTTGGAGGGGCCATTTTTAAAACCAGTCTCCGTGCTGGGAACTATAGGCTGTGGACAGCCTTGGCTTTTACCTGATGACATTATCCCAGGGACACTTACCTGCAGGTGGAGCTCGAAGCCAGAGACGCGCCGGAGCTCACACCTTAAAATACCCCCTCTTGCTCCACTCCCAGCTGCCCCACATGCCCCTTCATTTTATTTTTAATCTCTACCACCCTCTTCTGCTATCATTTCTATTCATTATTTTGAATGGTTAAGTGAAGAGGGGGTTACGGTGAGTGGGAGTGCGTAGAGGGAGGGGCAAATTGGTGAAGCTGGGTCTGATCACAGCCAAAGAGTCTTCTATTAACTTTCAGAAATTGTTACCTATTGCTCAAACTGTATTATAATACAATAACAAATAACTTTTTAAAAAAAGAACAGCACCCTGAATGCTATCTCTTATTTAACAAAGAGTAATGTGAATACTTCTACAGTTCCTCTCAAACTTTAACCACGTTTATGTGTCATTTTTATGTAGTTCCAGTGAGAGTATAGCTGCCTGAATATAAGGGGTTTACTCTTAGCATTATATTATTTATGCTTATTTTTAAAAGGAGAATCGATTTCCTCTTTTTCTTTGACATTCTATGCCAGGTCTTTAAGAAAACACGTCTCAGAAAACCTAATATTCACACGTTATACTCTGGCTAGCTGTGCCACGTCCACTAGGGGATTTTCAGCTAAGCAGACTGCCACAGGCCATACTTGGCTCAGGTTCACCGAGAAGGATATAGGGCAAGGAACACAACTTGTCAGCCAGTGTCAGGCGTTTCTCTCCAGTGGCATCTTTGCAAGGGTCCCAGGACCTCCAAGTGGAGGCTCAGGTGCAAGGAGACAACACCCACATCAGTGGATGTGGGCCTGTCTTGGCTACACACCCTATAGGAGCCAATATCTCACGTGGCTACTTCATAGCATAGCTTCCAGGGTCCCCACCAGGATCATGTAAGTGACAAACATCTCTACGCTCAGGAAAGCCTGGGGCTGTGGCTTCCTACCTGGTATTTATGCAGTTTGCCCATCAGGGGTCATTTTAACCATGTGCTTTGTCATCTAGTAACACAGCTAACTTTCCACCTTTATTGGTTTCCAGGGGAACAGAGCTAGAAAATGAACCCGAGCTCAAATTTGTCCTAAGAGAGGAGAGAGGATTTTGTTAGAGAACAAGAACTGTTCTTGCAGCCGGTGTTCTTGCACATCGTCTGATGGAGTAGCTATTATTTCCTGTCTTGCTGCTCAAAAAGGTGACTTTTTGAAGCCACTCAAGGACTTCTGGGATATCGGGAGAACATAATTTGAAGGAGAGCAACTCTTTGAATGAGGACAGAGCTCCTAAGACATAAATCATCAAGTGAGGCTTCGTTTACCTTTTCCCATTTGCTCATGCCTCATCTAATGGCTGGGAGAAGGGAGGTAGTAGGAGCTGAAGCTCTGCATTTGGAACACAAATTAGAAACACACAGAAAAGTACCCCTGAAGGACTAGTTTCATTAACGGTGTTATAGGAATATTCATTTCAAAGAAGCAAATTTGTCCCATCCTGTGTTCCACGTGCCAGTGATTAGAACAGATAACTTCCCACTTTACTGACAGCAATTATTTAGCTCTAATGATGAAGCGGGCTCTTGAACCTCTGGGCAGAGAAAGGGGAAGGGTGCTGCCACAGCCTCGGCTCTGTGGGGCACAGCGACCCTCAGCAATGGGCTGATTCCAGAGCACTCTGTCCTTTGGCTCCAGTTTGTGTCTGAGCTTATCTTCTGCCTCTTACATATCCCATTATTTAAAAAATGCATTTTCTGTGCATTGTATGTTACTTAGAATAAGTTCCAGTGGACGTGTCAGGCAAGTATAAAATTCCCACGCTGAACAAACTGAAAACTTTTGGATACCCACATGAAAGTAATTGATTTTATTTGTGTCAGCACATTAGATTTTAGCTACTTTTCCAAGAGAAATTTCCTTCAAGATACGTTATTATATCTTAACTGATGAATTAAGACTTTCTATAAAGTGTCTCTGCTTTAAGAAAGTCCAGAACTGTCAATTCTCAGCTTACAGACAACTTTTGCTGCATTTCAGGGTCTGAGATGTTGGCAGCACATGGCAGGTGGTGCCTGAGAGTCGACCATGAGGAGGGGACTTTCTTGTAGAGAGAGAGAGGGCTCCAGTGAGGAATCTAGGGGGTGGGGGCAGCCATCTGTCAAGCGCTGGTCTGGGCTGGGGATACAAAGATAAGGAGAAAGGCATGTAGAGAGGATCAGGTGCTGCAGGTTCTTAGCAAAGGGAAGCGGAGTCTGGAGCCAGCAGAGCCTGGCAACGACCTCCCTTTTCACATAGTTACTCTGGGACCATGTGCTCAGGCTCAGCTAGAAGCCCGGCTACTCTTGTCAGCATCTTATTGAGAGAAAATAGCACTCCCCGCATCTGTGTGTGAGGCACTGCCAGAGGCAGAGATGCCGGCAGCTTCCATGTGGGGTTGAGCGAGGGGTGGGAGACACTCTCTCTGGCAGCACTGGGTGGAAACACAGCCTAGGTATGGTGTAGGAACAAAGGAATCGTGGTAAGTGGATTGAGAGAGGTCTACACTGGTGCCTTCTGCAGACAGGCATCCAGGCAGGGTTAGGGGTGAGCTGTCTAGAGCCGGCAGGAAAAGTAGCCATTGGCGGGTCGGGGTGCTTCTGAACCTGGCTGGTTTTGGTAGAGAGCTACCTGGGCACAGGTGCAAAGGTGAACTTGGGAATGGATCTATGAGCTGGTGTGGGCACTGCCGATTCACAACACAAAAGGAGCCATTGCTGAGCGTTTACTCCGTTTGCTGGACACTGATTTTCACTGAACTTTCGGGAGCATTCAGATCGCGCTCCTGTCCTCATGACTGTCTGTGTTGAGTGAGCCCTTCCAACTCGCTGAGGGGCCTTCTGAACCTTCCCCTGTCACAAGGCCACTAAAACACAGCCAATGCCACATGGTCGGGGCATCATCCCTTTGATGTGAGGTGCTGCGTTGCAGCTAGTTACGAGCTTTTTAGTTTAATACTGTAACTAAACGTTCGTGGAATACAAATGAAGAGGTTCTGAAAAAGCTGTTTGTGTACGTGGCATCCAGCTCCAGTGTTTATAACTCAAAATTTCCAGTCCCGTAGGGGAATAAGAAGGAATAGCCATAATTTTCCAAGCTCAGACTCATTTTTGGGAAGCTCAGAACAGTATCTTCTTTTAGTTTTCTTTTTTTAATATCAAAGAGTGAGTCCATGTTAGAGCACAGTTTATAAGTGCTTTTTCGGCTCCTTTATTTCCTACTAAATCCTCCTCTATATCCTCCTAAACAAGAGCTGAGAACCTGAGCATTGACATCTTGAAGCTGTGATCTTCATATTTATTGCTCTTTTTAATGTGCCGAGGGAAGCAAGAGGTCGGTATCAAAACCTTTATTCTCAGATGTTTGTCCTTTGCTTCCTGTACATGGGGGTTTAGGGAAAGCTCATTCATCCTGATCGTGTCCATTTGGAACGTGTGATAATTCGGATGTGTCAAGCTGACATGGAACCTGATACCTTCTATTCAAAATAACTTTGCTAAGCAAATGTCTAGTGTGAGCAATAGAACTCTGTAGCCTCTTTCCAGGGGGAGATCATTTTTAGTCTCCATTTTTTATGGTGATATTTGCCTTAAGAAATAAGTGTGTTAAAATGTAAAATAATTTTTACCCATGTGCTTAAAATTTGCTAAGACGTACACTCAATTTCTCCTCTTGTCAGAGTTACTAAAGATATGACAAGAAAAAAGTCTACCATTCTTTTAAAATGTTTTGTAAGTGAGACGTTTCAATCCCCTCTGGACAAATTTATGAAATCTGATCAATTTCAGTGTCAGTACTTAGAACTGAAGAACTCCTACAGATTCCATTTTTTTTTCTCTTAAACTATGAATTATGCTGCTATCCTTTCCACTTCCTGTCCTTATTTCAATGAGATATATTTTTTACTGAAAGGTGTATATTTTTTCTCTCATATCTTTAAAAAAACTAATTCTCATGAAAGATTAAAACAAAGCCACTTAATTGAGGTTCTCATTGTATGAGCAGAATCCACTAGATAATCTTCTGTAGGGTAGATGGAAGGGACTCCAGAAGTACCTATGGTGGCCCCAAATTAAAGAGGATAATACGTTTTATGTCGAAGATATAAATGCTTCTCTTTATTTATTATCTGGGGGGAGGTGACAAAGAATGGAATAAAAAGCTAAGTAGAAACGCATTTCTTTGAATTGATGCTTCATTTTTATAAGGAAACAAAATTTACTATTGCTTCAAGTTTATCATTAATTTGGTAGGTCTTTACAAACCACAAGTCATCGCTGTGGGGAGCAACACAGACCTTTTTTTATCTTGTCTGCAAAAGTGAATATGTTGGATGGGTGGTTTTAAAAGTCCCAAATAATGGCTGTTTTATAGCTAGTGGCCCACTGTTGTTAAAACCTCACAGCTTCTCTTCTCCCCAGGCATGACGGAGATGGTGCGTAAAATTACTCTGAGCAGAGCGGTGAGAATCATGCAGAATCTCTTTCCTGAGGAGTACAACTTCTACCCTCGCTCATGGATTCTGCCTGACGAGTTCCAGCTCTTTGTTGCTCAGGTAGATGCACTCCGTCCCCATGACCCTTGAATTATATTATGGTTGCAACTGTGTCCTGGGTCCTGTGCTGGGAGCTGGGACAAAGGGCCCCCAGAAAGCTGAGTCTGGCCAAGGGAGTGTTTTAACAGTACACAGTAGGTGTTGACAGTGATCACGGCAGTTTGCAGAGTTGAACAGGTAGGGTGACAGGTAGGTAATCTAGAGAGGTGCATCCTGACACTAGGAGACAGGCCCGAGGCTGATTTTGGGAACCGGATCGAGAGGCTGACATTTGGAGAGACAGGGGGACAGAGCTGGAGCAGGTGGCTGAGCACACAGAGGGCTGGGACTCTTCGTTTAACCCTGGAAGGGTTGTCTCCCCAGCATCCAGTGGTGTGAAATGTGGGATGGGGCTATGCTTCAAAGCCAGGGACCAGGTCTGACAAACTGGGGCAAGGAAATCTTTTAAGTGTCCCACTTTAAATTTGTACCAGAATCAATTTTTAAATCACCCTTTATCAAAGCGGTGTGTTTGAGCATGACACACTTCGGAGCCCTCACCACTAATTGTGAAACAGAACTAGTGGGGAAGCTGAATTCAGAATTGCCATTTCAGTTAGTATTTTAATGATGTCATTTAGGACCATCTCAAAGCCTTTGTCAGCAGTTTCCACGGTCCATGTCATACCTCTGAGGGAGCTACACAGCAAATGCCGGTCCGATTGTGATAAGGTTACATCCATCTGTTGGTCCTACTGTGTTCCAGGCACTGTGCTAGAAGCCTAGCATTATTTCTTTTGCTCCTCACAGCAGTCCTCTCACTGAAGCTGGTTGTGTTATCCTCATTTTATGGATGAGGAAACTGAGGCTTTGAGAAATTAAACGACTTGCTTGAGAAGTAGGATTTAGACTTAGAGCTAATTTCAAGGCCTATGCTTTTTATAGTCTGTCTTATTGCCTGCATGTTGTTTTGGTTGTAATATTAAATTATAAAATTTATAATATAATTATGTTTTATAAAGCACAAAAGAAGCTTGAAGTGGTAATTTTTAAAAGGAATCCCTCTATGGGATGGTGGTCATGTGGGTCTATATACATTTCTTAAAATGCATTATATCATCAACTTCAAATGAGTGTGTTTCATCATATGCAAAGCATGCTTCAATAAAGTGAATTTTTAAAAAATACACTAAACCATCAGCTGCTCCCCACACTGACCCCACCCCGCCACCCCTATGCCAATTTCCCATTTCTGGGGCTCTGCTCATGCTATTGTCCCTACGTGGAATACCTTTCCTTCCTATTTCTACAACTCTATGTGTAACAATTCTGCAAGGCTGAATTTAAATGAGGTATAACTGTGCCTTCAAAATCAGTTAAGTGAGAAAAACTTACTCTGTGCCTCCTTGCAGTCAGTCAATCCCCTCAACCCCCAGCCTAGGCACCTCTGGATCTGCATTTTCATTATAGATAAATCTTGCCTCTTCAAGAAATTCATATAAAGGGAATCCTATGGTATGTACCTTTTTGAGTCTTTTTTTCTTCAGAATTATATTTTTGAGATTCATCCATGTTAGTTGTATCAGTAGTTAGTGTTTTTATGGTGAGATGTGTTTCATTGTGGGAATACACCACAATTTGTTTATCTGTTTGTCATTTAATGGGTATTTGGGTTGTTTCCACTTTGGAGACATTATAATTAGAGCTGCCGTGACTAGTCACGCCCAAGTCATTTTGTTGATATGTTTTCATTTCTCTTGGGTAATATACCCAGGAGTGGAATTTCTTGATCATATGGTCGGCATATGTTTAACTTCATAAGAAATAGCCAAACTGTTTTCCAAAGTGGTTATGCTGCTTTGCACTCCCACCAGCAGTGTGTGGACGTTCTGTTTGTTCCACATCATTGCCAACACTTGGTGTTGTGGTTAGTCTTTTGAATTTTAGACATTCTGAGAGATGTGTAGTTGTATCTCTTGATGGTTTTAATTTGCACCTCCCCAATGACTAGATGGTGAGCATCTTTTCATATGCTTTTTGCCCATTTAAATATCTTTTTTTTGTTAAGTGTATATTCAAAATCTTTGCCATTTTTATTAATATTTTAAGTTGTAGGTTCTTTATATATTCCATGTGTGAGTCTTTTGTGTAGATGATGTGATATATTTAAATATGTATTGTGAATATTTTCTCCTACTTGGCTTTTCAAAGTCTTAATCTTGAATTTTCATTTTAACTGTCTTTTGAAGAGCGAAAGTTATTAATTTTGATGGTTTGATTTACCAATTTCCTCTTTTATAGTTTATGCTTTTTGTGTGACATTTAAGACATTCTTGAATTAATGGTTTTGAAGATTTTATACTTTTTTTCCTAGAAGTTTTATAATTTTAGCTTTTAAGCTAAAAGCTATGTCTATGATCCATTTCAAGTTAGTTTTCACGTATGAGATTGGGGTCAAAGTTTGATTTTTTCCACATGGCTATTGAGTTTTTCAGCACCTTTTGTTGAAACAATGGTCATTCCTCAACTCAATTACCTTGACATCTTTACTGAAAACCAGTAGGCCGTATATGTTTCAGGACTCTGTCTTGTCTCCTTCGTCTGTATGTTTACTCTTATGCTGATACCCCACATTACCTTGATTGCTACAGCTTTATAGTCAGTCTTGACATTAAGTAGTGCAAGTCTTCATGCTTTATCTTCACATTGTTTTGGCTGTTATAGGTCCTTTGCATTTCCATATCAATTTTGTAGTCAGTTTGCTCATTTCTACAAAGAAGACTGCTAGGACTTTGGTATTGAATTTGGTATTGCATATAGATAATGTGGAGACAGTGACCACCTTAACAATGCTGAGTTATCTAATCCATGACTTTTGTCTCCATTTATTTATATCTTTTAAAATTTATCTCAGCAATATTTTATAGTTTTCAGAGTATAAGTCTTACATATATTCTATTAAATTTATCCCTAGTATTTTCATTTTTCATGCAATTATAAATGATATTTTTTGAATTTCATTTTTCAATTGTTGCTATTATATAGACATCCAATTGTCTTTTTAATTTTGAACTTGTATCATATGATCTTGTTCAATTCTCTTATTCTAGAATCTTTTTTATAGACTTGTTAGGATTTTCAATGTATACAATTAATTAATCTGAGAATAAATATTTTATTTATTCCTCCTAATTGATGTGCCTTTTATTTGTTTTTCTTATTAAACTGCACTGGGCTAGGACCTCCAATATAGTGTTGAGCAGAAGCAATTAGAGTGGATGCTTTGTTTCCCATCTTAGGGAGCAAGCATACAGCCTTTCACTGTTACATACGAGGTTGACTAGAGGTTGTTCACAGATGCCCTGCTTCAGGTTGAGCATGGTGTCTTCTATAATTTGAAGAAAGTTTTTCTTCATGAATGGGTGCTTAATCTTGCTGAATCGCTTTTCTGCATCTACTAAGATGATATGGTTTTTCTCTTTATTTTGATAATATGATAGATCACACCGTTGATCTATTATATTTAAATGTTGAACTAACCTTGCATTCCTGATACAAATCATACTTAGTTATGATGTATCATGCTTTTTTCATACTGCTAAGCTCTACTTGCTGAAACTTTGTTGGGAACTTTTGTTCCTTCATTCATGAGAGATATGGGCATGTAATGTCTTTGGTTTTGGTATCAGACAAGCCTTATTAAATGAGTTGACAAATATTTTTATTCTATTTGTCTTTTTGGAGATTTTGTGCAAAATTGGTATTAAGTGTTTGATGGAATTTACTATTGAAGGTATTTAGGTGTAAAGCTTTCTTTCTGGGAACATTTTAAGCTATAAATTTAAAAAATAAATATAGTGTGTCTTTCAAGGAACTAGTCCATTTCATCTAAGTTATCAAATCTACTGACATAAAGTTTTTAAAAATAGTATTCCTTATTTTCTTTTAATATCTATGAGATAGGTAGTGATCTTCCCTATTTCATTGCTGATATTGGTAATATGTGTTTACTTTTTTTTATGACCAGTCTAGCTAAAGGTTTATCATTTTGTTGATTTTTTCAAAGAACCAATCTATGATTTTATTGTTGTTCTCTATCGTTTGTCCATTTTCTATGCCATTGATTATGATTTTTATTATTTTCTTTCTTCTACTTTTGGGTTTACTCTTCTCTTCTTTCTATAACTTCTAAAAGAGCAACCTACATTTGATGATTTTAAACATTAAAGCAATAAATTTCCCTGTAAGTGCTGATTTAGATACATCTCAGAAATTTTGTGTATTACATTTTCATTACTATTCAGTTCAAAATGTTATCTAATTTAATTGAAGATTTCCTTGACGCATGGGTTGTTTAGAAATATGTTGTTTAATTTGTAAATAATTTTGGAATTTTCCAAGTATCTTTTGTTATTGATTTCTAATTTAATTTTGTTAACATGAGAACATATATATTCAGTGTTACCTAGATCCTTTTAAATTTATTGAAAGTTGTCTTATAGCCCATATACTGTCCTATGTTGGTGAATGTTTCGTGTGCATTTGAAAATAATATGTATTCTGGAATAGCATCCTATAAATCTCAGTCAGGTCCAGTTGACACTTGGTATGGTTCACGTGTTCCAGACTAATTTATTGCCTACGTTCTGTCAGCTATTCAGAGATTATGTTGAAATTTCCAACTCTTACTGTGATTGTCTTTTAATTATGTCAGTTTTTGCTTTGTGTATTTTGAAGCTCTGTTGTTAGTTTGATGAATTGACCCTTTTATAAGGTAACTTTCCCTGTCCCCAAGTCTTTTCTGTTTGATATTAATATAGCATGTCTAGCTTTCCTTGGCTTGGCATTTGCATGGTATTTCTTTTTACCATTCTCTTACTGTTAATCCGTCTGCGTTCTTAAAGAGTGCTTCTTGTTGACAGCTTGTAACTGGGTTATGATCTTTTATCCTGTTTAACAACTTCTGCCTTTTCATTGGTGTGGTTAGCCCATTTACACTTAATGTAATCATCAATACAGTTGGTTTCAACTACACTATCTTGCTGTTTTTTTTCTATTCACTACGTTTGGATTAATTGAGTATTTTTAGTGTTTTATTTTATCTCCTATTTAAGCTTATTTGCTATACCTCTTTAAAAATGTTTTTAGTTTTCGTCCTATTCCTAGAATCTGGAATTTACAATGCATCTTTAACTTAAGACATTTATTTTTAAGTATTACTTACTTTAAGTAAAATATAAGCGCCTTACAATAGTATACTTCTATTCCCACTCTCATCCTTTGCGCTATTGTCATATATTTTACTTCTATGTTATAAACCCCATAATACATTGTTATTTTTCTTTGAAAAGTCAATTATCTAAAAAAGAAACTGAAAAATGAATATATTTTTCTTTTATACTCACCCAAATATTTGTATTTCCAGCATTTTTCATTCCTTTGTGTAGCTCCGGAATTCTATTCGGTACTATTTTCCTTCAATTTAAAGAATTTTCTTTAACATATTTCTTGTAATGCAGGTCTGCAGGCGACAGATTCTCTCAGCTTTTGTTTGTTTGGGAATGTTCTCATTTTGCCTTCAGTTTTAAAAATGTTTTGAAATAATTTTGGACTTATAAAAAAGCTGCAAATATAGTACAGAGAGTTCTCATGTAACCTCCATCTAGCTTCCCCTATTATTAGCATCTTATACAAATACTGAAACTGGGTAATTAACATTCATATAATATTACTAAATAGTCTACACTCCTTATTACTAAATAATCTACATTCCTTAAATGCAGCCTACACTTGCGTTTTTCCTATTGTCCTACCAATGTCCTTTTTCCGGTACAGGATCCACTTCATGATCCTTCGTTGCCATTTAATTGTCATTTTTCCTTGGTCTCCTCTGAACTGTAAACTGTTTCTCAATCTATCTGTCTTCTATGACCTTGACTCTGTTAAAGAGTACTGGCCAGTTATTTCTTTAAGAAAGTGTTCGTAAACTCAGTTTTGTTTGATTTTTCTGTTGCTTAGGTTCAGATTACACATTTTTGGTAAGAATATCACAAAAACAATGTTGTGACCTTCTCAGTGCAGCAGGTCAGGAGGTATAGGACATCAAGATGTTTTAATGCTGGTGACATTAATTTTGATCACTTGGTTAAGGTAGTGTCTGCTAGGTTTCTCTCCTATAAAGTTGCTATTTTTTTCCCTCTGTAATCAGTAAGTGTCTTGTGGGGAGATATTTTGAGACTGCAGTTAGCCTATTTGTTTCATATTTTTAAAAGAAAACAGCTTTAATTAAGGCATAATTGACATATAATAAACTGCAAATATTTAAAGTATGCAGTTTGATATGTTTTGATATATGTAAAAACCCACAAAATCATCACTACAATCAAGATCATGAGCATATCCATCACCCCAAAATGTTTCCTCACATCCCTTTGTAATCCTTCCTTTCTTCTTCTCCCTGACTTCTGCCTTCCATCTCCAGGCAACCATGGATCTGCTTGCTGTCAAGATGAGTTTGCACTTACTAGAATTTTACATAAATGGAATCATACAGCAGATACTCTTTTTTTTTGAGGAGAGTGGATGTCTGGCTTCTTTCACACAACATAATTATTTTGAGATTTCATCATCTTGTAGTATTCACTAATAACTCATTCCTTTTTATTACCGAGGAATATTCCATTGAATGTATAGACCACTGTTTGCTTATATCATTAACTGCTGCTGGACATTTAATTGATTCCAGATTTGGGCTATTACAAATAAAGATACTGTGAACATCCATGTATAAGGCTTTGTGTGGACATGGTGTGTTTCTATTCCTCTTGAATAAATAAATGCTCAGGAATGAAATGTGTGGATTACATAGTAGAGACACATTTAATTTTAAAGAAAGTACCCATTTTTTCCCAAAGTGGTCGTACCATTTTGTCTTCTTAACAGTGTAGCAGCACTTTAGTTCTACTACATCCTTACGAACACTTGCCAGTCTTTTAAATTTTAAGCATTCATTTTAATAGACGTGTAATGGTTTCAAATTCCCCTAATGATTAATGATGTTGATCTTCTTTTCATGTGCTATTTGCCATCCAAATATGTTCTTTGATGAGATATAAATTTACATCTTTTGCCCATTTAAAAAAATTGACTTATTATAATTATTTAGTTTTGAGGGTTTTTTTTACCGCATTTTGAATACAGTTATTTATCAGATACACCCATTGCAAATATTTTCTCTCAGCCTGTGCTTTCCTTCATCCTTTTAATAGTATCTTCTGAAGAGCAAGTTTTTATTTCTGATGAAATCGAATTTACTAATTTGTCCTTGTATGAATCATGCTTTGGTGTCACATATACTGAATCTTAACTAACCCAAACTCATAAACATACTCTCCTATTTATATCTTTGTCTAAAAGTGTTATAATTTTAAGTTTAGTTCTCTAATTTTGAGTTAACTTTTGAATATGATGTGAGGTATGGGTTGAAGTTCATTTTTGTGCATGTATATATCCTGTAGTTTCAGAAACATTTGATGAGAATACTAACCCTCCCTCCCTCCCCCAATTGCCTTTGCACTTATGTCGAAAATATTTGGTGAAGTATGTGTGGGTGTATTTCTGAATTCTTTGTTCTTTTCTATTGATATGTTTATCTGTGTTTATGTCAATACCTCACTGTCTTGGTTACTATAGCTCTACGATTGGTCTCAAAATCATGTAGCATAGGTAGGTCTTCCAACTTCGTTCTTTTTCAAAGTTGTCTCGGCAGTCTTTTGATCTGCCATATGAATTTTAGGATAAGCTTCTCAGTCTCCATAAAAAAAGTCTGCTGGGATTTTGTTCGGAAATACAGTGAACCTATATATCTTATATATCACTTTGGGCAAAATTGACGTTTTAACAGAATTGAGTCTTCTGACCCATGGATGTGGTATATTTTTCCTTTTTACTTAGGTCTTCTTTAATTTTTTTGAGTAATTTTTTTTGTTTTTGTTTTTAGTTTTTAATGTACAAGTCTTTCACATCTTTTGTCAAATATATCCCTAAGCATTTCAAATTTTTGATTCATTGGTAATGTTTTATTTTTAAATTCAGTTTCTAGTTATTTATTGTGAGTATGTAGAAATACAATTGATTTTTACGTGTTGATCTTATATCCTGCAACCTTGCCAAACTCACCTAATAGTTCCAGTAGCTTATTTTCTAGGTTCTATGGGATTTTATATGTAGACTATCATGTTCTCTGAGAATAGGACAGTTTTAGGTCTTGCTTTGAAATCAGTCCTTTATTTCTTTTTCTTGCCTTATAGTACTGGCTAGAATCCCTGTATAATGTTATGTAGGCAAAAGAGATACTGAGGGTTGTATCAAGACATTAAGCGAGGAGTCTTGTGCAGAGATAGACAGATGTGAAGAACATTTAGAAGACAGAATCTATCGGACTTGGAGACCTATCAGGGAGGGGGATGAGGAGGAAGGCTGAACTGGCACTTCCAGGAATCTGGTGGGGATGCCATTTGCTAAGACGAGAAGCCCCAGAGGAGGAGGAGGTTTAGTGAGAAACATGCAAAGCTGAGCAAATGCTTGTTGCTCAGCTGTTGGCTTTCTGATTTTAGCTAC
The DNA here is from genome assembly GCA_030015415.1 of Cynopterus sphinx. Classification (NCBI taxonomy): domain Eukaryota; kingdom Metazoa; phylum Chordata; class Mammalia; order Chiroptera; family Pteropodidae; genus Cynopterus; species Cynopterus sphinx. Next base: position 120,913,224 of record CM057385.1, on the reverse strand, counting down.
TCAGAGAGAGACTTGTCAGTAAGATGGGGAGGTGGGGTTAGGTGATAGCTCTGTCTCTTCCTGTTTCAGCTTTCTAAGCACTCATGTGTCAAAGCCCGTTTGATTGATGCTGTGGGTACCTAGAACTGGATGGTTCCCTAATATAAAGGAGGATTTTGTCTCTTAAATGACAATAATTTAGAATCTGCTGATTTGGGGCCTGGCCCATGCAGAATGAGACTATGAAAACTCGACCATAGTTGCCTGCTGGAAAGGCCTGGCATCATCACTTATTCCTCCTGGGCTCTCAGACAAGCCCCTCTCCCCTCGCCCCATTTCTTCATCTGTTAAATGGGGAAATGATTATAACCTCAGAGTGATTGTGGTCATCCGGTGAGTATTTGCTTTATTAGCTGCAAAACTGATAAAAACATGACATTCTTTTTTCTAACATCTCCTTTGTTTTAAAATAAAACTATGCTTTCACATTAAGAATTTAAATAATATAAAAATTTGCAATGTAAAAAGTGAAAAAAAAAGTCTCCTCAGAGATAACTAGACACTTTAGTGTATATTCTTGCAGATTTTCCTGTGTATAAACAACTACATACTGTAACACACAGCTTTTTAAAAAAAAAAAAAATGGGTTAAGCTATACATTTTCTTCTTTAGCTTGCCTTTTCTCCCACTGAATAATTTTAGACACCTTTCCATGTCCATGCTATACAGTAGTTGATGGTATGAATGCATCAAAACTTTTAAAATTATTCCTCTGTTAATGAACAATTAAGTAACTCTCATATTTTTTGGTTTAATAAATAATGCTGTCAGGCATACTCACACATAGGTATCTTTATACACCTGTGCCAGCATTTCCTTCAGATAGATTTCTCAAAGTGAAGTTGTTATATCAAAGAATATGTGCATTTACATCTTTGGCAGTCAAAGCCAAACCCAAGGCTTTATCTAAAATGGCGCATTTGAACACAAGGGTAAACTGTCTTGTGAGTGCTGTGGCGGTGAGCTCTCAAAGCTGTGTGTGTGGAGGGGGCTTTGCCTTGGGATGCCTGGCAACGACAGGAGGAGGTGTGAGTAGCTGTAAAACATCCTAAAACCTGACATTTTGTAGGTATTTTGTTTCACACGTTAAATCACATTAAATTTACTTTGTTAAAGAAGTTGGGAGATCTACATTCCCCCTGCTATAACCGTTTGCAAAACTGGTACCCAAGTATGATCAGCAGGTGGCACTAGGAAGAAGCAAGTAGGATCTTCAGTGGAAATTTTCATGAAGACTAGAGGAAGATGCAGGCTTTCTTTCCAATTTTAGCAGATGGCCAATAAAAAATTTCCTTGGAGTTTATTTTACATATGGTCTCCCATCTGGGTATTTGAGAAAAGTACAGTTTTGTTATCAAAACAGTATTTATTATGGTAAAGGAGTTTGTTTTTTTGTAGCAGAAGAATTTTTCAGTGAATAAAGCCAAAAACCTGTTCAATAATGTTTTGCAGTTTCCTGGAGGGAACGGGGGAGCATGGGTTCTTCTATTTTCCTTTCTAGTTACCATCCTAAGTTAGCTTTTATTGATTCAGCTCCTCAAGGTTGAATGAAGTGCATTATTTGCAAAATCCCCAGAGAACAATGTTCTCCACTGGGTTTAAGAACTAGGAACATGTGGAGGGAGTTATAAGTGGGTCAGAGTCAAGGCAGAAGGAAAACCTGCCATGTGAGGCATATATTCCTCTTCCTGATTCCAGGCTTATATCAAATAAACTTCTGGTGAGTTGACTATTTGCATCATTTTTCTTCATGTAGGCAGTAAGCTTATTTGGCTGACTCTGGGTCACCCAATGGTCAAAGCTCACCCAAAGGGTGAAGTTTAAAGTCCTTCACATGCCTTGTAGAGCCCTGCCCACCTCTGCCGCCTCGGCTCTCATTTCTGACCTCTTCCTCTGGGATCCTTCCGTCTTCAGATGTTGCAGACCCTCAGCGACACCTCTGTCACCTCTGCACACAGGTCTCCTTTTGCCTGGAGCATCCATCGCCATCCTTTGTGCCCCTCTCCCACCTCCATGGCTGCCTTTTTTCACCTGATCAACTTGGCTGATTTCTCAGACCTCCGCTTATCTTTTACTTTCCTCTCTAAAGCCTACTGTGCCCCTCACGTCTGGGGGGCACTTTGTTTTTCTCTCTTCATGGTACTTATATCTGTCACGCTGTGTAGTGACTACAAGGTTAGTTACTTTTCTCTCCTGCTCTGAGGTCCACAAGGGAAGGGAATCTCATGTGTCACTGGAGTCCTAGTCCCTTTCACAGTGCCCAGCAGATAGTGGGAAGTCAAGTAGATCTGTTCAATTGAATTGCAAATTTACATGCCCATTTGATGGTTTAAAATTTTTTGTCCCTTGTGCATTTAGCCATCCAAAGTTAGCTTCTCCAAGGCCAAGGGTATCAGCCTGACCCAGCTTATCAAACGTGTTAAAGGCATGGGCCAGACTTGGGCCATGAGGCACTTACCAGAGCGATGCCATCCAGTGACACGGTGGTCAGTCTTTCTGGTGATGTCCCAACCTCCACCCCCCCACATGGAGCTCTCATACATCGGTAGCAAACTTGGGAGCCGTCGTGGAGTCTAAGAGTACCTTCTGCTTATGCAGCATGGCACCCCTGGAGCCTGATGCAGTGGCCCAGGGTTCTGGTGCAGAACAAGCAGAAGACTGAAGACAGAAGCGAGGGGACTCCAGCTGTCAGAAGGCGGCAGATGATTCAGGGCCGCTGGCAGAGGCACCGTAGGAGCCGTGGTTTCACCTCCCCATCTGCTTCAAGTTTTATTGCCTTCGTTGCCAAGAATAGAACTTCACCTCCTGCTTAGCTCTATCATGCTATTCTTGTGCCCCTTGCTTAACAGCTCAATTTGTTTACTGGAAAAATGATAGCATCTGAAATTGAAGATGCTGTTCCTCCCTGGAGAAGCCCACTTAGGTCCTGTTCGCGAGGAAGTCCTTTTAAGCAGCTCGAGTGACAACTGCCACATGCGTAGTACTCTGCAGTTTGCCATGTGCTTTTTATACATATGACCTGTTATCCTCACTCGATTTGGGAAATCATCACTACCTCCAGTTTACAGATGAGAAGACAGAGGTTCAGAATCAAAGGTACCGCCTCACGGTGATGCACGGCTCCACAACGGCTAGTGCACCCCATCTCTGACTCGCTTTAGTTCAGACATTTCCTGTGACCTACTAAGTGCCAAGTGCCAGAGATAACAGAGCGGGTTAGATGATTTAATGTGACATGAAACACTGCACCAGGGTCAGGACACCTGGGTTCCAGTCATAGATCCATCTCTTTTTTTTTCCCCCCTCCAGCTTAATTGAGATATAATTGAAATACAACATCGTGTATTTTTAAAGTATTCAACCTAATGGTTCGACATATGTATATATTGCAAAATGATTACCACAGTAAGGTTAGTGAACACGTTCATCCCCTCACATAATCACAGTTATTTTTTTATAGTGAGAACATTTAGGATCCACTTTTTTAGTAACTTTCAAGTATATGAAACAGTGTCATTAACTGTAGTCACCATGCTACAGTATATCACCTCCCCAGAACTATTCATCTTGTTTGTACACTTTGTCCAGCATCTCCCCATTTTCTTCATCCCCCAGCCCCTGGCAACCACGATTTTAATCTATGGGTTTGTCTGCTTCTTATTCTTTTTTTTTTTTTAAGATTCTGCATTTATATGATATCATACCGTATTTGTCTTTCTCTGACGTATTTTACTTAACATAATGCCCTCGAGGTCCATCCATGTGGTTGCAAATGGCAGGATTTCCTTCTTTCTTAAGGATGAATAATACTGTGTGTGTGTATGTGTGTGTGTGTGTGTGTGTGTGTGTGTGACATTTTTTTAAATCCATTCATCTGTTGCTAGATGCCTAAGTTATTTCCAAGTGTTGGTTATTCTGAATAATGTGCAATGAACATGGGAATACAAGTATCTCTTAGAGATGGTGATTTCTTTTCCTTTGTACAGATACCCAGAAATGGGATTGCTGGATCATATGGCAGTTTTATTGTTAATTTTTTGAGGAAGCTCTATGCTGGTTTACATTGTGACTGCACCAATTTATATTCTCACCAGTAGGTGTGAGGTGATAATCTCACGACTTTGATTTTCATTTCCCTGATGATTAGTGATTTTGAGCATCTTTGCACATACCTGTTGGTCATTTGTATGTCTTTTTTTGGAAAAATGCCCACTTTTAAATCAGATTATTTGCTATCGAGTTGTATGAGTTCCTTATATAATTTGGATATTAACACCTTATCAAATATATGGTTTGCAAATATGGTCTCTGATTCTGTAGGCTGCCTCTTCATTTTGTCGATAGTTTCTTTTGCCGTGCAGAGCTTTTTTAGTTTGGTGTAGCCCCACTTGTTGACCTTTGCTGCTGTTGCTTATGCTTTTGGTGTCATATCGTGCTGCCAACTCCCAGCTGGCTATGGCCAAATCGTCCACCCCAGCCCTCAAGGTTTCAGTGCTTCCTCAGCAAGAAAAGAAGATTAGAGACTGTCACTAAGGTTCCTCCTGGTTCTAATCTTTTGTGATTCTGTGAGTTTGGCTTTCCTGGACTTCCATAAAACTCCCTGCTGGAGTTAAAATTCTGCACAAATTTCTGCTGCCAGGTTTCAGCTGGAGCACAAAGGGCCTTATGTAATCAATCACCCTCTTGCTAATGCTGGGTCAGTGTAGCCTGGGGCGTAGCGCAGCACTGGTGATGAAGGCTCACTCCAGCTGCGTCTGGATCGGTTCTGGGGCTGGCAGTGGCAGTGTCCTCACCTCCGCCTCACCCGCTCCCAGGAGGGCGACTGAGCTGCGACTGCACATTCCGTCCTGAGTAGTCCTGCGGTGTGGTTGGCTGAGGACAGCGAATGTTAGCTAAGGCAAAGACATCCTTTCTGTCGGTTCCCTCTAAAGCCCATCTGGAAAGGTTCGCATCTGCCCGAGTTCTTGCCCCTCTTGGCTATTTCTTCTGCCAGGGACACCCTTCCTGCACTCGTCCTCCTGACAAACTCTCCCTAAGTGAACCTTTGTCAGAGTTGGTGCCACCAAATCCATGAAGGCCTTTGCTGACACCCCCCTCCCACTCTGACTCCCACTCCCCCACTGCCCTGCCCCATGGGCAGTTCCTTGGGGTTCCAGTTTTAGATGCTGCCTCTATTATGGGACCCTCAAACATGGTTTCCTTTTGGCGTGTTTCTGGTTGAGAGACAGTGAGGCAAGTGTTTGGGGTCGTTACAGACCCGGATGAAAATCCTTTCATCATCGTTTTCTGAGTTGCCTTGGGTGAGTTACTTAATTACTCTGAGCCTCAGTTTCCTCACTTGTAGCACAATAGGGATACTGTAAGAATCATACTCTGTCCCCTCAGCGAATGGATACTTACTTATCTGCTGTTCCTGCTAAACTGGGGGGCCCCAGGGACCTGAGAGATTCATTTCCATCTCCTCAGTGCCCAGCACAAAGGGGACCCACCAAGGGGACCCTCAGGCCTATGTGTGTGAAATGAAAGAGGTTTTGTGGTCTTAGATGGAAATTTACAAAAGCTTACACAAAAAATTCTGGGTGTTTCTGGCTTATTGGAAATGGATTTATTTTAATTTTTCATAAAAATCTAATCTTGAGGCTAATTATCTCATTATTTGATGATAGATCATTTAGGAGAGGAAAAGAGCTGATATTTTTCTTTGACTGAATGACATCCCAGCTTGGCTTAAACTTTTTTTTTTTTTGTCTGCCTTAGATGTTTTTCCCACCTCCCAAGGACAGCCCTGTGCAATAACACTTGAAAGAGGAGAAACTCTATTGTTTAATTTTCTAAACTTCGATTTGGCCCAAAATACATTTAGTGTTTTAAATCACAGCTATTATAATCTCACCACTTTGCAGTACTGATTTTCTATGTGGAATTTCGAAATAAATGTGATCGTTAGAGGCCCATTGCTTTAATGGGCTTCCCCCCTCCCCCGTCCCCCATCCCTAGCCATAACAGTAAGCTTTGCAAAAGAAAAAGTAAAAGAAGTAAACATTTTTCTGGGAGACTGTTTTAAAGGTCAAGAAAACCCTGCTTTCCAAAGCGAGGAAAAGGTCATCTTTCACCCTTCAATTTTTGTCCTTTCATTTCATTTTGCAAAAGTTCTCAGTGATGCCACCTTAGTCACTTGAGTAGAGGTGTCTAATTTTCTACAAGAAAATAGTGGAAGCAATTTTGAGTTCAGTGCCTATTTCAAAGGGAAATTATGAAAATTGCTCTGCCTATACCTTCTTTCCTCATCTCCAAAGAAATGAAGAAATCTCTCCTACTCTTTTTCTTGTTCAACTTCTTTTCTATATAATTGCTGCTTGGAGGAGTTCTCATTGAAAGACAAAGCGAAGTCGAGATTTGGATTTAGAAAGATGTTGTAATCGAATTTTCTGGCCTCATTAATGAAACATGATTCTCTTGTTCTTTCCTCTCTCCTAAACACAGACCTCCTTCTCCCACCCTCTGTCTGGAATTAACCCCATACATTTTCTAGAAAACTTGTAAGTGTAGGATAAAAGGATTCATTTGGCTAGAATAGATCTAATAACAGTGCTATCCTATCCTTTTGGAACTAATGGCTCTTTTGCATTTTAGCTTTTTATTTTGGTATAATTTCAAACTTAAAAAAATTGTAGGAATAATACAAATGATTTCTACACATCCCTCACTCAAATAACCCCCAATATTGACAGTCCTCCACATTCGCTTTCTCCTTTCTCCTTTTTAAAAGTAGCATACATTGCACCATTTTACCCCAAAACACTCTGTGCATATTTCCTAAATAAACGAGCATTTTCTTTTATAGCCAGAGCATCATTATCAAAATCATGAAATTAATATTGATCCAATACTATTTTCTAATTTAATCCTATTCAGAATTTATTCAGATTTTGACAATTGTCCCAATGATGTATAGCAAAAGAAAGTCCTGGATTACACCTTGCATTCAGTTGTTGTGTCTCTTTAATCTCCTTTAGTCTGGAAGAATTTCTTAGTCTATTTTTGTGTTTCATGCCTCAGTTTGGGTTTGTCGGGGGTTTCCTTACTATTAGATTCAAGGCATGTGTTTTTGGCAGTAGCAGCACAGAAGTGGGGTTGTGTTTTTCTCAGGGGTGTCATCTCTGCAGGCACATGATGTCAGTGTGTCTTGTTAACACGATGTGGTTAAGGTGTGCCTGCAAGATTTCCACTGAAAAGTTGCCGTTTTCCCCTTTCTAAGGGATAAGCACCTTGTGGGAAGATAAGTTAGGGCTCCATAGTATTCTGTTATTCCTCAAACCTTCACACCTAGTTTTAACCTCAGTTAATGATTCTTGCCTAAATCAGTGATTATTATTGTGGTTGCTAAACAGTGGCGAGCTAATTCCACTCCCCCTTTTGTTGAGTTACTGCTGCAAGGAAAATTTTTCCTTTTAATATATTTATCTGTGTGTATATGCATGCATGTTAGCATGGGTCTTGGGTTCTTATTTTATTCCGTGAGTTATAATCCTTTACTGTCGTTATTTCTTTTGATGCTCAGATTATCCAAGATTTCTCCAGTGGAACCTTGTGTCCTTTTAGTGGTTCTTGTTTCTCTTCAAGAACTCTCTACTTTTGCTACAGTAAGATGCTCCAGGATTTTCTCATATTTTCCCTGCCCAGCCTGGACTCAGCCAAATTTCCAAGAAGCCCTAGTCTATTTATTTATTTATTTATTTTGGTGGGTGCTAAGTGTGCTTATTGCTACAGGGGTCTCATGTCAATGCCCTCTCCCCTTTATAAAAAATATTTTGTGACATCCTGATTATAATCACACATAGTTCTTAAAAAACAAAACAAAACAAAACAAAACCCTACCTTAATGTTCTTTAAAGGAGAAAATAAGGAAATGTTCTTTATAACATAAGTATACATCTCAATAAGTAAATTTGTTGCACCAAGTAAACATAAATGAAGTGATCATATACTTGTACCTACTTATAATGAATAAATTTAGATGTGAGAAGATTAAGACCATTTGATTAAACATGGTGTCGTGGAAAGAGTTTGGGTTCTGAGCTGACCATGCTTGTGTTGACTGCACCACTACACGTGTGGCCTCACTTTATTTCTTCCACCCTCTGAGTCCCGTTTCCTTCTCTGTAAACCCAAACAACAACTGCCTCATCGGGCTATTGGCTGATGCCCACGAGTGAGAGTATTAAGTAAGATCACCTTAAAGCACCCAGCCCTGCTGTGCCAATAAATGGCCGCTTCTTCCTCTTGCCTTTTTCCTACTTCCCTTGTGATGCATTTGCAACTTCTAGATATTTAGAAAATGCTTAAAGCTCAGAATAAAAAGATTTCTCAGAGTAAAAACACTCAGACTTATCTCTGCTGCTCTTAGATTTGCCCTTTGGTAGATAACCAGGGGATACTTGAAAAATTTGACAGGTGAGGCACTAACAAGGAGATTGTGGCCATCTGGATTTGAGGCGAAGGCAAAGAGTACATGGCTGCTCCAATTAATTGTTGTGTTTTGAATGTTATAATGCATACTGACTCAAGGCCCCGTGGACTCATAGCACCATATCACCATGTCTTATACCTTGACGTTATAATCGGTCCACGTTTTTAATGTGGTTTTTGTGAGCTCCTGTGGGTGCTCTCCAAGTACATTATACTTCTACAAGTGTCCCCTGGTCGCACAGGTCTGGGGATGCTGGGCCAGAGGGGTTTATTGTAATCCCCATGAGAAGGATGAAGATTTTGGTGCTGTCCAGTAACAAATACTCTTTCTTGTACACGTCTCTCTGTGGCTACTAGTTTATAGGGTTGCATCCTAATATCTTAAAATGCTGTCTTGAGGTTGTAGTACAGCTGTTCTGTCTGTATGGGTCATAGGCGAGGTGTCCCCTAGGGAGGACACACTTTCCAACATAGCGTCAGGGGTCTCTTAGAGCTGGCGGGGGATCTCTCAGCCGAGCCTCTGGGGAATCTGGATGTGCTCCTAGGGCGTGGGAAGATGCCGTCTCCCGCCGTCTAAGGGCACACTGAAGAGCCCTGTCATGCTGAGATGAGAGTGTGCATAAACACAACGATCTAGCTATGTGCTCTTCTCTGTGTTTATTTCCCTTGCGCTCTCCTGAGCCATTAATAAAGTCTTTTGAAGCTTGTTTGTATCTGGGCCACGGAGAACTAAGGAAAGAGATGGAGCCATGCTCCGCTCAAAAGCATTAAAAGGGATCAAACTCCCCTCCTGTCCTAAGTCCGTTGCATGGAGACAGTGACTGGTGAGATATCCGTCCCCCCCGCCCCCAGGGAAGCAAATTTGGGGGAGCAGACAAGACGGCCTGCTTCCACATGAAGAGATGGCCCCCACTGCCCCTCTCTGACTTGTTAAGGAGCAGGGACGTTTCCTTACAGGTGACCTCCCAGGTTAAGTGACTGGGGGCACTGGGCTGACATTTCCTGCGAGCCCCTCTGAGAGTTTAGCCAAAGGTCTTGTCCAGGGCCACCCGCTCCCATGGAAATAAAGGGGGAGGGACATGGACAGTGTTTATTTAAGGGCAAGTGGCTTGGGGAGCTGGCCTTCAGCGGCAAGGTAGGCGTTCCTTTATGAACCCCAGCCCGGCCTGGCTTCCAACCGCACACAGGCTCATTTAGACACCACAGAGCTTCCCGGTGGGTCCTGACCAGTCAATACCTTCGTGCTTCTCCTTGAGATCTACACCAGTGGTTGAAACCCAGTGCTCGCAGCAGATCCCGTCCTCACTCTGCCGGTGTTAAGGCTCAGGCGAATGACTGTCTAGTTCCCCAGCAGGCACTTGGCTGCCAGGCCCTGGTTATCAAAAGTAGATTGGTTTCTTGGTTTGTTGGTTTTCATCCAGCGCTCTTCTGGTAGAGGTTGGAGCCCTTGTCCAGAACCACCAGCCCTGCCTGCACTGCTGTCCATGCCCTGTGACCTTGAGCCAGGCCGGCCAGCCGCGGACCAGGCCACCAGTACCCAGGGCAGCAGGTGTCCGGGTTCATGGCCCTGGTCCCAGGAATCATCGCAGACTTCGCTGCCTCGCCCCACTCTGCTCTTTACTATTCCTGCCTTCCTGACTTGTTACTTCTTGTGTGACTCACAGGTCACCTGACTTTTTGAACCTCAGATCCCTTATTTATAACATTATTAAAAATGATATCGCATGCGTACACAAAGGATACGGAAGAACAAAGAAAAAGTATTTTAAAAAGTAACAGTGAATAAGCAGAAAGGAAACCAACGATGTCGGCAGATTTCTCATCATAGCTGTGAGGATTAAGTAAAGTAATAAATGTAAGGTACATAGAAAGCGCTCATGCATGCTAGTTATTGTATGTTATTAATTACATCTTAAAGTATTAAGCTGTGAGCCTTCCTCTAGAAACGGGTTTATGAATCCTGAGATGATATGATTTTGCAGGAAAAGTATGACCTTTGGGAATTTGAACACATACCTGGGTTTAGATCCTGGCCCCTTGGTGTCTGACTTTGGGGAAATGATTTATTTATCCTTTAAGTCTCAGTTTCCTCAACTGTAATGGGGGAGGGGAATGATAATAGTTTTAGGCCGAGCAATATGAAATTGCCGATATCTATATGACTGTTTTGACCTAGAAAGACAGCAGTTTCATATAGCTCACCCCCTAATGCTTTATAAGGATTGAAAATTATGTATGGGAATGACCCGGCACAGCGCCTCTACTTCAGGCCTTCAGATCTCTTAGGGGGCTATTGCAATAATGTAGGTGAGAAATGCTGAGAGGAGCCGAGGATGGTGAGATGTGTTAAGAGGGGGAAATGTCAGAATTTGGTGACTAGAAGAGGTTGGATAATGCAAGAAAAGGGAAAGGTAGGGTGACTCCCAGAGCTCCGGTTTGGGGACATAGGTGGATGGTGCTACTATTTACTGACAAAGGAGGCACAGGAGGAGGAGATTTGAGGAAAGGGACAATGGATTTGGTTTGGCCGTGGCGAATTTCTGAAGCCTATGAAGATGTCTCATTATGCGGGTCTGGGGACCAAGAGGGAAGTGTGTGCCAGACGGAGAAAGTGGGGAAGTCAGCTGCATTCAGGGCACACTTTAACTGAAGTCCTGGGAGTGGTTGAAAGCACCCAGGATTAGCTCTCAAAAGTGCTGTTACCTGTGACCCTGGACAAAATGTCACCCTGTTGTGCAAGTGAGAAGTGGGTTCCAACCAGCGTTTGCTGAGTCCCACTCCATGCAGGGTTCCATGCTGGGTGGGGAGAGACAGATGTGGAGCAGCCGAGAGATGCTGGGATATTTTCCCTGCCTTTAAGGAATTAGCAGTTGAGTTAACTCAGCCTCTTTCCTTGTAGGGTCTTAAGAGTTCAGCTACAAAGTATAAAAATGAAAATGCTGTTATTACTCATCTTGTGGGATTCGATCTCATGCATACCTATCGACAAGCCTCGCGCAGCGCCTGGCACTCATCAATACTCCAAACGGTGGAAGAGCATCGGGAGGGGGGACACCTGGTTTGACTGTTGCAAAATATGACATTGACGTTCTTGTATTTTTTTAAAGTTCAGTGTGTAAAGTATGGCGAGAACATTGGAGACACATGAGGACTGGGAAGGGGGAAAAGTTGGGGGTTGATTTTAATGTAGCCAATACCTTTGGAGGTGAGCTAAAGATTATTTCGCCAGGTCGTTAGCAGGAAAGCCTCCGTATAGGAAAAACGATTTTAGCTGGAAGGGGAGTGTACTCAGCAATTCAGTGTCGTGTTCAGCTGGGATCAGCTACAGTGCCTCCTGGGATCTCAAAAGGAGACTGCGGGGAAGAAAGCAGGGGAGGGGGGCCCGTGAGGCCAGGGAGGGGAGCCAGGCTGTGGGTCGGACTCTGCTGGGAGGCCCAAAGGAGTATGGGAAGCGAGAGGCTGCCACCCAAGGGGGCCAAGAAACAGCTGAGGGTCAGGAGGGGGGCCCAGTCACCGAGGGGAGTGCTGGGCAGGTGTTCAGACTCCAGCCAAGCTGGCTAGGATGAGCCTCCACAGAGAATCTAGAAGGTGGTCAGGAAACCAAGGCAGAACAAGAAATTCGAAAGTAAAATGAAATAACAAAAAGTAGTGCCGTGCTAAGTCCAAATGTAAGATGTCATTTAGTCCTCGCAGCAGCCACAGGAGACGGACACTCATCCCACTTTTGCCAGGGGAGGATGCCGAACACAAGGAGCTTGGCCAGTGACCTCTGGCCAGGAGGTGGCCGAGCTGAGCTTTGACCCCAGGTCTGTCTGACTCCAAGGCCGTGCCCTGCACCCTGCTCCTCCCCAAACACTCAGATGTGTGGCCCCTGGGGAGGCGAAGGGGAACTGCAGCCTGGTCTGAGCCCACATATTAGGGGACCTTGGGAGGGCCGGGAGTGGGCGGAGGAGGCCGGGCGGGCTGCCTGGCCTGGCTGGTGCCCAGCGTCCGTGTGTTCTCATGCCCCTCACATGGCTCCCACGACCGGTTCCCTCCTACTGAGCAGGATGCGTCATCTCAGGTGTGTTGTAGAGTGGCTTCCTGATCGATTGTTCACTAATGATGGATAGGTTATGGCCACGTAAAGTCTCTGTGCTCCAAAAGTGGGATCCAGTAAGTATCTCAATAACAGGCGGGGTGTGGGGCACAGCATGCGGAGAGCTTCCTCTTTGCTGCTCAGTTGTCATGATCGGCAGGGCCGACTTCCCTGAGCCACCCCTGGGCTGCTGTGTCACCTCCAGGGTGGATGTGACGGCATCTTCAATGGAAAGGGCACCTCAGGCCCTGGACTGCTGACCTGGTCCACCTTCCACCTGCGCGACTGCAGGCTTCCTACTTCTCTCTGGGCTTCAATTTTCTTGTTCTCCTTACAATGGAGATTTGGACGTTAAATATGGTGATAGCTGAAAAGCACTGAAATTTATTGTAACACCAGACAAATGTGATGTTATTATTCAAAACGAGGAGAGACTAATTCCCAAGGTCTCTTCTGAACGACCTCTTCAGACGCGCGAATCAATTATGATACAAGAGCGTTGGGTCGAAGTCTGGAGATTTTGTTTAGCTCTGGCTTTGCCACTAGCTGTGTGGCCTTGGTCAGGTCTCCAGTGTCTTTGGTTTTAGAGTGTGTGTGTGTGTGTGTGTGTGTGTGAGAGAGAGAGAGAGAGAGAGAGAGAGAGAGAGAGAGAGAGAGAGAATGAATTCCTTCCCAGGCCTGGCAGAGGCAGCTTCGCGTCCGTGCGAGTCCCTCTTACGCTGCTGGCCTTAGGTCAGGCAAGGTGCGCCTTGGTTGGCTCGGCTATGACTTTGTACTCCCACAGCTATCTTCCTCCTTGTTCTGCCATTAAACAGAAGTTCCCACCTCTCAACTGCTTCGACTTTTCCCGAAGAACACAGCTGTCGCGGAAAGATCACAGACTTTTGAATCTGATCGACTTGGTTTCACGTGATAACTACTGCTCCTTGGCCCTGTGACCTTGGCCCTGGGACTCACCTCTGTTTCTGAGCCTCTGTTTCCTTGCAGGGTTGTTGTGAGGATTCAGGAGATCATGGCTGCATAGCACATAGCGCAGAACACGTGTTTCACACATGGAGTTTTCCATTTCATCTTTCTTACTTGTTAAGAGTTTTGTTTCTATAGACGTTGGTTTACCTGGCAGTCTGTCCACTGGGTATCTACTAGTAATGTTGCTGAGGTTCCTGAACGCTGCAGTAATCAAGTTTTGTGATAATTTTATTTTGGCAAATATTTATTGAGCACCCACTCTGCTCTGTACTGGGGGGGCATAAATAAGGCCTGGAGGCGAGCACATAGTCCAATGGGAGAGACACTGAATGGTAATAGCCGCACACCCTGTGACAGACCCAGCACTTCACGGTCTTGAACGTCAGTGACCCTCACAACAGCCCTGTGGCGAAGGCATCACTGTCACCCCCATTTTCCAGCTGAGCAAACTGAGGCACAGGGAGGCGAGGAACCGGTCAAAGGTCACGTAGTGGCGAAGTGGCAACGGCAAGAGGCTTTCCAGCACTGGAGGCAGCCAAGCTTCAGCCTCCGTGTCCTTGGCTTTCATAGTAGACGTCAGTGTGTAGCTGTAATACAATACGGCCCTACACCTAGACACACGCGCAGTTAGAGTACAGCGGGATAGAGGTGTGTCACAGGAGGACTCCATGCCACCTCTGTGGAGCACAGAGGGTGGGAGTGGCCCTTCTCCTGGAGGGTCGTAGGCCGGGAAAGGGTTCTCAGAGGGGCTCTTTCAGCTGGGCCTTGGAGGCTAAGTAGGAGTTCTGCAGGCAAAGGAGCGGGAGAGAGGTCTAGGTGTAGGGGCATGAAAGAAGGACTGAGGTGGGGTGGGGGGGAGGCAGGAAATGAGGCTCTGAAGAGGAAGAGAGTTAGCCTGTGAGGAAGGGGGCCTTCTAAGCCAGCTGACGAGTTTCACGTGAGTGGTCGGCTGCAATTCCTTGGGAATAATGAATGTTACATCCTTTCAACTCAGAGGTCCTCAGCCCCCGGGCTGTGGGCCAGCACCTGTCCATGGTCTGTTAGGGACCTGGCCGCACAGCAGGAGGTGAGTAGTGGGTGAGCGATCCATCCATCGAAGCTTCACCTGTGTCTGCAGCCGCTCCCCAGCGCCAGCATCACCGCCTCAGCTCCGCCTCAGATCCTCAGGCAACAGAGTCTCACAGGAGCACCCGTCCCTGGTGCCAGAAAGGTTGGGGACCGCTGCTCGAAACTGAGCAAACCCAGGGACGTCCTCACTGATAAAACGAGCAGGCGTTCGGTTCTGTTCTGTTTTGTTTTGCCACTTTGGTTTTCTTAACAGGAATTCTTAAAGGCCGTGGAGGGCAAAGCTGTTGGTCCACACAGGTGGAGGTCTGGTGGGTTGACCCGGGCCCGAGGTGGCCCGGCTGAGAGCTTCTTTGGACACCCTTCCTCCAGTTCAGCGTATTCCACGTCTGGGTTTGAAATTCGAGTCTCGCCCCTGCCAGGCAGCGGTTTCTGTTTTCACTAGGACTGGGAGAGAAGCCGTACCAAAATCGATCCCGTGTGAGATGCTGGACAACAGGATTGGGTTCCAATGGCTGGTGCGGGGCTTGCGGAGTGAGGTTATCACGTCCTCACTTGGCTCCGTGGCTGTAGCTGCTCGATCAATATTCAGCCAACGAGGTGGAGACCTTGTCTCCCCTCCCCAACCAGACCTCCTCTCTTTCTGTGTGCCCTAACTAGTAAAGGGTCCCATTCCCCACATCACTGCGTCCCTCTTTCTCCCTTTACCTCCATCCAGTCTCCAGGTGCCACTAAACCTACCCGTGTCACTTCCCATCCCGACCCTGTTGCCACTGCCCCCGTATCTTCCTGCATCTAGTCTCATTCCTTCCAAACCACCCCTCATGAGGGCCAGAGGGATACGGGTGCCATGTCACCTGCCGGTTGAAAATCCACCAGCTTCCCACAGGTCAAGTACAAATACGAGGTGTTAGTGATCTCCCCCGCCCGCCCCAGTCTCCCATGCCCAGGCGTGCGCGTCTCCCTCTCTTCACTTTCCCTCTGTAATGTCGCCCACTGTGGAGGCTCCAGCCACCGTCCAGGGGCCTGATGGCCCAGATCTCTCTCCCAAACTCCAATATACACTTCCAAGTGACTCTGGGACCTCTCCAGCTGTGTGGCGTCTGGGTTTCTCTGTCTGGCTCTTCATCTTCCCCAGCCTTCCCTCTCCACCTTGATGCTTCCCCACCCGCCTAGACATTAGGACGTTGTCCTGCATTCTCCTCACCTAGTCACCCTTCAGTGACTCCTCCTCGCTTTAGGACATTGTCTAAACTCCAAATGATCTTCAAGGCCCTTCCCTGTCAGGCCCTGCTCACACCCAAGCTGGGTCTTCTTTCCCCTTCCTCACGTACATCCTTCCTTCATTCCAGACGTGGGCTCTGGAGCCTGAGGACCTGTGTGCAGATCCTGCCTCCACGTCTCATTGGCTGTGTAGCCTTTGGCAAGTTGCTGAACATCTCTGGGTGCCCATTACTGTATCTGTAAAATAGGTTGTTGGGGATTAAATGAGATGGCACACGTCAAGTGCTTGTGGTAGTGCCCGACCCATAATTAGTGCCCAGCAGGTGTGTGCGCTGATGATGTAATTGTTGTCACAGGGATCTGACCCCTGCAGATCCCACGAGTGGGACTTCGCTGCCCTCCCCTCTCCACCCTCTCTGCCGTCCAGCCATGGGGACTATTTGTGGTTCCCCAGACACATCCCACTGTCTCCTGCCCTCATGACCCCACGCCGCGACAGCATGTTCCCGGCTCAGTTCTTTCTCTCGGCCTCACCTGCCTGTCTCCCACTCTGCCCTTTCCTGCCTGGCCCTCAGTCACCTGACTGCAGACCGCTTTCTTCTCGGCTGACTCAGAAGTCGCCTTGAACTTCGGGAGGAGGGATTTGCCCTGGGTGCGAGGCTCGGTCCTGCACCCTGTCCAGCATATGCTTTGTGGCCTTTCTTTGTCTACCCAGAGGCTTGCTTTTGCGTAAGATCTGCTGCCTGTGCCTGTGATAGCAAGGGTCTCAGTTGCTAAGATTAGATGCAGATCTGCCCGCCTGACAGAGGACTGCTCTAACTGGCTTTGACTTGCCCGATATTGCAGACACGGTATTTCTCCAGGAATTGTCCCCTTACCTGCCCCTCGCTGCTAAGCATGCTTTGCGGCTTGGTATCCCAGTTGCTGAATTTCTCTCTCAAAATATTTTAGCTTGCTTCCCCCAGGTGCCCAGCCAACGTCCTCAAGTGCATCATCAATCTCTCCCCCAGATCTCCTGCTCGCGGAGATTATCCCAATGCGCCTATCGCAGCGGCTCGGCGAGAACTCTCCGCTGATGAATGTCGCTCGCGTGTCTGTAACACAGTCTTCGACGGTGGCGATGTCGGGATAAATCATCGTTCGGGACCTGTTAGCTGGCAGAAGCCAGGGACCTTGGTGTGACCCCTTCGTTTTACAGGTGAACTCAACAAAGCCCAGGAGGCGAGGTGACTTTCTCAAGGTCACACAGACAGAAATTAGATGTAGTCTCATCCTGACTACATCGGGACGAGAGTCCAGATTTTCTGCCTTTTGCACCAGCCTCTTTCTAACTCACCAGAAGTGCTTTCTTTCTTTTTTTTTTTAATTAAAAATATTTTTTCAACTTAAAAACATTGTTGAGAACATACGCGTGACATACATTTTGCCATCTTAACCACCTAAGAGTCCAGGGCGGCGGGGTTAAGTGCATTCACACCGTTGTGTAACTGTCACCACCAGCCCCAGCACCCAGAATCTTCTTCACCTTCTCCAGCCGAAACTCTGCCCATCAAACCCTGACTCCCCTTCCCCCCGCCCCCAGCCCCTGGTGACCATTCCACTTTCTCTATGAATCTGACTGTTCTAGGCGCCTCATACAAGTGGAACCGCACAGTATCTGTCCTTTCGTGTGACAGCTTATTTCACTCAGCATAATGTCCTCAAGGTCCAGCGATGTCGTAGCTTGTGCCAGGATTTCCTTTCTTTCTACGGCTGAATAGTATTCTATTGTATGAATATGTCACATTTTGTTTATCCGTTCATCTGTCGATGGGCATGGGTTGCCTTCACCTTCGGCTATTGTGAGCGATGCTGCCATGAACACAGGTATATGAATATCTGTTCACCGAAAGCTGTTCCTTATAGAAATCTTTATCTCTAGAGACACGTGCTGCTGCTGCCTACTATTGTTATAATATTTATTCTCCTAATAGAAACTGGAAAATACAAGACAGAACAATAAAGAATATAAAAATCGCTGGCTGTTTGTGGCACATATTTCCAGGAGTTTATTTCCATGTTGCCCATAACTTAAAAAGTTTTATACAGACTGAGAGAATTTCAACAGGTTCGGCCGATCTGCGTAGCAGGGAGAACGCTCGAAAATATTTAAGACAGAGAGTGTGAAAACCGAATGTGACCTTGGCCAGCCCTGGCCTTTCAGATATGAGTTCATTCAAGCGATGATCTTACCTTTACAGGACCGCAGCTTTGAGGGGTGCTTCTTTAAGACCATTTTAACGTCTAAAAAGAGAATTTTGAAAGAGGGTCCTTCCCAGTTACATTTCTTAGGTATCCACTAGGGGTCAGTAAAAGACAGATATTTTTGAAAGGGCCGGGTACGTGCCAAACAATCCCGCCACCGCACCTCTTATCTCTCCCGGCCATCCATGCGTACGGTGGATCTCACGTTCCACAGCAGGTTTGGGTAGCGATGGAGACGCCATCAGCTTCGCCTAAGTGCAGGAGTTCAGGCTAACGTCAGTGCATAAAACTTCATTCCATACACGTTGATCCCAGATCGTGTTTTCATTTAATTCACAGGAGTCCCGTGATTTGCAAATCGAGTGAATGTCAGAATCACCTGTCGTGCTTTTTCCAAAATACCTGTGCCCAGGTCTCATCCCGGATCCATGAAATCAGAGTTTCTGGAGTCGGGGCCTAGTCACGCAGACCGTATTTAGATCCTGGTCGATGCCTTCTTGCTAAGAACCAATGCATTATTAGTCCTTAACTTGAATAATTTTAGTGGTTGGGGAAAGTGAGGAGAGTGAATATGAAATTCTGGAAAATCTATCTCCCTCCAAAAAACAGAAGTCGCTGAAGGGTCTGGTGACTACGGGAACCACACCCAGCACTGCCATGAGGCTTCCACATAGATCGCACCAGGAACCCCGACAGGTGATCTGGAACGGGAGCCATCCTGGCAAACTCAGGGTCTGTGGATATAGTTCCAGGAAGGCCATGCTCAGGGGCCAAACCCTTTGGTGTGAGGACAGAGCTCAGCTACCAGTGCTGTCTGCTATGTTAAAAGGTTCTTTTCTATAGTATTCAGGAGAAAGAGACCTGTAATTTTTCTTGTCTGAGGTAAAAATGGCACAGAGGACCTCAGTTCTCATCCTAACCATGCCCCTAGCCATAGTACCCAAGGCAAGTCATGTCACCTCTGTGAGCCTCAGCTTCCACATTCGAAGTATGAGCGGATTGGGTGATATTGAACCGTGAGGATCCTAATGGTTCTGAAAATTCAATGATTCTGTTAGTATTAATAATCCCGATTTGTATGATACTGTTCCAGCAAAGAACGGAAGAAATATTCAGTAATGCAATGAATGGCAGAGATTATTGACCATGTAGTTTAATTTATTTAAGACGTATACACTGAACTCAAAGGAGAAAAAATATATATATTGCTTCTGAAAAAAGTATTGAACTGTTAGTATCTTCAGCATAGCAGAAGCCTTCCAGAGGGAGAAATTACCCATCAGTGCAAACTTGACATTTTTCGCCTCCTGATCCATAACTGCCGTTTCTCCAGAACATTTATATTTACTGTAAAGGGCCAAATGTATGAATGCTGTGGATGAATATTAAATAACTACATAAACGTCAAGGTCGCAGTTGCAAGCAAGCTCAGTGGAGAGCCCCGGGAAGCTCACATTGATCTCCGGCGAGGTTTCGTTCCCGGATCCTGCTGACAAGGGGAGACAATTGATGTGGACCATTATTAAGGCTTTAAGTGTTTCTCCATTGTTAAAGATCTTTTACAAGCCTGGAGTAACTGATAGTGCCCAAGGAATCGGCAAAAGCTTCACTTAGAAATATAGGCTAGTCAGGGAGATAAGTAAAGCCCAGAGAACAGGTGTCCCGAGCTGGCTTGCGCAGCAGAGGTGGAGGCCGGGGCGAGCCGGGTGCTGGGGCCTGCATCACACACTTCAGAAGGGAGGGAAGGCCGGCTCTCCGGCTCTTTCACAGCAGAAGCCGAGAGAGTGGCTCCCTCTTTCAAATCCACCTTTAAATTTCCTCCGCCCTCCGTTCCCACCTCTGTGAAAACCTCCTGTCCTGCCACGCAGTTCGTCTGTTCTCCATGGCTGCATGGAAGATGTGACAGGCGTCCAGGATTCGTGGGCGCATATGAGTTACGCAGACCTAGAGATCCAGACTGCCTGGACTGGTCCCACGCCCTGGATGAGTCTGTGCGTGCCTTGCTGACCTGGAGCTAGGAGGAGAACAAATATTACGGACGACAGAGTCTAGTTTCAAAAAGATCTCGACACGCTGACGGACTGGTAAAATCTGCTAGATGAACCTCATAAGAGACGCAGATGATGAAACTAACGTCTTCTGTGTCCTGGCTGTGTGCTTGGCCCTGGCACATACTAGTTGATTTCTTCCTTACGATGACCCCGGGAGGGCTGGTTTTATAGTCCTGTCTTTAAGATGCGGAAATCGAGGCCTGTCAGTCCAGGGGAAGGGGCACGTTACATCCGCAATCTAGAGTCCAACCCCAGCTCCACCCCCCACTTAGCCAGCCAGCTACTCCATCCTCGAAAAACAGCAACAGGGAGGCTTGACGGCGGCCTTGTATGTGTCAGTCAGGCTCTGGGGCTCAGCCCTTTGCAGTTATTACCTGTTCAATCCTCAGAATAACCTTTCTCCTATTTTGCAGATGAGGAAGGCACAGGTAACTTAAGTAACTTGTCCAAGGTCACACAGTAAGTAGCAGCGCCAGGGTCTGAGCCCAGGCAGCCGTGTCGTCTGTGAGAGTCAGAGGCGATAACTCATGACAAGGACCTAAGATAGTGCCTGGTACCTACCTCGTAGGCACTCATAAATAGTCCGAGGTCATCATCGTCGTCATCAGTTATGTGACTTGCTCAGCGTTATAGCTAATAACCAGCAAAGATCTGGGATTCGAACCCAGGTCCTGTGCCTGCAAATTCACTGCGCCCTCTCTGCATCTCCCCTCTGGAGGACTGAGGTCTGTCCTTGGGTCACTGTCTCAGTGCTGGGGACAGTGTCTTCTCCCAGCAGGTGCTCAGTGAGTGTTCACATAGACAGGGCTCGCTTTGTCACTCATTCACCAAGCATTTGCCAACGTCCTTGAAGGGCCAGAGAGGAAAACAGTATACCGCTAACCCTTCTTTTCTCCCCGCCCCAGGTTCAAATGGTGAAAGATGGCGACCCCTCCTGGAAGCCCACTTTTATTGTGAAGCCTGATGGTGGTTGTCAGGGTGACGGAATCTACCTCATTAAAGACCCCAGTGACATCCGCCTGGCAGGCACCCTCCAGAGCAGGCCGGCGGTGGTCCAGGAGTACATCTGCAAACCTCTCCTTATCGACAAGCTCAAGTTCGATATTCGTCTGTATGTCTTACTGAAGTCCTTAGACCCCTTAGAGATCTACATAGCCAAAGATGGACTCTCCAGATTCTGTACGGAGCCATACCAGGAGCCCAGCTCCAAAAACCTGCACCACGTCTTCATGCACCTCACCAACTATTCGCTGAACGTCCACAGCGGCAACTTTGTCCATTCGGACAGCACTAGCACAGGCAGCAAAAGGACTTTTTCTAGCATCCTTTGTAGGTTGTCCTCCAAAGGTGTCGACATCAAGAAGGTCTGGTCTGACATCATCTCCTTGGTGATTAAGACCGTCATTGCCCTGACGCCAGAACTCAAAGTTTTCTACCAGTCGGACATTCCTGCAGGGAGGCCGGGGCCCACGTGCTTCCAGGTAATGCCGCCCATCCCCAGCCTGAGTTCTCAGTCTTGACAGGGACTCGTGTGGGACAAGGGGTGGGGGCGGACCAGCCGAGGTGAGGAAGGGCGGTTGCTCCTGTGGGTTTTGATGTTAACCCGGGATCCAACTTGCAGCTTTCCATTTGCTAGCTGTGTGATTTGGGGAAAGCAACTTCCCTTTTCTCATCTGTAAAATGAAATTAATAGAACCTCCCTCCGAGGATGAGATGACATATGCGAAGCGCAGTGCCTGCCATTCATGTATTCATTCCCTCTTTCGTCAGTTTTTACCACCTGCGTAAGGTAGGGGCCAGGCAGTGTCCGAGGTCCTGGTGAGGCCGTAAGTAAGGTAGGTCTCTGTGAGAGACAAATAATTTAAAGAGTGATTAGCATGAAGTGTCATGAATGATGAGTGGAGCAGGAAACGTCCTGGGCACTGTGAGACTGGGGAGCCATCTAACGTCTTCTGGGTGGGAGGAAGAGTAGTCTGGGAAGGCTTCCTGGAAGAAGTGACAGGTAACCTGGACCCCGGAGTTAAGAGTTAAATGAAGCAGGCGAGACTGGGCAAGGCTGGGGGAGACAAGGTGTTTTGAGGGGAGACACGTTTGCACCCCTTGGAAGAGGAAAACGTAAATCAAGGAGGTTCAGTGCAGTCAGAGGGGGGTCTCGAGGCAGAGGTTGGGAGGGAGATGAGGGAAGACAAGGTAGGAGAGGTAGGTGAGGGCCAACTCCCTGAGAGCCAAGGGCAGTGAGGGCCATTGGAGGATGTTAGCGGGGGACGAATGAACTCAGATTTTCTTGTTACAGAGGACAAACTGGCTGCAGGGAGGGGATGGATCGAGGCAAGGCTGCGATCGGGGAGGTGACTACTGAGCCGATTGCTTTCGTCCTGGCAAGAGAGGATGCTGGCATGGTGGAGACGGGGAGGGTAGGAGTGAGGGCCATCGAGGAGGTAGAATGGCCGGACTTGGTGATTGGGGAGAGTGGAGAGATGGCAGCAGTGAGGGATGAAGAACCGAGACCAAGTGGCAGGTGGCGTAGGTACTTACATGGATGGATAGAAGCCACCGGCAGGGGACCGGGCTAGTGGGAGACGGTCAGGAGTTGGACGTGGACGTGTCTTTGAAATGCCCGTGTGGCATCCACGTGGGAAGGTTGAGCAGGCAATTGGGCATTTGGGCTCGGAGTGGAGGAGTGAAAAGTCCGGGCTGCAGAGAATGATCGGGAACTCATCAGGGCTGGGATGGTGACGGGAGGCAGGAGGGGCTGCGGAGTGAGACGAGGCCTGAGGAGGTCTCAGCCATGTAAGGAAGGGACAGCAGGGGAGGGAGACCCCGCAGAGGAGGCCGAGAAGAAGCAGGCCGAGACACAGGAGGGCCGTCAGGAAGGCAGACACCCTGCCGCCCAGGAAGACGAGCTTGGAGAAGCAGCAGGCGGGGGCGGCCTCGCAGATGCCGCTGAGGTGCCCCACGAGGCCCCATCTGAAAATGTCCCTCCCTGTGCTTCCTGACTTTGACGACACTTGTTTTCAGGAGCGTGATGGGACAGGGCTCAGAGTACAGTGTAGTGAGCCAGAGCGCGGGAGGGAAGGCCGTGGGAATGCGCACAGAGCATCCTTTCGGGTCCTTCGTCTGAGGAGGGGGGCTGGGGTGGGGAACATGGAGTCCAGGCACTCAGCAGGCTCATAGCTTCCTGCCACCAGAGAAATCAGAATGGGAAGGAGGTGATAGGATGGGGTACCGCGGGGCCCTCAGCATCTAATCTTTAAAATGATCTCATCGCACTTGCGTATAAAATGAGAATACCTGGAACATCTGTGTCAGCCGTGAAGCAGAACAACAGAGTAACCATCCCCAGCCCCCCTCCCGGCCCCAGCGCCCCATCACCGAGCCGCTCCCCATCCCATTCCTCCACCCACCCCCCCAAGGTACCCGTTATCCTGAATTTTATGTTTATTGTTTCCTTGCTTTAAAAATACTTCTATTACCCACGAATGTATCCCCAAACACTACATTGTTTTCTTTTGCTTGTTTGGGGGCTTTATGAAAACGCTGTTGTAATATGTAGACTCCTGCAGCCTTCTTCCCCACCACGTGTTCGTGCGGGTCGTGGTGTCAGTGTCGTTTCACTGGCACCGCTGTATCCTCCAGGGTAAATATGCACAATGTGTTGTCCATTTTGGGGGTTGTTTCTAGTCCTTTATCTAAGACTGTGGCAGGGGAGTAACCGTACGGTGCAGGATGGGGAGGGAGGCAGTGGGGCAGCAGAGAGGAGGCTGGTACTGAGGTGCAGCCCCGAATCCGGGGCGGCTACCCTGGGGGCTGGGCACCAGCCATCAGGGTCTCCAGGCAGGTGGGCAGGAGCCTTTGGAGGGGAATTCGGACAGGGGTAGTGCTAGGAGGGGCTAATCGTCCTCTAGAAACCTGTTCTTAGGCACTCAGAGCCCACGTTTTGGGTCGCAGGCAGGACATTTAGCTCAGCCACCAGGTGTGCAGCTTAAGGCATTAGAAGGGGGAAGTGAGCAGAACCCAGAGGTCGGACCAGAGAAGACAGGCCCTGGCCCGAGACAGCAAAAGGTCAGGGTGAAGGAGACAACTGCAATGTGGGGGCATCCAGGGGTCACTCCGGGGGGCCATGTGGTCACATCTGTTTGACAGTGACAGCTATTCCAGGGGTATCATGTAGGCCTGGAGTGCATGGCCAAGCCACGGTGCCCTGGCACAGTGAGGTGCAGGATGGTTGTCTTGTTATAGACAGGCTGCCTGGGGGCAGCCATCGGGGTGGAACCGGGCCGAGCTGTGGGGGCCTGGAGGGCAGACAGGGAGGGAGCCTCTGGTTTGGACAGATCATGCCTTGCAGATGGAACCACAGCCCTGTGACCATTCCCGTTGCCTGACCGCATGGAATGCTTCCAGGCCTGGGGTCAGGGGAGGAGCACAGTGCTAGGGGTAAGTGCAGGGGTCTCTCCCTGCAGAGCTGTGTGACCCTGGGCAAGTTCCACCACCACCCTGAGCCTCGTTTCTTTTTCTGCCCTCTGAGGAGCCTTGCGAAGTCATGTAGGTGAAAGCGCTTTGACAAGGTGGGAGGTGTTCGAGGTTTGAAATGTGTTTCACCATCCATTTCCGATTCACAATGACGGAGAAAATATTATCCTTTTCTCCTTGGAGGCCCCCACTGCTTTCTTTGTTCTTGTCACTTGGTAAAGCACTTGTGAGCGTGCGTCTCCAACATCTGAACTAACTTGGAACCAAAAGGTATAGGGACCCTGTATTGTTCTGCCATTGACTTGCTGTGTAATCTCACCCAAGGCACTTAATTTCTCTGTGCCTCAGTTTCGTCACGCGTCCCACAGGGTTCTTGAACTCACCTGAGATAAAGTTTATGAAGGGCTTTGCAAACTGTAATGTTCTGCGCATATGCAATAGATTCTTTCTTTGCTATGAAGCCCCTTTTTTTGCTTGTAGCCTGGGCCTGGCCCAGATGCTAGCATTCCAGGACGTAAACCCCAAACAACAAAATTATACCTATCGCAAACACGTGACCATGACCCCTTTCCTCTCATAGCCACAATAACCACTTGGGAAATTGTGACGGCCCGTAGCAACCGCTGGCAAGGCCCAGGCTGTGGGCAGGTTTCCTGTAATCTCTTGCCTAGGAACGTGGCTACCCTGTCATTTGAGCCTTTCTCCCTGTCATTGCCTAGGCAGCCCCCCACAGCATATCCTCACGTCAGGCTTCTTGAGGGCAGCAGTGTGACCTTGGCTTAGACAGTGAGGTCCGTCTGGGTGTAGATGATTCATGAGGCAGAAATGCACACGCAGAGGAAAGGTTCCCAGCTCAGCTTTAAATAACATTCATTCCAGCTCCATTGCCTGGTCTCTGTCTTCCTCTAGTTCCATGTCTAATTCTTTCCTTGACCGTGACCCCTTCCCCAAAGGTCTGGAGGAGACAGACACCTTCCCTAAATCGTTAAGATGCTTCTCCTCTTTCTTCATTGTTCTGTAAGCCCCAGACACCCGTAGGATGGAGGCACATAAGCAGCCCAGTGGTCATGTGAGGCTTGGGTTTCATTCTCAGATGCCCTGGGTTTGAGCGAACCCCACCCCCTCCTCCCAGCAACTCTAGCTGGTGAGCTTAGCAAGTTAACCTCTCTCTCTATACTCCATCTTCCTTATCTGCAAATAGAGATGATGTTTGTCTCTTCCTCACGGATCTTTGCGTCAAGATCAAATGAGAGGAAACCATATGGAACATTTGACACGGTACTGAGCACATGGTCATCACTTAATCAATGTTAGGGGTTTTTTTTTATTGTTATATGGTTTGCTATTTGTAACAACAGTTCTCTAACTTGTCTATGAGGAAGTGCCGTGTAGGTATAGGAAGCTATGAAATTGTCGCATTTTAAACATAATGGAATGCCAGTGTTCCAAGGAACGAGGTTTGAGAACCCAGTCCTGAGCCTGGCATTGGTCGCCTCCCAACCCGGCTCCAGCCTCCCTGCCCTGTACCCACCTGGAGCCCTGTGGGCCTGCCAAACGGAGCTAGTTCTCGTCTCTTGGACATAACTAGGACCACTTCTGATATTTCGGCTTTTTTCTTCCTTTGGACTCTAACACGGTCCCTGGGCACCCGCCGAGAGGAACCCTGAGCTAACTGTGGGGCATGTGGTTATGGATAAGACACAATCCCTGTTCCTAAGAGGTGCACAGTTGAGCAGGAAAGACCAGCACGTGGGAATGATAATTCCTTGTAATAAATGCTGTGAGAGGGCGTATGCAGGATGTCAGGAGGGCACAGAAGAGGGAGCAACCAGCTTCGCCTAACCCAGTCGGGAGGCGTCCCAGAGGAAGAGATGCTTAAATGAGGCTCAAGGCGCGAAGAATCTGGCAAGCAGGAACAGGTGAGAGAGACACCATACTCCGCTGGTTTCCCTCCTGCATCACCGGCTGCTGCTTCTCAGTCCCTCTGTAGCCTCGGCAGTGCCTGACATCCCCAAGACCCAGTTCTCGGAAAATTCTTCTCCCTTCCTCACTCCCTGAATGATCTCATCTAGCCCCACGGCGTCAAGTATCAGCTGTGTGTCATCGACTCCTAAATTCGTATTTCCAGCCTTGACCTCTCTTGGAGCTCCAGACGGGGATAACCAACTGCCCACTCATCTTTCTACTCGGATTTCTAGTGGGTATCTCCCACTTGACATGTCCAAAGTCAAACTCTCGATTTTTCTCCTAAACCTATTCTTTCATCGTCTTTCCTCTTTCAGTAAGTGAATAGCATTCAGTCAGTCAGACCCAAAAACCTGAGTCATCCTTTTTTAAAAAAATTTTTTTTTCCTTCTTCCAACATCCAATCCATAAGCAACTCTTGAAAATAGACTTTAAAATACGTCCTAAATGTAACCACTTCTCACCATCTCCACTGCTAGGCAGCCATCAGCGGTATTTGTGCCGCTGCAGTAGCCTCCTAATTGATGTCCCTATTTCCACTCTTGCTGTTTATAGCCTATTTTTTCTCACTGTAGCCAAAGTGGCTCTTTTAAAACATGTCAGATCAAATTACTTCCCTTGCTCAAACTCTCCAGCGGCTTTCTCATTGCACTTAAAATCCTGGCTCCTTACCATGGCCTACAAGATGCTACATGATCTATCCATTGTCTTTCTGTCTGACCTCATCTCGTGCCGCTCTCCCTCTTGCTTGCTCCTTGCTGTTCTTCAAAAGTGGCCTTTGTTCTTGCTGCTGTTTCCTCGGCCTGGAATGCTTTTACTTAGGTCTTCAAATGACTTATTTGGTCAATTCATTCAGTGCCTGTTCAAATGTCACCTCCTGAGACTTTTACTCCTGGTCATGATGGAGTAGTCAAGATTGCACTTAGCCTCCTTCTGCAAGCAACTGTAATACCAGACAAAATACATGAAATAAATGTTTTTCAGACTTTGAATGGCAGACAGCTCAGCACTGTGATCTCTGAGGAAGAGAGGGAAAATACTGAAGGCGAGTCTTATGGTTGCCTCGGCTTTCTGTCAGGCAATTTCTGGAACATGGGCACGGGGAGGTGAAACCTAAACATCCCTGTGACCTCAAAGAGTTGAGATGGAGATCAGAGTTTGAGAATGCACAGGTGGCTGGAATTCTACCGGCAGAATGCTGAAAAGGGGGAAACTAAACTATATAGCTGTGTGCAAAATTATAAAAGAAAATATGAACTTAATGAAGAGAGAAATTGAAGCTATTAAAAAGAATCAAATGGAACCTCTAGAGAAGAAAATACAATACCTGAGATGAAAATTTCACTGGATGGAATTACAACAGATTATACTGCAGAAGCAATAATCAGTGAACTTGAAGGCCTAGCAATAGAATCTATCAAAAGTGAAACAAGGAAAGGGAAATGACAGGAAAAGTAAATGAACAGACCATCCGTGACCTCTAGTACAATATAAGGTGGTCTAACGTATGTGTAATTGGAGCTCCTTGAGCAGAAGAGATACAGAAAAAAATGTGAAGGCCAAATTTTTCCATATTTGGCAAAAGCTATAAACCCACAATCCAAGAAACTTAAGAAACTCAAAGTAGAATACACACACATACACACACATGCACACATCAAAGCTTAAAATAATCAAACTGTGGAAAACCAGTGATGATAAGAAAATCTTAAAAGCAGCTAGAGAGAAAAAAAAACAATTATTTTCAGAGGAATAAAGAATAACCAAAAAGTTTTCATTGGACATTGCGCAAGCCAGAAGTCAAGGGGGGGGGGGGACAAATGTCACCTCCTTAGAAAAGCCTTCCCTGATCATCCTGTCTAAACCACCAACCCCTCCCTTCCACCCGCTGTATCACACTCTATGTTCTTCCCTTGCTTCAATTATCAACTTGCATGTGGTCTCCCTCCTCTAAAATGCAAGCTCAGGAGGCAGGATGTTAAAACATCCTCTGTCTTGTATACTGCTTTGTCCCCAGGGCCTAGAACAGCACTGGGCATTTAGTAGGTGCTCATTAAATTATTTGGTAAGTAAAATTGCCTTCCAGGCAAAATAGTGTCAAGGCAGAGAGGAATAAAGCATCCTAGAACTAATAATAGTTCAGTACAGTTGGAACCCAAGATGTGCGGTCGTGAGTGGGAGGAAATAAAAGCGGAGTGAGAGGCAGATGCCAGGTCATAGAGGAATTTGTAGGACATGCTGTGAGACTACGGGCTTCATTTCGCAGACAGGGACTTCAGGCAGAGGAGGAGTGTTGATATTCCATCTGTGGCAGCCCCTTGTGCCAGGTGAGGGGTGAGGCTGAGAGCGAGGAGGTGGATGTGGAAGCTATCGAAGTGGTCCAGGTGCAAGATGGCAAAGACCTGATCCGGACTCGGAGCGCTGAAGATGGGCCAGATCCAGCAAGTTCTTTGGAGGTAGAGCGCACAGGAGTTGGTGTGCAGGCAGAGGTAAGGGGTGGAGGAGAAGGTTTTGGCTTGTGTGATTGGGTGGATAAGGAATACTGGAGGCAAAGTAGCCTTTAGGGAAAGCTGACTTGTTAGTTATCTTTGGCTGTGTAACAAATCATCCCGAAACTTGGCAGCTTAAACTAACAAATAGTTATTATCTCCCAGTTTCTGTGGATCGGGAATCTAGGCTTAGCTGCCTGCCTGCCCCTGGCTCCAAGTCTTTCACAAGGCTGCAATGAACGTGCTGGCCAGAATCGAAGTCATCCCAAGGCTTGACTGGGGAAAGATCCTGGCCCAGGGCCACTCACATGACTCGGCAGGCCTTCACATGTCCCCCTGACTGTCACCCCACCTGGGCCTCTCCTTCGGGCAGCTCGCAACGTGGAGGCTGGCTTCTCTCAGAAGGAGCGAGTGAGAGAGTAAGAGAACGTATCCCAAGGTGGAAGCCACAGTCTTTTCATTACCTAATATTGGAAGTGACATCCCATCATTTCTGCCCTATTCTGTTTGTTAGAAAGAAGTCACTAGGTGTAGCTGGTGCTCAAGCAGAGGGCATTACACAAGGGCATGGACCCCAGAAGGGGAGGACCATGGAGACCATGTTAGGGGCTGCCCGCCACAGGCAGTGAGCTTGGATGTTTGAATTGGGGGAGCCTTGGACCTCCCAGTTGGGCATACTGTGGATGCAGATAGTTGTGTAATTTGGGAACTCAAGAGATGATCCCTGCTTGTTGGAATGTAGCTTGTAGCCTTTGTGTGAATTTACAATTAATGGCTCGTGGCCCTGTTCCCCCCAGCTTGTTTTGGAATCTTCTAGAAGTCAGGGATGGAGAACAGGTATCTTCGAATCCCCAGGGTACCCTCAAGTCGGAGGCGCACAACACATACTTGCTGATTGAATTACTTGGAGGAGGACAGAGTGTCACATGATTGAAAAGATCTCTCTCTCTCTCTCTCTCTCTCTCTCTCTCTCTCTCTCTCTCTCTCTCTCTCTCTCTCTGACAATTCCTGTTCTGCCTCCAGAATGGAGAGGTTTTTCTCTAAGTTGCAGGTTTCTGGTCTACATAAAGTGGATGTTAGACTAGACTTGTCAGTTTAAAAATTTATAAACCTTTCCCCCCTGGGGACCCCAATATGTGAAATAGGTAAAAGTCTATCTAATCTGGCCTCTCCAGTGCTTTTCTAGACAAAAACCCCATTTTGCAAAACACTGAACCAAGTAAATTCCTGATTTTTCTGCCAATTCTGTCATTCTTGGATTTTATGACAACTCTAAGCCCCGCCCAGTCCTGTGATTGTTTATTGAGGTCCATTGGTGCTACATATTTTATTGAACTTTTGAAAGGGAAAAACATTTGTATTTCTTTGAACTTGTGAAAAAATATAATAAAGCTGACCTTCATTAACTACTATGTCTCAGGTATTGTACAAAGGGTTTTCCGTCACATTATCTTTATTTCACCCTGGCTTCCCTACTGGATTGTGAGCCCCATGAGAGCAGGGACTTTGTCTAGTCACCACTGTATTTCCAAAACCTAGAAAAGTGCCAGGAAATAGGATACATTTCAATAAATGTTTTATGAATGAATGAACTAAGGTGAGGACTATTCTTATTCCCATTTTACGGATGAGGAAACTGGGGCTTAGGGCTGCTAAGTAACTGGCCTGTAGATATATAAGTTAAAGGTTTGAATAGAGCTCCCCTGGACTTCAAAGCCACAAATGCCATTTCTTGTTGGTGAGATCAGTAGGAAACTGGGCAGGGAGCCCGCGTACACTGAGTACCTCCTGTATGATGAACATGATCCTAGGTGCTTTTTGCTTCTATGATCAAGTGCCCTTGGAGGTGGCCTCTGTTAGCTCCCTTTTTTAGATGGGGAAATGAGGTTCAGAGACTGAGCACCGAACCCAGAGTCGTTTAGCCGGTATGAGAGACTGAGCTGGGACCACAGTCCAAGTCCTTCTGACTCCAGAGCATCCCCGTGCAAGATCCAACAGAGTCAACTGCAGGCACGAAGTTTAGGTCCCGGAAAATACGCCACTGGCGGGGGCAGGTCGGCGTGGCTGATGAGGTTTTTCCACCCACCTCTCCAGCTTTCCTGTAGCGTTACCCTCACAAAACCACTGTGAGCTGAACGTGGGGGACTCTACAGGGCTGAGCAGGTAGAAGTCCAAACTCATAGGATGTAGCAACAAGCAAGCACGGACGACTAAGAACAATAAACGTTGGCGCTGCAGCCCACCGTTCTCTGTGGCCTCATCAGCATCACGCGTCTCAGACCGGGTCTGAAGTTAGACTGATGATGTCACCAGAGTCTCCTAAAGGCCTCATCACTCATCTCCACGTGTCATATATTATTAAGCAGATCTATAATACATGTGACATTGGCTACTGAATCTCCATTCCTTGCTTTTCATGATCAGGGAAAGAAAAATAGAGTGAAGATGACTTTTCCCAATTTCTCATCCTTATTGCCCTTATTTGAAGAATAACCTTGTCTTGAATTATCCCCCCAAATGGCCATTTAGCCTCTAATTTCATTAGTAAGGATGGAGCTACAGTTTAATAATTATCATTTAACTAACGTACATTCTGTGGAGACAGGTAAATGGACTTCCTCTCATTTTTCCTTCTCGAGTCCACCACAGAGGGGCTACAGCTATATCTTCTTTTCTTTATTCTCCATCTTATTTTTTGAAACTTTAGGATTGCATCAGTCATGGTAGAAGCTTTCTACCTTATTACCTCCTATAGAGAAAATGAGAGTCTTCTCAAGAACCTGACATCCTCATAGTCGTCTGAGTCAGAGTCTAATTAGGCCCTGCCATCTCGAGGAGGAGGAGGGATCATCTTAGTGAGGGCTCGTCTCAGGCAGAGGGAACGAGGCGCACGGGTGGCCGAGGGCTTGTGAGTCCAGGAGAAGAGAAAGCCTCCCCCGAGGTAGCCTGCTGGATTCAAGAGCAGGCGTTCGACAACGGTGTTGGATTCAGCTTCGGGTGTGAGCCGGCTTCATGGGCACGTGGTCTGGACAGTCACAGCGCCCTGTGTTCTAAAGGCCTCCGTGCCTGGTTGAATGCTCCGTCACCACTATTATGACTTTGTTAATACTTTTTGAACAAGGGGCTTTGCATTGTCATTTTGCACTGGGCCCCACAAATTTTGTAGCCTGTGGAATCCAGCTTGAACTAGCTGGATCTCACGTCCCGGCTATGTGGTCTCAGGGAAATCCATTGGCCTCTCTCACACGTAGCTTCTGCTCGTATAAAATGGAGAACATAATCTCTACTTCAAATGCATTGTCACAAGGATTAAATGGGATTATGAATAATCGGTGCCTAGGAGGTACTTAAGAAATATTCCCTTCTCCGTAGCTAAGAGGGTGTATCGGAATCGCCCCGGGGGATTTGTTATTCACAGTACATTTGCCCGAGTTCCACTCTGAAGGAGTCTGACTCATAGATGTGAGTTGGGGATGAGCGGTGGTTTCGAAAGGGGTTCTTATGTGACACTGATGTACACCCAAGGTCAAGAAAGGAGCCTTGAGTTTTCAGAGATCTAGCTAAGAAGTAAGTTAAGAGAGGAGAGGAAGAAATTAATGGGCTACTACTGATCCTTAACGTAATAAAAACCCTGTTAAAGAAGAAAGAGGTCATCGTCTTATAGCACTTCAGATGATATGGTAGTGGTGAAATGCACCGTGGGAACTCATCCCATTATCGAGGCCCCTATGACACTTTCTGCTGTCCATTTGGCCTGACAAGTATGCCCAGAGGAACAGGGGCTGTGGACGAGAGAGGCCAGGGTCGGGGACCACGTTGGAATTTATTTTCCCTTTCCTGACCCTCATACCATCCTCAGCTCCTGAAAAGAAATTGTAGCTAGAGGGAGTAATTCTGAATTGTGTTTCTCCTGCCCAGATTTTAGGCTTTGACATTCTGCTAATGAAAAATCTGAAGCCTATACTACTCGAAGTTAATGCAAATCCCAGCATGAGAATCGAGCATGAGCAAGAAGTAAGTCTTTTGAGTATCTCACTGAATCTGTTGCCATCCAGCTGAACGTTTCTGCTCTCGGGTTACTCACTTGGCCAAACGAGAATCTTCATCCCTGAATTTGCACAGCAAAGTTCTGTTCAAGTCTAAGTAATTTCAGTTTGGGTGAGCTCTGAGCATAGTCTATTAATATAAGACCCATCTGACCTATGGTAATTTCCCAGCATGCTGTTCTTCCAATTTTTTAAGATCTGCAAATATAGCAGCAGCTGAGCCTTTCCATCAGTTTTGACATGAACTAATTAGTTAGCCTCAGGAGATGAGCTAATTGAAATTCTATGAATATGATTTAGCCATGTCGACATGCTTGACTCACTAAGATAAATAGTACATTTAACAGTGGTTGTATTTTCCCCCCCTTGGAAAAAAAAAAATGCATAAAAAAGACTGGAAGGAAATACACCAAATACTAATAATGGGTTTTAAGGGGGTTTTGTGGATTCTTTTAAATTTCCTAACCCCTTTCATTATTTCCAAATGTTCTACAATGAGCATGTATAATTTTGATAATCAGAAAACCAGGACCATTTTTTCCCCTTCATTGTAATTTCCTGATTTGTCAAAGGAAACTGACATTTTTAAGGTTGTATATATACAGGGAGCCTTTAAAATATTCTCAGCTCTAGATTAATGTAAGCAAAGTCTAACAATACAACCACCAAAGCTAGTGGGAGGTTTGGATACTGATAGTCATTTGGCCCTGAATCCCTGAATCTCTCCTCTGTAACATGGAATTCTTACCCATTCAAGCTTTCTCCAGGGGTGTTTGAAAATGTTCCCAGCCTTGTTGATGAAGAAGTGAAAGTGGCCGTCATCAGAGACACACTGCGCCTCATGGACCCCCTTAAGAAGAAAAGAGAGAGCCAGTAAGTATTTTTTTTATATTTATTTATTTTTATATTTATTTCTATCAACTCCGCTGCCCATGTCCTGCACAGGTAAGTTAAATTCTTGGAATGTGTTAACATCATGAGTTGAGACTGATATATTAAACCACCTAATGAATCATATGTTCATTTATGAATATCAGCCTCTCAATACAGCGACTCAATCAGGAGATGGAGCCTATACATGAACTTGACATTAGGGGTTCAGCTTCTGAATTTCCAGCTGGTTGTTATCTGAATCTAGAATCTGGAAAGTCTCTTCTAAAAACCCACTTTCCCCTAGTGACAGGGTCTCCTCTTGCCCAGTGGTGGGCGCATGGTGCACTTCTTTGAATCCTTAAACAGGGGGAGACTAAAAATGAAGAAGAGGGCCGCAGGTCACATGGACGTGGTAAGGATCGCTTCTCTTTTATTTTCTTTGTGATATTTACCCTCTTGCAGTATAAGCTTTTTGTTTCAACATTTGCAGAACCAGTTTAATGAACTTCTGGCGGTTCGAATATAATATTTCAAGCAGTTCTAATTCCCCTTGGTACCACCCGCCCGGCAGACGTCATACTGGGATGTTGGTTGGGGTGTGCACCCCATCCCTCCCTCCATGGAATCACCCCTAAAATGAATGACATTTCACTTGGGTATGTTTTTAAAAACCAAATTCCTAGCTCTCACAAAGTAAGGGTTGAGTAAATATCATTGCATTGGTTTCACGCTGAAAAATCAAAGATGAACATTTTAAACAGCATTCCTCGTACCACACCTCTGCCTCCCCGACAAATCAGAAAGAACTAAATGCTCCCAGAAGAGTAGTAAAGCTCTTGTCAGCTATGGTTTAAGACTGAGAGACATGCTAAGGAGGTGATGCTTTTCAGGTTCCTCTGCTGTGACCCCTCACCCACTGGGCTGGAAGCCTGGCCATTTTTAGGTTCCCCAGGTGATGCTACTGGGCAGCCAAGGTCGAGCACCACTGCTTTGTAGGAAATGTCACTCTGAAGGACTCATACTCTGAATCAGGCTGGATGGCACCCACTCTGCTGAGTTCTCCAGGGTGCTCCTCCCCCTATGAGGCATGGATTGTCGTTGCTGGCAAGACTTGGCTAAGGACATTCACTGGTGGTTCGTAGGGGCCTTTCCTGCCGGATGTGGCTTCCCCCCATTAGAGCTTCAACATGATGGCGTTTCAGCTCTGGCAAATCCTTGAAGCACCTCAAACACCAGGGCAGCCAGACAGTGTCTGCCTGTACATGCATGCGGCTGCTTGCCTTAGTCAACACGAAGGAAAAAGCAGTGGATTAATGCAGCTTGATCAGATTAACTGCAGTACAACTCATTCCTCAAAACTCTACTACTCCCTAATGGTTATTGATCTCACCGTAGAGATTAGATTTGGAGAGACTAATCTCTGGGGAGGTTCTGGTGGCTATCCACGCCCGTACAGCACGGTGGTACAGCTTTTTAAAGATGACCGTGACACATTAGCGTTCTGATTCCTTTGGTGGGAACCAGTCCAAAGGCCATTGTGTGGCTTGAGCCATCTTAAGGTCTGCCACCAAAAACATAAAAAGATGTAAGGGTCTCCCTGTATTTCCACATTAAATGGCATCAAAACATAACTGGCTTTTTTTCCCTTATTCTTGTCTTTATATACTCCTGGTATTCTGTATAATCCACATGAGCTGCAGATCTAAAATTTAATAGCAGTGGGGCACAGGACCATTGGGAAGGATAGGAAAGGCATTTACGACTTATTAAATTGTAAGTAGCAGCACCTTATCTTTAATTTAAACAGCGTTGACTTTTATTTTTTTTAATTGATAACCAGGAACAATTAGAACTTTGAGAACCTGACTTCGATTCTAATATAAAAACCCTTTCATCTCACCCTTTTCTTACCGACAATATTAAGAGGATATGTTAATAGCTAAATGTCATTACCGGTATTTTCTTTTAATGTCACTTTGTTTTTATACTCAGCAATAATTGTCCATGAAAGCACTTTATAATTTGTAAAGTGCATTATATGTAACAGGTTATTATCATTTTGATAACTTCATCATACAGAGAAAAAGGCTGAATTACTTTCAACTCCTTTGTGTGGACATGTTTCAGAATAACTTGGGGAAAGCACCATAGTTATGCCCACAGAAAATGCGGTGTTTCAGTGCTGAATCACGCATGTCCAAATCTGAGACCGTGTCATTCCATCTGCAGAACACGGTGTCGCATAGACTTACAGGATGGAAGTTACCTTTAGAAGCGAGAGTTTCTTGCATTTGTACAGGATCTGACCTAAAACTTTTCAAACAAATAATATGCTAGCTTTTCCCTTCAGCTCCTTAGCAAAAGAGGGTCTGAAGTGGCTTTCATTAGTTCCTTCTTGAGCAGAGTTTGTCAGCCAGATCACTGAAGTGGGTCTTCACTTTCCCTGCACAGACTGGAAAAAAAAAAAAAAAGGTAGATAGGGGCCTGCAGGCTGGCGTCAGTTTTGTGGTGGGACTGAAATCAGTCCTCATGCCTTCTTTGGAGAAATGAGCCTGCGACTCTGCTGATACCTATCTGGCATAGTTGAAAAATCCTTTCTTAAGCTAGAGAGACTGGTTCAAATCCTGACCTTGGGGATGTTGCAAAGCTATTTTGCACCTCAGTATCTTTTTTCTATAAAATGGGGATAATGACATTAAATGAAACAACATGAAAAACTTTTGTTATATAGTAGGCACTTAAAAATGCTTAGTTTACTGCTCAACAATAAAACCATCTACTAAAACGTGAAACAAACCAACAAAAAATAGCGTTCGGTTACCATTATTTTTCCTGGCATACTTAAAGCAGAATTTTGAGTTTTAAACCAATGATATATCCTAAGATTGAAGCTGCTAGATCACTGCGGACTAGGATTGACATTGAAGCTGGTTGCCAATGGGAAGTTCTGTTTCTAAG
Source organism: Cynopterus sphinx (assembly GCA_030015415.1). Taxonomy (NCBI): domain Eukaryota; kingdom Metazoa; phylum Chordata; class Mammalia; order Chiroptera; family Pteropodidae; genus Cynopterus; species Cynopterus sphinx. Next base: position 120,876,284 of record CM057385.1, on the reverse strand, counting down.
TAGCAAGATGTCATTAGCCCAGGCATATTTATTTGTTGGGTTAGGAGAAAATACCTTTGGCCCCGGAGAGAATAAAAGAGCTATCATATGAGAACTATTTGGAACTATGTATGATAACATGTTGTAATATCTAGTGACTATTGATTTTTATTCCAGCGTTCTTTGGTGGCACGTAGGGACATGGGAAGGGGGAGGCTAATGGATTGGGGCTCTGGAACCATCATATGTCCATACACAGAGCTAAATGGAAGTAAAATTCACATAATACACAATTAGCCACTTAAAAGTGGCATGTAGTACATCTGCAACATTGTGCAACCATCACCCCTATGTAGTTCCAAATGTTTTGTCACCCCGAAGGAAACCCTATACATATCAAGCAGTTACTCCCTAAATCTCCCCTACACCAACTTGCTTTCTGCCTTTGAATGGATCTGTTCTGGACACTTTACATAAATAGACTCCTACAATATGCAGTCTTTTGTGAGTGGATTCTTTCACATAGCATAATGTTTTTGATGTTCACCCATGTCATAGCATGGAGCAGTACTTAATTCACTTTAGTGGCCAAATAATATTCCATTATATGGATATACCACACTTATGCATTTGTCACTTGGTGGACATTTGTTTGGGTGGAAGCCAACTCTTTTTTCAACCAGAAGAGAACTGCAATGATCCATTTCATATTTTGGCATTTTATACTAGATTTCATTTGAGGGGAAAGGATTTTCTCTGCTAGAAAAAGTTTTTAAAACCCTTGGTTTAATCCAATGCCTTCATTTTACTGATAGAAACACAGATTATTAGGATTGAGAGGGACCCTTGGCACCAGTCAGATCTGGGGTGATGTCCTCAATTTCTGATCATTATTCTTTGAGCTTGGCCTAGTGCCTTTGTTCTCTGATCTTGTCTATGAAATGGGGATCAAGGTATCTATCTCTGTGACTGGATTGTCATGGTCATCATATGACATGACACATGTGATAGAGCCTCATGACATCGGAGAGCATTAGACAAATGCTAGTTCTGAGAGTCACCAAGTGGTCAGTCTGGCTTTAAAGTTATGCTGATGGTGACCTATAAGTCACTACCTCCTGCGGCAGCCTAATTGAATTGTGTATAAAATGGCTCTGAATCATCCAAGATGAAACGAAGATGAAGGTCAGGAACTTGCGCCAAATCACAGAGATGGTTTGAGGCAGAGCGGAGACTGGGCCCTGTGTCTCCTGACTTCTAGCCCAGTGTTCTCTCTGCTTTGCCATGTTGCTCCACTGGCCCCCAGCTCCTACCTCCATTCAAAGCTAAGGGGAAAATATCGGGAAAATCAACAGAAATTTTTCCCTCTTCTCGAGATGTTTGGGCAGCTTAATTCTATCTTCTTGAAAGATTCTTTCAGAAGCAGAAGTGAATAAATTGTCTTTCTTGATTATTTTTAAAAACAATTGATTCATTCTGAGGAGCTCAGTTCCCCCTCTGGGGAAGTCATTTTGCTACTATTTTGCTCCTTTTCCTGAATGTAGATATTTCCGGTAACCAGATCCCTTTCTCGGGAATCATAACCCATTAGACCCCCAGAGTAATAACAGTGAAGCCAGAGGCAGGCTTGGAGGACTGTGAGGGAATTGTCTTGGTGTCATATGCCACACAGTAGCCTCGAGTTGGCATGTAGCCAGCTTGCCTCTTATTCAAAAGCGTATATTTGGGACATATATAAGGCACAGAAACCCCTTTGCCCACAGCAACATTTCACCATCCTCTCCCAGTTTCCTTTACCTCCTATTGCCATGACAACCAGGTCTGGTACACAGGCAGGAGTCAGCCTACCAGGGCAGCTTCCGCTCTAACTCAGAGGGGTTTGTCCTCCGACGGCTTCGCTGGGAGCTCAGGCCGCACTTCTTACCTTGACTCCAAGCACAGAATCTAGAAGAGGAGAAACATTCTAAGAGAACAGAGATCAAGGAACTCTCGGTGGCTCAGTTCCAGGGCTGAGGGCTTGCTTCCTCCGCCAGAAACGTCCTTCCATCCATTGTTTTATTTCAGATTCTTCTCGTCTGAGGAATGTAACTCTGTCAGGTCCTGGAGAGGAAGACTGAAAACACATTAATCAGAGGTCCTCCAAGCCCAGACCTCTGCCCCTGACAGCAGCAGTACGTGCTACTGAAATCCCCTCAACACGAGGGAAGGGAGGTTCCTAAATTATCTAGACTAAATGTGCCTTCACAAATGTAGAACACCGTCTTTCTCACCGGAGAGTATTCCTCTGGGAATCATTCCGCTCTCCTGCTGAAGGGCATGTCCATGTGTGCACGGCTGACATTTTATCGAAATTCTTGGGTTTTGTTGATTCCTAAGGAATCCTTTGTGGCAAGACCCCAAAGACCAGCACCCACAGACCCCAAGCACTTTTGAAGATTTCACATAAATCAGGAGTCCAGGTCACAGAGAGATGAACATTTGCATATTCGTTTGCATCCTATTTATACCATAAGTAGGTTAGAGAAACGGGCATAGAGTTTATTGAGCACCTACTGTGTGCCTGGGAGACCACAGAAGTGAATTAGCTCACAGGCCAGTAAGGGAGGCAAGACCCACATATAAATATCTATACGGTGGAAAGTCTAAAGTGCCCTAGGTATAAAGATATATTGCCAAGAAAGGAAAATGTAGGAAAAGATTATTTCCTGAAGAGTTAAAAAAAAAAAAAAATGACAAGGAGGAGGTGGCGCCTGAGCTGAGGTTTAAAGGATGAATAGGATTTGAAACATCCCCGAAGTGGAAACAAAGACACAGGGCTCTGTTGGGAGACACTTAAGGAATTGAATTCAGCTGGAGAGGCAGGTGCATGAAGTGGGTTAGTAGAGGGGAGGGGCTCCTGGGGAGGTGGGTGGAGACCTCAAGGTCAGAGGCGATGCCTGGAATGTCAGGCTAAGGAAACCAGAGCCTGCTTTCAATCTGGAGTACATGGAGGCTTTACGGGTGTCCGTGAGCCCAGAAACAACACACACTTTTGAGTATGTGTGTGTGTTTTTCCTGGAGAAAAGGCCAGAAATTTCGTGAAGTTTTCAAAAAGTTAAGACCCCACACTCCTATTGTCATCAGAGGCTGCAGGGAGCTGAAGCGATTTGCACAAGGTTGGGGTGTCGTGGCCCCGCTGGGCCCTGTGTGCCTCGCAAGGTCTCACATTTCCCGTGGCAGTCAGCAAACTAGAGAAGTGTGCGTGCCTGTTTAAGTAGGGACGGACAGGAAATGGCTAATGACAAGGGCGTCGTGTTCTGTGCAAGAAATAAAACCAGACAGGTCTCTTCCATTTGAAAATGTCTAAGCGTTAGGTCAGAAGTAGCTAGTAAAAGACTCTTTTTTGTGTGACGTTTGTTGAGCAGGAACCATTTCCGAGACTTGTGGGGAAGGTGGAATTTCCTGAGCTGATGCGACTGTCAATTCTGAGACCGTTAGAGAGGAGCTGAGCATCCCTCCCTCTGTCCCCCCGGCCCCCCTGCTGGCAGGCAGGCAGGCCCTCTCCCTCTTGCCTGTGCAGGGAGCAGATGGGAAAGTAGACAAGCATATGGCCAGTCAGTCGTCATCACGGGCAAGCGGCAGCACGGAATTCTGCGTGGGCCCGTCCAGAGTCACTCCAGGTAGTGATGGGGCAGCAAACGCATTTGGAAATTTCCTTACGTGTTGCTCCAGTGAGCCCTACGTGTTCGCGTGCTTTCCAATCAGGAGCGTTGCCTTTTGGAAGGAGGCAGTGTGGTCTGGGCCCAGGGGAGACAAGGTTTCGGTATCTGTTCTACTCAGCCTCAGTGTAGTCGCTCTACTTTGCTGAGCCTGGTTTCTTCATCAGAAGAAAAGTAGGGGTGCAGGGAAGTGAGTTGCGACTCTGCCTCTTTCCTAAGGAACTGCTTCTGGAGTGCTGACCGTGCACGGCACAGTGGCGATTTCATTTGTTCCCATTCGGCCTCACAGTGGCCAGATGCAGCAGGCGCCGTCACTACTCTGTTTTACAGATGAGGACACTGAGACTCGGAGAGGTTGAGTGACGTGTCCCAGACCACATCACTTACAAGCGACAGGTGGAGATTTCCGGCCGGGTCTGTGTAGCTCTCGCCTTGAGACAGGATGGGTGTGAAAGCATCTAGTCCGCCGGAGAGATGTGTGTCAGCATCATCCTTACCTGCCTGGGTTCCCACCTTCACTTTAAACTTTGGAGCAGAAAACGCGTCTCTCTGTCTAAGCGCTGAACCTGTGGGTGATTGATTACCTCCTGGGAAGAAGCTAGGTAGGTGGCCTCTTCATTTTCAATAACCTTCAAAACCAGGATGAATAAAACGTAAGCCGTCGTGCGAGGCCCACACATGAGACAAAAGAGAGAAGTCGCGGACAGAAAACCGTTCGTGTCCAGTGTGCATCCCAGGCTGGGAACACTCTGAGAGCTCAGGAGAAGGTAGAGTGAGCCAAGGAGGAGGTCGGGCCAGTTGGTCTCCCCAGTATGAGACCCGTCGGGGAGCTCTAAGGACGGCATTTTATGTGATTCACCCTGAGAGCTGGCCTGGAGTGGTAAGCAGGCAGTCTTCTGGAGGAGGGTGGGGTTTACGTTTGCTTGGGCTGGGTTTGGGGAGAAAGTGTAAGTAGGTCTGGGGGAAGAAGGATGGAGGCGGGAAGCTGCGTGGGGTTGGCAGAGCTGGGAGGCTGTGCGTGGCAGGCCAGGACCGTGCTTCTAGTCGGGTGCTCTGGGGGTGGAGCGGAGAGATGCCCTTTTCTGCTACTCGCTGCTTGTTACATTTCCCTCGTATAAGAGTCATGTGTGCTTACTGTTCAAAAACTGGAAGAGAGTGAAAAGTGTGTGGCATGAAATAAAAGTCTCCCTCAAATCCAACCGCCTGAGTTAATCTGTGTTCACTTTTTAGTTCATAAAAAATCGTAAAATTTGCTTCGTCTGTATTGTTTTAGAGTGAGGCCATCCCAGCTCTATCAGTTTTGTATGCCGTTTTTATTTTTCTCCATTTCATGTGACAGGAATCTCCCCTTTTTATTACCAACTCTGTACACATCACTTTCATCAGTGGCTGGGCCAGAGTCTGCCTCCCTAGTGGTGAATGTTTAGCTTATTCCCGGCATCTTGCACTGAGAGCTCCGTGTGCAGTTTTGAATGTTGTCTCAGGATGGCGAGAGCCCCCGAGGAGGCAGGGCTGGAGGTCCACTCAGATGTTTAACGCACCGATGGGAGGGCAGAGCGGGACAGAGTAGGGGCCCTCGAGCCACGTGCTGCGGAGTGAATCCTGGCACTGCCATCACAGCCATAAATGGTGCAGTTTCCTCTTTTCTCCGTTCTTTGCTTTCTTCATCCATAAAAGGGAGTTTGCAGTTGGGTGTTTTTAAGCCTGCAAAGCAATGAGGAGTTCTTAAATTGGAGGAAGGGGGAATGGTGCTTATTTCCCAGAGAGTATTGTTATGGGAAATGTCCAACCTGAATGTATTTAAATAAATCAGATGATGTATGTAACTTGGCATCTTTAATTTTTTTAAGGAAAAAAGGTGTGAAGGAAGGAGCGGTAAAGTAAATGGGAGGGGGACTCCAGCAGCGACAGGTTAATCTTTGGCCGTGAGGATGAGTTTGATTTCCCTCTAATTATCTGCTAGATTAAAAGAAATGAAAGATCAAAATTAAAGCCGGTCTTAATAATCATTTGAAAGCTCTTGGTTATTACCCCGAATGGTGGGCAATATTCTCCAGCTGCTTTCTTTCCCTTTCTTTTTACTCATTTTTTAAATTTTTTCCTTCGCTTTAAGTGGCGTTAAGAACCCTGGCAATTGTCATCACAGAAGCCGATGTGGGGGGCGTGGGAAAGGGTGGGATCTGAACAGCGCAGAGTGGGGTGATGCACCCCCAAGTGCATCCCCTGCCGGGTGCTCATATCGCAGGCTGGAATCAGCAGCACTCCTCATCGAGCTGTGGAGCTGGCTTTTCAGCCTGTGTCCTCCCTGTCGACGTGGATATCTTCATTCCCTTAAGGAGGATGGCTTTCTTCCTCCAGACTGTCCGTGCCTCCGTGGCACCTCGTGCATGCACAGAGGAGTGAGTGTTACGTGCGGACCCTGGCCTGGCGGCTGGGTCAGGCTGGTCAGGCGTGACCCTGAGCCTCCACGAGGTGCAGGGTGTAAGGGAGCACCATCAGCAAGGTGAGCAGGATGGAGGCGGCGAGAGGGGCCTAGGCAGAGAAAACAAGTACCCACGAGGAGACCAAGGCAGGACAGCACAGGAGAAAGAACTCTAGCTGCGTGGTTCGTAAAGGCTCCAAGGTGGAATCAGTCCAACTGTCCACGAGCAGAAAAATGCGCTCGTCACGGCTACTCACTCCCCGGAACGCCGTGTGATCATGGAAACGCACGAACTATAGCTCTGTACACTCATGTGAACACTGAGCCAAAGAAGCGAGTCACAGGGGAATCTCTCCAGTGTGGTTCCAGTGAAATAAAACCCCAAACAGGCAAGACAAAACTTTGTTTTATATGGATTTAACTCTAAGTGGCAAAAACCTGAAGCAAAGCAAAGAATAAGGATGGAGCAGAGAGTTTAAGGTGGCAACTTCTGGGCCAAAATCAGGAGGGGGAGCTGTGACATGACAGGGGCACAGGTGGGCGGCTGAGATCCTGACTGTGCTCTATTTTTTAACCTGGGTGGTGGTGGCTGCATAAGTATTAGGATTATTCTTCAAACGGGTGCGTCTGTTTTTGACACTATTCCGAGTGTGGGATATATCACGATTTTGCATGTAAAATAAAGCATCCCAGCCTGGCAGGGTTAGAGCGAATAAGCAGGGAGGGTGTCAGATGCTGCAGGATCTAATGGGTCAGGCCAAGCATCTGGCTTTTCATCCTAAAAGCCGCAGACAAGCTTTAAACAGCAGGGTGGCATGACGGGATTTGTGTTTCTGAAAGGATCGCTTTGGCTGCTGCGGCATAAAAACCAAACTGGAGGGAGGGAAGAGTGTAGGGGCAGTGGAGAGCTTTGACAGGTGGTGGGTGCATGGATGAGACTGCGGTGGCAGGGATGGAGAGAGTGTTGCCTTCAGGAGGCATCGAGGAGCAGGAGGGACAGGACTTGAGGATGGACTGGATGTGAGGGGTGGGGGTACAAAAGGTGTCCAGAAAGAGGCCGGTGGGTAGAGCAGCTGTTGGTCCCTGGGAGCCCTGGCGAAGCAGCAGCTTTGTGGGGGCATGAGGCAGGGTCCTGAGACGTCCAAGTGTACTACTAAGTGGCTGGGTACCTAGGCCCGGGATGCATGAGGGGATGAGGCCCATCGTGAGAATAAATGTTCTCTAGATTAGACCAGACACTGTCACCAAGTGATTTAGGGGAAACCGGTGAAGTGGGGTGAGGAGGGACAGGATGTTTGGCTTCAGACCCTGACTCTGCCCCTCTTTCTGGCACATTCTTTTAACTGTTTCCAGCATTTACTCGGCAGCAGCATGCTCACGGGGCTCACCCTGCTTGCCGGTTCAGTTGCCGGGCACAGAACCACCCTGTCTTCAAGGCACCTCTTGCATATCGCCGTGCTGTCTTAATTTACTTTTAGGCTTTTGGAGTTGGGCAGGTGCCTTGGTACCCATCGCAAGCACTTGGCCTCATGCCTGGCAGGACGGGTGGTGGAGGAACTAAGCTCGTGAAGCAGGCAGGGGCAGGGAGGATTTCTCTACAGCGCCTGCTTCGGGGAGCGGGGGGATTCCCCAATTAGCCTCCTCTTCTGCTCGTTATCATCACCGCCGCCCTCACCCCCATCACCACCCCCCATACCTGTGGCGTGTTCTGCAGTTCACAGAGTGTTTCCAGCATTTACCCTGCAGCGTCATTTGACATTGGGGCCTTAGGGGAGGGGTTTGCCAGTGATGGGAGCGTTTACCTGTGTGTGCAGACCTACTGCCCGAGGCCTTAGGTGGGCCATGTTTCGGCATGCCCTGACCCCTTCGAGGTGCTGCGAGGCACAGGGACTGGAATCTTTCCTCTTGGGCCAGATTGGGAAGTGAGACTGGGATCCTCTGCTGCAAGGAAAGGCCGAAGGGGAGTAAAGGACCCCAGGGGACTTTTACAACTTTAGCTTGAAAGGTTGTCATGTGGGGGTGGGGATAAGCTCTCCGCAGGCCCCAGTGAGCAGAACAAGGAAAGATGGCTGAAATTTGCAGAGAGATTTATGCTCCAGGAAAGAAGGGAAAAATGAAAATAAAACCTTACATTGCCTGAAATATTGAAGGTTGGGTCAAAGGAGCAGTGAGTTCCATGTAGCTGGAAGTATTCAGGCCAAGACTGGATGGCCACATGTCGGGAAGGAGCCCAGCTCTGGGATCACAGACTTGGGTCCGGTTCCCGGGCCTGTGATCTTGGGCCTGTCACCTAACCTCTCGGAGTCCCAGTTCCCTTGGCTGCTTGCTGGGATAACGGTGCCGGTGAGCTGTGAGGACTGACTCGGGGCCAAAGCGCAGCTCTGGGTTCACTCACTCCACAAGTGTCTCTTGAGTTCCGACTAGGGACATGACACCTGTCGTCTATCTGGTTTAGTTGTCACTGGTGTGTGTGCAGGCCTGCTCCTAGCATTTGTAGGGCCTGAGAAACTATAGACGTTGCTGTCCCAGCCTCCTGCCAGCGACCCCCCCCACACACACACACACACTCCCAACTCCATACGCACTCACACTCGGCTGCACGGGACGGGGAGATTTCCCAGTTCGCACACCCAAGCCTGGTGCACACCGCCCCTCAGAAGCACCATTTGCCCTTGGGAGGGTGGACTCTGGCCATTGAGGAAGGGACGTTCTGGGTCCTGCGTACCCAGAGCAGGTGTCCTGAGGGCATGGGGCACAGGCCCCATGTGGGCATACCTCCTCGGCCTGGAGGACTCCTTGCCCCACAGGCAGGGAGCTGCCAGAGTTGGGCTGAAGCAGGACCCTCCTAAATGCAGAGCCCAGGGCAGGGCCCAGTTGCCAGGTCTAAGCGCAGTCTTTTCTACAAGGTTCGTAAGTGGTGCTGCCTAGTTGTCCGTGGGTGCTGGGGGGCCTCAGTGGCAGGCTGACGGGAAAGGGACAAAGCCAGGAAACAGGGGAAGAGGAGAGGGGAGTCGGGAGGGGTTGGACAAGGCCAGCAGCTCAATCGTAATCTGAGTCAGATTTCTTATTTCCATGGCAGAGGAGGGACTCCATGGGCAGGGCGCTGCTCTAAGAGTCCCTGGGCTGTGGCAGGAGGAGCCTCCTGACTCTGGGTATCCAGCCAGTTTCAGGGAGAGCTGAGAGCACAAGCGCTTCCCTCTGGGAGTGGGGATGGGACTGGGGTGGGGTGAGGGGGACAGTGGCAAGGACATGGCCTCAGCCCTCTAGCCTGGAGTTTCAGATGGGACTGCAGCCTGATCAGAATAGCCAGCCTGGTGGCTGGGATGGCTCGGCTGGCATCAGACTCTGGGTCTGAGTCAGAAAGACCCCCCTAGATCCCCTTTGACTGGGGCTTTGGTGTCTGCTAGCATCCTCCCCGCTGAGGCCAGCACAGGTCCTGGGCTGGATGGAGGCAAAGTCCTTGGATGCAGCTGAGTAGGGCCAGAGGGGAGAGGCCATGGAGGCTGTAGATGGGAGGCTCCCAGACTTTAGTGGGGTGTCACTGACACATTGTCACCTGGCGGTGGGGCATGGGGTGTTGGTAAAGCCCAGATCACTGAGTTCTGCCCTGGAGTTCTGGTTCAGTAGCATTTCTAACAGGGTCCCAGGTGGTGCAGATGCTGCTGGTCCAGGCACAGCACACCACCTTGGGAACCACCTGCCCGCCAGCCCCAGTCCTTGTGTCTGTCGCAGACCACTGGAGGATTGACCTCTGAGCCCCTGTGGGGGTTTGGCACTGTGCTCTCCCTTGGGCTGTCAGTAGGTCTCATTCTTATGCCAAAGAGATGGCCGATGCCCCGGTGAAGAAGGCCACTGGAGACGGTTTGCCAATGACAGAGAACAGGGACCCCCAGTTTCGTACAACTCTGCTCACAGGGGTCACGTATATTGCATGTGATCACAGAGCTGAAAACAGGGCCACTTCATAAATTCACGTTTTTATTCATCTGTGTCCTTTCCCGACCTTCCTGCGTGGGTTTCTTAAGACAAGCGAAATACTAAATGATTGTAAAATCTAACCTTTAAGGCACGATCAAACCCTTTTAAAACTCGGGGTTTGAGTCAGCAAGACCACCCTAGATGCCCTTCATCCTGCTAATGAAGGAGAAGTTTGCGTGTCTTTCCGTCGCTGCGTCCTCCTCCAGCCGGTTTGCAGAAGCCCTCGACGCATCCTTAATTTTGCCTCAGCCTTTCTCCACAGCAGAACAAGTGGTGGGGAAAATTTTTTCTCTAGGCAACAGCAGCATTTCTGTCTCATTTGTGTGGTTTTCCACTGTAACGTGACAGCTCGAGGGGCTGCTAATTTGAACTTCGGTCCTTCCAGGAATGCAGCATCCGCGATCAGTAAATATATCAGGTTGCAGATTTTAGCCGTTTAATTACTGAAAATGGGGATGCTTGCTTGCTGCGTGACTATTTTTAAATGGAACAATGGGCAAATTGTATTTCACTCCCAGATTTCGCTGTGGCTCTGAACCGCTTCAGATTTCAGCATCTTCTGCTCACCAGATGCTGGCGCGATGTTTTTCTTCAGGGAACTTGGTAGCAGAGTTATTTTGTTCCAAACCATGGATAAGTCCAAGAGGCTCATGGGGAGCAGGTCCTCTTAGCACCATTAGTTGGTCCTTGCATCTCTTAATCTCCTTGGTGGAAATGGAAGGCGAACCAGTGCTTTTTATAAAGGAGGATGTAGCGCTGTATAATGGAAAAGACAAAAGGTCCTGGAATCTACGGGGCCCAGCTTGGAATCTTGACTTTCCTCTTGCTCAAAGTGACACGTGGGCAGGTACTTCTTCTCCGAGGCTCCATTTCGTCATCTGTGAAGTGTAAATAATAGTAATAGCTACTTAGGATTATTGTGGTCATTAAATGAATTAAAGTATTTACATAACTAGCATAATGGCCGGACATGATAAACATTGAATAAGTGGTAGTTATTTTATAATCATCCTTTCTGTTATTATATAAAGTGCCGAGCACAGTGCTGAGCACATTGGAGTCCAGTAAACGGTAATTATTGTCAATATCATCATCATTATTACAGATGGACATTTATTAGAAATACATTTTTCTTCCACGTAAAAATGTGTTTTCTATTTTAAGAGTTTTTGATCCAGCAGGAATTCATATGAGTAAACGGACAGCTTAATCAAGTTTATCAAGATCGAAGTAAATGAACAGTGCTCGCATAAAGAGTTTAATGAAGATAATCCCTCATGCAAAGCATTTGTCCAAGTTTGTGCCTCAAACTGAACATGGGTTCCATAGGTTTTCAGGAACTCCTCTGTGTTGTGCCAGAGGTAGCGGGAGCTTAAGTAAGGCCGTCTTCCACGGAAAGGCAGCTTGGACCATGGGGGTGACCTGGTCTGAGAGTCAGGGTCCCGGGCGACAAGCCCTGCGGCCACCTCTGAGCATGACCTCGGACAAGTCCCCACACCTCCCTGGGCTGTGGTTGCGAAAATGCTGCGATTCCCGAAGTGCACGTGATTTATTCCCTTTAAAAAGAGATAAAAAAAAATTAATATCAGGGAACTTGGTAGATATAAAAAGATTTCATCTTTTGAAAACCCTCAGAGTCTGCAAATTTTGCCAGTTGCTTTTAAACCACCAGGTACTAGGCGCTAGATGTTTGCGGGTGGCTTAATTGGAGGTTGTGTTCATTATCTGGGGCGTGTGCGCTTGCACTAACTGTGTTTTTGACAGTCTCTCACCAGCCAGCTCCTTGCTTCCCACCAGAATGATTTGCTTCTCCATCGCGTTCACAGCACTTTAGTCCTGGTGACGCACATTAATTAGTTCGAAGAAAAGAAACAAGATTGTGTTTCTACAAGTCGTTTTGATAGAGTAGGCCATTTTGGGGTGCTGCTGTAATGTGGGTGCTTCATGAGGGCGATATGATGAAGCTTGGCACTTATTCTCAGCCCAAGTTCATTGCTCGTGTCTCTGAAAATGATGGCACCTGTGATCGGGGACAGAAAGGTGCTCATCTCTGTGCTTAGCTATTGCAGATGTGGCCCAGCGTCTCCCACGGTGTCAGTCTTAGCACTTATTCTACCGCTTTTTTGTTGATGGGAAACCCTTCCTCTGGTCTTGGAAACCTGTTGGCTCGGCCTGTGATAGGGTAATAGTGTGAATGCATGATGTCAGTGGAGGGGACAGACAGATATCACCACGGGAAAGGGGAGGAACCCTGGCGTGGGAGACCCGAATCCTAATGGTGGCTCTGCCCCGACTTGCTTCACTCCCACACACTGTTGTCCAGGCCTGTGGGTGCGAAGATAATTCGTCGTGCCTCCTCTGCCCAGCTCCTTCATCTGGGCTCTCCCCATCACTCCCCACTGAAGGCCTTGCGCTTGACTGCCGAGGACCCTTTCTGTTCTAACATTCTGTTGGCTCCATTATTGATCGTGATAGTCATCAGTCTCGGGCTTGTTACTGAGCAGGCATTCTGCTAGAACTCTGGCAGCAGGCAAGTCTCTGGACGAGTTCCAAGTTACAGATGACTCCAAAAAGCACACTTAGTTTTTGCGACTTGGTTATACCCCACATCGGGTTCCTTGTTGGCTTTTGTGTGTTTGGGGGTCGGGCGGAAGGTTAGTCTCCATTCACTGGTTCTTGGCTCTTTCTTAGAAGTTGGGAAATGCTATGGTTAATTTTCTATCCGGGGCTCTTATTGGTATTCACGCTGCTTTCTGTATTACCTCAGATTGAGATCTCAGGACGGGAGGGCGTGCACCTACAATCTTTCTGATTTACGATGTCGTCACTTGAAGTTGTGCTTTCTCTTCTGGTTCATTTGCATGTGAGCTATTTTTGGTGCTCTCACTCCATTCATCCATTTTTCTTCTTAAACTCTGTGTCCTAGTCTGAACTGAAAGGGATTACATTCACGTAGTGTAATGATGTTTTGGTTTATCTATCACGTATTTGCTGACATTTAAACTTCTTTCGGAAAGAGCTGTGCCCCTTTCTGAGATATTTATCTATACAAAGGGGGATCGTAATCATCAGAGTCTTTGGAGGAGGCCCAATCAGCGGCTCTCTCTTCTTCCTAAATTCTGAATTAATTGAGAATAGGACAAAGGAATAAAGAGGATAAAGGCCAAAATATCACCTTTATTATGAAAAAAAGGTGATATTGGAGAATGCGTCTTATGTCTGTGAGCAAATGGGCCTCCCGATGTTGAATCCAGAGTGAGACTCATGCAGGCAGGGGTTTCCCCACGCAGGACTGTGGGAACCAGAACCAGGCCCCAGTGAGCAACAGAATCTGTGCTCCCAAGAGGAAGGGAGAGAGGGCCGAGCTGCTTTTGCAGTTACTTCCTCCAAAATCACCAATTGAAAAAGGCATTTTCTTTCCTCACGGGTAGAGCAAGGATGAGGCAGAGAGAGGCCGAGATTATTATCTTAAGGGGGCAGAAACATGAAGAGTAGGGAAACAGGGCCCTCCCCTACCAAACAATCACACTCGCCTCACAAGGAGCAGAGTCACAGGGGTTAAAGGGAGAAGCTTTTGAGTCTGGCAGACCCGGGTTTCAAATTCTAGTCTCCACTCCCAGGCTGTGTGATCGTGGATGAATTCCTCCACCTGCTAACCCTCACCTGTAAAACAGGAGTGATAATCGGGTGTCGTGAACGTTAAGTGAGATAATCCATTAGAATGTGAGGCATATGGTAAGTGCTCAGCTTAAAAATAGAAAGTCAGATGAGATGACATACAGAAGCATCCTTTGTAAATTACCCAATTTCATATAAATATAAAGAAGCATTTCTTATGGTAGTGGTATTAGTGTAATATGGAATCCTTTTTGCTATACGATCCTGTTAGTGCCTCCCATTTTAGGATTGTTTAAATGGCTGAGGGTGCCCGGTGGCTTGCTCGTCACCCTTTTTCTATCATCTCTTGCATAGAAGATCCACAAGCCAGAAGGAAAGAAGGAATTAAGTTAATTAGACACTTCCCTGCACCAGAATGACCATTCCTCTGATCTCAGCTATTTTTGTGGATTCTCCTGGAAGCTGCCATGTAGTCCTGTAGCAGCCATTAGAAAGCGTTCGCTCCATTTAATTTATGCCGGAAAATCATTAGTGGGACTTTGACACAGGTGGGGAGTGTTCGCAAGCGGCTCCCCGGCTGTCAGGCTTCAAGGAACGGCTCCATTTGCCAGAGGCAGCCCTTGAAAGTGCATTCAAGAGAGCAAGGGGGGGTCGTGCCCGTGCGATCCTTTCTCTCTGCCTCCTCTTCGTCCTTCTCTGTCATCATCCTCGGCATCACACTCGTGGAGTGTTGCCACGGCCAGCTACTCTCCCCCGTTTAGTCTGTACCACACAGCTCTGGGTGGTTTTATCATTCGTGTGTTACCATTTCAGAGCAGCAGAGTCAGGATTGGGAGCACGTTTGGATCATTCCAAAACCCTGGTCTCTTCGTTGGGAGCCTTGGGGACAGACTTCTCAAAGCCAGGAGGAGGCGCATGCAGGTCATGGCAGCTTCCACGTCCCTGATGCTCGGGATGAACCAACAGAGCGCCCCTTTCCTTGGCAACTGTTGCTGCCAATATCCAGCCTCTACCTAAGCCTCAGTTTTCTCCTCTGTACTATGGGGGTAGTTGTAGCTACTTCACAAGGTTATCGAGAGGATTAAATGCGATTAGGTACTAAGGGCCTGGGATAGAGCAGGACGTGCGATAGTTTTTCAGTAAAGGCCAGTGCTAGTGCCATATATGAGAGTGCCCGGCTTCGTGATTCATGTAAAAGATTCATTGTGAAAGGAGGCTCTCCATCAACAGTCGTTTCCTTTATTCCTTTTCGCTTTACAATCTCCTTCAGTCCCCTGAAAGCTCCTTTTCCGCGTAACTAGGCTTTATAGCGGTGGACCCAGGCTGATACAGGAACCACGCTGTGAGGGGAAAAAAAGGGCACGGAGCTCTGCAGATGCTAGAGGCCACGGAGGGTGGGTCCCTTCTGTCAGCCTCCCCTGTCCTTGCTTACCGGGAGCCTCTGATCGGCCGTCCAGTGTTGGAAGGCGACGCCTCCAGGCAGCTGGACAGAGGCAGGGTTGCCCACTCTGGTTTCAGCCAGCATTTTCTCGTCTGCTCCCAGTGGCGGAGCCAGGGAGTGCCTCAAAACCCCTTGCCCCGCACTTTTTAAAAGTGAAATCTATTGGAATGACATTGGTTAATACAATTACAGAGGTTTCAAGTGTGCAATTCTATAGTAAGTACATCCTCTGTGTAGGGCATTGTGTGTTCGTCACTCAAAGTCAGGTCTCCTTCTATCGTCATATTTGACCCCCTTTACCTTTTTCTTCCTTCCTCTCCCCCCCAATCCCCTTTCCCTCTGGCAACCACGTACTATTATCTCTCTGAGTTTTTGTTTGTTTGTTTGTCTTATTTGTGTGTTTGCTTTCATTTTTATATCCCACATCTGAGTGAAATCATTGGTTCTTAACTTTTTCCATCTGACGTATTTCACTTAACATGATAGTCTGAGGATCCATCTACGTTGTCACAAATAGGAGTATTTCTTGTTTTCTTTTCCACTGCCACTAGGTGACTCTAAGTCACACCCAGCAAATAGCAGCATGCAAAATGCACCTGCACTCATTTGTCATCTTAATAAAAATTATAGGTTTAGATTTTCCCCATGTTTGAGGTTTACCTCTCCAAATCCCAAAACTCTTGCAATTTTAACAGTTTGGAGTTGAAATCTTTCTAAAATGCATTGCTGGAATTGAAATGCTTCCTGGAATTGAAGAAACAGAATTTGAAATTGTTTTCTCTTTTCTTGGTGTTTTGGGGTTAAGAGATGTGCGGGCAAACTGGCTTTCAAAAGCAAAACAAACAAATAATGCCCCTTCCAAAAAAAAAAAAAATCCAAAAAATGCAAATCCTGTTTTGTAGTGTTTTCTGATTTCCATTGTGTGCATATTCCTGCGATAACTGATTTCAGTGATTTTTAATCACCGGCTGGAGAGCTCCCTGCTGCAGCGGGCAGCAGAGCAGCGGAGAGGGGACAGGGCCATTTGACCTAGGCACACCTGGCATCAGTCTTCATTTCTCCCGCCTGCAGAGCTGGGCTGCCTGAGTCAGGGGTCCCAAACTCAAGTGCTGTAGGGGACAAACAGGTGACATAATGAAGGCAGCGGGCTGAGAGGACACTGGTAAACACCTAAAACAGTGATTTTTCAAGCTTGGCCAGGGAACTTCGCCCCAGCCTAGGCCTCACCTCAGATCAATTAAACCAGAACTTCTGGGCGAGCCACTAAGTGGGAAGTTATTGTCATTTCCAGAAATCCCACAGCGAGAACGAGTCTATGATAGGACTTATTCATGGTGGTTTATAGTGGACTGCTTTCTTTAAAGGGCTTCGACATTGACTTTTAAAAGAACGTTTCTCCCTAGCATGGTCCTAAATGGAAACATTAAAGTTGGAATGTGTTTGGGAAATTTTAAGTAGTTTAGTGTGGGTGGAGGGTGGGGGGTATAGGAAGCAGCAGGATGAGGTAGAGGAATCTGCAGCATTCATATCACAAAGGATCTTAAGTGCCAAGCCAAGGAGCTTTAGGTTTGCCCGTGGGCAGAGGGAAGGATCCCGTGGGCATTTTAGGGGTGGCACAGCAGTGGCATGATCAGTGTCTGGGCAAGAGGATCATTTGTGTTTGGTCCTTTGAACAGATCATTCAAATCGCTCATCCTTCAGAGCAGTTCCCCTCTCCCCGCCCCCTCATCTTGTGTTCCTGCCCTTTCCATTTGCATAATTTACCTTTAATTACGGCCTTCATTATTTTCACAGCCTAAACCAGCCGGAATGGTCTGATCCTGGTGGCATGAAACCGAGGAGACCTCAGAAGACCTCCTTGGTTCACATTATTAACTTGAGTATTTTGCAGAGATTTTATTTAAAGGGATCATCTGGGCTTTGGTTTCAGCTGTATTTTCCGGAGAGAGCAAGGCCAGCGACTGACCTTGCACCTGACTCCCCGCTGTGTGTGCATTCTCAAGCAGGTGTCACTCAGAGCTTAGGGAGTGCCAGTTCCTAATTAGTTGCTTGTTGAACCACAGGCTTCCAGACCGTGCTGCTAAAATTACTAGTTTATTCAACGAAGAATCCCTGATGGTATTTTTTTTTCACCCTGAAAATAAGCACATCCGGTTCTTTGCTGCTGCCACATATTTCTGAGACTGTTGTTGTCACTGTTACCTGTAACTGTGTATGCTGCCGGGGGCAGAGCTGGGTGCTTTGCAAATATTGTCTTGTTGAATTCTCGCAGAATCTTTGCAAATCCTGGTTTTTAGAAGAAGAAATCTGGTGCCGAGAGGATTGAGTCGCTACCCAAGGTCACACAGCAGTATGGTCCAGCTCAGCCCTACGTTGGGCCCATGTCCTTATTCTTTGCTACAACCTCTTCCCTGTAATGTGCTCATTTTATCCACTTGCCTGTGGTTAATTGACCATGTTTTATGACATAAGAATTTATATTTTACTTAAATAGCATCTAGAAAATAATAAACATAATTTTAAAAATATAGCTTAAAAAATATCGTAGGGATGTAGACTACATACTGCTAATACTTCCCCTGGACAATTCTCATTCCACCTGAGTTCACTTAAAGGAACAAATTCAATATTTTCTTACTGAGTAGAGCAGTGATGTTCCAAATTCTAAAATTACCCCAAGGACAAGGTTCAGTTCTTCCGTGATTATTCGTGGTGTAACCAGCCTTCCCAGGCTAGATTTATCATTTCGTTAATTTGGTCGTAGTTTGTTCCTCCTTCCGGGGAAATGATAATTGTATACAGAATCACTTTTGATTAGGGAGTTTTGAAACATCGCATTACCTTGGTTTTTTGCTCTCACGGTCAGCTTTTATGAGGATAGATTTTTATTCTTTGATCAGACATGAAAACAGAGATGAGCCGGCTTATAGAATAATTCATTAATTTATTCAACAGACATCTTCTGAGCACCTGCTGTGTGCTGGCCGCTTTTCTAGGGGAGGGGACAGAGCTGTGAAGCAGACCCATGAGGTCTGCTCTCATGGAGCTTGCATTCCAAAGGAGGGGCAGACACTGAATAAGTACATAGAGAAAGAAAAAGTAGAGAAAAGGCGCTGCGGTGCCAGTGAGCACGGTGACAGGGTTGCGATGGGGACAATAAGACGTGATCCCTTCTCCGAGCTTCTCTGTGGATATACAAGGGGGACACAGACACTTTGACAAATAGATTCGAGCTCTGGCTTCTGGGCATTTGTGGGTTTATCATTTGCTATTCTGACTATTCTCTAGCAATGTAAAGATCGGTGAAATATAGCGATTTGTTGTTTTGCCGAGGTGTAAATTTTCTTCTGTTGTAAAGCAAAAAGTTTTTGCCTCCTGATAACATAACTTGGGCATCGACACATAGGTGAGGCAAGTGTTTAGGAGAAAAGCGAGTCTTTCTGTGCCCATGGAATCAATCCACATAAGTCTTATTTCATTTATTAGTTCAATAAACCTTTAACTTAGTGTCTGTTATGGTCTGCATACCTAAGAAGGAAAGCTGGGCTGCTCTATCCCTGTGTCTGAGAAGGGAGAAAAAGGTGCACAAATAATTAGAGTACAGTTGGTCCTAGACAGGGATGCAGCCAGAGACCTTTGTGGATCCTTAAATTGACTACTACTTACTGTTGTGCAGAAACGAACCAGTCGTTCATTGGTCAGCTGGACTCATTCATCAGTTAAGTGATTTGCTAATTCCTACCTGCCTCGAGGAAAGGGTGATTCATGGCCATGCAAAGGACTTTACATGTGCCATTTACTTTCGTCCTGGTGACAATCATGTGATCAAGAGTATTAACTCTATTCACAGTTTCATGCTATGACTGTCAAGATCGCCAGAACCGAGGGCCTATGGTGCACCATGCCAGGCTCTGTAATATGGCTGTGAAAGGATGGGGGAACACTGAACAGTTAGTTCGCTTGCCTGAGGGAACTTAGATGCATGCACCTTCTTGAATGAGGGGGCATTAGCCTGCATCTTTCAGGGTGAGAGAAACTTTTCAGGCAGAGAAAGGGAAGGCATCAGGCAGAGGGAACCACATGTGCAAAGGCGTGAAAGTGTGAAGGCGCACACTAAATTCAAGCAAAGAAGAGACTGGAAACCTGGGGGATGGGGAGTTGGTAGGAGATTAGTTTGGAAAGAAGATGAGAAGAGCCCTGAGTGCGTTTGTAGGCAGGGCTGACAGGATTCCTGCTGGTTGCCATGGAGGAAGGAACGGAGGGAAGAAGGAAGCAAGGGTACTCCTGGGATTTTGGCCTGAGCAACCAGTGGAAGCTGGGGAGATGGAGTTGCTGATGGTTGCCATGCACATATCCCTCAGGGACTGTCTTGAGGATGGACCGGAACAGTGAGTCCTAGGAGAGCACCTGGGCAGGTGGCAGATGAGAGATGAGCACCCTGAACGAAGGAGTTTGGGAGTGGGGCTGGGGAGAAGGGATCTACTAGTGAGTCCATTCCTGGCTTGACTCAGCAGGCCGGGGGACCACTGGGCTCTGGCGAGTGAAGCAACTGGAGAACTCACTCGTGGTGAGGTCGAGAGTGAAACAATCAACTTAGGTCAGGAATGCAGCAGGGAGAATAGATTCAGGGAACGAAAAGAAGCCCCATTTGGGACAGGTTAACTGTAAGTTACCTGGGGGATCTAGAGGTGTCAAAAAGGTGAGACGAGAAATACCTTAACATCGCCATGAAGCCAGACCACATGGGTGCAAACGCCAGCTCTGCCGTCCGACAGCTCAGAGACCAGGGCAAGGTACTTACCCTCACTTAGCCTCAGTTCCTCCGTGTAAAATGAAGGCGTTAGCAGCACCTACACGACTGACAGAGAGACATACGTATACTAAATTCACAAAGCACCTGGCGTGTTGTCAGTGCTCAATAAATGGTGACTGTTGTCATCATTTTGTCATCATCGTTACTGACTTCACAGCCATGAACAGCTCAGTGGTAGTCGAGGCCATCGCTGGAGATGAGACCCACCAGGGACAGTGTGTGGATAGAGCATGAGAAGAGGGTAGAGGAAGAATATAGCTTCCACCTCCAGTTCTTTGAGAAGCAGTGCGAAAGGCACGTGCTAGTCATTAAGTTTATTGGGGCAACATCGGTTAATACAATCATATAATTTTCAGGTGTACATTTTCATTTGACATCTGTATACTGTGTGATCACCACCCAAAGTCCAGCTTCCTTCAGCTACCATATATTTGATCCCCTTTACCCACTTCACCCTCCCCCTGCCCCCCTATATTTGACCCTCTTTACCCTGCCTACCTTCCCCCTCCTCCTCCACCCCACTAGTAACCACTACTCTGTAGTCCTCTAGTCCACTGTCCATGTCCCTGAGTCTCTGTCTGTCCTGTTCATTTGTTGCTTTTAGGTTTATATCCCACATATAAGTGATATTATGTGATTTTCAACTTTTTCTGTCTGGCTTATTTTGCTTAGCATAATTACCTCAAGGTCCATCCATGTTGTCGCAAATGGCAGTTTTCCATCTCTTCTTATGGCTGAGTAATATTCCATTGTATATATGCACCACAGCTTCTTTATCCAACATCTATTGTAGGACACTTCGGTGGCTTCCATGTCCTGGCCACTGTGAATAGTGCTGCTATAAACACTGGTGTGCAAATATCTCTATAGATATGAGTTTTCAGGTCTTTGGGGTAAATACCCAGTAGAGGGATTGCTGGATCATATGGTAGATCGATTCTTAGTCTTTTGAGGAACCTCCATACTGCTTTCCATAGTGGCTGTACCAATTTGCAGTCCCACCAGCAGTGTATGAAGGTTCCTTTTTCTCCACATCCTCTCCAGCATTTGTTATTACTTGTCCTGTTGATTATAGCCACTCTGACAGGTGTGAGATGGTATCTCACAGTGGTTTTGATTTGCATTTCCCTAATCGCTAGCAATGCTGAGCATCTTTTCATATACTTGTTGGCCATTTGTATGTCCTCTAGGGAGAAGTGTCTGTTCAGGTCCTCTGTTAGGGCTCACTTTTGTAATGAATCTGGCTTGACTTGAAAGTTTTTTAAAAATTAACTGCAATTCTGGAAGCTAAGGAGTAAGCCGCTGGTTGTACCTAGCAACTGTGAGGGCCCCTGTACGTGAATGCTCTTCTGAACACACGAGTAAGGTGGCAACAGGTTCAGCACAGTTAAAATGTTTTAATGGGGAAAAATGGATGTAAACGGCAGAATCTTAAATGCATCAATTTTCAACACTGCGAAATTAATTGGCTCCCCAATATATCCCACTTCTGTGGCAATTGGAATTCTGATGAGCTTCTAGTTTTTCTGTTACCTTGAGCCAACATTTCTGGGTTCAATGGTGAATAAAAACCTCTTTGTTTAATTAGAGCTGAATCGTGTTTCAAGAAGTTAGTGTAATTAAAATTATGTTTCCAGTTTATATGAAAGAGAAAAAGAAGAGGTAAGCAAATGCTTTACGAAGCCTGTTCTATACTTTGCAGTGACATAGACTATCCAGAGAGGAGGAGTAAGACATGGTCCCTGCCCTCAGGCACCTCGAGGTCTGCAGTTGGAGGTAGCCATGGAAACAATGAAATCAACTCTAAGTGATAAATGGTGATAGTCCAAGGTGCTGTCACAGAGCTCAGAGGAGAACGTGACTTCCTCTTCCAGGTGGCTCTGGAAGCACTCTCCAGAGAAGGTGACATTTGAGGTGGGCCTTGAAGGAGGCCAGGAAGAAGAGAGGAGGATGCCAGTCCCAGGAGGCCAGTTAGGAGAATGTCGCAATGGTCCAGGGAGATCCGAGGAGATCTGAGCCGACACTGACCCCGGGGACAGTTAGGAGAAGCATTTTACCTCTCCTGTGGTGGCTAATGGGGTGTGAGCACGTGAAAGAGAGGGATAACCCAGAAAGAGAGAGGGGTGATAGATCACATCCGGTTCAAACTCCACGGGAGGGAGAGATGGAGATATGGCAAGGGATAAAGGATAAAGGAAGTGGCTGCAGGTTTCCCAGGGGCGCGTCATTTTGTGTATTTTAGAAGTGGAATTTATGACCATCAATTAAACACATAATCAGATAAGCTATCGTGGCCATTCAAGCCCTTTGCTGGTAAACTGTGCTTTGAGAGACGGGATAAAGTCCGACCTGTGCCATTGTTGCAATACCGGAGAGCGAGCCGGTCGCCAGCTCCAGGAGTGAAGGGAGACAGGCCTCTGTGTTCTGTCGTCCTCTCCATCTTTCGGACAGCACCCTTGTCCGGGCCACCATCATCTCCAGTTTGAATAGCGCTGGGAATCTCATAACTTATTTTCTCCTCACTCGCTTACTCACTATTTTCTCCACCCATTTTATTCTCCTCACAGTAGCCTGAGTGATCTTTTCAAAACGCAGGTCTAACTGGGTTAAGTTCTTGCTTAAAACGCTTCGGGGGCTTTTCAACATGATCTAGTCTAGTCTAGAATAGAGGTTCTTAAAGTGAGGTCCTCGGAACCCCCAGGGTTCTCCAAGATCTTTTCAGGATACCCAAAGAGTCAAAATTATTGTCACCATAATGATACTAAAACACTGTTTGCCTTTTCCCTGTGTTGACTTTTGCACTGATGGAAGGAAAGCGGCGGTGAGTACAACCGCTGGCTCCCTGGCACTGCTTACAGACAGAGGCAGCAAAGAGTCCGAGTGGCTGGGTGGTTCACTGCCAGTTTAAAACAAACAAAAAAACCAGGTTCACCTAAGAAAGTCCTTGCGGAGACAGTACAAATTATCAATTTGTTAAACCTCAGCCTTGGAATGCACTTCTTTTTTAATATTCTTCGTGACAAAAGGGCAAGTAAGCTAACGCACTTCCGAAGCATGATGCTCATTCACGACATGTTCTTGTGGGATTGTGTGGGTCACCAGGGGCACTGGTCCCTGTTGTCATAGAACTATTGGAAGTTGTTTTTTTTTTTTTTTCATCAAAAATGATCTAGTTATTCAGATGTGGGCATGTGGCAGACATTTTCTTGAAAATGAAAAAAAATGAGCTTTTTTTTTTTTAAGGAAAACAACCTATAGTATTTGTCACCACTGATAAAGTTAGACTTTTTAAAGCAAAATATAAATAAATAAAATTTTTAGAAAAATTTGCCTGCCACCATGGGCTTAACAGCTCTGCAACATTTAAAGATTTTTCCGATGAGATCAGTGGTGATATTAATGAACATGATCTTCTGGTATTGTATAACAAATTGCAGGACATTTGGAAGCTCTGCACAAACCAGCACTTTCCAAATGTCCTGTAAATGATGTCGTAATACTCTGCACTGGTAAAAGATTCATCCAGAGTGCAAGAGAGACTGATCGATTTTCCTAACAGAGTGCGGCAGTTCGTGATCATGGTTTCAGCTTCCACATTGCGACCGGCCTTTAAGGAAATGCCATTTGACAGGATCCGGCAGCTGTCAGACTTTCTTCATACTCTTCAACCCCAAACACATCACAGCAGATCGAATGTAGAAACAGATGCGCGAATCCAGCTATCTTTTATCAAGCCAGACGTTAAAGAGATTTGCCAAAATATAAAACAGTGCTCCTCTCTCCACTGTTTTATTTGTTGTTACTTTGGGGGAAACATCACAAGAAAGTGTTATTTACATGAACATATAATGAATTTACTAGTTAATTTTAAATGAATTTTTTTTAATTGTCCATTTTAATTTCAATTATGCTAAATCGGCAGATCTTAAGAGTATACTGAGGCCAAAATGTTTGAGAACCACCGATCCAGACCTCAATCTAGAGATCCACAGCTCTAGCCTCATCTTACATCACTCCTAATAGTCCCTGCACTCCCCCCAAAGCTGCCTTCTTTCCATTACTCCATCAGTTTGTGGATGAAAAGGGGGCCACAGACTAAACCTGACAAGCTCGGAGGAGGCCTGCCTGGCAGGCCTTAAAACTTAGAGACGGAGAGTAACTGCATAGGATGGTCTGAACACACACATTCCTAACTAGAAGCAGGTCGTGGCGGTTGGTCACGTCCTGGGCATGTAGCTTCCTTGATAGAGGTCAATCTTTACCTCAAGTGAGGCTGTCTGTTGTCTTTTTACATCTGAG
Organism: Cynopterus sphinx; assembly: GCA_030015415.1. Taxonomy (NCBI): domain Eukaryota; kingdom Metazoa; phylum Chordata; class Mammalia; order Chiroptera; family Pteropodidae; genus Cynopterus; species Cynopterus sphinx. The sequence continues at coordinate 120,852,036 of CM057385.1, read as the reverse complement.
ATAACACGCCTTTGAAATATCAGAGTGATCCTCTTTTCCGGACCCCTCAAGGCACAACCGTGGGCACTAGAGCATGGAGACCACAGAACCCCTCACTGTTATCTTGTTCTCGAATCCCACCTCCATGTGCTGTAAATGTTAATCATTCACTGTCCTGGACCCACCAATGGAAAAGAAGTATGTGTCTCTCCATTTTACTTTTTATCCAGCCCCAGAGATTCCCCTTCTTCGCTTTCTCCCTCCCCCTTCATCTACCACGGTTGGATTTCACGTAACCCTCCTTCTGTCTCTCCTTCTTTTATTCTAATGTATAAAATCAGCTGCAAACTGGCCGTTCTCCAGAGCATTTTCTCAGCCTGTTAAGGTTTTACTTCCCAACAATTGTCATCAGTTTGGCCCAAATAAAGTCATAAAAATTCTCTGCATGTTTGGACGTTTCTTACGTCAACAAGTTCCTCCAGCCTCTCTCCGTTCTGCTTCAGGGCCTTTGCTCGTGTGGTTTCTTCTGCCTAAAACACACTTGCTCCCCGCGCTCCAGCGTTCTCTCACTAACCTCCACTCACTCTTACCGCCGCAGCTCAGGAAAGCCTCCTCTCGTATCCATCATATCTATCCTCATTCCCTCCCTTCCACAGGCTCACGTTAAAAGACAAGTGTTCTTCCACCTTCAGATTTAAACTCTTGTTATGTCCCTCCTTTATCATTTCCCCTTTGTGCCTATTTTACAAGTACCACCTCCTCCGCTGTCTGTTGTATTATATTAATCACCACCTGTCTGATACAAGAGAGAGGAAAAATTAACTGACATTTTCAGTGCTGAGGGAACCAGCTGATCCACCTTTTCTTTGAGATTTCATACATTTTTAAGAGGGTACTTACATACCTCTTTACAGGCTCCGGTGCAATTTACTTCTTTTTTTTTTTCTTTTTTCCCCAGCTCAGGAAGAAAAGCATCTGCATCTTGTCATTAATGAGGCTGATTTTCTATTTCTTATGGTTGGAATTCCCTGCAGTGTATGCTGACTTTTCGTCTCTGCCAAATTGCCCATTTTTATGGTATATCATCTTTTCTCTGAGCCCCAACCCCTTGAAGTGTAAACTCAGGCCTCACCTATCCTCAGGATCAGTGGGAATTAGCCTTATTATTCAATTTCCCTTTGCAAAAAAAAAAAAAAGTGGGTTATCTAGATCTATCAGCTTGCCGTACTACTATAAAAGGTTTGACAAAATTTTCTTTTTGAACTGCCGGAGGAAGCCTTTGTAATAGCTCAGGCTATTTGTGCTGCCGTTGAGAAGGTCTGGGAGTGAAGCTTCTCCCGGCCGCTGTGATCCTGGGGAGGCCTCTTTTCCCCATTTGTGAAATGAGGGCCTGGGTGTTCACCAAAGCTCAGCCTGCCCTGAGACCCTGATCCACGTGCCTCCTGAGAGCCGGGTCTGTGCCCAGGACGTGCTTGTTACCAAGCAGGGCTGTAGCTGCGGGAGAGACGGGCCTGGTTTCAGGGAAGTGTCCTCGGAAACCAAATGTTAAATCTATGAAAACATTAGGTGCGTTACGGAATGATATTCATTTCCTAATAGAGACATAGACACATGTGTGTCTCTATGTTTATTTAGATACACACGCATGTGTGTATGTGTGTGTGTATGTATGTGTGTAAATATAGGATGCTCACTTCGTGCCAAGCCCCTGGCTGCATCCTGGGGCATGGTGGAGGCAGATGAGCACTGCGTACGAAGGCCAGCTCTTAAGAACTCAGAGGCTCGTCATGGGGACAGTAGAATCCACAGCCCCCTAGAGGCCAGAGCTCCACAGGCAGGACACGTGCTGTAAGAAAGGTAGAGCAGGAGGCCCTCGGAGCGTGCTGACATCACGGAGAAAAGCTCTAGGGGAGGATGGTGAGAGAGGAGCCAGGGTTGGCACCAAAAGCTCTTTGCTGAGAGTACAGTGGGACCCGTGACTCCCTCTGGAAAACGGGGGGAGGTGGCTGGTCAGATGGGGCAGCGTTTCTGGAAGTATCTCTGTGGTCTTTTGAAGCCTATTTCCAACATTCAGCAAATGTTTACATAGTCCATGGGCATTTCAGTTCTCTCTGAAATGGGGGATCGAATAGTATAGAGGCTGGAAAGACAAGGCTGAGGTAGTGCAAGGACATAGTATTCCCCCTCACACAAGAAGTCCAGTAATGTAACAGCTAATTTTAACCTTTCAGCCTCTTAGCTTCCCCCACCTTCTATGTGGGAGGGGGTGGCATGCCTGCGAGGGGCTCCGAGGATGGCAGGTGGCTCCCCACCATTAGCACGTGCCCTCTGCCCCCGGCGCATGAGATCATTACCGCCCGCTCTCCGCGTTTGACAAACGGGACAGCTGCCGCTCAGGCAATTTCCTGCTGAATGGCCGAGCCAGGTGGAGTGGGGAGATAGCTGGCCTCACCGAGCAGGGAAGGCTAATACTAATCATTAGGGCTTTGAACCTTGCCACGTTACCAATTAATGGTAGAATAAGATGAAACGAGTAATGAGGTGGGTTCCGCCCCGCTGGCCGTGCTTCCCTGCTCGAGTGCCTCCCAGGCCCTCACTGTGCAAATTCAATTAATGGGAAGAGGGGCCAGAGCGGGATTACAATACCTATAGCCGAGGACCGCCGTTTGCCGACAACGCAAAATGAGCACTTACTATGTGCCTGAAAACACTTATCCGCAGAACTGCCCTAGGAGGTGTGGGCGCTGTCTCAGCTCCACCTCAGAGGTGCACAGGTCAACGCGCAGACAGGCGTAGTGACCACCAGTACCACCTGCCTGGGGTTCAAAGCCAGGTCCTCTGACACCACAGTCCAAGCCCTAAGCAGGTCCCTACTGTCCACTCTGCACTGGACACTGTGCTGGCTGCTCACATCTGCTTCAGCCCCCACGCCGCCCTGGGAGGTGTGTGTGTGTGCGAGTGCATGTGCATGCGTGTGCATGTGCGTGTGCATGTGCGTGTGCATGTGCATGTGGTATTCATTCTGAATTCACCCATGAAGGACCTGAGGCGAGAGAGGTGACTTGCTTGCTGGAGTTCACTTGGGGAGTCACAGGGCACAGATGCCCTCTGCGCTCCCTGGTGCTTCTGGGCCTTATCCCCACTGGCGCCCTGAGGACTGAGGCATCTCGGCACCCCTGTAGCCCATACGGCCCTTGTGACAGCAGCACCTGGGAGCGTTAGGATCTCCAGTCCTCCTGAGCCTCGGCCCAGGATTCTGCCGCTCCTGCGGCAGGTGGTCTTCCAGGGCCAGCCTTCTCTGGGGCTGACTGATGGGGTTGAGTTTAATTCACCACCAGCCGTAAACTTCATTATTGAATGGCAGGTCTTAAGATGCCCACATGGTTTTAGTAATTGTGGAGCTGAGACACTGACCCAATTTGTATCCATATTTTCAAATTGTCCTTTTTGTTTGCTCTCGTAAGCCCTAGAACTACTTGAGAGAGGAAAAAGCTCCTAGAGGCCGACCGAGTGCCTTGAGGGACTCAGCACTTTCCTCTCCCACCTTGGGCCCAGTGACTGCTGTGGCATGTTTTGCCCCCATGATGTGCCAATCACAGCAACGTGGCACACCTGGGCCTTTCATCCTGGTCCAGCTAGGAGCGTTGCTGCTCAGTTCTCGTTTGCCTTGACCTTATTACTGTGTGGTCAGAGTTGGTCTCCCTGGGCCTCAGTTTTCTTAGATGATGGAATAAGACTGGGTCATCTGTAAGGACCTCTTCTCACGCTAGGATTCTGTGATTTTCTATTTACTGACCTCTCTTTGCCTTTCATTCATTTGGGGAATGCAATATCCCCCGCCAGTGAATTCTCTTCAAATGGCACTTACTCCAGTAATCACCGAAATGTAACAGTTTAGTCACTTAAAACTGGAAGTCTTTACAAAAGCTTACGTATATTTGTTCTCTTAACTACAGTAATATTAAACTTTTTTCTTGACGAGTTAGGTTCATCGTCCTGAACATCAAACCGTAAGACCTAATTACCCCCAAAGAACCGTGACCCACCCCCTTTTTCTACAAATGTCCAAAGAAACAAAGTGGGTTGGGGGGGCGTCACACAGCTTGAGGGGGCAGAATGTGGGTCCTTAGGCCCTGCCCCCTGCTTCCTGTCCAGCACGTCTTCCGCTTACCTGTCGTGTTGGGGTGAATCATTGCCCGGGAGACCCCGCACTGAATGAGCACTAACTCTTATTCGAGGAACGAACGAATGCACTCGTCTCCCCACGATTGACTGCTCTGTAGCGCTGGTGTCTGATTTTAATGTTCTGTTCACCACCCCTCCCCAGCACATTTCTCATACATACTCCTTGGCCGAGAGAGAAGCTACAAATGCCCCCTGGCTCTCCTAAAATAAAATGCACGAGTTTTATGGAAACGCTCTGTAGTTCTGGGGCCTTTGGGGCTCACTTTATGTTTGGAGGCTATGTTTTGATAGCTGAAATTGTCTAAAAGTGCATGTTCTGTTTGAAATCACGGAGGCTGTTTCTAGTAGACGAAAGATTAATTTTTTTTTTGTCAAAATGAGAAGAAATGAGTCATTTTATACTAGTATGGCAAATGTTATATGTATACATAAAATGGGGCAAAGTCTTTAATCTATCATGACTACAAAGAAATAGCATCAAATTTTCTAGAAGTTGTAGCCTTTATCAGGGAGGGCCCGATGGAGAGGTGGCTCTGACACAGAATTCTGGGTCTTTCCAAATCATAGACACCGTGTGTCCCACACTCCTCCCCACCCCCTCTTCCCTGGTTCTGAGTTATCTGGATCACACTTTAAGACTGTGGTCCCTGGAGCGCGCCCCCTGAAATCACCTGACTCCATATTCAATAATATCAAAGTCTCTGGGCCTGCGGCTGGAGACGCCCATGTAAACAAGCTCCTTGAGTGATTTCCTAAGCACCAAAGTCTGGGGGTTATTGGCCTCTCCTGTACGATCCAAACTCAAAACCACAGAAAATGTGACATCTTCCAGGACCAAGTCTTGTCGCCTCGCCACCACCTCCCGCCTCCCAGTTATCCCGACTGCAACACCAAATAAATAACGACTGAAGACCCAGTGCTGTGGCTGCCCTTCCATGCGGAACACTCGCTGGGCCCTTTCTTGGCCTGCTAGCTCCTAGACTTCCACCAGTGTCCTGCTTGGGATGAAGCACCCCCACCCCCGCCCCGCATTCTTTCCTGACTCCTCCAAACTTCAAAAAACGCCCATTGTCTGTGTTCTGGTAGTACTTACCACTTTATTTCAAAATTATGCATCTATGCCTTCTTTTCACCCATATACTGTGAACTTCCTGGAACAAGAAAGGGGCCCTCAGATGTCTCTAGATTTCTTTACCTGGCAGCGTCTGGCACTCAGTAGGAACTCCATAATTGTTTTGTGTTGTTTTTGAGATTTACTGGCCCAAAATGCTGGATCACCGAGTTCAGGGACAGGCCATTTATAGAGGATCATGGTGCTGACATTTGTTGGGCAAAAATAGTAACTACCCAGATTCCAGGGGAAAGTGTAAAGCTAGAGAGGGTGATGGCACTCCTCCTCCCCACTGGGGTACATGCACAGAGCGTGTGCTCTGCCTCAGACGTTGTTACTAAGAGCTTTGTAAATGCTGTTTCGATTAATTTTTACAACAGCGCTGTAGGGTGAGGTACCGTTATTTTCTCCATTTGATGGGTGAGGAGACTGAGGCTCAGAGACGTGCGGTCAATGCGCCTATCTACGGCTAAATTCATAGGGTCCAGTGCCACATCTGTCTGATGCCAAACCTCTAGCTCCAGCCTGAGTGGAGAGAATGACCGAGGGGAGATAGGGCGGGTGACAGGGGAAGAGGAGAGTCCGTCTTTGCCGACAGAAGGTTGGACCTGAAAACCCCGTTCTGCCGTTGACCAGCTCTGAGACGCGGGCGGCACTAGCTGCTCTTCCTCCCCAGCCTCAGACTCCTGGCCTGTGCCATGCTGTGATAAGGCTGCCACCTCGGAAGGCCGGGGGTGGGGAGCCTCCTAACTGTGACATCCTTAGCCCAGTGCCTGGCACCTGGCCAACGCACGGTAGATGCTGGCCATTGTTCCCTTCACAGGGTTGTTCTGAGAATGAAAAGAATTGATGAATATGAATAAAATCTTAGTAAACGGTATGGCGCTGAACAAGAGAGGAGAGGAGTTATTTTCAGATCCTAAACCAAGTGTGGGCCAGCGGAGACCAGGAGGCCCAGCGGGGAGAGCATGGGGACAGCAGTGGGAGCTTGAAAGCGCCTGGCCCTCTAGGCCCCAAAGCCTTGGGTTGAGAATGGGACGTGGGCAGCACCAGGCCTGCCCAGGGCCAGCCTTGGCAGTGGGCTCCAGACTGGGGCTCCCTGAAGCAGGGGCTCTTCACATCTGAAAAATCATGGCTACTTCCTGGCAGACACAAGTAAAGGGGAACTTCAAAGTGTGCGTCAGGATGCCCTTATGACTCTAAAGGCTTAAAAAAATACCCTCAAAGACCAAATAACCTCAGAGCCTTCATGTGGGTAAACTGGTGTCCTTTTGAGAGGAACACAGAACCTGGAAGAGATTGATATGGCAGGATTTTTAGAGCTCCCGTGGCACAAGAAAAATGGGAAGAAATGAACGCTTTATCTTCTAAAGAGCGGCCTGCGTCTTTCATCCTGAGATTAGAGGCCCCGGGTGCCAGGCTCTCCCCCCCCCCCCCGCTAATGGGGGGTGAGGTCGGAGGAGGGGCATGGAGACTGCCATCCATTCATTCACTCACTCCACAAACCCGCCGTGAGCAGATGCTGTTCCAGGCTCTGGTCTAGGCTCTGAGCTCAGAGATTCAAATGGCCACCCCTTGCCATTGCATTGTCTGTGGCCTGGCCACGCAGCCGCATGGGGGCCCCAAAGCCAAGGGAGGAGAAGCTGTGGGAACTGAGGGAGGAAGCGTCTGGAGGGCCTTCCAAGAGGGAACCCATGAGTTTGAACAATGAGTAGATGTTTATGAGAGGAGCAGACAGGGGCTCTGGGGCGGGGAAGGGCAGGGAGGGAGGTGTGAGCTAAGGCCCAGGGTCAAGAACAGGTGGGAGGGTGCAGTGGATGGGGGTTCGGGGCTGGAGACTGGCAAGGATGAAGGAGCCAGGCAGCAGGAAGCCTCACCCACGGGGCTGGGGGGCCTGGGCCTCTGAGCAGCCAGCAGGCACTGGAGTGACAGGGACTCACTTTCTCTGGGTTTTAAGTTTTTTTTTCTCTCTAAGCGTCAGCCTTAGGAAAAAAACCACACATCCTCTGCTTGTCATGTTCTTTAGTACCTTGGTCATCCCTTCTGAAATGTCATGGTAAAAGATTGGAACTGAAATTCTGCCGGTGATATTAGATATCTATAAAAAGAGCCTTTCAGAGGAGAAATGAAGAGCAAATTGGCTGAGTCTTGCTTCTCCCTTTCAGCTGAGCTCATTTTCCTTGCTGCGATGAGAGCAAATCCTTACAAAAAGATGATATAGTTGGATTAAAACGGGTTGAAAAGAAACAAAATCAATATTTTGCCATTTGTTTTATTATAGAGAGCCCTAAACTTGCTTGCAGACATTTTGGTTAGCTTTCCAGCCCCTTGTGACAAATGACTGTCTCAGGGACAGTTAGAATGTCTCTCATGAGCTGGAGGAAATCTCCAGAACGAATTTTAGATGATAAAAGTAGCTGGGCTTGAGGATTTTGCTCGGGTTGGGAAAAAAAAAAAAAAAATCTTGTTATCCCCACAGGTATTTCTGCAGGAAATTGCCTGGGCCTGTTTTCTCTCTCTTCTTTCTGGAAGAGCCCAATTTCACGCTGACCCCTGCCTTTTCATCAGGGCTCTCCGCCAAGCTATTCTCTCCACCTGTCGTCTCCTGTTTCATTTTTAAACCTCTCGTCTTCATCCACGGAAACCTCACCTGCCCCTTCCCCCACGTCTGGCTCCGCCAAGTCTTTTTCATTGTCCCCTTAAAGGCTTCTTTTCAGTATCTTCTAACTCTAAATTCACGCTATGATTAAGACAAACAAGCCAGCAGACAACATGACGGTAGAATAGAAAACTCACGAAGTGGGAAAACACCAGGCCGGTCTTCTCGTCTCCTCTCTCTGCCCCATGCTGTAAATCAGCAGCTTTAAGGAGCTGGGAAGGGAGAGAACCTTCCAGAGTTCAATGCAGTGGCATCACTACGGTGCTGAGCACCTACTATGTGCCAGGTCCTGCTGAGTGCTGGGAGTGTGAGGGGGGCCAGATGCTCACTCCAGTCGGGGATCTCTGGGAAGACTCTGTGGAAAGCCAGTTACTACTTTAGTGCGAAAGCAAACGCCACTGAGGGATCGGTTCTCTCCTCTGAGGACAAAAACCAGAGTGTTACTCCCCTGAGAGCTACAGAGAAACCTGAGGCTGGAAAGAAGGCTCGGCCAGAACCTGATGGATCAGGATCAGAGCCCTGATTAGCTTCTGTTGGCCCCGTAAGCAGGGGAGGCCACGTACTCTAAACTCTTGGGCTATTGAGAGCATTAGAAGGTGAACACTCTCCTAAAACGCCCAGAGCAACGCCTGGCCCTGAGGATGTTTCCGTAGATGTCGGTGTCCTCTGTTTCCAAAAGGTGTCCTTTGCAGGTTTTGAACAAACAACAGTAAAAAAATAAAATAAATAATAAAAAAAATTAATACAATGGTAAAAACAAAATTTTGAGAAAAATGAGGAAAAAAGCTAACATCAACCTCTACCAACAAAGTGATGCTTCTCTGGACCCCGAGGACTTGCAGATGTGCCTGTAATGCTTTCTCCTAAGGTACCAGCGATTTGAATTCTCTGGCTTGAAGCGACTGGGGGGCGGAGATGCTCCCCTACATTGCTCCACGGTCCTCGTGATCATTCTCAGTGAGCAGAGAATAGCAGGGTGCGCCGGTACTGCAGTTTACCCCATCGCTGGATGCTAATGCGGTGCTCGAGTTCGCCTTTTAAATAAAAACCCAGCTCTGGCGCTCCTGAGTCAGAGGGAACGCAGGACTTTCAAGGTCTTGCTGCAAAGTGCCACTTCGCTTGCCCAAAGGGCTGTTACTGCTGTCTTGGCCGCCAAGCGTTCGTTGGGTGCCGCCTTTTTAAAACTAGTTGCTGATTTAGGGTGCGCAAGGTGGTTTTTCAATGTGCGTGTCTTTGGTTGTTAGCGAGTATGGATGCGTTTCCACACAGCCGTTTCTGTTTATTGTCTATACTTTATTCTATGGAATTTGGAAATTCTCTGTCGATATGGCTTGTCCATTTAACCACTGGAATTTGGAGGTTGCACACGTGCACACACACACACACACACACACACACACACAGTGCAGATCTTGACCCTTTACCCTGAATCCTGAAAATCCTTATTTGGATGTGACAGGGCAGTCACCGCAGTCCCCGTTGATGAGCACACCCCCACAGCAGAGGGTATCGGGGACCTGTCTGGGACACCAATTTCAGGGCATGGTTTCCTCCCAGCCATTCTGAGGGTGACCTTCCCTTCTCTTCACTATCAGAGGTGCTGCCAGGGCCTGCCAGAGGCCGCCAGAGGGTTTTGGGTCTCAGAGTCGCTTCTCCCAAGAGAGAAAACCATCTGTTCCAGGCTCAGTGAGTCTCGGACTCATGGTTAGCAAACGAGGCCTTTCTACCCACCCTAGGGGAACTGGAAAGCCTCCGTGGTGGGCTTCATGTCTGCTGTGGCCCAAGGTCAGCCTGCTCCCAAGGTGGTTTCCGGTCTAATGCAGCATTTCACAAGCTTGAGGACTCCCGGGCCCCAGGAATACCTTCAGGACGCTAGTAAGAAATGCCACGTGAAAAATTCAACAGCGACACTTGAGGAGATGGCTTGGCTCCGGGGCCACAGAGGATAAGCATCGATGCACACAAAGTCACAGAAATCGGGGACAACGACTTACTTGCATTAATTTTTTTTTTAAAAAAGGGTATCGATAAGGTGAAAACAGAGAAGGGTCAAGTCCTTGGAGAAGAAAACTCAGAGATCTCAGGGGAAACCCTGGCCTATCGGAGATTCCCTAAGAGCTAGCAATACATTGCTCGGTATAGATACACAGTGGTTCCTGCTCGGCCGGTTCAGCCCAGCGGGGTGGGTTCCTGAAATGTCCTCTGCAACCCGGAGGTGAAGCTGAAGAACGAGAGCAGCAGCAGTGACATTCAGGTGCTGACTGTTGGCCAGGTAGCACACTAAGTAAGCTCCTTAAGGATGTTATCTCATAACCCTGGAAACACAGATGGAAAGGGTTTAGTCTGTGATGGTCAGCCTTCCCCGGTTCCCCCGTGGGCGCAGAGGTGGCTCTCCAGGGCAGACCATCAGCCCCTCACACGTCTCTCAGCTCTTCTTTCTCCTGATGGAGGAGGTGGCCGCGAATATCTAAAGTTTAGGATTATTTCTCCATACCTGGCCCCAGGATTCATGGCAGGACGCTCTGCCCTTCTTGGCCATCTGCTTTGCTTCCACTCTCTATCCCGAACAATCCCGGGCTCCCTCTTGGTCTAACCATCCTCAATGGGAGTGCCTCCTAATTGGGATTACTAACGCTGAAATTCTCAAGGTGCTAGAAAAGAACAGGAAATAAATCAGCAGGTGCCAGAATTTCTCCTACGGGGGACTCAGCCCCAGGGAGGGATTACTGAGGTTTAATTTACACAACAGATGTGCCTCTAAAAGGGTGTGTAAATCAGTCCAGGGGTAATTGAAAGGCACCAGGAAAAAAATTGTTGCTTAGAGGAATCCTGTGGCGAGCTCTTTTGTAAAACAAATCTCACTGATCCTTCGAGGTCCAGCTCTGATATCACCTCTTCCTTGAAGCTCTCTCTGATCACCCGCCCTCCCCTGCCCGGATTGATTCCTCCTCCTTCATCTGAGCGCCCTTAGGACATTGGTCGTGCCTCTGCCTCGCTCAGGATCCAAACTGCCTTGCGATATAAATAGATCTTGGCACAAAAAAAGGTGTGAAATGAATGTTTGCTGAGTGAAGAAAGAAGAAAGCCGTGAATTAGGCTCAGCTCCCTGCAGGAAAGATGGATACCTGATTTAACTCTTTTTCTGCATACCGCCAGCAAGGGTCTTCCACTTAGGATGTCCCTCTTCCCTTGGCCAGGACAGATTCGGATGAGTAAACAGCTGAAAACAAATTAGCTTCTCCTAATTTCCCCCTCGTGTGAACCTTTCCGTTAATAACGAAGAGATCGTTCATTTTAAGATTCGAAATTCGATGGCAGAAGCCAAAGTGATCCAAATGCGTAAGGATGCCTTTTGGACGGTTCACACGTTAACAGGACGCCCTTTTTCTCCTAACCTTCCCCAGGCAAAGGGGTCTTGGGCCCTGTAGTGCGTAAGGGTGCCCCCTCCCTCTTACTACGGGGCCATTTACATTCATATCATTCATGGGACTGAAGTGACCATGGCCACATTTGGTGGCATGACCTTGGGAGCTGCAACTTTAGCTGCTGGTCTTTGTGTTAGAGCAGACACATGGCAGTGTCCAGAGGGAAATCCTGACCTTGGCCGTGGATCCTGACCTTGGGCCGCTCCTGTTGAGACGGGGTGGCCATCTATTTAGGCATATCTTGTTAGGCACTCCAATTTAAGAAATTTAGGGATTTCAGCACTACTCTTGCCCTAACTGACCACCAGAGGAAATAGCTTGGGTGTAAATTGGCAAGATAGGCTATCTCCTTCCCGAGGATTTGGATTTCCTGCCGGGTGGCGTCCACAGTGGCTTACTTACTGGAAGGATACGAGATCCATGTGGTCTAGATTGTTGGATGGGGCCAACCCGTTAAAGACCTTTGCTCTTATAGACACCGCTCCAGCTGCCTTTCCTGCCTCCGCTTGGGTGCTTGCTCTGTGGTAGGGGACATTTTAAGAGTCACTGATTTGAAATGTGCACTGTGTATGTAAAGAACGTGGAACAATGCTTGGTACATAGTTAAACAGTGTTAAAGTGGCGGCCGTCATTTCCCTTGCCACGGACACCGCCGCTGTGTGAGGACGCTGCTGAGGACGGCCTGTACCACACCACACGCTGTCTCACCGCAGGCGAGACTTTCCTCTGGCGTCAGTTCCAGGAAAAGCTGGGCTCCTCCTCGACCAACTGGTATGTCTTCTGTGTGCTAACAGCTTGTTGTCAAAGGGAATCTTTCAACTTTTGTTTCCCCTCTTTCCTTTGATCATCAGACAACTTGGAGCCAGATTTGTGACCACCCCATCCCCGCCATCAATAGTACCGACCGTTGGAGCTTGTGTCTCTTTCTGTTGAGTTCATCCTTAACCTTATGTTTTTATCCTTATTACCTGTGCTCTTCTTTCACCCCTGTTTACATGTGGATCCATTTTAAAGCATCTACTTATCTATCATCTATCTATCTATCATCTATCTATCTATCTATCTATCTATCTATCTATCTATCTATCTATCTACCTACCTACCTACCTACCTACCTATCTCTGTAAGCCACTTAATACCCTTTTTAAAAAAGAATATATCCATTTCTTTTTTAAATAAAATCAATGTTTTAAAGTATTTCAAAGGATAAAGCAACCTAAGTGTCCATCCGCTAATGAATGGATCCCCCCAATGTGGTATGTTTATGCAGTGGGATATTCCGACAGGTGCTACAACGTGGATGATCCTTGAGGACGTTATGCTAAGTGCAATAAGCCAGTCACAAAAGGGCAAATGCTGTATAATTTCAGTCAGATGAGGTACTTAGCTTCGAGGAGTCAGATTAATAGAGACGGAAAGTAGAATGGTGGTTGCCAGGGGCTGGAGGAGAGGAGAATAGGGAGTTATGGTTTAATGGGTATAGAGTTTCAGATTTACAGTCGGAAAACTGTTCAGGGAGTAGATGGGAGTGATGGCTGCAAAACAGTGTAGCTAGTCAATGCCACTGAACTGTGTGCTTAACAATGGTTAGAATGACAGATGATTATAAAAAAAAACAATATTTTAAAGTACTCCAAAGACGTGGAACTCTTAAAGTTATAGTGCCATCTTTAAAGTTGTCGGATATTGATTTTATTCAAAAGCGCAAGAACGGATCCTTTTAAATTTATAGTTAATGCAACTCACCCCCATTTCCCCCATCATTTAATCTAACTTCTGGTCTTTGCAAAATAGTCTAGTTAAATTGGCATTTACTTTTTTATTGACACACGGCATTCACAGAGAAGAGTACATAATGTATACTGCATTGGATACTGCTCAGTGCATTCTAGAGTGAGCGCACTGGGGTAACGAAATCCAGGACAAGAAAAGGAGCATCACCAGACCGGAGCTGCCCACTCCAGATCCCCTCCCAACCACCTCCCACTGCCCCCTCTCCTCCAGGTAACCACTGTCCTGGTTTCTAACTCCATATGTTCATTTGCCTGTTTTTGAACTTTACATGTAAATGCAATTGCACGATATAGATTCTCTTGTATCTGGTTTCTCTCACTCGTCATTATGTGGTGATGGTGGTCTGTATCGTCGGATACAGTGGGAATTCACACATTTTCACTGTTGTATGGAATTACATTTTACAAACGCGCTGTGATTTCTTTCTGCATTCTATAATTGATGGGTTGTTTTCCGTGTTTGGCTATTATTTCATGCCCGTTTGTGGAACAAGAAGGGTAATAGAAGAAATTAAATGCATGCTTGCATTTTTAAAGTTGTCACAGATAGTGCCTCTTCATTCCCAGTGGCCAGGTCCCTCCCCCGTCTGAGCTTCGTGGAGAGCCCCTATGTTGTCCTTGAATGCCATCTGTCCTCGACCTAGCTTGGGCAGCAATATTAATTCATTCATTCAAAAAAAAAAAGTATTAGACATCTACTATGTGCATGCATTGCTTTGGAATCTGGAGAGACGTCAGGCCTGAAAACAGGTGGCAGTTGCTACCCTCGTGGAACCTATGTTCTGATGGCACAGAACGCCCCCACCCCACTGTAATACTTCCCGTCGCTCTGTGACCTCTGGTCAGTGCTCTGCCCTGCCTTGGTCCCTCTCTGTTAGGGCTCACGGCGTCTCGCCTTGCACGTTCAGCCCTCAGCCAAGGATGTGGGCAGTTCCCCTCCGCCACCCTGCCCCATACCCAGGCTGCTACTCTCTAGCTACCTGCCCCACACCTTCCAGGCTCCTCAGCTCCCCCAGCGCTGATCTCTGCTTCAGCAGCTCAGAGTCTGCTGCTCCCTGCATCCCTGGCCTGTGGTCTGCAAAGTGCCTGGAAGCTGACACCTGGGTAACTGGGCCTTACCGCATGTTTCCCTTCGTTCAGGGATTACAGGCCTGCATTGCCTGTTGTCCCATGCTCAAAAGCACGCTCCTCAAAAAATTTGTCTCGTTGTACAATTGTGTAGGCTAAGAGTCTAAGTCTGCTGTCACTCTGTCACAGCCCAAAGTGGAAGTGTCCTTGTCTTTTTAATGGCCCCGAATAATGGGCAGAGCTTAATTCCAGCAGGTTTTTTCAGTGCAATTTATTTCCTACAGAGCAAGGAGAAATTTCAGATTTCGAGATCATATTCGTTCTCGCCCCTAACGCAGGCTCACTTCACCAGGTGCCGTGCATCGCCACTTTCTCTGTCTTTTTTGATTGTTGTAAAATGTACATAACATAAAATTTTACCATTTTAGCAATTTTAAAGGATACAATTCAGTGTTATTAAATGGTTGTACAACCACCAATCCTAGTACATTTGAAGTCAAAATTGACTTTCGGCACACAATAGAAAGTATTTGGTAAAATACGATTTAATCCTGTCACTGGAAAGAACACTTTTTAATTTGTTGGAACGCGTTTGGTTACGGGTAACTAAAAAACAACTCAATTTGGCATAATTCATTCGTGGAAATGAATTATCGTCTGTAAAAAGATGTCAAAAGCAAAAGCAGCTCCACAGTGTTCCAGGGGCTCGATGACATCATCGAGCATCCAGGTTCTTCCGTCTTTTGCTGTCCATCCTCGGTGCAGTGGCTTTGTCCTCAGATTTGCTCCCCTTGTCACAAGATGGACAGCAGTTTCAGGGGTCACATCCAAGAGCAGCAGCATCCTGAGACAGGAAAGGGGACCCCTCCTACTCATGTGTCTTTAAGGAGTGAAGAAGACGTTTTCAGAAGCCCCCTTATAGATTTTTCCACCACATCGGTCAGAATTGGGTCGTGCTCCCAAACCTAAACCAGAACTGTCTGTGGTGGAAACAGGCCTGCCACAGTTGGCTTAGACCAATCAGGACTCATCCATGGCTGGGCCTTGGGTTGGGGTCAGCCTCCTCCAAAGCCCTTGGCCCGAGGAAGAGCATGGATACCTAAACAGAATTGTCAGGGAAAGGGACAGGAGGAAATGGATCTTGGCTGGATCATCAATCACGTCTGCTTCCCAACCCCAAAATAAACCTGCCTGGGTTCCAGGTAAGAGACACTAACAGCTTTTCCAACCATCTGACTCTCATCAGCTACAAATCTAAGTCTGACGTGGTCAGCCATCCCCAGGGCTCACGGGAGCTCAGGATTCCTTCAGCCAGGATGCCATTGCTTCCATTCTTGCTTCTGGCCTTTTTAAAGGTGCAGCTCAGGAAGCCCCTCCTCCGAAATCCTTCCCTGAACCCCAAAATCAAAATGAATTTTCCCTTTTTCTGTATTCTTTTTCATTCTGCTTTGCATAACTGCTATATATCCAGGCCTCCCCATCCCGCCTCTATTCTTTGTCTAAAATTTATAAAAGTAACAATACATCTTTCTTGTAAACAATTCAAATACTACGTAAAGTATATCATTTGAAAGGCAAATCTTCTCATTTAGCCTTTCCCTCCATCCCAGCCCCACTTTCCGGTGATAACCTTTATATAAACAATTTGCTTTTATCCTTCCAAACTCCTTCATGTGATAATTTAACCCCCAGGGAGTGGTAAATTTGTTTTGTTATTGTAAGTTTTATAAAAATGGAATCATGCTATGTGCTCTACTACGGGTGTGTCGTTCTATGACTTGCTCTTTCCGCTTATCAGAATAGTAAGGATATCTTCCCGTATCGGTAAGCCCAGATGTAGACCTTATTGTTTCTGTAGCCTGAGAGTTATTCCAGCTGGAGGCCTCACCGTACTTTTTGTCACCCTTGATGATGGGGATTGAAGTTATTTCTACTTTTCCACATTTCAGACAGTGCTACCAGGACCCACCCTTGCGTGTATGCGTGTGCGTCTTTCTCTGCACACACCAATATTTACACAGGATAGATTCCTAGAAATAAAACTGCTGGGTCAAAGAATAGGTGATTTTTAATTTTGATAGGTTCTGCCAAAGTTTACGAGGGTGTTTTGGGGCCAGCTGCTGCTGGTATAAGATAAGCAATTTCCAGACTTTCAGACTGTATAAACCAATAAAATTTAAAAATGAATTGCGATGATAACATAAAGAAAGTAGCCAACATTTTATTTTTCCATGTAAGGACATTGAAAAAAAAAATCAAATACCATTCATTAACTTGAACCAAGTGAAACTGACATTTTAAAAATGTCAAAATAGTCTAATATGTGCAGTTTCATATGGTTTAACTAAATACCGCCAGCGTGATTTCGTAAAAGAGTGGATAACGCTCACCCGTTCACCCCCACACACCTTTGTTTACTTTTCTCATTTCACCCTATCACACGGGTGAACACTTGATCTCATGACCAGGAATCCCTGGCCTAGAATCGTTGACCAGCGACCCCCTCCCACCCCCACCACTAGTACCTAGTCTGTAACTAAGGGAGAGGTTTGGTGGTGTGAAGAGCAACGTGATTATGGGGAGGGAATGGAGATGAAGTGGCATGTGTTCCTGTCCTGTGTCCTTTGCACTCATCTGAAGGCCCCGTGGAGACGGGGTGAGAGGCCACAGCTGATAAATCTGGATGAGAAGAACCGTGTGACATTTGGCACAAGCAGGACGCCCAGGAACCGCGAGTGGCACAGACTCTCCCTGACCTGTCCTCTCGCCATGGAATCTAGCTCACCTAACAGCCCAGCTCGGAGGCGACGCCCCTTCCAGCAGCCTTGTGTACGGTGGACATGGACACTTGGGAGTCTGTGCAGGAGAGGAAGGGCAGGAAGGTGCTGTGTGATGAGGTTACGATGCTGGTGCTCATGAGGTCTCCTTCAGGCGCTCTCAGGAACGCCCCAGCCATCTGCTGGGGAGGGCGAAAGCAGGGACTCTGGCTCCGTTACTGGGCAGGTTGAGGGCTCCTGAGATAGTAAACATTTGGGCTTAGCATTTTATTTGCAACTCCTCCCTGTAGACCAAGTTTCATGAAGACGTGGACTGTGTCTTCTTCAACTTTACTTCCATGTGCCCACCCCAGCCCAGTCCGTACAGGTAGTAGGTGCTCAGGTAGTTTCTCCGTGATGGCATAGGCCCTATTCCAGGGGCCGGTAAACTTGTCCTGTAAAGGGCCTGATAGAAGATATTCTCAGCACTGCTGGCCATACTGGCTCTGTAGGATCCTCTCAATTCTGCCACTGCTGTGTGAAATCAAAGAGATAAGACTGTGTCCCAATAAAACTTTATTTATAAAAACAGATGACACATTGGTTTTGGCCCAAGGGCCGTAGGGTGTCAACTCCTGCCCTATCCTATAGAAGAAAGAGCAGGAGCAAACTGTCTGAGAATCGATTCCTTGTAAGCTGTACTTAAAACACCTGGATAAGCCATTTCCCTTTTTTGAGCCTTAGTTTCCCCAAATGTAGAGTGGGTTTAATAGTTGCTACCTCTAGGATCGGTGGGAGTTAAATGAGATCGTGTACGCAGAGCATCCAGCAGAGCACCGGCAGGTAGACGGAACAGAGGTTCGAGAACTGGGCGTGAGTGCTGCATCCAGGGACCCGCAGCCCCGCCTCCTTTCCCCAGGCCTGTCCAGGGAGCTGCAGGAAAGAGCAGGAGGCAGGCCTCTTAAGGAATGACAGAATAAAATGCCTGGGACTTTGATTCTATTTCCACACAGGCACTGGGCAGAGACATAGTGTCCCTGGTCCTTCAGGTGTCGGTTCAGTAGCATCCTGGTTTTATTACATCCATCGCAAGCGGCTTACGGCTTCAGAAAAAAATAGTCCTAGACAGATGCTGAGCCTGTCTGGGGATTAGAAATATCCTTTTCCATTAAGCATAAATTAACTTAATCACCAGGTATGAAAGATAAGCAACATAAACAGCGTTCCCTGAAGCTTTCATTAAAATTAAATTTCTATTTAAAATTTAGCTTGTATTTTCTAGGACCTGCACCCCTTCAAAGAGATAATATCTGCTGTAAATTTTTACACTGACAAAGTGGCAGAGATGAATGGGCTGAGGACGGGGATGTACTGTGCAATTTAACTTTGCCTCCTGGCCTTCTTTTCGCCCCGGATGGATCTGTGCGTCTTAAAGAAATAATTAGTCTCGGTAAGATCTGGTCTTTGACCATTTTCAGGAGCCGTCAGACTGATCCAAAATGAAAATGAAACTCTGAGTCAAGATTACTAGGAGCAAGGTGCTTCGAGTCTTGTTGTGCAGATCCGTGTTGTGGAAAGGACTCTTGGGATAAAACGGGGGGAAAGAGAGGCGTTGATGAGGAATCATCGGGAGACTCATAAATGGACCCTTCCCTGGCTTGGCCTCTGTTTGTCTGGGATGGAACTGCTGAGTGGAGGATGGGGACAGTGGTCAGGGCTCACTGCATTCCCTGCCAAACCTGGCGGGAGAGACCACTCTGAGGGAGATTCAGCAGGGGCAACGTGATATTGTGGACAGAGCGTTGAAGTCAGACTAACCTGGCGTCAGGTTCTGGTTCTCTTTATCTGACTCAAGTCTTGGGCAAGTTTCATAATTTTTTAAAGTCTCAAGTCCCTAATCTGAGGAAAACAATGCCTGCCTCACGGGGTCATGGTGAGGGTCAGAGATGATCTTCCTGCCTAGCACTCACCACGCTCTAGGTGCTTACTGAATGCTTATTGTTATTTATCGCTTAAGAAACAGTTGTTGAACATGTGCCAGATTCTAGACTAAGTGCTGAGGGTGTAGAACGTCATAAGATATAGCAGCCCCTACCCTCGAGATGCCCTCAGATCTGATGGGGGGTAGAGACACAGAAACGAGAAAACCACAATTTAGGGTGATAAGTCCAATAGCAGAAGCATGAACAAGATGCAGAAATGGAAGTGGCCTACCCTGGAGCAAGTGACACCAATGACATCTGTTAGGCTTCAACGACATAGAGGGGCTTGCATGATATATGGGCAGAGAAGGACCTCCCAAACAGAAGGGCTGGCTTATGCAAAGGCAGAGAGGCGGGTGGAGGCATTTCCGATGTGGAGGATCACAGACAGTGTGGGGTTGCTGGACAGGGAGGAGGGGCAGGGTGGAAGAATCATAATGTTAAGTACATCCTCTGAGGACCTGGATTTGAAGTGTTCCAGGTGATTCCTCGGCTTGGCCGTGGAGGCCACGTGGTGCCAGCCAGCCCAGCAAGGTGCTTAAGATGGTCAGACCAGAAGGTGTCTCTTCCAGACGGAAAGCCCACTGTTGACTCTGACAGAGTCGCAGGTCTGAGAGGAAGCAGGTGGTGGAATGGAAGATGCGCAGGCCCTGGCGGCCGGACCCAGTCCCCGCTTTATCCACCCACCTGCCCACGACCTCAGGTGAGCTCCCTGGGAGCTGGGGCATCATCTCTTATTCGACTCTGAGTCCCTGGTCAGAGCCTGCCAGGGTCGAAGCTTGTGAAGTTTGTTGAGTGAATGCTCAGATGCCCCACTGACTGGCATTATTATCCTGCCTCCCTCACTGTGCTGCTCTGAGGACCAGGGACATAAGGGGGTGAACACCCGTGGCAAAGTCTCAGGGTTTATTCAAATATAGGTGTCTGGTCATCATCCTGATTGTTAAAAACAGCTGCACACCCATGAGAATCAAAAGCAGTGTGGAAAAGTCAGCTTTCCCACCCATTGAAAACATCTCCGTGCGACTACCACTGGTTCTCTCATTTAACAAAACCCAGCCTCTGCCCTTAACAAAAACAAAGAAATGCAAACCACACAGTTATATTTCATGACATGCCTTTTCAGCGTTGCGAAGTTGACTTATTAGTCAAAACAATCATTATATTTGAAACTATCAAAGACATCCAGTGGCTTTCCGATGTCATCTAAAAAAATGCTAATTTACAGGTGAAAAGAATTGAAATTGTACCTACAAAGCAAGCATTAGCTCAAAAAAAAAAAAATGTTTTCCCAAACATTTTCAACTGCCTTGACAGCTCAAAACATGTTCCTCCCCACATCGCACCCCTTTGTTTTAACGACAAAGGTGTTTCTGAAGAAAGCCGCTGCCTCCAGAGCTGGAATCGGGGTTTGCTTTGAAGCTGTCACGATGCAGCCCTGTTTTCCAAACTGTTATCCTCAGCTGATGAGGAAACTGTGAAGGAACTGGCCCCGGGGCTGACTGCCGAAGTGGCAGCGTGTGAAATAACTGGTGTGAGGAATGGCATCGGAAACCAAGCCACGCTACTTACTCTCTGCAGACCAGTGACATGCTTTGACCCAGGGGGTGGCTAAGTGATGTCAGACGTGCCTCGTGAGAGCGTGTCAGAGTATGAGACGTACCGAAGCCACGTGCGGAAACCAACTACAGTCGTTTTCCCCAGGAGACCCATCCCTGGGGCTTTTCAAACGAGCGTCCGGGGCCTGCGAAGTGTGGACCACCCTCCTGGTCCTGGCCCTGCACCTGCTGTGACGCACGGACGGACCAGTCGTCTCCTCCTGGGCCTCGGTTTCCTTGCCTGTGTGTTGGCAGAATCCTTTCTGCTCCGCTTAGTTAGAGCATCGCTTCGAGGCTCCGATGAGATAATGATGGGAATTAGAGTGTCGAGGCCCCGGAAAGAGTGTCGTTGGCAGTCCTGACCCCGTGCCCCTTTCCTGCTTCTCCACTGCCCCCCGAACATCGCTGTCATTTGGAACCATCGCAGGTTGTGCTGTCGCAGAGCATCCCAGGGCTTTTCCTAGCCCACTCCTGTCAAGGGATGACGCAGGGGACAGGGTCCACTCTGGCTCTGCTCCTCTTATGGGTAGCTCCGGGCAAGTCTGTTCCGCACAGTCGGGGCCTTATTTTCTTAGACCTAAAGGGAGGGTTTGGCCTAAGTGATTCCTGAAGTCCCTTCCAATGGGAGCTGAAAGTCCAGAGCGCTTCCAGTTTGGCTGCAGCTGGCCTGGTCAGCACGAGAAACCAAGGCTGTGGGAGGCCCTTGTGGGACCTGAGCTGCTGGATTCCTCTGCTTTCTAAACAGTCTTGAGTTTAACCCTCCAAGCGCCACACCCCGTCAGCCTGATTTGGAAACTTGGCTTCTTAAATACCTTTCAGTGACTCTGACTTATTTGAAGGATAATTCTGCAAACCGGGTTTAGATTGTTCTGTGAGGCGCTGGTGCCCCTGAAGAGCTCGAGGTCCTTGGGCCCGCTTTGGGGGAGATTTTGTCACTTCCTCCTCTGTTTTCCGACTGGCAGCTGTCAATCATGTACCGCAGATTGCGTGGTAGTGGCAGCCGTCTCATCCCTTCAAATTTGCTGGCTGTACCGGTCTGAAAATCAGATCCCCAAGTTTGCGAGATGTCGGGGTAAAGTAGGGGTGTGCAGGTGCGAAGCCCCCCTTTCGCTCGCAGACATAAACTTCGGGGTGTGAACTCGGTGATCTTGATTTTGGCCCCTCAGAGGGCTTCTCGCTTGCCTCTTAGTTCTCAGCCACGTTCAACTTAGACAGAGGAGGCAGTTGGATGCCTGAGTTCTGACAGGGGAGAGATTCCTCTCCTACTTGATGGTCTCGTGGCAAGTGCCTCTGCCAGCCCTTACCCTTGACCTCCCCTTCCTCGCTGCTCTTCCTCACACCTTGGGCTCCCTCCCGTTGCATGAGTCCAGAATCGTGCCCTTTCTTCCCACGCCCAGTTGGCATGAAATGCAGGCATTTCTCTCTCCCTCCCTGCCACCTGCAGGCTGTACCCCTCTTCCACGCCTGTCAGCCCCAACTCGGAGTCACCCGAAAGGCTTTTTCTCCTTCTTTCTAAGTGGTCCACGGGGCCTACATCTGGGCGCTGGACGTTCACATCTGACCCACAGCGACAGCCCTCTTCTTCTTTCTCCCACTTCTCTCTTTTCTTCTCTAGGAGGTAGGTGTGTGTTGTTCCCACCTCACAGACGAGAACACTGATGCTCAGGAAGGTGAAGTAACTTATCAAGGTCATAGGATTACAAACCAGCCGAACAGGAATTTTATCCCTAGCTGTTTTTACCTCCCGAACTCCCCACCACTCCACGCTTTTTCTAAATGAACCTTTATCCCTAGGCCTTAGATTCCTTTTCCCAATGACGTAGAATGTATTTTAAACTGTCCATGTAGTTAAAAGTAATACATCTGTCATGGCAAGTCGGTGAATGTGTGAGGATCGCTGGAGAAGTTCGTAGTAAGACTGAGCAGTGGTCTTACCTGTCTTTGGAAGGGGGCGTCCAAAGGGAAATGGGTGAGCAGGGCTGGCTCATACTGATCGTGTGAAAGAATCTGGAATGCCTCGCAGACAATGATGGCGAGGTGGTGGTCTCCAGTTAATGGCAGACCAGACGGTCTCCTCGCCTCTCCATGTTTTGCCACGCATACTTTCCCTCACCCACGGATAACCTGCCAGTAGGATCACTGAAACGTCTGTCTGGCATTGCTCTTGAGCTCTGGGAAGGCAGAAGGGTCTCCTTACAGCAGCCCCCACGTACCCATTACCCCAGATTCCCAGCGGGGCACAATCCACGTGCCTCCCAGCAAATCGAAAACCGGCCTTCGTCCTATTTCTTCTGCATGCCTGTTATTCGTTCATGTCCTTGCTCACAGTTGGGACCCACACTAGGTGTGCCTTTTGGGAGCTCCCAGCCTGGTGGGCAACTTGAACAAATAACTCAAATCCGATGAAGACACAAGTGAGTGTTAAGCGAGGCACAGCCGCTGAGTAAGGGAGATGAATTCTGCCTGGAGGGATCAGGGGGAGGGTTCGTGGAGAAGACAGACATTTAAAAAAATATGTGACATAAATGGATTCTGAGCAGCTGAGATCCCAAGTTCATATTCTACACAAGAAACTCAAAAATAGAGTTCACTATTTCCGCTGCTGGCTGTTTAGGGTGCTCACTCAAGATGCAGATTCATAACTTTGAGAAGAAGATCTAAAAAATAGAGATACAAACCGATTTCCTATTGTTATTGGGTATGTCTTATTGTTAGGGAAAGTGACTGTGGGTCACTTGAAAATATTGCTTAATCTTCTGGTTTCACCTACTCCTAGGTGACATGTTTTTAAACCCCTGTTTATGTTGAAATTAAAAGAAAATGTATTGTCCTATTTTATTGTGGTCTCAGTAGTTAACTTCAGGGCAAACAAAAGATTATAGGTGAAAAAGCTTTGAATCGGTGACAAAGAATTTATAATGTCATAGACTAGAGCCAGCTTATGTACCAAGGGCCTTAAAAATGTTGGTGTCTGTTGACTCCGGAATTTCATTTCTGGGACTTTACACCGAAGATATAATCCAAAATTATTAATAATATTTATTGTGTAAATATGTTCAGCCAAGTAATGAAAAATCCGAAACAATCTAAATGTCCAGGGGCTTGAGAGAGAGTTATTGTCATTAGAGAAATTTTTAAATAATGGTGGTGATATGGCAAAATGCTTATAATAAAATGTTAAATGTAAAAGCAGGCTACACAATTTTATATATATATACTGTGATTTCCACTCTATGGAAAAATTATCTTCATAGAAGAGGACTGGAAAGGAATTTTCCGAATCAACACTGTATTCGCCTGGGTTCGTAGTCGAGGGTCCACGATGCCGGGAGGAGGATGGAAGGCTGGCCACTAGTCCCCATTGGCAGCCAAGCACTGGTGTCCTCACGGTTTCGTGAGCTCGGTTAATCCCCAGCCTGAAGGAGTGTGGAGAAGAGCATCTCCTGCCTGCGTGCAGGAAGCCAGCAAGGACTGGGCAAGGGGGTGCAGTCGAACGGGCAGGGGTCATGGGCAGGGCGACCTCCTAGTGGGCGGCTCGTGGAGTACCAAACGGGCATGAGGCAGGAGCCCTGTCGGGTGGAAGTGAGCACCTCCGCGAGGATGGCATCGGTGGCCACCAGAGCAGGCTCGTCTGAAGCCTGAGGATTCCCGGCATAGGCAGAAAGAGCGACTCTGGGCTAAGGTGCTGCGGTTCCACCTGCCGGGCCGGGCCTGGCTCAAGGCTTGGACAGGGCGGAGCAGGCTGGGAGAGGCCTCAGGCCCCTGGGACGCCAGCTGTGAGGGGCTGGCCTGCGAGGCTCCAGGCCAGAGGTATGCGAAAGGCGTGGACTTTTCTCGTAAAAGTCCAGCAGTTGTAGATGCCCCTCTGCCCATCACTATCAAACTGGAACTATTTTTAGTTGTTAGTATTTTCCCCAAAGAGACACGCTGTTTCCAAAGGGAGCTCTGTCGTGAACGTGGGAATTCAAGCAATTTACGTTTCGTTTTCAGACTTAGCGTGTGACGAGAAGTTGGCCTATGTATTTAACCCACGCGGTACGTGTTGTCCCCGAGCCGTGCTGGAAAAGGCTGCACACTCCCTAGCTGCAAAACGACAGGAGAAGTATCATTCCATTCAGGGCCGCCTCAGTCTTTTCTTTAAATACTTTACATTTCCTAATCCTTTCCGTTCCATCATCGTATTTGTTCTTCCTGACAGGTTTATGAAGTGTAGTAGACACAGCCAGCCCAGAAAGGTTGCTGACTGCCCTATGCCAGCCACTGCTTATACCTGGGCGTGTGTGTGTGTGTGTGTGTGTGTGTGTGTGTGTGTGTGTGTGTGAAATGGGTTTTAAAGCATTTTACAAAAAATAAATAGTAATCTCGTATTTTATAGATATGTGTGTGTATATTTATGTTTATGAAAAATGTCACTTAGTCTTTACAGCAACCTTGGAGGGGAGATATTTCTATTTTAAAGATGAGAAAACAGAGGATCAGATGAACTAAGTGACTTGCCCAAAGTCACACAGCATCAAAGTAGCGAGATGGGGTTTGACCCCAGCTCAGATGTCCCTTCCTTTTCTCACGGGCCTCCATCTCCTACAGTGCTGGGGTCTGCTCAGCAATCCTTTAGGGTCCTCCAGGTCCCATCACTGAGGTTCAAGGCTCTGCAGATGTCCTTCCACAGGCCTTTCTGTGCGACCATGAACCTTTCTGTTCCCACATATGAGAAGTGTGAGTCTCTCCTGTTGGCACTAATTAAAAAGGGAGGCCCCAGTGGTTGGGGAGTGAAGAGGGAAGAGGGAGAGGAGAAAAGCAGCACAGAGCACATTAGCTGCTAAAGCTAGGAGTGAGACAAGGGAGCTGAGGGATGGTGGCTGGGGCTTCAGAGCTGACTTCCCATGAGTGTGGACTGGAGTGGGGTTGCCTGGGTTCCCTGGCCTGGAGGTAGGAAGTGGGGCTGAAGCCCTTGCCACTGGCAGGGGCGGGGGAGAATGTGCTAGGCATGTTAGGGGAGTCCGCTGTGTCTGAGCACCTGACGGGTGCTGGGAGCACCCGAGCATCTCACATCCACAGCATCGGTGACTGGTAGGGTCCAGAAGGTACGATTCTTTAGGTGGTGGGACACACACACTCACGGACACGCGTACGCACAAACACACACTCACGCAGACACAGACACACACACACAACCTTTTCTGCAGCAAAGTGGAACGTGCTCCAGATGTTTCATTCAGGCTTCGAGGGCGAAGAGAATGTCTAGGGAGCAAAGTGTGGCAACTTGTTGTTCCTAAATTTAAGATACGTAAAGTAAAGACGAGATACGTTATTTAGACCCGGCCTTTACTGTTCTATTTCGATGAACACAGAACGTTCGTGAAGGGCTTCAATCAGTTCGCTCCGGCCTTGGTCCCCCTAACTTTTCTTCTCGACCATGGATTCCCTCACCTGAAAGGAACCTGACCTTGAGCTTTTCTGAACAAAAAACGGTTTCTGGGTCTGTGCCCCGGCACTTCCCACATCTGATGGAGCTCTTCCTTCAGGTGGCTCCCTGCACCAGCTGCGGGCTCCCGACCAGACGGCAGCCCTGTGCCCAGTGTGCCTGACGCATGCTTGGCGCCACGTGTTTGTCTGCTCGGTGCCACCTTAAAGACGTTTGGTGCCTACAGCTTTGTCAGACCATCTGCGACAACGTGGGACGCAGAGTCTCACTGTGCCCTCCCCACGGGAGCCTGTGGTGTCCCGGCCCTTTCACAGCCTGGCCCACAGTGCCAGAGGCGTCCCGGGCCATCCTGCGGCTGCTCTGTAGCAGTTACTTATGTTTGTCTCACGCAAACCAGCTCGGAAAAAAATAGCTCATTTTGCTGTCTGATGTCAGCCTTCCAGATGTCTGTGTGGACAGAAAACACACACTCCCTGCGGTTTCTGACAGGACATCTCCATCGAAGCTTCATCTCCCAATGCTTTCCGTAGTCAGGCTCCAGCCAGCTGAGTCTACTTGGCTGGGATACTCCGCTTCTCCTATACCTGTAGCTCCATCTCCAGTAGGGTGTGGACCAGCCGATGTGGACAGGGGAACGGGGCAGGAGAGGCAGAGGTGTGATGAAGACTATCCCCCTGAGACCATCTTCCTTAATGAATGGGAAACAGCCTGGCAGAGGGTGGGAAGACACATTCCGACCACTTGACTCGGGTCCCTGTCCATCCATTTATCTGCCGTGCGACTTTGGACAAATTATTTACACTCTCTGAGTCTCACCTGTAAAGTGGAGATAATAACACCCAACTCATGGGATCATTGTGCATCTTAAAGGTAATTTTTTTTCTAAAAGTGTTAAATCTCACATACCACACACACACACACACACACACACACACACACACACTCAGAGAAGGACAGAGAAGCAGGCGGAAGAAATCCTGGAAAGAAAGCACCACCATGTTCGCAGTGGCTATAGATAGGTGAGGAAACAAAGGATGAATTTTTTTTTCCTTTTTCTGCCTTTTGGCGTCTTGAAATATTTTTTCCATGTACGTGTATTGCCTTGATAATTAGAAAAGTAGAAAAGAAACTAAGCAGCATAAAATAGGGGAAAAGAAATCATGTGCTTTAAGCACCAAGCATGAGTTGGCACTTGGTAAATAGTAGCTATTTTTACTAATTAGTCTTTATGCCTAATAATAATAATTAGGAGTAATGACTTCCTCTGGGACCAGAGGTTATGAATGAGTCTGGTGGTGGCGGCGGGTGACTCACAGCTCCCTTCCCAGTGAGAGGGAGTTCTGGGTTCCAGCTGGGGCCACCCCTCACTCACCTTGCTGCTCCTTCCGCCAGCACCCTGAGCTCCAGGCCCCGCGTCGCCCACTGCTGCCTTCCCCCCCAACCCCCACAATGCAGCCCACAAGCAGCACTCCTGCGCCCATGCCAAAGGGGAGCGTGCCTGTGGGCAGGCCGAGGTATTCCCCACGGAGGGGCTTGTCAGAGGAGAGTGGCCATGGCAGTGGCAGGACGTTGCCACCCTTCTGTTGGTGGCAGGCCATTCGTCTAGGGGGACAGTAGGAGTGAGGGGGTCGAGAGTCGCCTCTTCTGTTTGGATAACAGAACGTGGTGCTGCTAGTTGGAAGATGATGGAAATTTAAAACGTGTTTCTACCTTCAGCTACTGCTGTCGTGATGATAATGGTCAAGATTTAGTCCAAGTGAGAGATTTAGACTAAACTATCAAACCCCTCAGGGTCCAATAGGTTCACACAGAGCGAATGGAGATTCGGCACCAATGAAAGAGCAGGTGAAATCCCTCCCTAGCTGTGAGACTGCCAGCGAGGCAGTCGGCCTCTCTGAACCTGTGTCCTCAGATGTAAAATGAGTTTGTCCCTGAAGTCCCGGAAGCTTTCGATTCCGTGACATGCACATTATAAACACAGCCGGTTCTGATCAGAAAGAGGACGTAGAGGTCTTCCCAGCTCAGCGGGCAAGCTGCCAAAATGTGATGGCTCAGGCGGGAAGGGACAGGATGCTGTCCGGAGCCAACCCTTATCGGTGTGGCCCCGGAGGTGACGCAGGATGGCGGGCCTTCGGCTGGTGGCGTCTCCATCGGTCGCCAGCAGGTCTGCCACAAGTGCCCGTGGCCCCCCTGTTGCATCTGAGTGCCGGTCCCGAGCCAAGTGTGAAACGCCTGCCCTGTGCCGGGCTCGGTGGCAGATGCTGCCCGTCCTGCACGCTACCTCTAATCCTCGGGCCCCCTGCAGAAGCAGCACGGCCCCTGTTTCACACGTGAAGCAGCCGAGACTCGAGAGGCTGGCCCATCCTTTCCGGAGACGTTTTCTGCTCATCCGCAGTGTGCTCGGTACATGGCACTGGGAATGGGAAGTGGGCGAGATGACTCTGCTCCCGGGGAGCAGGCAGTTAGGAGGCGGCTCCGGGCAAGTAAACGAGCAATGACAGCGCAGTGCGAAGGGCTTCGAACGAGGTAACAATAGGATATCATGGAGGTTAGTTAAGGGGGCCGCTGGTCCAAGCAGAAGGGTAGGACGAGTTAGGAGGGTGATATATGACCTTCTGGGCAGAGGCATGCCGCTGTGCGAAGGAAGGCCCAGGGCTGCTGAGCCACAGGAGGACTTGGGGAACAGTGCAGTCTGGCTGACATTCGTATGGGAAGTGACATGGGGCCAGGACTGGAGCAGGCCAGAGAGCTTAGTCTTCATCCAGCAGGCAGAGAGGGGCCCATTCCGCGTCCTTAGTCTGCACGGGCACCTACTTCGTGCCGGGCCTGAGAGGTCGGTCGGTCGTGAACAAAGTCCCCGCCTTCGTGGAACTGACAGGCTTTCCTGGGGCTGGAGGGCGAGAGAGCAGGAGATGGACAACAAACGAAGGATAGGAGAGCAAACCTATACATCTCTGAATGACGGTAAGTGCTAAGGACAATGAAGCAAGGAAGGGGCTCGAGTGCTGGCTGGGGGGTCACAGCTGTCAGCAGGCCATCTGGGCGGGCCTGTCCGAGGAGGGGACACTTCCCTCAGCACTCGAAGGAGGTGAGAGAAGGAGCCAGGAGCAGGTCGAGGAACGCCAGTGGCAGTCAGATCTGCAGTTTGGCTGGGACGCGGAGGGTGTGTTGGAAGGGGGGGGGTGGAAGCAAGGAGTCAGGTGAAGAAGCTGTTGAAATTCAGGTGGCCCACTGAGGAAGTGGCAGGTGGTGGTGACTCGGAGTATGGGGTGCGGCAATAGGGACGGAGAGCAGGGGGTGAACTGGGGGTAGAAGGACAAGACCTGGTCCCTCGATGTGGTGGAGAGGGAGGATGAGTGTCTCCTAGCTGGTCTCTGGCCCAGGTGCTGGGTGGGTGGAGGACCTCTCCTCTGAATGGAGGACAAAGCTGGAGGCTCGGGCTTGGGTAGAAGACGATGAGCATAAAAATAATCCTCCCGTGTGCACCCACGTTCCCAGCAGCACTATTCACAGCAGCCAAAAGGTGGGAGCAGCCAGGTATTCCCTGACGCATGAACGGATGAACAAAACGTGGTACATGCACACTGTGGCATAGTGTTCAGCCTTTGGATGGAGATTCCGGCACATGCGACAACACGATGGACATCGAGGGCATGGTGCTAAGTGAAATGAGCCAGACAGCCAAAGACAAACAGGGAACATTTCCACTTATGTGAGGTACCCGGAATAGCCAGACACCCAGAGCCACGGAGGGGAACGCGGTTGCCGGGGGCTGGGGGAGGGAGGAGTGGGGAGTTAGTGTCTAGTGGATACGGGGTCTCCGTTTTAATGGAAGATGAAGTTCCAGAGATGGGCGCCTGCCTGGTGGTGGCGGCACAAAAATAGGAATGTACTCAATGGCACTGAACCGTGCCCTTCAAATAGTTAAAATGTTATGATAATAATATACATTTTATGAAAAAGCTTGTTACAGTGACGTGCCCCAAGTGGCACAGCTAGCACGCCCGGCGCAGCCCTGACAGGCCCCTTGCACCCGTTAATCTGAGCGCCCCCTGCCACTGGCTCGTCCCTGGCTTCCCCCTGGGGACATTGCTGTGCCAGTCGGGGTCTATTCTCCCTCCCCTTCTCAGGGGAGGAGACTGTGCTTCGTAGGGTTGTCGTGAGCGTTAGGTGAGTTCACGCACCTTACAGGCCTGGCACAGAGTCAGCTCTCGTTTCCTCTCATGACGTGTGAGTACACCCCGCCTTTGGTGAAACCACACAGACCTGGACCAGAGCCCCCGCCCCAGGACTCGTAAGTGGTGCGTCTTTGG
Source organism: Cynopterus sphinx (assembly GCA_030015415.1). Taxonomy (NCBI): domain Eukaryota; kingdom Metazoa; phylum Chordata; class Mammalia; order Chiroptera; family Pteropodidae; genus Cynopterus; species Cynopterus sphinx. The sequence goes on along the minus strand of CM057385.1, from coordinate 120,821,742 downwards.
GAAAACTACCGAACCTGCCTGCGCGTCAGCTTCCACCTATGAAGAGGGGCTGATAAACCCTGCCCGGCAGGGATGGGGGCAGGACTAGATAGGATCCAGGTTCGAGGCCCCAGCAGTGCCTGGATGCCAGAGCCGTGGACACAGATCGCAGTTACGCAAGGCAAAGATGAACACCGTCGCGGGCCGGGTACGCTGAGGCAGAAACAGCACCTCCCTTCTGCCAGTGGAGGGGTCTGCAGGATTCTGAAGTCACACCTTCGCCCTGGCTTCAGTTCCTGTCCGCGTCTGGTGTGTTTGACGGCAGAGACCTAGTCGGCCAAGTCTAAGTGACGGTCACTGAGCCTGCTCTGGGCCTGGCCTCAAGCTGCTGTGGGAGAGTCAGAAAGGAGTCAGACAGGGGCAAAGAGCTGATGTCGGCCCAAGGAAGAGCCGAGGACACTCACGGTCCCAGCAAACTACACCGGCAGTTGGGAAACCTGGGCTCTTCGTGAGCCCCAAACCCACGTGCCAGGAACCCTTGGGCACGTCGCATCCGGTCTCCAGAGCTCAGGCCTTGTCTAAGCACAGAATGAGGGCCTGGAACTTGCACTTCTCTCTGATTGGAGCTATTTCCTTCCTCGGTGCATGGATTCCTTTGTCACTGTGTCTAGGCACAGTCTGCAGGGCATAGGACACGCGGGGGAAGTTGGACCAGTCACTCCTGGGCCATACACGCCTGGCCTTGGGAGCCTAGAGGTCACCAGGATGGGCTTGACCCCAAGGGATGCCGTGCCCCCAGCGGCAGACCGGTGAGGAAGGGGACACCGTTGGGGCCAAGCAGAGCCTGAGCCACGGAGACCTGGAGTAGGGACCTGGAGGCCAAGGCTGCCAGGATGAGGACTGAGGAAGCTCCGGGCTGAGTAGGAACCGGTCATGGCTCACTCCAGACCTCTGCTGTGGGCTGGGGCTGCCCAGGCCCCCCAGCCGTTTGAGCCTAGCGGGAGGAGGCTGTCTGGGAAGGCAGGCATATCCTGGGCTTCGGGTGGGAGCCCCTCTGCTCAGATCACACCTCTGCCCCGGGGAGAAAGGAGTGTGGGCAGCATTCGTGTGTTTACTCTCAAGGAGCTTCTGCTTGCAGGATCCTGAGGACTTTGCTTCTCCGGCCCATGTCCCCGCCTTCACCTGTGGGGCCTTAGGGAAAGCATCTCAGCTCCTTTCTAACTGCCCATCTGCCTTCTGGTTCCCTCTCCGTCTCATGCCAAGGCACGGTCTGCTCACTTCGCATGGGGCGCTGCGCCCGCGCTCTCTTGTCGGAGTCAGAATTGAGTCAAACCCAGCAAAGCCGGGTTCGGGTCCCCGGCGTCATTGGTATGTGCACCGGCAGAGCCTCTCCCAGTCAGATGCTCAGCAGCCAACCGAAGTCGATTAACGTGGGGAAGAGAAATTGCAGGTTATCATTCGACCGCTGCCGCCATCCATATGCATGAAGCCCCGGGACCTGACTCCCTTGCGGAATTAAACATCCCTTTTGGAGGGACCAGTTTCAGACACCTCGCTGCCTGCTGCCCTCGCCACCCCCGTAGCCGCTGCCCCACCAGCCAGAATCAGCGTCGCTTCAGGTCTGCAACCCGCGTGCTCTGCGTGCTCTTGAAGAGTGTGATGGGCTTCTGCCACTTAGGAAATGGGTCACATTTAGAAATATTCGGCTTCACTGAACATGTCATGCCCGCGTATAGGAAAAACATACTATTATCTCTAGAGCTTGCCTGAAACAACAGGCTCGTTCCGGAAACAGATGTTTTGTGAAACCCATCGTGACGGGCTCATCAGAGCTGGAGACGGGCCAGCACTCGGTTCCCAGCCTCGCAAGGACACGCACGTCCCTGCCGACTCCCCGTTTATCCCCGGCCTGAGCCCAGAGGATGCTCTCCCTGGGGCCCCTCCTTCTGGCTCTTGGGTTCTTTAGTTAAACATTTTCCAAGCCTAAGACCGGAGTCCCTGGGGAGACGTTTCTGAGATAATGACCCAGAAGACCTTGGTTTGGCTCAGCTGACTTGTATTGAGGGCCTACTGTGCACCAGGCACCACTCCCGTTGCTTTGGGTTACATTCTCTCACAGACACGCTCTGAGGTTCCCCATTTCAGAGATGAGGGGACTGAGGCCCTGTGTTGGTTTCCCAGGGGTGCTGGGCGGCTTAAAGCCGTGGAACCGGGTCCTCTCGCAGTCTGGAGACTGAAAGTCTGGAATCGGGGCGTCAGCAGGGGCCACGCTCCCTCCTCGGGGGTTCTGCTTGGAGAGACTCCATCCTTTCTGCCTCCAGCTTTTGGGGGCTCCAGGTTTATGGTCCATGGCAGCATCACTCCACCTCCGCCTCCGTCTTCACGGAGCCTCTTCTCTGTGGGTGTGTCTGTGTCAAATCTCCCTCTGCCTTTCAATGCTAAGGAGACCCGTCCCGAGGTTTAGGCCCCGCTCTAATCAGGATCATCTCATCTCCAGATCCTCAGCTTGGTTACATCTGCAAAGATGCGTGCCAAAGAAGGTTCCGTGGATGGATTCCGGGGGTGAGGGCTACCCTCGGACCACTGCACACCCCTAGCTGTATCTAACTGTTTCCCGGAGGACACACCGTGAGAAAGGGTCACAATGGGGAGCAGATGCCAGGCTGACTGACTGGCTCTGGGCTAAGACCCTCAGTCAGGTCCTCGCTCCCCAGACGCTGTGAGGCAGGTCCCACCATCGGTGCCGAGACACGAACTCGATGCCATGGTCCCCTGCTCTTAAGAAACCTGTGACTACGTGGGAAGGGGCTTTGTGAGCTGGTTATGAGTGAGAGCTCTTGATGTCCTTGGGCAAATTACGTCACCACTCTGCGTCTCCTAAGGAAAACGCCTCATATGGAAAACGGGACTCTTATTAAGAGCGATTGTGACCTCAGGGGTCCCGCAAGGAGGATCAAAATAGAGAACGTGCTTAGCTCACAGTCGGGCAATCAGCGAGGGCCCAGGCACCCGACCCCACAACCTCTGTGGTCACCCGCCCTGCTCACTGCTGCCGCCGGCTGGGACTCCCCAGAATCTTCGACTCAGAGCCTCGGAATGGAAAAGGGATGGTGGGGGACTTTTGTACGGGTCCCCAGAAGCCAGGGTGAGGAAGAGAGAGGAGCCAAAGCCAACTTCAGGGTTTGGAGCTTGGCTCGTCGGGAGGACGATGTGAAACGGTGGGAAGCGGTTTGTGGGGGGCCGGGGGGCAAATGGCATTCGACTTGGAGGCAAGTGGGACATCTGGGTGGATTTGACTGGCAGCCGTTAGACTTAGAAGGTGACCTTTAAAAGCTGTACAGAGCTCAGGCGTGACGGCGAGAACTGAACCCATTTGGCAAATTTAAGTGAGCCTTTTAGAGGGTAGAGGTCACACTAGGAAAGAGACAGCGGTGGCGTCGGTGCCCACTGGCTCGTGGTCACAGGCCTCGATCGGCTTGCCTGAAAAATGGGCGCAGTGCGTTTTGCTTCCCGAGCTGTTGCTCAGGCTGCATTAGACCGCGGATGGGAGATTTCTCCACAAGCTGGGCACTAAACCGTAGCAAGAGGCAGCTGGCATTGGCGCCAGCCACGTCTCCCCAAATGCTGAGCGTGGCAGCGGAAGCACGAGTGGCACGTTCTGTTCTCTCTCTCTGCGTCACGGCTGAGCAAGTAATAACGACTCACTCACGGGTTTGAACTGGCCTTTCCACGGCCTCTAAAGCTAGCCATAATCGTCAAAGGACTGTACAATAAAAACTGTAGTTTCTCCATGCCCCGGCGAGGGGGGGGGTACATTGGCCAGCGGTTTTTGTTCTTTGTGGAAACAGGTTCCATCGTGAGCCTCGTGGTTTATCCCTCCCCCGTCACCTCCCAAATGTCCCCCTTGCGCTCCGGCCTGTGCGTCTCACTGGACAGGGTAGGTTGGTCAGTCGTCGTTGCCATGACAACCGAGGCAGAGGCTAGCTCTGTGTTCGTGTCCCTCGAGGAGGGGGTAGCGAGTGCGTACGGCAGTCTCTAGACCCCAGTCTGTGCGTCTCCAAACCTCGGGGCGTCTAAGCTGTCTGTACTGAGAACCAACAGCACGTCTGGCATTCTTCAGCTTCCGTTACATTTGGTATTCCATTGAGTGCTCGCTCAAACCCTGCGCATCTGGTATTAATGTCATCACCACTGTGCAAACGAGGACCCTGATGCTCAGAGAGGTTAAGTGCCTTCCCCAAGGTCGCCCAGCTGGAAAGGGGCAGCGTTGGAGCTGAAATCCAGGCCTGCTGGGTGCATAATCCCTCCAACTCTGGCCACTCTGCCACCTTGCCTTAACCTTGTGCTTGAACTTATACAATCTCTCCAGAGGCCCGAGAGCCATCAGGGAGACATCATCTGAGAAACGTACCCTGATAACTAAACATTTAGTGCTTCTGTGAGAAACGCCGCTGCACACTGTCTGGATGTCTGCTTGGGGAATTGTGCAATGACAAGTGAAATTAAATACTTTAATGGATTTTGACAACAACTCTATGTTGGGGGAATTCAAATCACATCAAGAAAAAAGTTACACTTTCTCGTTGGACCTGACTGCTAATACGCATGCCTCATTTATTAGCCGCGTTTTAAAAAAAACCCAAGTTTGTTAGGACCAAAGTTCTTGGAGGCAAAGAATGTTCTAGACTGGAGGAGGCAGTGAAATCTTCCTGGAGGGGGCTGGGCTTGAGCCGACCTGACTTTTGAGGGAGGTGTTCAATACATACGTGTCCAGTGAATGATGACAGCTACCATTTCGTCAGCTCCCCAGCCAGGATGGTCTGTCACCTCTTGTGGTACGTCACCCGTTGAATCCCTTGGCCCATCTGTGAGGTAGAGTCCCTTGTCCATCTCCATTTTACAGAAGAAACATGGAGGCCGAGCAATAACACAGCTTCCCCAAGGCCATACAGTTAGAAAGGAGTGGACCAGGATGACTCTTCTTACTCTAAACGATTGTTGTTGTATTATTACTCTAAAAAATGGCTTTACGGGAACCTTAAACTGAAAAGGACACTCACCGGTCGCCCCGCCCCGTTTTCTTACCTTCGGGCAAAGTGACACCAAATTCTTCAGTTATTTCTCTTGAAGAATACTTTTCTCACACGGTCCTTTATCAGCCTGTCTTGGTCGTCATCACCTGTGAGACGTGGACTATACGATGAGGCGAGCAAAAATGGATTTAATTTTCGGCAGACTCCCGTCCTACAAGGAGAAGAAGCTCCAGACTTGAATGGCCATGATACGAGATCAGAAGATGACAGATCCCTCAGAGAGGTGTAAATGGAGTGCTGGGGGGAATCGGAAGACCGCTCCTGGATCAGGGAAGGTGTGTGGGCCGGCTCGCGTTCGGAGTGAGCTGCTGCGGATGAGCAGGACTCAGGCCTGGCTGCTGGCGAAGGGGTGAGCAGGACGCAGGCACCCCGGCCCAGGGACCTGCTGCATAAGCTCCTGGGCATGAGGGGATCTCGGGGTCATCTCTGTGTGGAGATGAGACCCCCCTGGGAGACTGAATAGGGCAGGAAACAGGTCAAGGACAGAGCCTTAGAGGACCACCTACCACTAAGGATCCTCAGAGGAAGAAGAGCGGGGAATGGACAAGCACTGGGAGAATGCATGGGCACCGAATGGGAGTTTCAGGAGGAGAGTTGGCCACCCGCGTCGGCCGCTATGAAGCAGCCGGACTGGAGAAAGATCGAGGCGGTCAGTGGCAATTAGGGGGCTCGTGGTAACCCTTGAGAGAGCAGTGCGTTTGGAACGGAAACCAGTGCGCTCATACTGAGGTCAGGAAGGGACCGGGCACACAGAGGGACGTTCTCTAGGTCACTCTCCCCCGGGCGGGGCTGTGATGGCAGTCTCCTAGTGGAGGGCCAGCAGAGAACCGCCAACCTCACTGCAAGCCTAGAGAGAACAGGGTCGTGAGGGCCAGGTGGCCATTACCACCTGAGGCATGTGACCTTGAGCACTGCGTTAAAGCTGACTTTAGCTTTGCTTGTCAAACAGCAGCCGTCACTTACCGAGTGCCTACCTCATGCCAGGCGTGGCTCTAAATGCTCTGCGGACATCAGCCCACTTAATTCTCACAGCAGTGCTGCGGCATCAGTAGAATTATAACCCCCATTAAACAGATCAACACACCCCAAGGCACGAGCAGGTTAAGATACTTCTTCCAACGTCCCCAGCTGGTTCGGGGCAGGGCCCGGATTCTAGCCGGGGCCTTCTGGTTCACTGAGCCTAGGGGGAATATCTCCATCTTAAGGTCTTGGTGTGGCTTCACCGGGATCAGTAATGTACTGGAGAGTCCCTGGCCCATAGGAGGGGCTCAGTAAAAGTCACTCTCCTGGCCCCCTGAAGATATGCCAGCGCACAGTCAGGGCAGCCTTGCCTGAGAGAGGTCTGTGGGATCGGCCTCACAGGCCTCACTCACCTTTGTGAAAAACAGAATGACACACACAAAGTTGCCTGGGAAAGTGGAATGCAAATACCATCAGCCCCTGGAATACGGTTGAGTGAAGACAATTTTACGTTCAACACCCGTACTGGGGTGATTGACCAGCTGGCCTCACTGGCACCCCGGGCAGGGGCACCCTCAAGGCAAAGCAGTGACAAGTGAATCTTACACAGCGAGCAGATTTCATCTAAAATCTCCGAGGGGGGAAGATCTTTGACAGGGGATATGCCTACTGAATGCCCGGATAAGGATTCGCTGGGTGCACGGTTTGACAAAAGAGAGTTCGGATTCCTGCAGAAAATGAGCCGGGTTCGGAAGAAATTGAACGCCAAGAAGAATTACAGTCTCGGCAAAAAATAACTCCTCTACACGGCTTTCCCGCCCTATTGTCTGCATTCACGCAGCCCTCCACTTTGGTGCAGAACTGTGTTTAAACACTAAAGTGCTTTGTGTGGCAGATAGGCGCTGAGTATGTAATTAAAAGGATCCCTTCATTAGCAGAACTAGACAATGAGCGCTTGAGTTGGCCTTCTCTGCTAATTTTGGGGGTTGTAAAACAGAGGCTAATACAACCACTGATTACAGTTGTCACACAGACGGTGCCTGGCGGTCGTCCTCCCAGGGATAGACAGGATCTCCCCAGTGACTAGGAGGGAAAAAGAGGAATAAAAGATTCATTCTGGTGACCAGAAGGGGTGGGGTCAGTAGGGTAAGGTTAGGACTGTGGCCTCTGGAGGCAGGCCCTGGGGTTCCCGTCCCAGCCTTGTCATGTAGGCAGGTGACTTAGCCTCTCCAAGCTCCAGTATCCTCCGGTGTAAACCCAACCTGACAATCGTGTCTCATCAATTGGATTGCCATAAGAACTCATCGAAACAATGACTGTATTCACTGTCAGCTATTTTGAGCACCTCCTATGTTCCAGGACTGGGTTGGGACGATAGATGTAATCATAAACGGGCGAGAGCGGTCCCTACCCTGGGCTTTCAGAAACAGGCCTCAGACAGTCGCACAGATGACCCTTTAGGTGCGATTATGATAAAGACTATGAAGAAAAAAATAATAATGATAATGATGATGGCGATGTACAAAGTCTGAAAAGTCATATAGAAAAGAGTGGTTAATTCCATCTCTCAAAGCCGCGGAAAGCTTTTTGGAAAAGGTGATTTGAAGGATGAGTGTTTCTCAAGTGGCTCGTCTGGGAGCGAGCACTTACAAAGGGAGGGAGCACGTGCACTGTGGGAGACAAGGCAGCCGAGGCAGGTCAGGCAGGCAGCGACGGGCCCATGCAGGCCCCACGCTCTCTGCTCGAGTGAGGCCCCGGTCCAGTGTGCCTTGGGCAGCCAGCGTGGCAAGGCCTGCCATTTGAAAAATCTTCCTCCGGGATCCAGTGAAAAGCCAAGTGCAAGCCCAATCATCCACGGAAAGACAGCAGCCAGCTACGCTGTTGGTTTAAAGAGAGACTCTGCCACCCTTTCAGGCAAGAAGTCTCCCCGCCTGCCTGTCAGAGTGACGGGAGGGAGTCCATCTCCTTCGGTGTCGGAGTTTGGGCCTCTCCGGGGCTTCAGCTCAACAGCATACAGTGTTGTTCTTTTCTTTTTCTTTTTTCCCTCTTTTTAAAAGGCTCTGGACAGGAAGCCAGGAGAACGGGGCCTGCCGTTGCCACCCCCTCTCACTCGATGCCTCGCCTCAAGGGAGCCACTTTGCCTCAACTTCCCCCTAAAGGGATGTGGGATGAGACGACCGCTAGTCCCCCTTCCAAGTGTGCAGAGTAACGTTTTCTTTCGGTGGGGCGAGGCGATTCGTTTGTGACGTTATTTTGCGCATGATTTTGTGACATCAGGAACCCTCAGTAGAGAACCAGGCTATCAGGTTAGGGGCAGGTCCCCATGGAGGCTCAAGAAAATGAGACTCAGATGGGGGATTTATTTAGGTTGGGACAAGCGGCAGGTTCCGTGTGACCCTGGGCAGCCTGCTGTGGGACTCCCCAGGCTGAGGCTTGGGAGGAGCAGGAGGACCGTCTGGTGTCTAGTTGCATGGGTTGGGGGTGGGGCAGAATGTCAGAAAGTAGTTAAAGAAACCCCATATTCTGCCGCGTTCCCAGAGGCACGCGCCGACCTTTCTCCTTGAGGCTGGAGACCAGACAGCGAGCCTCTCGAGACGATGGCACCTGGGAGGTAAAGATGTTGGTGATTATAATCCAAGTGGCTAACAGGTACTGAGGGGCCGCGCTAAGCACCACGCATCCATTTTCTCTGTCACTACATCAGTTCTAAAGGTCAAGTCCCATTCTTATTCCCATTTTATGTAAGTGGAAACTGAAGCGTTGAGGTTATCTGACTTGCCTGAGGTCACCCGGCGCCAGAGCACAGAGCTGGGATTCCAACAGTGCCTGGGTCTACCCCCCAGAGCCCCTGCGGGGACCACCAGGCAGGGGCCCCGTGGGGCAACGCTGCCAGGCAGCACCCCTCCCTGGCCTGTGTGACTGCATTTCACTGGCGAAATGCCAGTGCTGTGAGACAAAGAAAGCAAAGGGGACAGTGGCGAGGACACTGGCTCCGTGCAGAGAGGCAGAGCAGGGAGGCCTGTTAGGGGGGCAGTGGATCGGGACGTCTTTGTAAAATGAGCTGTCAGTCCCTTCATCTGGAAAATGAGAGGGCTGGGCCCGTGACCCCAAAAGGCCCTTCCAGCTCTGCAGTAGCATGAGTTCCGGGGCTGCGGAAACGGGGACATTCAACTAAGTCCTCGCGCTTGTCCTTTTGTTAACTCGTTGCCTGGTCCCGCGGGAAGGTGCTGGCCACTCCGGGCATTCACGCCGAGCAGGGACAGGGCCCTAGCCTGCTGCCATTGCCATCAGACCCCTGTTCATTCACACACGTGGCAGGAGTTTGTGTCAGTGATTGGCGTGAGCCCGTAAATAGGGGTTGAATTGTTTGGCAATCAAAGCGGAACAGGCCCACCCCGATAAGTGCTGGTCCCTCCCAGGCTGTCTCATTTACAAGCCGCCCCACTCCCCCACCCCAGGCAGATTCATCTGGATGCTTCCTAAATAAAGGCTGTGTTTTTGGTCCTAAACAAGGCAAGAGGTGTGTGCTAGGCCCAGTCTAGGTGCCTCCCGGCTACACTTCCTCGTAAGTCTCATACCCCAAAAGCAAGAAATTTCTGTCCATTATAAGGGAGGAGAAAATGAGTTCAGAGGAAGTGCCTGGGCTTTGGGTTCAAACAGACCCGGGTTCAAATCCGCACTTTCATCCTTTTAATAGCTGAGTGACCTTTGGAAACTAGGTTAACCTCTCTGAAGCTAAGTTTTCTCATCAGTAAATCGGGGCCACTTACAGTAGTTAATTCGAAGGACCATTGCCAGGGGCACATGAGATGTGACAGGTGACCCTACCGGACCCTCAGATGCTCTGTGCCTGATCACTCCCGCGAATGGAGCAGCGTCGTACAGCGGACGACGGGATCCGCAGCCTAACGGCTTGTATCTCCGTGCCTTGGTTTCCTCATCTGTAAGATGGGAGCAATGTGAGGTGACCGAGTGAGGCAGAAGAGGCCCAGCGAGTGTTCAGAGCCCCACGGCATGAAGGGGAGCAGGTGGGAACAGACCAAACGTGGGTGTAGGTCGTATAGGGACTTGAACATCAGACCAAGCTCCGTCATCCAGTCCCTTTCTTCATGAGTTTGGAAACACACGTCTCACCCGTTTTTGTCGTCCATCCGCATCCCTTCCAGTAGCACAGCCTTGCCATCAAGCCAGTGCGGCCTCTGTGATGGCAGACATTTGTCAAGTGGCAGAGACGGTCGTCATGTTTATTTTTAGTGACTTCTTCCTCCAACTCTTTAGATTAGCCGCTGAGCTCATTTAAGGGACTGGGGCACACAGCGAGCAGTATCTCTAGGGATGCCAGTGTGCATTTGAAGTCCCCAAGTGACTAGGGGTCAGGTCTTGGCCAGATGAGGGGGAAGGAGGCCTGTGGACCCCCCTTTGCCAGCGCAGCACCACTGCCCTCGCCCCAGGCTCTCCTGCCAAACTCCAGGATTTCCCGACCAGGAGCCAGGGCGTTTGCTCCCTTTCTGTCCCCCACATCAAGCAGCTGCCAAATTTATCTTTTATCTGGACTTGGGCCTGCATCAGAACCACTGCAGGCTTCCTAACACGGGTTGCCCAGCTCTGAGTCCATGGCTCGGGGGCCAGGCCAAGAACTTGCACTTCTAACAAGTTCTCGGGTGATGCTGCTGGTCCAGGCACCACGCTTTCAGAGTCGTGGACCGAGAGCGTTCCGGTGGCTTCCTAAATTCAGCCGCTCCCCCACCTCGATTCAGAATACCTACCACTGGCAGGGTCATTCATCCTCACTGCACCTCTGATTTTCCCACCCCTCCCCTCCCAAGTCCACACATTCATCCCACCCCCGACACCACCTAATCCCAGCACCTTTGTCTGACGTTCAAGATCCTATAAGGCCCGGGCTTCCTGGTCGTGTTCCTACCTGTCTCCCTCCAGGCGTACTGCCACGACCCAGCAAACCTGCTCCTTCCGTGGGCTCTGGGTCCCCCCTCTGGACGCTCACCTGGCCGCTTCTGCCCCCCTCAGTCTTTGTTACGGATGGGTCATCTCGTCCCCCATTCGGTCACCTGCTTCTGCCTCAGGTTCCTAACCTGTAAAATGGGACTAGTTTTCACCTACCTCCTAGAACTGTTATGAGGAACAAATGAAATAAATAATATGACATACATGTAGCAGGTCCCCACTAAATAGTGGTGATTTTTAGCAGGAGGCTTTCCAGGCACAATAAAGGTCGGTGGCTTTTCACAAGCGTTTTAATAAAAAGGAATTCCATTTTATTTGAAAAAATGATCATAGATAAAACAGTCCGGGATTCTTTCCCCTCTCAAGGGTTTACCAAATTCAATTTTAAAAAATTACCCAAAGGACTAGTCAGCTTGATTTATATTTTCTTTACCAGTCACTTTTATTTCGTAAGCCAGCCCGGCATTTCCATTAACATGTGATTAAGTAAAAAACAGGATTTCACAGTATTTGTGATAACTTGGACCCCAGTGTGATAATCGGAATTATCTCGAGCAAAGACATCGTCACTCGTGGTTTTATTTCCTCTTACGTATCAGCTATGCCTTTACTGCCTTCTTCCAGTTGAGTAAAACCACTTCCCCCCGAATCTGTGGTTTTGAGTCCATGAAATGACATCTGTGGGAGGCGCTTTTCATCTTGAGATTCTTAATTGGGATTCAGGAAGGAAGGGAAGTGGTAGTCACCCAGTCAGTGCAGCAACCCTTGAAAGAAAAGGGCAGGGCTGTCACACAGAAGTCCCATTCTGTGCGCTCTGGGGTCCGGACGAGATGCAGGCTGTGGACACTGGAAGGGGACACCGCGGACGTCCCAGTCTGAGAGGTCCCCTGGAGGCGGTGGGTCGCCATCGCTTAGCCTGGCACAACCCAAGCCCAGGCCACCACCCTGGACATTCTGCTGGTTAAACGACCCGTTGGTGCTAATGTCCCTATCGTCCTGGGATTCAGATTTCCTCTCCAAAATGACATCATTGCGAAAACGTTCTGGAACCAGAGGTTTGACAACACTGCGAATGTACTAACTGCCCCTGAATTATACACCTCAAAATGGTGAAAATGGTGAATTTATGGTACGTACATTAGACCATAGTAGAAGAAAGCGGATGGCATCATCGGGCAGAGTGATCTCCGAGGCTGCCTCCGGGTGTCACGTGTTGCTTCTGGGAAGAGAGCACATCATGCAGGGGCCTGATCGCCAGACTCTGTTTTGTCAGAGACGGGCGATGAGGACGCCCCGTGTCCCAGCGAGGGGGAACGGCTCATGGCTTGACGGTTCCGGCACAGTGCAGAACATTACCTGTCCGTGAGACATGACGCTCAAGAAAACAAACTCAGTGCCGTGGGAAGAGGCTTGCCACATAACGTCAAGTGTGGGAAGAAGGATTTTAACTGCCATGCAATACGATCCTAACTTTGTCGATAAACCAGAACGTCGCTAGTGTTCACCCCTGAGTCGTGGGGTTACAAATGGCTCCGATTCCTTTATGCATTTCTCAAGCTGTCCACAAAGAGCCTGAACTGCTATCAGACTCTTTAAAAAGCTGTTTAAAACGAACAGTAAGCGGTGGTGCTTCAGGCCGTGCATCATGACAAACGTACCTGACCCCCCACCACCCAGAGTGTCATGGCTGGCAGAGTGGAGAGAGAGCTGGTTAGGAGGACACCTTTATCATTCCGGGTCAGCCAGGGCACGGGGGTGCTCCGCCCTGCGGTGCCTCAGTTTCCCCATGCAGAACAGGGGTGTAATAATAACAGTCGACTCCGCCGGGGTATGGGAAGTGCAGACAAGATAATGAAAAGGGGACGGTTCTGCTGATTGAAGGGTCCTCCGAGCTGTCGTCGTCGTCATGAAGTGTATCCACGGTGCGCATTTCCAAATCTTCCCTTTAACAAAAACTTAACGAGTGCTTATAAAGTCGCTGATTGCCACTTATCCAGTAATTTAAGAGCTAATTTCCAGTAACAGTGCTGCTTTCCCCCCCGCCCCTCCTCCTTCTTCCTCGAACCTTAATGGGAAAACATTTCATCTCATCGGAAAAAGCAACCACCTGACTTTTATTTACTGGCTCCAGTTGAAGGAGACGGTGAGGAAGCCGCAGCACCCACCCCCCCGCCCCCGTCCCCAGGAGCGTGGCCCTCTCCCGAGGAATCGGGCCGCTCCTCCAGAACCGTCTGCCCTGCTGAACTTTAAAGTCCTGGTTCTGGTCTCTGCTCCGGTTGTGCCGTCCGCCTGTCCTTGCTTTGAGACCAATGTCAAGACCGCCTTAGTAGGAACCGTGAACAGAACTTAGAGGACCTCCTGTTCACACAAAGGGCTTCTCTTGTTTAGAGGCTGGCTCCTGGGACCGGTGGGGAGAGGAGAGCATTTCAGCGGGGCTGCCGAGCACCCCTTTCTCATTTAAAAGAGCTTACGGGGTACAGAGTGCCATGACCTTGATCTTTTATTTGAAGCTTACTTTGCTATGAAAAGCAAACCTTCCCAATTCAACAAATCAATGAAACACTCCCCACGCACCCCGTATGTGGCAGGTCCTATAGAAGCAGAATTGAGAAAGATGTGGTCCTTGCCTTCAAGGAGCTCACAAAATAGAGGGATTGGCGTCTAAACACATGCGGTACAGCTTGACGAGGGAACAAAGAAGCAAGTCCCAGGAAGAGGACATGAACAGGAGTGGGACGTGGAAGAGCCATCAGCAAGGTCAAGGGACATCTGAGCTGGTGCCGAAAGTGGCACAGAAGTATGTCAGGCGGCCGGGGCCAGGGGAAGGTCTTAAAGGCAGAGGGAAGTCGATACGGAGACACCAGCGTGGTCCAACCTGGTACTGACGGCGTGATCGAAAGCGGGAGCGCCGAGGACCAGGCCATTTAATAAAGAAAAGAGTCGAAAATGGCCTTGGTATTGGGCTCAGCACTGTTGGTTAGTGGTATCTACCGTCCTGTATCGTGTAGGCTCCCGGGAGTCGCCGAAGAGCTGTAGCGAGTGGGTGACCCAACCAGCAAAAGGGGTGCCTCGGCTGCCAGTGTGCAGGGTGGATCCAGGGATGGCGAAGGCTGGAGGCAGGAGGTCCTGTTGCTACAGTCGGGCAAGAACCAACAAGGCCCAGGGAGGGAGAGAGTGGAGTTTCGGGGAAGACTAAGGAGGTAGGACTGGCTGTGGAGGGAGAGGAGGCCCTGGCGTTTCTTCTGGTGCCTCCCACCCGACGACTGGTGGTGACGTCCGAGGAGCCAGGGAATGGGGGCAGGGGGTGAGGGGGAGCAGTCATTTCAGCTGGAGGTGCCCGCGGACCATTCTGAAGGCCGGCAAGGGTAGTCAGATGTGTGGGTATGGAGGTGAGAAGCGTATTCCAGGACGGAGGTGGAATGTTCAGAGCTATGAACCTCCTTGAATAATTTCAGAATAATTTCAGAATAAAATATCCAGACTAAGGAATCACAACACTATAATAATCATTTTTTTTTTTTTGTATGAGGTCCAAATAAGAAAATAGCTAAGCCAGAAGACGTCATCGTGCCTACCTCTAGAATTGGATAACTGATAGATCTTTGCGAATTGTTCATTGAACTGTGCCTATGGCTCCTTGCCAGGCCTCAATGAGATTTTTATATTTCTTAATTCTTCCATTATTACCCATAAGTGGGAGTTTGAAATCAAACCCAGACTGCTCCATAGTGGAGTATTCACTCGAATCACGCGTACAGCAAAGGAAACGGTCCCTACAGGGAAAGCAGGAGGGCAGAGCGGAGGAAATACGCGTTTCCAGCCCCGGCTGTGTCCTGGGGTCGGGTCCTGGTTTGGGCCTGCACCAGCTGTGTGAGCCTGAGCAGGTCACTCTTCTGAGGTCCGTTTTCTGGTTCGGACTGTAAAAGTACTGACCGTAGCCACCTCCTGGGGTTGCTATAAATCTAGAGGAGAAGAGGATATGCGAGAGGAAGTACTCTCTCTGCAGTAAAGCCCACTCCAGATGTTGGCTCCATCATCAATCCCTTGTGTCCTCCAGGTCTCAGCAGCCTGAGAAGCCGTCAGCCGCAAAGGAAGACCCTGACAGCGAGCCGGCCATCACCTCGGGCAGCAACCCCTATTCCGAAGCCCACCTGCCCTCCATCTGCCTCAAGCAGGTGTTCCCCAAGTATGCAAAGCAGTTCAACTACCTGCGCCTGGTGGACAGGATGGCGAATTTGTTTATCCGGTTCCTGGGAATCAAGGGGTCCACGAAGCTGGGGCCAACAGGCTTTCGTACCTTCATAAGGTCAGTGGGACCCAGTCCCCTCCGGCTGGGGCTTCGGGCAGGGTGGAGGCCAGCACATCTGGATGGTGGGATCTGCCTGACTGCTCCTGGGAGGGAGTCTGTGGTGCTGGGTCACTGTCCCCTCTGGGGTTGGATTGGCCCAGTGCCTGGCGCTGGGCCTGGCCCATAGCAGACTCGTATTTGTTGAAGGAATTAATGAATGTAACCGAGGTGACAGCATTCGCAACCTTAAGCTATGGTTTAAAAAAAAAAAATTCTGCGCTACCTTGAACTAGGTCCTTAAACCACATATAAATAATTGCCCCTTGGACCCTGTGCTTCTCAAGCTGATGTTCTCCCAGAGGCGCATGGCCGTGTGCCGAGCGTCCAGGAAGCCACAACAGAGAAGCAGGGCACCTCTCTCCAAAATGTCACTTTCAGGAGAGAAAAGTTAAATAATTCGGCTGATAAATAATTTACTACGCTTGCTCTACTATAAAAATAACATGGTTATGCTATAGAGTATAATGCAAAATTTGCATGATTTTTAAGATAAAACATGAGGTTTGTGCTGCACCCTAGAAAATAAGCCATTGCCACGTAGTCTCCGAGATTATTCGTTAATTTGCCTCCACCCTCTGGGACACTTTGGGACAACACGGGAGCACTTGCTAGTTGTGTCACCCTTGGGTAAGTTAATGACCGTCTCTGAACCTCAGTGACCCTATAAAATGGGGGTGAAGCTGCCTCTACCCCAGGACGGTGTGTCCGATGCTTCAGAGAAGCTACCTACCAGCATTTGATGTTGCTGGTTTTTTTCTCATCGGCAATTTTAGTTTTTCTACCTTGCACCTCAAAGTCACACTCTTCCTGCTTTTATTCACTAAAGCAAATAATTAGAAGTCTTGAACCAGAAACCGCTTTTGCCATCAGCTTCTCTCTAAACGACTTTGATAAATTCTAACTCTAGCTCTCTGATATTCCTGGCAGGGTGGCGAACAGGAGCATCAACAGGAATTGCTGCCATTTCAGTACCCCCAAGCTAGCGTTCGCACACCGATTCAGAGAAGGCCTTGGCGTCGGTTCCAGCTGGGTGGGAAAGCCCGGCGGACAGAGCGCAGGCTCTGGGTGGGGCCTGGCTTCACAGCCAAGCACATCACGTCATAGCTGGGCGGCTTTGGCCACGTCCCTTGTCCTCCCTGAGTCTCAGTTCTCTCATCTGTCAAATGGGAGTCATCTCTCCTGCCTTGCAGGGCTGCTAGGAGGCCGGGATGTAATGTGTCATCGAGCACCTGGCCCGGCGCCTAGTGCCCCGGAGCTGTGTGTTAAACGGGAGTCTTGTGATTATGATTTCCATCAGGCAGTGGACATTTCCAAGACAGTCCACAGGCATGTGTTGCTATTTCCCTGAGAATAGCACCTACCGTGATTCTCACTCACTCAGGAACTGTGTTTGTTGTGTAGTCAGAGATGGCTGCCTGCAAGCGGTTTAAACCAGGCAGTTAGTTTTCTCTCGGTCTTGCAGCAGCGGTCTTAGGGCTGGTTAATGACGCCACGTGGTGATCAGCACCCCGCTTTCTGTCTTTCTGCTCGTCCATCCTAAGCACGTGCTTCCGGCTTCAGAACTGCCTTGTGGTCACAAGACGGCTGCTCAAAATCCAGCCGTCGTGGTCGGGTTCCAGGCAAGAGGGAAGAAGGGAGGAAGAGCAAAAAGCCTCTGCCAAATGAGTCAGGCTCCTTTAGAAAGCTTTCCAGACGCTGTATGCAGTGGCTTCCACCTCCACCTTCCTGGCCACTTCCATCTGCACGGGCAGCTGGGAAATAGACTTTGTCTGAGTATATACTACTGTCCCGACACAGTGAAGGGGAGGAGAAGGGGAACAGATAGGTAGCCATTCTCTACCCCTTTGTGATTACGGGGCCCAGGGACATAGGGAACCAGCTCAGTGACAGAGGCCCCGAGTCATGAGGACACTTGAGGTGCTGCGGAAGCGTGCAGGGACCCAGGGAAATGGTGGGGGTCAGCAGTGTCCTCTCAGCATGACACGCCCAGGGGTTCAGACCTTCCGGGGCAAAGGCAGGAGCCTTCTGGGCCCCCCCCAGCCCCCCGCACTGTTGCACAGCAGAGTCCACTCAGGACCTGTGAGAGTGAGGATGGCTGGGCTTGATGTGGACAGCAGCCTGAGTGCTTCAGGGGACCTTGGCCTTGGGATGTCTGACCCCCGGAGAAAAAGACCTGCCTGGTTTGACTTTTCCTGAGCACCTGGTAGCCATAGGACAATCAGAGATAAATAAGGGAATCCCACCTGCCCTCAGGGAACTCTCGGTCTAACAGACAGCACACAGGCTGAACAGATAATTAAAGGCAACCCCTTGGCAGAGTCGTACAGTGGTGGCCTCAGGAGTCCCCAGGGGCCTACGTTGAGAGGTCGCTTTGTCCGCCTGGTGGAATCTAGGCAGGCCCCAGGGAGGAGGCAGGGATTGGACTGTTATGAGCAGTGGTTTGCCTGGCAGTAAAGGGCTCCGTGCTCCAGGCCATGGGGAGAACCTGAGAGCGACTCCCATGGGTGGCTCATGTTTAGAAGTCAGAAAAGGCTAAACTTATGGTGGAAACTGAAACGCTTCCTTTTCATTCCTAATAAAATTCTACTAAACTGTAAGAGAGAAGGGGAGATTAGAAAAACTAGTGTACCATAAGAATCACAATCTCACTTGCCTCCGGGGGCAGGCAGGAAGCAAACACAAGGGCGATGGGCTGAATCTGGAAGGATGGGGGCGAGTTGGGGGTGCGGGGGGGCTTGACAGCCTGCTGGGCTAGCAGCACCAGAGCTTTTGGTTTCTCAAGAGAAACTAAAAATGCTGATTTTCATATAAAATCGTAATACATGTATATGGATATTAGTCATTCGGAAAATAATTTTAAACCCTGCGTGGTTCAGTCGAAGAGTGACTCCCCGTAGAGACCACCAGTGTGTGACCTCCAAGGTGCACTTTAACGGGGCTGCCACGTTCACATGCGATCCTGCAAAGAAAACAGAATTGGGGCTGGTTCTAGCAAAGATGCCTCAAATGCCCTCCAACTGGACCTGGATGATGTCCAAACTAATGCTGAGGACCTGTCTCTCCGTAATCAGCGTCATGCTTTTCCGTCTCTCTGTTCTCTATAGTTAAGGACACTTGCATGAGAAACCGATTTTGTGATGTGAGAGACTATTATTAGGTCCTGCGCCTGTCGTTTCCGACCTGTGGCCAGGTTCTTAGTGGGAGCGACGGGGACCGTGAGAAGGGGCACAACGTCTTCAGGTGGGGAAGAGGCAGCCGAGCGGTCAGACTCAGACCACAAGGCTCCCGCGTCCCTCCACGCCCACCCGGCGACTGACCTGAGTAATTAAGGATGCAGGAAGAAATGAGGACAACGTCGCACAACCGTTAATAGATTTTTTTTTCCCCTTTTTAAAACGCACCGAGAGATCCCCAGCAGCAACTCCGTCGTAAAAGGCGACACCCTCTGCTTTCAGGTTTATCTGAGCCCGTTCCGCCTTGCCAGCTAAATGTAGCAGCACGCGTTTCCTCTTGCTAACAACTACTCTCTGTCTCCTTTGCACTTCGGTTTAAATTTTGCTTCGTTGTGAATCAATGATATTTATTCTGCGCGTTAAATCCAACCGAGCGTCCTTCTCGGGAGCACCGCAAAGGAGGCGTGTGTGCCGGCTGGATAGGTGTTCCTTTCAGCGCTCCCACGCCCATGGCAGCAGAGGTTGAACTTGGCTTTCCTCTCTACTGCCCACTCTTTCCCTCCGACTTCCTTGAAGAGACCTGGAGGGAACGACACAATGAGTATTCCGAGCGCATTTGTTTTCAGCGGCCATCTCTCATTCTGCGCTGCATAGATCAGCAGTTTTAGGAGTGAATTATGCTAATGCCAGCCTGGCCATAGCCTACTTTTCTCTTCCACCAAGAAATGAGAAATAACGAACTGTTGTTCTCCTGTCTAGTTGTCTAGCCTTAACCAGCTTTTCGTGTCGTTTCCTCGGGAGACACCTAATAATAGTAGGACATATTACCGGGAATTAAGTGCCTCTTTTTGTCTGTCTTTTTGAAAATGATTCTATCATAATAATTGCCGAGGTGCGGCGACTTCCCTGTCTCAGAAGCGGAGATGATCTGATTCTTCGGTTTGACAGCTTTCTCTAAGGGAAACGCGTTTTTGTTATTTTCCAGAACACTGGATTGCTAATTTGGGAGGCATCCCCTGTAATCCACTAAGAACACGTTCTCCGAGTGTCTCCTGCATCAGGATTCGACATCGATCTGAGCACGCTGCATTTGCCATCTCTGTAGCCTGAGATTTTAAACGGTGTTGCCAGAACCAGGTTCATTTCTAGGAAACGGGGGCAGCTTCTCCACACCCTGAGCATTTTTGCTCCACGCAAGGCCATCCCACTCGGAGGTCCCTGCCCAGCCCCTTTGTGGCTTCTTGTCTTGGTCTCCTTTTAAATTAGAGAATGGTTTTCCATTTTTTCCCCCCTTCTACTCTCTTTTCTCATAAGGAGATATTAACATGCTTCATGATCGGTAGCTGCGGGGGGAGGTTATTCTCTGAGGAGGAACATGGTGAGTTAGAATGTTCTGGAATGGAAGGATCCAAGGGGCCTTGACCTCCCCTCTGTCATTAACCCCCTGGTGACTTGGAAAATTCCCCTCTTCTGGGACGATCTCTATCCAGCAATATTGTGAGTCTATGCCCAGGATACCAGCAGCCCTTCGAATACGTACATTACAAACTGGAGTTGTCTTTTTCTCCCCTTAGATGTTTAGACAGTGGTTTGGATTTTTTTTTAAAAAAAACAAATATTGACCACTTGTTAGCTTTCACCTTATAGACACCTATCAGGGAAAAAAATAAGCTCCTTTTCTGCTCAGAGAAGGATGAACACAAAAGAAATGCTATCAACAGAGTTTTACGGAGTGGAAAAATTGGTGTCTAAATTTTCCATGAAATGTCAGCCGTTGCTGAGAGAAAATGGGGAAATGTTTCTATACTTGGGATCCTAATGAACTTGAGTGATTTATAATTCTCTCCCATCCTATGTGCCCAAATTCCTTTGATTCTGAAAAACAAACAAACAAACCGTTTCTTCAGATTGGCTCTACATCACGGAGGGAGGCTGGGAGCTGTCATCTGCCACTTCTCCTTACGGTCCTGGCCCGGAGCTAGTCCTGAAAATAGCTGCGTGTGGCGAACAGCCTTGTTCTCGTTTTACGAATACGGACATTTAGATTCAGAGAGTTTCAGTGGCTTGCTCAAGGTCACACAGCCAAGTCCAGATTCAAACTCACGTGCTCAAATGGACCCCTCGGCTCATTTTTCTTCCATGTACGTTTCTGGCCTGTCCTTCTTGGGGATTCTCCTGGCTTCTCGTGCTACCATATTTCTTGGACTTCTCTTCTACTGAAGAACTCACGCTTCCACCCGTTAGTCATTTGAAGGACTGCAACCCAGAACATAAGGAGAAACCTGTCTCGATGATCAAGAGCTACTAGGTTTCACATTTTTATCCCAGACTCTGAGATCACTTCTACCTTCCAAGGATGGTACCCGAGACTGATTCAGCTCTGGATCACATTCACGGCCCCAGGTGCCACCGACATGGAGTGGACACAAAATAAACCCTGTGTCGAGTGGATGGATGGATGGGTGGGTGGGTGGATGGATGGATGGATGGGTGGATGGATGGGTGGATGGTTGGGTGGGTGGATGAATGGATGAATGGATGGATGGATGGATGGATGGATGGATGGATGGATGGATGGATGGATGGTTGGGTGGGTGGATGGATGGGTGGATGGATGGGTGGATGGATGGATGGGTGGGTGGATGGATGGATGGATGGATGGATGGATGGATGGGTGCGTGGATGGATGGGTGGATGGATTGGTGGGTGGATGTATGGGTGGATGGATGGGTGGGTGGTTGGATGGGTGGATGGATGGACGGATGGACGAACGGACAAACGGACAAATGGACGGATGGATGAAAAGTCATTCTAAAGTTTCGACCCCGGGGGTCATTCCCTGTTTGGGTCAGTTGAAAATGTTTGGTGACTACGGGGACAAACCTGGGAGAACCTGTCTCCTGTCGTCTTGCCCAGCCTTACATTCCAGAGCTTCCCACAGACTGTCTGGGTTCCGTGATGGCCCCGCCTGAGACTGTGCCTTGAATCCTGGGTTCTCCCTGTGGCCCTGGGCTGGGCCACCTCCCCCCTTCTCCCCAAAGCTCCCAAGTCCACTACTCTATCCTCCAGGGAAGGCCTGGAAGTGAATCCCAGCTGTGTGACCTCGGGCAAGTCGTGTCCCTTCTCGTATCTCGGCTGACCACGTCACTGAAATGGGACTAAGAATACCTCCCTCGCAGGATGGTTATAGAGATCCAGGGAGCTAATGGGCGGGAAAGGGCCTGGCATGCAGATGGTGCCCCCGAAATGCCTGCAGAATCAAAATCCTTTCAAAGCATTTCCTGTCTGCCGCAGCCCGCGTGGGTCCCTCCTTCCCGTCCCTGTGGCAGATGTTGCAATCAACTGTGCTTGCAGGCGTCGTGAGGGAGGATGAGTTTCCTTGGAAAAGGGATAAACGGAGAATTCTCTTTGGTAAATTACGGCTCCCGCTTAAGGCTTGACACTTCTATTTTCCACCTGTCAGGAAAAAGTAACTGTCGACCAGTGGTCAGTTCGGTTTCCCGTTTTATACTCTGTGAACCCCCAGAGCAAGCCGGCAGAGCCCCTGTCCCGTGGGGGAGCAGGCAGTCGAGGGGGTACTGCCATGATCGTTAGAAAAAGCCACGACCGTCCCCAAGGAAGCATTGGAAAGGAGCGGTGCAGGTTGTGCAAATACCTCAGGAGAGGCTGGAGCAACACCTGGCAGACCCCAATAGAGATAGCCATCTTGGTGACAGGGGACGGGCAAAGCGCCGCGTCCACTGACACGTTGTCACCGGGGCTCAGTAACTGTGTGTTGACGTCTGCCACAGTGACTTGTGACTGAAATACAGAGCAGGAGGCTGGGAGGAAGCACAGTGTGAGTTGATGGCTTGAGAAACATGGAAAGAAAGGAAGGAGCAGGGAGCGAGGGAGGGAGAGTAAGGAGCACCGGCCTCGTCCCGGCAGCGTGCGGGGCGCTCTCCCAGCCACCCTCGTTAGAGGGGAGCTTGGGTGTCGAGAGGGGCCTCTGGGATGCCCAGATCCTGCTCGCTCGCCAATCAACCCCTGGCCTGGCGGGTTCCTAAGGGAGCCGCTTACACAGGGGATGATGACAGATGGGAAATCAAAGAACCACTTTGGCGTCAGCTGGGGTGATGGATTGCGGACGCGTTTGGAAAATCGAAAGCTACAGTAAATGTAGTCCAGCCAGATGGACAGCTGGCCCAGAGGTCTGGCTTTCGGGATGTTCAGGGCGAGTCCAGCCTGTGTTAGGACCCACGTCCCAGCACAGTCGCGGTGCTCAGGAGGGGGATGCCCCCCGACAAGCCCAGGGCTGCCTCCAGTCTGAACCCAGCCCGAACCCTCGTGCCAGGCACCGGCTGGCGAGCCGCGTTTCTCCAGAATGGACTGGGCCCCGTGCTGAAAGGCCCGCCTCAGGCAGCCTCTGATGGGGCTAAGGTGGTTCTGGTTGCTCAAAGAGGAAAAGAAAAAATGGGAGAGACAGCGGGAAAGGACGACAATTGTGGGGCCAACCAGATGCCAGGCATCCTGCTGCGTCCTCATCTCGTCTTCACAGCAGCCATGTGGGCGGGTATTGTTGTCTTCATTTAGAGACCAGCAGAGAAAGGCTCGGGGCGGTTTAACTAAATGGCCCACAGTCACAGGATTTCAGTCCTGGTCCATTCAGCGCCGGTCTGTCCATGATCCGAATGCCCAAATCATGCTCTTCTCCGTGTGCCAGCCTGCCGCCCTACATTTCCAGACCAAAAATAACAACAGTCATAATAACCATAAAAATGGAAGGGATTCTAAACACCCCCCTGTGACCGGACAGGGACCACCTCTGCTGACACCAGACTGAAAACCTAAACCAGGGGGGCTTCCAGAGAGCCAAGCCCCCCTTCCCCACCCCTGGTTTCCAGATGACTCCCCTAAAGTCAGGAAAGAGCCTCGAGGGGACTCCCCAAGGATGCTGCCCCGGCCCGCAAAGGGGCGTGGGCCTGCCTGTGCCATTCTGCTCCGGGAATCTGGGGCTCATGGTGGCTGACTCGGGGCCTCTGTAACATCTTCAGGTGACGGCTTAGAGGGGCAAGGTGCAGAGGTCTCGAGCCCCTGTCTGCGGATTTGGCCCCGGGAACCCCGGTGTGCGTCTCCAGTGGGGGATCACTTCTGGACCGTGGTGGTGTCTTCCACCTGCACCGGTGACGGTGCTGTTATCACTGGGCCATCTGAGGGCGCCGCTGTCGGCCTCCTGGACACTGGGGAGGAGGGAGCGCAGCCCTGCAGGTCCAGCTTCCCTCCTCCTCCCAGAGACGGATGGTGTGGAGGTGAAGGCGCACAGGGCGTGCTCGTGGGAGGTGGCGTGCCCGTTTTGGAGCGGGCAGACCCCACATTGCCTGGTGTGAGGACAGACCGACTGCCCGTTCTGTAGGTGAGGAAACAGGCCAGGAAGGGATAACAGTGTAACCAGGACCACGCGGGTCTAAGTGGCAGAGCCGGGTCCAGCTGAAAACTCGCCATCATGGGGATGTGGAGTCCAGCGTAGGGAATACAGTGAACAATATGGCAGTAACCACGTCCAGTGCCAGATGGGTGCTAGACTGATGGGGACGATCGTTTCGTAAATGATCTATGTGTCTCGCCACTGTGCTGTACCCCTGAAACTAACATAAAATGCTGAACGTCAAAAAAATAAACCAAAACCACGTTCTTTTCACTGCACTTGGAACTTTTCTGTAAACGTGAGCTTGAAAAACTAAAAATCTGAAAAGATATACAAAAGAAAAATGTATAGGGACTTTTTAAACGTACGTGTCAAGAAAAATTGTCTCACCAAACGAAAAATGACTTGCCATCGGGAAGCGTTTGCTCTTTTCAGCCCATTAGGACCCTCGTTAGCCAAGTTACAGGGACTCGGCTAATCTAACCCGAACTTACGTTTTCAGCCCCCTCTCCCACCCTTCCCTGCCAGGCACCCTTCATCAGTGCCAGCTGTGGGGTGGCGGGCCTGCCAGGCAGGGAGAACAGCCCAGGCAAAGGCGCAGAGGCGAGGCTGAGCAGGACGGGTTCGGGCCGTCGGTAACGCATCCCTTCCCGTGTCCGGCAGGAACTGTAAGCTGAGCAGCAGCAGCTTGTCCATGGCCGCCGTCGACATCCTCTACATTGACATCACGAGGAGGTGGAACTCCATGACCCTGGACCAGCGGGAATCAGGTACCCGGTGACTGGCCTCCAGCGTGCCCTGGGGAGTCCGGACAGAGACGGGCAGGGCACTCTCCGTTCCTTCTCGTTCAGGGTCGAGGTGGGGGAAGAAGGGAGGTTCTTCCATCAGCTCAAGGGACTGAGCTGACTTTGAGTTCAGGGGCACCACCTGCTACAAGGCTGGGCCCACCCGAATTTGAAACTCCCCATTAGAATCCCTTGTCTTCGCTTGGGGCTCGGATCCCATTCGCGCCAGGGGGTACCCCATTGTCTGTTCATTCATTCACCCCACAGCAGATGCCGGGCCAGGCCCTGGGCAGACTGGTGTGGATCGTGTTTGGTCCTCGCCCTGAGGGAACTCTCTGTAGCGTGGGAGGCAGATGGGAACACACTGGCATAGTGTGACGCATGCGGGGATGGAGGGAAGCACGGAGAGGCCACCAGGGAACCCAGAGAGGAGCTTGTAGTCACGTGAGGCACGAGGAAGACGGCCTAGAGGAAGATGAGGGGCATCAGCCGACAAATGGGGTGGGACGCACCCCTCCAGTGTGGGTGCTGCCTAGTCCAGGCATCGGCGCTTGTGGAAGGTTCAGGAAACCTCAAATGGCTTAGACGGGCCGGCGCACAATGGGAAGGGCCGAGGGGCAGAGACAGAGGTGCGGGAGCTGTCGAGGCCTTGAACGCCGCACAAAAGACTTTGTCCTTGATGCTCTCCGTTATGTGGCGTGTAGCCTTCGGTTGGAAACGCCCTCCCTTGGGTGGATATGTTTCTGGTCTTTTGCCTCATGGAGGGTGTCTTTCTGCAAAGTCACAGTAACCATACCTGACATGTGTACCGCTTCTCGCCAAGTTACCAAGTACGATCACGCATACTCCCTCATTAAACGTCCCCGTGGGCCCAGGCAGAAGGTAGTGCCAGCCTCATTTCACGGACAGGTAGAGTGCACTCGCTCAGGTCACCTGGCACCCAGGCTCCCCTCGCCTCTGCAAAAGGAACACACAAAAGAGGGGGCCCTGGGGAAAGCCTTCTCCTGTGACTCGGTGGAGAGGACGTGAAACAGGGGCTGGAGAGATCCAGATTAGACCCCCCTGATCTCCATTTCCTCCTCCGCACACGGTGCCAACAGTGCCTGCTCTGCTCTCCGGGGTGCCAGCCGGAGGTCTCCCTTGTCAGTGGGGGTGAAAGCCTTTGGAGCGCTCACTGGCAATGCAAGGCAGTTAATCTTAGTAGTGGGCGCCACTTGGGGGGCCCCCTGCGGTGGGCCCGTCTGACAACGAGGTGCTGTCTGCCAGGCCCTGCCCACACCTGTGGTCCGCCCTGGGCTGCAGCCTCCTGCCCACAGGGCCCAGCAGGCCCGTCCTGCAGGCACGGCGCTCAGGCTTCCTTTGCAGATTGGCTTTACAGTCGGTAATGATGCTCCCTGGCTGCCCGTTTGGGGCTGTTTCCCGTGTGCCAAGCCCTCTGCCGGGCCCACCACATGTGTAGCATCACTAGAATCCTCCCAGGGGCAGGCATCATCATCTCCATTGTACAGAGAAGGAAACTGAGGCACAGAGGCACGGCCGATGGGTGAGGCTCTAACACCACGCTGCCCCGGTCCCTTTCCCGGTTGCTTTGTCCTACTGGCTGGTCCTGGAGTGAGATGACCACCAGCTCCCAGCCTTCCTTCAATTCAAAAGCCAAACTCGGGGATGCCAACAGCTGTTGAATCGACAAGGTGAGGCCTCCTGTCTCACCTGCGCAGGGAGTGCTCCCTCACAGCCTTCCCCGGCAACCAGGAGAGGCTGAGATGGAGCATCTTCAGGAGAGGGAGGCAGATTAATTATCGTCTCGCGGGCCGAGAGCGCTCCTGTGACAGTCGAGCGGCTCACTTTTTGCTGACGCCTTCAGAAAGCGAAGAAGTGTTTGCTCTGTGAGTTGAATGCGGGCAGGCGTCGCAGGATCCCGCGGAGGGGGCCCGATGAGGGGGTGGGGGTGGCAGTGGAATTATTAAATATTGAAATTGATCAGGAGTAGCAGCAGGAAGCTATTTATCATGTTTTATTGCTTCAAACTAGCATTGCCATCTGGCCCATTGTTAATTCCGAGGAGTTTTTTCCCGGGTTTTGTTTGCCTCTGCAATTGCTCCCTGTAAGCAGAATCCACTGGGCCATCCGCAGCACAGGCTCGGCGAGGTTTTCTGGGGTCTGCCAGATTTCTGGGGTCTGCTGACCAAGCTGAGGAGGAGAGAAAAATCCTCTTGAGCCCATACCGACAAGCGAATCCGGGGCTGGGATCTTCCGGGCCTTTCACCCCACCTCAGCCCCTGGGTGTGCCCCAGCAATAACAGAAATCACCACAGTTTTCAGATCACCATCTCTGCTAATTCTCACCCCAGACCTTCAAGGTGGGTGATCGCATCCCACTTTACAGATGAGGATCCTGCTGTTCCAAGAGCAAAAGCGACGTGTCTAAAATCCCAGAGCCAGTGAGTAGCAGGGGTCAGAGTTGAACTCAAGCCTCCTGCCTCCTGGCCCAGGACACACAGCCCCTAATCCTGGGACCGTTCAGGAAGTCCCTGGCTGGCAAAGGACGACGTCCGTGGTTGCCTGGTGGTTCTCCCTTTGGGAAGTGTCAGCGGGAAGACCAGCGGGTCCTTCTTCGCCCCACGGTGCTGAGCCCAGGAGTTCTCAGTTGAGTTCTGGCCAGAGGGGTGGTGCAATGACCAAGGCGGGCAGCTTGGCCTGTCCCGGAGCTGCTGTGGGTCTGAGAAAGAAGTCAGGAGAGTGGGACACGTGTCCTCACTCTCACGGGGCACACGCTCATTCACTCCGTCGTTCATTCAAGAAACGGGGTGAACGCGTTACCAGGTATCGGGCCCTATGGGAATGCAAAGACAAGTTATTTACAGATCCGACACTCAAGGAAGAAAACTAACAGAGACGATTTGCTGAACGTGTCCTATGCGACAGAAATCAAAGCTGCTGGTTATGGGAGCGGTCTCTTTTAATTCTCACCCGGCCCTGGGAGCGGAGGGTGGTTAATCCCATTTGGCAGACGAGAATCTTAAAGGGGCGAATGGAAATAGATGTGGCGAGTGTTCCGGCGGGCCCCCCGGGATTGGGACCGAGAGCAGTCTGCCTTCAAAGCCCATCGCCTTCCCGTTATACCCAGTGTCTCCAGCTGCACAAATGGCAGGGGCACGCGACGACTGTGATGGGGCCCGGCCAGAGCTCAGATGTGGGAAGCAGCAAAGCAGGGTGGCTGCGGGGGGTTACGGGAGGGAACGCATACAAAGCACTGAGCGTGGCGGGTGACCCAGGAGAGGCACCCGCGGTGTGTTCTGTGTCCGTGAGGACGTGGCACATAGAGCAGGCGAGGGGCTCTCGCGCAGTGCCCAGCGAACGTCTGATGCGCAGACGAATGCCGGAACGAGGCCTGCCCACGCCGCACAAGCAGGGAGGTCCGTCCGGGTGTGAGAACCACGCCTTAGAGCTGCGGCAAGACACCCGACGGGGTCTCCCTTTCCTCGCCTTCCTGTGGGCGTGAAATGCCAGCCCACCTGGGTAAGATCAACGCCCAACAGCAGACGCCCAGCACCAGCTGCACCCAAGTGCTCGTGCCTCGTCCCCTTCTAGCAGCCAGCCCAGCCCTTCCTTCCACCTTAATAAGACTTTGGTGCCCACGAAAGGCGTTAACCAGATTCCTGATGCTCAAGACCTTTCTGAGCCAGCCCTTGAAATGAAGAAGAAAGACGGCGTTCAAAGAGAAGAGAGTGGGTGGGTGGGATGGGGCGGAAGGGAACTGGTAAGAAAGAGCGCGCGCATCATAAAATCCACGTCTCAAATAGGCTTGTTTTCTATCGATTTGGCTTTTATTGGACCAGGGACGGAGGACTGGATTAATTACAGTCCTTGGTCCCTGAGACACTTCCCTCCTGGTCCGTGCGCAGCCTGCTTTTATTTAGCTGGCTTTCTGAATTGGTTATTTTTACGGTGAAATGAGCATCCACGGACTCACCACCCCAAACAAGAGCTCAGACTTGGCGATAACTCACATCCAGCAACGCGGCTCTTCCCGGCACCAGCCCATCCCTCGCCTCTCCCCACCCTCCTCTGCATCCCGTGCTCATCGTCCCTAAACAGGCCTGTCTTCCTCTCCGTGAGGATGTCAGCGACCATTCAGCAGCCGGATGGAGCCTAGTAACATGCACTCTCACCCCAGTGTCATCGTCGTTTACAAAAACTAAATCCCAATTTACAATTTTGGAGTTTCTAGCAGAAGACAGGAATCCAAGTGAAGGTTGTTATCGGCAGAACTGGGATGCCCCTCCCGTTGCCCAGGCTCAAAATGAAGAAACGAGCGTGTCCCCGACGATGCTGTCACTTCATGTCAATCGCGCTCTCAAGCCGCTCCTCGTCACGGAGCCTCCACTCTCGACTCTTCCCGGAGCGGAGCTTCACTCCCATGTGATGAGAGACGGGGACGGCATCAAGACGAGGCCAGGGAAGGCGGCATCGGTGGTGGCATCTTCGAGAGACAAATATTTCACCTGCAAAGGGAACATTAGGGTCCAACATCTTGTCCATCTAGCACGCGGACCGACATCCATCTGGGGGCTGCCGACCCCTAACAGCGTTGTTCCCTTTGCAGCCAGATGTTTCGCTGTTTGAAGACGGAAGGTAAAGGTCCCTCCCCGTATCCAAGGGAAACGTGACTGCAAAGCAAGTAAAAATGGACCAGAAAGATCCCCCCACCCACCCATGCGAGCGCGGGCCTCGCACACCAGATGCGTGCATGGCACCCAGGCACACCCCTGGCTTGCAGAGGGAAATCTAGGAAATCACGTCCACCCCACCCTTCTCTAGCCCCACGTGCTCTGGCTCTGGTCAAGCATCTGGCCATCGTGGCGTCGTTAAATCTCCAGTATGTGCTAGAAACAGTTCTCCCACTGCTTGAGGAAGGCCTGAGCTACGTGCGGCCCTCCTTCCTGGGACGGCCTTGGCTCCACCAGCAGTGTCACCAGAGCCCCGGGCCCTGGGAACAGCCAGAGCCGCCTTCGAACTTGGGCTCGACGCCTCGCTAGCTATGTAGCCTCCGCAAGTTACACAACTTCCTCAGGGCCTCGCGTCCCTCCTCTGCAAAGTGGGAGTGATGGTGGTGCCACCTCGTAAGATCATCGATAGGGATGAGGTGAGACAAAGCCCAGAAAGCGCTCAGAGCGGGGTGTCCCCGCAGGAAATGCTCGGGAGGTGGGGGCCGCTGCTACTGTCATCACGTGGCTCCTCCTGCACCCAGGTGCTCTGCAGGTGCTGGGGACAGGCAGGAGGAAGTGCCTGCCTCGAGAAGCGCACAGCTTGTGCGAGGGATGGGATAGGTAGCCACAGACGTTCCCTCGGTGCCTGACAGAGCAGCAGGCTCCCCTCCCTCCTCCCCTTTCCCTCCAGCACAGCCCTCGCCCACCCTGTCCTGGACCGTTGCTGCAAACAGCCTGTCGCCTGGCTGCCCCTTTGTCTCACACTGTATTTTGGGGCTGCAAACAGGGTGTCGATGGTCCAGCTGAAGGAGAATGGGGATGGGTGGGCACTGTGAGGCCAGGGAGGGCTGAAGGCAGCAGGAAATGGAGCGCGGAGGCCTCGGGGCTGCAGGCCGGGACGCAGGACCAGTGCATCTCCGCGTTTGCTCTGCCGTGGTCTCTGATGCCCGCCTTTCGCCATTCTTTTTTTGCCCTCACACTGGTGGGTGCTCGCTGCCCGCCCTGGGGTGTCTGTGCTGGCCTCCAGCCCTCCCTCCGCATCACCTTTCAACCCGGAGCTAACCATCAGCTGTCCTCCGTCTCTGGCCTCACAACTCCGACGCAGGGGAGAGCGGGCCTCGCAGACTGGATCCCTCCCCACTCACGTCCACCCCTCCCTTCTCTAGCCCCACGTGCTCTGGCTCTGGTCAAGCATCAGGCCATCGTGGAGATCCTCCACTGCGGGCACCCGCCTCTGCCGGGAACCCACTCCCCTCACACGCGCTGCCCAGGACCTGTCCTCAGGGAGCCTCGGGCCGGCCTTCTCGTGGGCTCCGACGGCATCCGGCTCTGCTCCTTGACATCACTTATCCCAGTGCTGACTAAATGAGAGCGTGGCGTCTGTGCCTGGCACACAGTAGGTGCGTTGCAAACACAGCTCTCATGGAGGAAGGGTCGGACGCTGACAATCGGCTGATCCCGTGGGTGTCCACATCTTATCACCGTCTCTCCCCAAATTTCCTCAGTCGACTCAGGCGAATCGCCCGCCCCCTGTACTTTCGTCAGCTGGAATGGGCCCCACTGAAGTGTATTTGGTTAACAAGGTACTGAAATATTTAAAAGTATTTTTATTTGCAATGTTTAGCACAGCCTCGCTTATCCATATACATGACCGGCCGGCCTCCTCTCTCTGGAGCTTGGGGGCCGCAGATAACTAGGCAGGGGGCACCCAGCGCCTCGCCCGACGCGTCTGGCACCCGCGACATTCTTCAGCCCTGAAATCGTCTCACAGTCAGACGGGCCTCTCTGGACGTGTGCCCCACACATGTGCCCTACAAAATAGTAGGCATCGGAATTATTTTTAATAAAAGCAAGCGAGCCGACAGAATCGCCAGCCCTCTCCCCCTCTCACAGACACCTGTCTGCGGGGCCTGCTCCTGCGCGCGCCGCCTGGGCTTCCTGTAGTCACGGTTCCCCTGGGCGAGGGTGTTCACACCCACAGCCCCCTTGCCGGCGAGTGCCTGCTCTTCGTCATCCTCTCTGGCACCTCAAGGGGGAGGGAACAGGATCTCCAGCCATTGTCTGGCCCCAACCTCCCTCCAAAAAGACACAAAAGCAGAATGATATTGGATGCAGCCTTGCGCATCTCTCGCACTTGTCGCTTACCGAAGCTCCCAGATCTTGCAGAAACAGCAGCAGCGAGGAGGGGCGCTGTGGGAAAAGCAGGAGCAACTGAGTCAGAGGGGCCGGGTTCAGGGCCCTGCCCCTCCCTCTGGGAACCACCCCCAGGGGCCACTTCAATTCCGAGAGAGCGAGCCAGTTTCCTTTAACGCGGGACAGATGACATCCACCGTGCCTCGTTGGAAGGATTTAGTAAGGGAGCATGTGCCTGGCTCACACAGGAGCTCTTTCTGTTTGTTTTGACACCATCCTCGTTCCTGCTATGTGTGTGTAGGGTACAGATCGCAAAGCAGTTCCCCAGTCCACCGGGAAACTGCCCGTGAGCTCGGCCTTATTCCCAGGACTTCATTTGGGAAGGAGGAAGCGAGAGCTCAGAGCAGCAAAGGGGGCGGCTCAGAGCAAAACCCGGGTCCTGAGCTCTGTCCTCTGCGGTCACAGGCTCGGGAGGGTGGAAGGGCCATGCCTGTCTCAAAACGTGCACGGGCCCAAGAGCCCAACTCGGCAAGTGCGGTTTCTCCAAGGATCGGGCAGAGCCGGGTTTGGTATCTCTGAACAACAGTCCGCTGGGTGGACCTGCCGAGGGACATCTGGGTGTTTCTGATTTGGGGCGAGTGTGCAGAAAGCTACTGTAAGCATGGGTTTGCAGGGCACTGGTGAAGATAAGTTTTCAGCCCAGGAGAACAAATACCTAGAAACGAGATTTCTGGATTGTGTGTAAAAACCGTGTGTAGCCTAAGAAATGGCCAAATTGTCTTCCAAAGTGGGCTCACCATTTCACGCGCCCACCAGCAGCGACTTGGGGCTCCCGTGGCTCCCCATCCTTGTCAGCACTTGTATCGCTCCGACTGGTGTGCACGGTGTTGGGGATGTTCTCTACCGAGCGGAGGAAGTTCCCCGCTAGTCCTGGTTTGCTGAGACATTTTATTGTTGTTTGGTGGGCTGGTTGTTTATATATGGATATACCTATCATGAATGGGTGTTGGGTTTGGTCGCGTGGTTCCCCCGTATCTGTCGATGTGATCACATGACTTTTCCTCTTTAGCCTGTTGTTGTGAAAGCTTACGTTGTCTGACTTTTGAACGTCGAAGCCGTCTCGCATACCTAGAATAAATCCTACTGATCACCATGTGTAATTCTTGTTATACGTGGTTGGATGTGACTTACTAACATTTTGCTGAGGGTTTTTGCATCCCTGTTTACAAGAGGTATCGGTCTGTCGTGTTCCTCCCTGGGGATGCCGTTATCTGGCCTTGGCATTCAGGTAGTGCTGGCCGCGTGACATGAGCCACATTCTGGAAGAGATTGTAGACGATTGGTATCATCTCTCAAATGTTTGGTAGAATTGATCAGTGAAACCATCAGGGCCTAGGGCTTTTTTTTTTTTTTTGGAAGGTTATTAATTCAATTTCTTTGATTGTTTATAAGCTTATTCAGATTCTGTTTCTCCTTGTGTGAGTTTCAGTAAATTACGTCTTTCAGGAAACTGGTCTGTTTAATCTAAGTTACCAAATTTGTAGATTTGGTAAATTATTCATAAATTTCCTTTATTACCCTTTTCGTGTCCGTGTGATGAGTCGTGAAGCTCCGTCTTTCATTTCTGATATTAGTAACTTTTGATTACTAATTAGTAGTCTCGTAATTTTCTCTCTTTGTTTCTTGGTTAGCCTGGCTAGAGGTTTATTATCCATTTCATTGATCTTTTCATAGAACCACCTTTGGTTTAATTAATTAATTATCGCTATTGATTCTCTGTTTTAATCTAATTGATCCATACTCTCATTTTTATTATTTCTCTTCTTCTGCTTGCTTTAGACTTAACTTACTCCTCTTTTCCTAGCTTCCTAAGGTCGAACCTTCGATGACTGATTTTGGGTATTTCATCTTGTCTGATACATGCACTCAGTGCTACAAGCTTCCCTGTAAACACTGCTTTCACCGAACCCTGCAGAATTCAGTAAGTTCTACTTTTGTATTTACTTAGTTCAGCCTTGTGCTGTTTAGTCGCCAACTCTCTCTCTGTTGTTGATCACTAGTTTAGTTCCGCTGTGGTTGGAGAGCGAGCGCACTTTGTCTGGTTTTTCTTCCGTTAGGCTGAAGGTGTGCTTTATGGCCCAGAATGTAGCCTGTCCTGTGAATGCTCCATGTGGACTGAAAAGAAATGTGTGCTCCGCCCTACGGGATGCCGTATTTCGTATAAGTCACGTGGATCCGTGTGGTTGATGGCGCTGTTCAGCTCAGCCGGGTCCTTACCAGTTTTCTGCCTGCTGCATCTGCCAATCCCTGATGGAGGTGGGTTGGAATCCCCAGCTACAATAGTGAATTTCTCTATTTCCCCTCGCCGTCCTATCAGGTTTTGACACTGCTGTTAGCCGTATCCATGTCATGAGGGTTGTAATGATTTCATCCTTATGTGACACCCCCCTTCATCCCTGATGATTTTCCTCGTTCTGCAGTCCGCTTTGTCTAGCATTGATGCTGCGACTCCAACTTTTCTTTCTCGGCTCACGTGAGCGTGATCTTTCTCCATCTCTTTACGTTTTAATCTATGTCTGTGTTTAAAGTGGGTTTCCTATAAACGACATATAGTTGTGTTTTGGGTTTTTTTATCCACTCTGACAAATTTTGTCCTTGGGCTGTCTTCATCCCACTAGACTTGGGAGACTCCCATTGGTCTGGTGTCCTTGACCTCCGTGGACTCCCTGAGGTCTAGCTAGAACAGTGATTCTCAAGGGGTGGGGTGGGGTATTGCGTTTTTTGACCCACCCCTGCCCTCAGGGACATTTGGCCATACCTGGAGACATGTTTGATTGTCACAACTGGGGCTGGATGGGATCTAGTGAATAGAGGCCAAGAAAGCTGCAAAACATCTTTTCACGTATAATGCAGACCCCCACACCAAAGCATGATCTGGCCTCAAATATTAAAGAGGTTGCAGTTGAGAAACCCTGAGGTAGAGAACGCCCCCCTTCAGGATCTCCGCGGTAGCTCCACGTGTACTTGAAACTGGCACGTTTTCCCTTCGCTTCCCTAAAAGACAGCTCCCAGAGCTGGGCGAGCAGTTCCCTGTGCCCCACCACGGTCCTGTGATGCAGCCGCCAACCAGCCTCTTGGGAAAGGGAGCACACCTGAACTGTTCAGGGAGACCTTACATGACTGAGGTGCTTTCTTCTTGGTAGCAGGTGGGTGTCTCTGCCCACACTTCCCCACCGATCACGTCTGTGAAGGGAGGAGGAAGCCTTATGTAAGCGCAGCCTCATCCAACCTTCTGTCATTTTGGCACTCCGGGGCCTGGGACACCCCCTCCCTCCCGAAGCCTCAGGGGAATGTGGTTCTGTTCTAAACGGATCCGACAGGGTCTACTTGTCACCTGCAGGATAAAATCTGAGCGCCTCAGCCTTTGAGATTGGCCCGGCCAGCCTCTTCTCCATCCTTCACAACCCCTTCGCCCCCATCTCCACCCCACTCCCCTCCCACACACCCTGTGCAGCAGCTACTCTGGGCCAGGCCAACATGCTCTTTCGTGCCTCTGCTCGTGCGTGTCTCGCTGCCTACAGTGCCTTTCTCTATCCTGACCTCCTGGACAGTGCCCACCTGTGAGACCCCGTTTGTGAAGCTTCCAGGCCCCCTCTCTGCCTTCCTGAGAGTCAGTCATGCCCTCTTCGGTGCTCGTTGCTCCTTGGCACACCCCTGCAGTGGGTCTCATCTCGTTGGATCCTAAGAGTTTGCATAAGTCTGTATCCCCTCCTCACCTGCCCCCAGTGGAGGCTGAGCTCCTCCGTGCTCATACCTGACTCGTGTCTGGGGCCCAGGGCCCAGCACAGTGAAAGCTTTATTGAGCCAGTGAATGAGTGAACGATCAAACAGCTGGATAGATGGAATCTCACTGGGCTCCTTTTTCTCAGAGTGGCTACATCCAGGAACCCGAATGGTTCCCTGTCGCTCACCTGGTTAATTAACTGAGACCCAGGACACGCCACCTTAGCTCTGTCTCTTCTTCTGCCATTGATGCTGTATGATCTTGAGCAAGTCACTTGCCCTCTACACTCCATGTGCCCATGGTAGCCAGCTGGGACACTCTAGAGTGTTCCATGCATGATCCCAAGCCGGGAATCCTAACCAAGTTCAGAACTCTCCCTCACGCTGCGTTCCCAGTGGCCCCAGCTGGCTCCCAGACAGCACTGCTGCTGAGCCTGAGTGCAGTGAAAAAAACATGTTCCTGCATTAATAAAATTACCTTCTCTAAAGAAGGCAATTTGCATGTTAATGTTTTGGGTGATTCTGTGCAGTTCCAATGCCCCGAGGGCTGCAATTTCTCGCTAACAAAGTGACAAAAATAAACTCCCGCATAAAAGAGCATTTCTTTTCTCTCTCATTTGTAGTCTGAAGTGACATTCTTAATGTGAGTCAAGTTGAAATGTACTTCTCGGTCTTATTTTTGACACTGATCTGCCCTCTCATCACCTTCCCAAGTGACAGGCCTGTTCCTCAGAGTTCCTCAAGGCTCCTCAAACCCGTCTCTCCTTGAGGACAGGGCTTGGTCTTCTTGGTAGTGGGCACCCCCCAGCCCCACCCCCAAGGCTCCTGACTCTGGTCTTCTGAAAATTCCAGAAGGCCCAGCCAGTTAGCTGGAGGGGAAGATTGGGGAACAGGAAAGCATCTCTTTGGCACAAGTTAGGGTAGCCTAACTCCCCCCAGGTTGTCTATTTAGTAAACAAAGAACAACTACGATGGATGAAGATTCTGAGCCTCTGCCCTCCAGGGCAGCAGACTGTTTATCTGCCAGGCTTGGCCCTTCCGATGACCTGAAGACAATAAAGAAGGTCATGTTTGCAGGGCATCTTCCTTACGCTAGACGCAAGGTGGGGCCCCTTATATTTCTATGTTCTCTTGTCACAGCTGGCCAACCTGGTAGGTGAGAGCTGAATATGTGGAAGATATTTAAATAGGACAAATATTTAAAGCCCAGAGCGAAGTGAATGGGCCAAGGCCATCTAGCAGCTTGTAAGAGTCAGATATAAGACTGGGTTCTTTCCACACTACGTGGATGCTGAAGGCATGCTCCCCAAATCCATCCAGGGGAAGGGAGAGGGAAAATGACCTTTACCGAACACCTACCCTGTGCCATGTGCAACGTCTATAGGTTTCATTCAGTTAGTCCACTACTGTTCAGTGAGCACCTACCACACGGCAGGTACTAGTAGTGATGGGCGTATGCAGTGACCAGTAGCACACCCAGGCCTCACGCCCCTCCCAGGCTAGTAGCAGAGACAGACATTCAACACAGAAACACAAGAATAGATGTTGTGGTGAGTTCTATGAAATAAACGTTTGAAGGAAAATAGAGAAGACATAAAGGTGGGCCAGGGAGATACGTCAGTAAAAGTGACATTGGAGCTGAGACCTAAGTGCAAA
The DNA here is from genome assembly GCA_030015415.1 of Cynopterus sphinx. Lineage (NCBI taxonomy): Eukaryota > Metazoa > Chordata > Mammalia > Chiroptera > Pteropodidae > Cynopterus > Cynopterus sphinx. Next base: position 120,784,754 of record CM057385.1, on the reverse strand, counting down.
GCAGGTAAAGGTGGCAGGGAAGGCTGTTGCAGCCCAGGGAATGGCTAGTGACAAGCACCCTGAGCTGGGAAAGTGTGTGGAGGCTTCCAGAAGATGAAAGAGGGCAGGGGGTGGCACGCAGGAAAAAAGGGGTGCACTGGGATGTGTGTGGGGGGAGGGCTACAGAGCAGGCGGGGTTAGACCCTGCAGTGTGCTCCCAGCAGGTTAAGGAAGGCGGATTGTGTCCTGAATGTTGCTGGGAGCTTAAAGCAGGGGAATCTGTGGCTCGATTCCTGCTTCTAAAAGGTCCTTCTGGATGCCGGGTCGGAAGGGGGCGGCGGTGGCAGAGGGGAGACCAGAGGAGGCCGTGTGGGAGTCCGGGCGTGCTGGTCTCTCAGGCTGAGGGTGCTGGGTGGGGTGGTGGTGGTGGCGGTGGAGAGCAGGCGTATAAAGTACATTGGGGGAGGTAGGGGCTGTGCGAGAGGCCCCTGTGTCAACAATGGCTCTCAGGCTCCTGACTACAGCAATGAGGTGGGTGGAAACATTATTTATCGAACCGGGTGGGACTCACAGAAAAGCACAGTTGGCAAGGGAAGCTCTCCGAGACCCATTGCTAACAGACTCTTTGAGATGCTAATGAGATAGCCCAGTGGCAAGAAAAGCAGGTTGGCGTGGAGATAAGGATTGGACCCCGTCGATTCATGGAAGATATTTAAAGCCGAGGGAATGAGTGACAGGAAGAGGGAGAAGAGAAGCCGGGCCTAGGCAGAGAGCCCTGCAGGACCCCAGGCAAAGTCAAGAGGAGGAAAGCCAGCAGAGGACGGGAGAGCCTGAGCCAGGAGTGACAAAAAAGACACATAGAAAAGCAGGAGAATGGGGTGTCGAGGAGCCAGGAGAGAGCCTTTCGGGGGAGGAGGCTTCACGCGGACAGACGCTGCGGAGAGCATGAGCTGGAAGGGAACGGGCGGTGCCCAGTCTGCGGCAGAAGCGGTTTGGCGGAGACGTGGCAGCGTCCACCCCGCGCAGCCCGACGGCAGGCTGTGGGGACAGGCGTGTGCCAGCATCTCTCTGCGAAGTTTGGCCGGGCAGGGGGGGAGCCGTGATAGAATGGTGGCTACTGAGATGGCTTGCCGAGGCAGGCCTCCAAACAGCGCAGGGCCCTGGGCGCGTTCCACGGCCGATGGGCCCCGTTCAGGGCAAGGGAAGAAACCGGCGAGCGGGGAGCACCAGGCGCCGACTCCAGACCACCCCCCTTTCCTCCCTTAGGCGCCCTGGAAGCTTCCCTGCCTCTCCCGGGCAGTTCTCTGCTTCCACGGCCCTCGCTCCCCTCCCTCAGGGCCCCCTGCCCCTCCTCCACATGGGGGCTGGCACATCCCTGTGTCCACCTGATAGGTGGTCAGCGAAGGTTCACAGGATCCAATCATCCTGGCTGCTGCCTCACTAACCCTCTAGAGCAATGCCGCCGTCGTGGGGAAGAAGCGGTAGGTTTGTTCTGCGGGAAAGCGGGGCCAGTGGGGATGCTTTGCACATGTCAGCTCGGAGGCAAAGAGCCCACGGCGAGAGGGGGCCTCCAGGGGAGGTGATGAGCATCCCTCACTAGAGATGGCCACGTCGGGGCTGGATGGCCAGTCGGCCGTGTCAGGGAGGGCAACCGCGGCTCAGAAGCTCACAGGGAAGCTTCGGGAAGCCAGACGAACCGTGCTGGAAGCAGCGCCGCTAACTCGTGCCCTGTGGCTTCTTCCCTGCCTCTCCTAGGACACCCCATGCAGGGAGGGCGGACTCGCAGGGCCAGCCCCTGAACCGCCACCACCAGCCCCAGCCTGTGGGGCTCTGGGTGAGTGTCATTACCTCCCCGCAGCCCCGAAACTTGCAGTGCCCAGCTACCAAGCAGGACCCCAGACAGAAGTGAAGTTTCACCGAGTCAGTAAACCCAGGCGAACGACCAAAGCGGGAGATGGGAGTGGGGGACGCCACTGACTACCACCCAGACTTTGTGCTGGGGATGAAATGAGAGGTGCCCGTCGAGAGCTCGTCGCAGCGCCCGACACAAACCCGGCACGGGCCATGCACCGAGGACTCTTCTCAATTCCCATTGTTCTGAGTGTCGTTGTGATGCCCTAAGGGCTGGCGTGTGTTGTCTCCGAGGTGCCAGAGGTTCTGATCGCTTGCTGAGGAACGTGTGCTGAGCCTCAGAAGGTCCCCTCGGAGCCATCGATCCCACAAGAAATGTCTAAGATAGCGTGGAGGAGTTGCAGGAAGCAGGGACCAGCCCCGCAGCCTGTCCTCTCAGACCACGACTCAGGAACCTGGGTCCGGGCCGTGGTGGGATCGGGTGACACTAGATGGGACTGGAGTGGGACCTCTGGGCCACTGCGCGCTGGCCGGCGGTATGACCCGTGATTAATGAAATGACGGAATAGCTGCCTTTGTCTCTGATCATAATTAGTTATTTGGGTGCTGCAGGCTTCCGGGGGTAATGATTTTTCTGCGAGGCCTATTTATGGTTCACTCCTGACCCTTATTAATAGTTTCCATCTGGCCAAGGGCAAAGGTGATAGTGACTTGTGGCTGGAATACTCAAATGCGATGACTGTGTGTACGCGACTTCCCTTCCCCAGCTCTCTCTTTCTCCCCCCAAAGGGTGGGCCTTGTCTTCCTCGCAGAGGGGGAAAGGCCACGTGCAGCAGCGGGGCCACCCCAGCCCCACCACCCTCCAGCGGTGCGACCTTGAGCGAGTGAAGTGTAGCACTGGGCGAGCAGCCAGGCCCCTCGGGGTGGCCGCGAGACGAAATGCACCATGTGCATCCTTAGGGGCAGAGCATCCTCAATAAACGCGCCGTGTGGTTTCAGTTATTGCCACATTTAAAACATTCAGAAGCCACCATCATCTCCTGTGCTTCTGGAAACCTGAGACATCGCCCAGCCTGGCGGTGCGGCCAGGAGAGGGGAGGTGACCGGCCCAAAGCCACGCTGCGCACAGGGGCAAAGACCCTCCAGGGGTCCAGGTCCCCTGACCGGCCCGCGTGGCGTGGCGTTTCCTCCTCGTGACCCCAGTCGGTCGGCTCGTTTCTCCCCTCCCCACTTGTCGAGAGCCTGCTCTGTGAGAGCGGGAGGTGGGGACGAAGGTTCCCTGGCCTTGTGGCAGCCTAGCGTGGAGACGAGTGATCAGCCGGCAATCAAAGAAGGAACTGGAACCAGCCTTAGGCCCGCACGCCAGGCGCGGGGAGGGGAGAGGGCAACATCAAAGCGAGGGGGGCCGGGGGCATGTCTCTGCTCTCTCAGAAGCATCGCGTTGGGCTCTTCCAGGGCAGTGCCTCGTAGGAGCCACTCGAGGCAGACAGCACCCCTCCCAGTCCACGGGGGAAGGAATGGCGACTCAAGAAGTGCAACGACCTGTAAAGACCACACAGCTCCTGAGGGGCAGTGCTGGGGCCCGGACCAGCCCATCCGACTCCCAGCCGCTCATCCGCAGAGCCCAGTGCCAGCTCCCGGGAAATGCCCGGGTCTGAGGTCCCGCGGTGCGGTCCTCGGGACACCAGCCCCAGGCCTGGGGAGGCTGAGGCAACGTCTGAGGGGACCGTGTGGCCGCAGACAGGGGGCCAGGCTGCCAGGGGCCCTAATCGCGGAGGGCGGACTGAGATTCTCGAGATTCACCACCCTGGAGAGGGCGCAGCCCTCGTGGGGAGCATCCTTCTGCACAGACAGGAATCGCTCCGCTCCCTCGAGTCACGATCATTCGGCTCTATGTCCCACGGACAGTCGCAGGCGGAAAGCTGTGTTCCTCCACGTTCAGACTTGCACTGTGAGACGGAAACATCTCTTCCAGGTGAGCAATCAGGAGGAGAGGTAAAGGCTGGGGAGAGCCAGGGAACTAACTGGAAGGAGCTGTCCTAGCCCGGCACCCCGATACCGTGAAATGGAATCACCAGCAAGAAGCTCGGCTATATTTGAGACGTAAAAAAAAAAAGAGAGAGAGAGAAAATCTCATTTCAGTCTGGGGTAATATCCCCGGCTGTCGACGATGGTTTGGATTGGATGAGATCATACCTGCAGATGTGCTCCGCGAGCTGTACCGTAACGCATGAGTGTACGACGGGAGGAGCGTGCGGTAGGAACGGGTGTGGGTTCGGGAGCCAGGCCTGGGCTCAGGGGCTGCCTCGCCCGCTGGGGGGGACCTGGACAAGCCCCCGGGCCCCTCCGGGTCTGCGCTCCTCGGCAGGAAACGGTGGATACCTGCGGCAGGGTCCTCCCCGCACACTCCTCTGCGTGCGCACGAGAAGACAGACATTCTTCACAAATTGGCAGGTGCTGTGTACACGTGGGGATCGTCCTCGTTTCCATCCCATCAGATGATGGGCTTATCAGAGGGCGGCCACCACGGCTTTCGTTCAGTCCTCTGGGCAGCAAAGGGGAGAGCCCTGGGGGCCAGGAGGAGCCGGCGGGCCCACCCTCGCCTGGTGATGGACAGAACGAGGCCGTGGTCACCAGGGGCCACGTCCCGACCTCCACGTGGCAGTCTCGAGTGAGAAACGCACATGTGGCTTTCTCCAGCGACATCCGTCAGCTCAAATGAAGTTTCAGAAACTACTCAACAGCTCATCTGCAGGCCTGGGAGGCAGGCGGGGACGGCGTGTGTGACCGTCCCTTCTTGCCGACGACACCTGCTGCCCGATGGAGCCCATCCCTCGTTCGCTCCACGGCGGGTGTCGCTTCTTCCTTCTAGAAGTGACGCCAGGACTCGGCCACCTCTTGGCAGGCTCTCGAAGCGGCTCGGAGTGAAGAAGTTACGAGAACAGTCCTCAGGGTCTGTCCCCGGGGACTGTGCGACTTTGATGAGTCTCTAACGCGCAGTGGGGTTGATGGTCACACCCGCTTCCTAAGGCGTCTGTGGGATTAGGTTAAATGAGGCACATGGAGCCCTCCGTCCAGGGCCCTGCACGTAATGAGGGCCCCGTGCACCTCAGCTCCTGTCGCTTCCTCGCGTTCCCTTCAGGGAACGGGTCACGGAAGTGGCGTTACCAAAAAGATGCTTCCAACTCCTGTCGGAGGCTTGGGGGTTACCCAGGGGCTGGCGGAGGAGCAGGGAAGAGGGGCAGGGTTTCCCACACCTCTCCCCAGCGTTCAGACTATCTCAGAGTCTCGACTGGCAGCAAGAGAGCGTCCCCGAGTGCTGGGTGCAGCTCAGCAGGACCAAGCCTGCCGGGTGCTGTGGACTCGTGTCCCTGCCGCACTCACGTGTGGAAACCCCTACCTACCTCCCCACCACAACCCCCCCCCCCCATTGAGGACTGGGCTTCTAAGGAAGTGATTGAGGATGAATGAGATCATGAGGGCTGGGCCCTGATCCCATAGGGCCGGTGTCCTTATAAGAAGAGACCTCAAAGAGCCGGCCCACTCTCTCCGCCATACGAGGACGTAGCAACAAGGTGGCCGTCTGTAAGCCAAGAAAGAGAGCTCCCTCCAGAACCAAACCGTGCCGGCACCCCGGTCTGCGCCTCGCAGCCCCCAGAACTGTGGAAATACACATTTCTGTCGTTTAAGCCACGCAGGCTGTGCAATTTCGTGACGGCAGCCCGAGCAGAGGAAGGTGGGAGGGCGGGGTGGGCAGTGGGATTGCAGAGGAGAAACCTCGTTCTGTGCATCCCCGAAAGGCTGAGAGGCCACAGCACAGCTAGCCCAGCCCCGGGCTTCCCAGAGACCGTGTTCGTCATGCTTTTCCCCACTGCCTCCTCCAGGGCCCGCAAGGAGATGGCCAAGTGGGAGTGTTTGTTCCACAGGTTCCTGAGCACCCATGGGCGCAGAATCCCCCACGCTGCAGCTGCAAGTGCGGCTTCTGGGGCCGCATCGCCCCCGGGTAGAACTCCAGGCCATGGGAACAGGGAGCTACGTGTCTGGCCAGGGCCCCGGGTTCTTTTAGGCGTAAAATATTTGAAAAACACAGGCCTTGAGGGGAGGCCAGTCTGTCCCCGCAGCCCAGCGTGTCGGGACCTCCTCCACGAAGCCTCCCGTCTCGCCTTCCACCGCATCCAACCCCGCACACCCGCCGGCTCTGCCCGCCGACTCTATCCAGGATGTCGCCACCCTGGTCACCACCTCCGCCACTGCCCCCCCCCGGTGCAAGCCCCTCTCAGCTTGGACCTCCTCGCTTTCTTTCACACGCGCCCCCACCGCCTTCTCTCAGCACAGCGGCCACCCTGTTCTCGTCCCTTCAGAAGTCCCCGGGGTGTCCCAGCTTCCTCGGCATGAAACCCAGAGTCTGACCTTGGTCCACAGGGCGCTCCGTGGCCTGGCCTGCTAGAGCCCTCCAGGTCCAGTCTTCCTCAGTCCAGACAGGAGGGCAGGGCTTCGGAGAGGGCGGCGGGCTCTGCCCCACTCGCCGGTCGAGCGATGATGCTCGAAGGAGCCAGGGATATGCGGTTTCTCAGGAACCAAGGGAGGGCTTCATGCAGAGGAGGACCAAGCCCGTGGTCCTTCAGCTCTGTCTCTTAAAAATTCCTGATGCAGTCTGCTCTCAGTCAGTGTCTTAAATGCAGACACGTGTAGGTCAGAGTCACGCATCTTGCAGCTCCGGGGTGGGTCCTGGTACAAACAGGCCCCTGTTTCCAGACGGGCGTTCAGGGTGGACTGTGAGCCCACCGGACTCGGCCGTGGGGAGGAGGTGCCGGGACGGCGTTCTCAGCGTGGGGTCAGCGTCCGGGAACTTGCTAGAAGAGCACGTCCACAGACCTTCGGAAAGGGGACCCCGGGCTGGGGTTTTCGCAAGGCCCTTAGGGATTCCGAACTTTGAGAGTGTTCGGTCTGCATCGTCTTGGATTTGAGGAGTCTGCTCATCGTCTGAGAGGAGTTTTCACAGGCCGTCTCTACTCCTGCCCCTTGGCTCACCTCTGTACCCCCGGCTGGACCGTGGGAATGACAGCTGCATCATCGCCAGGTCGTCGGAGGCTCACAGCCCCCTCAGGTGCATCACGGGGGTCTTCACTGGTGCCTGCTCTGCGCTGGGCTGCGCTGGGCACTGGGGACAACATCTCCGCCTCCAGGAGCACAGACTCCTACTGGGGAGACAGGTCGGGGGCACCTTAAAAATAGAAAATGCATTTTTTCTAGCTGTTCTCAGCAATGAGCGCGCATGATCTTAATTGGAAAACACAGACAAATAGGAAGAAGGATGCAAAACTGTGCTACGAGTCTAGCACGCTTACCCCCCGCCCTCCCATCATAAACAGGTAGCCGTGAGTACCGCGTGTGCGGTGTGGGTTTGGGGGAAGAAATCTTTGGAAACCCTTGAACAGCTCTGAAAACTTCTGCCAAATTGCTTCCCAACGGCCCATAGCAACCTCGCCGCTACCTCACGGTGTTTTATATTTTTGTTAGTTCAACGGCTGAGCAATAGCACCTGCGGCTTCGACGGGACCGGATGTTTTCTCTCTGACTTGCTGATAACACATGCGAACTACCCATTTGGATGCTTGGTCCATTTGGGGACTCTCAAAGGTGAAATTAATTCCCAAACCAAACTCACCTTGAAAAAGAGATGTCTAGGGCTTTATCGTTAAGAGGATAAATCGGAAATAAACACGGGGACATACCAGGAGTCTGTTACTGCAGCCTTGGTCACAGCGAAGAAACGCAGCCAGTGTCGGCGCGTCACTGTGCGGCGAGACTCGCTGCAACCATTAAAATGATGTCACGAAGGTTGCCTGGCAACATCCGGAAATGTTTACCGTATGATTTTCAGCGAAACGAGCACGAGGTTCTGTTCACGTCGTCACTACAACTAAGCGGAAACATCTCCCGAGGACCAAGAGTGGCTGGAAGTTCAGTCAGCAAGGACACCTGGGCTCCGGAGGGGACAAGGCATGAGATTCCCACTCGGCTTTGGGATAAGTAACAATCGGGAGGGAGAGAGACCCCGAGTGAGCCCATCGACTCTCTGGGGCGGATCTGAGAAGGCGCAGCAGGTGCCCGCCAGGTGGGAGCCGCCCCCTCACCGGCCTCAGCCCCAGCGCAGGTGTGGCCCGGCAGCGCCGCTCCTGGAACAAAGCCGAGACCGTCTGAGGACGCTTGTCCTGCCAGTCGTCCTCCTTCTCCTTAAAAAGGCTGAATTCTCCGAAGCTCAGTGATGCCTGACCTGGGTTGGGCCCCTGTTTCCTGGGCCGCCCGGACGAAATGAGGATGAAGAACAATGACTTATCCGACTCACACACGCACACAGCCCCTTAGGAGAGTCGTCGTGGCGCTAGAGACCCACGTGCGTGGTGTGCAGTGCGGGTGTCCCCTCTTCCCAGCCCTCGTCGGCTTTTAGACTCGCTCAGACGCGCCCCGCAGGCCCGAGCCCTGCGTGCAGGGCTGTTCGTCAGCGTCCAGCCCCGTCCCCTGCCCCCGGCCTGGGAGCGTTGGGTTTGCTGACTTCTCGGTGGTGGTGGTGGTGGTGCTGGGTGCCTCTTGCAGTCAGGAGCCCCGGGGGCTCGTCCTGTTCTGCCAGCTCCTGGCTGTGCGACTTGGGGCCCGACCTCATTCACCTCTCCTCTCTTCTGTCGAATAACGACGCTGGACAAATACTCCAGGGCAACGAAGTGACAGTGGCCTCGCCGGTGACAAAGGTCCGGGAGTCTGGAGCGGGAGCGGGGGCGGCAGAGCCACACGCCTCACCAGATTTCCCTTGAGGACTAAGACGATCCCGGCCGAAATTTTACAACCCCGCAAAGCTCCATCACTATTTAAACAAGGAGGAACCTCCGGAGGAGAAAACGCGCTCCGGCTGTTAGGCGTGTGGGACCACAACATGGACCACAGCCAGCTTTGCCCAGCACCTTCCGTGTCCCCCCACTCACTTCCCCTGGACTTTCGGCCCCCTCCAGAGTCGAGTCCCCGGCCGCTTTCCCAGCCTGCCCTGCCGCAGGCACCAGGGTTATTACTGAGCCACATGCATGCCCCTCCTGCCAGCCCCCGCTCCCAGCTCACCTCTGCCCACCCAAGCCCTATCCGTCCTTCAATTCCCAGCTCAGACGCCCCCTTCCCCACAAGCCTCCTCCGAGCCCCCCGTCCCCGCCGCCTCCCCACCGTGGGCTTAGCTGTTTCCTACGGGTTCTGCATATTTCCACCGAAGCCTGTCTTGGTCGGGGTGCCTAGGAGGGTCTTTCAGGAGTGAGGTGCAGAATCAGCAGTGCGTGAGGCCTGGGTTCGAACCCCAGCCCTGCCCTTACCAGTGCGTGGCCCAAGGGCAAGGTCGTTCATCGTGCGGGGCCTCCGTTTTCTCATCTGCACAATGGGCATTGCGGTGAAGGACAGAGCACCTGCCGCAGTGTATCTGGCTCACGCAAGAGCGAATAACGTCCATTCCCCTCGACTTCCTCTTCTATTTTCCATAAATACTAGATAGATGATAGATGGATGATAGATGAAGACACATGAATATCTGTAGATATACTTAACTTTTTTTATTAAAATAGAAAAAAGCTAGCATTGTGTTTCTTTTTTTAAGTAACACGTGTGTAACTCCAACTTTAACTAGTAGCAAAGGGTTCATCATTGAAAGCAGCTGCCCTTGCCTCGCGTCTTTCCACCCGCTAGAACTTTCCGTCGCGTGTTTTTCAACTTCACACGTGTTTACTACAGAAAGTCAGAAAATGTAGACACGCAAACCGAGTACAGCGCCTGAAACCCGGCTTCTCGGTTGTAGAATGTCTTCCACATCACTGAGCCGTGCGTGTTTTCTTCCCCAAAACGAAGTCCTCGGTGCGTATTTCTGTGCAGGTAGCGCTAATCACAATCTGCCTTCAGTTATGAAAAGGAAACAAATATTGGTCGAGTGAGAGATGCCCAGTCCTCGCTGCTCCGTGTGCGCCCGTGGGCACCCCGGGAAGCTTGCTCAAACGGCGGTGTCCCCAGGGCCACCCCAGAATCCGCCTTTTGACAAAATCCTGGTGACGGGCAAGCACGTTAAAGCCGGGAAGGGCTGTGTGGAGCAGCAGAGCCACTCAAAGCTGGGACTCACGAGCTCGTCCTTTCCTTAACCGTCCTGGACAGGAGGCCTGAGCCGGAATGTGGACGCGCGTCACTTCCTGCACGGAGAGGGACTGGCTGCGAGACACCGCCAGATGAGCCGAACAGGGTGATTGATGAGGGCACTGTGGCCCGAGCTCCTTCTCTCGTCAGGGACCGGGGACACGCGGCTCCTGGACGTGGCACCGGGGCTCTGGTCACACTTGGAGTGGCGCTGTTTACACCGCAAGTGGGGAACGCGGGGGCTGGGCCCGCCCTGGGTTTCTCTGGCTTTAGATCCTGGCGTCTTACACTCTGCGTGTGCCTGGCCCTCCCGCCGACTGCGACACACGCACACGCACACGCACACACGCGCACGCACACGCACAGAGGCACACACCCCAGGAGAGCCCTGGCCCAGAGTCTGATAGGAAACGTCTGTCCCAGTCAGACAGAGGCCCCGCTTCCCCGCGTCCCTGTTCACACCAGGCCTCCGTTTACAGGAAAGGGGCTTGTCCCCAGGGTTCCCCTTCTCTATCACCTCCTCCCGGCAGAGCCAGACAGAGCCGGGGGCTTGCAGAGCATCTGGAGTGCAGAGGAGCCGAGCGCAAAAGCCCCGATGGACTTGGAAAGAGACAAAGCCGCGCTGCTGCTCGGCTCGAGTGCCCAGCGCAGAGACTCTCCCAGGTCTCGGGGTCCAGACGTAACGTCACATTTATAATCCCCAAGCCAGGCTGCTGCCTGTGGGGACAGAGGCCAGTGAGTGATGCCCCCGAGCGGGACAGCCAGGCCACCGGGAAGGTGTGGGCGCGCAGGGCTGTGTGGCACCTGGTCCAGCCTTAGTGTCACCTTCCCCAAGGAGCCCAGGGAAGGCCGTGAACCTGGGTCACGGAGTTCGTGTTCACCCAGACATTGGGAAGACTAAGCACCTCGCGTGCAAAACACAACTCAGTTAAAGAACTGGGAGTCCGCTTGAATTTCCGGGCCACTGTCCCCCGGCGAGGCGCCCTCGGGGAAGCTGCTCGACCTCTCTGTCAGTTTCCTCGTCTGTAAAGTGGGGCATAATCAGTAATACTGACCTCGAAAAGGTGTTGTAATGTCTGCAAAGTGCCTACCGCCCACTTATTCACTCACTCATCCTCTCACTCGGCGTGTCTGTGTTGACACCTTCTGGAACCTAGCACGGGGGGTGATAGATCGTCACACAAAACCCCACACACAGAAGCACGGAGCGAGCTGCAGTGTGTGCTGCGAAGACGACGCAAAACAGCCCGAGCCGGGGGCCAGACCTGACCTGGAGAATCAGGGAAGGTTCTACTGAGCAAGTGATTTGGAGCTCAGATCCTACGGATGAGATAAACTCATGAGGCGTAGACTAAGGAAAGAACATTCCGGGGGGACGGTGGGGACTGCTCTCCACACATGCCAGGGTGTAGTTTGGGGGAAAGGGAAGGGGTCAGGTGTATTTTACTTTTTGATGCGAAAGACACAGATCTTAAGGCGCAGTTGGATGGGTGCAGCTGACAGACGCGCGCACCGTTCCGCCGTCACCTCCGTCGAGACGCAGAGCGTTGCCGCGGGGCCGCGCTGAACCTTGACAACTCTTCCCCTTGACGTACCGTCGAGGGCTGGGTTTCGGCAGGGACGTTTCACCGTGGTGCAGAGGGATGAGGCTCTGGACTAGGCTCAGACCCCAACTCCACCGCCTTCGACCCACGGGCCTTTGCCCAGGCCTCCCCCCTTCTCTGAAACTCAGTTTCCTCCTCTGAAAAGCTGGGCCCCCGAAGCCTGCCCCGTGGGGCTGCTCGAGGAACGCAGCTCTAAGCGCCCAGCTGGGGCAGTGCCTCGTGGGCAGGCCTCTGCGCGTGAGCCCGGTTCCGCTTCCTGAGCAGAACCGGGACCGGAGGCGGGGAAAGCCCAGCGGGCTGAGTCGGGCCTTCCCAGGGCCGCGGCAGGCTGGGCGGCTTCTGCACACACAAAACCCCTAACGCTGGTCCCTTCGCCCACAGGGATGTGCCTGCAGGCCTTCGTAGAGGCTTTCTTCTACCTGGCCCAGAGGAAGTTCAAGATGCTGCCACTCAACGAGCAGGTGGCCTCGCTGATCGACCTGTGCGAGTACCACCTGTCCCTGCTGGATGAAAAGCGCCTGGCGTGCGGCCGGAGTGGCACGCCGGGGGGCCGGCCCCCGGACATCGGCAGTCCCCAGGAAGCCACCCCCGCGACCTCGCTGGCAGAGGTCAGCCTCCCGCCTTGCACGGATAAGCTCTCCCATTCCTGAGGGCCACCCGGCCCTCCTGGAAGAAGAGTGAGCCCCTCAGGGCTGCGAGGAGCCCTGGCCTTCCTGCCGGTGGAGAGGACTTGGGGGGCGGCCGAGGATTCCCGCCCCAGACGCTGCTGACCGTGTCCATGTTGTGCTGAGCTGTGCTTCGAAGGGCCCACTGATCGCCGCCTGCCTTCCTCCCAGGGCCTCCTGGTGGTCCACCCGCTTGCACGTCACCAGTGGACATAGGACACCCCGAACGTGACAGGTGGCGTCTTCTCCGCGGGGCCCACGGGAAGCAGCCGTTGGAGTGAAACTGTTGCATTTGGGGCACCAGCAGCCCCCGGACTGAGACCCGGGCTGAGGAAGGAACTGGGGGACGCTGAGTCCTGGGTCTGCCGGGCCCCAGGAGAGAGTCCCGGTCAGAGCCCCCGATCATCATGTCGAGACCCCAGCTCCCCGTCTGCGAAAGCGGGACGGAAGCGTCCCAGCAGGCGCCGTGCCTCCCCCCCGCACCCCAATCATGTGCTCCGTGGGTGTAGTTAACAGATTAGCCTCATTTATTTCATTAGCTTGCCTGTTGCTACAGTGTTCGGTTTGTTATTAATTAAGAAATAATTAAGAAGTCACTAAATAAGGCTCCTAGAGTCTTGGAGCTGGCAGGGGACTCAGGAGTCATCTTGCCTGGTTTCGCTGGACCTTGACCCCCCAGAGCGGGAGTCCCATGGTCACGTGGCCTCTGATTGGCGCCCTGTCGCATGGGGTGCTTCCATGTGCCCGCCGGGCTCTGGGAGCTCTGGGGGAGAAGGGGGAAACTTCTGGGGGGGTGGACGGGGAACAAGACCGGGGTGAGGATTAGGGCAAGAGGATGATGGGGCCAGAAGCCCAGGTACCAGGCGTGGTGCCAGGACACGGGAAGCCCACGCTCTCCCTTCCACGAGACCCTTCCCTTGTCTCCCCCATGTCCCCAGGGAGCCCCTCTCTCGCGGGAAAGCCCGAGAGGCAGCCTACGTGGCACCGTGGAAAACGCGCTGGGCCAGTCAGGGTCCAGGGCCCCCTGACCATGGGCGCACCGGAGACGGCCCCTGCACTGCCGAGCCCTCCGTGGCATTGAATTTGGGGCTAACGTGGCCCTTTCCCAGAGTGACCTTTTTAAAGGACCCCGGGGGCCCTGGGAAGAGCTGGCCACCAGGCTCTGAGTGAGGAGGAAAGGCCCGAGGGCGTTAACACGGCGCCTGGCTCACGGGAGGGCTCGGAAAAGGCCCGCGACGAGGGTGAGGCAAGTGCAGGGCCGTGGGGCAGAGTGTGTCCCAGACAAGCGTGCGTCTTCCCTCTCTGGCGTTGCTCTCGTCCTCTTCCTCCTAACATCCATCCTTCCCGCCTCCTGATCCAAGTCCCCTGGACCCAAACCAGTGGGGGCAGCTGACTCCAGCTCCAGCCCAGAGCCCGGTACTGAGCGGATGCTCAAAAAGAGCCTGTTGCAATGAGCGACTTGGATCCAGCCTCCCAGGCATGTTTTTAAACCCAAAGGGAAGGGTGTTCATCCAAAACCCCGCCAGCGCCTGGCAGGGCGGCCCTCTGTTAATCCTGGCTAACCCTCCTTCTGGCCGGAGGCCCACTTTCAAAAGAAGTAAAACCTGCTTCCCCCACGGATGGCTCCCATGCACTGACCCCGTCCTGCCCTCTCCTCCTACCTGCCCCACAGGGCACAGGCCAGCGCCCAAGGCCACTGCCCTCCCCCAGCCCAGAGGCCCCCGGCAGCACCTGGGCCCTGCAGAGCCCACTCTGGGCTGTTCGGTGACAGGAGACACTCGTGGAGTCTTCACTTTCCCCAGCAAAAAGCAGGACAAGCAGCTTAAGGTGGGAGGGACTAGAGGAACCTGATGTTTGTCCTAATGGGGACCTCGGAGAGGTGTCATCAGCTCGATTCTCCAGTCACCTTGGGCAGCTCCGTAATGCGGTTCCCGTTTCCAGAGGCGGGAGGAAAGGCCTAGAAGGTCGCGTCGTGGAGTCAGGCCTCGGTCCAGGCCTGTTGGTCGACTCCCCTCTCCTCTGTGATTCTGGACGAGCATGAAAGTAGCCCCAGGTACAGACCTCTGGTGGGTCCTCCCTGCTTCAAGCCCGCCGGGGTCCCTCAGGGCTCTGCTCACTGTCACACAGTTTGGCGGCACAAGCAAGGGCCATCAACGTCCCGCAAGGGGCCGCCGTGAGAAAGAGAGTCCGAAGGCCCTGCGCCCGCCCTCCCAGTCCCCTCGGCAGAGGAGACGGGCTTCGGGATGAGGGCCCCACGTGGATTCGTCCCGGCATGACAGCAGCTGGGCTCGGGAAAAGCGTCTTTTAAAACGAACGCTCTAGTTTTACTCCATTTCTTGACGTTGGTTTTCCGAAAGCATTCCTCTGCCAACACGGAGTGCAATTTTCAGGTCTAAACCCAACTGGACACGTGAAATGTTGGAGGGGAGAGATTATCAGCAGGTTGAATGCCAGCCACCCCGTCTGTGCTGATACGAAAACGTCCGCCCCCACGGGGAGGAAGGTCCTCTCTCGCCCCTCGCACGTCATCTGGAGGAAGATTGCTCGGTGGCCAGGGTCACTGTCTAGAAGGAGTCCCACCCTTTCCCTCTGCAGACCCAGCAGAGCGAGCCCTGCACCCCACGGTGTTAGGGGAATGGGACAGGAGGCCGGCAAGGGACAGGCCGGGCCCTCTTTCCTCAGTGCTGTTGAACAGAGGGATCGGAGGCTGCTCCGTGTCAGAGTGAGGGGCAGGGGGCGTCCCCACCTCCCCTCCCGCTGCATCCATCGGCCTCTTCCTCCCCGTCCTGCTGATCCCTCGACCCCCCTCACCACCCCCCACACACAGTCCAGCCACACCTCAGCTCCCATTATGCTGGCTGAGTCCCTGGAGGGCTGGCCCTCCAGCGAGGGTTCCATGAAAGGATGAGAAGATCAGGCTGAGCCTGTCTCAATTTGGGGTGCGTGCATCCCAGAGCACGTGTATTATTAGGTCATGAGGTCCCCACGTCCCCACGACCTGACCAGGACGCAGCCGGCAGAAGGTGCTTGTAGAGGTGCATCGGGTTCAATGCGGTCCCCGAGCCCGCAGAGGCAGGGCCTCCTGGGAACAGGTGCCTCCACCCCTCAAACAAGCCTCCTCGACCCCTCTAATTTCTGATAGCATCCTAAACCCACGCCTGGCCCACACACCTCACACCCTGCCCATGACCCCGTGCTCCCACGGCTCTTTGCGTGTCTTGCCACCAGTGGGCAGAGAATGTTCCGGACCCTGCCACAGTGGGAAGGCCGCAGGGCACGAACCTCTGTGCTCTCCCACCCTGCGCTTGCTGTCCCCTCTACCTGCACGGCCTCCCCTTCCGTCCAGTGGAAACTTAGCTCTTGAAGCCCCCGCTTGCATGTCTTCACCCCCAAACAGAGTGAACCGCCCCCTCCTCTGCCCGCAGGAACCTGGGAAGTTCCTTCATTGAACACACCTGTGGGCAGGCGTCACCGTGTTCGCTCCCCCCGAATCAGGGTCCGGCAGAGGCTGGGTTCCCGCCAGCCCCTCGGGCACAGAGCGGGACCCAGCAGGTGCTGCTCGAACTAACCCAGGGCTCCAGCAGGCCGTAGACGAGGAGCAGCCATACGATGCTCACTGTCCCCTCGAGTGGGCGCCCTCAGGAACCATGGTTTTCCAAACCTAGCCAAGGCGATTCGCTGGGCACCTGCCCGGGTGCAGCAACTGTCCCATGGCCTGGAGCAGGCAATGGCGCCTCTGACCCTGGACAGTCTCTCCCTGTCCCTTTGTCCCAGGCTCATTTCTGGGCTGCGTCCCCCCGGGACACCCCCTCTCGTGCAGCCTTGGAGACCAAGGCCTGTCGGGCTGGATGGTCCTCACCGAGGCTCCTCCATCAGTGTCCAGCCGTCTCTCCAACCCCGCAGCAGCCGGTGTTTGTGGGGGGCTCCCTCCCGGTGTGCATACACCGGGCAGTCGGGGTGAGCGGGACCAGGTGGGGGAGGAGCCCGGACCTTTGGAACGGCCCTCTGTGCCCTTCCAGAACCAGCGTCTTTCCCCCTGTTCAATGCCTCAGAGTTTACAAAGTACCTATACAGCTGCTTCTCATCCCATCCTCCCCACACACCATCGAGGGATGAGGCGTTTCATCGCCCTCTTTTCACAGGTGAGCGTACCAATACCCAGAAGGTCGAGTGACCTGCCCAAGGCCTCGTGGTTGGTCAAAGGCAGAGCCAGGATTCACAGTGAGGCCCCCGGCCCCAAATCCTTTCCCGGCCCCATAGCTGCTCTACATGGTGCCTCAGTGTCCCCACAACCCAGCCGGGAGAGGGGCTTTGGCCCCATTTTGCAGATGTGAGAAAGCACATCTCAGAGAGGCTGATGACTCTGCGGGGCGGCGGGGGAGGGGGGCGTTCTCAGGGCTCAGCTTGGGGCCACCGGACCTGCTCTTCTCTGGCCGAGCATCGCAGAAGGGTTCAGAGACGTGGACACTCTAAGGGATCCGGTCCCTCCACCCCACGAGGGGCAGGGCAGTGACAGGTCGCGGCTCACTTGACCCCTGGGGAGCAGGACGAGAAACGGAAAGCGTGATGTACGCGAGACTGTTCTGTAAACCAAAGAGCTGTTCCACTGCCGCGTTACACCGGCCTGGCTGCTGGCTCCCTACAGAGAGTAAATAAAAAGGTTCCTTCCTGCGCGTGGCCATCCATCAAGGCAAACGAAGCCACAAGAGCCGGCCCCTCTCCCTCCCGCCGCCCTGCCAGCCTCACACACGCGAAGCCACTCGCGGGTTGAAAAGCGGTGCCTGCCGCGCCTGCGACACCTGGAATCTGCCTTGTGACTGGCAGAGTCCGAGGCCAAAGTAGCTTGATTTTGTAAAATTTCTTGATTAATGCCCTGAACTCCTTGGCCCCGTCGTTGAGACTTGGGCCTGACACGTTGGGGCCTGGAAGCTCAGAAGCGACATCTCCCCGCTGGGAGCCGTCCCGTCCCCCCTCAGCATGCCTTACCCCACCACCCACCGCACCCGGAGGGGTATTTCTGCCCATCTCTTATTGGGTGGATGAACGGGAGGGAGATTTTCCCAAACAGCGTATGGATGTCTCCCTCAGCGAATAAATCCTAATTGTTTTGCCGTTCCCAGGGACGAAGGAGTCTGGAAGAAGAGCCGACACGTTCCATTACCTCCATCTCTGGGTGTCACTGGGAAAACCACGGGGCACAGGGCCTCTGTACAAGGCGCGCACACACACACACACACGTGTACACACACACGTGCACACACACATATACACACACGTACATACACGCACACGTGCACACAGTGCACACACGTGCACACAAACATGCACACAAACGTGCACACACACGTGCACACACACGTGCACACACACGGGCACACACGTGCACACACACGTGCACACACACACACAGTACCATGCACTTTGCTGTAAAAGGGGCAAACCTACTCATGCTTTTCTCATTTCTGGCGATTTCTCCCTGAGTCTCACTTGGAGAGCAGAGGGAAAGGGGCTCCTTATCGCCCCCGGGGTTAACATATCATGCTCCCCGAGAGGCTCACAGGAGCCATTTCCCCCGATGGAGATGCTCTCGCTGTGATTCTGACTGGGGCTGTGGGGCTGGGCCGGGGGACGCTGCCAGCGCCTTGCTGTGACTCCCCCAGGCCCCTCCCTGGCAAGTCGGCGGGGATAGTTCCCCTTCTGGATGGAGAAAACGAGGGCCAAGACCCCCAGAGGAGGCCCCAAGCTGAGGTGGCAAGAGGGGTGCCTGGATTCTGCTGTCTGCCTGCCCTCCCTCTACGTGCAAGCCCGACTTCACCTCCTGCCCCACACCGGGCCCGTACAGTGGAGACGGCGCCACCACAATGTGAAGAGCCTGGCACGGGACCTGGCTCCCGGGAAGTGTCTCAACAAATGTCTGTCGACGGAAGGCCCCATCTCAATGTCCTGAAACCAGGTCGACGTGGGTGGGGGACGCTGCCCACCTCAGCGGCTGTGACGGGGGCTCCTCCAGGTCTGGAGAGAGGCCCCTGGTGCTGAGCCCTCCTCCGCCCGCCCCGCTTGCTGCTTGCTAGGCTGCAGCTCCTGCCTCTTAAAAGCCTTTAAAAATTCTTTATTAAATTTTCATGGCGCATAAAGTCAAGGCTCCGTTACTTGGCCTCAGTTGTCTTGGTAACTCCGTAAAACGCAATCATAAAATGAAGCCGAGTGCTGCTCACGCGGGCTTGTCGTAGGAACGGCTGCAAACATTGATGGGTTTTCTTCCGTGCGAGAATTCTGGACGGCAGACCCGGACGGCAGGGTGGACCACGTTTGTCCACGTCGGGTCCAGGGGTGAGGAAAGGGCTCCTTTTCATTTTTCCTTCCTTTAAAGCGAACATTTGCCTGGGAAGCTAAATAGTGCCTCAAGGAAACTGTCAGATCCCCGGGGGAGATGGAAAATCCCCAAACCCGTGGCCTCCTGGGAAGAGTGACACCTATGGTGGGAATGATGGGTCCTATGTGGCAGGGACGCCTGCCCTAGGAGGAGGGGGCGGGGTCCCTCCTCACTTGGTCAGTGCAGCCGTCACCGTGCATGGCTCTGCCTTCAGCAGGTGTGCACCCCAAGCTTCACCCTCATGAGGAAACTCAAGGCAGAGCAAAAGTCCCAAAGGAGCCATTTCTGGTGCTGCAGGTACTCCTGGTGGCTCCATCTCTGGGGACAGAGGCCCTCATCCCTCCCGGCACCGCCTGGCCCCCTGACCCTTTAGGAACAGCCTAGGTCTGTTCTGAACGTTCCCCAGACTCTGGGCTACGTGGTGGAAAGTAAAATGCAGACGGCCCCGAGTTAAAGAGGATCTCCGCCCCCTGGAGATCACCAGGCCCGTGGCATCAGAGAGGTGCTCCTCCCCCGTGAGGGGCCGTTACACTGGTACCTCCTTTGTTCCTTGCACCCCTCAGGTCTGCCATTTTATGAAACATTCTCTGTGCTCCTCCTGTGTGCCAGCCTCTCGTGTGTCTGCAGGTCACACAGCTCAGCGGTGCAGCAGAGCTGTCCCCCCTACTCCCTGCTGAAGAAACCCGGGTTTGCCAGCCCGAGATCCCACAGCCAGGTGGGGAGGTGGCTCCAGCAGCCTGTGGGGTTACAGGTGCCTTGAATTTCTGCAGCAGGGCCGGGTGCGTCTTTGGAGATTGAGTGGGGACCGTAGGGGACACAGGGCTTCCCTACACAGCTGCCTCTGCGAGGAGCCCTGGGATTTCGATCGGGCCCCCAAGGTTCAGATCCCACCTTTGTTTTGACACCGAGCCGCTCCGGCCTCACCTCCGACATGGAATAGGCTTTGCTATAAAACCGAGGCCACGGCTGCTGCCTTCCAACCTGTCCCTTTTACAGACGGGGCAAAGGGAAGCCCAGAGAGGAGAAGGGTCTTACCCCGGACGCCCAGCAAGTTACGGTGAGGGAATCTGAGAGCGAAAGCCACCATCAGCCCAGGGACCTTCCAGCTCCACGGTTCCAAACACAGATTCCACATAGCAGCCCAGCTGTTCGCTGTTTTATGTGCCGAGGTTGCACGTGAGGAAAAAGCTTCAAACGCCACCATCATCCCTTAGGGCTTTTTACCTGTGACAGAGCTGGGGGCCCTGGGAGACATGTAGCTCATTCAAAGCTGTGACCACAGCAGCATCTTCCCCGGACTCCTGAGCCCAGCTGTGACCCCTGACACCGCTCTGGCCTCTGAGACCCTGGAAGATGTGTGCGTCATGCTGACAAGTCACTGGGCTGGGTCGCCCCAGGCCCAAGGCCGAAGCTGGGCTCCCCCAGACCGGGGACCCTCGGAGGCCAGCGCTGGGCTCACGTCTCATTCATCTGTCCTAATCCTCAGGTATCTGCAGCGTGATCTGCCGAAACCCTCTCCCTCAATAGCCCCTCACGGGTCACTTGAACAGACCCGCTCTGAGCTATTTCTGGAGCCAGCTACCGGGACCTCAGTCAGGTCTGTCACTGTCTGGGGTACAACAGGGCCCAGACCTCGGCAGGTCTGAAGTTGGCGGCACGGCCCCGAGAGTCCAGCTGCAAGCAGCCACTCACTCGAAGCTTATGTTGTAGCTGTAAAAGTCCTGGAAATATTGCCTGTTTCATATTATGTCCACACTTTGGTCAGGAGAGGCTATGCAACCCTGAGATAACAACAAATCTCGGGGGCTTAACCCATCAGAGGTTTGGTTCTCATTCAGGCCGATCTGACGTAGGTCAGGGGCCCTCGGGGTCGTCTCTCCATGCAGCATCTGAGCTGCCCCCAGACTCTTTCCTCTCCAAGAAGGCCTCCCAGTTGCCTCTGGGAGGAAAATGGGAGGATTGCAAGGATGGTTGTTCGGGGGGCAGCTGACTTCACCTCTGCCTGCCCACGTGGACCCCGTCTGTGGCCCCAACCTTAGTGTCCGAGATGTCGGGAAACGCATTCTTCCTGCAGAAAAAGTAAATAGGGCTTAGTAAGCACAGACTATCGTTTGTGCTACAATTCACATTGGCTTTAAATCCAAATGTTTTTCTCCCCCCTCGACCTCCAAATAAAATTGCTGCCCCAAGAAAGATGAGCGTGTCTACGGCGCAGCCGCCCGGAACGCCCGACCCCATCGCATGCTCTCCGCTTGAGAAGCACAACGCGAAGGGGACACGTGACTTTCCTAAGACTCTGGAGCCTCCGGGGGGGATACTGGGGAGACCTTGTATCTTCCCACCAAGACATCCAGTCCTAGGCTCTGGAGCTTGGGTGCAGCTCAGCTCCAGGCTCCTTGGGGAGCTTTCTCGTCACCTGGGAAACCGAGTCCAAAGTGGGTCACAGCTGACATTTCCCCTTGAGGGCCATGGGGCCCAGACCTAGTTCCAAGAATGGCTGAGCATCCCAGGCAGAGTGTCTGCCCTTCCCAGGCCTCTCTGGCCTAGGGACAGGTGATCCTGCCAAGCCAGCTCCCGCTGCCCCTGTGTGCGGGCCCAGGTCCCTCACTCGCCTGCCCAGGAGGGCGGGCCCCGCCCAGAGCAGCCTCGGTGCCCTGAGTCGCACGGCACCGCAGTTCCTCCCGTAGCGGGCGGCAGCTGTGTCGTAATTGACACAGGGCAACGGGCGCGAGGAAGGGAAACCACATCCTCACCCACGTTCCCTGGGCACATACCAGGGCCAGACCATGCCGGGCACGTGATGCGTGTTGGCTCGTTTAATCTGAGAAGCAGGCTCAGGAAATGGAAAGCCGGCTTGGCATCTCGGCCCCGTGGGGCTGGACGCCAGATGCTGCTCCCTGTTGCGTGTCCGTCTCCCACTTCCAACAGCGGGTGCGTCCTGCCAGGGTGGTGTCCGAGGACACGTGGAAGTGGGCGGCTCCGGGGGAGGCTTTGAATGAGCACCACGTCAGCCCTCGAGTGTACTAGGGTCCTTGAGCTGAGGCCTCACCTGCCCCTCCTTCCTGGAGGCAGCCCCGACCCAGCCAGGTTCTCAGAACAGGGAGGCCCTGGGAATCGCTCAGCCTGGCAGCCAAGCGACAGGGACACGGGGAGGCCACACTCTGATCACCGAGAGTCTCTGTGTCTGGCTGGAAAGCACCGGGCAGCCTGGCAGGGCAGGGTGGTGGCGAGCGTGTGCAGAAGACTGGCTTTGTCCCAGGTGCCAAAGGCACCGCAGCCACGGCAGCGAGGCGGGTGGCGTTCCTTCTACAGCCAAGGAAACTGCCTTCCTCGGGCCCACGATGCCACCACAGAGGCTCTGGAGGGACAACAGGGAGACGGGAAGCAGCTGCCCACATGACCGCAGGTCAGAAAGTCCCAGGACCCCAGCCACCCAGGGCCACCCATCTGCGAGCCAACAGCATCACGACACCTGGAACGTTTGTCCCGAAGCCCAGGCTCCTGCCTCCACTGCCCCACCTGACAGGAGGGGGAAGGACAAGAGCCTCGTGACGGCAGAAGGGGGCCCTCGGCGCAGGGGCGCAGCGCCAGCCGGGAAATGTTCCCGCAAATTCCACAGGCTTTCCTTGATAAAGACGGAAGATGGTAACCCATTTTGCATAGATTTCCTTTATTAAAATAGCTTTTCAAGAAGTTTCCGTCTTGTGATCTGTCTGGAAACTTCACTTTCATGGAAATTCCTGAAACTGGGTAAAAGGAGACCCCGCTGCATGACGAGGACACTCACCCAGCCAGGCTGCTTGTCCTCATCATTTTTAAATGTGTCATCACTCCCGGTCCCCAGTCGGCGCACGTAGGTTGTTTCGTTTTCTGTTGCAATAGACGGTCCTGCGGGGACTGTCCTGGCACACGCCTCTGGAGGTACACGTACGAGTGTGTCCTAGGGGTTGAACTACTAGGTCACAGGGTACTCACGTCCTAAATTGCGATCGATACGGCGGAATTGCCCTCCAAGGAGGCTGAGCCCTCTTCCAGCCCCGCCAGCAGTGTGGGAGAGGCGAAATGCTCCCCTTCGCCATTTGGTGGGTAAAAATGTGGCGCTGTCTGGTTCCAGATTTAATTTTTGTTTCCCTCACGACCAGTGGAGACTTTTAAAAATGCGTTTCAGAGCTGTTTGTATTTCCCTTTCTGTGAACGGGTTGCTCACGTGCGTCCGTTTTCCCCCCTCGTCTTTTTCATGTCGATTTGGAGCATCTCTTTGAAGACGAAAAGAATTAGCTTTTTTTATCATGTTTTTGCAAACTATGTGCTCTGCAGGGGCCATTTCCCGGCAGCCAACTGTCGCGGCCTCCAGCACGTCCCCCGCAGGCCGCCAGCGCGGCCTTTCCGAGGCGTCCATCGGATCACGTCACTGTCCCTCCCACCTGAAGTGTAAAACGGGCTTCCTGCCACCCGGATCCAGCTCAGACTCCTCACCTGGTTTTGGGGGTGCTTTTGGGGGGACTCACCTTTCTCCCAGTGGGGCCAGCAGGGCCACCAAGTGCAGCCCCAAAGGTTGTGCACAACCCGGGGGTGGGGGCAATGACACGCAGAGATGCTCCTCGGGGGCGCCCCGTAGAGGTGAACAATGGGGTAGGCCGCAGAGCGGCTGCATCCCCCATAAACCTTCCCTCGGGACTCCCCACGTTTTTTTACCATTCCCCAGATCCCCGTACTCTTCCATTCCCCCCAGGGCCGCACCCGTGCTCTTCCTTCTGTCCCGAACGCCCCTCCTCCCCTGTAGGCCTGGGGAGCTTCCTATTGACCCAGCGGCTGACAGTCAACTCCTCTGCAAAGCCGGCTCTGTCCCTATAGGCGGTCTCATCCCCCCTCGGGCCCCCACGGCTCTCCTGTGTCCCTTTAACTCACCTCAAGGTGATTCTCACCCTAAAGAAGGGCAGTGCTCATTTACGTCTGGATCGCATCCCACCTCTAAAGTGTGCGTGGAATGAATGAAAGAGTGAATGAATGAAGGAGGTAAGGCAGCCTGCTTCCCGCCAGACCCGGCCAGTGGGCGTGAGGAGCGAGGGGTGAAGACCCAGACTCCCCCTCAGCATCCTCAGCCTAAGGGAAAGTTGTGCTTTTACCCATAGCCTGTTCTCCTCCGTGAATATCCCTTAAACCCTGTAAAATGCAAATTTGCAAAAAGGCAGCCGACAGGTCCTTCCCGGGTAATGATGGTCTGCCCCGTGCGTCTGCGGAGGAGGCCTTTTTACGTGGTAGGTCTCTTGCTCTTTTCAGATTATAAAGTAAGGCCCATCCCGGCTCTCCTCGCTCCCCCACCCACTTCCCCCACAGGGGCATGCTAGGGTAGGCAAGGAGGTCTCTGCCATCGGACTGCCCGGGGGGGTGGGACCCCAGGGACCCTTCCTGGTCCGTAGGGGCTGGTGGGATGTAGGCGCTAAAGCAGCTCCTTCTCCCCAAACCCCAAACCCCCGATTTCCACCCTCGTTGGGCCAGCCCTCCTCACAGCCCATCCCTCCTCAAATGGGGGATGTGCCCTTAGCTCTCCAGCTCTGCCTCCTGATGCCGCTTCCTGGGTGGCTGTGGGGTCTCCCGCTACTCGGCCCTCTGTCAGTCATCCTGGGGGACCCTTAAAATGGAAGTCGGATGGTGGTCTTCCCAGCTGCTCTTTCTTCCGTGGTTTTCCCTCGCTGTGAGGAGCAAGTCCCTGCCGGGCCCCCTGGCCCCTCGGCCTGCCGGCACTCTGCACCCCGCAGGGTCGGAGCCTCTCCAGCCCCTCCAGGGTCCCTCTTACCTGGCTACGGCCTGCTCAGAGGGCAGGACTAGGTGCCCCTGCTCCCTTCCTTTCTTGCCCTCCCCACCCCCACTCAGTAACTGCTGAGCCCCTCTCCGTGCCAGCACCAGTTCTGAGGTAGACGACGGGGCAGCCTGCTGAGCAGCTGCATCCCCTACACGTGAGTGGACGTGGTCCTGCAGCCGAAGGTCGGGCAGGGGTTAAGCAAGTTCACAGGGCAGGAGCCGAGCGCAGAGAGGAGGGCTCGGAGGGCCTTGTGGGGAGCAGCGGGAGAGGCCCTGTGTGTGTCCAGCTCAGAGAGGCCAGCCCCACAGGCAGCGCAGGCCGACCCTCCCTGACTGGGCACAGAGAGGCTGGCTGGGGGGCGGCGAGGGGTCCAGGTGGGAGGGGATGGCAGCGGGGACCTGGTGGCAGCTCTGGAGATGAGAGGCACAGAGTCAAGAGACTCGTAGGAGGAAAACTGATGGCTCTTCTCATCTCAGTCACTTAATGCCATCTCGCCTCCCTCAGCAGGGGTGGGTCTGCCCGCCCTGACGGCTCCCTACATAACAGGTGGCATGTTCAGCGAATGAATGAATGAATGAATGAATGACAGGTGAGGGAGGGAATAGTGAACAAGTGAATAGATTTAACCGACGGGGAAACTCATGCGCTGTGGTGTGCGTGGGGTGGCGTGTCAGCTAGAGGAGGGGCGATGACCCCGGGGTGGGGCAGACCCGCAGCAGGCCCAGGTGAGGGGCCACAGGCTGTCCGCCCAGGCCGTGGGGCAGCGTGAAAACCCCATCTCCTCTGCTTCACTCACAAATACCTGTCACGTCCCCACACACCCCCAGGCAGGAACACACACTGTCCCACTAAATAAATCTGGGCCACTTTTCAGCATCGCTTAACGTCCCCAGGAAGGTCAGAGCACGTGGGATCAGGAGCAGCCCGTTAGCCGACAGGCTGAAGCACAGCATATTGAATTCCACGGCCCACGGAGCCCGCAAGCCCCCGTGCTGCTCTGAAGCCTGTGCTGATGTATCAGGATGCAATCGCGCCGCTCATTCCCTGTGAGGAACACGCGCCCCCCCTCCTCTCGCCAGGACCATGTTCTCGAACCTCCACCGGGGAAACAGGAGCGGAGGGACCTCGAACTCACTCCCCGTCTACAGCTTGAAAGCGAGAGGGGCTGACACGGATGGGGAATTGCAGGGGGGCTGACCTTGGATGCTCTTGCAGAGAGCTGGTCTCAAGGCATTCCGCTGTCCTCCTGCCCCTGCCCCTGTCCTCTGCCCACGGCCCTCCACTCTGTGTTGCCCTGATCACCTCCTGGGAGGCCACGGACCTGGGCTTCTGCCTCCAGCATGGGCCATGCTGCCGACCACAGCTCCGCACAGACTAAAATGGGACACGTCCCCACATCGCTATGCAAGCCACACCTGGACAGAACCCCTGGCAGAAGTACACCCACGACACCCCCTCCCACCCCAGTGCGCAGGCTACACCCGTGGACGCCTACGCACAGCACACCCCTCACAGCCAGTACACCTGACACACACACACACACACACACACGCGCCTACGTCACATACACACTGCTGCATGCATTTTGAATTTCCAAGCCGCAGATGCGCTTTTTTTTTTATTATTATTAATTCCTACTTTTATTACTTTGTGGTCAAGAAATGTGGCCTTTCCTTTTCTGAATCTATCATGTGCCAAGCATCACGTTAGGTGCTAAGTTAAGCAGACGTGGACCCTGCCACCGAGCAATGGCGAATACAAATAACCCCACACTCACACCGATGTGACAGGCTGCGGCAGAGGGAAGCCCAGTGCCACATTTTCTTTAACATATCTCTATAGTTTTCTCTACGTAGGTCGATTTCTTTTTTGTTTCTGTTCCTTAAACGCTGCTGGACAGAAAACAAATGGCTGTCCCATTGCTGCAGTCACTGGCTTCTTTTTTGAACGATGAGCGTAGATGAGCACATTCTCATTTATTTCTTGTCCTTTTCTATTCCTCCTTTGTGACTTGTCATTTCATACCTTGGCCTGTTTCCTTGCTAGGAGGATGACTGTTTCATTCCTCCAGTTTCCAGTTATTTTGTCCTCTGCACTATGGTGGGATAAGTCTTCAAATCACTGCTCTAGAGTGGATCCCGACGTTGACCTTTGAGCACACGTGTCCTGCTTTTCGCTCTCGGCAGTGATTGGTTTTCACTTCCAAGCTTGTTTCGGGTTGCTCCTTTTCCTTGCCGTGCACTCCTGTTGGTCGATGAGGCCTCGTCTGAATGACTCCAGCATGCATTCACCCAAGGCCTCTTAGAGGCTTCGGCAGAGCTGATACGTCAAGGCTTGCGGGAAGCAAAGCCAAACGCACCATTGCCCTGTGGAGATGACGGCCTGAGCCGGGATCTTCCCCAGAGTCTGGGTTCCCTCCCTTCAGTCCGTGCCTGTGCCCCCTCCCTCCCCACCCAGCCACTCCACCTCTCCCTCCTCAGGTAGCTTTCCCTTCCTCTGATCAGCCTACACCGCTTCTTCCCTCCTTGCCTGACGCAGGAGTCACGCAGGATGCTGGTTCAATATTAAATTCCATGAAACGGGAGGCCCGTATCCAAACTCGTGACTTCTAAAATGCATATACGTGCATATGTAGAGGCGTATAGATGGATATTTGTGTATGTGCGAATAGGGGTGTACGTACACACATTTCTTTCCTGGCTCTGTCTGCTGAGAAGATAAGGAATAAAGGGCATTTTAGTTTCTCTCAGATCTTGGTCTGCCATCCCATTCCCCAGGGTTCCTCAGAGAAATGACTAATTCCACAGCTGGGGCGAGGTAGGGACAAGGCGAGCCTCAGACACCTTGTCATGCCAGAAAGTAACACTGGGGGCATGTCACTAAGACCCAGGGACCAAGGTGAAAGGCTCCCTGTGGCCAGATCTGGGACTGTTTGAGCACAAACATAATCAAGTACCGAATTATAAAACCTTAAAAATGGGACTTCCTGAGTCCATTCCAATAACCAATATACGTAAACAAATACGTGGGGAGAAGGGGAGACCTTTTGCTGCTGGTAAAATTCTGAGAGTCGCCTGGTAAAGGGGAAGGAATGCCAGAACGGAGAAATCGGCTTTTGCAACCTTCCTGGTGAAGCCTGGATCCGTGAAGAGTCGTTAATGGTTGCTGAATGCAGGGGGGCATTTTGATGAGGAGTAGGATATTTTCAGGATCTCAGTGTGTCTCCCCTCAGACTGCTCATTAGTCGCAAGCAAGGCCAAAAAAAAAGGAAAAAAATCAGAAAATATGGAGAAACTGGACCTAATTTTGGTCAGGTGATCAAAATGAGCATCCCCAGCTAGAGGCAGATGCGGGTCCTGTGGCCCCAGGTGTGCTCCTCTGAAGAAGGACACAAGGTGCTCTCTCGGCAGTGTTTTGGCCAAGAATGAATAAGCAGGAACGAGTCATAAGGAAACATCAGACACACGCAAAATTACAATTTTATTTGAAACATCAGACACATGCAAAATTACAATTTTATTTTTAAAAAAAGGGGCCGGAGGAATTGTTGGTTGTGTTCCTCCAAAATGTCGATGCCATAAAAGACAAAGAAAGGCCCCAGCAATGTTCTAGACCAAAAGAGGTTAAAAGAGACATGACAACTGAATGTCGCTTCTGACCCTAGCCTGGCCCCTGTGCAGGAAGGAGAAAAAAAAAAAAAATACTGCGAAAAGACATTATTATTTCAACGGAGAAAATTGAATGCGAGACGAGAGAAAAGCGTTCCCAGTGACTGCGAAAACCATACTGTGATTATGGGAGAAAATATCCCTAATCTTGGTAAAGACACGCGAAAGCAGTTAGGGTAAAGGACGATGACACGTGTAATTTAGCTCTATTGTCTCCTCATCCAGACCTGTTTTTTGCAAATAGATTTTAAAGATGAAACCAGCGTCCTCCTGGACATATAATTCTGCTATCTGCTTCCTCACTTAATATATTATTAACATCTCTCAGTGTCGCTGGTTATTCTTCTACAAATTTAATGGCTCCAGAGTGTTTCATTATACGGATATATTTTATTTATTTTTAAACGGCTCCATATCCAAATAAATAAAAAAAAAAAACTGGTTGTAAAATATCCAAACAATAATAGGGAATACAGAGCAGAAAGTGCAAGCATTCCTTCCCTATCCCACTGATCCCCACTCCTCACCTTAATAGTTGCGTGTTGGCTTCTCCATCGTTCTGCTACGGAACTGATTCTACGTAATTTATTTTTCTTTAAAGGAATTTTTTTTGGGGGGGACATACTGATCCACTGCGTTTCGTCTATAATATACCACGAACACCGTTCTGCTTCTATCCATCCTTTTTAATGTACAAGAATCGAGACGTGACATTGGGCTCTTGGCTGGGAAGAGAGAGGATGGTAGAGCTATTGGGGGGGGGGGTTAAAGATGAGAAGAGAAGCAGGTTTGGGGTTGTCAGAAGAGTCACGGGTATCAGGCCCGACGCCCAGAGGCACTGCTGAGAGGGCGTGTGGTCTTGTGGATGCAGAGCTCAGGGAGCAGTGGGGCCGGGGATAATGCTGCAAGGGGCAGCAAGGAGAGAATTCATGGCATGCACGTCCCCAGCTATGGTCCCTGCTGCTGAGGAGGAGGCACGGCTTCAGAAAGGGTGTGATCTTCAGGTGACCCCAGTCCTCCGCCCACTTCCTGCTGGCTCCCGGGCCTGGGTCTCTGCGTCGTCTACACTGGGTCTGCGCGTCGTCCGAAATGGGCCTGTTTCAGTCACGTGCACTGCCTGCCAGGCCACTGAGGCTTCGTGCTTCGTGAGTATCGTCAGGGAGTATTCATTCAGGAAGATCATCCAAAGCTTGGACCCAAAGCCACAGGAGGGCAGCTTGTCCCTCCAGCGTCCCGCCGGAATGCTGTGCACGAGGCCTGCTCCAGGACTCGCACATCACCCAGGGGGCACGGACGTGCTTGACTTGTCATTTATGGTGTCGCGGCGTGTGAGATCACACGCTAACTTGCAGATGGGGGGCAGGGAACGATGCGACCCTATCGCCTGTGGTTTCATAGCCCCATAGGGCACTGGCGAGTTTCGAACGTGGCCAGAGAAAAGCGCACTGTGACGCCAACTGGTCTCACCGTGGTAACCCGACTCTCCCTAACCAGGGGTCCTCACTGAGACTCCCCACAAGGAACTCTCGGGACCGTCTGTCCCTCTCCACATTCTGGGGCCACCGTTCCCCAACATCTCCCCATTCAGGGCCACGAACCAGGCCTCCCCTCCTGGCCCTGGGGTCCTGGCCAGCTCGGGTCGGCACAGCTCTGGCCGTGTTGGGGGGTTTCGTGATCCTGGAGGGAGATCTTCTTCCACCTGTTGTGCTAGGTCCTTCCCTTGGCTCTGGAGAATGTCCTTTTAGTCTCCCTTTGACCATTTTCTCCCTTCCTGTTACTCTTTTTCCTCCTTCAGGAATTTCTAGTGGATGTTGGATGGCCTAGACGTCGAGCCCCTAGATTTTCTCTCTCCCCCATTTTCTATTTGTGTATTTTGTTCTGCTTTCTGGAAGAATACACCAACTTGGTATGCCAGCACTTCTATTGGATGCTTTATTTTTGTAAAAAAACTGATAATCAGGAGCTCTTTTTTATCTTATTTTTGTTGTTGTTTACGTTTTTGTTTTTTTGTTTGTTTTTCCATAGCATCCTGCTGTTTTATTTCCCTGAGGATATTATAGTTGGAAGTTGTTATTTTTTTAAAAATGTTCTTCTCTTTCTTGCATCGTCTCTATTTCTTGTTTCCTCTCTTGGACTGGTTGATTTGGCCTCTCCCTGTCACGATGAAAGTTGGCTTTTTTTTTTTTCTCCTCTCTTTCTTTTCCTTTTTCGTTTTCGTTTGTTTGTCTGGTTTTGAGTACGTAGGAGCTTCGTTGCCACTCAAGAAGCAAAGCCCTGGGGAAATTCATATCCAGTTTCTATTGTTGGTGGTCCAGGGGCTCCTGGCCGCCTGTGCTTTTGCACGTGGGTGTGCACACGCGCAGGACTCGCTCAGTGGTGGGGATCTTTATGGGATGCTGGGACAGTGAGCCACTCTTTGCATTATTAGAGAGCTATCTGGAGGTCTTTTCTCCAAAGCTAGTTTTTCCAAAGAAGGATGCTCCAGTCAGCTACGTGGAGGATAGCCGCCTCGCTCTGGGCGTCCTGGGAGCCGCGAAGGCGCTGTGGGGCAGGCACTACAGAGGACAGAAGCTCACTTCACCCACGTCCACCTGCTGACCACCCCGTACCTCACAGAGCCCTCTCCGCGCTGCCTGCTGTCCCCGTGTCTGGAGAACAGCTGGGTCTATTCCTCCCGAGAACGCATGTCCAGTTCCTTAGAGGAGATGAAGGGGAAAGAGAAGTTTCCCGGCTGTGCGCGCAGAGCTGGGGAGGAGGAGGCTGGGGTGTGGTTCCCTCATGTCCAAGCTGGTGCCGCGGCTCTGTCTCCCATCATGCTGGAC
The DNA here is from genome assembly GCA_030015415.1 of Cynopterus sphinx. NCBI lineage: Eukaryota > Metazoa > Chordata > Mammalia > Chiroptera > Pteropodidae > Cynopterus > Cynopterus sphinx. The sequence goes on along the minus strand of CM057385.1, from coordinate 120,753,835 downwards.
CTCCCAGGCCTGAGCCTCGTGGGGGTTCGTTCCTTGGGGCCGATCAGTTCACGTCTGATTCAACTGACCCTCTCTGCTCTGCTAATGACTCTCCCTCAGCTTCCATCTGCCAAAGCTTTTCCAAGTTTCTTATTTACCGTGTCTCCTCCCACGTTAATTTTGTCCTTACAGGTGATAATCTCATTAGTTCTTTCCAGTCAGCATAGCTGTGTTTGGGGAGGAATAAATAAATGTGCGCGGTCAATATACCTTGTTTGATCAGAAGACTAGTTTGCTTTAAAAATCTAATTCTATTGATTCAATATTTATTTTGTAAACTGCCTGATAGTAGGGTTTTTTCCTGATTAAATATTTATTATCGATCTCGAGTTGGACTGCTTCGAGGCAGAGAACGTGGCCCGCACTATTTCTTTGGGAAACTTGCTGAGGTTTTCATATCTCATCACCGTCAACTTTGGGTCATGTTCCAAGTCCTCGAAAAGAAGGCGTGCTCCCTAGATGAAGAGCTTGACGGATCCCTGTTTATTAAACCGTATTCATTATTAAAATCCTCTAGGTTTTATTGCCTCCTGAATCTGCAATAAACTGACACGGGCGGTGGGTCCGCGTCACGTGTAATTGTACTGCTGCCTGTTCTTTGCATTTCCCGGTTTTGCTCTCTATCTGATGCTTCTTGATCCCCTCGCGGAGGTTCACGGCTTTAGCCTTTGTTATGAACGTCTTCTGTCCACGTGAGGTTCGCTCCCTGTCACTGCTATCTCCTGGAATTTTGTTGTTCGTGTGGCATCACCCCGGCAGAGGGATGGCAGTCCCTGATCTTGGGAACTGGGGACAGCAGAAGAGAAGCACCGATGACGCGGGGCTGGGGAGAGATCGGGAGGTGAGGAGGGGAGGTGGCAGGTACCTGGAGGCAGCAGAAGGCTGGCTGAAAGGGACGGAACAGTCTGCAGCAGGTGAGGACCAGGTGGCAACCTGGTGCCCTCTGCAAAGCAGTTAAGGCTGAAGATTTCGGAACGATTAAAGCAGCAAGGGGCGCGAGGGGACGGCTCTGGCCAAGGGCTGTCTTGAGGAGGAAAAGGGTCACTTCTATTCCTGCGGGGAAGAGGGCTGGGTTGGTGGGGAGCCAGGGAAGGGTCGGGGGGCCTTTTGAGCATCCTTCCCCAGAGGGGTAGGAGGATGGCTCTCGGAGCAGGGAGATCTGCGGTCCAGATCTGCCTTAACCTCCTGGGCGTGGCAGAGAACGCAGGAGGCAGGAACCCGCAGGGGCACGGCAGGAACTGCCGCGTCTTTGTCGTTCTCCTGCAATGCTCAGCCGCCCAGAGACCAGGGGCCATTGGGAGGACCCAGGGCCGATGTGGTCAAAGCATATGGTCCAAAGAGGGGCCGAGGAGGCAGACGCAGGGCCAAGCCTGGCGGGGAAGACGTGAGCCTGGGAGGAAGAGGGCCCATCCGAGGGTGGACCACAGTGTTACTGTAGAAGACGGTTGGGAGGGGTCCCCACGGGAGACTAGAGGTTGAGAACCCAAGGAGCTGGGGTGCTGGGCGGGTGGCTGAGGTCGCCAGGCTGGCGGTGGGAGGTGGACTGGAGGGCGCAGAGGGCAGGCAGAGGTGGCCCTGCGGGGCAGGGGTGGGGAATTAACACGTCCTAATGGCTGAGTGTTGAGCAGTATGGGTTTGGGGAGCAGGATGACACCCTACCACCCTTCAGAGAACCATACAGGGTTAGAGCTACCCCAGGGCTAGAACAAGGGGCACTGTGGGGTGCTGCGGGGAGGCTGGAGCAGAGGCAGGCTGGTGAGGGTGGACAGATGCCTGTGGCTCTGTTGTACCCTGCCACCCTCCCCTCAAACCAGCCCTCCCACTGGTTTCAAGGAAAAGCACAGGAGCAGCCCGGGGGCCCAGGTCCTTGGCAAGGAGCCAGAGACACCTGTGCGGAGGACAGACCAGGCTGTCCACCCGGTGACCTGACCAGACAGCCCTGCCCTCCATGGACTCTCGGCCCCTGTGTGCTGTTTCTGAGGGGTTGGGCCGAGGCTGGGGCCTGGACTTGTCCCCTCTGTGTAGAAAGGGGATACACTGTGTGGTACCTGGGACCTGCTGAGTAACACCCAGGGCTGCAAGGTCCCCCGTGCACGGGTGCAGCCCAAGGGGCTTGGGGGCAGATTCGTTCCCAGCAAAGGCCCTGGGTTCGGCCTTGCAGGTGGGTAAGGCTCGAGAGAGCCCCAGGAGCCTTGGCTTAGTCCAACTCAGCCATGACCTGCTGGTGACCCCGGGCCAACCTCTTCCCCTCCCTGAGCGTCTTCCTCCTGGAGGCAGACGTCAGCTAATGGGTCAGCATCTGCAGCAGAGCCTGGCAGGAGCCAGTATCTGCTGCAGGGAAAGCACCCCCTGTACTGGGCCGTGCTCCTTGGAGGCTGTGGGACCAGCACAAACCTCACTTCCGAGCTGGTCGCAGCCCATGGGGACGGCCTCCAGGGCTCATCGGCTCCACTGTGAGCTGAGACCAGCAGTGCCACCAGCTCTCAGGGGCCACAGCTGCCACCGGGATGAACTCAGTGCTGGATAAAGGACAACACTGGTCCATGAACTATCACCCTCGGAGAATCTCCTGAGACACCGCTGAACGGAGAGGCGAGTCAGGCTTAAAATAGCTAAATAAATCTTTAATATTTCTAATTGCAAATGTACAGAAATTGCACAGCCACACAGTCTTAAACACCAACAACTTTCTCTGTACATTATTACATAGTTAAGTCGCGGCCGGAGGGGGGCCTCCGGCCAAGACTCCAACGTTTGTAGTTTTGTCCTTTTTCACATACTTACAAAAGGGGAGCGGGGAGGTGGAGTGGGGGCTGGGGGGGCTTTGGGACTGAGTGTGTAGAAAAGAGAGGGGCTGTTTCCCTGGACGGTCTGCCTTCCCGGACAGACGGGGTGGGAGGAAGAGGTGCGCCCCGGGCAGGGGCGCTGCAGGGCCGGGGGGTGTGGCGTCTGGCCTTGGTTCCCCACCCCCCGTATGGGCAGTGGGAAAGAGAGTCTTCACTTATGAAAAGTTTGGCAGTTTCCTTCACCTTAAACATAAAGGTTAAGCAAGGAAGTCAGGCCTCTCCGTGTTGGCAAAGGAGGGGAGGACCTTCTCCAGCCAAGTCTGGGGTTAGGGACCTCGGTCCTCCTCGAGCGGGGACTGCCTTCCCTCGCTCCCCCTCCTGCCGGGCCCCCTGGCGACCCAGTCCTGCTGCGGGCGGCGTCTGACACTGAGACACAGGTTCTGTGTGGCCCGAGCAGGAGCCCCCTTTGCTGGCCCGGCCCGGGCACACGTCTCCATCACCCCCACTCGGACAGCACCTCTGCGGAAGCAAACGGATAAATGCACGGGCGTGGAAAAGACCCCGAGCCCCGAGTCCCAAACCGCTTCCTCCTGCCCAATACTGTTCTCTCGGTTAAAAAATAAAATACAAACCATCGGAGAGCAGCGGTCCCGGGCGGCCCTCGGCAGCACCAGGACGAAAGGACTATGTACAGCCATCAGGTGGAGTAGTTACATTACAGTCAAACACCAAGGACATTTACAAAAATCGTCAGACTTGCAATGCAGATAAAAATCTGTGAAGAGTCTGTACACTTTTACAGTTTTTGCACTAGGTAAGTAAGGTTCTCGGCCTGAGCGCTCGCGGCCCGGCCCAGGCCGCCAGCACCGGCCGCCGCACTGGCCTCCTGCGCCCTGTCGGGCCCTGGGGACCTCCCCTTTGTATTGCTAAGAGGTGCTCAGTCCGAGGTCGCTCTACGAGGCATCAGGTGGGGGAGGAGTGGGGTGGGGAGGAGGGGAGGGCTCCCTGGGCTGCAGGTGGGCGGGGGTGACAGGGAACCAGAGGACATCAGTGGGGCCGGGCCCTGCCTGTGAGGCCAGGAGCCGGAGCAGGGCCTCAGCCCCCGTGGCCTTCCTTCCTGAGGTCTGTGACCCTCGGGGGCTGCCCTCACCCCGCCAGCACAGCTCCGGCCTAAGTGACCTGCAGGTTGTATCTAAGAGGCCATCCTCAGGCACGGCATGGGACAGGGTGCGGTGTGGATGGGCCACCACCCCTCCCGCATGCCCCCTCCTGGTGGGCCCTGCGGCCGCGGGAAGGGCACAGCGTTTTCCCCAAGGGTGTCCTCAGTTTCCTGAGGCTGAGGCGGAGGGGTGGCCTCTGGTTTGGCCCTGGCTTGGCTGAGGACGCCCCGGCTCTTGTAACCGGGGCCGGGAACAGGGAGGGACCAAGAGAGACCCTAGCTCCTGCCCCACTACATCCCGCAAGCGGGGGCGGGGAGGGCTGCAAAGCTACAGAACAGCCTAGAGCTGAGGAAAACCGGCCCCAGCTGTGGGGTGTGCCCCTCGCCTGTCTGCAGTGCCTGGGTCCTGGGCTGGGGGCCCGGGAAGGGTGAGGAGGAGGCCGGCCGCACACACGGGGCCTGGTGCAGGCCGCTGCTGTCTTGGAGAGGGAGCAAGTCTAACATCCTCCGGGGCCGCTATTTCCCATGCAGTGCGCACGCTCAATTTAAAAGGCCCCTGTGTTCCAGCAAGCGAGCAAGCGGGCTTTTGTTTCTAATGCATACTGTGAAAGGAAAAAAAATCACAGTTATCCACCTTCTCAGGGCCCACGGGCATTAGAACTTCTTAACCATCAATCAGGAAAGACTAGCCTTTGTGTCAGGGTGAGCACCAGCGGCCTCTCCCTGCAGGGCCACAGAAGGACAGTGGCATGCACAGCGCCATCTGGGCCCGCTCTGCCCGTATCTTTGGCGTCGGGAGCCCCAGAGCATCAGCCTGGGCCTGGGTGGTGGCAAGAGAGGGAGGCCCAGATCCTCCCCACAGGTGTGAGGCCCCAGAAGACAGAGCCCTGAGCCTCACTGGGTCTTTTTGGCAGAATGAGTCGGGTGGGGAGGAAAAGGAAGGCAGGGGTGTGTGGACAGGTATGGGGTGAATCGTCGGCTCCTCACAGCGGGCGGGGACCCCGATAGGCGGCATGCAGTGGCAGGTGCTGAGCTGGGCAGGGGACGTGGAACTCCGGCAGCTCCGTCCTCCCCACCCTCTCCCCCTGCCTGCGGACACACCTGTCAGCCCCTGGAACTGAGGGGCAGGTCCCACAGGGCAGGGGCCTGGCTGCCAGGGAGCCCGGGCCCCTAGCGCCTAATCCCCCACGTCTCCGGGCAGCTCCCTCCCTGGGGAGCACGGGGGCGGGGGGTACATGCACTTGGCCGGGCCAAGAAGGAAGGGTGACACACACCAAACTCGATCACCAACAGAGACGTGTTCTGGCCGACCCCCCGCTCCCACCAGGATGTCCCACTCCCCGAGTGCTGTCTCTTCGGCCTGCACCCAACACGCTTCGCAGGCGGAAGCGGGGGGCGGGCTCCCGCTGCGATGGTCTCTCGGCTCCCTCTGAGGCCGCCTCCTGGACCGTGGGCGGAGGGCACGGGGAGACGAGCCTCGGCCTCCTGCCCCCTGCGCTGGGGCTGCAACTGTGGGGTGCTCCTCCCCAGGCTGGGGCCCTGCCCTGGGCCACCACAGTCCTCCCTCTCCTCGGGCAGGTTAGCAATTGCTGCTGTTTCTGAACTCGCCGTTCTCAGTAATCTGCAATTTGGTGGGGTTGGTGGGGGAGATGCCGTTACGGGCCTGCATGCTGTACCTCTCTTTCAGCTGTGTCAGGGCGCTCATGAGGCGGGCGTTGGCAGCGTCCAGGGAGGCGATGCGCTTCTCCTGTGGGCAAAGAGGGCGTGAATCGGGGTCAGAGGGACTCCCCGGGGCTGTGTGCCCTACGAGAAGTGCGGGGATGGGGGGAAGGTGGCCTGGATGAGATGCAGGAATGGGGGGAGTGCACCACACGCGAAGGGGGGGGAAGGCAGTGAGGCTGTGGCACAGCGGACGAGTTTGGGAGGAGGTGGCCTTGCCATCATGGGCCACCACCTCCTTGAGTCTGCCTCCCCAAGATCTCTGTCAGACCGCCTGCTTCTCAACCCAAAGAGAGCATCTCTAGCGGTCATCCGGTAGCCATCCAAGGACGCAAGGGCAGGGGCTCTGTCCATGTGCGTGTACATGTGACACACAGGTCACAGCTCCTGGTCAGTGTGTGTAAGTCTGAGCAGGGCCTGGCCCCATTCTAAAGCCAGCACGAGGAAGAGGGCGCATCCCTGGGTGAAGGAGAGCGGAGGTCAGACTCTCTAAGGTGTCTCCCCTCTGCAGCTCTGAACGAGAGATCCCCTTCCCCTCTGCCCGGCCTGTGTCACCCCCTGGTGAAGGTGATACCCATCAGGCCGCCCCAGGAGGGAGAGGTTGCCCCAGCCCTTTCACAGCCTGTCCTAGCGAGCTTGTGGTCCACTGAGACCCTCGAGTCTGACTTCTCGGAGCAGAGATCCTGGTTTCTTATTCCTCCACAGCTTTTGTAGTGGGGCAAGACTGAGGATGGGGAGAAGCCAAAATCACCCCCTCCTTATCCCATGTCCTTCACCACCTATGGGCTGACCAAAAGGTCAGCGCCCCGCACCTGGGCATCAATGATTTTCTGCTTGGAGTCTACAGCTGCTTGCATCTCCGCGTGGTCCTTCTTCAGCTCCTCCTCCACTGACATCAACCTGTGACCAGAGACAAGGACAGTCAGGCTGGCTCTTGAGGGAGCAGATGACGAGGTGGGTGTGGGGCCCTGTGGGCCTAGGCCATCGTACCTGCACAGAGGTGACGTACTAGGAGAGCCTCTCCTTGGTTCACAGACCTCCTGCCTGGGACAGACACCAACACAGGCTAGATCTACTGCTTCCTTACCCTTCTCCCGCCTCTGCTGTCCCCAAATCCCCAGAAGCCCCTGGAGCTGCCCCTTTCCTGATGTTCTTCCAGGAGCCAAGGTGGGTGGTATGAAGTCATGGGTCCTGGGGCATAGACGAGAGGACAAAGGCCCTGGAGGGTGCTAGAGCGTCTCCCTGACTCCGTATCCACTGAGGCTGTGCCAGGCACTTGTGGGAGAGAGATGAATGAAGTGCTCCCTCCAGGAGCTCACAAAGCAGCAGGGCCACAGGCAGGCAGACGGCTGCTGTGCCCCACATGGGAAGCTCAGGGGCTGTGGGGACAGAGAGCAGGAAGACGCTAACCATCCTGGAGGGCGAGGGGGAGGCATGCACACACGAACTGGACCTCTGAAGGACAAGCAAGGTCCGCAGGTGGGCAACGAGCAGAGAAGAGGAGGAATGCTGCCCGCAGAAGCTCAGAGCTAAGGCGGGTGTGAGTCTGTCACCGGATGCTCCTTGCGGGAGACCCTTCCAGCTCTCATCCTGCCTTTCACACACCCGCCCGGCACTCTTGACCACGCCCATCTTCCAACTCAATTCTTTTAGCTTCGGGACCCCATACCCTCTCGGTTCGCCTGCCAGCTTCTAGGCCACTGTCTGCAGATGCCTTGTCGTGTCTGTCCCTAGGATGCCGGGGCTCCACAGGGCTGCCTCGCCCTCCACAGTTCTCACAGACAAGCTTCATTTCCATCTCTACCATCACGGCTTCTCTAGTCCAACAGAGCAGCCCCGTAGAGAGGCACAGTAGATGCTCAGGGAGGATAATGGTGCGGGGGTGGGTACCACACAGGGCTGCTGTGAGAAGTCAGCGGGGTCGGGGGTCAGAAGCACTAATCAGGAGGAAGGGGTATGGGTTCCCTGTTGTAGGAACATAGACATGGAGCAAAGCCTGTGAGAAGGATGGGGGACAATGAGGGAAGACAGGCAGTAGACGGTTATCGCTGGATTTACCCTCCTGCCATCAAGAAACAAACAAACAAAACAACTAGAAAACCAGCAACATACATAAAACAACAAAGGCTTCCAGACACTGAACGGGCAGTGCAGTGGTGACTCCTGTGAGACCGGAACATGCAAGGTGAGCCCCGCTTACTGTCTGGAGTGTCCACGCCACACAGAAAAAGAGAAGTGACCTCACAGAGCTGAGGGGACCCAGGAGGGGGGCAAGACAGGTAGGATTTGTGGGTCAGGGCCGGAGAGGAGGAAGATGCAGTCAGAACACCCATCTGCTGAGGGGCCCTCCGGTCTCTGGCTGAGGACTGGCTGCAAGCCTGTGAGAACCACTGGAAAGAGTCCGCACAACCCCCTTAGGAATACTTCAGCTCCTTCCAAGCACAGTGGGAAAATACACCAACACCGGGGCCTCAGACAGGATCCGCAGAAGGAAAGTGCTCCCACAGCAGAGCCACGTTCGATCTGGATTAAAGGCTGTCCAGGATCCCCCGACAAAGTTTTACTGAAAGCCTCAAAAGAATCGTTCAACGGATTCCAAGAAACCTCACCGGGACCAGAACAAAACCCAAGTTATGTGAAGGGACACAGAACCACCAGCATCCAAATGTCGCAATGTCTGGCATCCCACCAAAAACCACCAAACACGCAGAACAGTAGGAAAACAGAGCCCGTGACGAGGAAGAGAATTAGTAACAACAGACTCGAAATGTCACAGATGACAGAATTAGGAGACAAGGTCACTAAGACAACTATTATATAAACGTATTTCCCGTGTTCAAGAAAACAGAGGAAAGCAGGAGCAGGATGAGGACAGACGGACGGGATTTACACCAAGTTTAAAAGAACCTAGAGGCGAAACGCAGTATCTGAAATGAAAAAAATGCGGGACCGAATTAACAGCAGATTAAGGCCCTGAAGAAGTGATCCGTAAACTTGAAGACACACACAGTAGCAGCAATTATCTAAGCCTGGGGAGGCGCTGACTGTATTCCCACAGGTCCGAGAGCTCAGCCAACCCCGAACACGTCCAGGAAACCACACCGAAGCACAACATAACCAAGCTACTGGCCATCAGTGACAGAGAAGTAAATCCGTAAGAAATCCAGGGGAAAATAAGGACGTGAAGCACGAGGAACGAAGATCACGACAGAGCATCTGCTACTGCAGCCAGGGTGAGGGCCACATCACAGAAACAGTGCTGCGGCCGTGACGGAAGAGCTAATGGCTGCGGCAAGCACCGTGTGGCCTGAGAAGCTTAAAATACGTATTATCTGCAACTTTAGAGAAAGCTCCCAACCTCTGTCCTAAAGTGACAACAAAGAAATACAATCAGGAAGCCAGAAGAGGGGAGAAAATGAAACCGTAAGCAGTACTCGATATAAAAGACACAGGAAAAAAGGGAGCAAAACAGTCCAAACAAAACGAAAAGCAAGACAACAGGTTTAAACACATTTACAGGGACGTTTGCGTGAAATCTAAGTCGCCTCAACGTTCCAATCAGAAGGCAGAAAGTGTCAGGTCAAAAGCAAAACCAGCAAGGTGTCTGTAAGAGACACTCACTCTACGCAGAGACACACGGATGAGTGAAAAGCGGAGTATGAGACAGGATACACCTAGCGCTGTGAAAAGGGGGTGGGTGCAGCTGTCTCCGCATCCAACACTGCAGAGCAAAGAGGGCTAGAAAGGGGATCTGATGATAAAGAGGTCAGTTCGCCAACAGCGCACTTCACGATCCTAAATGTGTGTGCGTCTAAGGGTCGCGTCTCAGGGTACGTACAACAGAAACCAACGAATAAACAAAGGCGACCACGTACTTTCGACGACAAACGTCGACGTTCTTTTCTCGAGGAGCAAAAACCAGTAGAAAGACCAGTGAAGACACAGAAATCTCGATCAACGCCATCAGCCAGACTGACCTACGTGGCATTTACAGTCGGAGAGGAAACTCAGCGGGACTGGCTAGGAGAAGTGAGCGTGTGAAATGAGCGTGCGCCTCTCAGAGGACAGACCCAGAGAGCAGGGGGTGGCGGAGCTGAAAAACGTTTTTCCCTTCTCAGAGCCGCACACGTGGAGCCGGCCGAGAGCAGAGCCGGCGGTCGGGGGAACAGGAGGTTCCTAGGCCCCTGCGAACCGTTTTCCTATGCACGAACCCACAGGTCAGCCAAGCAAACAGCGAGGAGCAGCAGCAAACCAGGCCGTCTCAGCAGGCCTGCGGGAGAGGTCCCCGCAGCGGATGGAGCAGGAGGCCCGGGGGGGGCGGGGAACGTGCACACCTGCGAAGTCTGTCCAGGTGACGGAATCTCTCGTTCCCCGTAAACTAACAAGCTGTAAAGCCACCCAGTCTCTCCTACACCTGGTGTCACTGTCATAAGGAAGGAAATGCCAGGATGGGGACTGGGGATTCGCTTCGATGCTACGGCGCCAAGAGAGAGTCAGCGCTAAACCAATGCCCCCTGGAAATCTCCCTGCGTGACCCACCGGCACCGTAGCACTCGACACGTCCAAACCTGGCCTGGTCAGACCGCCACCCCCTTCCCCAAACCGCTCCTCTCCCCAACTTTCCCAACTCAGAAGCTGGCACCACGATACACCCAGAAGCTCTTAGGAGACGCCTGGAGGGTATTCCGTCCCCTCCTTCCCTGTCGCCTCCCATCTTCACCTACTGAATGTAACGACATCCGTTCTTACGTTTCCTGCCCAGAACTGGGTTTTCACGTCTTTCCTGGCATCCCGGTCCTGCTTCTAAACTCCCCTGAGGGCACTTACCAAAGAAACGTGACCCCCTAACAGGGCCCACAGGCCCTTCGTGAGCTGGGCTTGGCTGGCCTCACTTCCGCCGGGCCCAGCTTTGCATCTTGCTGTCAACGCACACTGTGACGTGCGGGGATCCCCACCCTCCAGGCTACCCCGTACCTCCCAGGCCTGTGCCACGCTGTCCCCACCTCCTAGGACGCTCTCTTCCTTCCTGTGGCCTCACTCGGCTCACCCTGCCGCTGATGGACCCCTCCCCTGACCGGGAGCCTCCTGGAGGGCAGTGGCCAGGTCTGCCCGCTCTGGGGACGCACGTGGGGCCAAGACTGGCTCCCGAGCAGGGACGGGACGCCCTCACCTGCTGATGATGCCCTTCATCTGGATGTCCTTGTCCTCCTGCTGCCGCCGCAGCCGCTCCTCGCCCTCCTCCAGCCGCGCCTGGTACTCCAGCACCAGCTTCTGCGTCGTCTCCTCCTGGCACTTGAATAGGGTCTCGTACTCCTCCAGCTTTTTGTTGGAGATTCGTAGCTTGTCCTGCAGCACTGCCAGGTCCTGCCACGAGCACAGCGCCCAGGACAGAGAGCACAGCCTCGTGAGCCGGAGCAGGAGCACGGGGTGAGAAGGAGCCCAGCCTGAAACGCCCCGGGGACGGTCAGCATCCCAGCTCGCTTCACTCAGCGAGCAGATGCTGAGCACTGGCCCCCCTCTGGGGCTCTCTCCACGCCAAGCTCGAACCCAGATCTCAGAAGTAAAGGTTTAACTCGGGCCTTGACATTTTTAGTAAAAGATGCTTGAGTACGGCAAGGAGATCTGACCGTGCGTGCCCTGTGAGGTCGGAGCTCTACGAGAGGGGAAATGGAGGCCCGGAAGGCAAAGTGACCCAGTCACACAGAGCAGAGTGACGGACAGGTGGGGTGAGATCCCAGCCCCTATCTGACCCTGAAGCTGGGGTGGCAGTGCGGGGAAGTGGGCACAGAGAGGTTAGGGGCAAGGTGGTCTCGGCTTCTGGCTCTGATTCGGCCCAGCACGCTCAGCCTCTGGGGAAGAGAAGGAGATGTAAGGCAGCAAGAGAAGCAGCAAGCTGGGAGGCTGCGCAGGCTGGACAGAGGGCGAGGCAGGGTCAACACCAGAATCGAGGACTTGGGGCCACGGTGCCGTGAGAACATAGGGTTTGGGAAGGCAGGAAGGGCCTTTCCTTGAGTCCCTGGTAACAGGAGCCCAACGCACTCGAGGGCAAAGGGCCACCCCAAATCAGGGGGCAGCAAAGCCAGAGAGACCCCGCTCAAGCCCGAACGTAACGCCCGAAACAAAGCTGGGCCCACCGGGCAGCCTGGCTCTGTGAGAAATGGCCCTGCCCCATCCTGGGTCTTCTGGGCAGAGGGGTGTGGGAAGGGCGTGACAGGCAGGACCAGGGCTCCAAGGAGCTCAGGCAGCAAAGGCCTCCTGGCTTTGCCTGTGAGGGTCGGCAGCAAAGATGGCGAGAGAAGCAGCAGCACACTCATCCAAGGGACAACGAGGAACGAGGGCGCTCCCGCTGTGGCCCGACTTAGAACCATTCGGGTAGTCCTTGCCCTTCAAAGAGGCAGAGCCTGGCCCCAGGTTCACGTAGGGAGCCTGGGGTGAGGCTGGCCCTCCCTGCTCCCCAGCCAAATCCTGGCTCTCGGAGCCCTGTGCCCCATGTCCCCTGGTCCCCTTGGTGAAAGCGGGTGGATGCGGTGGACCGAGGGGATGGTGGAGGGTGGCGGAATGCAGCATGGACGTGAACCTCGCCCTAGGCCAGGAGAGGGGGGCTGCCACCCTGCCCTTGCCGAGAGGCTGCTCCAGGCTTTCCTGGGGCCGAGAGGGTGAGTGCACCAGCAGTGAGAGGGGGAACTGTCTGGGGACCTTGCACTGGACCTGGGTTGACCTCCAGGAAGAGACAAGAACCAGCCACGGACCCAGGGCAGCTGCCACAACCGGGAGAATTCTGGAGAGCAGATGCACCCTACTGTCCCCCCAATGTGTGTGGTGGGTAGGATTTGGATATTTTAGAAAGATGTTTTTTTCCCCCTGGGGAGAAGAAAACATCTCAGTAGCAACCTGACCCCTCACCCTGGCTCTCTCTCTCCCAGGCCCTGGTGGAGATGGGGCGGGGGGGCGGCGGCTGGGAAAGAGCCAGGCCTCGGGCAGGCCCAGAGTGGGGGGGGCCTGGCTGGGGTGCTCCTCCAGCTGTCTCGGGGACCCGCACCTCTGCCTCCTCATGCACGAGGCTCCCTCAAGGGACTCCACATGCCTTTGTGGGGCCCCGACCCTCAAGCCCCAGATTCTCTGAAGCTCAGCTGCCCAGTCACTCGGGAGCGGGGCCTCCCAGCGGTCCGATGACCGGCTTCTGGAAGCCTGAGTCTCACGTGCAGCCCGGGTGGGAAATGCCACGTCTAAGCTAAATCGCTCCCGCTGCCCTTCCTTCTCCCAGATTCCACTGACCACTGCCCTCACGTGAAACCAGGGCTTGCGAGGGGCCTGGCCACCTGCAGGACCGAGCAGTGCCCCCATCCAGTGCTTGAGAGAGAATCCTGCCAGCGGCCACAGGAGGCAGCCCCGCCCTGCCCCGAACTGCCAGGGTCCAGCTTTACCTTTTCTGCTTGGCTGAGCTCCTCCTTACTCCTTAGCCTATCCCTGTGGGGGGGGTCTGGGCCCAGGCCCTCGTCTTCTAACAACTGCGCGTTCATGGTCAAGAGCCAAGCGGCCGTGCGGTCCAGGGCATTGGGGCTCACGGGTGAAGGGCCCTACAATGAAACGACAGCTGTGAGGGGCTGAAGGGAGGCAAGGGGGAGGGGAAGGGGTAAGAGGGGCACCCGGTGAGCCACAGGGACAAGTGGGTCAGAGGCACGGAGGGGAGGGAGGGGACCTTCAGCTGACCGGGCACCTACTGATGTGGCCCCTAACCCAGGAAGCTCCGCTTCCCGGACAGTGGCCTAAGGCAGAGTCAAGAGCCCAGGTTGCCTCCTGGGCTGGTCTCCGCTACCCAGGTGAGAATGGGGGGTCTGGCCATGGCAGACCAGGCGGTCTACCCAGAGCATGTCAGTTCCACGTGCTGCGTGTGGCCCTGGGTGACAGGAGACACCCAGGTTCCCTGGAAGCCGGCTCAGTGCAGGGCGGGGACCTCAGGGGGGTGGCAGACGCCTGCCCTGCATGGGGCTGTAACAAGCTGGAAATGGAAATGGATCGGCCCCTCCTCCCTGTTTCTCCCCGATCCAGGTGTCTTGGGGAGAACTGGCAGAGGGACCGTAAGACCAGTGTCCCTGGTTCCCAGGATTTAGGCAGGGGCCAACGAGGCGGGCGCCAGGGGGGCTGAAAAGAGGGTGGTGACACGTGTGGCAGGCTGGTGGGATGGGGCGTCACTCAGCGTGGGATGGCAGCCGGGTGCAGCGGAGGTGGAATGACCGGGGCAGCAGCGTGAGTGGGCGTATGACACCCGGCCCGCACCCCGCCTGTGGCACTGACCTGCTTGTGCAGCGCGCGCGGCTTCAGCTCCGGGCTGTCGCCCTTGGAGGAGGAGGACTGCTGCCGGAGCCGGGCTCCAGGGCCCGCCCAGTCGGGAGAGGCGGACGCCAGGGTGCCGCTCGAGGGCCGCGGGTACTGCAGGGTGCTGAGCAGGGTGGGCGGCGTCCGGCCCCGGGGGGCCGGCGGTGGCGGTGGAGGCGGCGGCGGCGGCTGGTCGATGCGCCGCTGGGGGCCGGCGCTGTTCTGTCGCGGCACGGTGGGCTGCCCGCCCTTCTCCATCAGCGACACCTGGCGCCGCGCCAGCTCGCCCGGCCGTCGCCCCAGCTCCTCGGCGGCCCCCCCGTAACTTCCCAGCTTGGCGGCCGCGGCCAGCTCCTCGCTGTTGCTGTGGGAGCTCAGCGAGCTGTGGCCCTCGGAGCCCGAGTCGCCCAGGCCGCGGGGCGACAGCGGCAGGCCGGCCGCCATCTGGTACACGGGGTTCTGGAAGGAGAGCGGGGCCAACAGCTGAGGCCGGCCGGGCGCGCCCTCCGAGGTGCCCGGCGTGGTCGGCGTCTGGCCTGCCCGCCGCACTGTGGCCAGCCCTGCCAGGCTGCTGGGGGCCGCCCGGGCCGGCCACCCGGCCACCAGCTGCGTCGCGGGGGCCTGCCCGTCGGTGGCGAGGGCGTCGGGGCCCGCGGGGGAGCCCGCCTCCCCGTCGAGCGTGCGGGCGTCTTGGAGGTCCATCATGGACAGGCTCTTGCCACCGTTGGCCATCTGCAGATCGGGCTCGTTGGCTTCCGAGTAACTGGAGCTGCGGGCAGGTGAGGGCTGGACCCCGGAGGACCTTGTGACAAAAAACAAGTCCTTGTTTTCGGGGGTTGGAGACGGTAACCGGGTGAAATCTATCAGACTGCAGGGAGACAAGCACACACAGGGAAAGAAGGGGGAAGAGAAGAGCTGTGAGTGCGGCCAAGGCGGGCCCGAACCGAGAGCCCCCGCCGACCTGCCGGCCCCGCAGCCTGCGCCCGGGCTGGGGTGGGAGAGGGAAGGAGGGTCGAGGTGGGGAGGGACGGTGCAGGGGCAGCGGGAGTGGGGCGGCCCCGGGACCAGTGGCCCAGCGGCCAAACTCAACCCGCGCCTGGGCGGCCGGCCCGGGCAGAAGCTGCCACGGGGGCTGCGTGGCTGTGACGGCTGATCCTGAACAAAATCTCTGCGCTAGTGGCCAGCGCTGCCAGGGCCACACCTGGCTGCTTGGCAGCTGCCCTTTCCCTGCTCAGCTGCAGCTTGGGATGATGGGTGCTGAAGTCTGGAGTGTTCTGGAAAATTCCACCCCCCTTAGCTAAACCCAAAACGCAGTGGCTCTCGGCTCTCCAAGGGTCCTGCAGGGAGAAGTCCCGACTTCAAAGCCACGGGGGCTCCCTCTGCCTCTTGCCTCTTGCTCCTAATCAAGCTGATAAGCAAAGTGGGGGCCTGGTGAAGCCTCCTGCTGCCACCCCCTTGACTGACTGGCAGGCGGGGGCTGGCGTTCTTGCCAAAAACAAGGAATCAGAGGAGGATCCTCAGGGCATGCATGACTCAGGTGGGGAGAGTCTGCGCCTGCAGTGGCAAGCTGCACCCACTCGGGTCTTCCAGCCTCTGCCGGGCCCCTCCCCAAAGCCGGCTCCTTGGTAGAAGGCACAACGGGGTAAAGCCAGCTGGACTTCGGAGGGAAGAATGTGGGGGTGAAACGGGCTCTGAGGGGGCTGGAGGCAGCAAAGACCTGGGGGTCTGACATGGGCTTGGAATGTGGGCTTAGCCCGGGACGGAGAGAGGAAGGGCCAAGCCCCACCTGGCAGAGCTGGGAGAAACCCAGACCAGCCTTGAACCTGGTCAGGCCTCCTCGAAGCCCATGTGCCTGGCTCTCTCTCAGCTCAGGCGTGTCCCCCACCTGAACTAAGATTCACCTCACTTGGCAGGTTGTAGGAAGGAACCCTGAGACGCAGAGGGACCTGAAAGTGGTATCTGGCCTCGTCCTGGGCTTCCAGTCCCATGTACCACACGCCCAGATGCTTGATCCCCATATGCCCTTAAAAGGCTGCCACTGCCACCACCACCGGCTGGGACCCGACTCCCAGTTCTGCTGCCTCACCCTCACTCTCACTGGCTGGTCCCCTGGCGGGGAGGGGAGTGTGAGGGAGGCACAAATGACTCGGTATAAACACCTATTTTAAAGAAATGTCCTCGTTTTGACATCAACATTATAGAACGTTTGCTTCCTCCTCCACTGTGTTTTAGTTACAGGGCTCAGGGTGAGGGCTGGGACCCACCTCTCTAGTTTTCTGGGGCTCAGCCTCAAAGCCTTATACTCACCTGGGCTCCTGCTAAAAACACATGCCCCTGAGCACCACCTCTGGAGACCGATTCAAGGCCAGGGAAGACCAGGAGAACAGGTATTTTTAACACACATCTAGGTAATGATCTGGAGGCTTCGGGGACCAGTAATTGTTCTTCAACAGAACATGCCACCTTTGTCCAGGCCTTTGTGCTAGTCCCTCTACCCAGAATGCCTTTTCCACCAATGGAAATGTTTCCTAATAAGCTCAAAACTTTAGCCCTACCTCCTCCAGGCAGCCGTCCCTGATTTTTCCCAAGTGGGGGTTACCGGCCCGCTCAACACATTTTGAGTCTCATCCAGCTTAATTTACAGACTGCAGGTGGGCTGTGCTTTGTCTGCACATGCACCCCGCGGCACCCAGCACACCTGGCAGCTCTTACCCAGAGAGATCATTCTCAATCACCATCTTCTGCAGCCCCGCTGAAATGCTACTGCTGCCAGAGCCAGGAGTGGAGGCCAGGTCGTTGCTCCCTGTGAGCGGCCCACTGCCTGGGGTGCTCAGTGCTGTGTGGACGTCCCTTAGAATGCGAGGCAGGGGACCCAATTTGGATACGATGCTCTGCAAAGACACAACAAGGGGCAGATGTAACCTGATGGGGCCACCTGGGGACGCCAGGCACGCTGCAGCCACGGTGGTTCAAAACCCCAGAGCATGCAGGCCCTCCTCCACCACCAGGCCGATCCAGCAGGTCCAGGGCATGCTTAGGGGGGAACAGAGCCCAGGAATCTGCTCAGTACATGTTCATCAGCTCCCCGTCTCCTTCTGAAACATAAGTGCGAGGCCCATGGGAACAACGCTGACCTAGTCCAAGCCTCTGACCCTAGTTCGTCCTACTTTGGTGCCTCCCCAGAGAGGAAAGTTCTTGTGGAATCCACGACTTCCCACGCCCGCACCTCCCTCCCCGAGGGGCTTCTGGGACGGCTCCTGGCCCGCTTGGACACCTGAGCCCCACTGGAGATGGTCCAGGCACAGAGCAGGCTCCACCACATGCCTGTCAGACAAGTACCAAGTGGACCGTCAGGCAGAGGGCGACACCTGGGCCCCTCTTAACCGTCACAGTTTAGACTGACAGTGCTAAGGGCTCTGGGCTGCAAGGCCGAGCTGAGGGCAGGGGACTCTGCCTTCGCCTGCTCGTGCACTGGCTTCCACACAGGACTGAGTACGAAAAGGAACTGTGAAGACTCATGGGGTCAACAGAGCAGAGACTCAAGAGGCTGACACAGCTCAATTTCAAATCCTCACTGCTACACTGTCAGCTGTGAAGGCTGCTGACCAGTGTAGATATGGAGGCCGGTGGCCGGCACAGGGCTCGGTCAGTGGTGGCAGTGGAAGAACGAAGGTCATGGCTCTAGTTTCCACTTCCCTCTCGTGTCTCTCGCAGCCAAAGGGCAGTGGACATGAACGGGCAGAAATGACTCTGACAGCATCTGTTTGTAGTGAAAAACTGGACTAACCCAAGTGTCCAGCAACAGGGGGCCGGTGAAATAAACTCGTCATACGACAGGGACACATGTGGTGCCATGGAAAGATGGCCACAACAGGTTGAGAAGTGCACACTGCAGCGCACACGAAGTTCTCGCTTTAACGCAAATAAAAGCGGAAGAGGACCCTGTGCTGTGTGTGTACTTCACACGCACACATGGGTGTATCTAGAAGGCTGCACACCAGAGTGACCTGAGTGGTTGTGTCCAGGAATGGGGCAAGAGCAGGAAGGCCTTTCAGCCCTGTTTCGGCAACGACTGCTTTTGTACGGTGGTCTCTCAGGTCTCTGGGAAAGCAAAGGTATTCTGGAAGCAGATTGCAGCCGGCCTCGGCCTCGCTGCCAAGAACTTGTTCACCATGTGGGCTGGGCTGCTGGGGGTACACTGGACACCCAGGCCACAGAGGGCACACTCCAGATGGCTGCGGCGATGTCAGAGGTGTGTAGGGAATAACTGTTTCAACTGATGGTCAAGGGCAAGTCTGGGAAGGTTTGTGACTTCCTGCCTGACACGTGGAGATGGCAGCATTCTGTCTATCTTACCAGTGGCCTTAAAACCCAGAACGAGGACACTTTTGGAGAAGAAGCTAAATCTGATCACGTTTCTCACAGGTGGGGAACACGCCTTCCTATGCGGAATCCACCCACACATCGCCAAGTGCATGGAACACGACTAAAGCCCCAGTACCCGGAGTGGGCTCCCCCAGCAGGTGCTGGAGAGTGAACGTGGCAGACCCCAAGGGAAAGGGGCCGGGGTCCCTGTGTCTGCTGACAGGGCCTGGGTTGAACCTTGGGCTCTGGCACTGGGCAGGGCTGCTGATCTGAGCCACATGGGAGACCCCTTTGCCCGTCCTCTGTCCCATGGGCACAGGCACCTGCTCGAGCTGGCTCACGGCCTCCCAGAGCAGGGAGTGCAGGCTGGAGAGCTCGCGGCCCAGGTCGATGTAGCCCTCGAAGCCGGCGGTGTTGGAGATGGTCTCGGGGTTGGAGATCTCCAGCAGAAACCGCTGCATGTTGGTCCACTCGTGTTCCAGGAACTGGTTCATGAACGACATGTATTCTTCCTTGCTTCCAAACCTAGAGAGAGCAGAGAAGGTGAGCACCTGCGTCCGAGGCAGGCCCGGGAAAGCAGGCCCCACCCAGGGGCCCCATTCTCTGAGACACCACCACCTTCTCAGCTCCCACCCTTCCTCGAGCACTGTGCCTGGCTCCTACCTAGATCACTCACTCCCCCCCGCCCCCGCCAACCAACCTGCTGGCTCAGGGCCCTCTTTCCTCGTGGCCGACTCCAGAGACTCTTTCTTGGACCTTTTCTCACAAGACCTAGAATGTTCCCTGGTCCTCACTCCCTTTCACTGCTAACCACAAGCTCCTTCTTTCCCCCTCCAAGTTTCAATGGCCTGGTGCACAGATGATCCTCAATCCAGGCTCGGCCAGGCCTCTGCTGAGCCTGCACACACGTTATGTCCACGGCGTCTCCCCTCCTACCCACCCTGGCCAAGTCTGAAGTCGTCGCTATCACCCAAACCCATGGTCTCCTCCTGGGCTCCCTATCTTAAGTGGAGACGCCACCGTCCACCGGACAGCTGGGCCAGGAGCCTGATGGGCCATCTCCCTCACCCTCCCCACGACTGACAAGGCCTGCTGACTTATCTTCTTGTCACCCCTTGGCCTTGCAGCCACTGCCTCCTGCATCGCCACCCCCATCAACCCAATACTTCCACCATTTTTCCTGCTGGAACCGCAGCTGTGCTCTCCTTTTGGTCTCTCAGCTGCCGGTCTTGCTCCCTCCAACATCCTGGACCCCATCACTGTCAAGCTGACCTTTTCAGGACCCAGAACAGATGAGAGCCATCCTTTCCCTTGCTCAAAGTCCACTGGGGGCTCCCACCACCCTGCCTCGCCGTCAAGTCCTTATTGTGCCCCTGGGTCTCATCTCCCACTTCTTCCAGCCTGGCACCTGATTCAGAAATGCCACATCGTCTTGTCCCTCCAGTACACGGCCGTCCCCGGGCCTGCCCCACCTCCGCTCTTGCTGCCCTGCCGTGAGTGGACTAACGCCTTGTGTCCTGGCCTGCAGCTGGGAGCACGTGTGCCAGGAAGCCTCCCTGCAAGAGGGGGGAGGGGGGAAGGCACATCTCCAGCCCCACCTTGTTGTTCACTCCACGTCTCCCTCCCCTGCTAAAGGGCTGGCTCCAGGGAGCCGGGACCTGGCCCGATTAAGAACCCAGAACGGAGGTGGCCCCAGAATGGGGCTCTATCTACACTTTGTGAATGAGTGACCAGACGACCCAGCCCTTCCGTTTCCACCCCCTCGCTCTAGGGTACAGTCACGAACATTTTACGAGCAAGGTTGGCATTAAACAAGGACAGTCTGAAACAGCCTGAGCGCCCAACCGCGGGGGACGGGCTAAGGAAATATGGGCCCTTCTCCCTTGCAGGCGTGTGAGTCATGCATGCATTTCAAAATGAGGCTTATGAATGTTAAGTGCATGGGAGAATCCTTATGATAAAATGTTAATTCAAAAAAGCAGAAGGAAAAAATATCTTGTCTTCTTACCCTTGAAAATTAAGGAAACATACCAAAGTGGCATGTACTTTTAGTAAGGGGGGAGGATGGGGTGCAGAGAACGTTATATTTTGAAAAGGGGAGAGGGCAAGGACAGAGAATGACAAGGACCAAAGCAGGGCCCACTGTGCAGCCCAGCTCTGTCCCCATGGGCTCTAGCCCCACGCCCCCACCCCGACTCTGTCCGTCAGGGGACAAAGCACTCACTTGGCGAAGTTGGCCAGGTTCTGGGTAACCTTGGCGATGAGGGTGAGGGTGCGGGCCGTGCGGTCATCGGGGTACTCCTGCAGCAGGTTGAAGAGCGAGGGTGACATGATGGCCGGGCAGAGGAAGCGCAGAAACAGGGAGGCGCTGATGAGCCGTTCGCTGATGTCGGGCCGGCCTCGGCTGCTGCATTCCTGCCTCCACGAGGCAAACACCTCCTTCAGCTCCCGGGGGAAGACACTGAGTAGGAACAGGCAGGAGTGGGCCCAGTGGTCAGGCAGGAGCCCAGGACAGGAGGGTGCAGAACGGGGACCTGGGTCTGGGTCCGACAGAGCCCTGAGTCCCCACCCAGACAGCTGTGAGCTCCCTGGGCCCTTTCTCAGTGACCTATGACCCTTTGGGCAGGGCTGCTCGGGGAGCTGAGACGGCACAGCTCAGTGAAGGCACCGAGGGGGTGCTCAGCAAGCTGAAGGACCAGACACCCCAAGCCAGGCAGAGCAGCGGGTTCTCCCCAAAGGGGGGGAACACAAGCACAGAGGAGCCGGGCCTCTGTCCCAACAGGAACGGATGGCAAGGGCCAGCTCATGGTCCCGTCTTCCTTCAACCCTCCTCTCCAAACTGCAGGCATCGGGGTCCCGGAGAGTGAGGGAAACAACCGGAACAGACCACCGCTCCTTCGTTCCCACCACTGGCTTTTGAGACTTACTCCCTCTGCTTGAATAACACTATTGAGAATTAGGTTTTCAGCAGAGCTGCGAGTGATCACGATGGGGCTAGCCTAACCACAGGGTGAAGACACAGCTACTTCCGAGAGGGGGAGGGCAACGGAGTGAGTGACTTCCCTGGGGGACCCAGTGAGTGTGGGCAGGGTCCCTAGCCCCCAACTAGGGGGGCTCTCTCCCCTGAGCATCCCCAACCAGCCACAACGAGGCCCCACCACACCAATCTTTAAAAGGCTTTCCAATCTTTGTACCCTAAAAGATGGGCCTCCCACCCTGGGCTGGTGAGGACCCCGTGCTTGCTGAACCCAGGCTATCCCTGGCTGTCACTAGCCCCGGGTGCTCTGACCAAGTGCCTGGTCCTCCAGGCTGTCAGTGTCCTCACCTTTACGTTGAGAGCAAGGCCTGCCTTGCCAAGCTCACAGGGCCATGCTAAGGCTGAGATCCCGAGGCCATTAGAGGCCTTGATCAACTTGGAAAACTTTTGCCCATCAAGCCCTGCACCCAGCCCAGCAAGAGCTCTCAGCGGAGAATGTGGTGAGTACAAAGGCACTGGCTTGAGAGGCCGCGAGGGCAGGCAGCCTTCAACCCTGGCCCTCGGAGTGCCTGGCCCAGGACGGGGCAGGAGGCAGGCACCGAGTGACATATCTATCGATGGCCTTGTCCAGAACTGAGAGGTGCCTCTGGGTCTGACAAACAGCAGAAAGAGGAAATGGAAACTCATTGTCCCTGGGCATGTTTCCCTGTGTCCCACACCCGGCCCACCCTGGGAACAGCAGGGCAGGGTGAAAACAAAGCCTGGCCTCCGGGCGGGAAATGTATTCCCAGAGAGTTCCGGGCTCTATGGTGGCCCCTTCGCCCCGAAGTCAGGGATCATTCATGACCCAGCCCCAGTGGCCAGGCCGGCCCCAGGTGAACAGGAGGAGAGTACTGTGCAGCCCAGGAGAACTAACTGTTGTGATATGGAGGAGGGCCACCAAGGGGGGCCTGGTGTAAGGCCTTCAAGCAGGAAGGCGAGCAGTGTGACCAGAGAAAGCAATGACATATGGCTGGGGGCAGGGCTGTGGGGTCAGGAGAGGGGCTCCAGTGGAGAGTGACATGCCCATCATGATCCAGAGTAGTGACCAAGGAGAAAACCTGGGCAGCTCTTTCAGTGTGAAAATAACCCCACTGCTTGGGGCTGACAGCAAGGTCCCCACCCCAGACAGTTGTGCACACCACACCGTGACAAAGGCTATGCTCCGCACTAGGTCAGATGCCCAGCAGACACATATGTCCCAAGAGCAAGCAGGCATGCGGGCCGCCAGCCTGGGAGGCAGTGGCCCGGGGACCGATTCCAGCCCCGAACCTTGGTCCTGTCTGAGCAGCCCACTCCGCACGGCCCTGCTGCCCTCAGGGCTGGCAGCAGCCTGCAGGCCTCTGCTCGACTTAAAGCCCAGTCCTCTCTTCTCGTTCTCTATAGTGCGGACAAGACGCCTGCCCGCTGTCTGGGTCCCCACACAGGCCCTCCCAGGCCCGATCACAAGCCTCTGATGAAATGTCAAGCTCCTATGGGCAGATGAGGGGGTAATCCCTCCACCCAGCCCAGGCACGTGCCAAGCAGGGCCTTATCAGTGTCACCCCCTGTGCAGCCCCCGTCACCTACAGCAGCACCGGGCACAGGCGGCGCTTACTAACAAATGTGCAACGGCCTGCCGCTGTGTCCAGTCCACACTCGACAAACCAGGTCCTGCGTGTGTTCTAGAACACTCTCATGAGTCAGGCACAAGGGAACAGGGCCCCCTCGCCAAGCTCTCTGAATCAGGACATCGCACGCATGCCTGGTGCAGCGCCCGGCACGCTGCGGGCACCCTGATACAGGGCGGGTCAGAGGGCAGGCGGTGGGCAGCTGAGCCCGAGGCTGCACTGACCAGTAGGAGTTGATGATCTTGCAGAAGGCCAGCTCGCAGCACATCTTGAGGTTGCCCTGGTGTTCGGGGAGGTCGGCGGCCGAGCACTTGCTTGGGTCCACTTCGCAGTTCTCGTCTGACTCATACAGTGCTTTGATGAATTCGCCTGTGGCCCGGAGGGCAAGGAACGGGCAGTGAGGACCTGGTGGGCACGCCTCACCCTCTGCCCGCCTGCCGGCCTACACTCTCCCTACCTAGCGCATCCTGAAGGTACTTCTGGCCCACCAGCTTGAGGTACTCCTCGATGGCCTTGGTGGCCAGAGTGTTCTCCCGGAAGATGAGGTGCTCGTTGTCCCCACAGCGGTCCACCTCTGACATCATCAGGTCCGTCAGGAAGTCCTGGGGAGGCAGACAGTGAGGAGACGGGACCTGAGCAGGCCTGGCAGGCAGCACCCTGATTCCAGACCTGCTCCCTGGCCAAGAGAAGACCTTGCTTCCCAACACTGCTCCGCCGTCAAGACGCAGGTGCCTGTCCCTGGGGGCAGCCAGGGAGGGAGGGTAGGGCAACCTGGTTAGGGGAAATGCCCATCACTGGTGACGTCAAAGCTGGGTCCAGGGATCGGGAAGCAGACCTGGGCAAAAGCATGCCGCAAGGACATGAAGTCCCCGTATCATGGCCGGACCAGATGGACTAAAATCCCTGCTGTCCTGACCAGGCCTGGCTGGATGATGGGAGCAGAACTCCCCCAACCACCGCCATCACCTTCAGGGACAAAGAGGACAAACAGGCCACCCTCCCTCCACCGTACAAGCAGCTGCCACTATCTACCTGTTACTCTGATGGGGTCTCCCACACCAGACAGACCCATTCTGTGTGGTCCCTCAAAGAACAAGAGAGAGGCAAAGGCTGTCCGGCTGCCCCGGAAGGCAGGCGTGTCACCGAGCAGTGAGCCAGACAGAGAGAGTAGGGACCTCGGCCTGGGTGGGTAAGCGGTGGCACCACTGGCAAACCCAGAGAGCAGCTGCTCACTGTGGTGTGCCCCAGACTTCTCTGGAGGGCGGCTGCTACACTGATGAGCTCGCTGGTCCCATAGGCAGGGGGCCTGAACCCACACCTTCCCTCCTGACTAGGAGGCTGGGCTGCGCAGGTGGGAACTCCCTCCCTCTAGAGCCCCACTGCCTCTCGCCCACAGCCAACCCTGGGGTTCGGGGCAGAGGAGGAGACAGGCAGGGAGCTGGAGACCCAAGGGAGGGTGAAGGGCAGGGTGGGCCGGCACAGAAGCGGCAAGGTGGCCAGCGTGGGCCAGGGTTTCTGGTGTGCACAACAGAACAGAGACCTAGGCGCAGAAGACCCTGCTGGCCAAGGAGGGACAGGAGGGTCTGGGGAAGCTACTGCTGGCTCCTCTGAGGACCACACAGCCTGAGGAGCCCTTCCCGACATACAGAAGACAGGCAGGGTCCCCTTCTCTGGACATGCAGAAACAGAGGTAAGTACTGCACATCCTGCTTGCACCCATGGGCCTTCCCACGCTCCTGGGTGGGTGCTGGGCCCAGGTGGGGATGAGGTGGTGCTCCCCTTAGAGCTAGGATTCCACACGGGGAACAGGCACAGAACGGGCTGTGGCCTTGTCCAAGGCCACACAGCTGGCCCAGGTCTCCTGCTCTCCAGGCCCTGTTCCTCTCGCTGCACCTCAGGGAGAGGGGGTGGGAGGGAGAAGTCCAGGGACAGGGACTCTGAAAGGCCACAGCCTAGGAGAGCAGAGGCTGGGGAGGGCAGCTCTGCCCCTCACCAAGATCACCCCATAGTTCCCAAGTTCTGTGAACAGAGGGAGCGCCTGATGCCCGTCACCCAGCAGCATGAGCCACTTTCTGTCCTTCCGCCCACTGCTCCCCACTCCGCACTGAGGGCCACAGGGGAGGCTGGACCCTGGCTGCCGCCTCCCTCCACGAGCACCTCGATTCGCTTCTTGTCTAAGTGGGGAGCCCTGAGAGCAAAGCCCCTTCAGACTGGAGTCGGCTTCCCAGGCCCGCCTGGCCCTCGGGGACCAGGTAATAAAAGAACAGACACCGCAAGGGAAAAGGACCCACTCAAGCCTCACGCCCTGCTCGATGCGCTGTTTCCCAGCACCCCTCCCACTGCTGACTGGGACACGAAGGACAGTACAGCCAGAGGGCCACCTCACGGCCTGGCCCAGTCGGGCTGGAAGGCTGCAGGTGGGGGAAGGAGGTGGTCTGATGATGTGGACACCGAGTGTGCACTGTTTCTCTCCCTGGTGCCACACGCGCTGCACACCTCCGGCCCAAAGGGCAGTGGGGCTTGAGAGTAGGAAGGCGGCCAGGGACCTCCAGCCCTGGCTTCCCCTCGCCAGGGCCTCTGGGAACAGGGAAGAGGTCAGCCCGATGCAGTCACGCACCCTGGGCTCTGCCATGAGGACCCGAGGCCTGGCCCCCACCTATGCCTCCCCTGACCCCTGACCCTGGAACAGGGCAGTCCCTCACCCCATGCAGGCCATTCGGCTCTCAAAACACACCACGTCCAGAGGGCAAAGGCCCAACTCCTGAGGCCAGCCCTCGAGGCCTTCTGTAACAGCGGGGGAAACTCTGTTTAATTCTCCTCCACGGCACCCCCAGGCAGCTCCCGCAAGGAAGGAGGCAGCGTGGAGACGGGGGAAGGTCTGCCTCGGAGGCCCACAGAACTGTGCTCCACTGTGCTGGGTGGGAAGGTGACGGGGAACATTCCTGAAGGAGCCCACTTATCTCTAACACGAGGTGGATGGCAGCTACGGGGGCCTGGCCTGGCGGGGAGTGGAGGGTCAGAGGTGGGGAGGGGAGAGCTGGTCCCCCCTAACCCTGCAGCATGGCCTGCCTGGATGGCTTCAGACAAGCACTACTTGTGGGTTCTGGAGCTGGGGACGACTATAGCCATGGCTGACTATCAAATGGCCACCAAAGTGACCGTGTATCTGTGTCTAGGTGTGACAGGGGTGAGGCTGGGCTATGATAGTGGCTGTACCCCGGGGGTCATCAGTTGGGGATGTCAACCAAACTCAACCCCTCACCAGTGTGTCTGGGTCACTGGGTCCCTGTGCTGGGAAAGGCTGGCCCCGTGACCTAGTCCCTTCGAGTCAGGGACCAGCCCAATGGGGCAGCGGGGGAGGCCCTTAAAACCTACTTCCTGACTACAAGCTGCCATCCCATCCACTGCTCCATACCCGCGCCCCTGTGATCCGCTGAAACACGGGGCAGGAGCATGAAGTCCCGACTCTATGATGCGACTCGGGTTTAGGGGGCTCACTTAACTTTTAAGGCTGAAATCCACGACATGAATGTGGGGAACTGCAGGTAACTCAGTGCATCACCAGGCCCTTCCACAGGGCCACGCAACATGGTGGGGCCTGCCCTGGGCCCGAGCACCTACCTTCACCTTGCCCGTACTCTGCAGGATGTGCACCAGGGCTGACGCCATCTCTTCCTTGGTCTTGGCACTGAGGATGGGCTCGAGGGCTGCGCACAGCCCCAGGTAGTGGTTGGTGATGTGCTCGGCAAACTCCTTGTACATCTCCATGGGCAGGATGGTGATGGTCTGGTAGCGCGCCTTGATGCGGATCATGGGCCCGGGGCCCTTGCCGCCCTTGGGGTTAGGCGTCACCACTGGGTACCACTTTTCCACGAACTGCCTCCCGGCCACCGAGGCGGCGGGCAGGCTCACCAGGCCCAGGTAACTGTTGCGTTCCTTCTTCTTCTTCTTGTCAGTTTCCCGGTATAGGTGGACGGTGACAGTACGCAGGGGTGGCAGGTTGTGGAACTCAAAGTGCTCGCCCCAGAAGACATTGTCCGTCTTGAGCTTGCCCGTGGTGCGGGCGTAGAGCACGTCGTCCAGGCACAGCTCACACAGGTACTTCTTCTTGGCCGGCAGGTCCTTGGCCTCGATCACCCACAGCTTCAGGATGTGCTCCACACGCCGGCTGTTGTCCTGCACAGGAAACCCTGGTCATTGTGGGGCCAGCCACCTGCCCACTGTCCAGCGGGGAGCCGGGGAGCTGGTGCAGGAGGCCCAGGCACCGACAGGATGGGGGGTGGGCCAGGGACAGCTCTGGAGTCTGACAGACATGGGGCTAGGTCTCTGCTCTACTAGCTCGCTGACCCTGGGTACGGGACTTAACTAAGCCTCAGTTCCCTTCTCTACAAAACAGGAATAAGTAGTGAGAGATGAAGTAAGAGTTTGCATAGCGCTTGACACTTGACAGGCCACTGTGCTGTTCGTAAGCGCTTCTGGAGTTCGTAAAGTTGCTTAAGAGGTAATCACTGCTAAGGCCCCTTCTGTAGTGACTGGGACTCAGCCCAGGCCCTCAAGTCAGCCAGGAAGGCAGACGCAGAAGCAGACTACACCCGGGGTCCCGTGAACCTGATGGGGGAAGCCCAGAGGGCAGCGGAAACAGAGAGGAGGGTAGCAGCCTGGGCCAGTGGTGCTCTCCTGAAGGGCAGGACAGATGTCTAAGCTGGTACTGGAGAGGTGAGCAAGAACTGGTCAGAGGGGAATGGGAATAACAGAGATCCAGGCAGGACACCAGCACCCAATTCCCACATCGCCTAGACTGCGTTCTCTGGCCCAGCCTGCTGTGTGTGCTTCGAGCAGGGAGGCCCACAGCACCCGAGCCAGTTCAGCCAACCACAACGCCGCTTCCAGGGCCCAACCCTACTGCCCACTCGGGCCCTGTCTCTACACACACTGTCCCGCCCCCATCCCAGCCACCAGAGCCCCCCGCACCTGCGCCCTCACATCAGAGTCTAACCTCAACACCCCCGGCTTTGGCGAGAGTGGGTGCAGGCCTACCTTGTTGGGGTGCACCGCACGCCGCAGGTTCTCCATCCACTTATCTCGCTCGGCTGCTGACCGGCAGGAGAAGCACTTACTTCCTGATGATGTCGTCACCTGTGGGGGACAGAAAGGACCGTGTCACAGGGGAGAAGAAGACGGCCAGGCTGGGCACAAGCGGGGGGGACCTTTGGGGTCAGTTGGCCACTGGGTCTGCAGCACAACCTCAGGGAGGCAGAACGAGGCTCAGAACGACCCCTTTATTTCGTGTTTGCGGGTGGTGCACTGAGACCACCGTCCCAGGGACAGGAGGGCGGCCCAGCCCTGCACCGCCCGGCACCTGGTCCTGGCTCCTCGCCCCCACCTCAGCGACCTCTCGTGGTTAGGAGAGGACCTTTCTGACTCCAACCTCACTCTCCCAGAGATGGGACAAGAGAAGGCCGGGGATGCCTGCCCCGGTATAGGGCAATGCTTAACCTGAGGCTCCCTCTTTAGGAGGAGCCATAGGTAGGCACGAGGATCACCCATCCTTAGTTAATACTTTCTGACAGTTCTCTTTAGCTAAGTGACAGTGACAACAGTGATGGTCAGAGAAACTTAACATTTTGGGGGCCGGACTAAAGAAATGAGAATTGGGCTGTCTGGGTGTGCTGGGCCCTTGGGTCCTCTTGCTGTGGGACTCTCATCCTCCTGTCCCCTCCAGACGAGGGAGCCCAGCCCAAGCTGCACCTACTCTGGTCCGCTGTCCCTGACACCAAGCCAAGAGCTTGACAGTGAGAACCACACTCCCTATCTAGCCCTTGAGGGCCTGCACAAGCCCCTTGCTGTGGGTACCCTGTTGTGGGTACCCCAACCTTCCACACCCAGGCACTATCTTGAGTCCATCCCAGGCAACGAAGCCAGAGCCCAGATGGAGCGGGGCCGGACCAGGAGTCTTGAACCAGAAACAGCAGGCACAGGGGTGGGGCGGATGCCAGGAGGTTGCCACACTAGTCCCCGAGTGGCTGATTTTCATTAGCAGGCTCATTCCTCTATCAGAGAGCTCCCCTAATTATGCCAAGATCCTCGCGGTGGGAGTGGGGGCGAGGTGGGAAGAGAACATGAATAATGAGAGAAGCAATGAGCACCTTCCGGGAACACCTGCAACACTCATCACCCGGGTCCTGGCTTGGCCGCAGGTCCGAATGACCTCTGACACCTTCTTGCCTTCTCTGGACCTCAGACTGCCCTCTCTACAGTGAGGGACTAGACAAGTGATCCCCTGGTACAGCCCTACCGGGTTGGGTCGCTGCCCTCGGCTTGCTCTCAAATCTTGGGTCGCAGAATGCTAGGGCAGAAAAGGTTCTGCCTCACTTTAGAGGGGGAGACTGGCCCAGAGAGGGGGGGCACTTTCCACCATCACACACTGCATTTGGGGGGCTTCTACGGAGGGTGAGCGGGCTAGAGACACAGGCCCTGGGGCTGGAGCAAGTCTCGTGGGCTTTTACCCCCTTTTACCTCTCCCAGCGTCTCCTGCTCTCGCCAGTATGGAGGATAGAGCTGGTCCATCTCCACGGCCCCCACTCCCCAGCTCTTCCTGGTCTCTCAGGAGTCAAAAGCTCTGAGCTGATTATAGCCATTGTCCATCCCAAAGCTGAGGTCACTAAATACTCCATGAGGGTGTCTGGAGGAGACCAGGCCTGGCAAGCAGAGGCCGCCTCCAGCCGCCACGCGCCTGACCCACCTCGAAGCAGTAGTCCTGGCCCAGGATGCTGCTGTGCACGGGCTTGATGACCACCTCCTCCTCCATGCTGAGGTCCAGCGCCTCCACCGCACTGCTGGGGCTAAGGAGGGACTCGTGGGAGCGAGACTCCTTCAGCCTTGGCATCAGATGGGACCTGCGGGGTGGGTGACAGGTGTGTCAGGCAGGGGCTGCCGCTCCCCTCCCCTGCCCTGCCCCTTCCCTGCCCCTCTCCTCCAGGCAATCGCTCCCCTCTCAACTCCCACCCGTCCCTTTCAGCTTAGGCAGGCGTGGGGGAGGGATGGGCATCCCAGACCCACCGTCAGTCCCTTTCCCCTCGCAGGACTCTGGGTAAGCGGTTCAGACTCTAAGGGAATAAGTGGCTGAGGACGAGGACACTGCTCAGGAGCTGAGTCAGCATTAAGTGTGGGGACCCAAGGGAAAGAAGTGACCCCACCCAGGCTGCCTTCCCCATTCCCCTCCCCTCAGTCCTGCTCCCCCAACGAGATCAGAGCAGTCCTCATCGTTCAGAATGTCACTGCCAATGAAACCCTTTCTCGTACACCGTCCCACTCCACCCCCAGCCCCATGTGAGGCAGAGAGCCCCTGGGATCTCTGCTGCACCCATTTTACAGATGACGGCAGTGAGGCTCAAGCCGGAAGGGATGGGGCAGTCTGCACAGTACCCGAGGTGCCGGGACTCGGGCTCGGGCCAAGTGCCGGGGTTTCAGGGCCCGGGCCAGGGTCAGTGGGGTCAACGCAGGCACAAAGGGCAGAGGGAGTGGACTCTACCTGGTGCCCAAAAGGAGACTAAACCCAGACGTGGCCCCACTGCCACCTGCTACGTGGCCCTGTGCAAACCACCGCCATCTCTAAGCCTTGTTTCCTCAGCATGTGACACGAAAAGCACCTCAGATGGCCCCTGCACCAGTGCTTGGTAGAGTCTGCCTCGGAGAGGCCTGAATGTCCCTTTCTAGAACAGCACACCGCAGCGCCCACTGGAGCCCCCTCCCACAGCTGGGGCACAGGAAAAGCCGCAGACCAGCCAGGCCCAGGCCCGCCCCTGGCACGGAAGCTGCCCAGGCCTTGCCCCTCCTCATGTCCATGGAACCCGGCCTGGGCTTAGCTCGCCCAACCCTCCTTCCCCCAGTCCCTCTGCCTTTCAGCTCCTGGCCCCCAAGCCCGAGCCTCAGTCCCTCATTCTCTCCCTGCCTCACTGAACACCCCAAATCTCAGGTCAGGGAGGCCTGGCAGGGTCACCACACACTTGTCCACGGGGCATACACCCTGTAACCTGTTTCCGTGACCGACAAGGGTGAAGCGGACTGAGACCACCACGTGGGGGCTCAGGAAACCAGAGACAAGCGGACAGGCCCTGCCCAGGGGGCCTCACAGGCCGACAGAGGCCGCCCTCCCCACCAAACTCCCCATCTCCACGGCCACAGCACACACCAGCACGGAGTCCTGTGCCAGGCACTGCGTGGGAGTAAGGACCAGAACTGGGACCCCAGCCCTTGGGGACCCCACATCCCAACCCAAGAGACCCCATCAGTATCCCCTCACTGCGCCCCCATGCCCAGCACGGAACTAGCACGTGGTAGAACTCAGATCACTTAAAACCTCTAATGGCCTCGGGCGGGACTTCCGCAAGCTCTGAGGTAACGGACAGACCAGAGGGAGGCCGGGAGGGAGGCTGAAAGCAGGTCAGAACCCGAACCCCCGCAGGGCCCACGTGCAGAACTCCCCAGGGAGGCCCAGAGCCCCGGCATCGTAGCTGGGGCGCCCCTGCTCCTTTAGTGCCCCCTCTCTGGGAGGCAGCGCCACATACACGTGCACCGAGGCCTACCACGTCACCCCACGCTAGGTGACAGACAACAGGCTTCCCCACGGATGAGCACCCTCCAAGCCCTCCCTGTTCAAGTGGCCGTCTCCTTCCCCGTCACGGCACTGACCAATGCCATAGGTGGGTCTGCTGTCCCCTCAGTCGAGATTTCTTCACCTTGGGCCACCCACCTCGCAGGGCAGACCCCAGGCCCCCAGATGTGGCTTCCTACCTCGGTGCCAGAGAAGCCCTGCCTCACTCAGGTGCTGAGGAAGCCACGGGTCTGGGAAGGGCTGGGACCCACGGTCCCCGAGGCCTGCCACGCGGGGCTGAAAACCCAGGCTACGGGTCGGGATCGAGCTGCTTTCTGGCCCATCCCAGAAACTGCTGCTGGGAGTCAGGGCGGGTGGAGCAGGCATCCAGGAAGAGCAAAGGTAGGAGCTGGCACGCGGGGGCCGCCTCCCGCCCAGGGCACCTGCACGGGCTGGCCGGGGACAGGAAAGGGAGCCGCAGTTCAGTGGGCTGGGTCTGCCCGGGGAGACCCAAGGGGGCCCCAGTTCCATCACCGAGAGCCCAGCAGGCCCGGGCCAGACCCCGAAGCAGCAGAGCCTGGAGCCGTGGCTGCAGAATCCTCCTCCTCCTTCCCCACCAACATGCCCCAGCTGGCCCAGGCCCCACTGGGACGGTGCCTGGCTGAACTGAGGGCTGTGGCAAGCTCACGTGCAGGCATCCCGGCTGCAGCTGGGCGGCCCTGGCCCGCCCCATCGCCCAGCCCTTCTCCGAGTGGGAGGATGTGGCTGCTCCTGCAGAGTGCAGGGCCAGGCTCCGGCCGCTGCCCGGCGTGTGTGGCAGCGTGGAATCCTCACGCGTCCCAGGAGGGGGACTGCCATGACTCCCCGGTCACAGGTGGGAGAGCCAAGGCCACAGGGTCGTGAGACCTGCCCTGCACCGAAGGCAAAATCCCTGCTGCCCTACTACTGAGAGCTGTCTTGCCCAGGTCATGGGGTCAGCCAGGCGGGGGTGCCCCACCGGCCTACTCCATCGAGGCCAGAGCAGCACCCTCCCACCAGACTGGCCCCTCTACCCAACGTGGCCTCACCAGCACGAACTTCCTCCCCCTCTGGAGGCCTATGCCCACACTGTTTCCTGAACCTGTACCATCCCCCCTCCCCGCTCCACCTTCTCGGTCTAAATCCTTCCTTCTCAGTTTTCGAAGCCCAGGCCGAATGCCACCACCTCCATGCTGCCCTGGTCTCTGCAGACAGACAAGAGCTCGCACCCAGGAACCCAGGCTGTGTGGCTGAGCCCCACTCCACGCCACCTCCCCAGCTGTCTCCTCGCCTAATTCTCACGACCACCTGTCCGGACTGAGGCCGCACACCTCAGAAAGGCCAGGTGGCGTGCCAAAGTGGCAAGCAGCTGAGTGGGACTGAACCCCGATCAGCAGAGTCAAAGATCAACTCCACCAGCGCAAGGCTGGCCTTTCCATCTCCCCACGGGCGACAGGCAGGGAAAGGCCCACATGCAGCTGACGTGCTCACTGTGACCCACTCATTCCAGGTCCAGGAGGAAGAGCCAGGGGGGCTGGCTGGGGCAGAGGGCCCAGGAGCCTAGGAAGCGTGGCGGGCGGGCGCGGGCAGAGCTGCTGCTGGAGATACAGCCAGGCATCAACAGCAGCTCATTGTGAGGGCCAGGGAGCAGGAACAAGGGGACATTGTCCCAGCTCCTGGGCCATGGCCTTATCTGATAGCCTTCCAGCCAACCCACGAGCTATTTTTCAACTCCATCTTTTTTTTCCTCCTAAAAGGTTAGTGACACAGAAGTTTGGCAAATTCCCCATTATTTTAAGGAGGGAGGAGACCAAAACACAAAACCTACAATAACCAAAAAGCCCTATCTGATGTGGAGAGGATGTTCTTTCTCAGCTACGGGCGGAGTGAGTTAAGAGGGGCTGTAGAGCCTGGAAAGAGAGGCTCAGAGTCACCCGCCAAATCTCAAAGGGGCAGAGGGTGCTGCCCTGCATGCCCCCAGCGGGCACGGCTGGGGCCAGGAGAGGCCAATTCCAGCTCCGCCACAGCTGTCCCCAAAGGGGCCAGGCTAGTTTGGTTTTAGAGGGAGCGGGTATCTGTCTCTGGAAGTGCGCAAACAGGAGCTGGGAGACTCTCTTAAACGTGCTACAGAGGAGATGCCTGCACTGCTAGGGTCACAATGCTGGCACACTGCTGGAGTCACAGGCCAGGCAAGCAGCAGAGTGAGCCCCCGGAGTGTACATGCGTGTGCATGTGCACACACGTGTGCGCACACACATACCCGCCCCTGCAGCTGGGAACAGGCAGGAGGGCCTAGTGTCAACGGTGCCTGGCTGTAGCAGTAAACCCAGTCTCCGCTCCTTGTAAAACACTCGACCTTGAATACTTTTAAGTCTTTCAACTCTCCAGGCCTCAGTTTCCCCATCCGTGAGTGGGGACAGTGACATCCCTTTCATAGAGGGCTGCTGTAAGCATCAACTGAGACACGGGGTGGGGGGGCAGCAGATGCCCAGGAGAGGAGGAATAAACGCCAGTGACCCCCATCAGTCACTTGTGACAGTTCCAGTCCCCTTGGAGCTATTCTAGTCACTTGCCTCATTGCCAGACACCACTGCAGAAGTATTTTTTTTTTTTTTTGCTGGACTGTGGCGTGTCTAAGAAGAAATAAATCTGTAGGCTTTATCTGATGATAAAGTTTATACACTTAAAAAATGGGGTACCGCCGTGGACAAGGCTAAGAAAGAACGTACACCCTGTTATTGCCGCTGACGTTTCTCAGGAAGGTGACACTCCTGACATTTAGGGTGATGAGAAGGACTTCCCAGGCCATTCTCTGTTCCTTTCCTCTGACCAAATTCCTTACCTTCTCCATGCCTCAGTTTCCCCATCTGCAAAATGAGACAAACGACTTCTACCAAAAATCCCTTAACTTCCTGAGGAGGAGAAGAGGGTGCCTATGACTCCCCTGACCCAGTCTCCCAGTCACAAGCTTGTGTGGTCCCATGCCACTGCCTACTGCCTTGGCCAGGCCTGGAAGAGGTAGAAATCCTGGAAAAAGTTGGTCTCTACAGAGGAGATGCCCGACCAAGGGCTGGCAGGACCTGCAGACCCCGGAGTCAGGTCAGAACGTGCCAACCGTGCTTTGGCCTGTCACAGTCTGGCAGGTCCAGGGAGCTGTGCTGGAAATCTGTCCACAGGGGGAGGACCCGGGTCCTGGCACACTGTCAGGGTGAGGGGACTCACATCCTAGGAATCTAGTGGCAGGACACAAACACGACATTGCCCCACACAGAACGTCCAGCAGAGCCATCTCTCCCCAGGCCCGGCCTTGCCATGCTGGTCTGGGAACCGCCTGCTG
This sequence comes from Cynopterus sphinx, assembly GCA_030015415.1. Taxonomy (NCBI): domain Eukaryota; kingdom Metazoa; phylum Chordata; class Mammalia; order Chiroptera; family Pteropodidae; genus Cynopterus; species Cynopterus sphinx. The sequence goes on along the minus strand of CM057385.1, from coordinate 120,718,877 downwards.
AGGAGACCAGCACTCACTCCTGGCCCAGCGAGGGTCCCAGGGGAGGGGAGAAGAATGCAGCCGCCTGGTGGTTCCCAAGGCCCTGGAGAGACGTGGCCTGTCCTTAAAAGGCAGGGAGGTTGGCCGTTATGCCTGGGAAGTCTTCATGGGATGACAGGGACTGGCTTGGGAGTGCGTTCCCTCTTGGCCCAGGGTTCTCTCAGTCCAAGGCAAGGAGGCAGGTCCTAGCAGTCCCTGGGACCAGTGAGACCCTGTCCCCATACCCATGCTGAGCCCTGGGCTGGGAGGGGCCTGGTCTCCTGCCCCCACCCTACCCCTGGGAGCCTGTTTCCCCCTTGACACCACAGAGCTGATCTGGCAAAGGAGGACCCACACCCTGGCAACCAAGAGAGGAGGACAGGGCAGCTCATCGCATGCTACGGCTCCCAGAGGTGCCCCACATATGCTGCCTGAATGACTGCCACTGTGACAGCCTAGACTTCACAGCCATTTACTAAGCATTAGCACACATTCTCGCCAAGGTACACACATCAACGCACAGCCTTCTCCCAGCGACCCCGCACAAAAGGCAGCATTGCCCCCGTATAAAGGGAGAGCAGGAGCACAAAGAGGTCTAATGAGCCCTGGCTCCTGGGATGACCCTTCCACCAACTAATTTAAGGGATTCGATGAAGGAAGCTTTAGGAAACCAAGGAAACCGAGGCTTGGAGAGAAGAGTGCTTGGCTGCGTCCCATGGTCCGGAAGTGAAAGCTGGGGTCCTAATGGCCAGATGACCCTCTGTGGGACAGTCTGGAACCCACTTCATGGTGGGCCAGGCCTGGAGGCTGGGCAGCCAGTTGGCCCACTGCCCCAGCAGGCTCCTGTCCCGGTCCACCCTTCATCTGCATGTGACCTTGGGCCCACCCCTCTTTCCTTTGGAGCAGCTGATTCCCTGCATGGCCCTGAACAGGTTCTCTCCTCTCTCCAGGCTGCTGATCTACTTTAGAAAGCACCCACCCCCCACATCGACTCCCTGTAAATATAAGGGACCACTGGTTAACTGCCATGACCACCTATTCCCACCACCACCTGCACTGTAATATGGTCAGAATGCTACCTCGTTGCTGCCCCGTTGTGGCCACTCTGGCCACAGGGCTTGGGGAGAGACCAGGGATGCAGGGTGCTGGTTCTGGTCCCCAAACAGGAGACATCTTGACCGTACCCCGTCACCACCTTTTCCATATAATTCTGCCGCCTAATGGAGTTTTCAAAAGACATTCTGGAATGTGTTCACCTCCCCACAACTTTTTTTTTTTTTTTTTTTTTTTTCAGGAGGAGCAGAGAGGGGGCAAAGGGCACACGGAAAGAGAAGAAACAAAAAAACGTTCCATCTAATCCCCCAAGTCCTCCTGCAACCTGAATAATTTTGGGTTTTTAATCAATAGCTGTCAGACTTGTCAAATTACTTTGGGGACCGCAAAGCAGTTTTTAAACATTCATAAACCTCAGTGGAACAGCCAAGTGCCCTGAATTTTAAAAGAAGAGAATGTGAGGAACACTTATTGAATAGGATGAGATTTGGGCAAAGCGAGACTGAGTTGAGGGCCGTGTGCCCCTCCTGCTTCTGAGAAGGGACAGCTCTCCACCCCCTTCCGGTCCCCAGGAAAAAGCACCAAGCCTGGCCTGACGGCCCAGAAAAACTAGGAAGGACGACACCCCAAATCCCTAAGTCCCCCTCAGTCACCCTGAGTAAAGGCCACCCCCCAGCCCAGGGGCGCAGCATCTAGAACTCAAACCCCAGAGCAACCGCACTGCACCCCACTGCACAGTGCGGGCCCTCGGCGTGACTGTCCGTCCCCAGCTTCTCCACCCGGACAGCTCTTGAGAAGGGGTCAAGGCCCTGGCTGAGGTGTTCGCTGTCTCCTCCTCACACGTGAGGACATACCCATGCATGGGACATACCCAGTATGGGACCGATTTCTGACTGGTTCCCCCACCCCCACCCGGGGCCATAAACACCTCCAACAGCTGCTCCAGGCCCAGGGGACTCATGACTCAAGTGGGGAAGAATGATGAAATAAAAAAATAAATGCGCTGAAAACCAATCATTTCCTCTCCCCAAGCAAGCCACTGCCCCTCTCCTCTGGCTTACCCAATTCCTCCCAGCTCTCCACCTCCAGGAAGCCTTCCTAGGCTCAGGTGGCACCCCCACAGAACATGAGGGCAGGGGCAGAAGCGGCATCTTCTCCCCTGCGGGCAAGACCTGGGAGCCACGCCATGTAGTCTCCCGGGGCTGTGCAGGCAATTCATGTTAAGGGACTGCCCTTCCCCTAGCCCTGGGCACTGGGCTTCCTGCCTCAGCCAAGGACCAGTCACTTGTCAACATAGTCCCAGCTCCTGGGACCATGCTGATTGAGGACCGAATCGGGGGAGGCCTCCCCTTCCCTAGAAACACATACGCATAAACATAAAGCTCTGTGACTCTGGTCATATTAACCAGTATGCCTCAGTTTCCTCACCAGTAAAACGGAGATGACAGCACCTCAGGTACGACAGGGGGAACCAGCCGCACAGCGAGCCCTGTGGCCAGCCCCGGCTCTGCCTTTCCCAGGCATCCTGCTCCATTGGGCGTCACTTTTCTGGACGCTCCTAACATTTCTAAGGCACCTCTCGGTCCGCCCAGTGGGCAGAGCCTGCCAGACCCTCCCCACATGGGGGCTCTCCGACAGCCTCTGCCAACTGACCCGGAGAACCTCAGCCACTCCGCCCACCACCTCCCAGACCCGGCTGGAGGGTGCTGCCATTTCAAGTAGGTACCTCAAAGTCCCTATTTAAGGAAAAACAGACACATCTGGGAACAAATAAATGCCCCCGTGCTCAACTCCAACCTGCTTTTTCTTTAACTCCAGCCACCACTTGGGACAGAGGAGCCCTGTGGCCTCAGGGAGACAAGAAGCAAAGATAGAAAGGGGAATGGGCTCTTGGCCAAGGGACTGTAGACCTCTAGTTCGCCTTTCCTGAACCTCAGCTTCCTCACCTGACAAATGGGCTACCCTTACCTCCTGCCAGACCTCCTGGAGCTTCATTATAGTAATCCAGTCCAGCGCCCCAGTACACAGTTACTGAGTACCTCTAGTATGCCAGCATTGAGCCTGGGGACCTTGGAACCCCAACACCCCATTGCTCCCAAAGCCCGGTATCCAGGAGTCCCTCAGAGCTCCACTTCCCAGACTGTCAGGAAGCAGAAGACACCTAGAGACATTCGACAGAAATAAAATAGCAGGAGTGGGCAGTATCAGCAAGCCACAGGCTCCCAGGCCATCAGCAAAGGCAGAAACTCAGAGAGATGGTGTGAGAGAAACGGGGGTGTGACTGGTGAGTTCCTCCTGCACACAGAGACAGTGCATCAAAGGCATCGTGGCTCTCCAGGACCTGCCTGGCCCGGCACACCTGGGATGTGCACGAGGCGGCCACTGGCTCCACATTTAACAGACCGCGCACATCTGACCCTCAGGTGGCCCGGCCACCTAACTTAGTTAAGAAAACTGAGGCTCCGAGACCTCGAGGGCCTTTCCAAGGCCGAGAGAGTGTGACAGATTCCAAGAGCCCGTGCCCGTTCCCTGACTCACACTGGCTGATCGTAGGATGCGCTAGCCCTGTCATTTGCCACCTGGCCCACGGGATTCCAACTAAAAAGCCACACACTTTAAATACAGCTCCAAAAGTGCAGCCCAACCTAGCTGCACCAGCCCGGCTCAGTCCCATCTGGCTCCGGTCACACTGGGTGGCCCGCCTCCACTTAGAACACAGCAGCTAAGTCCCCCTTATCCGTCAAACCCTGGCTCAAAGACCACCACCTCCGTGGCTCCTGCCCCAGCTGAACTGGCAATTCCCTCCAGGTTTGCCCCGATGCACCCATTACTATGTACCCCAGGAAGAGGAGGCTCCACGGGGGTTCAGCGAGGTCCGGCGGCTTGCCTGAGGTCACAGTTCACAGTCAGGGCTGGTGGCCTGGTACCTGGGCTTCAACTAGAAATGCTCTGCACTGCCCGCCGATGCCTCAGGCTTTCATCAAACCTACCCAACGCACCAACTTTCAAGCAACTTACAGGAACCCTGAGTCACCAGAAGAACTATGCGGAGTCCTGCCTTTGTGACCCCTGGGCAAATATTTCCCTTGTCTGGAAACCGGTGAGGAGGACACCTAACTGGTAGGAATCTGGTCCAGCCCCCAGCAGTGAGAGTGAAAGCGGCTACGACCAAGGGATGCTTGCAACAAGCCAGGCAGCTCATTCATTCCCCCTTAAGCCTTCCACAAGGAGGTCTGGAACCAGTCACATTCCTGACCTCTCAGAGACGGGTACTTCCCCGGTAAAGGCTGCAGCATCGCAGGGACCTGGCTCCTGACGACTGCTTCAAATATTTAAAGCTGGAGCAAACCACACTCAGGCCCAGACACAGTCTTCCTGGTCTACCACCGCCCCACCCCGAAGGGTCTGGGGAGCAGACAAGGGGTGGGGGCAGGAGGGAGGGGGGAAGGAGGGGAAGAAAGGAGGCCCGCTGTGGGGCTGGAGGGGGGAGTTCACAGCCCAAACCCCAGCAGAGCCTTGCCCAGCCCAGCCCAGCCCAGCCCAGGGCTGGGCGACTCAGAGCAAAGGCCAAGCTCCTCGGCAGTGGAAGCTCTCCAGCACGTCCCAGCAGTTGCCGGCGGAGTCGCCACAGGCCACCGGGGCTTGCTCACAGAAAGGAGCGGCCAACAGCGATTTCCTCTCTTTTCAAAAACTAAAAACGGCCACCACACTTCTGGTTTCTTGTGTTTTGGGCGGTACTACCCTAATTCTGTCCACATTCCAGGCTGGCCACAGATGCCCGCAGAGGGGCAGAGACACCATCCCTGGGGAATTCCTGAGCCGCTCCCAAGGCTGGCATCTCGGACAGCTCCTGGCTGGCTGGCGGCTCCCACCCATCGCTTAGATCTGCCGGGCCCAAGAGGCTGCTTGGTGGCCCTGAGCCTGGCAGCCTCCCTCTTTTCTGACCTCCCTCCTTTCAACCTCCATTCAGGCCACTCACCATCCCTCATGTGCCCCAAAAGTTCACCAGGTCCCGGAACTTTTCACCAGGCCACAGGGCCAGGCCAGCCAGCTGGTTGCCTGCTGTTCCCCACTGGGCCCGGCTAGTCCAGCCCAGCTCTGGTCCTGGACAGACCACTCCAGCCCTGTCCGCTGGGACTGTTCATGACTAGTTAAACAAAGGCTAAGTTCCAACTCTCTGTAATGTGCTTTTAAAGGGCCAGTGTCCTACTCGGGCTAGCTGGGGACTTAAAGGCACAGATCCCTTTTTCTGTACAGGAAACAGGACATCAAACGAACAAACAAACAAAATCACGCGAAATCATGACCAAATGGAAGGCCTTGGGCTTCTAAGGGAGACTTCAGATGAAATGCACAATAGTAAAAATCCCAATTTCACTCCAAGGTCCCAAAGATCCACAAAACAATGGGGTACATCTCAAGAATGAGAGCAGCAATGGCAACCATTTTTAAGCATGCACTCACTGTATGCCCAGCGTAGTGCTTGGCCCTTTATAGCACCATCTCACTATTCCTCACAACCGCTCCACAAGACAGACATCACCTGACCCCACCCGAGAAAGGAGGAAGCTACAGTGGGTAGAAGCAAGCTCCCAGCTCGCCCAGGATTTCACACACGAAGTCTGCATCAAAGCTGGAACTGTGCCAGGTGAGGTGAGCCGAAGCCAGGATGCTTTCTCCTACCTGCTCCCTCCCTGTCTCAGACACTCAGCTTTCCCCAGCCTTGTGTCCAGACCCTACCTGTCCCTCAGCCACCAGCACCTTTCCTTCATAGGCAAAATGAAGGTGATGAGGAGGGATCACTTGTCACAGGTGCCTCAATACTGGCCTTTCATCCGGGCCTCAAAACCCTGTAAGGGTCTATTCTTTCCCCCTTCTTAGATGAGAAAACTGGAAATCATGACACCGGGCTAGACATGAAAGGAGACAGATGACTCCAGGTAAAGGTGAGACACGAGAGGAGAGGAGGGAAGTGGGCAGGGAGAGAGGAAGGTCTGCCAGTCCTGTAGGACTGGGGCGTGTGACACCCAAGCCCTCAGTCCCCTCCGGGAGGCCTGGTGAGGGTATCTCTCTTCCAAGCCCAGGGCTCAGGCAAGCTGGCCAAGGCTCTTCCACTGTCCGCAGAATGGAGGAGGCAGGGGTGAGGGATCTCCTGAGGTCCCTAGGCTCTAAGGGTGGGCAAGGGAGAGGAGAGGAAGAAACACTTGGCTGCCTGTGCCTCAGCACCTGGTCTAACAAGCCCTCCGAGAAAGATGGGCTGTTTCCTGGCATCTGGAATGGCTGGGCAGGCAGTAAGAGCTTTATGGCCACCCTCTATCAGAAACGCCAAGGCCAGGGGGCTGCTCAAGCCTGACACTGCCAGGTCATTCAAAGATGAATCACCCTCATTCTATTTCTACGGAGCCTGGCAGTCAAGTAAGCTTGAGACCGTGTAGCCTGGCGGTTAAGAACGCGGGCTCTGCAGCCAGATTGAGTTCAAATCCGGGCTGCGCCACTTGGAGACTTGTGTGTTCTTGGACGAGGCACGTCACCTCTCTGGGCCTCTCAGTATCCCCATCTGTAAAATGTGCAATGATAATAGTACTTAGCCTCACGGGGTGGCTGTGAGGAGTTCAGTGAGTTACAGGCAAACCCTGGCTCAGTGAGCACTTAAGAAAGACCAGCCGGCGAGGCTAGAGGAGGCTGCCCAGGGTGTGCTGCCCACAAAGCTGGAAACGACCCTGGGCAAGTCACTTCTTCCTCTGGGTCTTAGCTTCTTTTTCAAAAAAGGAGGGGGTTCAACGGGGAAGCTCAGTGACTACTAGGCAAGACCACCCTCGCAGCACCTTTAAGATGCCCCGCTGCTCCCAGGAAGAGCCAGGCCAGAGGCCATAAAGGAGGAGAAAAGCTGGGCTATGGCCCAAATCTTTTGAAACCTAAATAAGACTTGCCTCTGCCCCACCCCCAGGTAAGCTGTGGTCTGCTGGGCACAGGAAGGGAAGCAAGGGCACAAAGCCACACGGCCTGTCAGGAGGCAGCATAAGGCATGACTCTCCAGGTGGAGCCCAGCCCCCACCCTGGCCTTCTCTGGGTCTCAGTCTCCCCACCGTGGGGTGGGTCTCTCCACCTCGGGTGTCTCCCAGGGGCTATGATGCAGCTGAGCTCACTTCCCCGTGGGGAGCTGTGCAGCAAGTGCACAAGCCACCTCACACCTGCTGCACAAACAGCCTCCCTCGGCCCCAAGAGCTCCCAAGGCTTGATCAGGTGCCTCTTTCTACCTTCCTGGAACCTAAAGCAACTAGCGTGTGTGCTAAGGGAGGGGAGGGGTATGGAGCACCAGAAGAAAAGGGCCAGCAAGCAGTCGGAATGCCTTGTGGTCCTGGCAGAGCACGTGGCCACTGTTTCTGGGGAGTAGTGGGACACTGGGGGCTTCGGGAGCACCCACGGGGTTACTCAGTGAGGGGTGGCCTGACCTGGTGGTTTGCTGGCCTGAGCTGAAATTCTAGTTGTGTTACTTAGCAACTGTGGGACTTTGGGCAAGTCCTTTCACTTTCCTGAGCCTCAGTTTCCTCATGTATAAAATGAGAAAATTCACCATCCCCTGCAGAGAACAGAGGTAAACACACCAGTTAACCAGTGCAGACAAAGTGTTTCACAAAACCACCTGGGAGCCCACAAGGCTCAGACATCTGAATGGTATTCATTCAGCAGACACTGAGAATCCACGTGGAGTCCATCAGACGGAGGATGTCCCCAGTTCTACACTGCCACCCACAGCCCCAACCAACCACATTCTAAACTCCGTCAGCCAGCCGAGCCTTGGGGGAGGTCAAACACTGGGCAAAGCCCTCAGTGCACACGAAACCGAGCTCTGCTAAGGCAGAGTGAAAAGACCCGCCCAGTACACCCGGCTCCAGGATGCTCTTCTTAGGGGCCTTATCGCAGAGAGATGGGGCAGGGAGGGGGAAGGACACGTGAGCCAGAAACAGTGAGAAGCTACAGAGCCGTCTGCGAGCCCTCCAGGGAGAGGAAGGAGGAAAAAGGGCTCAGAGCATCCCGATGCGTGACCAAGGCTGAGCCCCACTGGGTGAGCTGGTTAACCGTGACCAGGGGGATAAGAGCATCTGAGGCCCTCGCGGCCCCTCCTCAGCTCCCCAGACTGGCCAGCTCTCCCTGTGATTCGCTGACTCTACTGCCTCCTCTCCTCACCTCCTCTTCCTATTCCACACACCTCTCCTGACCCCAGTGGCTCCCCTCGAGGCCCTGTCCTCTCCTTACTCCATGGAGGACAGCTCCCTCCCTCCCTAAAACCCAGGCCGCCTCCCTCCGTGGCTTCCCTCCTCCCTCACGGGCCACTGCTCTTGGCTCCTTTCCTGGTACTGCACAAACTTCCCTCCAGGTGTAGTTTCTCAGGCTCAGATGTGGGGCACTCTCTTTCAGCAAAACACTTCCCTTTGGTGCTGTCATGCACTCCTTAGCTTTAAATAGCTCCAGCGTGCTCGAGACTCCTAGGTTTCTATCAGCAGCCTTCCTCTCCTGAACTCCACTCCTCTGGCCAGACATCTATCCTAGGTTGCCTCCTAGCACCTCAAGCCTGAAATGTCCAACGTCCAAAGTGGATCTTCCACGTTAGAAGTTAAAGCCTCAAAAGCCAGGAGTCCTCCCCTTCCTTGGTCTTCAGAATCCAATCCATCAGCAAGTCCTACTGGTACCTCCTCTAAAACCCTCTTGCCTGGTCCATGCCTCTGCATCTGCCCAGGCGGCCTCACCCCACCCCCTACAGCCTACCAGGGAGTCACAGGGACCCTTTAGAAATGCAAAGCAGATTATAAAACGCCTGGGCTAGAAACCCTTCAATTACTCCCTACAAACACTCTGAAAACATCCAAACTCCTCCACAGATAGAAGTAGGCAGGAGTGGCCTGCCTCCACTCTGACCTCATCCGGCAACCCCGCCCCCTCCAGCGGCCTGACTTTCCCGCCTTGGGGACTTTGTCCTGCTGCTCCCTCCCTCGGCGGAGTACTTGTTCCACCCCCAACGAAAAGCTGGCTTTTGGAGTCTTCTGGAATTCAGCCCTTCCCCAACTGCCCCATTCCAACAGGCCCCCTCCCCCATGACTCTCGACCGGAACACCTGGCTCGTTTCCTTCACAACCTTGCTCATTTGGCCAGCAAATATTTATTAAGCATGAACCATGGGCCAGGCACCATTTTAGTCACTGGGACTCGAGATGCTGAACAAAACAGACAAAAATCCCTGAATTACAATTCAGAGGGGGAATGTGTCCACCCAACCTGGAACTATTTACGATTACCCGTCTCTTCTGCCAGAAGGTAAGCTCTGGATGGACAAGGGTAATGTCTGCTGTATTACTGAATCCTAAGGCAGAGGGGGATCCTCTGCATGGTGTAAGAGTGTAAAAGCTCAGTGTTTATCAAATGAATATGTAAAAACAGGGGAGCAAAGGAATCAACCTCAAAAAGACACTAAGAAGAGTCCAGCTTTGGCTGCCTCCTATGGAGATGCCTCTTACTGCTCCTGAGGTCTCAGGTGAACACGAGGCTTCTGCAGTGCCCCAGCCATTCTAGGGGACAGACCAAGATGCACAAGTGGTGGCTTTGGTTAACTGCTGAAAAAGAGGGGCGACTGCAGCCTGTGCAGTCAGGGAAGGCTCCCTGAAAAGGCAAAGGGTGAACAAAGCCAATCCCCATGCCCCCCAAATCTAGGGCGAGGGAAGGAGAAAATATATTTGTGTTTTCGGGCTCTGATGTTCTTTGCTCTAGTAAGAAAAAAGAAAAAAAAGAAAAAAGAAAAAACCTTGTTCTGAAAGCCCTTTTACTTTTTATTAGTGTCTGGATCAATAAAAGTTTTAGGAGTAAAGCTTCTCTCCTGCAATACTAACCGCCAGAGAGACAGGCTAAGATTATTAAATCTCTCTCCAAGAGCCCCAGCGACTGGCCCCTCTCCTCACCTGAGCTGGGAGCCCCAGGCTAAAGAACAGCAGGCCAAGGGCTCTCACTGGCAAAGTAGCTTAGAGTGAAAGTCCCTCCCCACAGCCTCCCCTGCCAACCCCACCAGTTCCCTGGACCCAGATCCCCTTCCAGGCTCCTCACAGTGTTGCTAGCTTGGGCCTCCCTAACTCCAGCCCAAGACTTAAAGTTCCCAGAGGGCAGGCCCAGATTCCAAGGAAGAGAAAGGAGCCAGTCTGGCAACCCCAGCCTCCACCTTCACTCCTCTTCCCAAGCCCCAGACAGGGTCTTCCATTCGGCTCCCCAGAACCAGCTGGGGATTGAGCTGGCTGTTGACCACCTCCTCACGCCAAGGAGGCCCTGGCCTGAGGGCGGTGGGATTCCAGAGCTGAGCCCCATGCCCTCCAGTCTCCCATCCAAGCCCGGCCACCCACCGGGGAGCACCCTTCCTTCACCCCTGCCCCCACGGAGCCACCCACAGACCTTGGCGATGGGCGCCCTGGCCTCTCGGCTGCCCCAGGTCTGGGCAGCAGGTGCCCAGGAGTAAGATCCAGCTTTTGAGGATGGCGGGGCCTCCACAGAGAAGATCCTCTGACCCGGCCCAGGATCTTGCCGAGGTTGTCACTGAGAAGTCCGAGACCACAGAGGCCCATCCTCCAGGATGGCGTGCACCCAGGTGCGGCTGCTGGCCAGATGGGGGGGCCCCGGCCAGGGCTGGCATGGGAGAGGCGAGCCCAGGCAGGCTTCCCCTCCTCGCAGAGCGAGCGCACGCCGACGCCGGCCTCCGCGCTGAAACCTCACAAGCGACTTAAGACAAACGGCGGCGACAACAGGTGGAGATTTCCGGGTCCTCCGGGGAACCGGTGGAAAATGCGCGTCTTCCCTACAGGTAAGCACATGGCACGCCCTCCAGGCCCGAAAACGCTAGAAGGACGCCTGGAAACAAAGAGCCGCCTAAGCCACAGGCCGGGGTCACTCCCGGGCCACCAGGGCGGGCACGGGCTTGGGGTCCGGGCTCGGAGTCCGGGCTTGGGGCTCAGGAATCCGGGCTCGGGGATCCGGGCTCGGGGATCCGGGCTCGGGATCCGGGCTCGGGCTCGGGGCTCAGGGATCCGGGCTCGGGGATCCAGTCGGTCCGGGGCGGTCTCGTCCCGGCTCCGCCCCAGGGCGCTGGCCCCGCCCCGGCCCCTCCGGCCTGGGGTCCCGCCCCCCGGCCCCACACTCGGCCCCACACTCGCTGGGTCTGGCCTCCCGGGCCGGGCCTCCGGCGGAAGGGGCCTCGCCCCGCCCCCGCGCTGTCCCCGGCCTCGTCTTCCTCGTGGCTCTGCCCTGACATCACCGCGCCCCCAGGTGAGGACGTCCGCAGGGCGCGGTGGGTGCACCTGTCTCGGGCTGCCCTGAGGCGGGGTGGCTGAGCAGCAGGTGGGCGCGGGGGTAGCGGGAAGAGCGGGGGGAGGGGGTCCAGGCTTCCCCGGGGCGCCGTTTCCGCCCCCCAGGGGTCAGTCCCCGCGGCCAGGGACAGTCTGCAACCGGCCGCCCGCAGCTGCGGTCACTTTCCACTCCGATCGCTGGGACAGACCGTCCGGGTCCAGCACCCTCCTTCCCCGCGCTTCCTTCCGTTCACACGGTTTATAAACGCGCACGCAGGCCGGGGCAGTCCCCGGGAAGGAGGGCCGGGGGAAGCGGGACTCAGACTAGCGAGCGGGTCCTCCTGCTGGGAAGCACGGGTCCCCAGGCAGCGGTCCTGGGTTCAGGTGTCTGCGGGCCGGGTCCCCTGCCCTCATGGAGCACCTGTCTCCCAGGCCGGGCGGGCAGGGAGGACACAGGCAGGGCACTGCGACAGCTACCCGCGTGCGAGAGCATCACTAAGCCATCACGCAGGCAGACCCGGTCGGGCCCCTGGGCCCAAAAGCCGCCCCATTGGGCCGGCGCTTCATTCTACGGTGGCACTCACCTGGTCCTCACACCTGGTCTTCACCGAAACACAGGGGAAACAGCACACCCAGCCGGCTCAACATTTTTGGCGGAGGTGGTCATCCCCTTTCCCATCCCACTCAAGCCACAGTACCGTCTTAGGCCTCTAAGGCAGCGAACCTCACCCCTTTCCCTTAGAGCCACCACCTGGAGGGGCTGATCAAACCCAGGACCCGGAGGCTGCTGGGCTCCTTCCTGAAGCAATGGGATTACGGAATCCAACCCCACGGATGGAGAGAGGCCCTGGGAGCACAGAGCCCTCGCCTGGGATCCTGCCTACTCCAGTCCCTCAGCAAACAACTGAGCTCCTACTAAGTACCAGACTGGCAGGCACCTACTGTGTGCAGCAGGCAGGACTCTGGCTGGGGCACCTCAGGGCTGGTGAAGAGGTCTGTGGTCGACAGCAACCCCCAACCCAGCAAGTCCCTAACTCACTCCATCCCTTTCTTGGGCTCAGATGTTCTGGGCACAGGTGATCCTGACCACAGGTCATCCAACAGTGCCCCACCCCCAATCCCAGGGGCCTCCTACACAGAGGTGCACTTAGAATGGTTCCTTTCCTTCTGAGGTGAGGTTTCCCCTCACAGCTCATACAATGTCTTAATAAGTCTCAAAAGGGGAGAGGAGAGGCTGTAGTCACAGGGAGAGGCCCTAGGGCAGAAGAAGCACCTTTGGCTCTCAGAACAGCCAAGACGATGGGGAAGGAGGAAGCAGAGCACATCCTGGAGCACCTCCTCCAGAGTGCAGGCCCCACAGAGGCCTCCTACGTGATCTCAATCATGGCAACAAAGAGGCAAAGGCAGATGCTGTGACCGCTACATAGATGAAGGCAGATGCTGTGACCGCTACATAGATGAAGCGATCAAGTCCACAGAAGCTCAATCACTTGCACCAGTTCAGCCAGCTCCATCGGAAAGTAGATGTGCCTCACTCCAGACAACATCTGCACCTATCACTCCTCCCCTCTTGTCTCCCCGACCCCAATTCTAACACCCCTTCCTCCCTGGAAGCCTTCCCAGATTTCTCCCAGCAAGAAGCAAACTCCACTAGTTGACCCACACAGTTCTAATATCTTGTTATAACAAAATGGGTTCCTATGACAGGGTCTCTCACTCTGCAAGACAGCTGTCACAGGTCGCAAGCTAGAAGAAATAAGCCTGGAAATGGTGTCAAACGATGAACATCCCAAGTCGGGCTTCCACACTCACTAGCTGTCTATGTGTAAGTTGCTTTCTCCATACCCTTCTAGACTCATCTCAGAGGACTGTATAACCTCTTGTAAGCTCCTTCCAGAGCCACCTTGAATAATACGTAAAAGAGGGAGTACAGTGACTGTCCTTGCCCTCGTGTAGCTGGGGGAATTTCGGAGGCTACTCTGATCCAGTCACTCCTGGTTCCAGTACCTCTAGTGACCAAGGCCTCCCTAACCCTTAGGCCCCATGCGCACCACATGCTCTTCACCTTTACAAGTCCCATCCAGCAGTAAGGACCTCCTTTTCTATTTTCCCCATGCATGCTCAGCTTTTTTCCTCAGGCCACACCTTTGCTCTCACTGACCTTCCCTCCTGCCCCCATTTCTCATTTGCCTTTCAAGGCCCAGGTCAACGGCTTCTACCTCAAGGAAGCCTTTTGCAAGCTCCCTCCCTCTTCCTGAACTCATGGCTTGCCTCCCCCTCTCCTGGGTGCAGCTGGGGGTCTACTCATCTCTGGGTCTTCAGGTCCCAGGAATGACTCAGTAAACGTGTGATGCACCTAGACACCCTTCGGGTCAGTCTTTTCTCAAAGCTCAGAGCCCAGATGTCTCAACATCTGTGAGATCTGAAGGCATCTCAACTAACTGGGCTAGGCTCTCTGGAAACCTCCTCCCTCAAAAGCTTCCCATTTTCCGGAAGGCAAGAGAGCCAGCCCCAAGGCTGTCGAGGGGCACTTCCAGGCAGTGCTTGTGTGTCGCCCTGGTAAAGGTGCTTATGTCATGGGGAGGAAGACCCTTCCTGTGACCATGGCCCTCTTCTTTCTAGAGGCTGTGGGGAGCACAGAAGCCCTCTCTGGCTTGCCTGGATCTGCCTGCGCTAGAGGAGGGGGTGCTACTGTAACCCTGGCCTCAGGAGGAGTCTGCAAGACTGAAGCAGCCACAGGGCCTGGCTGTTCATGGACAAGGGCTTCTGAAAAGACTGTGGCTGTACTTAGCTGAAGGTGAGAAACAAATGTGGTATTAGATCCAGGGCCTACTCTGGATAGCAGTTTCAAGGCGCCGCAGCTGCTAATTTATGTGAGCACATTTATGCCCGTGTGGTTTTATCATCAACAAAGAACAAATGTGTCCTGGCACCCGCGACACGCCAGGCCTGGTGCTAGGTATTTTACATACATTACCTCGATTAATCCTCCAAAAAGACATTCACTGTGCATTTTACTAAAAGGAAGCTGAAGCACAGAGAGGTTGGAATAGTTGCCCAAGGTCACACAGCTTGTTACTGGTGGAGCTGGTATTCCGGCCCCTCAACAATCCAGCCCCAGCCTAGCTTCCTGGGCCGAGCTGCCAGTGCTCACCATGCCAGGGCCTCTGTTCTCTGTCTCTGCCTGGCCCTCGGGTTCCCCACTCACCTTGTTTTCCATCATACGATTGGATTAATGTATATCATCAGCCCGCAGCCTCCCAACTCCCTCCGTCCTCACCTGCTCAGATATCCCCCCCTGCTCACGTCCCCTACTCCCTCCCATTAAGCCAGCCAGGTTCCAGCCCCTCCGGCCACCTCCTTCTGCCAACACCATCCAGTCTGCATCACCCCCACGGTTTGTATCACCCCCATCTGCCAGGCCCCCGACCAGTGTGTTGTGGTAATGACTTCAGCTGGCAGACGGTCCTGGAACCTTTTCCCCCACAGTGACGGTGACACATGTTCACTTAAAAAGCATTCAGGGGGAGTAAATTCCCACCCATGTGATACCTCCTTGGAAAAATATAGAGTAAATTTACTCAAACAAGCAGTGAGACATGGTCAGCATTTCTCTTTCTTGGCTGTCACAGTGCCAAGAGCTCGCCAGCACCTGGTATGGGTTTCCAGGGACTAAATAAATGCTATTGAGGGGCAAGGGATGGGGGAAGGTCCCCACTGATGAACCTGTGGCTCCTGATCTCTACTGTACAGTATGCGGGGCTCAGCTGGGGGTCAAGCCCCCTCATCCCTGAGCCCTGCCCCCAGAAATGCCACTTCTGCTTACTGTGGTCTTCCCAGAGCCTCACTTCTGTGTCTGACTAGGTCACCTGCTGCCTCGTCCCCAAATCCTGTCCCCACCCCACTAAAATAGGGCCCTGCCCTCACAGCCATCACCACACCATGCCGACATCAGGCCCAGTGCCCGAGTTCACACACACAGCCCCTAATTTTGCCACGTACCCAAAAGGTCAAGGAATTCAAACCTCTAAGTATTTTCTGAGAGCCTGTGGCAGGTATCCTGCACAGAGCTGCCATGTCTAATACTCCTGACCTCCTTCCCATGATGTGTGCCAGAGGGAGGCATCCCATAGCCCCACCAAGTTAAACACCCAGTCCAAGGCCACAGAGCTAGAAAGGACATAAGCAGGTAAACAAAACAGACATGGTCTCTGCTCCCAAGAAGGTGGCAGTCCAGTGGGGAGGGATACATACAGACACCAATGCCAAACAAAACCACTGAACAGGAGGCCAGAGGAGGCCGTGGAAAGTATCCCGTGCAGGGCCTGGCACAACAGGGGACCTAGAATGGCTGTTGGGACAACACTTCTGGTTTGGATGCAAGGATCTGGGAAAGGTTTCACGGAGAGGAGGACATCAGCCACATCCTCTTCCTCCTGAGGTTTGGGCCCCCGCTGAGCTTTGTCCCTGGCATACTGTGCAAGGGAATAGGCATGAACAGATGGGCTCACCCGGGGCATACTGTGTCATGTTTATATCACGACAGCCCAGCCCTGAGCGGTGTGTCAAGTTCTCCTGCTTCCTATACAAATGAGGAGATAGAAGTGCAGAGTGGTCCAATACTCTGTCCCAAGTCCCAAGCAATGTCCTGGTCATACCTAACTCCAAGGCCTGCCTGTCCTGCAAGCATCTAATTTCTCTGAGGCTTCATCCTCTGGTTTGTAGAAACTCCACCATCAGAAGCACCTCCACCGCAGACTGGTGTTGGACACTGAATGCCCCCACCTGCAGCCAGGCTCCTGCAGCCTGTTGGGTGGACGAGCAGAGGCCAGTCCTCTGTTCCTGAACCACGCTTGCCAAGGAATGGCCGCCGATATGGAGTTATAATTGGTGAGCTCGGCGGCACAGAGCCCAGCAATACACCCAGTGGGTGATGGTGTTGCAGGGGAAACAGCTGAGCACAGCAAATATAGCATTGACCCAATTCAGTTCTGTTCTGTCTTCGAGAAAATAATTGAGTTTAAATGAATAGGTTTCCCGCGTCCCCTCCGGCCTTGAGGAGAGTGGAAAGGGAGAGGGGGAGACAGCAGCAGCTCCCCGGGCTCACTGTTGGTTATTTTTGAGTCATTAGGCCTGTGAAAGGTTTCCTTCTTTCCTTGGCGGCCAGTGGGGGTCAGACACAGCTGGGAGGCAATGAGGTGAAAACCACACAGAGTGGACAGTGAGGATGGAGGTTTAAGTCCTGGCCTCACCAAGAGCTCTGTGGAGTGGCCCAGTCAGTCCCCTCAGGCACCAGGGCCATAGTCTATAGAAAGGGAATACTCTCCACCTTGCCCAGAGGTGGCTGGGAAGAGCTAATGCAGGCTGAGCACACTGGAGGCCTTCGGGGGAGTAAAGGAATCTGGGGTGAACTGCAGAGGCCAATTCCTTGCACTCCAGGAATATAAACCCAATGCGGCCACATCTATTTTTTCAAGAAAAGCCAGAAACGCAAATTTTTCAGGTGAACGTCTTAGGGGGTATGTAAGTATCAGTAACCAGTTTTTTAAAAAATACCAAAACACACCTCCCCACCCTCTCAGACCACGTGAAACCTGCCTGCGGGCTCCTCGTGTGCACCCTCCAATTTAATGACAACGCGTGGAAAGCAATTTATGATGTGGTGTCCCCGCACCTGTTTATTGCCTGATGCTTTCCTTTGGCCAGGAGGCTGAGCCCAGCCCTGCTTGAGAGGGAAAAGCAGAGACAGCCTCTCCTTTAAGGCGGGACTTCTCAAGATTTCAGGAAGGAAAAGGAGGCGCAGCTCCCTCCACTGTGGGAAGGTGGGTGGGGACGTTTTACCGAGAAATTGGGGGCCCCCCATCTCACCTCCTGCACTGCCCTCAACTCAGCTTCCTCTTCAGCAAATAGGGGGTTTCTGAGAGGACCGAATAAGAAAGAGAAAGCTTCAGGAGACAAAGCGAAGCTGTATCAAGTCTCCCCGAGAAGCAGCACCGCAGAGAGGAAATCGTGAGCAAGTCGGCCAGGCCACAGGTCATTCCCCAAAGGCCAGCTCCGTGGCTGTGAGCCCAGGGGAGTTACTTGACCTCTCCACACCTCAGTCTCATCGTCCGTACACGGGGAGAGAAGACTCTTTGGGACACAGAACTGCCCTGAGGTTAAACGAGATGATGACTGTCAAGTGCCTGGTAGGACGGACGCCTGGCACATCGCAAGGGATCAAAACGTGACAGGCACTACTATTATTGTTATTGTTCTCCTCAGTGAAAAGCGTGCCAGGGAATCCTGGCTGGGTGATTCCAACGAGGTAGCAGAACCAGGCAAACTCGACGTCAACAGATGAGGCCACCCATAATCAGCACGATCATTAGGCATGCAAATGGTGTGGCTTAGATGTCAGAAAAGGGCCTTCTTTGAAGCATGTTTAAATAACCTCTCTCCCTTGGCTGCCCGGCCCTCCCCAAATCTTGTTTACACTGTTGGTTTCGTTAGCAAACACTTTCTCAATAAAGCGAGACACGATTGTAAATGAGTACATGTTCAAATCAAGGTTTTAAACCAGATGAACCCCTGCCCCCCCACATGGAATTGTTTGTGGGGGCCCATCCTATGGCTCCTCAGTCTCCCTAGCCTGTCTTCCCCAGGAGGTGGGGCTGGAGGCCCCCATAAACTGGCTGCCATTCCATGGACCTGGGAAGCCAGCGGGAGGGCCTGGAGCAGCTGCTGTATTTGGGAAGACGTTCTCAGCAGCATTAATATGACCAGTGAGTTCCCCGGGCGCCAGGGCATACCCACCAGGCATCCCATAATACTCACATCGGATAGAACCCAGGCTCAAAGAGATTTAGGAAAGAAAGGTGCCTAAAGTCACGGAGATAGTAGGTTGGAGAACTGGATTGAAACCGGGGTCCACCTACTGCCCCTGGAGTCTGCTCTCCTGGCTCGGCCCTGAAACTGCACTCAGCGCAGGCCTCTGCCGACCTGGACAGGACAGAGGATGTTAATGATGCAAAATCGATCCCAGAGCCTTTGAACAGGAAGGGATCATCAGAGACTGACCTGGGTTTTGAGCTGAAGACATTGAGGCTCAAAGCAGTCCTATAATTTGCCCAGGGTCCTACAGGCAAGGCTTCTCGCCCCAGGCTAGCTGCTTCTGCATTCCGAGCTTTAAGTTAATCTTTAAACACGAGACAATTCAATAATCTTCCTTCCCCTTAATAGCTGTGGCAGCATCTTAACCATGCCTGTACGTCCTGGGCCCAACACAGACCCAGGGAGACAAAAGGTGCTCAGGAAATGTTTGCCCAACTGTTTTCTTACCAAAAAGACAGTGCTGAGCAGCTGGAACGGTGAAGGCGCATTTAAAAAGATGGGTGCTGGCTTGGGGACAAGGGAGAGAGCAGACCATCCATCCTCTGTGGGAGAACTTGGCCATCCTCAGCTTGGGAAGGGCCCCCTTCAAAGCGTTTCCCTGCCAGATGCTTGCTGATTCTCAGTTTTGGAGGAAATGAAAATAGAAGTCTTAACAGATATGTCAGCCCCTCACCCGCCCCCCTGCTGCCTCAGACCACCACCTGAGCAAAATGAAATGTTTGCTGTTCTCACTCCTTCCTGGGCCCCAGAAATTGAGGCTGGGAGAGATGAACGACTTACCTGAGGTCGGGGAAGGGTGGAGCTAGGACCCAGACTTCTTTGCTCTTTCAACCAGGCTTCCCGTCACCCCTCCCCACCTCTGGCTCTTGGAACCCTAAGGGAGCCTTGATAATGATGGTGAAGATAATGGCCCTCCTCCCTGCCCGTCCCCCAAGGCCACCTCTGACACAACTCAGGCAGCTCCTCAGTCTGGATGCTTTGCTAAGCCCCTCTCCCTCACAAATATCCTTATAATCTTCACAAATATCCTGGGAAGGAGGTACAATCGTTGCCCCCATTAACAGACACGGAAACTGAAGCTCAAACAGGTTAGGTATCGGCTCAAGGCCACAGAGCTGGGAAGTAGTGGAGCTGGGATTCAGCTCAAGGGTCCTGAGCTATTAATGGCTCTGCTGCGGGTGGGGCCCAGGGAACCCCCAGGTGGGGAGTCACTGTAGGTAACGAGTGTCCTGACCACGAGTGTGACACGATGTATTACCCCTCACAACACCATACCTCGGTCATCCTTGCCTGCTTTCAGGCAAAGGCTGTATATAAACCTGAAATGGAGGCGTGCTTTCTGGAACGGAGGCTCTGGGGCCTTCCAGAACTGCCCAAGTCCAACTACAATGTTTTTCAGAAATCTCCCTGAACGTCTACTCCCCAGCACCTTCCATCCCTAGTCTGCCAGCATTTCAGGACTGGGGACTGGAGCTCCTTCCTGGCAGTATCAGAGAGGGGCCAGGAGAGGAGACCCTTCCCCTAGAAGACGGAAGGGGAACACAGGGCCTGGCTTTGAATGTCCAGCTCCCTCCACCTGCTCCCAGAAGCCCTCCTGCACCCACCCTCACACACGGCCAAGGGCTGCTTCTAAAATCCCACTCCCTATTAAAATCTTTCCCACTTCCAGTCACCTTAAGGATCAGGTCCAAACCCTGCCCACCTTCCTGCCACCTTTCTACCCATCCCCTGCCACCCCGCCACCCTGGCCCCAACACTTACTTAACCAGACGCAGGTAAGCGCACACAACTGCCAGGCCTGCCAGCAAACCCTTCCCCTCCTCTCTGCAGGGAACCCTCCCGCCAGCTGTCACCCCAGGGGCCAGACCACCCACCCCACACTCCCTCCAGCCCCTAGACCACAGGGTCTGGTGACCCATCTGCCTTCTCCGACAGCCAGAAGAGGCCTTGGAGGGCGGAGCCTGGGTGTGCCTGCCCCTTTCCCTCAACACAGTATGCCCTGGCTGGCTGGAGTTTGCTGCAGTGGGCTCCCAGGGACAATGAGGCCAGCTCTCAGGGTCACTGCTGGAAGGGGAGGCTCCTGGAAGTAGACCTGACCGTAAACCCCCGACCCAGGTCAGGTTAGGGCACACTGGCCCGACAAGTTAGGAAAACATGGATGGTGCTAGCCCCAGTCCTTCCATGGACGCCTGACAATGGCTATGTCGAGACTCGCAGATGACGTCATCACTCCCAGAAATAGGCTGATTAACAAGCTGTGACGACAAGACAAACAGCACGGCTAGGCACGCGCGTGCACGCACACACACACCCCACCCCCACTATGAGTTTCTCCTCCCCGAGCTCCTCTGGGACACAGACGGTGCCAGGAGCCGGTGCCAGGAGCCAGAGCCAGCACAAGGAGTCTGGATTCCAGTGACATACTTGGTCTCTGGGGAGCAGTGGCGTCTCAGAGAAATACTCTTCTTGGGGACCCCCTTGCAAAGGCTCCCTGTCCTGATCCTTGCTACTGTCCCCCACCTGCCCCTGGCCCTCTCAGATACCCCTAGTTTTTTTCTCACTTCCTCCTCGGCCCCACCCCGAGGTACAATCCCACCCACGTTTCAGACCCTCACATTCTGGGCCTCTCCAGAAGGGTGTGCCCGCCTGGGTTCTGGGGAGGTTGGAACATCTCTGGGCTAAGACAGAGCCAATGCCTGTTCCAACTGTGTGACCACGAGGTGGTCAATCTGCCTCTCTGGGCTTACCGTCCTCATCTGTACAATGCGGGTGGCCATACGCCTGCCTCGTGGGGTAAGGTTAAATATGCTGATTTCTTCATTCACCAGCTTTGTGTCAGGCCCTATTTTAGAGGCCAAAGACACATTAGGAAACGGGACATCAATTTCCTGCTCCCCTGAGGCTCAGTCGAGTGTGCGAGAAGGACACAAGTAGATGTAGATAATACTGGGTGACTGCAAATGCTGGGAAGAAGCACAGGGTAGGGCCGAACTAGAGGGGGGTCGGGGGAGGAGGCTGAGACAGCGTGGTCGGATGAAGTGAGAACACAGGTCACAGACATCGGGCAAAGAGTGATCCAAGAAGAGGAAACAACAAGGGCAAAGATCCTGATCTGAAGCACATGAGAGAGAGGGGACAGACAGGGACAAGGGGCAGGGGACAGGGACAAGCGAGGGCAGTGAGATCAGCAAGGCAGGTGAAGATAAAGTGGAGACCAGCCTAGGGATGGGCTGCAGGGTCCAGGTGGGAGGTGACATGGTTTGGATTCTGTGCTAGTGGTGGTTGTCCACGGAGCACGGAGCACAGTGTCTGGCACAGAGTGAACCCTCGGTATTCGTTCTCCTTGTCCCTATGCTCATCACCATCAACATCTCATCACCTCTGATGTTGGGAGGACCCCTCCAGTCCCAAAGCTGAAAGACCAGCAGGCAGACCTCGTCGCCCTAGTTTACAGAAGACCAGGTTCCTTGCTCAAGGTCTCTGGGGCGGTGACGGGCAGGGCCAGACTGGGCTCCATGGCCTCAGCTCCTCCACGTGCCCTCCTTTCCCCCAGGCAGGGCCCGGTCCTCGACCAGCAGCGTGTCTGCATCCACACTGGCCTCCACTGGGAAAACGTCAGACGCCAAACAAAACAACAGCACCCGTGTTTGCAGCGCACAGACTTCTGAGTTCTTCCTACCCAGTTTCTCACTGGCGGACAGGGCGGTATGTCAAGCGCCATCAGAGGATGAACTAGGGCTGAGAAAAGCTCCTTCGAATCCTCGCTAATTCCACCTCCTCCAAGAGCTTCCCCGAGCCCAGGCAAATGCCCGGCAAACACTCTCGCCTAGGCCTGGCTGCCCCACGGGTCCCCCTCAGGGCCAGGCTCCAGCCTCTGCAGCACCAGCCCCAGAGGGTGCTGACCCAGTGAGAGCCCCCAGGTGGAGGCAATCTCACCACGGCAGGCCCCTCCACCCCACTCCAGACCGGGAGCTCCCCCAGGCAGGCAGGGACCGTAGCTGACTCCTGTCCCTGTCCCCAGGGCTGAGCACAGGTGAGCGAAAACAGAAATAACTCAATCCCGAGGGTCCCCTGGGGAGTCCTGTCTGCACGAGAAACCCTGAGACAGCCACCCAGCCTGCCTCCTTCCCCCTTGGCCTCCGAGTCTGGGGGAACTCCATGGTGCGCACCCCCACCCCCAAGGTCTGAAGGGGGTGACTGCTGGGAGGAGGGGGTCTGCAGTGACATGTCCCCTCCCCACCGCGGATCTGGGCCAGAACAGCCCGTCTTCCCCTCCGCCCTTCAGTGAGGCTAGATTAAGCTGGACAACATGTTCTCATGCACACAGACGTAGATCTTTTTTTTTTTTTTATAAGCCACAGAAAATCTGCAGAAAAACTCCCAACCACCAATCGGTGATAAGGTGGAAGGAGAAATTCCACTCTGCTTTCCACTTCTCTTTGTGGCTAGAATTTGGTACTCTATGCTTGTACTCTTCATGACCTTTACGTTGAAAAGACTTAAAAAGTAAAGTGAACAAGAGGGCATTTGGCCAGGGGTGGCCCCTTCCCTCTTCAAGTCCGGGTGCCTGCCTTACGTCATGTTTCTTCTGCCTGGTCCCCACCCAGGCCGGCCGGCCTCAGACCCAGGCACTCGGGGATCGCAGAGTCACCTCACCCCACTTCCTCTCTGACCGCCCTGCCCCGCTTTGTGCAGACCCTGCTGCTGTCCATGTTGTCTGTCCCCTCCGTCAGTCCCTGGCCGCCCTGGGCTTCAGTCACCTGCATATATCTGGCCCAAGGCCCTGCACAAGCAGGTGCTCAATGAAAGTTTGCTAGACACACTGCCAGGACAATAGGAAGGGCTGTTTACACCAGGTGATCATTTAGAGAGAAACTCAAATCTGGATTACGGAGGGACTGGCAGGTAGGGCGGAGAATTAAAGAAAAATGATGCCCCAACAGGAAGACACGCAGACAGGCTTTGGCCAGAGCAGTTCAAACCCTGGGAAGAAGGAAGGACCCCTGCCAGGCAGGACAGGGAGTGAGCCGCCCTCTGGGGGTTCCGAACTCCCAGGCCCAAGGAGCTGCACGGCCAGCGGCAGAGCAAATGCAAAGGGCAGGGGGTGGCCATGCATGCCACGGACACACAGACGGATGGACAGCCCCCTAAGCCGTGAAGTCACACCTTGGATCAGGATACCGTGTGTCCCATACGTCCCTCTTAAATACTGACCTTTCCTCCCTGAGCGCCCCCCACCCAAAGCCTCTCCGTCACGGTGCCAACACCGGGCAGAAGCCCCGGCTAGGGGCGGAGGACACAGCTGCGGCAGGCTCAGGGGCGATCTGGTCTGCGCAGGGCAGCATTTCACACCGACTGGAGTCAGTCCCTCAGCAAGGCCTGTGTGGCTTCCACGACGGGGCGTGGCCCCATCTGTCCTGCTGCTCCAGTCCCCTTTGCTCCATTCCCCACCGTCCTGAAAACATTTGTGCAGATTCCCACGGCCACGCCTTTGCGCAGGCGGCTCCCTCACCGGGAGACCTTGCCTACTCCCCTCTGCCCACCTGGGATTGAACCAACCCATGAGCAAGGTTTCTGACTAAAGAGGACGGGCTGTGTTTGGTCAACATGCATGTTTTGTTTAGCCCACACAGAGTCTGACATTTTTAAGTTTTGAATCAATTGCCAACATTTCAAGATGTGAAATTTGAAAATGTCACCGAAAACTCTTAGATTTCTGCTTTCTCTCACAAATCCAACGACGCAGTGCCACGGCTCGGGGGCTGCGGCCCCCCTTAGCAGGACACGCACTCTCCAGGTTGCCACATCTGTAACTGCCTCACAGTGGCAGGATACAGGACAAGACCCACAATACATCTCCCAGGGGACACACTCAGCACCCGGCACACAGCAGGGACAAAAAAGACACAATGCCTCACCGTGCCCGGGGTCTCCTGATTGCTGTCCGCTTCTTTGCAAGACCCCAAACATGGACAGGACAATGTCCTCAGTCGTGGGTCCCCCTCCCACCGTGGGGCACATCTGCAGCAGGACACTGGGCTTGGCCTTCAGGGCTGTGTCACGTCACTATCTGGTCTTTGCTTCAGTGGTTGTGTCTTCTGGAGGCCAGGCAAAGCAAGAGCAGGGATCCTGCCATCTCCCCGCTTTCGATCCCCAGGACTTTTGTTAAACTAGAAAAGGAGAAAGAACTGACAACGCCGAGGCTTCCCAGATACCCGCCTGCGGGCGGCCTGCCCCCTTTGAAGCCAGTAGCCAACTCTTCCCTTTTTCTGGGTTTTCAAGGTCAGGGTCACATAGGCAGGAAGGGTTCTCTTTGTTCTCCTGCCTCTGACTCACCCTAACCACAGTCACTATCCCCGACAGCCAGGTCCTCGGCAGTGGCAGAGGCGGCCCTGCTCCTGCTGGGGTGGAGCGAAGAGGGTGAGCCCCAGGGGCCCTGCTTCCCAGATACAGGGCCTCTGTGGGCCTGGCCTCCCTGGGCCTGCGAGCACCATCTCTTGTCCTCGGTGCTAGTGCACACACAATAAAGGCTGGTCGGAGGGGGACAGCTGATAGCCCCCACCCAGAGCGGGCACCAGCTCAGAGGAGGGCTCAGTCTGGCTCTGCCCCTGGCTGGCTGGTGCTGTGACCTCAGGCTACTTGCCGCCTCTTGCAGAGCTTCAGTTTCCTTATTTGGAAAACAAGGAAATAAATACCTGATCCGACAATCGACCTCCTAATGGGACCTGGAGGAGCTTTGTCAGTCATGAAGTGCCATGCCAAAGTTAATTATTCCAGCGCCTGGCGCAGTGCCCACGTGCAGTTGGGGCTCCATGTACCGTTCACGGCGAAAACACCTTTGGGTCCCTGCTCTGTGCCAGGCTGTGTGCAAGGCGCCAGAGGCCCAGAACAGGGGCCTGGGCCCTGTGCACAGGAGGTCTGTCCTTCAGTGGGGCATGGACACAACTGTCACACTGAGAACTCCCAGGAAGTAAGGACCAGAAGGCTGGGAGACCCCCAGCGGGGTCCTGGGCTCCTTAAGGCAGGGGCAACAGACCCAGGTGTGTCAAGGGCTCCACCTCTTGGCCGCTGAGCAGCAGAGGCCGGAGTTGGGGCTGCTGGGCCGCAGGCTGCCCGCCCCTCCACCCATTTTCCAGCAGCCGGGTTTAAACAGAGTTGTCAGGCTTGGGGAACACCCCAGTTCTGCGAAGGCGCCCGTGTGCACGTGCACATCTGGGCGTGCGTGCTGGAGAGCCGACAGTGACGCAGCATCTGTATGGCCAGACCCTGTGCCATACCTTTTATATACATTCTGTTCGTGACCCCCACACCTGCTTGAGGAGTCGTGAAAATAATCCAGAATCATGGGCCCCACCCCCAGAGGTGATGCCACCCTACCCCCAACAGGCAGTGGTCCGCAGAGCCTGGAGTCACACTGCCCAGGGTCCCCATTCTTACTGTGCCCTCTACGAGCCTGTGAGACCTGGGTCAACTTACCACACCTCTCAGCACCTGGTTCACCCATCTCCCAGGCTGCTGTGAGCATTTAGGAGATAAAGCGTGTGGCATGAAGGGTGTCATCTTCGTGCCTGTCCTCTGCCTAATCCAACCCAACACATGCTCGCCCCTCTGACCCTGTCTCCAGCTCTTCTGACCTGCTACTGCCCAGCTGAACTACTTTGCTTCCCACTCCCAATGCGCCAAGCCCTCTCCCGCCTCCCAAAGCAGTCTCATGTCTCAAAAGGACAGAACGAACGGAGCCCTCAAGCACGGGCTCACTCACGGGGTTCCCGCTGCCTAACTGCCCTTCTCCCCACTCTGCCATCTGATGAACTCATCCTCTTTCAAGCCTCAACTCGTGCCACTCCCTGAGTCCTGGAGAGCGGCCTCAACTCCTGCCCACCCTAAGCAGAGCACAGCATGAAGTGGGCGAGGCCTGCGACTCCTTGCTCATCCCAGCACAAATCCCTCACTCTTGGCCTCAGCCTCCCTCCTGTGAATGAATCTCCACGACTTCTCACTCTAAGGCCCTAGGAATGGGCTTGGGCACCGCTCTATTTGGAGGGGGAGGGCATCTGTTCACCGGAGGTTCTGGAGGGCTGGGAAGGAGCCAGACACTGCCTTGTTCTACCCGAGAGGGCAGGCTGAGGACAGCTCAAGAGACCCCAGTCAGCTCCTTCCGGCTGATACCGAGGAGCAGACCCAATAACGAAACACAGAAAGCCGGCACAGAAAATGTGGAGCACAGGGAAGTCTACTTGGGATTGTGAGGGGGGATCGGGGCAGGAGAAGCTAGGACTTGAAAGGCAGGCTGGATCAAAGTAGGAAGAGCAAGGGGAGGAGAAGGAGGCGTTCCAGATAGAGGGAGCGACAGGAGACAGAGAGATCCATCTCAAGTGCCACCGTACACATCTCAGGGCGCTTTGCTAAGCATTTAGCCACAGATCTCATCTATTCCTCTCAACCACGCTTATCCCCATTTTAGAGACTTAAGTTCCCCAAGCCACAGAGCTGACGAGTGGTGGAGCTGGGATTTAAACCCGGGCACCCTGGCTGCCTCTGTGTGAGTAAACAGGGGTGAGGAGGGCACAGGGACTCAGGGGAGTGGGGGGAGGCAGTGAGGACGAGAGTCTGGGGACTCCTGAGACTCGTTAAGACCTCAGAAGCCAGGCTCCGTTTTCCCTGCAGCCTGATGGGGAAGGGCACCCTACCCAGGCCAGTGTTGACAAAAATCCCATGAGGGTGACCCCACCCACACACGGAGCGGAGCGTGGCGAGCTGCCCCCAGCCTTGCGCTCCCTTTGCACGATCGGCCTGAAGGACGCAGGGAGCTGCTCTAAGAGTGCGGCTGAGCGAGCGGGGGAGGGGGCTGCGAGAGGGCAGCCAGTCAGGAGCTGTCGCTGTCGGCGGCCACACCGACAGGCTGGCGCGGAGCTGTTGCCAGGGCAGCCCGGAGATTCTGCCTTCCCGGGCAGAGTGATTTAGAACCGGTGGCTCTGTCTGGGCCACGAGCTCGGCGGGCCAGCTCCTGGCCCTTTGGAAACCTTAATTCAAAATGTTAGGGCCCGGGCCACTGGCATGAAAGGCCATTAGGACAGAACACATGGGCATGTCTCCTACGTCAGAAACGAGCTCCTTGTCACAACACAGACCAAACGGGAACCATGGCTGGGGGCTTGAGGCTTTCAGGCCAGGAGTTCGGACAAGCCAGGCTCATCTGAAGGATGCACTTTTATTAAGTGGTACCTGCTCCTCCCATGAGGGGCCTGGACCTGCAGGAGCAGGCAGCCCACGGGACTGGACGGGAGAGGGAAGGAAGAGCGCTTCAGGGGTGGTGCAGCTGAGAGGAGGGTGGTATGAGGCAGGCAGGACCCCGACTGGATTCGCCCCGGCCTCCTCTCAGTGCCCAGCACGTGGCTGCCACGGGGCAGGGCCAGCCGAGGCAGCTAGAATAACTCTGGGGAGGGAGAAGTGACCGCGTCTGGAGAGGCAAGGTGACAAGGTGACGTCCAGTTCAGAAAGCCCAGGGTATTGTAAGTCGTATGTCAGCCACACTGAAACGTATTAAGGTGAATGACTGACAGTGTGATGATCGCGTGTGAAACTTAAGTGACTCTGCCCAAGGCCTGATTCGCAGGCGCCCCTAG
Source organism: Cynopterus sphinx (assembly GCA_030015415.1). Classification (NCBI taxonomy): domain Eukaryota; kingdom Metazoa; phylum Chordata; class Mammalia; order Chiroptera; family Pteropodidae; genus Cynopterus; species Cynopterus sphinx. Next base: position 120,690,988 of record CM057385.1, on the reverse strand, counting down.
TCAGGACCACCGCACGGGGGTAGCCACAGCAAGCCCGTTAGTCTTCCCTCCCATTTAATGTTCCCTCTCATTTAGAAATGTGCTCCCACTGGTGCAATGAGTGGTATCAAATGAGACCGGACAAAAAGACCACAGGGCACCACCATCCCGTCTGAACCAGCCCTGAGATTTAGGCAAGCTCGGCAAGCCAAGCCTTCACAAGTGGCCTCTTGGGGTCCAGAACTCTGAGTGCCCCAAGCCCTACCAGTCAATGGAAGACCCTGGCCCCCAGGCCAATGACGAGATTGAGAAATGAGCATCACCTGGGAGTGAACCTACTGAGCGAGGTGCTTCCCCAAGGCGGGAAGACAAAGTGGGGTGCTGCCCCAGCTTAGGAGAGGCCTTGGGGCTGCCCGGCATGAGACTGGCCTTTACTGAAACTTCCTGGTAGTTGCTGGGAGCAAAGGAGAGAGTCCCACCCACTGCTAACCATTAAAGGCTACAGATATTTGTGGAAGGAACATAATAGCTAAGCAGCCACCTTGACCTAGGATTGAGAGAAAACAAGGATGACGAATCAGAAACACAGTGATGAGTCACCAGGCTTTCTACTGAGCGGCCCAAGTGCCACCGGTTGGCCAAACACCAGAGTGGGAGCCATGGAACCAAGTTCAAGGAAGGGCCCATTATCTACCTGCAAAACGGCTGAGTACCTGGGGGAAACTGACAGGTGCCAGGGTGCCCAAGCTCAGGGAGAAATTAGGACTCTAGAATCCATTTGTGGCCCAGATGAAGGAAAAAGTGAGGCCTAACCCTTGACCTGGCTCCTTCTGCTTCACATCCGCCCAGGCTCACGCGGCCCGAGTCTGTCACCACAGAGGGACAGGGACTACCTATGAAGAGACCCGAGATTCGCTACCCAGAGTCAGAGCTGTTGTGACGACCCTGAAACACGCTCTGAGTGTGTCTAACCTGCCTGGCTTTCCATCTCAATGAGGCACTGGCTCCCTGGGAAGCAGGAGCAACCCCTAAAGGCTGACCTCAGGGCCCCAACTTCAGGATGCCATTGCTGTCCCCCTCTGGGAGCACACTGAAGTGCTGGCACAGGGCTGGATCCCCTCTATACCTTCAGGGCCAGCCCCAGACCTGCCTGGAACCCCACAGGAGATGCCCCGCTGTTCATCTGAAGAACTAAGCAGATTTCTCTTGGAAGCGGAATCTGAGCAGGACAAAGGGCCCTCAGCTAGGGCTCTTCAACCAGACCAAATAAACACTCAGCTACTCGACAGGGGGCTGCGGTTTTTATTTGAAGAGGGGCAGGGAAGAGCCAGTCCAATCACAGTTTGAGCTGAAACTGGCTTTCAGCCAACAGCAGTAGCACAGCACCCCAGGCCGAGTTCCTGCCTTGTCTGGAGTTTAGCTGCCCACCTACCTGGCTCTGTCCTACCAGCGTCCCTAGGGCCACAGTGAAACCTGGTTCCCTAAGCTGGAGCAATCAACGGTATATCTGCCCCGACATTACTCTGCAGCCTGATAATCCGGCACCCCGCCACCATCCCTCAGAGGCATGGGACCCTTCCAGAAAGGGCAGAATCCAGAATGGCTGGCTGGAGGTCTCAATACATGATTGAGTTTCAGAATCACCCTGGGGCTTGTTGTGAATACAGACTGGGGCCAAGCCTAGAACTGCAAATTGGACTCCCCTGGATGGGGCTCTAGAATCCTTCAGCCAGGTTCCCATGGTACCAATGATGCTCAGCTATATCCAGGCCCCAAGACAAGATGGGATGACCTCTGATGCCCCTCAGTGCCCCCTTCCCAGTGTCTACAGGAATGACTGGCCTCTCCCCATCAGCTGCTGAACTTCCTAAAACCTGGGGGAGTCCACAGGTCTCTAAGCACCCTCAGCTGACTACACCTCCGTAGGCAGCTGGTAGGCACCATGGGTAGGCTGGCTACACCAATGGCAGGTCAACAGGGATGTATGGCGGGAAATAAATCAACTCACTTTACTGGGGGAGACGTGAGCTATTTTCAGAGTTTTTTCAAAGAGGAGTCATTAGTTGACTTGTGTTCTGATCATCAGAAAATTACCCGATTCACATTGCTGTTAAGAGGAAGCAAAACCCCAGTGAGGCAGACAGGCTTGGCTTTGGGCTGGTGTAGGCCCCCTCTGGAGTCCCGCACTGCCCCAGCTCAGGAGATTCTCAGGCTGCGCTCCGCAGTGCCCTACTCTGAAGGGGTGAGATCCCTGACGCTGGCTGCAGAGACTCCATCCAGCAGGGTGACAGGTGCCACGCCCAGCTAGCTCCCTGGAGCAGGTGGGCATGCACCTGGGCTTGCAGTTCCACAGGCCTGAGTTTAAATCCAGACTCTGCCCTTTAAAAGGCACATGGTCTGGGCAAGTCTCTTAACCACCTTCAGTTTGGGTTTCCTCACCTGTTAATGAGGAAGTATCCACTTCCTAGTACTGCTGTGAAGGTTAAGATCACAGGAGCCCCACGCTCCCAGACCCACTGGGTCTGCACAAGCCCTTTCATCTGCCCAGAAGGTGCTTCCTAGAGAGCTCAGCTGGCTCCTCCCCTCTTCCTTGGAGAAGCTGTCCCCACCACCCCACATGCCAAACCCTCCTGTTCTGGGCTCTCACACCCTTCAGGACACGTGTCTCAACTGCAATTATGCATTACCTGTGGGACAATTCATTGCAGCCTGTCTCCCCCACTAGGGGAGGGGCTTTGGCTGGTTTTGCTCAACACTGCACCCTGTAAGCTGGCACCATGCATCTAACAGGCCCTGACTCAACAGTATTCCCTCTCCTCAGGACCGGGCCATCAGAGTTCCCTGTCCCATCGCTGGCTCAAACCTTGACTGAGGAACTGTTACTCTCAGCCCCTACTAACAGTCAAATCGGTGCCCTCTCGGATCAGCTGGCTCCTCTGGAGCCTCTCAACGTCAACAGCTGCTCTTTGTGCCTTGGCCTTGCATGGCTCTCCAGATTTCTCGGAGTAACACCTTCTCAGAGTTTCGGAAGCACACCAGTCATTTGCCAACTATTTCCTCCCATTAATCTCACAATGCATTTGCTATTTTCCCTCCATAATGACTCATTTAGCAGCAACAGAGCAATTAGGCAAACCACAGAATATTGATTTTCTAAGTGGGAGAAATGTCCGCACAAACAGCTTTTCATGCCTGGCTCAGGCTGTCTCTTGGTACATGATGGGGTGGACCCTGCAAGGGCTGGGCTGGAGGTGCTGGCAGGATTCGGGGTCTCAAATAGGAACTCATCATATGTGTAAATGTGAGAGTGTGTGTGTGTGCACAAGATGACATGATAAAAATGATTGTGACAAAAGAAAAAAAAAAAGATTGTGACATACATGACCCCATGCAGACTGCAGAGCCCTGGGAGGCAGGCACCATTTTCATGCTCATTTTAAAGATGAGGAGACTGAGGTTCAGAAATTAGGTGGCTTGTCCCAGGTCACACATTAAATTCGAGAGCCGGATCCAGAGCCAGGTCTACATGTCAGCAGAAGAATTCTGTTCATCAGGGTACCCCAGTGTGGCTTGCTCCTGTATGTGGACTTGTCACCTGGGAACAATGCAGGCCCTTTCATGGTGTGACCCAAGGAGACTCTTGAGACAAAAAACAGCTGGTCTAGGTCCTGAAGTCACCCCTTGGCCTGAGGCAGCCTCCAAGCCTAGCTGCTGTAAACATATTCGCCCCAGGCTGCCCTTGGCCATCCACCAGGCCTGAGCCGAGGCTCTCAGAAAGGCATGCAGAAAGACACAGCAGCTGGATATCGCTGCCTTCACTCTTCCCCTCCCCATCTCCCAACCACTGCCACCAGCCAAAGTGCCTACCCAGCTCTGGGGCACTTCAAACATAGCCCATCGTGTTAAAAGGGCTCTGATTAGCGGGACGTGCAGTCGTTTTATGCCCACTATCTGTGCATGGCTTCAAAACTAGACCCCGCAGCTGGGATACTATTAAACAGGGTTTTAGCTTACCTCCTACCTCCCACCCCCAGAAACTTACTCCAAGCAAGCTGGGATGGGGGCTGTAGAGGCAACAGGTCCCCATTGTCCCAAGGACCAATGCCGGCCAACATGCTGACCTCTACCTAAAGAGTAAATGGTTTCTTGGTGGCCAAAGGAAAGGGAAGATCCAGACATTGGTTTAAAGGCCAACTCTACCACCATCTCTGTGCCTTTGGGTGAGATAATTACCCTCTTGAGCTTCAGTTTTCTTGTCTGTAAAAAGGGATGATCCCTGCCCTGCTACTTCCCGAGCTGGTATGAGGACGAAGTGGTAAATGATAAAGTGCCATATAAATGCTGGCTAGGGAAGCTCGGTAAAGGGGCAAGTTTCCAAGAGCTGACACTGTCTGGCAATGGCCTGGACATCTCCCCACCACTAGAGATGTACAAACAGACCCTGCACAGTCTGTGTGGGTGGGAAGCAGAGCAGCCTACGTACATATCCTCTCCCACACTCAGGTGCGCATTAGCCTATTAAATCCTCCTAGGAGTCAGGCCCTGAAGAAACTCACTTGCTTTGGTTTGCTGGATGCCTCTCTGAACTGTTTGGACTACGGAATCCCTATGTGCTGTTCTGTAGAATCCAGTCCGAGAAACACTCCACTGGGCGCTTTGGACCATGACTAGGGGAGACAGGGAAGAGAGCAAGACCTTTCAAGTACACTCTACTCTGGCTTGAAGACACTATATCTTCCCCAATATCAACTACATGCCAGGAGCAGACTCTGCCTTCAACCTCTTGTTCTAGCACGACAGGGAAATAAGACCCTATCTCCACAGAGAAAATTCCCTTCAAGGAAACCACACAAAAAGGGACTGAGAAACTTCAAACAGGAGTCACTCCCAGGCTATCCCTGACTTTAACTAGGCCAGAAACTTGGGAGGGACTGAAGAGAAAGGCGTCCTCTGCCTGCTCTTGCCTGAAAATGTCCCATCACCGTCCTTCTCGCCAGGGTCAGGATTGCTTCTCCAGGCTACCCAAAAAGTCTCTACAACAGATGATGACATTTCAGAGAAGAAAAGCTTGTGGGGATCACACAGAGCAGGAGAACACAGAATCTCAAGTCATATGTGTGCTCGAGACCCCATTTACGGATCCTGGAGGAAACAAGCATGCACCCCAGCCCTGCCCAAAATGATGCTACCTGGACACACCTCCTCCCCCCGCCCCAGTGCCCTCTCCTTTCTCTGGTGGGCTCATGCCAGGAAAGGCCAAGGTGCCCAGGAACAATCGGCTCCCTGGAAGGGCTCCGATGGCAAACCCATCCATAAATGGTGCAGACTTTGCTCCCAGCAAGGACAGAGCTTTATTAATTATTCAGAGGACAGTGCAATTATGCAAATCAGTGGGCAGCCTTTGCCTGATTGCTGCCTTCTACAGGAGTCCAAGGGGGGTGGGGATGGGGACACCCAGAGCCCATGCTGCTGGGTGCCAGAAGGGAACCACCCAGTCAACAAAAGGAGAAATAAACCCCCTAGGCGCTGGCCCCACAGAGGGCTCTGCCCAGAGCCAGGCCCCACCCTATACACAGGAAGGCTGGTAGCTGCTCTGAAGAACAGCTCTGAGGACTTGGGGATGCCTGATTCTGAAAAAACACACCCACACCTGTTGCTGGGCCAGCAATGCCATCATTCCAGGCTCTTCCTGAAGGTCCTAAAGGCATGGAACACTTCCAAAGTTCCCTCTTGAAAGCACGCTTCTAAGAAGAGGTAACGCTTCCAATTAGTGTTTACCAAAGAATGTTCTGCAGAACACTACTGCTCCACAGATGTCGACAGCTGCTCTTGCGGGGGTGGGGGGAGGCGGGGGCAGGAAACCCCGGATTAATCGAGGTGAGACTGCAGGACCTCTCAGAGTCTTCAGTGTCCCAGATCAAAGACGGATTGGCTAGAGTGAGGATGCCCACTAGTGAGGAGGAAAACACCTAGTCTCACTCCCAGGGAACGAAGTGGAACCGAGTTTGAGAAACTCTAGAGAGACTGCTCGTAAATCCCCTGCCCGCTCCATCACCCCCCGACTCTGAACGCCCTGGGAGTTGGTTTTCACTACTCATAAACAACTATCATCAAAAATGGGGACTCCACGTGCCCAGGGCAACTGGACAAGACCACCTCGGGCCGGCTGGATGGGGATCATGGCAGAACACCTGGCTACGGCACCGCCACTGTCCTATGCCTACTTCCCTCCCTGAGGCCCAGCAGTTATGCACGTGCCCAGTGTGCCACCTCGGGTCCACAGAGGGTTGTGACAGCCAAGAGCCTGGCTGCACGATTAGTGACCCCCTCAGCCAGTCTAGCTAGAGGTCTCAGCACCAGATTCACCCATTCCTCACAGGTCCAGACAACGGCTGGTCTGGGGAGTGCCTGCCCACCATCATCACTGTTCTCCCTTCACCCTCCTGGGCAATGATGAAAGTGACCCCAACACTCTGACCTGTGGGACTAGAACCCTGGGGGAGCTCAGAGAGAAAGGCAATTTATAATCACTGAGAACTGCACGTGTGGAGGGCGGTCGCTCAGCCAGCCCTGCTCTCATATCCTGGAGACCCCACCCACTGAAACCAGGAGGAAGGCCCACCTCCACTGCCACCCCTACCACTGCAGGACTTCAGCACCCACGACAGCCTCCTGCAGAGCCCCGAGTGGCCCCAGGGCACTTCTCCTCTCCCACTGGCAGCTGTCACGTCCATTCTGGAAAGATCTAGGTACAAATCCCATCTCAGCCATTCACCGGCTGTCTGGCTCAGGGCAAGGGGCTTTGACCTGATGAAGCACGTCTCCTCTTCTGTAAAACAGGGAGAAGGCAGTACTGTGCAGCAGTTAAGAGCACAGACTTGGGAGCCAGGCTCCTTGGGTTTGAATTCTAAGTCTGCCGTGCCAGTTGTGTGCCTCACGTTTCCTGGCTGTAAACCAGGGATGACGACAGACAGTGTGTGGCACAGAGGCTTTTGTGAGGATGAAGGGAGGTCCTCTCAGCGATGTGCTGAGAACAGGCCTGGCCCACAGAAGCGCTCACCTCATTAGCTGTTACACTCGAGAGGCCCTGGCTTTGGGTCCACAGAGACCTAGATTCTAAATCCATCCTGGGGGCAATCCCTGGTAAGTGATTTCACCCAAGGCCAATCCTGTCCCCTGTAAATGGGGGGAGGGGGGAAGGGACATAGAACAGGAGTGGTCAGGAGTAGAGATGACGCACATACAACGCACAGGGCCTGGCCCGCAGGAGGCGCTTCCTGCACAGCGGGTAGTTTTATCGATGTTATTACTGACAGGGCACGTCATCTGTAAAACAGAGCAGAAAACATAGGCCACGTGGAGCAGTGGGTGATGGCGGGGCTTCCTACATAAAGCCAGACCGCCAGAGTTCCAGTCCCAGCTCGGCCACTGTCAAGCTCTATGACTCTGGCCAGTCGCTCGGCCTGTCAGCTGCACCTCAATCTTCTCTGTAACAGGAGGGCAGTGATGGCACCGAACCTTCACAGTGTTGTCGTAAGGACGAACACGAGAAGGTGCACAAAGGCACTGGGCGTGGGGCCTGGCCCATCATGAGTGGCCACTCGAGGGCGGTGGGGGTGGTGTTACCCAGATCTGTCCCATTCACCTCTCTGAGCCTCACCCACCTCACCTGTAAAATGCAGGTCACAGTCGGAAGTGCCCTAACTGCTCCAAGCACCCTTGGGAGCCCCGAGTAAGCACAAGAGGGTGCTACGGGCACTCTTCCAGGATGGAAGTTTGATTTCAAAAGGCACCACAACCATAAAAAGGGCCTGTCTGCTAATGAGAGGATGTGGGGTCCCAACTGGGGAATGGACTGCCTAGGCATGGGGTCCCCCAGTGTGAGCCAGTCACGGTCCCCTTTTGGAGTTTCAGTTTCTGTATCTGTCAAATGGGAATCAAAAACCCCCATCACCATGAGGATCAATAAGGACACAGCGTGGGCAGTGCCTAGGCGAGTCGCCGGTACACAGCTAGGGCACAATCCCTGCCCCTCTGCGAAAGAAATAAACTTTGGGCAGTGGTTCTCAGACTTTGGGGAAACACCACTACTCCACCAGAGAGTCTAATTCGGAAAGTCTGGGCCTGGGCCCAAGAATCTGCATTTTATCAGGTGTTCGAGGCAATCCCTCTTCATATGGGTCCTCCCCGGGCTGGGCTGGTCAGTTGTACTTGGTGGCCAGCCTCTCAGCTTCCAAGGCAAGAGAAGGGTTGTAGTCAGAGTCAATTCTGGGACTGAGCACGCTGATGAGATCTGGGGAAGTGGGAGAGGGAGAAAGAAGGCAGGAAGGGGAATAAGGAGCAGAGGGGGTAGGGATGTGAACAACCCATTAATCAGTGGTGCCCCACCTCACCAGAAACAAGGATTGTTGGGGCTCACACATCCTTCACATGCTAACAGTCTGTAGCTGCAATACAGCGCTTTGATTACGAATGTCAAAAAGACAGAGCATGGAATTAACTTCCCCTTAGTCAGTGGGCACAGGAAGCCGCCGCACTAATTCACTGCCCTCATGTGAAAACCCCCCACGACACCGTCGCATTAAATCAGGGCCTGCACTACAAGGGTGGCGTCTACATCTCTGCCCAGACTGCAGACGAGGGCCCTGAGGATGTGAGAAAGGACAGGGCAACAGGCAGGTGACAGCCCGAGGGTTAACTGGGTGGTGACCAGAGCTGGCTAGAAAAGGGGCCCCTCTCATGGGGGCTGCCCGCTGGAATAGAGAGGTGAAGGATCACTGCGACAGGAGTAACTCACCCCGCAAGGCATCTGATGAGGGGAAATGTGCAAACCCACCACTGGCTGGGCCAACTCCTGCCCCACCCAGGCTCGCACTTGGAAGAACCATCCTTGGCATTTGGAAGGCAGGTCCTTGTGGGAGCCACCAGCTGGTCTCCCTGGGAGCAGTGAGAAGCCAAAGCTGTGCCCCTGGTATGTGTGAGACGCTGCATACCTACCCACAAGCTCACATCCAGACATGCCCACAGAAGACAGAGATGCCCTCTACCTCAGGAGGGGACAGGAAGCGAGGCCACCCTTCCTGGCACTCCCGGCTGGAAGGGGAAACGTTGTCATTTCCACGATAAACTACCTGGGCTTTGAGCCTGTCCTTTGAGGTAGGTGGGCAGGCATGATGGCAGGTGACTCCACACTGAGGGGGAGTATGGAGGAGAGAGCTGGCTCTTAGTGGAGGTTTGGCCTTTTAGGAAGCTGTCTCAGGCACTGGGGTCGGGGTAGGGCATGGGGGTCAACTCAGGGGGTCTATAGACAGCAGCCCAAAGGCCTCTGGAGGAGAAAGAAAGAGGTGAGTTTCATGGTAGAGTAGCCAGTGGCTATCCCTGCCATAGCCTAGACCTTGAGCACGTCACCTGGCTACTTGGAGGCCTCAGAGGACCAGGTTGTAGGTGCAGTGGATACAGCCTCACTTCAGCCCAGGCTTACTTATCCACAGCTTCCCACACTCCCCACCCGAGGCTGGGAATGCAGCCCAGACCACTCCTCACAGATGGATGGACAGACTAAACACCAGAGGCTCCTCACGCAAAGGGCGCTTTCTCACTCACCCACAGCCAGTCACTACAGGGGAGTGGGCGGGCACCTCAGCAGTGGGGAAGCCAAGTGTGCTCTGCCACCTGGGAAGGAGCCACCTAGCCAGTCAGGGGAGTTGGATGTTTTCCTTCTCCCCTTTTTGGTCTCTCTATGATCTCTTCTGTGGCCTTCTAAAATAGCCATTAATTAGAACCTGGTAATTAACTTTCTGCTTCAAGTAATATTTTGCAAAGGAATTCCATTAAAGAGTTGATTAGCATATCCTTAGACATGGGCAGGGTTGCTCGAGGGACAACGTGATAGGCTCCTTGGCACCCCAAGGCTTGGACACTGCTGGCTCCTAGGGATTAAGGGGGCTGCTGTCCTCATGACCCCGGTATGCACTAAGCCCTGGAACGTTCTCCCTAAGAAGGTGGGCAGTTTGCTCACAAAAGTGGCCAGCTCTGTGGCCACACACCTAGACAGAAACTGCACAGATGTGCACATGAGAGCTCAGCTCAAACACAGAACGCAGTATACAGACATATATGCATCAGAAGAAAACAGACGCAAGAATAAAGGTAGCCAGCACATCCCGATCACTTACTAGATTGAAACACATGTCCATATTCAACCTACAAAGACAGTCACTTCACAGGGTCCAACCCAACATGGAGTGCCAAGTACTGTTCCAAATGCTTTACATGCGATGACTCATTTCAAACGCACAGGCATGTACAGGTCATTTACATGTAACACACACTCATGAGGACTGGTACCCGTCTGCAAGACACACACACACACACACACACACACACGCACACACGCCTACAGATGCTTGTACAAAGACAGGCTTCTCCAGCCTCTGAAACCCCAGCCTGGGGCTGATCGCATTCTCACTAGCTAATTTCCACCGTTCCTAAAAATATTGCCCAGCTCGGATCTCTGGAAGATACACAAGGGAGCCGCAGATCTAAAAGGAGAGTGATAAAAATGAGAAAGCAAAAAATAAATTGGTTCTTCTCTGAGTCCGGGTCGTGTTCTGTGGCTTTCCCCTCCCTCTCTGGAGGTGAGGCTCAGAACCATGTGCTCATGCACAGAGCTCTGGTCAGCCCTGCCGCCAAAGGTGCCCACGGGGCTCCAAGTACAAGGCTGAAGATGGGTCGGGACCTAGTCCCAAGGCCTGGCCTCTGCGATGATCTCAACTTGATGCCGTTGACTGTGTGCCTCAGTTTCCCTGTATCTAACAGCACCTTCACTGCCCACCTACCTGGCAGGGTGAAGACCTAAGTGCTGTGTAAATACCAGGCCTCCTTATGATAATTATCGGATTAAGAATTAAATCTGATTCCCTTATGGAGAGAAGGGGAGGGGAGAGAAGGGAGAGCTGGGAAGCCTTCTTTGCAGGTAATTAATGAATTCCCTGCCATACCTCTGGGAAAGCAGAGGCCTGTTTAACAAAGACCCACCTACGTGGGGCCTTTCCAGCAGAGGGAGGCCATAAAGAGCAACCAAGAATCCTGCAAAGGGCTTGTCAAAACATTCAGAAGGACAGGAAAAGACAAGACTAAAAAGAAAAAGTGCTACTGGCCATTAAACTCAGAAAATAACATTCAATTAGTAACAAGAAAAGAAATGCAAAATGCTGGGTTTTTTCCTGCCTATTCAAAGACAAAGATTGTTTTAATGATGGCACCCAATGTTTTAAAGGGTGTGAAGAAACAGGTGAGCACTCTCAAAAATCATTGGGGAATGAAAATTATTACAGGTTTTGGGGGTATTTTTATCAAAAACTGGAAAACGCTTATATTCTTTGCCTTAATTCCATTTCTGAAGACTTTATCCTAAGGAAACAGAGAGGTAGACAAAGATAAATATCAAGCATTTAAACACCAGCATCATTTTTAATAAAAAAAAAAACTAAATAACCTGAACGCCTAAATGATTAAATACTAGTATAATCCAATTGAGACTTACTAAGATGAAGTGACTTTTCCCTACCAATATTAACTGCCGCTTATTGAAAACCTACAACATGTTAGTCTAGCCTCTTTCACATGTTATTACTTACAGAATAAAATTTTAGAAATATTTAAGAAATATGCAAACCTGGGGTTAGTTGCTAAGGAAACAGCACAGACATTTCCCATTAAATATATGCTGAATATATTAATATTAATGATTCCACCAACGTTATCATAAGGCCCATTCTGCAGATGTGAAAACTGAGGCTCAGAGAGGTTAAGGGACCTGCCCCAAGAATGCCTGGTTTCACATCCAAAGATCACCTACTTTCCATTTATACCTGGAGGCTGTCTGAACTGCACGGTCACCCAGGGGAGGTGGAGAAGGACCAGGCTCTCACCATCTATGGTGGCAGAAGGGAAAGTGGGCAAGAAATGCCAAGCCTGGATCCTCCTGCAGCTACTGTCAACAACAAAGGCAGAAAAACAGATCTCATCTTCCACTCTCCCTACTCCTTACTCCTTATCAAGCTTTCTCCTCCGCTCCCCCCTCCACAGGGACTGCCTCACCCAAAGGGGCAGAATTGATTCCTGCCTACTCGGGGCCAATTAAGGGTCCACGGAAGTGCTCTCCCCTCTGCCCCCGCCCCCGGCACAAGCGAATATCTCCCTCCCTGGTCTGGCACTGCCTGGAGTCCCACCATTAGTAACTTTCAGTGTGGGAACTCCAGGCAACACACATAATCCCTGGGAGGGTAATCCGTCTCTACCTCTGCTCACAGCAGGCTTGCATCCCTGCACCTGGGTTGCCCACATTTATGTGGTAAGCTTCGCACAGGAAGACTGGGAAGAATGAGAAAGGGTGGGTGGGGGTGTTTCAATCACTTCAGAGTAATTACAAGAGCAGGGGTACAGGTAGAGAGCCAGAGAGGACATACTCAGCACGTGTGGAGGACCAGAGTCACCCAGAAACAGTATCAGAGAGAAAAGGGATGAAGAAAGTACAATATAGCCAGCTGACCCTCCTAGCTACTCAGGAACATTAATAAATAAATGAGTGACTGGGACATTATCTTCTGGGAAGGCAGAACCACCACATCCTGAACTGCTTTTACCCATACTAAAACAGCCTTGTAAATGAAGAGGCAATGTTTCCAGCCTGCAGAAGGAAAATGCTTTTGCCAGCACCCCCTTCCACCTGGAAAGCCTCTGAGCAGCATTCGTTATCCAGGAGAAATGATTACTGTCCTTGGTGCTTATTTCCCAAACCTCCAAAGCAGCAATCAATGAGTATCTAGGGAACCAGAGATTTTGGAGACCAGCTGGGAACCTCCCCCAGGCCACTCCGCAGGAATAAGGACAAAGGCTCAAACCTGTCCTGGGGTCCTGAGGACCCCCAGAGCCCAAATGTATCCACCAAGCCCTGGCTGGCCTGACCCCAGCCTCATAATCAGGCACTAGCCATGTCCCCAAAACCAGTCAGCCTCAGAGTCACTCCACCGGGGGCAGACTCCTTTCCAAGGAGCCCAGAACCAACTGGTTTCCAAGTGAGAGAATTCCAGCACAAAAAATAACTTCCCCTACACAGCAGTTTGCAGAGCACGGCCGACCACATGCAACAAAGCGACTTCAGCAGCCATAACGCAGACAGGTTCCTCCAAAGTCAGAACCCAAGTGGCCGTCCCCGAGTGCCCTGTGCTATCTACAGGCGGACCAGGGCTAGAAGCCCCCACCCCCTCCCATTCCCATCTCCCACCCCTCACTGAGGCTGGCATCTCTGCACTTACCCCCTCCCCAGCCAGAGGCATGGCAGCCCGGAGGGGGTCCCATGGAGCCGGGGATTTTACCCCCTCCTCGCTGCTAAACCAAGCCAACGGCAGCCATTCCGTCCTCCCAGCCTTCAACAGCACAACCACACCAAGTCAGAGCAGGCGGAAGCACTCCGTCACACCCAGGTTTGACCATGAGCTTGGGGGAGGGGAGGGGTTGGGTCACAACAGATGGTTCTACTCACTCAACTCCAAACAGGACGACTCCAGGGGCTACCCCAGAGAAATATCTGCCCATCCATCCAAGCGGCAGCCGACGGATCTATTTCTAAGCAAAGCAGCAAATCAGGAGACCCCAGTCAGAGCAAAGCCTCTTGCAGCTCCAAGGCTGGGAGATTGCAAACTCAGTCTCTGCCTGTCCGTGGGAAATCTGGGCTCTCTTCCTGTGCCAGAGAAGCCACCAAGCCAGATTTTGTTTATAGAAAATTAATAAGACAATTCCACACCGCTGCCAGTGCCGTTCTGCTCTAACTGCTACCGTTTACCACCGTTTCTAGAAATGGGCTTATAGTTTCCCTCCCAACCCCCACTCCGCACCCCTTCAGCATATGGCAAGGCTGACCTGAGGCCAAGCTGGGCAGGACCTGCACAAGGTCATCTCAGCCATGCCCCAGCCTCCGGCCAGGGTTGCCAACCAAGCGTTCGCCGGCTTCTCGGTGCAGGCCCTCCACTGGAGGGAGGTAAACATGGCATGCACGCTGTCTGCTCCCGGGAGGGCAGACACACTTGGAAGCTGGACCGCCTGCTGTCTCTCCTGCTCCCCGACAACCCACATGCACACAAAATGGGGTACGTACACAAGCCCCCGCATGCGGGTGCAGAGGGTCCTGACCCCCGCCAAGGAAAGCGCAGAGAAGGGCATGTTCCTGGGGGAGAAAGCCGGAGGCGGGGCCGGGCAGAGGGAGGAAGGCAGCAAACCGGGTGGCCTGATGCCCAGACAATAACAAAGATGGGAAGCGAGATTTTCAAAGACGCAGTGGCTGCACCCAGCGCTGAGCTCTGGCCTGGCTGCATCTGCCTGCCAGGGCACGCCTGGTCCCCTGGGGCAGCGCGGCCATCAGAGAAAGGCTGAGTGAGGGTCCTGCTTCGGGCTGGGCTTGGCCGCTGGGGTAGGAAACCAGCTGCAGGCAGCGGTAGAGATGCACTAGAGAGAGTGGCTCTGGACTGGTGGAAACTGAAGGTCTAGTAATTCTATCAGGGCTACTCTCCGGGAAGACGCGAGGGGTCAGTTCAACAGCCACTCAACCCTGGGCAGGAGTTGGGCTGGAACTTGTACTCCTTTGCCTGCTAGAACCAAGGGGGAGCAGAGAGACATCGTCGGTCTCCCCGAGCCTCCCCTTCTCGCCAACTCGCCGATTATACACGGGGGCACAGCCCTGTGAAGGTAGATGCCAGGGGCCTGAGATGTCAGGGACTGAATGCCGAAAAGGTGCCTGCCCGTTCTCTCACCTCCACTAGCTGAGCAGGGACGTGTTCTAACTGGCACCGGAATCCATCAGCGTGCCTATGCCCAAGTGGAAAAGTGCCGTGGCTGGCATGGCTCAAGGAGGAGGGGGGCACTTGGGCCCAGAGAGACTTGGGGGGCCCCCCCTGCACGTGGACAGGATGGCTTGCCCTTGCGAGCTGAAGCCTGCTCTGTGGCCGGTGACGCTCTGGGCAGCCTGACCGACCCCCTCCCTCCGTCCCTCTCCTCCTCTGCCCCACGGACCACCTCCCCCTGGAATTTCCACACCCCGCTCCTCCTGGCTTGCCCAGGAAAAAACGGAAACAGGGAACAGGAGACACCCCTGGGAGAGGAGAGGTAAGGGAGGGAAAGCAGCTGCCGGGGCGTCTGCTCCAGCCTCGGGCAATGCCCCTGAGCCCATCAGGGCCGGGCACTGGCCGCGCTGTGCTGCACGTCCCAGCCCCCCGCGGGGCGCGCGCCCTACTTAGCGCAGATATGCGCCCCCCCACCCCCAGCGGCCCGGCCCCCTGCTCCTCCCCTCCAGATGTTCACCCTTCTCCCCCCCCCCCGCGGGTCTCGGCAACACCCAGCGCAGAGAACGCCTTTGGCCTCGGACACGCCGAGGGCTCCGGAGGCGGGGGCTGCGGGGGGCTGCGGGGGGCTGGGTCTAGGGGGTGGCGGCGCCACTCCGGTCCCCACACGCGCCCGGGGCATCGCGCTGCCCGGGGCACAGGCCCACCGGGGCCGCGGCGGGGCAGGGTGGGGGCGGAGGAGAGAAAAGGGGTCCTCCCCGCGGGGCCCCCGGCCCGGGGGCGGGGGGGCCGCCCTACAAGTTGCCGGGGGGCGGCGGGGGGGCCGGCTTTGTCCCCGCGGGGCGCGCCGCGCGGCCGGGCTCACCTCTCATTGTCCGCGGCGGCGGCGGCGGCGGCGCTGGCGGCGGGGGCGCCCCGGAACCCCGGCAGGATGTGGCGGAAGCTGTGGTTGCGGTCCAGCTTGGGCTGGCTCTTGGTGCGCTTGATGGAGCCCTTGAGGCGGCGGCTGAGGAAGCCCTGGGCGCGGGGCGACAGGGGGGAGGGGCGGGGTTAGCGCGGCGGCGGCGGCGGCGGCGGGCCCGGGACCCGCGCCCCGGCTCGGGCGGCCGCGGGGTCCGGCTCGGCCCCAGCAGCTCGCAGCCCGCGCCGCCCGAGCGCCGACCGCCCGGCCCGGCCCGGCCCGGCCCACCCCGCGCGCCCGCCCGGCCCCGCCCACCGCAACCCCGCCCCCTAAGCCGCTGTTGCCATGGCGACGGCGAGCCGAACCGCGCCGGCGGCGGCCGAGGAGACCCGAAGCCCCCCCCCGGGCGCGGGGGCGGGGCCAAGGGCACGAGGGGGGCGGGGCCGCGGAGGGGGCGGGGCCGTCCCCCGGGGGCTAGGGCAGGCGCGCGCCCTCACCTCTTCCCGGAACGAGGTAACACCCCCACCCACCCCGCACCCCTCACCCACCCCTCCCCGCACCCCCTCCCACCCATCCACCCACCTTGGGGCCTCCACGCCCGCGGCGCGGTCCCAGGTTAACAAAGCTCCTGCCTCCACCTGCGAGGAGGTCGAGGTCGGTGTTCTCAGCCCCCCTCCCTCTGCCCCGTGGTACACATCGGGGACACGAAGGCTCTCAGAGACCCGGAGACCCTGGCCATCTGCACCCTTAACCTGAGTATCTTTCCTTCCGCAGGGGACCATCACCCGCCCGCCCTCAGGGTGGAGCCCTTGGCCCGGAGCAGGTGCATCTCAGCAGGGGCAACCCACCTAGGGGCCAGGGTCCTTAGTGCCCAGCTCAGGGAAGCGTCCAAAAGGGCTGAGAGTTTGCTGAGGAAACCCCATGGCGTGCTTCAAGATTTGGGGCCAGGTCCCTGGGAAGTCTGGGCCTTAGCTGGAGGGACAGCTGCTTGGCCCCATTCATGACTCCTGGGAGGGGTATGGCAGGTCTCAGCTGGCAGGCGTCCCCCATTCAGGCCACGGGTCCATCTACCAGGCTGCCCTGGATTCTGAGGGCAGAGGTTAATCCCACTCCCGGCCCCAAGAACTCCTAGCCTAATGGCAGAGACAGGTGTTCAATACATGCAGACTGAACCAGTATTCGCTTTACAGAGGACGGTGTAGATTTAGATGGAGGCTCAAGGGACCACAGCCTGGAATGTTCTGGACTTGGAACCCACAGGCTGCTGGAAGGAGAGGAAAACTAAGGGGAAATGGATTCCCTGAGTCAGGAGTTATCTCAGAGGATTCATCACCCCAGCCTCAATTCCAGGTGAATGGGATATTAAATTACTTTGAAATTAATGCCATACACAATCGAACATCACATTTCATCCATCATACAATAGAGGGTAGGCTCATGGACCCTTTCTGGCCCAGGAGAAAAAGTGGACATTTGCTCGAAGTCATGCCCTGTGCCAGATCTATCCCTCTTTATGGCCCCAGCACCCTAGATGTCACAAGGTCAAATGGCTGTACACATCATCTCATTACCCATGGAAAATGACAGAGAAACATTATCTCTTCTGCAAATGAAGAAATCTTGCTCAAAGAGGTAAAATGACTCTCCCAGGGACACACAGCTTCCAAGCCTGCCTAAAGCCAGAGCTTTTCCCACAGGACCCCTTCTTCTGCCCTACCCTCTTGAAACCTTCCCTTTTCCTATCTTTCTACCCTTTTTCTTCCCACTCAAGCTCTCACATCCACGGGAGACCTATCCCTGTGACCACCTGTCAGAATTCTGCACATCTTGCAAGGCCTCACTGAAGTGCCACCTCGTCCAGTGCCTCTCAGAAGTCCCCATGAAGGTGCTCTGATCAGCTGCAGTTCAGCAAATATCTCTTAGGTGGTAGCTATAGGAGGGACCCTGCTCCAGAGGGGTGACCTGTAGGGCAATGCCTGATGCAGAGGAACCACAAATGGTGGCAGACCAAGGGTCAGTAAGCCCTCCAGCGGACACAATATGAAGACAGGAACCTGCACCTCTACATAAGCTCTGGGCTCTCCCAACCTTGGATTCTTGCCAGGTAAGGGGAGGAGGAGAGATGCACCTGGCTAACTTGGATGAGTTCTCTCACAGGTGTTGTTGTCAAGCAAGTTCCCCCAATGGGCTTGTACTTTTTCTTGGTTTTTATTTTCTACGCTGATGGAAATTTCACAATTTTTACATTCATGTAGCACAAAGAACCATGAAGTATGTTTCACAATTTATGTAGCTCATTATATAGCAATATTGACAGCCTTACCCTATTTCTGAGTTAAAATAAATTTTTTCTTTCTCCCTTCTAGGAGGTTAAGTGAGATAAGTGTCACTTCCTCTCTCTACCCCTCCTCCTAAGGCTACACTTAACGCTCCTCAGACAAGCAGCCTGCTCCTAGAAGCCTACTCTGACAGTACCCTCCACACCCAAATTGACTATGACCTTGGGGGACTCAAACTCTCTATAACATTCACTCATTCATCATTTATTGAGAGCCCAGTATGTGTTAGACACAGTGACCAAGAGGGCTATGATCACTACAGTGAGAAGTGTACAGACTAATAGGCCACAGGGCACAGATCATGGGGAGAGTGATTTTTCAGGAAAAAGGGGAGTGTCCCCATTTACCCCACACCACACATGTCCACCCTGGAGGACCTTGTGGCCCCCAGAAGACCCAGCTCAGGGCCCTGCATATGGCAGGCTCAACGAATGCTCATCATCCCAGAAAGCCACAGCTGGAAGGGGACTCAGATTGAAAAGACTGCAGGTTAAGGGTGAATGGGGCCCCAAGGGAAGGGACTCTCGCAAGGTCACACAGCAAGCGCCAAGGGCGGCTTCTCACTCAGCCCTGGACGAAGGGCCTTTTCTCCTGTTCCTTCACGAGCAGGTCCCAGGACAAGATTTCTGGAGGCAGCTGTAGCCTTGAACTCAGGAAGAGGGACCGACTGGTCTTCAAGTCAGAAAATCTTGTTCTAGACTCAGGTCAACCTTCAACAGGGGACAGTAAGCAAATCATGTCCCTTCTTTAAAACAGGGTTTTTGATGCCCACTTTCTAGGACTGTGGTGGAGCCCGCTGATAGCTGGAGGCAGGCAAATGGGGCTCAACTCTGGCTCCACAGACAGACCTGTGGTTGGGAGATGGCCAGCAAGGCCTCCCAGCGCTCTATGAAATAAGCGGGGGCCGCAGTGAGGATCAGGTAGGACAAATAAAGCTTTGGACCCTCCTTTCAACACCACCCCTCCATGGCCTGACTTATCCTCCTTCTCCAGGAGGCCAATCCTGACTACAGAAGCCAGCCCTGTTGATCACACCCCCTTGGGCCTCTCACATCACATGCGTTCGAATCTTAATTCTGACAAAGTGTGGGCAAATTACTGGACCTCACTTTGAGCCTCAGTGTTCCTATCCATCCAAGGGGTTCATGGTGATATCTACTTTCTGGGGCTGTGGAAGGATTAAATGAGGTAAGATTTCATTAAGCAACTAAACACAGCAGTTGCCAGATTTATTATTACTGATGTTGCCTTTAGCAAGCACAGCCACTGATTTTGGGCCTCAGAAAGTATGTGACCACCACAGGTGAGATTCTGTCTGGGCTCTCTGCAGAGCTCGAAGGCAGCGTGACAGTGGGGACAGGCCTTGTGTCGTACCTAGTGAATGAAGGAACATGCCTGCAAAATGATGCCAGAGCCACGGACTATCCAGTTTTGTAGTTTCGAACTCTTTTAAACAGCACTTTTTTTTTTTTTCTAGAACAACTTCACAGAGAGTCCCGAGGTACAAAGTGCCGGGGGAAGAGCTGCTCAGGTGGAGGCCTCAGCTTTCATTCACTAGAGCAGGGACTGATGTCTGAAGCTCAGTGAGCAGCCTGCGTAGTCCGTGGGGACCGAGACTGCTCCCTCCCCAGATGGGGTGCACGGCCTCCACTGACGTAGCCGTGTTCCGTGTCCTGTGTGCTCCTCAGGCAGCTGTGTCACTGAACTTAGGTCAGCTAAGGCCCCAGGGGCTTTTGCACAAGGCTGCTGCTCGGTGCCACCACCCCCACCCCATTCCCAGGGATTGGGGGAGGACAGCCGTGGAGCCTCTGTCCCTGTCTGTGACGGCCTGCTCCCCATTTGGAAGTCCTTCCACCCAGCTGATCCATAGCCCCCTGGGCTTCCATCCATGTCACTGACCAAATTGCAGGGCAGTCCCAAGCAGAGGACAGAGGCCTGTGGGACCTCTGGTTGGAAGGACCCCGGTTCTCGGCAGCTCCCCTACCAGTTCCAACTACTTCGCCACCATCCTAGCATCGGACCCACATCCCTGCCCCCTCTCCAGGATGTCCTGAGACTTTCTCAAGGGCCTCTCACAATTCCAGATGCATGATTTCTTCGTACACCCATTTCAATCCATTCCAAGAGATGATGATGATGATAAATGATTGGTTATTGTGCTCCTGCTCTGCCAAGTCTCTCTGACCCTGACATTCACCGCACACATCCCAAGAGGGCCCAGTGCCTCTCACCCAATGCTTCTTAAGGACTTCTTAAGAAGATGCGTGCCTCAGAATTCAGAGAGTTTCAGGTTTTCAAACGGGTAAATGGGAGGCTCGGAGATGTTAGGCTACTTGCTGAAAGTGGTAGAGCCGACAGGTGGAAGGGCTGGGAGTGGAGGAGAGTGCTAGCCCATGGGGTGGGCAGGGTGGACACCCCCTCTACACATGCACCTACGTGCGTGCGCACACACACACACACACACTTTCATGTACACACACAAGTCAAAGGCCAGAGGAGAGCTCACAGCTCAGTCTTCCCCACACTCAGCCCCAGGCACTAGACTGGGCCTTTGGATGGAGGAAAGAAGGGAAGGTGCACTTTCTCCCTGAGTGCAAGGGACTCACAGTGAGGAAGTAGAGGCTCAGGCAGGGGAAGCCTTGCCCAGTCCCATCCTCGCTTGGGCCTCATTTCCTGCCCAGGCGGCAGCACCAAGCGGTTTGCATTCCAGCACCACCACTTGGGCACCTGGGAGCCGCGTGTCACCATAGGTCTCTAAGCCACCTGAGTATAAAACACCAAGCACCATACGTGGCACATAGCAGGTGTTCTATGAAGGGCAAGTTCCTTCCCCAACTCCACCATCAACTTGGTCTTGCACCCTTGATCCTGCCTCCATCACCTTCTCCTCTTTTAACAAATGGGCCCTTGGGCACTGCAGACAGGTAGGTGGGTCCCACATGCCTTTGATGCCCACTGAGCCCTCGGATGCTCACCCTGGGCCCCTGAGGCAGCGCTCAGGATGGAGGCAGCACCTCCCCTCGTGGGCCCTCCTTCTGCCCGACTCAGTTCCTCCTCCCATGACCATTTTTCAGGCTGGCACCCAAACAGAGGTCCTTCAGGGAAGGAGCCTATTTTAACAAGTGTGTCTCTCAGTACCTTTCTGGGGCTTTGTGGAAATGCCAACAGCATACCTAAATAAACAGGAAAGGGAGGAGACGATCCCGTCTAGATATCACCCCAAGAGATGAGATCTGCTGGGCATGCAGACTGTCAGGCACACTTGACACCCTGACAGGGTGGGAAGGACACCTCACCCCACCCTGGCACAGGCTCCAGGAAAGAACTCAGGGCAGTAAGGGGTCCTTCTAGAGTCACAGGGTGAGAGCCAGGAGGGCCAACAGAGGGCTGCCAGGCCAATGCCCATATAGTACAGACAGGGCACTCGAGGCCCAGAGGGCAGGGGACCTGCCCAGAGTCACCAAGGCAGGATCCTCTTTCCTCAGCTAGCTAGCATCCCATGCTTCGAGAAGGCCCCAGGTCTCTGTGTTCTCTCCAGGCCTTAGTTTTCATGTGTATATAATGGGGGCTGGGCTGGGTGATCGCCAAACTCCTTTCCAGGGCTGATATCTGACCATTCTGTCAAGCTAGAGCAACTGCCTCTACAACTGGGCTCCCCGACTACGGTACTGACAGTGCCAGCAGGTCTGGGGGCTTTGCTGGAGTCCTTCGGATGCACTCCTCCTCCTCCCTCCTTCCCTATTCCTTGGGCTCTGCCCTCAGCAAGCTGCCAGGCAACCCTAGCACATCAAAGAGGGTCTCAGATGGGGAAATGACTCACTAATGGTGGAATGTCAGACATTGTGACAGGTGAAAGAGGGATGGCATGTTAAGCCAGGATTAAGTTGGTGCCTTGCTGGTGGCAACCTATTCACAGGCCACCCTATGCCTATAGAACCCTCCCTAACCCCTTGCCAGTGCTCCTTTGAATGTATGACCTCCACACTCCTCTTCACCCAAGGAAGGCACACAGATACCTGGGTCATACAGAGAACCAATTCATGGGCCATCAGAGCCAGAGGGGGCTGGGCCCTGACACTCAAGGATCATTCCTGCATTAAAATATTACCCGGATAACCAAACCGAAACATGTTCCCATGAGAAACAACACATAGAGCCAGAAACACAAGTTCAAGGACACGCACGCATACAAAGACACACGGGAGGGGCATGCCCACCAAGAAATGCACATGTAAACCAACAAGGTTCCCAACCACCACTGTGTAAACACGTGTGCACAATGACCAACACACATACACAATCTTAAAACACAAATATGTGTACAAATACATGCAACAAGCTCACGAATACACACACATACTCACTCAGCTGTCATCAGGCACAGAATTACACTGCCACCAGGCCAAACACACTGACCCACATGTGCTCACATACACACCCACACAAGATGGGAGAGGGTGGCCCACTGAGCTCAAAGAGCTGAGAGCCCAGATCTTGGGCCCCAGGGGACAAAACAGCTCCGTGTTGCAGGCCCCACAAGCTCGCTGCTTTGCATGCAGGGCCTCGCTTTGTGCCCTCTCCAAGAACGCCCTGTTTGCTTCTCTCACACCCTGAAAGCTTGGCTTCACGGCTCTCTGAACGTGTGATTTCTCTGAGTCTTTCGGCCTAGCAGGTTGTTCTGCAGGGCCCCACCCTCATCTGGAGCCAAGACCCCTGCCCCAAAGATTTCTGCCACCATCACACCTGAAACATCGCCATCTGACACACCTCTTTAGGTCCACGGGTTACCTTGATCTCTAAGAATCCCCAGGTAAAATGCAGAGGTCTTTCCTCCCCACTTTCTCAGGCATGGGAGCCGAGGGTTCCAACACCTAAAGGCTTTGGGCCTTGGGCCAGTGACCTAACCATCAGAGCCTGTTTCCTCTTCTGTACGATGGGGACCAAAGTAGCCGCCACAGGTGGTTGTAACGAGTCACTGAGATCACACATGTAAAGAACTTGGCCCATTTCTCGGAACACGGTAAATGTTAGCTACTATCATCATCACTGTCATTGTCATCGTTTTTTTAGTGCTCACGCTTTGATCACCAGGGGCCAGCCGAGCCACTAGCCAGAAAGAAACCAAGGACAGGAGTTTACAGAAACAACCTTTAGGACCCACCTCTCCTTTGACAGAAAGGAGTGCTGGCCCACAGCTCACTGGGGGGCGCGTTCCCTGAGCCTCACCATGTGCTGGACCCTGGAAAGGCCAGCTTCCTGCCCTCAAAGGTCCCACAGTTCACCTGGAGAGGCAGCCCGGGCCCTTCTGAGACACACACAGGAGCCTCCTTGCTGCTTTTGCTGTCTCCACCCTTGCTGTCTCCCCCATTCATCACGCAAGGGCACCTTGAGAGATTTCTCAAAAAGTAAATCACCTCCCACTATTGATCAGCTCCACCCCCTTCCACAGCTTCCCAGGACTCCTGGAATGGAGGTCTAGCTCCTTGGAGAGGCCCGGAGGCCCCTCACTACCCAACCCCTGTGCTCCAGCTCCCCCGGCTTCAGTGGGACTTTTGAAATTGCCAGCTCTTCCTGTCACAGGGCCTTGGCACAGGCTGTTCCCACTGTCTGGAACAGAGGCCCCCTTTACCCAGAGGACCCTCTACACCCTTCAGTCTCTCCTCACAGTCTCTTCTCGGGGGCCTTCCCAGTGCCCTTGGATTAGGCCAAGTCTCCTTGCAATTTGTCACAGTTGTAATTATCCATGTATTTGTTTCATGCCTCCCTCCCCCACAGGATTGTGGGAGCCATGGTGGCCTGGGTCCCCAGTGCTGGACACCTGGCAGGTATTCCACAAATATTTCCTCAAAGAATTTACAAATATTTGAGATATAAAAAGAAAGGAGAAAGGCAGAGACTGTGATCTGGGAGGGAGGCTTTTTAGGATTCCACTTGCGGTCAATCTGGGTGGGCTTGCTGTGGTTATCTGAGGCAGGGCAGTCACACACAGGCATCCCAGGCAGAATCACAACAGGGCAATGGTGAGAACAAGGGCAAGTCTGGTGGCCTCAGAGGCCCCTGCAGTGACTCCAGGTCCCTCTGACCTCCAGTGACACACTGGAGCCCAAGGTTGTAACCTGGGGTATAACCCCTGCCCCAGTGTAGAGGATGCCCAGGTTAAAGAGGCCCCTAAGGAACCCTTAGACTCCGGAGGAGGGAGGAGGGGGTATGAAGGTGGGAGGGGGTAAAAAAGGCATGAGAGAGGCTCTCCTGATACCTGCCAGTTCCCAGGACAGGCCTGCATCAGGGAACAGAAATAAGACACGCATTCCTGACGTCTCAGGCAGGGATGTGATAACCCAGAGCAGCAGGGAGGGACTCACTGCCCCAATAAATCCTCCCACAGCACCACTTGCCTTAGCAGAACAAGCCCATCCAGCCGTCTGGCCAGCCACAGGCACTTCATCAGCCTTGACCTCGCTGTGGGGCGTCCAGTACAAAGGGCCACATGGCTGCAGGGAAACTGACCCATGAGGGGACCTCACCCCTGAAGCAAGTCGACTTTCTCTCTCCGCCTCCCTCCAGGCCCTGTCACTGAAGTCCCTGCACCAGGCCAGTCATCCCGGGGTGGCTCACTGACTTCAGTGTCTCTCCCCCATCAAAACCTCCCCCGTGCTCTGTGTATTCTGCATGAGTGAGTGAATGCTCTCAGCAGAGGCCACCCCGCAGTGACAAGAAAACCCTGCTCAGAGTCAGGAACTCTGGGTTCAAAACCCAGCTCTGCTAATGAATAATAATGAAGACTGTTCCCACATGGTAAGAAAAGTAAGCCCGATGTCTTTATGAAGCCCTGTCTAAGTGTTGGGCACTGTTTTGAAGCTTTACGTGACTTATCAAATTCTCACAACCCGGTGCGCAGATCAGAGACGAGAGGTTCAGAGAGGTCAAGCAACGTTTGCAGGGCCACACAGCCGGGGAGATGCAACCCAGGTGCAATTCCAGTGCTGTATGCGAGGCTCTGAGCAAGCACCTTTGCCTCTCTGACTCAGATTCTCCATCTGTACGAGGGGATTGGTCTAGCTGAAAACTGAATTTTTTCCAGCTTGGGCATGGCTTATTTTCCCTCCCAGGTGACAACAACTGAGAAGAACCTCCTGCAGACAACACTTTGCTGAAGGAGAGATACAAATGGTGGGACTTCAGCTCTATGTGGGGCCATAAGGAGCTTTTCTGTTGGATCAGATGGCCCCACCCTGCCCTCCCAGACACCCAGCTGGCCTGCGGCAGACCTGAAGCAGCAAGGCAGGGAAGAGGTGTCATCTTGTTTTTCCCTACATCAAGAGCCAAAAGGGGAGCACCAGGACCCCAGGGTGCTCCAGCCCAGGGGACATGTAAACACCAGTGGGAAGGAGAGGTGAGAGATGGGCTGTAGCCCCATTAATCCACCTGAGTGAGCAGTGCTTTTAAAAGCCCTTTTAACTAGAGGATACAATAAGCACTGTTAGGGGAGAGGATTTTATAGGCTATTTCTCTTCCTGGGTGATTTAACATCTGTAGGCCAGGCTCACCCGGGAGTCCTGTTCCTGAGGGATCATGGGAGCCCATAGGTGGAGTCAAGGTCAATTTCAAGGCAAGGGCTGGTGTCCTTGTTGGGTCTTACCATCAGTGGCCTGGGTGACTTGTCCTGACCTCTCGGCCCAACACAAGGAGTGGGACTTTCGGAAACTAGGAGATCAATGCTTGTCCTCTCCTCACCCTAGAAGGAGCTCTCGAGGCAGAGAAATGGGGAGGAACTGTGGGCAGCAGGGCCAGCTGTACAAAGACACTGCAGCTAGAAGAGGCCTGGGGGGCAGGGGGCGGGGGACGGGGAGGGCCTTGAAAGTGGCTGGGGAACCAGAAGCCCCCCTGAAAGCCATCTAAGGCACTGGAGCAGGGCAGTAACAATCACAGCCCATTTTAGACCTTCTTTAAACAATTCCACAGGAAAAGTTACTCATCCCAACGCAGGGCCTTGTGTCGGAAACAGATGTCATCACTGCCACCTCCAAAGATGGCTTCCTGCCTTGCAAAGCAGTTCCCATCCAAGACTCAGATGTCATATGTCTGCAATCCAACCCAAATATCACTTGATGTGACAGAGACAGTCACTTCTTTTTTGTACCATGGGGGGCAGGGAGCAAAGGCATCTGAGCTCGTCCCCCCACACCCAATCTCCTGGGTGCCCCCGAGAGAGGGGAGGGCCTGCAGGGTAGGATAGGAAGAGGGGAGCAATTCCCTCCTGTCCCAGGTGTCCACCCTGCATGGCCACCTTCTGGCCAGTGGAAGCTGGGACAAGATGAGGCAGGGAGATGGGAGATCCAGGTTCAAACACCAGCTCTGTCCCTGACTGGCTGTGTACCTCCCTCTCCGGACCTCAGTGTTCTCCTCTATACAGCAGAGAGAACAACAACACTGGCTGGCAGAGACTGGGCTGCGTGCTGCGGGCCAGGTTCTGCTAGACCTTCCCCTTCCAGGCTCGTGAGCTCAGTGATCTTCAGCAAGTTCTTCACTCTCCGTCTGCCTTGGTTTTGTCACCTTAGGAAAGAGGGATGTGTGTTATCTGCCCCTCGGGTTGTGAGGACTCAATGCGATGATGCCTGGAGATGGCTCGGCACAGGGCCTGAACCCAGGGGACTTCGCAAAACGGGACTTACGGCTCCCCGTTGTACAGAGAGCAAATTGCTGGTGGAGCTGGAATTGGAATCCAGGTCGGCGGGACATCGCTCCAAGCCTGGGCCACCATCCTGACTCTCCCGGCAGTGGTGAGGATGGACCAAGACACCTGCAAACCTTCAAAGGACACCCACGATGGAGGATCTGTCGGCCCAGACTGGTGACCGCGGCGCAGGGCAACCAAGAGCCCAAAGGTTGGCCTGCCTCAGCCTGTGCCCAGCCTCCTGCAGGAAGGCTGCCTCTGCCCCTGACCGTGACCCTCTCCAGTGTCCCTTCCAGAGGTCCCCCAGCTCTCTGGTCAACCCAGTTGCCTAGAGGTGCTCCAGGATGTGAGCTGTTCCCTCCACGCAGCAGAGGGCCCCTGGAGCAGGGGTGTTGGGGGCAGGGGTGGAGGGAAACACAGAAAACCCTGGACTTTCTCCTCTGGGAATAGCCTCCCAGGCGGCTACTCACTGCGCTCTGCTGCCCCCGACTGGTGGGAAAGCACCCTGCGCAGACACCTCCAGCTCCGTCGTACTCCCCACCCTGGTGGGAACTTGGTCTCTGGCCCCTTGGGTGCCCCTTCACACCCCTCCTCCTTCCAGGGCCAGGGATAAGCCCTAGAAGCTCTGTCAGTGGCCACATCACTGTGGGGCAGCAGGGAGGGGTGCAGGAGGGCCGAGATCTGAGACTCTGGGGAAGGACAGGATGTGAACACTGGCTGAATGCCTCCCTTGGTCCAGCCACTGAGTCCTAGAGCTGCCCCGTGTGCGAGGAGCTCCTGTGCCCATTTACAAATGAGAAAAAAAGAGGCTTAGCTGGGCAACTTGTTGAGCAACCCCACAGAGGGAATCCACAGGGCCAAGATTAGGATCCTGCCTCGTGCCGGGTGTCCTGCCAGGAAGAGCCAGCACCGCATCCCTAGGACCCAGGGAGGTGGGAGGAAAGGGAGCAAGGCCTCCGAATAGCATCCCACCTGCCAGTCACAGAGCCTGACATTGCATCACGAATGACTGAAACTGCCAACTGGTAAGGCCCCTTTTGTGCAAACGATCTGTAACAAAGGGATTGGGGAGCAAGCCGCTAACACATTAGTGGGGACCAGTTTATCTGGCTCCTGCTGCCCAGCACACTCAAGCACAGAGCTGGGGAAAAACAGAGCTAACAGAGATGGCCTAGAGGTACCTCTGGAGGAACCCAGGGAAGAAAAAAAGGGGGGCGTAAGGCTGTCCTCTCTATCCTCCCCACCCAAGCTGCCTGAGCCCAGGTGGCACCTCCTGGGATGAGGGAGGAGATGCCAGCGCTCCTTGAAGTATGTTCTTCCCTCCACCCCTGCCCTCAGGGACCCCCACAAGGGCATTCCAAGCTCAGGTGCCGGGGAGCAGGAACAGATAACTCAGCTGAGAAAAGCAGTTGGCTTGCTTCCCCCATCCCTCATCAGCCACCCCAGTCCTGGTCTCTGCCCACTGAAGGAGCTCCAGCATCTTTCAGCCTGGGCACATATGCCGCTCTGAAGAACACCCTGCATTCCAGGTCTGCTCTGGCAAGCTCTCGCCCACCTCACCTCCCTCTCTGGGGACTCCATACTCCTGTTAATACAGCCTTGGATCCCATTTGCTCTGTGCACCGCCAAGGGTCTCCTGTTCCCCTCACTCCAAATGCTTCCTCACACTTCAGCCTCAGCCCCCCAAACTGCTCCCAGTTCCTGCCATCACTTTGTTCATGCTGTTTCCCACCTCCTGGCCTTTGCGAGGGCTGTCCTGGCTGCCTGGAATGTCCTTTCCCCTCACGTGCCTGGAAATTACTTCATCAAGCCCCAGATGACCCGTCCATATTACCACAAGTAGCAACTACGTTTTAATCCTATTTGTGTCAGTGCCCCACACTGGCCCTGACACATAGTAGATGCTGATTAAAATGACATGGATGAACCTAGAGATTAGTATGCGGAGTGAAATAAGTCAGACAGAGAAAGATAAATACCATATGATGTCACCTACGTGAGGTATCTAAGGAACAAGAAGAACAAACTAATCAAAAGCAGACTCACAAATATAGCGGACAATTTGGTGACGGACAGAGGGCAGGGGGGTTGGGAGCCTGGGAGAATGGGGTGAAGCGGTTAAAAAAGTACAAATTAGTAGTTGATAGTCGGGCATGGGGATGGGGAGCACGGCAGAGGAAGTGCAGTTGGCATTGATATGATGGCTGAGTGGAGGGCCAGGGGAGGAAGGGAGCAACTGGGGGGATCATTTTGCGAACATTATAGATGTCTAACCAATGCACTGTATACTTGAAACTAATTTAAATAAATAAATTTATATTTTTTTTAATTTATTAAAAGAAAGAAGGCGGGCAAGGAAAGGAGGGAGGAAAGCAAGTCGGCTCACAATCACAGGAGGAACAGCACCTCTAGGTGACCCAGGCCAGGCCCTTCTCATCCCCGAAACTCGCTTTCCTAATCTGCAAAATGGAGCGAATGAAACCACCCTCCTGTTTCTCAGAAGGTGGGGGCAGCTTCCCAGCCACGGCCTGCCCTCACTTCCAGGCCTCGGACTCTGGCCTGGCCTCAGATTCAGGAGGCTCCGAAGGGCCTCTGGCCTCACACTCCTGCCTTAAAGACCATCTGGGCCCACCCTGGAGAGCTCTTACGCCGGGGTTGTCTGCAGGAAAGGGGGCCTCTCTCTGTGGAAAGTGGACACAGACCAAAATGATAACAATTTTCCTTTGGGGTTTGAACAGCTTCATAACAATCAGGCTCCACGAAAGGCAGAGGTGGAGGGGGCCTGCTGTCCCCGCCAACCTTCTCATTTGGGGAACACCGGCCAGACACCGGGCTGGGAGACTCCAGCTCACATGGCTCAGCTGAATGGGGGACTCCAGGCTCATGTGCAAATTCCTGGTTCTGTGAAGAGGAAATTTCTCTCCTTCCCCTCGAGTCACCCCTCTTCTCGGCAGCCTCCCGCCTACATTGTGGGTCTGTCTGGCTGTAGCTGCCGGGTCCCATTGGCCAGGAGGTGGCAGTGCGATGATGAGCAGGAGGGAGCAGGCAGAGGCCTCCGAGAGTAGCTGGACCCACCAATGTCCATTTCTTTAAGCCCCTCCCCCAAGACACATGATGGAGAAAGGGAGAAGGTAAAGGGGAGAGGGGCCAAGAAGAGCATGGACTCAGGAGCAGTAGAGAGGAGAACTGAGATCTGGTTTTAATTCCAGGCCCTGCCTCAGATGTGCTGTGTGACCTTGGGGAAGGACCCTCCCCTCTCTGAGCCTCAGCCCCTTCTCTGGACAGGGAAGGGTTGGACCAGGTAATTTCCAACATCCTTTCCACGGTGGTATTGAGGCGGGTCACCCACAGTCCTGTAGTTTGTGTTCGTGCACCTGTTTCTGTGTGTGGGGGAGAGAAAGACGAGCAGTGGGAATGTGGGAGGGAAGGGTGCTGGGAAGCTGTGCAGGTGGAAAGAGGGGTGAGCAGCTGGGGAACCTCCAAGTCCACATCCCAGAGACTTTCTGCTGGCTCCACTCTCGCCCGTCAACCCCTGTGGTTCCCGCGTCCTACAGGAGGAAATTCAGTTTTTAGTGCAAAGGCTTCACCCACCCACTTTTCTCTCCAGTCTCCTCTCCTTCAGGCTTCTGACTCATTCAACACGGTAACCACACAGGGCCACTGGCTTCTTCCTATTTAGTTAGATTCCCCTCTAACTGGAATACTCCACTCCCTGACAAACTCCTACACATCTCTCAAAGCCCATCCCCAGAGATCCCTCCTCTGGGAATTCCTCCCTACCCTAATTACCCCTTGCTCTGGGTTCTCACGGCACCCGAGGCACCCCTCCATCACAGCTTCAGAACCACCTAGGGTCTGTGTAATCGAGCATCCAATAACAGCGGGTGGTTGAAAGGAACAGACTCCTAGAAGCGCCTGCACTCAACCTGATACTGAGTTTATCTGCAGCTTCCGCCAGCCCCCTGAGCCTTCCCCTCCCTGACACTTCTCCTCCATCTTGCAAAAAATAGCCGTGAGACCTAATTTCAGCTAAACCTTCAAACACGACTCTCCACTTTCAACTTCCCGAGAAAGAATCAATTGGCTGTCAAGTTTCCCAGAGCCTCTGCCACCTCCCACACCCCCAGCCCTGCTAGCTCTTCTCAAGGTCGATGGGAGGGGTAGGGGCAGAAGAAGGAGGGAGGAAGGACCCAACCCACACTCTACCCAGAAAGTGTGGGTCAGGGGAAGGCAGCGGGCTGGAGGGACTCGTGGGGACACCTGTGACAGTCACCATCTCCTTACCTCCCAAATAAAACTGTGAATTCCTCTAACATGGGGTGGCCTTAGAAGGGTGGTGGGCCCACACACAGGGCCCAATCTTAGTCTGTACAGATCCAGGGCCCCCAGCTTGCTGCCTTCTTTCTCTCCCTCTGTCCCTCTTTCCCTTCCAGGATTCCCTACTGATGCAGAGAAGACAGACTTGGGTTTGAATCTCGACCTTACAATCTCTTTAGGGCCTGGGAGTTGAAGGCCAGAGATAAGGTCCCTTCAATCACCTGCTCCCAGCTCCCTTCTCCATCCTGCCCTCATCCAGGGCCCCCTATAGCTCTCAGGGCACAAGCACCACACTGGCCTGGGAAGTACCATGCGGCCTGGAAGTTGCACCGTGTGGGCAAAAGGTCCCACATCTCACCCAGGGGACAGAGCTAGTGTGAGGCTCAGCCCCAGGTCCACTGACTTTACAGCTCATCCTCTCAGTTACTGCATCAAAACATTTACGTGCCTACTACTTGCCCAATCGCATGCTACTGCCTGACAAAGTCCACTCCCCTCATTTTACAGAAGGGTCAATGGAGGCTCTCCCAGGGTTCCACGGTCTCTAAGAGGTGGAGGTTGAACTAGCACTGAGCCCCTGACGTCCCGTGAGGTGGCTGCAGTCCTAGGCTGACCCCCACGACAGGTAAAGGCCACCTGTGGGGTTAAAAACAGTACAGACTCAGAAATGCTCCCAGCTAGGTGGTGACTTTGGACAATCCAGTTCCTCCAGGACTCACAGAATGAGTCTTACAGACTCATGTTGATTCTCCATTAAGCTACATCATCACAAAGGGGCAACCCCTGTGAGAGGGGGTGACACCGCCTCACTCAGGTTTGAAACGGCAGCAAAACAAAGACAGTAGTGATTCAGGTATATCCTGCGGTGTCTCCCCTGCCCCCTCCAGGCAAAACCATGTTCCCCGGGTTCCCCTGGGGGGCTGCACAGAGCAGGGTGGGCAGAGCCCACGAGGATGTGGCTTGTGGGAGTGTGAGTGGGCCAGTATGAACTCTAGCTGTGGGCGAGCGGGTGTGCTTCTGGTCCAGCACAGGGTCTGTGTGCTTGTCTGTCACCAGGGCCCAAGCCAGGCACACCCCTGGCCTTCCCCCAAACACCCTGTCCTCTGCCCTCCACCCAGACCCTCCCCCGAGTTTTACTGTTGTGGAGCCAGAGAAACACAATCAGATGATAACGGTGGATTTCATCTATTAAGCACCTAGCATGGGTCAGACCTGGGTTGGCACCATCTTGCAAGGAAGGCACACCACACTTTACTGGCAAAGACAGGAAACTCAAAGAAGCTGAGTGACTAATGATATCACGCAGGTCACTGAAAAGCTGGGATTTGAACCCGGATCCCCACCTCCAAGCTCCCTAGTTCCCCATCCCAAGTTCTGAGCAACTGCCCAGATAGAAACTGAACTCATACCCCTTTCTGATTCCTTATCTGATACACATAGGAAAGGACCAAAGTGCCCAGAGGAGGACACAAAACATAAATGTCGGACAGTCCTAGCATCCGTGCCTGGCTCCATCACTCATGAGCTGCGGGCAAACGACTTCACCCCTCTGAGCCTTAGTTCCCTCCTCCAAGACACAGGGATACTAATGATACTTCCCCTCAGGGCTGCTGTGAGAAGTGGGTAAGTGACGACGGAACACACTTTCCATCCTGCAGACCTTAATTGGGCAGGCGGGACTGGGAGTCCCGGGTGCCTGGTAGTTCAGAAGGCTGGCGCTGGCTCTGATCCACAGGTGGTTCCCATGCCAGGAAACAGAGCGAAGACACCACGGCAGGAAAAATGCCAAGCCTCGCTGGCAATTAAAGAGCTGAAAATTATAGCAACTTCGAGGTGTGATGACACACCTATTAGAGCAGCAAAAGAATGGGAAGCGGGTAAAAGGCAATGCTGAGGGGAGGGTGTGGGGACAATGGGGGTGCCCCCGTCGTGGCCAAAGGAAGTGCATGCTTGCTTGCACTCTGGGGTCAGAGAGACCTGGGTCCACATCTTGGCTCTGCCATTAGAGCTTGGATGACTTCATCTCTCTGAGCCTCCGCTTTCCCATCCGTAAAACTGGGTGATCAAACTATCAGCCTCAGGTTTGTCTCCAGGATTAAAGATCATATAGATGTGACCACAGGCACAGTGCTATGCTACTATTAGTCATTATTCCCTGAGGCCCCCTGAAGGCGGCCCTGGCTCTGGGGGTCCATGGGACAGCAGGACTCCAGTTGATTTGAGTCAGGGTCAACCCATGTGCTAGCCTCCTGGCCCTGCCTGCAGGCTGGAGGCCATCTCCCAGGGGACCACCCCACCCAGGGAAGGGACCCTGAGTCCTCTCTCAGCACAGGCTTCCCTTTCCTCCTCACTGCCTGGAGGCCGAGGCTGGGACTGAGAACCCCCTCCTGGGGGAGCTTGTTAAAATGCAGATATCCAGGCCCTGCCCCTGACCCAGTGAACTGAAATCTTGAGCCTGGGAGCATTTGAGATCTGCTCCCTGGCACATGTCATCAGTTAGGTTCAAATAAACTCATAAAAATTAAAAACAAACAAACAAACAAACAAACTTGAGGGGGCTCGAGAGTCTATTTTGAAGGCATTTTTATGACATACAGCCAGTGGGAGAATCAGTGGTCCCGGTCTGGTGCTCAAAGGCTCTACGCGACCCAGACTCAGCCCAGCTCCCCGGCCTCACCGCCCACCCTGTCCCCCAGACCCCTCAACTCCAGTGCCACCAAGCACTTCACCATTCGACAAACATGTCAATTCCTAGTGTACCCCCATGCCTTTGCAACTGCTATTCCCCGGGAACTCCCTCTCGCTGTCCCAGTCTACCTAATTTCTAGAAACCCTTTAAGACCCAGCCCCAAAGTTAGTTCCTAGGGGACACCTTTCCTAGCCCACCCAGAACAGTTAGCCACTCCTAGCTCACCTAAAATCACAGCATATTGTGATAGCCAGGCCTGTGCTCTCTCGGTTCCCTCCCCCTCAAAATCTTCTTTCCCTTGATCCCCATAGAGCTGGCTCCTCATTCCTTAGACCTTAGGGCAAACATCTCCTCCAGAGCACACCACCTCAAAGAAGCCCTCCTGGTTTTCTCTGCTTTTCTCCTGCATAGCACGTAGCTCAGACACAAGAATGTGAGACATAGGGTCAGGGGTTTTGTCTACCTAGTGCTGTCTTAACCAGATCCTTCTGATAAGCTCTAATCCCAAGAATGGCGTACCATAAAAACTGTTGAATGAATGAATGGACGAACAAATGATCAAACATCTATGTCCCCTACAGACTGTGACCTCCCAGGGGAAGAGGCTGTGTCTACCTTTCTGTGTCTCCAGTGGCTAGCAGACCACTGGATAGAAGGGC
Organism: Cynopterus sphinx; assembly: GCA_030015415.1. Lineage (NCBI taxonomy): Eukaryota > Metazoa > Chordata > Mammalia > Chiroptera > Pteropodidae > Cynopterus > Cynopterus sphinx. The sequence continues at coordinate 120,656,593 of CM057385.1, read as the reverse complement.
ACATAGTAATGCGCTGAACGGGGAGTAAAAGGACACAAAATGGCCTGGTGGGGACACAGAGGAGCACAGAGAGTCAGACATGAAGGCTCAGTGGGCTTTGTTTCCGTAAAGTTGTTTAGGTTTGTGCTATGGGACCACTAAAGTCAATAGCTAAGATATATATACTGCGTTGTTTTAATTCTAAAAGGTCATCAATTTTAAGATAAAGCATTATTTTATGCGCCACCAAGAAAGAAAAAACACAGCAATTAAATTATGACACACTGTGGACTGTGACATGAGAGATGTTAAAATGTGGAAGCAAAAACTGTGCATCTCGACAGTCGAGGGAGCACCGGGGGTGGGTGGGTGGGTGTGTGTGTGTGTGTGTGTGTGTGAGAGAGAGAGAGAGAGAGAGAGAGAGAGAGAGAGAGAGAGAGAGAGAGAGCGAGCGCATTTATCTGACCCAACGCCAGCCTCTCTTTTCCAGGCTTAGGTCTGGGGCCCTGGGCCTGTCATCCGCCTGCCCCCTCCCTCGCAGGAGTGGGGCTGAGCCACAGAGAGGGGAGCAGCTGAGTGATCGGATACCTAGAACAAGGAAGGCCGGATGCTCTCCCGGTCCGTGAGGCTCCAGGAAGGGGGCCTGCGGGGTCACAGAGCAGCACCCTGAGCCAGGTGGCGATGGTGACGCAGAGATAGTTACCGTGACCCGGAACGGCGTAGCGGCTGAAGGCTCCATGCTGGGGCTCTTCTCGGAGAGGCTGCCGGGCAGGCTGCGCCGCGAGCCCGGCCTTTCTTGGGGCGACTCTGTCAACAGAGGGAGAGACATGGTAAGTACGGACGATCGAAGCCACTGAGGCAGGCCCTCCTGTCATTCCCATCCTGGCCAGGACCAACTGGTCTCCATAAACTAGTACAGCCACTTTGGAAGACGGTTTGGTGGTTCCCCTAAAAGTAAAAGACAGAAATACCCCATGGCCCCGAAATTCCACTCGTGGGGATACACCCCAAAGAACTGATGACGGGAACACAAACACTTGTATGCGAATGTGCAAAGCAGCGTTGTTCACAGGGGCCAAAAAGGAGAAGCAACTCAAGTGTTCATCACCCGATGAGTGGACAAACACAGCGGAGTGTCCACTCAGTGGAATGTCACTCCGTCGTAAAAAGGAATGCAAGTTGTGGCACATGCTACGGTGTGGACGAACCTTGAAAACAGGCTGCGTGACACAATCCAGACACGAAAGGACAAATTCATTGTGTGAGTCCACTTACATGAAACACCTAGAACCGGCAAATGCCTCGAGACAGGAAGCAGATGAGAGGTTGCCAGTGTCTGGGGGCACAAAGCGGGGGATGGGGAGTTACTGTTTTATGGCACAGAGTTCCTGTCTGGGGTGATGGGAAAGATTTTGAAATAAACAGTGGTGATGGCTCATGCCGTTGTGAATGTATCTGATGCCACTGAACTGTACACTTAAAAACGATTAAAATAGCAGAGTTTATTTTATAGATACGTTTGCCACAATTTTTTTAAAAACAGGTCTCCCCAAATCCACACATCCAGCCACACATCTGACGACATACGAGCTTCCTGTTACTGGGCGTGTACAAGAAGCCCCTTCGAACATGAGAACCTGTGATCTCTGGTTTCCAACTCAGACCTTCTCCGGAGGCTTTAAACCTTAGAGAAGTTCAAGGGGCCTGGCAGGGCATGGTATCCAGGGTGGCAGCCAGCTACTCGCTTCCAAGTGCTTATTTTGGCATAGCAACGGGGGGCCCAGTGCAGCCAGAGCTTCCCCAGCTCAAGAGAAGCTGGAAATCTCTCTCTCTCTCTTTTTTTTTTTGGTATAAAATATTCCGATTTTTAAATGGTGACAGCTCATTCAAAACTTGAGCCATGGCCTGAGCACGCCTGTTTAAAGCTCCCCAGTCTCCCAGTCTGGCCGCTTTCCTCGCTGGTTCCCCGACACCACGCTTGGCACCGGCTGCCTCTCTTCCACGGCTCCAGCTGCGGCGCCCACAGGGGACTCCCTTCCTCCTCCCTCCCTCCTGATGCACCCCACAGGCCTTGAAGGAGACCCTTGGTAACCCCACCCCCGCTCTCAGCCCCCTCTGGCTCCTACAGCAATGACCAGGCATGAGTCTCTCCTAGCAAACTCTCAGTTTAGGGAAACAGAGAGAAACAGAGAGAGAGACAGAGAGGGAATCCTACACTTATCTGTGGAACTTCGACCACCCACACCTAAGCTGGCTGCCTCCCCATGTCCCCAAAGCTCTGCATGGAGCCTGCTGCCTGGTGGGTGCTTGGGAAAGGCCTGTTGACTCGAGGAAGAATAAGAACAGGGTTTCCCTGGTATGTGTGAACACACAGAGGTGCAGAATCAGAGGCGCACGCCTAGCAAACCCATTCATGTGTTCACTTTCATGCAAACGGTCCCCCAGGTACACGTCCGTGTGTGAACGTGTGGATGTGGGGATGTGTACACATACACCGGACATGATGGGGAGCAGGCTTTCCCAGAAGACAGAATGGGCTGTTGGGCGTGACATCTACGCTTTCTGGTCCCTTCCCTCCATGCAGCTGATTGGACAGGGGGCCTCGGAAGTGTGCAAGGACAAAGCCATCGGGCCTGGAGGAGGTGTGCTGCCTATGGAGACAGGTTCAGGTCCAGCTGACCACTAGACAGGAGTGGGGCAGGGGCTGATACCTAGTCTGGATGTGGACTAGCCAGCCCTGGGCCACCTCTCCCCATAGCCCCACCTCAGCCCAGTGACTGCCACCTCTTAGGGCCTCACTTCCCTGCCCTGCTCCCTACCTGGACACCTCCTCACTCCCTCTCCACGGTCCCTGCTAATCTTACTCTAGGGAACAACCACTTTTCTGGGAATTTCCCTAGGATTTCTCTTCCCATGCTCCCCAACCTGTCTTCACCTCTTCCCTCACCCTACCCCCAGAATCCCACCCCCATCACCTCTCCCTGGGCATCTACCACAATGACAGTGTTGTATCTGTGTGTGAGGCAGGTGTGCTCAGCCTCCAGAAGCCTCTCAGGAACTACCCTCTCTCCCCCAACACACACACACACACGCGCGCACACACACACACGCACACATACACACAGAGCATATTCCTGTCCACAGCTTCACTGTCCCTTCTTGGACAGGCAGGCCATCATGGCTATAGGCAAGAAACACGTGGAGTCACCTGGTAGGACACAAGGAGCCCAGCAAGGCTCTACTCTGAGGCCAAGACTGATATACCCCATGACCTACCCCTCGCTTCCTGAGTCTGAGCAGGAGGCTCTAAGAGGTGGCTTGGTCCAACCACCCACCTTACAGATGAGGAAGCTGAGACCAAAAGAAAGAAACTTGTCCGTGAGCCCCCAAACCTGCAGGTCTGTAGCAAAGACTGTCTCAGGTGCCCCCCAAATAGCCTTAAACGTCAATTCAGCAGCCCCGGCTATACCCCATCTATGTCAAAAGGTAGAAACACAGCAAGGAGACTGACTGCAGGGCAGGACAGGGCAGATGTCCACTCCTCCTCCAGCTCAGAGAAGCCAGCTCTTCTCCCTGACTTCTCAAGCCTCCCCACCCAGCCAGGTTCAGCACAGGAACCAGGAGGCGAACCTTGGTCCCTTCCGAGGTGGCTTCCACTTGGCCCCAGCTCTGTTCTCTACCCTTCTCTGCTCTGCTTTCTGCCCTAGGGGGCTAACGCATGTAGACCACATCAAATGAGCTTCTGAGCTAAGCTTCCATGGGATGTGGCCTACAGGGAGCCCTGGCAGGAGGCCAGGGGAAGGAAGAGATTTGCCTGGACTGTCTGCCTCCAGCCACTGACAATCCCAACTACCATCAATGACGCTGCCTCCTGGGCCCTCCCTCCTAGTAAGCATGCCCTCCTCCCCTCCTTAGGGCCTCGCTGGATCAGCCCTGGCTATAGCCCCAGCCGTCACTAGCTCTGGGGTCCTGCACTCCAATTCATGGTTCCCTGTACCCGCCCACGCCTCCGATTATCCTAGTGTAGGTGCCATCTGCTTCCTGCTGGACCCCCACTGGTCCGCCAGGCGGCATCTCAGCTGCTGAGAACCAGTCCCCACAAGCGCAGCTGATGGGACCTCCTTTCCATACGAACGGAAAACCAGGCCCTGAGACAAGCTGTGACGGGGTCAAACTGAACATCAGGGCAGAGTCTGCGGCCAGCCAGGCTCTCTCCCAGCCCCACACCCCAAACAACTTCCTCAAGCCTGACACAGGCTCTAACCACAAAGTTCGTAATCATAACGTCATCGTCCCTTGGGTTCTGGACCCGCATTTCTCTACCTTTTATTCATTATCTTTCCCCCTAAAGTCTTTTTAGATACTTCTTTCCTAGTTTCCCCCATAAAATTTTAATACTACATATACAGTAAATATATTTTATGGATTCTACATAAATATATCTATGTATATAGGTATATAGATCTAGATTAGATACATATAGATATATAGATATATGTTAGGCTTTATACAGAAAAAAGGTTAGATTCCCACCCCCACTTCCAAGAATAAATTTTTCGCCTGATTAGGAGCAATATTGCCCCCATTGAGAAAACAAGTCCTGGATCCATTCGAAAATAGTCCCCACATGACAACTTGGCCAGCCGTGGTGAGATCCATTTTCCAGATCAGGAAATTGAGGTTCTGAGGGACTGGTGACTTCTCTAAAGTTCCCCCAGCTGGGAAGTAAGAGTCTATGCTGAAATCCCCTTAAACTGTCCCCACACAAACCCACACTTTGGGCCTCGGCGAAGGCCGAGGGTGCCTGGAACAGAAGTGGGGGGAAGAGCACAAGGCTGACAGCAGGAGACAGGATCCAGCCCTGGCTCTGCTGTGTGACTCCGGGCCAGAGACCCTTTTCCATGTCAGAGCTCCTGATTTATCAGCAATCCAGCGAAGTCAAGGAGTCAGAGCAGTAACTATCTCTACTCCCCACCAGGAGAACTAAAACAAAATTCTCTTTATTTTACGTAGGCGGAGAAGATGCAGAGTCGACCCCCTGAGTCCTGACTCTGCCTCCAGGGGTTTTTAGCCTGAGTCCTTGACAAAACCTCAGCTGCCTCTGGCCTTTGATTGAGCAGCATGTCTTTCCTAATTTGGAGAAGCACACACTGAGAGGCTTGGGCTTCGTGCCCCTAGAGGTTTAAGCAACACAGCTGGTAGAGCGTGAAGGTGGCATCCCCAGGGACAGACCCAGGAAAGGAGAAGCAACCAACCTTCTAGAGTCTCCCCTAGACCTTGGAGCACTGGCCCAGGAGTCCTGCTTCAGCTCAGACTCATTATGTGACCTCTACATGACCTCCCAGACTTCGTTCTGCAAAATTAGGCCACAAGACCAGCTGATCCTGGATCCCCTTTCCATTGAGAGACTCCATTGTACCGAGAAAGCTAAGCTGTCTTTCAATTATTAGGAGCTGTACCAGAGAAATGCATTTTAACCTTCATATGTTTGCAAAAAATAAATAAAATAAAATCAGTTTCATTCAAATGCTGCTGGCTTGGTTGCCATGGATACTACCTAATCATGAAGGATGACTGTTACTTGTTCCCATGGAAACACGCAGGCCTAAGGAACATCCTGTAATTTCAGACAAGACACCAGATTTCAGTTGTCGGGGTTGCAATGACCAGATCTTAATGCTTAAAAATGGGCAGAGGCAGCAACCTCTGGAGTCAAGAGAAAAAGAGTCAGCACAAGTGTAAAAAGAGGAGGGGTGTGTGTGTGTGTGTGTGCATGCGCTGGACCTCAACAGTGATCAGGAAAATGCAAATTACAACTACCAGGTACCATTTCACACCTTTCAGGTAGGTAAAAAAGAAAAAGAACAGTGATCTCAAATGTTGACAGGGATGTGGGGAACTCTTTCAGCACTGCTGGTGAAGTGAAAAGGTTTTAGGGAACAATTAAACAATAGCTGGTTGAAACTGACCCACCCACACACTTACTCTAGGACCAGAAATTCCCCTCCCGCAGGTCCAGCCTAGAAAAATGCTTCATCCTTGTACATGGAGATTTGCACAAAAATGTCTACGGTATCACTTTTCGTAGTAGTAAAATGTTGGAAGTAACCTGAATGTCCACCAATAGGGGATGAATGACTGTACCTTGAAACAATCATTTGGTGGAATACTACACAGCAAGGAAGAGGGAACCACCACAGGGGACACTGTTCAGAGCTACAACAGAACATAACGGTGCTACAGAGGACCCAATTCTTTAAGATCAACATAAATAAAACTCAGAAATATGAAGACGAGTGAAAAAGTAAGTTCCAAAAAGAAATATAATACAATTCTCATATATATATATCTATATATATATTTTTTTTTTTTACAAGAATGTTCATAACAGCTTTATCTTCAATAGTCCCAAACCAGAAACACCAAAAACATCCTTCAATAGGTGAATGGTTAAACAAACTGTGGTAGGTCCATCACATTTGAGACAGAATAGCAGCTCCCAAAGGGGTCCATAACCCTAATTCCCAGAACCTATGACTATTTTATTTAACACGGCAAAAGGGAATTTGCAGATGTAATTAAGGTTTAGAACTTGGAGATGAGAGTTTATCCTGGATCATCTGGGCAGGAATAATCCTAAATGTGGATGAGGAAGGTAGAAGGATGAGTCAGAGAGATGAGATGATGAAAGAAGAGGCAGGAGGGATTCCAGCATGAGGGGAATAATGGAAGAAAGGGGTCACAAGCTGAGAAATATGAATGACCTCTATCTAGAGACTAGAAACAGCCTCAGCTTACAACTAGTAAGAAAATGGGGACCTCCATCCTATAACCATATGGAACTGAATTCTGCCAACAAGGAATAGGCAATGAAATGAATTTTTCCCTGGAGCTTTCAGAAAGGAACATGGCCAGCTAATACTTTGGTTTTAAGTCCTTGAAGACCCATGTCAAACTTCTGACCTACAGAATAGGAAGATGATAAATACATGTCTTTTAGGCTGCTCAGTTTTAAGTTGTTATAGCAGCAATAGAAAACTAATACACATACTATGGAATACTACTCAGCAATGAAAAAGGAATGCACTATTACTATACACAACAACTTGGATGGATCTCAAGGGCATTATTCTAATGGGAAAAGGCCAATATCAAAAGGTCACACAGTGTAAGATTCCATTTATATGGCATTCTCAAAGTGGGAAAGTTTTAGAGATAGAAAATAGATTGGTGATTGCCAGGGGTTACGGATGGTGGGTGGCATCAAGTGGTTGTTAACTATAAAGAAACAGCAAGAGAGAGAATTGGTGGTGATAAAACAGTCTTGTATCTTGACTGCAGTGGTGGTTACATGAACCTACATGTGACAAAATGACAGCACTGTATGCACGCATCCTGTCAATGTGCAGAAAAGGTGAGAAAGGCAGGACCGAAGCAGCCAACTTTCGGAAGCTGGCGTGGCACTCACAGCTCTGCCATGTTATTCTCCTGTTGAACATAAACAAGCTCACAGGATACCAACCTCAGACACCACATTCAAGTGAGACAAAGCAAGGCCACTTCATAATTGTATCCAAGCAACTGACAAAAGCCAGGTTACTGTGCCACCCGCTGAATCCCAAACATCCCCCACCCTTGGCTAAAATGAGTGACTGCCGCAGCTTCACCAATGACAGCTTTATCCAAGTGTTTGCCACCTCTTCCTAGAGATAAGACTTCAGATCCCCTGCCATAGAATTGTCCCTGCTTTCTGACAGCAGCCATCTAATGCGAATCCCGCTTCCTTAGACTTCCCCCAAATCACCCAACCAAAGCCCAATCCTATGGCCAGTTCTTTCTACCACACTTCAACTGAGATGCCCCATAGCTCCCCCACATTCTCCTCACGGTAATATGTAATAAATCCGACTTGTTCACAAGAGGTGTGCCTTTGCCCAGAGGGTCTTTGCCCGGAGGGCACGGATGCTGGAGGACATCGTGCTATAATTACAGGGAAACTAGGTGATGGGAAACCTCTCTGTGCTGTTTTTGCAACTGCCTATACATCTGTAACAATTTCAAGATCAAAGGTTAATAAATAGCCTACTGAAAGACATGGACTCGTATCTGTGTGTCAGCAATTGAGGTTTCTCTCCCGAGAAACTGCAGAAATGTGTTGGTATCCTGTATGAACCGACTGGAGAGATGTCAGCCATCTAGAAGCGAGAGGCACAGGGATATAAAAATCACTACAAAGGCTCACCCGGGATGCTTTAGGCTGAAAATACATGTGCTGTTAATGTGATTTAACTAAGAGGATGTTTTACTTTCTGTTTGAACAGAAAAGCGCTTACTCACATTGAAAAATGTTATGAACAGGACTCATAAACTTGTTACCAGAGGTTCTTTTTGGAGAATGGGATGGGCTATATGGGATGGAAAAAGATGACTGTACCGTTTACGGGATGACGAGTAAGTCAAACTTCCCAAAACTAACTGTAAAATAGAAGTATAAATAGGTGCTGTAGTGAATCAGTACAAATCGTGCCCTCCGAATACGTCTGAAGGGGGAAGAGGAAAAGAAGCAAGAGAAAAACAAAACATTAAGAGCAGCCCAAATGACCAGAAAGAGGAAGTGGATCAGGAAGACCCAAAAATGGACTTAGAAATAAACCTATGAGTTAAGAAACAGAGGTCCCCAAGGGCACCAAAAGACTTGTGCCCTCCTGCCCCTCAACCTCAGGAGTGGCCAAAGGTAAAACCACAATGGATACAGGCCATGGAGTCTTCGGATTGTTAGGATTTCTGGACACGGGAATCCAGCTGATGCGTGTGTGTGTGTGTGGCACATCCACACTGCTATTATCTGCTCTTAATAGTCAGCCAAATGAAGAGTGAGTTTGCCAAAATGTTGCATTGATAAGTTCGTAGTTCTCTTGCCTCCCATTGCACACTTTTTCCTGTTTAGCCTTTGGTTATCTACCTAAGGTAGGCAAAATAGTCCTTACGGAGCCCATGTCCTGACCCCCAGAACCTGTGAATGTGTTACCTTATAGGCAAAAGGGACTTCGAAGATGTGATTAAATTAAGAATCTTGATATAGAAAAGTATCTTGGATTACTTCGGTGGGCCTGATGTAATCACAAGCGCCTTTAAAGGGAGACACGAAGGTCAGAGAAGGCAGAGGTGAGAGTGATGTGGGGCCACGAGTCAAGGGATACAGGCAGCTTCTAGAAGCTGGAAAAGGTGAGGAAACTGATTTTCTCCACAACCTCCAGGAGGACGTTCTGGATCCTAGCCCTTGATCCTAGCCCAGGGAAACTGATATCAGACTTCTGACCTTCCTAACTGTAAGATAATAAATCTGTGTGGTTTTAAGACACTAAATTTAAATGTAGCAATAAGAAATCCATATACCCACTGAAAACCACAATGTATTCTAATTACATTAAAGAAGATAGGGGGACAGTGATGTCAGGTCGCTGGCTGATTTAGGACTACGTGTTCTCAACGTCACTCTTTCAAAGCTATAGCTGCCTCAGGGGAAAAAAAAGTGAACTTCCTCTTAAAAATATAACATTCATCACCATATATAATGTAAACTTCTTTATTTCTCCACAACGCCCTCATTATCAAATGCCATGTGTGATAACCACATATACTTGAAAACTATATAACGGGCTTATTTTTTCTAACAAATTAAAAAGGGCGTAAGTTTTAAGTTTGTCTGTATTTTATAGAAAATTCTGAACTCTCTTTACTTTGCTGTATGTGACAACTTAGAATTCAAATTTTAAATTATCTCCAAGTTTCTAATTTAACGATTTAATACTGAATTTCAGTTTATTGTGTAATTTTTAGCCTAAGGGACAGCTGACCCATAGATCTTATAGTATCTCAGATCCTATAAGGGATATGGAGTTGTAATTTGGAAAGACAGGGCAGATCATTTTATGTTCTAGAAGAGACTACTTGTGACTGCCCTAGGAACTTGGGGGTAATAGGAATCAGTGCAAAAATGAGGCCCATGCTACCTGCTGTGCCATGTGCCAAGAGTCTCTGACCCATGAGTCTCGTGTCTTCAGTCAGCACCCATGTAACTCTACCAGGCTAGGTTGCTAGCCTTTAAGTAGGGTAAAATCTTCACCTTTCACAATAATTAATGAAGGACATCAATAATACTTAGAAATAAATTTAACAAAACAAGTACACGACTAACACCTAAAAAAGTATTGCTGAGAGACATTAAAGAAAATCTGAATAAATGGAGAGATACGTTGGCATTAGAGGACTGGGAAGTCTTCATCTTGTTAAGATGGCATCTCTCCCCAAACTGATGTATAGATTCAATACAATCCCAGTCAAAATCCTAGCAGGCTTTAAGGAGACACGGACAAGCTCCATTTTAAATTTAGATAAAGCTAAGGACCTGGAATAGCCAAACAATCTGGAGAAAGAAAAAACAGGTTGAGAGTCTTGTATTACTTAGTTTTAAGACATACTTTAGAGTCTTAAAATAGAGCTGAAGTAATCGAGACTGTGGTATTAGCATAAGGATAGGCACACAGATCAATGGGACAGAAGAGACAGCAGAAAGAGTACCACACAGATATGGTCAATCGATTTTTAGAAAAAAGTGTCAAGTCAATTGATGGTGAAAAATATAGTTTTTTCAACAAATAGTGCTAAAACAACTGAATTTCTGTATGTAATAAAAATAGACTACCAGGAAATGGGGAGGAACAGATCTAAGAGGGACAGCAACTGTGCCATATATGCACATTTTTAACCCAAAATTGACTCCTGAAGTAAGAAACATCAGCTCCGACTTTAACTGGAAGGAACTGAGGTTCAGAAACATCAACTGGAAGGACCAGGACCCCAACAGCTAGAAAATGCAGAGGCAGGATCCAAGCCCTGTGACCTCTGAATCTAGGGTTTACCCCATGATGAGAAAGGAGCATCCGCACCCAGATGAGTGAGAGGAGAGCAGGTCCCAAGTCACCCAGGAAGCTGAGTTTCCTCCCTGCCCTTGGCTTCTCTCATTTCCAGGTCCCATTCCAGCCCCAGCTACGAGAGAGAAGAGGATGCCTCACCTGGTTTCACGTTTTGTTTGCGTGATGTTGGGTATGGGGAAGGGAAGGCGTTGTGAGACTACAGAACTGCGATGTAGTCCTTGCCTCTCCAATGGAATTGGATCAGAGTCTAAGTTATCTTTAGGTTCGGGACATGGTTCAGAGGCAGCGGAGGCTCCCCACTATTGCTGGGGGTACGGTCTGCTGGGAGAGAGGCATGGAGATGACCATACAGGGCTGGGGTCTGGGACATCCCTCCCCGGCCTGAGAATCCTCAATGGAGAACCATTAGGGGGCACAGCAGCTCCTCAGAGGGTATGTGGAAGGGTCAGGCTGCCAGGACTCAGGGAGAGCCAAGGAGATGTGTTCCCCCCAACTTGCATCCCAGGATCCCTTGTAGCCTCTCTAAAAGGACAGAGCAAGGGATCGCTCCCTGGCCCCCGGCTGGCCTCACTAATATCCCAGTGTCAGTCCCTGCAAACTGTTCAGCCTCTGTAGACACTGCCACCAGCTCTTCTCTACACCCCTCCACTGGGGCTCCCTAACAACTGCCTTTGACAGTACATCCTTCCTATTCCTCATCCTGACACGCACCTCACCCTCAAAGAATTCCCAGCCTTCCGGAAAACTGCGCATCTCCCGGCCACTCCAGGGATCAAGGAGGTGGCCTGAAGGCTTCTCTGGTCCCTGCGTCTCTTCTCCGTCCTCTGCTTTCTGAGGAGTTCTAGGAACCAGTCTGCGGGGTCACCTTCCCCATTTTTATTTCTGAGTTTTCTCCTGTGACTCCTGCTCGGCAGCCACAGGGCCTATTCCAGGGCTGGCAGAGAGCTGGCATTTATTCTGAGCTCCTGAAATTCAGGAAAAGGAGGAGGTCCCAGGGTGTGCACACGTGTCTGCTCCTCTCTGCTGTGCACAGTTTCTCTACATTCATTTTTTCTTGAAACACACAATGCGAAACGACACATTTTGAAGCAGTTGCCTGTGTAGTAAAAGCATAAAAGCACACGTGGGCAGGACACACACCACTTCCAAGTGGCTGGTCGCCCCGGTGGGGAGTGTGGGAGGCGTTAGCACTCTCTCGGGGGTCAGCAAATTTTTCCCATAAATCGCCAGAAAGCCAATATTTTAGGCTTGTCTCAAGCACTCAACCCTGCCAATGCATCAGGGCAGCCACAGACAACGTGTAAACGAATGTAGCTGTGTTCCAGTAAAATATATGAACACTAAAATTTGAATTTTATATGATCTTCACATCATAAAACATTGTTTCTCTTTTGATTTTTGTTTCAACCCTTGCAAAACGTGAAAGCTATTCTTAGTTTGCAGGTCCCAGAAAACAGGTGATGGGCTGGCTCTGGCCTCTGGACTGCACTTTGCTGACCCCTGCTGTACTGAAATTGTTTTCTTTCTAAGAAAGGAAAGAGAAGAGAAGCAAGTATGGCAATGTTAACATTTGTGCAATCTGAGAGGTGAGTGCCTGGGTCTGCGCAACATTATTTCCTATACTTTTCTATACTTTCAAATATTTTAGAATTTTCTGAAAATTCAAGAAAGAAAAAGGCTAGAAATAACTTCTGAATGCTCCCAGATCAAAGGTGATTTATGTTTTCTTCTCTTCTATAATGGATGTTTATTGTTTTTTTTTCATCCTAGGAGTTGGGAGAAAAGGGGAACAACATAAACATTATATATTTTTAAAAAACAAGAGATGGAGGGGTTTGGCCCATAACTGGTGGAGTCTCCCCTGGGGACTGTGTGTCACCCATATTATTCCCATGAGGGGCTGTCCGCCCCCAGCCCCATACTCCTGCTCCTTAAACTGATCATTCCCTATGCAAACTGCACTGTCTGTGGGAGTGGGGCCCCAGAACCACAGCCTGGGTCCTCTGAAGCTCAGGGCCCCACCCCGAGAGAACTGAGGCTGTCGCTGATGGTCAGGCCCCTAACGTGCTTGCTGCTAAACATGCAACTCTGAACAGTTTCCTAGACACCAAGTGAAACTGAGACTGCAGACAGTTAACGGGAAGTCCAAGCTTCTCTCAGAGCTGCACTCCCGCCAAACTTCTCCTACGCTGCCCAGGTCTGCACACCACCCCACTTCCCCACTATCTGACCTCCAGGGGCCTTCATACCTTTCTCACCAAAACCCGCCCTGCCCAGTCTGGCTCCCCTCCCCAATCCAAACCCTCCCTACATGCCTTTCCAAAGGCCTTATGCCACCATCAGCTCTCATCCCTCTCGTTGTAAGGATGACCCCTGGACCTCTCTCTCCTGAGTGCCAGGCTCTCATCATTTCGGAATTTCAGGAACCAGTTCAATTTTTCCAAATAAAAACTATAGGATGATGTAAGATGGGGCTGGGCGACAGAGGACCGCTGGCTTCTTGCCTTGCCAAATACGATGTGAAAACAAACAAATATTTCATAAAAAGAATGTTCTAACCTGAAAAAGAGTCCAAAGACCATCATCTCAGACTAAAAGAGGGGGACTGAAAATGATGACAATGAAATGGATGTCAGGAGAAACTCACTGCACTGGCCTTGCTGACCTCGTTTTGCCACCAGTCAGGGAGAAAACGTGCCAGCCCTACTGGCACTTAGTCTCAGATAGGGGTGGCGGTCTCTCCTTTGTGTCACCTTCCCCCAACTTGTCAGCTCTTCCCAACCTGCCCTCTGTCTGCCAGGACCCCTCACCTGCTGGATTCCTTTGGGATCCCCCAGGAAGTACCCGGCCAGGCCTCCAAACCCCATCATCTCTGAGCCCTCTGGGATACCACCTCACAGGCCCATGGCTGCCCCCACTCCCCAAAACTGCTCTAGTCCTCCCCCGACTCCCAGCTCTGACCCACTGCCTCTGGCACTTGGATGGCCCACACAGTCACCTGCGATCGCTGATGCCTCTCCCACTTCTGCCCACACCACGCCAGCCTAGCTTGCTGGTTGCTGAAAGTCATTCACCTAAACCACAGCTCTGGTAAGTGTCGTGAGGGTCAAGCAACCTGGATGGACTCTGTCGCTCAGTAGCTGGGTGATGTTGAGCAATTCACTGCGCTAGTCTGGGCCTCAGCTTTCTCATCTGCAAAACGGAGCTGCTATCTGTTAGGATGAGGATTTAATGAAATGATACATGTAACGGACTTAGGAGAATACCTGGCGCTGTGTTGAGAGCTCAAAAAACATCAGAGTCGTTGTTATTACAATTAGTGTTATTTTCAAAATCCTTCTTTTGAGTCCCTGTGGGCTGACAGAGGGAGTTCCAGCCTCTTGGCTCACCATCCAAGGCCCAGTCCACCCTTCCAGCCACACCATCTGCTAACCTGATTACAGTCTACCTCCACTGAGGCTGAGCTCCCAGATGGTGGGGGCTGACCATACCTTCCAGGGCCACCCCCGGCACAGGAACTGCAAATAGGACTTGCTCAGTAAAGCTCTGCTGCTCTGAACAAGTACAAATGACACCTGTAGCAGCCTCTGGGGAAAAGGGATGCCAAGGAACCATCTGGGTGGTTCTGATCCCCACAAGCATCACATTTTCTTTCTAGATCAGCCCTAAGAGAGCTGCAATTAACCCCTTAGGCTTGGGATGAACAGATAATGACAATTCACCCAACCTGTAATGATGGCCTATGCTGTGTCACATCTGTTAGAAGTGCTTCTGAGCCCAGAGATATTTAATGACATGTGTGAGGTCACACAGCATTTATGGTACAGCTGGGACTCACTAACCACACTCCTAGGCCAAACCCAGTCCCTAGAATCGAGGTATAAATGAATAGAAAGCCACTTTTTCCCATCCCAGATTGCCAATTTATTGGTTTCCAAGTCATCCAGGAGCCCCATCTCTGGCAGCCCGGCTCCCTCCAGCCCCACTTTCTCTTCCTCTCCCCTCTGCTCCCTCATCCTCCCAAGATTTAGGAGATGGGGACAGAGCTTCACAGCCCCCACCTCTCCCTCCCTGAGCTCTGCCTTTTTCATTTCACAGCTATGTCAACACGTCACCTCCAAGGGCCAAGAAAAAAAGAAATAACACAGCCCAGATGCCGACGGTACTCTCCTGTCAGGGGGAAGAGAGGAGGGAAATAAAAGCTAACAAGACTTCCAAAAGCAAAATCTCCAAACCTCCTCTCTGGTACCTGGCAGCTGTCAAAGTTAACACAGGAACCTGACGAAGGGGGGAAAAAAGCATCCCAAATAAAAGCCAGGCAGTTGTGGAGTCTGGGATGCATAGACCAAGCAAGGCTGCATTTCCAAGGGCATGATGGACGTCCTCGCAGGCTTGTCTATTTTGCTAACATACAGGTGGTCTGTCTAGACTGCAGGTGGAAAAAAAAAAGCCTGTCTTTTCTGAGGACCGTGTCCACTTTTTTTTTTTCATTATTATTATGTGGAGGGCTATTGAGATTCCCCTCGCTTCCTCATTTATGCAATCAGAGGAAACCGCAGCTCAGAGAGCCGCTCCCAAACTCGAGGCCACGTGGGCCAGTTTCAGATGGGTAATTAAATATTGAACAAACGCTGAAATGCCTCTACTGGCTCGGGATGGCTAAAAATAACCACCCCGCCACTCCATGCATGGACATCTCGGCTGCTCATTCTCCGATCCCTCCTCCCAGCAACTGTCAAAGCCAACCTTCCTGGAGATGAGTGGGTGGGGGTCGAGGGAGAGCCGGGAACTGACTCCCCAAATCCCCCCTTCACAGAAAACAAAACTTCAGCTCCCAGCAAGCTCCGAATGTTCCTGACCAGGAAATACTCTCCCTTTCCTGACATTTAATCAAGTGGCCTCAAGAGGAAAGTGCAGGGGAAATATCGCAGCCGCTCATACTTTTCTTTTAAAAATAGTCGAAAAGGCTTCATGTCATTTTTTAAGCGAAACACAGATGTGATCTGGGATGTGAGCACGTTTGTGTCAAGTTACTCGGGAGCCCCTCCTCCCAAGAAGACCCAAAAAGGAGTCCAGCTGCCTCAGTTTCCCTATCTACACTAATCTTAGGAAAAGCAACAAACAAAATCAATACCAAAATAGAACGCAAAGGTGTCTGAACTCCAGACCTAGATCTCTCATTGACATCTTTACATGACCTTGAACAAGTGGTCTTGGCTTTCTGCATCTTGGTTTCTCTAGCTGTCAAGGGGAAGAAGTAACTCCCAGTGCTGAGCTGAGCTACTAGAGACCTTAAGGATCAGTCCCTCCAATGTCCCCTGTGAGCAGCTGAGCAAAGCAGGTTCTGGTCCCTCCCTGTACCGCCAGATTTCAGTAAGTACAGATGCAATGGGGGGCAGAGACAGACGGGAATCAGGACTCCAACAGTGATCCACTGAGGTCAAGGGCCCTCTCTGGGCCCATCCAGTCCTCTCTGAATCACACCAACCAAAGGACAGAAGCACTGGGCTTCTAAGCTTGGTTCCAAGTGTCAGCTTTGGAGTCCACTGGTCTCAATTCAAACCTCACCTCTCAGGTAGTGACTTCACCACCTGGAGCGTGGTTTTCTCACCTGGCAAAGGGAAGTGACCCCTACCTCCTTGGAGGGTTGGAGAATTAAAATGAGATATGAAATACTGGGTGGTGCTCTTTAGCACAGGGCCCCGCACACATTCAGCTGGGTAACAGGGAGCTGAGACCTTCCTTATAATTAAAGGTGATGAGGACGGGCAGGAAACACAAAGGCCAAGAGGCCGACATACAGCAAATGAACTGGGACTTCTGGTCTTTCTCTAGGACCTAGATAGCTCTGGGAAGGGGACCTCAGGCTGGCTGCAGAAACTTTGTACTAGGGGATGTTGACTCCTCAGGACAAAGGGACTTAGTTAGAAACAGGGCTGAGCCCGTAAGACCTGAGACCTGGCCAGGGAATGTACATGGTTGGAAAACACGGCTGAGAGCAGGACCCAGGGGTTGTGGGGATATGGGAACAGATTGGCCTGGGGGGGTCAGTTGAGTCAGCCTAGGCAGGAAGAGGAGCCAACCAGGAGGACTGAACCCCCACAGATGTCTCCCTCCTCCCTCCCTCCTGAGTTATGGCCAGGACTATAGGAGATGATGGTAGAGAACACTCGGTGGAGTCACTGATTGTTCGAATCAGATGGGAGGAAGCGGCCTTATCTAAGCTAAGGCCTAAACTGAAGGAAAATGCGCCTGCCCACGGGACAGCAAGGTGGTAGGTACATTTACAAACGCAGGACCTGGAGGCAGGCAGAGCTAGAACCCACTGTTTCTGGCCTGTGCGATATTGGACAAGGCTCCGGCTCTCTAGGACATAGTTCCTCACCTATAAAATGAGGATAATACCAGCGTCTATCTCACAGGGTTGTTGCAAGCATTAAATGAAATAAGGAGAGTACAGAGTTAAGCTCAGGCACTGAGTAGGCCCTCAGCAAACAGACACCATTCATACTTTTATGACGTCCCACGATAGGGAGTGAGCCTCCCACTCCCTGAGGTATGTAAAGATGAGAAGAGCCTGGAGAAGCTGGGGTCAAGCCCTGGAGGAGGAATCATGTCTCAGCAGGAACAGAGAAAGAGACGAGGCAAAAATGGTATATGTATAGTTTTAGAGGCACATCCAGGTTGAGGATAGAGAGCCAGGCTTTGGGCCCTGGGAAGATATTTGAAGACTTGATGGGGGAAGCATGCAAGCTATGACCAGTCTCCCTCAGAGTTGTTCTCAGGCTTATCCAGCCTCCAGGGTCTGAGCTGTTAGCCAGGGGCCATTCAGTAGGTCTCACTGAAGCCAGGGGCTCCGTGGATAGATCCCAGCTCTACCCTTCCTTCTTGTGGCACACAGGGCCTTCCCTAACCACTGCTACCAGTTAGAAAGCAGCTGTGTCAGACCAGCACCCTTCCCAACCCTGTCACCATCCTCTTGTGGCCCAGCAACCCTGAGTCCATACCCTACTCTGTAATGGTGGCCCCTTTGTACTTCAATATCCCCATCTGGACCCCTGGGGTTGGATCACTCAGCTGCCAAGTTCTCAGCCCTGAGCATGAACCACCACCTCAGGAGGTCAGCCCCGACCCTCCTGGGTACCTCCATGAGGCCCGACTGCCTTCATCCCTCAAAGTGTGCCAGGTTGTTGCTAGAAAGCCCCTCCTGAGACCCCACAGACAGACTCTAGCAGATCGTGAAAGGAAAGAAGCCCAGATGGAGGGGAGGGGAATGCACAGAAGCCAAGGCGCAGGGCCATGCGATGGGGTCTGTATGGGTGCAGAGGGGGAGCTGACTGTCCCAGGCCAGCTGGACCCCTGAAAACACTGATGAAACCATGAAGACTCAAAACCGTCCATGAGTGTAGGCCTGGGCATTCCGACAGGTCTCCCAAGTAGCCTGTCTGACAGATGGGGAAACTGAGGCCCTGCGATGTGCCCAGGGTCACATAACCAATTTGTGGCTGAGCTGTGAGTAGAGCCTGTATCCCCCCAGCATAACTCAACAAGCCAGCCTCCCCAACAGACTGGAGGCTTAGCGAGGGATGGGGGCATGTACCATTCATCCCCACATGCCCCCGGCACCCAAGCTGGAGCCTAGCACATAGCAGGTGCTCACGACTTGTTTGCTTGCTGAATGAATGCTCCAGACTTTAACCGGAGTGAGAGGAAAACATGCATTTCCCCCAGCAGCCCAGGGAGACAGATCAGACAGACAAAGCTTTTCCTGACCTTGGAGGGGGTAGGTGGGAATGCCCCCTGACTGGCAACACCCTACTGGGGAAAAGACCCCCTCAAGTCTACGGGTCATGCCTAGCCTTCAAGAGGTCTCAGCGTCACAAAGCTCCGTGTGAAATGGCCAGATGACCCTTGTCATCCAAGGGTCAC
The DNA here is from genome assembly GCA_030015415.1 of Cynopterus sphinx. NCBI lineage: Eukaryota > Metazoa > Chordata > Mammalia > Chiroptera > Pteropodidae > Cynopterus > Cynopterus sphinx. The sequence continues at coordinate 120,637,748 of CM057385.1, read as the reverse complement.
TGTTTCCGCCCTGCCTCTGTCAACTGTCAACAGCACACAGGGAAACTGGGGCCCAGAGGAGGGATGACTCCGGTTTGGTGCCCCACAGGAGGCTACAGACACTGCCCCTCACTTGGAGCCCCGCCAGAGACAAAGTTCTACTCTCAAATTCGTACTGAGCCCCCTCCTATCACTCAAGAAAGGCCGTGGAGTGGTGGATAGTGGGATTGGTGGGTAGGGAGCCCCGTCAGAGGCGGCAGCCTGACCCCAAACCTTCCCCAAGCCAGGCCAGCTGCAGGCCTCCTGCCGCCAGCCAACCCTTCCCTGCACTTTCCTGTTTCTGAACAAACACACCCGCCACCCTGAGTTCTCGGTCATTGTCCTTCCTTTCGAGTGGCAGAGGCCAGAATGGGTGTGGAGCAAGGGTCTGACTGGGACTGGGGTGCTGGGTACCACCACCTCCTCTGGGGCATGTGACCGAGCCCCCATGCAGATGGGGTGGGTGACTGTGGCCTGGGGTCCGAAGGGATGGGCTCGAGGCCATGGGGTGGCTCTCCCAGCATGAGTTACCACCTGGGTCAGGGTGCTGCCCTCAGAAGGGGTGGCCCTGGGGGCTGAGTCAGGGATCAGGAGCTATAATGGAGAGAGGTCAGTAGCTGCTCCAGCCACCCACTACGAAGGTGAGTAGGGGGCCTTCTAGCATCTACCTCTCAGACAGCTCTCACTCACCCCCCCACCCCCCCATCCATGACTTCCCATCAAGCAAGCCCCTTTATTAGGCCTAAACTACTATTCTCAGTTCTTTCTCATTTCCCACCCCACACCCCTCCCTCACCCCAGGATGAACTCTGTGTACAACACCCTAGACATTTTCCTTCCCTGTCTTTGCACAAGCTGTTCCTTCTGTCCTGGGTAAGAACAAAAACAGCTCACACTGAGCTGTGGCCTAAGTCCCAGGCAGCACCGGCTTCTAGCTTTCCATTCGCCTGTCTTCTTTTCTTAAACAACCCTGCCATCATTTCCCCCATTTGCCAAATGAGGACACCGAGGCTTGGAGAGGTAACTGGCCAAAGAATAGTTCTGTGCAGAGCTGGGGGCTTGAACCCAGATCTGACTTTGCAGAGGGAAATCCTATCCATCTTCTGAGACTCAATCCGAATGTCACCTCTTCTGTGAAGCTCTCCCTGATTGCCCCAGAGGTAACTCCTGTAGAGCAACAGTCCCCATTTCCTTGCAGGGTTTGAGCTCCTTCACAGAGATGGAATGAACGAGAAGCCCCAGACTGGGACGCAAAGCAGGACTCCTGCACTGGAGGGGCCTGAAGCTGGGGATCAAGTGCTCCATGGACACACTGATAGTCTCCCGCCCAGTCAGCTGAGCACAAGGAGGCATTCCAGCCCTCTCTGTGCCTCTGTGGTCAGGGGTGGAACCAGGTGAAGAGTGGAAAGAAAGGTCATGCAGGGCACTGAGTGGGGTGGGGCAGGTGCAGGACGACGACTCAGGGTGGCTTGAGTATTATCGGACACTCTTACTACTCCCATTTCTCACAAACTGAACTCATTTCTTCACAGAATCCTCCTTGTCCTGTTAGCCGCCTTTTACGACCCAAGAAACTGAGACTCGGAAACGGAAAGTGACTTGCCCAAAGTCAAAGTGCTCGAACCCAGATCTCTGGTCTCCCAGGCCACACGTGGAGGAAGAGACTAGCCTCAGGTTGCTCAAGAAGGTGGTGAATCACAGGCCCTGAGAGACCCCTGAGGACTGAACTCCTAGCACACACCTGTGCACACACCCAGCCTCGCCTCAGCTTGAACCCTTCTACACACGGGGAACTCACTACTTGAGGAACTGCACTTCCTGAGGAAGCCTGTACATTGTTGCTCAGACCTGACCGTGGGAAAAGTCTTCCCCATTCCGAGGGGAAGTAAGTGAACGTATACCGCCTGCCTGCTTTACTTATACTCACACAGACAAGAAAACTGGTGTTTGGGGCAACACTACAGGGCCCAGGCAACAGGACCAGCGATAGAAGGGGTGGGGATTCGACCCCAGGTCTGCCAGATTCCAAGTGCAGATTTGCTCAGACCCCTCTCTGGTCAGGCACCATGCCAGCCTTCCTCATTCCGAAGACAACCTGATGGTCCAGGTCCCTGCCAACCTGCCCCCTCACCACCACCACCACCATGGGCACCTCAGTGGGCCTGAGCCCTCGCTCCAGGCTCCAGACTCTGGCCTACCGGGGCTCCTTCAAAGACTCCCTTCCTCCCACCCAGCCAGGGAAGGAAGTACTTTCCCAGCCCCCACCACCAGAAGGCAGCCCCCTGGATCACACCCGTTTCCAGCCGAGGATCCAGTTACTGGAAAAAGAAAATGCTCGCACCTCCCCCTCCTCCCTGTCCAGCTTCCTTGGCTCGAAAGAGAGAAACTCTTTTTAAAGGAGGAGGGGTCCCTACAGATAGATCACTACAGCCAGGACTCCTTTGAAACCAAGGATGTCTAGGGAAGGGCCCCTGAAGTCCACACACCTGTCCCTCCCCCGAAACCTCGGAAGAGACTGTAAAGTCCCTGAGGTGTGGGGGTTGGGGAGGGGGTGGGGCTAAGCTGAGAGGCCAGGGCAGTGGAGGCCACAGGAGGCAAAGCCGAGATGCCCTCCGTACTGCCTTACTCACTGCCCAGCAGCGGAGTAAACTGAGGCTCGGTGGGGCAGGAGATGCCATCTCAGAGATGGAATGAACGAGAACTGCAATCTCTCTTCCCCTGCCCACGGCCTAAGGGGAGAGCCACTCGAGCCTCAGTTTCCCCGTGAAGGTGGGGAGTGCAGGAGAAACGAGAGGAATGGGGATCAAGCAGGCAGTGAGGGGTAACTACAGGGAGTGGGGGGAGGGCCCCAGGTAAGCAGAAGGATGCAGGGTCCCTGGCCTCCCGGGGCATCAGGTGGTGGTGCTGGGGAGGGGGGCCCGGGCGGGGGTCAGGGGTCGGGGCGGCGCCTACCCCTGGGCGGCCGGGTCCGGCTGCGGGAGCGGCTCCTCTGTCTCTGCAGCCGGGGCCGCCGCAGGAGCCGGTAGTAGTAGGCGGGCCGGCCGGTGCTCTTCCTGGGGCCGCCGCCCGCGGACATGCTGCCGCCCGCCGGGCGCCGGGCCCGGGCGCGCTCACTCGGGCCCCATGGCCCGCTCCGGCCGGCCCGGCGGGCGCGTCCCCGTGTGTCCCCGCGCGCGCCGCTGCGGCCGCGTCTGCGACCAGGAGGCCGAGGCCGCCCCACAAAGTGGCTCCAACCCCGCCCCCAGCCCCCGCCCTCCCCGGAGCAGCCGGCCCCGCCGCGGGGGCCTGGGGGGGAGCGGGGACCGGGCTGGCACTGGCCCCGAAAAGTCAGCGCCGGAGAAATCCCGGCCTGGAGTGCGCGGGGGCAGGCGGCCTGGAGCGCCCCCGCCCCGGGGGGACCCCCACGCCCAGGCCCCAGGAGGGTCACTGCCTCCACGTCCGTCCGCGCCCGAGGGGAGATGCCCAAGCTGCGGGCGCGCCCGCGGGTGTAGACGGTGCACCCCCATCCATCAGGTGCACGCTCCCCAGCTCCCCGGTGGCACCTTCAATCCGGATCCAAAGGAGGGTGACGCCTCGGGGCCCCATTCTGCCACGATCGCACCGGGGCTGAGCATCGACCTGCAGACACCCTACCCTGTTGGGCTGGCCGCTGCCCTAGCCGAGTGAAGAAAGAGAAACTTCCTTTCTCGCAGGATACTTACTTGCCTAGTCTTTGCATTTTAATAAAAGTCCCGTTTGATACATTCGCTTTTGTGTATAATTAAAGTGATGGGGCGTGCTTCAAACACGGAGAGATCGTAATGAACACCTTCCTGTCTATGCAGCTGGGTTGGGCCCCACCTGAGCGTTTTGCCCACTTTGATCTAGACCTTCCCCAAATAAAACCCTGCAGATGCTGTGATGTCGTCTCCCACTCGGCATTTACAGCAGCTCTGGCAGGCCTGCAGGTAGGGCAGAACAACCCCCACCTTAGGGTAGGGACCAGACCAGGAAGGAGGCCAGGAAGGAGAAGGGACGGTGCCAATTCCCACCGGAGTGTCCTGCCGAAAAACTTTATCCAAGTCACTCGCATCCCAACTCAAGCAACTTTCCAGGCTACCCAGAGTCTAAAAGCAACCAGTCCAATCAGCCTTCCTTAGTATTTGAGCCTTCAGCAATCGATCTGTCCCCCCAACCAAACCACCTTCCCTGCTACTACTCCCCTACTTCTCACTCCTCTTTGCTCTACTCCCAGCCAGGACTGTCCCCCCTCCCACCTACTTTCCTCTGCCTGAACAAAGTCCACCCGATTCAGCCCTCCCTAACCATCCCTGACCTGGGGGGCTTCTCCTTTCCACTCTCCCTTCGCCCTGCAGCACTAATCGTTTAGACAACCACCTCCCTGAGCTTCATCCCCTCCAATACAGAAGAGGAAACAGAGGCCCGGATGGGGAGGGTGGACTTGCCTCAGTCACAAGGAAAGTAATCAAGGCAAGTGGCCTTAGCTGGGGTTTCCCAAAGCACAGTCTTAGGGGTGTGTTTGTGGCAGACTCACACGTGGGTGCCTGAGGCGGTCAGGACGTCCTCCGGAATAGCTGAAAGGTGGGGCCCTGGAAGGGGTGGGGCCCTGTGGGAGGGAATCCAGGCCGGGTTTTGCACCTCACAAGGGAAGCCCCCTCCCTCGCTCCCTTAGCTAGGGGGAGGGCCCCCAGGTCAGGAGGAGCCTGGATCACAGCTGGAAGCCAGGCGCCTTCCCAGGACCAGGGGGGAGGGGAAAAAGAGGTGTTTCTCCTCCGAACCCAGTCTGGGCTGTCCAAAGCTATCAGCTCCCCTGGCTCCTCTCCCGAGAGTACTACTGGCCAGTCCCTCAGGAAGACAAAATGCTACAGAACCTGCAAGGACCCTATTAGCCCCCTTTGGGTTAAGCATTGATCTGGCTCATTCTCAATAGCAGACGTTGCCAGGTGCATCTTTTATAAGAGGAAAGGCCCCTGAGAAGAGCTGGACCTAGTCTCAGCACAGAGGCAGGCTCTGAGTCTTCATGGTGTGCATCTTCCTCCCTAGCTCTGAGCTTCCCACTCAGGTGGGGCTCCTGCAGCCTCCTACCCACCCTTGGCACTTCCAAGAATGAATAACCTCCAGGCTAGGCCCCCCAGTGTTGTAGGGTGGAGGACTCCCTGGAAGTCTAGCTCAGGGTGGGGGTAGCAAGTCCTCTTCCTAGGGTCTGGAGTTCATCTGGATCAGTTTCCCTCTCAAAGCAGGAATACCCCCTCGGCCAGGTTCTAACCTTCCCTGAGGGGATAAAAGGTTTCCTGCCAGCAGAATAATCAGTGGCTAGGTCAAGTGGTCCTGGCCGGAGGCCCCCATTGAGCTGATTTAGGTGTTTGTATGTGGACAGAGGTGGGGGAGGTAGATGAGAACTCAGGACCTCATTTGTAAATACGGTTGGGCTCCAAAAGCCTGACAGGTCTCTCTGCTTATATTTGGGTTTCTCAAGTCCTCCGTGCCTCAGTTTCCCCACCCACAAGAAGAAGTTATGGACCTCCAACCTATCTGCCTTGTGAAGGGAGGAGGGTCAGTTAATGAAGAGGAAGAAGCTTCTGCATTCCGGGCCTTGAGATGGGGTGGGCATTGCCAGCCACCCAAGCTGGCCATTTCCACAAGCCTGGGGAGGTACCAGCTGGGATACTGAGTAGGCAGGGCAGGAAATAGCAGAGAAGGGGGCTGGGCACCCTGCCTCTCCTCCTGGCCCAGGACCCCCAGGGCAGGCAGGCAGACAAAGGCTGCTCCCTGCACTCCCAGCAGAGCATCTGGAATCAATCCTGCTGTGGAACAAGCCACCCGCCCCCCTCCTGCTGCCCCTGTGGCCTCCTCCCTTTCAACAGAAGCAGCCCCCCTTCCGGAGGCTGCCTACACTGGAGGAGGGACACCTGAGGATGCCCCCCCACCACCACCACCACTTCCTGCAATAGAGGCTCCCAGGCCATGTGGAACTGTAAGTCTGGGCCCCCAGGGGTGATAGTCTGTCAGTGGTCCTCTTCTCCACTGTTTTGCCTCCAGAGGGGGCACAGGGGAGGGGGCACACCTAGAACAGTCTTGCATCTTATCGAGGGTGTCAGGTTTACAGTCAGTGAGGAAGCAAAAAACGCCTATTGTCAGAATTACCCTTGAAGAGCCTTAAATTACCCATAAAGGACAGTTTTTCCTTCAGATCACCCATTCCTTCAGCTGAGTCCAAAGCAGAAGGGCCTGGCCTTTCTTGAGGGACCATTTTGTGCAAGAGGAAAACAAGAGCAAGAAGCCCCAGTAATCCAACACAGTGCCCCCAGGGAGAGGAGACCACAGAAGTCCAAGACTTCTAACACGGGAAGGTTACGAGTTTGGCCTGGGAAGGTTTGTCCGGAGGTAAAATTTGGTTTTAATACTAATAAACCATACTCGGCACCTACTGTGTGCCAGACCCTATCTGCAGCATTCTATTTTCTCATTTAATTTCACGACAATCCTGTGAGGCAGATGGTTACCACCTTTATTTTACAGAAACTGTTAGAAGCACAGAGAGGGTAAGTAAGTTCCCTTAGGTCACACAGCTCAGACTAGGAATGAGGATTGAACCCAGGTGGGCTGGAGATAACCGAGGTTTTAAGGTTGAGCAGAACTTAATGTAGAGATGGGGGAGGGGCAACAGCCTGGAACTTTTCCTTAAAGCCAGCTCTGAGGAGGACCAGGAGGAGGTGAGAAGGGACAGGAGTCCTGACAAAGGAAACACTGGAGCCCACGCCGTGCCCCACACAATGGGCGTCTGGAGGTCCCAGACCTGTCAGGTTTCCTGTCGGGAGGAGGGTAAGCCGTGGTGACCAGAAGTCCCCAGGCAGCCAGCCATGCACACATCCGCCTCCCAGGCCCGTCTCAATCTGGGAGTCACTGTAGCCCTGGCAGAGGTGTGGGTGGGGGTACTACGGAGTCATTTATGGTTAACATCATGGGCCTCTGTCCCAGGAGGTGGCCTGTGTCTGGCAGGCAATGACAGCTTCCTGCATCCGCTGTTCATCCGGGAACAAGGCTAGACCAGGAGTAGGACCTTCATTCAAGAGACAAGGGAGGATGGAGTTGGGCTCACCCCATGGGGCAGAAGGTGCAGACAAGCCCTAAGAGGTCACACTCAAGCTCTCGAACCCAGCCAGGCATCCACCACCTCCACTGCCCCCCTGAGATTTCTTCTCTACAATCACTGGTGAATTTGATGACATCCTTTGCAGAAAATGGCCCAGTCAGGGCCGCGATGACCTGGGTTTGGATGCTCTGCCCCTCTCAACACAGGTGGAACTGGGGGACATTGCAACACATATACAGACAGAACCTCGGGAAGTGTGACTGTTTTTTAAATCAAGTCACCCAAAGCTAGACTGAGGGTGAGCCCAGGGTTCTAACAGGGGCGGAAGGCACTCGCCAGGGTCACTGTTTCTTTGGGTGCTGTGTGACTCAAAGAAAGCCCCTTGACATCTCTGCCCAGCCCACCTCCACAGGACTCCATCAGGATCTAGAAATATCCCTCCATCCAGAGAAGAGGACATATCTTCCTCATACATGTCAGCAACCCGTCATAAAACCCTGGACTGTCAGAGCTAAAGGACCCTTCAGAGGAGATGATGAAACCAAGGATGCTGAGACCCCACAAGACGGCCACATGCCTAACTGATGCAAGCCAGATCTGGCATCAATTCCCCAGTCCTTGAAGGCCTGAGTACGCCTCCCACCCAGCATAAAGTAGCATCGCTCCCTGCAGATGGGAAGTAAAGCCAGGGGAGGGAGCAACTTGCCTGAAGCCACACATGGGGGTCAGGGGTTAGTCCCAAACATTACTGCAGAGACCTGCTTTCACCCTAAATTACCTAGACTGTAGGTGTCTTGGGCTTCTTCCCCAGGCCAACTGCCCCCAAAGCTCAGGGCTCCGACCCTGGGGAAGTCTGGGATCCAGGATCCAGGCCCCAGCCCCAGCTCCTCCTTTCACACCCCCACCCTAGCAGCCGGTATTTCAGCCCAGATGGCCAGGCCTGGAGCCACTCTCTTCATGTACTTCCTCTCCCTGCCCTGACCCAGAAATGCTGCCACGCTCCAGGTGGACCCTCAGCCCTCCTTCTCCCGCGTGGGCCCGGGGCTGAAAGTCCAGGTGTCCAGGTCTTCAGGCCTCCTTCTCCCCTTCCAGTTGAGGGGCCCAGACAGCTGTATACCCACTGGGCCACCAGAGGGGGTGGCATATGGTCCCAGTGTGAGGTCAGAGAGCCCCCCTTCCCTTCCGAGGCAGGCCTGCCTGGTCATCTGTGAACCATTTCACGGCTGGCACTGGCCTGGGTTCCAGGGGGACAGGCCTCACTCCATTCCGGCAGATCCCACTGAGAAGGACAGATGAACAGGCCCAGTAGCCAGCTCCTAGGAAGGCACCGAGGAACCAGCACTTCTTGAGTGTGTGACCCCAGATTAGTGCCTTTACCATTCTGTGTCCTCAACTATGGGATGTGTGTAATGATACTTACACTTCATGAGGTTGCGGAAGGTCAAATAGCACAGTGAGTCAAAACCCTGTGTATAAACTAGCCAACACCTGCCCCTCCAGGCCATTTCTTTTCCTATTCGTCTGTGGGCTCCTCGAGAGCAGGATAGCCAGTGCTGGTCAGCACGGTTGCCATTCCCGAGAAGGCTTTCAGTATGACTGCCTGGGAGAGATGGAGGCAGCATTTGGGAATAGTGGTTGAGCTCATCTGATATGGAGTCCGCAATGAGGAAATCTGGAGGAAGGAGAAGTCCTGGAAGGCTGCCTGGGGGAAGAAGAGTCATTGGCACTGAGGTACAAGGCCGAGTAGGAGTTGCCTGGGTGGAAAGCAGAGGAGCGTATCCTTTGAAAGGGAGACAGTATGACAGGGGTGGAAGCTAGCAGGGCCTATGTTGGAGGTAGTTGTGGAACTGCGAGGCTGGAGCAAAGGATGGGTTAAGGACTGTGTAGCAGGATGTATGGGGTGTGTGAGGAGTGAGATCAGAGAGGAGAGATGGGAAGGTAGATCTAAGCGGGGTGAGGTCCCGGCAGCGCCTTCTGAAGGGTAGAAGTAAAGCAGTAAGGAAGGGACCCTGGCTAAGAAGTAGAGGATCAGGGCTACAGGCCTAGCTCTCCTACTACGTGGCTGCGTGGCTTTCAGTAAGTCACAACCCTCTCTGATCCTCACTCTGTGACAAAGAAAAGAGGGGCTGGCCCCATGTGGCAGGCCTGCAGGAGTGGGGCTCAGCTGGATGCCTATGAACTGCACTGGCAGCATTTAGCCAGGGCCCCACTCAGCATCACTGAATAACGTCCTGGTGAGTAGGGCCAAGGAATCTGTGTTCTTAAAAGACCCTTCTAGCAGCTTTTTAGGGGAGCCACTGACTAAGATGGTTCTAGATTCTGCTGTATATCTTACCAACCCTTGAACCTGCCAAACGTAGTCTCCTCGCAGGGCCTCTGCGTTTGCTGTTCCTTCTGCCTCATGCACTAACCCCATAAGTCTTCTGATGGTCAGCTCCTTCCTGTCACTGAGGCCTCAGCTCAAATGTCACACTCTCTGAGGCCTTCCCTGGCCACCTTATCTTAAATGCCTCTCCCCAAAACCCCACACCTTATCCCATTGCCTTGTTTTATTTTCTTCAACTTATCACTTCCCGAAACTACCTTATCTGTGTATTCGGTTGTTCACGAATTGTCTTCTCCTAAACTTTAATGGGGGCAGGGGCCTTGTTCATCCTGTCACAGCCCCTATCCCCCAGTGCACAGAGCAGTGCTCAATAAACATTTGATGAATAAAGTGAATGAAGGAAGCTGGGCTCAAAGCCCCCATTCTTTGTTCAAGAGCAGCTGTGAGGCCAAGGGCAAGTGACTTCACCTCTCTGGGCCTGGGCTTCCTTCCATGTGACATGTGGACAGCAGGCTGCAAAACTGACTTTCAAGCAATGGCCTGGGGCCGGTCAAGAGGCCAAACTGTAAGTCTTGACTCTATGCAGAAGCTGGCACAGAATGAATGAATGGATGCACAAAAGCCTCTGCTTTGCATGTGCCTTTGAGCAAGTCCTGCCCCATTCATAGCCCCAGCTTCCCCTCCTGTAAAATGGGGTTGGCCTGGGCGGTCTGTCAGGACCCTTGGGCACTGACACTCAGAGCCTCTGTGCCCATTTGGGAACACAAATGGGAGCAGGTGTTAGAGGCAGAAAAGTCTACAGCAGAGCCACGGTCTTGTACTTCCTGGCCTTTCCTGCAGATCCCACCCAGCCCATAGCTGGCATCCTAAGGCTACGTGGCTGAGGATTAAATGTAGCCTCTGCCATTTGTCACCCCTCGACTCCTGTTGAGAATAAGAACAATGCTGGCCCTGCCCCCACCCTGGGAACAGCATTTTGTCTGGAAATTCCACCAGGGATAGGAGGAAGGGCTGGGGCCCTAGAATTTCTGTGCCTGCTTCTACAGGAAGCAGCTGAAAGTTTGGGGCCAAGGAAAACAAGTTCAAGGTCATCCTGGAAATCAGCAGCCCAGCTTCTACCCTGTGGCTGAGAACTTGCCCCTCTCTCCAGGTGGGGCTCTCCTGGTGATTAATAATTAACAGAGAGAGATAATCAGGGCATTCAGAAAGGAGGGTCCAGGACCACAGACGAAGGCCTAGGAGAAAGCAAAATTCACTCAGCCTTGTCTGGCATACCTTTAATGACAGGGAACTCACTACCGAACGGCCCCTGTCCCCAACGAGTCTGAAACTGAAGCTGCTTTCTCACAATTAAGAATTGCAGAAGGCCTTTAGAGATCTGGTGGTCATCCCATCCTCTAGCCATGCCTCAGAGGGCTTGGGACTTGCCCAAGGTCACTCAGACTCACCTGGGACTTCCCACATGATACCACTACAGGCACAGTAAGGAAGAACCAGTAGGGGAACTGGGGTTGGGGCTGGGCTGCCCACATCCCTCCTGGCCAAAAGGCCCTACTTAGGGTTTGGGGGGACTGACCTTTACTAGAAAGCCCAGAGGACTTAGGCGGGGCCCCTGAATTTATCTCAGTCCCACTGAGAGCCCTGGGGGAGCGGCCTAGGTTACAGTGGCCTCTACACAGTGCTGCGGACACAGCTTTCTCCTTTCCCCTGTCATCTCTGCCCCAAGCAGCTACAAGGTGGCTTCAGAATTCTCTGGACCAACTTTCTCTGACCTCGTGTTTCCTGTGCCTCCTAGTGCTCCCCCCTCACACGTCCCTGCCTTCTCACAGCCCCCCCCACACACACACACTCACAGACCTGCCTCCTAACACAGACTCAATGGTGGGCTCTTTCCCGGCCCTGCGGGGCCCAGGCCCACTGAGTGACCGGGAGGTGCTGGCCGCTGCTGCCCCCTGCCGGTCCGTGGAGTCCCAGGACCAAGTCCTTCCCGGCCTCGGGGCCACCCTGGGAAGCGCCCGCCTGGCTGGGGAGGCCCAGGACTCCACAGCTCCCAGGGCTGTGTCTGTCCCATCCAGATCCCAGGGTGGAATGGCACAGGGTCCTAGTGTGCTCAGTGACTTGGGCAAGGCTTCCGTACCCGCTCTGGGCCTCGAACCTCCGTTCTCAGACTTCGAGGCCCTTTTGTTGCCTGGGGGACATGTTCAGATGCAGAAGCCCAGGCCTACTGGGGAGAGTCTGGTTTAGCCCACTTGAGGAGGAGCCTGAGAATCTGCATTTTAACCAACAGGGGGTTAAGGTGGCTCACCTGTTGCTCTCTCTCAGGACTCTCTGTCTCTGTATGAAGACTTCTGGGACCCTAGTTCCTGACAGTGTCCCAAGCCTCTTACAGCCGACAGCCTGTCCCCTTTCACTGCACCCCATGTGTGGCAGGCAGGGATTCCAAGCCCCATAGTACAGTTGGGCAAAGTGGGCTCAGAAAGGATGGAGAACAAGTAGTTTGCCCAGGTCCTGTTCCACAATGAAGCTCCCAGCTTCCCTTCCTTCCCCAGGCTCCCCACATGCGGTCTGGATTCTGGGGCCCAGCGGGTCGGCTCAGGCTGGGGAGCAGCACTGACTGGTCCCCTTTGTCTTAGTCCTTGTGCCCTCTGATCTCACCAAGTCCTGGGCTGATTAAAATATCCCCTTCCAGTCCCGATAGGCCTGGTGTCTCCTTACAGGGCTGCGCGGGACGCTGTCCCATCGGAGGTGACACTGCCAACTGGGTGCTGCACTCTGGCCACCCCAGGGAGCTGGACAGAGCCGGACCCTGCCAGCACAATGGAGACTACAGAACCCGCACCCGTAGTGCTTGCACAGACCAGCCAGCAGAAACCAAGGTCCAAACAGGGCAGAGCCTTGCCTAAGATCACAGGACACAGTTACCAACCCCAGTACGGCACTTACTCTCTGCTGGGCAGGATTAATTCAGCAAGTCCTTATAACAGCCTCAGGAGGCAGACACTGTTATTCTCCCATTCCACAGGCGCAGAAAGGTGATTGTGGCAGAGACACGACTCATTCTCACACAGCCTGGCTCCTAATGGTGTCCCCTCACCTGTCCCAATGTAATGAACCCCCCAGCCTCTTTTCAGATGCCAAGAAGATGGAGCTGTTTGTAGCAATAAAGCTGGAGCCCTGGCTTCTAGACCCAGGCCGGAAAGTGGTCAGTGGATGCTGCCCCAGTCCCCTCCCCAATTGCACCTCTCACCACTTCCTACACCTGCCCCTTTCTCAGCTACACCGGTCCCCAGCCCCTCATCTCTTCTTTCTCTCATGTCTTTGCTCCCACCGTTCCCACTGCTCGGACACAGGATGTGGGCATGTTCTCTAGACTCTGAGCCCCGTCTGTGAATGGCTTATCGCTAGCTCCAAACTCCAGCAGGAGTCTCCCCACCATTCTCCATCTCCACTGCCATTACTCAGATCCAGGTCACTACCGTCTCCAGCGGTGGGGACTCCCACAGCCCCTCACAGGTCTCCCCAAATCCTCTCTTGACCTGTGAGTCTATTTTCCACAAAGGAGCCAGAGTGAGCTTTTTATAGAGAGTCCCAGCTACCCTGGCCTCGCTGGCCTTCGGACACTGGTTCATCTCTACACCCTGGCTCTCTTGAGCCACCTGGTACTCCCGATCACCTTTCCTTTCCAGAAAAACCCACTCCCTTTCCCTCTCCAAACTCATTGCTCCCCCCCCACACACACACACAATGGCCTTCCTGCATCTTCTCTGGGTTCCCTGTACCTTTCCTCCAAGGAACCCATCACATTGTGCCACGTGATAACCTATTTTTGATGATTCATCTCACATCTGTCTCTCCTGGCACACCGCTGCCCCGAGGATTGGGTCCTGTCTGCCTGGCTCACCATCATAACCCCAGTGCCCAGACCAGGGCTGTCACATGGCTGCTGCCAGTCATAAGGAGAAGGCGTCACAGTCGTGTTTGCAGGAAAGCAGGGCACACATGAATGCACACTAGAGCTTCCTCATCTCTGGTCCTCCATGCATTCTGAAGCTCCCGAGCTCACAGCAAAACAGGGCCAGTGCCCTCCGCCCCACCCCAAACAAGTCACAGCTCAGGACTTATTAATTTTCCTCCCCGCAGGTTCCAGTGCTTTTCATTCTGTGATTTATAGCCCATCCAATAAATTTCCCCCATTATCTTTCACAAGCAGCGCACTGCCTTTCTGCCATTTAATAATACATTTGGCTCCCTGGGACTCTCTCCGGAGAAATCTTAGGGTTGGCTCCAATTCAGGAGCAGGCCCATGAGGCCACATGGGATTCTGAGGGCCCCTTTCAGACCCAAACCTTGAGCAGGTCCAAGTCTCATACTCAGGGCTAACTGGGCAGGGGCCCAGCTCCTCTCCCCTCCCTCCATGCCTCCCACCCCCTGGCAGGGAAGTCTGGCAGAGAAAATGTAAGCTGAGATGTCTGGAGCTCACCAGGGCCCTGGTGGCCAGTTTGAAGCCTGGAGACTCCGGTGCTTCCCCATCCAGGCTTGATGCTTTCCAGAGACTCCATGGCCATGATCTGGACCTATCTCTCTTACCCCCTGGGCAAAGCAGGAACTCATGAGACCCCATTTCACAGATGAGGGAATTTCTCTGCAACACAGGGAGGTCACATCCCAGCCCCAATCACCCAAATGTGACAGAAGAGATTTCTGAGCGTGTCCTCTGTGCCAGGCACTGTGCCTGCATCCACGCACTGCATCCTCACAGCCACCTTTAGAGGCAGAAGGCACTGTTATGCCCATTTTACAGATGAGGAAATCAAGCCTCAAAGAAAAGCAACTTCCCTAAGGTTATACACGGGGCAAATGGCAGTACCCCAGAGGATGTTCAGCTGGTTGAGGGATGAGAAGGGTCTGTAGGCTGCTGGGAGTGCCCAACTCCAGGAAGAGCTCCCCACTCAAAAACAAAAAGTGGCAGGGATCCAGGCAGATCTCAGGGCTTTAGGGGCTGACAGCCCAGGGACTGCAATCTCACCCTCGGTAGTCCTCAGCTGTGTGATCTGCTTCAAGTCCCTTAACCTCTCTGGGCCTCGTCTCCCCATTCTGTCCTCCCAGGATGATTACAGGACTTGCATGAGACAAGACGTGGGAAGCTGCCTTGTAAACTGTCCGGTCCTGGGCCACATCATCATCGTGAGTTAGAACAGTGGGTGAGACATCATGCAAAGGCCTGCAGGGAACAACCCCTTGGGCTGCTCCCTGTGAAGTGTGACCCACGGCTCCTAACCTGGCAGGGTTCTGGGCAGAAGGTATGGGCTCCTCCTCAGACCACAAGCTGCTTACCTCACTCTGGTACCAGGCACCTCATGCCCAGGCTTGGGAGCAGCCAGGTGGCCCTCCCACTCCTGCCGGCTAGGGGTGTTGGGCGGAGGGGTATTCCAGGCCTTAGTGCCAGCCGGGCCAGTCACCCTCTTGCCCTCAGCCCTCAGTCTGTTTTCCTCCCCTCCTGCTCTTGAAAGTTTCTGCTTCTGCTTTCTAGTTTCCGTGGCAACCACCTCTCTTCCTTTATTGTTTTCCTCTCCTCAGCCACTTTGCCATCTTAAGAAGCAAGTCTCTCTCTTCTTTATGCTAATGAGAGAATTAAAGTGGGTTGGGGCAGAAGGTCTGGCCAGGAGAAAGAGGACAGAGCAGGCTGGGGATAGGAGGGGAAAGGTGACCTCTAGGGTCTAGCCAGAGGGCTGGTATAGCCAGTTTGCCCCCAAATGACCTATGGGCCTGAGTCTGCCCACAGGGTCCTCCAAATATGACCCTGCAGCTCTGAGTGCCCACTGGCCCTGCAGGGGATGCTCAGGCTGGGTAGTCAGGGCTTTGCAAGCTGGCTAAGCCTGAATCTGCTTCCTGTCTTGTCTTCACTCACAAGTGCCCTGTGTTAGACAGCCTCCAAGCCCCTGCCCCACACTGTCTGCATTTATGCATCTTTTCTTTCCCCAGGCCTAGCCCCCTACAGGAAGTCCCTACTGATGCCCTACCCACCCCACTACCACCCCCATCAGAGCACCACTCTCTTTTACTGGGCCTGTTTCCCTACATCCTAACCTTTCTCCCAGGGGGCCATCTGCCCTACAAGCAGGGCATCTGGACAGCAAAGCCAATGCTCCCTCACTCCACGTCCAAGCAGGTCCACGCTGAACCCATGGCCAGAAAGACTGGGGCTCCAGTGGGTTCCACCACCAGCCAGCCGAGGCCCTTCGAAGTTTGCTCTAGAACTTGATGTTCTCTGCAGTCGAATGAGGATGGGACTCGCTTCCTCCCAGGCCACCGGAGACTGAAGGGAGCTTGTGGGTTTGAAAGAGCTTGAAAAATTCTGAAGCGCAGGGCCGAGTCCGGGGTTATATTTTGGCACTTTTTAGTGCCATCCACTGAGTGGCTCGAAGGCCTCCTTGAGCCCACAGGTCTCATGGCTCTCTTTCTCCACCTGCTGACCTCCGGTGGCACTAACTGCCTGTGTCTGGCCAGCTCCTCACCAAGGCCCTGCCTCCCTAGCCAGTGCTCCACAGGCACACAGGGCAGTTTACCTGCCACCAACTCCCCCCCCAAACATACCTACACTGACATACTTGGCCCCCCCCATAGGCCCCAGCAGGGGGCCGAGGGCACCTCTGAGGCCCAAGTGGCCCAGTCCACGTAGTTGGGGTTGGGGATGGAAGAAAAGCTTCTTCCCAGCCAACCAGGGGCTGGGAGCTGGGCCTGGGGCTGGCAGTAGCCCCAGAAAGGGCTCCGCAGCTGATCACCTGGGCTGTGTCCACTGCCTTCTCCTGTTCTACCACCTGCTTCCTTTCCAGGCCCACTCCTGAGGCTGGACCACCAGGACTCATCCCCCTTCCCTTATGGTCTGGGTGGGCTACCCAGTAACACTTCCCCAAACTGCTCTTTCCAGACAAAGGTTTCCTCATTCCACCCCCCACCGCCACATCCTCCACCCCCACGCCTCAACCTCCTCTCTCTGGTGGCGGTGAACTTCACCCTCACTGCCCGCCCAGCCTCAGACCTACATGTCAGCTCTCCTGAATTGCTCACAGAGGCTGCACCTGCCCGGGCTTGTGCTAGAATAGGACTTCTAAAACAATGGCATCTCAGGGGGATGCTGTGTATTCTTGGGGACCATTTCCCCTCCCTCCAAAGACTGCAGAATCAGAAGGCTTTAAGCAGGCTCATGGAAAAAAAGGATAAAGACTTGTAAAATGTCAGAACCGAGTGGGTAAAGACAGGGCCAGTTGGGGACTGTGTCCTGTGTTCCCTCCTCTCCCCACCTCCTATGCCTGCTCTACTGATGGTAAAAGGGCCCAGGATTCCCACAGCTGACACTGGGAAGCCACGCCATTCAGCTCCCACACTTGGGTGCATGGGAGACACTGCTCAGGGGCTGACTATTGCAAACCCGTGCAAGTACTGGCACAGTCATGGGAGGGACGCTGTGTGGGCCTCAGTCTGGTGGGACACAGGAACCCACCAACAAGGGCCCAAGGCAGAAGAAACATAAGAAAGGGGGTAATCGATGCTGACTGACAGGGCAGGGGGACACCAAGGAAGGCTTCAGAGAGGAAGTAGCATCTTAGCCAGGCCTTTGAGTAGGATTCCAACAGCCATAAGGGAATGGCGGCAACCTCAGAGAGACACGACTTGACTTCCCTTTTCCAAATGCCACGTAGTGAGACCACAGTGAGGGTTTGGGCTTAGAGGATGCTGGCCGTGTGTCCAATGAGTTGGGCCTCTTAGGCCAGGCAGGTGATAAATCCCCCAGAATGGCCCAGAAAGAGGTACTTTTCCTAGCTGGTTCCTGAGACCAGACCCTGAGGCTGTGTCTGTTCTGGTCACTGCTATCCCAGGGTAGTGACCTGAGAGTGCCAAAGAGGAATAGAGCCTGCCAGGTCTTAAAAGCCCTAAAGAAAAGTGTCTCCTTGAGTTCGCTGAGCAGCCTATTCCAGGATTTTACACCACCCCACTGTCTGCCAGGAAGTCCTTCCCCCTATCTAACCTACATCTCTCTTGCTGAAATGTATACCCACCCGGCTTTGGAGACAGAGGAATTACAAAGCACAGAGGCTGAAATGCCTCACCAGGCACTCTGTTTGCAGCCGAGGTGGGAGTAGGGGTGGGCCAGTGGGCATAGACACCACCCCCGGTCTGACAAGAGAGGACAAGGCCCCTTTGTGTACATGATTAATTTATAGGCCTGGGGAGGGCCTAGCAAGCCGGGGCCTCGGAGGCTTCCCTGACCCAATTTAGAAGCTGCGTTTATTGTGCTGCTCCGTGTCAAACCTTCCCGATGAGGTCTCTATTCCCAGCGTGATCATGAATTTTCCAGGGGTTTAATAGTGTACAATCTGAGAACGATTTATTAAGAAGATTAAACCCCCCAAATATGCTTCCACATGTTCTACAAAACACGGGAAATTTATTCTCCCGCGTCAGTGGGCAACACTGCCCAGAGCAGAGCAATTGCTCAGCAGAGTTAAAGCTGAAACCCCTCAACCAGTCAGGGACCCGGGGTGAGTGTGGGAAGGTGCATATGACCCCAAGTCCCTCGCCTGCCACCTTGCCCCAGCCATCCTGGCTCAGCAAGGCCTCCAGGCTCACAGCAGGACACTGGTCTAGACACTTCCCGCTCTAGGGCTTAGAAACAAAGAAGGACACCTGATGTCACTGTGTCTGAGCACCCCTCTCACCTCTGAAACCTCAGCCTTGGCCTCTCTTCACCCTGCGGCCCCTTCCTGTCCAATGTGCCCCCGGGATCGGCTGTTTTATTCCTGGATGAAAACAGTCAGGGCTCTGGCGTGTCCCACCACGTGCTCTGTGCCGCGCACTGTGCTGAGCTTTCAAAGCATCGTCTCATTCCTCACTCACAGCAACCCTGCCGGGCAGGTGCTGTTATCACTGCACGTCTCAGATGAGGAAATGAACCTTGCAGAATATAATCAAAGTGCCCAGGGCCATGCAGCAAGTAACCTACAGAGCTGGGATTCAAACCCTGGCATTCAGACTCCAGCACCTGAGTTCTTCTACGCCCCTCATTCCATGGCTGAGGAGACTCCCCTTTCTGAGACCCTCAGTGTGGGCTCAGTTCAGGTCTCTATGTCCCCCATCGGATGACTGCTCAGATTCCTTGCTGGACGGTCAGCCTCTAGCCCCATCCCCTCCAGATGTCCCCCACCCAGCAGCCAGAGGGACTATCCCAGAACCCAGGCCTGAGCACCCCTCACTCTGCTGCTGAGAACCCTGCTGTGGCTCCCTGGGCTAATGGCACGAGGTGCGAGCTCCTATGCCTTATGTTCGGGGCTCCCACTCCCATCATCCCCTCTGCTCTCTCCCCCACCACTTCCTCCATGTGCAGAGCACATGCCCCAGGCTTCTGGTCTCCACACTTTTATTCACGCTGGTGCTTGGGCCAGACGTGCTTTTCCCACGTCTCCTACTTCAAAATTCTCAGTGCCAAAATCCAATAACACTTTGTCCACAAAGCCGTCTAAGGATCAGTCAGGTCCCTGCAGGAGAAGTGATTTCTCCGTCCTTGGAACCCCGATGGCACCGGGCTCACTGGTCCCTTGTACAGCTGTGTAGGTACACCTGCCCCACACACCCCTCAAAAGCCCAGGAGCCCCGAGGCCCAGCACATAACTGGGGACATGGAGCAGGTGGGTTCAATGCGGACGTCAGTCCACTAACCACAGGACACCATGACCCTGAGTGAGGGTGGTGGCCTCAGTGCCCGGCCTGTGAGTCCTTCACCCTTTTTGGTGTAATGGATTCCAGACATCTAAGGTCCTTGCTCAGAAGAATGGTTTTGCATGTATAAGATGAAATACCGAGGATTACAAAGGAAACCAATTACATTGAAATATGGCTATCAAAATATTTTTTAAAACATTCACAGCAATATATGTGCTTTTCTATCAACACCTTAAATAAAAAGGTCTAGTTTTAAAAACGACCGTAATTTTGAAATATGATGATAACAAAAGTGTTATTTCAGGATACCCAGAAAACTATATTATGACATGATAGTTTCTGTGGATTCTGTGATTTCTATAAAATCACAGAACAGCTAATGCCGCTGTGGGTTGTCACCTGCATTTGTAATTTTTAAAAATTACAATTTGCGATTGTAATTAGAGGTTAGTGAAAATGAAGGTGGGACTTTTATGTTCCTGTCTAAGTTTGTGTACACTCGGGATTCTACCTAGAGATTCCTGGGGTCCCTGGTTAAGAACCAACCCCTGGCTTAGAGTGGGGGTCACAAGGGAAAAGAGCAGGGCTTGCCCTGGACCCCAGATCTGGTTGTGTGCTGCCTGGCATGTCCCCAGCCTTATAAGAGTCTCTGTGCCTCCACCCACCTGCCTCAGTCAGACGACAGAGGAACCAAACCCATGGCCACACGCTGGCTGCTCTGCTTAGAAGTCCCTCAGTGGGGAAGGCTTGGCAGAGCCCCTAGAGAATGAATGACCTTTGGAGACTTTGTGCCCCAGACAGCCCAGCTCAGGGCCTCAGGGCCCCTGGCCGCCTCCCAGGGAACTTGTTTTATGTCCCCAAAGAGCAGAGCTGACAGGTGATAAATCTTGAAGGGAGGATGGAGTGGGCTCAGACTGCCTGCCCGGCGCCCGCCCAGCCACCCTGCTGTACCCACCACCGCCCTCAGGAGGGATAAAGACACCATTAATTACCCAGAAAGAAAGGGCGCCACGAGGACGCGCCCAAAAGCTGCTCGGAGATCATCTCTGGCCACACTCTCTGAGTGGAGCACCAAGCCTGGCAGGCAATCTTTGCCTCCCTCTGTCACCTGCAAACTGGGCTCTGCTTCTCCCAAATCCTCCAAGGCCACCTTTCAACCTGGGTCCTGCCCCCAAAGACTCTTGACCTTAAAGGGACTGCTTTTTGCAGACGGGGCCCCCAGACAGTGCTCCCTTGGTGGGGGTGGGACCTGAGAGGGCAAAGGGAGTTAACACTGTCAGCTCTGTTGCCTTCACCAGCATGAACCCATCACCTGTGAACTCCACGCAGGAAGTGCCTCTGACCTCACCCGGACCCCACTGCCAACTCTAGTCATGATCCCACGCCCAGGTGATTGAGTCGCCTGCATGGTACCCCCTACCAGTTGCCTTGTACAGGTCTGTGCTGACCACTAGCCATGCAAGAGCTCAGGCAACCCTCCCGCTAGCTCTGTGGGCAAGGCACTATTATTATCCCGTTTTACAGACAAGGTAACTGAGGCTCAGAGAGGTTAAGTGACTGTCCCAAGGAGGCACAGCTGGAAACCGACAGAGCCAGGGTTTGAGCCCAGTCTGTCTGGTTCCAGATCTCATCATTAACATCTTTTCAGCCCTCAAGGAGGCCCCCTGCAACCAGGTGGCCAGAGTATCTCTAAAGGAACCCTTTTATGTACCCCTTCCTCCCTTTTCATGCCCCTGCCCAGGGGCTCTCTCAGAGCCAAGACTCATCTCCAAACCCCACTGTTCCCAGTACCACCTCCTCCAGGAGGCCTTTCCTGACTGCCCACCTTCTGTAGAGTCTGGAGTCTTCCAGTGCCTCCTGGCCCGAAGCAGAAACACCAGGGATGGCCACTAGCACTCACTGCCTGTGGGTAGGGGCTGAGTGAATCTTTTCCTTATCACCCCCACCACCATACCGCCAGCCAGACCCAGACACCCCACAAGGACTCTTCTAAAGAGGAAAATAAGGAAAACCATGCTGGCAGGTGAATGAGTGAGCCCATGGCTTGATGCTTGTGCCAACCTTCCACCAGAGGCAGGTCTGCTCACACGCAGGCAAGGGGCTCTGGGGGACTAGGAGTTGGCGTTCCATGGGCCAGAAGAACAAAGTCAGTAGATGAACTGGACCTGCATGTCACTCAAGAAGAACCCAGAGAAGCGCCAGACCTTAGTTCAAGGCCATGGCAAAACCATGACTTCTGCTCCAAAGCTCACGGCACAAATAACAGTAGAGCCAATCCCAGCAATAACCACTGTCCTAGTAAATGTGCTTCTTCTGGACAAAGGGACACTGACACCTGAGCCCGATGAGGTCCACAGGATGCTCCTGAAACACCAGGGGAGGGTGGCTCAATCCAGCACCCCACCCTCAATTGCAGAAAGCTCTACGCAACAGAGAGAGACAGCAAGACAGAGGTCCATGTCTGACTAGGAAAACCTTTCCAAAATTCCTTACTGAACTAAAAAAGGCAAGTTGCAGGATAAATGATTTTTGTAAACGGTTAGATTCGTAGGTTTTGTGAGGATTCACAGAAGTATGAGAGCGCAAAGGAGCACTGAGAAAAACACACTCGAAATACCTCCTGAGGCTGAGTCCTGCCCCTGGGAGCCTACCCCAGCCCCATCCCAGCCCTACCCCCAGGCCAGCTCTTACCACTGGAGAAGTTCCCAGCCTCACCAAGTTACCCACACACAGGAGACAGCAGCAGAAACTGCCACGACCTTTGTGGAGGGCAACTCAGCAACGCGTATCACAAATTAAAATCCCTGAAACGTTTGTTTTACATTCCATCCTGCGACATCCCATCCCCCAGACAAACTCTCACACGCACGCAGGAACAGATGCACAGAGGTGTTTCCGCAGCCCTGTCTGCAGAGAAGGACACCTGTAAGCCACACTCGTGTCCATCCCTGGGCCCTGGCTGAGCCCATCGCAGTCCGCTCTGAAAACAGAACCCTGGCGGCCGTCCTGCAGCACGAGGCGGTGCGAGCGCTGATGCCGGACCCTGCGAGGGGGCCTTGCAGGGCACGTGGGACGACCCTGCATGGGGGGGACCCCAGAAGCATGAAAACAGGCCCTCACACGTTCTTCCAAAAAACAGACAATGGTTAGTGAACCTGGGGAATGTGTGAGTGTATGTGTGTGTGCACAAGTGTGTTTGTGTGTGTGTATGTATGCGTTTGCAAGTGTGTGTTTAGGCAGGTGTTGGTACATATAAATTCATGCGTATCTGCATGTGTGTTTGCATATGTGTTTGTATGTATCTGTATGTGTGTGTGTATGAGAGTCTATGTGCATGGGTGTGTGCATTTGTATATGTTTACGTGTTTGTGTATATGTGTATTTGTGTATTTGTGTGCGTGTTTGTGTGTACACTTATGTATGTGTTTGTGTGTGTGCATATATGTGTATATGGGGGGTGCATATGTGTGTGGGAGGTGTGTTGAGTAGGGGGGCCGGAAACGGGAGAGGCTTTGTTTTTACTTTACGCCCTATGATAATGTTTGATTTTATTTTAAATCATAGAATATGCTGTTTTATACGTTGGGAAGCAGATCACAGAGCGGGGTGTGGGTAGTGGAAGAGGCTGTGCATGTGGGGGAGCAGGAAGTAGAAGGGAACTCTCTGTACTCCCTGCTCAATTTTGCTGTGAACCTAAAACTATTCTAAAAAATATAAAATCCGATTTTTTTTTTATAAAAAGAACAGATTAAAAGCCTTTAGGAATTAAAACACACACATAATTTGGTCCTCCAAAGTCAGTGCTGCTCCAGGTTAACCTCCCTGTGCCTTCCTCATTCTTGGGCAGGTCCAAAGCCCCAGCCCGGCTCCCCAGGGGGAGAAAGGTGCAGTCACCTGACTACACACAGCTCAAGCTGGGAGCCCCATTGAACTACCAGCTTTGAACTCTGCTCACCCTATTTCCTCTGCCTAGAAAGCCTCTGCACTTCATGTACCTGTTCAAACATCATCCTCCCTGAAAACTCATTCCGGGTACCCTCAAACGAAATGCAGGCTCTCTGAGGACAGTCAGTATCCCAAAGATCTCTTTGTAGGCTTGGCCGGTGCCTGGTACAGAGTAAGTGCTCATTAAACATGCACCAAGTCAGTGGGTGCCCTACTGAACACATTAACATTTCCAAAAGCCCCAAACACTGTCTGAACTTCTCTCTGGGGCCACTCATTTTGCCTTGAATTATGATGCTGCCTGCCCTTAGCCACAGTGAGCTCCTGGAGGGGCCCAATGCATGCCCCAGTCCTGTCCTTCACCCAATTCAGGAATCCCCAGCGCAAATGCCAGCATAAGCCAGGAAGGGAAGGGAATGAGAGAAGCAGGCTGGCCAGGCTACCTGGAGTGTGCACGCCCCAGCCAGCCCGGGTGCTACTGGAAAGCAGGCCCAGGATGGCCAGGTGATCCAATTTCTAGAGCAGTTACCAGATTTTAATGTAAAAACTCTAGACTGTTCGATGTGGGTAACTAATTCTCCTTTTCAAACAAGTGAACAACCACTACATGGATTAAATCATATAGGGTTGTAGGCCAAATTCAGCCCAGTCCCCTGCCTCTGATAGCCTCACAGAATAGCAGCTCAGAATTCAGAGCAGTCATAACTAAAAAAGAAAAAAAAAAGGCAAAAAGCTCTCCTTGATCCTGCCGTCCCATTGGCCCAAATAGCCCCAGAGCCTACACCCAAACCTTAGCACCACAAGGGACTCAGAGACCAGCCAGTTGGCTCTGCAACCACCTGCTGTGCACCCCGGGCCAAATAACTTCACCTCTCTGAGCACCTGCTTTCTCGTCTGCAAAGTGGGGGGCGGGGGATAATAACAGTAGCTGCCTGGGTCCCAGGGGTGTTGTAGGGATGCAGAAACAGCTAGGCCTAGAGGAGATGAGGGATGAAGACACATCCCAAAATTGCTGGATGTCAATGCTGAAGGGCTTTCTCTCCCTCAGCACCCCCCTCCATGCCTTTGTTGGGGCAGGAAACGATGAGCCTCAGAGCTGCCCAGAAAGGCCAGTTACAGAGGCACCCTTTCCTCTGAACCCACTAAGTCCCCAGATGACAGAAATGAACCCTCAGGGTGCACTTAGCATATGCCTGGCATCATGCTAAATGCTTCAAATAAGTTCCCGTTGTTTCACATTCTTAACAATCCCAGAAGGTAGTTATTCTTACCTCCCCATTTTACAGATGAGTAAACTGAGGTTCAGAGAAACGACCTGACGTGTCCAAGGTCACCCAGTAAACGCTGCAGCCCGGCTTGGGCTGTAGACCGTCTCTTCTAGCGCTTTCAGCAGCCTCCTCAGCCTGCTCCATAGACACCTTCCTGCCTGCGTTCCACAAACCTCTGTGATGACTAAGTGTGCCAGTTGCTGACCCAGTCCTGGGGCCACCAGGAATAAGACCGGCTCCTGCTCAAGGCAGCCTCGCTGAGAATAATGACCTCTGCCTGGAAGAGCTGCTTCAGGGAGGATGGGACCTCTGAGCCAAGGCCAAAAGGTGAGGAGGAGCGAGGTCAGAGGTGCAGAGGTGATCAGTGGGCTGGCTGCACCAGCAGGGAGCCCAGGGCACCCCCAAAACTTGAGGCCGGGGCCTGAGAACTACCGTTCAGACAGATCCAGCCCGGCTTGGCCCAAGGCAGGTAAGAGAACAGATGGATGGTTTCTCTCCAGAGAGAATACGCAAATGGAGGAGAAATGGAAAGAGACAAACATTACGGAGGTAAAAAAAACTTAAAACCTTAAAGTTTAAAATTCACCCTTGTGGTTCCCTGGTCCCTGAGAAGTGGAGACCTCTTGCTCCACTGCCCTAGATGTCACATTGCAGGGAGGGCGCTCAGGCCTAGGGTGCTGTTATGGGCTGAAATGTGTCCCCCTACAATCCACATGTTGAAGTCCCAATCCCCCAGTCCCTCAGAATGTAACCATATTTGGAAAAAAAAAATATCTTTAAAGAGGTGATTAAGTTAAAATGAGGCCAGGAGGGTAGGGCCTCATCCAATCTGACCAGGGTCCTTTGGACACACAAAGGACACCAGGGGCCCAGGAGCACAGGGGACAACCACATGCAGAGGCAGCGAGCCTGTGGCCATCCATAGGCCGAGGAGGGGGGCCTCAGAGGAAACCGGCCCTGCCAACACTGCGATCTTGGACTTGCAGCCTCTGGAAGTGTGAGAAAACATGTTTCTGTTGTTTAAGTCACCCAGTCAGTGGTTTTCTGTCATGGCAGCCTGAGCAGACCAATGCGTATGGGGACCAGTCGTGCTGTGTCAGACCAGGACCCCGGCTCGGCCTTCTGGAGCTAGGCTTCAGCATGTCAAGCCAGTCTCCTCTGCAAAGTAGGGGTGAGGAGAGCTGGCCACTCACTTACCAGGATGAGGCAGGCCTGCCTGGGCACCCCCCTGTGTACACCCAGGCACCCACCTGCTTGTCCTCAGGGACGCGTCTACTACCCTGGACTCCTAAGCCTGTGAATATTAAACAGCATGTGGACCTCGAAATATCCAGTCCTCCAGGGATGGCCACGTGGGCCAGTGCAGTCAGCTCAGCCGATCTTTCAGCAACCATCTTGGTTTTAACACTGAAAGTCCCACATCTTGGAAACCCCCTTAGCAAAAGGAGCTGGTTGGCCACCCTAGATGGCCATTTACTCGTTCATGAATTCCCCTGACAAATAGTTACCAGAAGCCTACGCCGGACCAGAAACCGTGGCAGGAGCTGATGGTAAAAAGCCAGACAAGGAGCCTGCCCTCGTGGGCTTTCGGTCCAGTAGAAACACAAAAGCAAGCATTAAAAAAAATGATAAACTTATATACGCATTTAAGTTAAAACTGTGATGCACGCTATAAAGGGAAAAAAAACAAACAAGTATCAAGGCCGACGCAAACTGGGGAGGGGACATTCTCTATTAGACACATGGTCTCAGAGGAGGGATGCTGAAGGTGACAGCTGAAGCAGTTCCCAGGAGGGGAGGAACCCAGACCAAGGAACCGTCTGGTGAGGTCCAGATGTGGACGGAACCTGCCCGTATGAAAGGAACTGAAGGAGAGGCCATGAGAAGAGCCGTGAGGATGGGGAACGGGATGTGAGCCAGGTCTGGGCTGCACATGACTCTAAGAGCAGTGGGAGCCAGAAGCCATTCAAACCGATCCACGTTAAATTAAAAAGAAAAACCACAGGGGCATTGGCTGCCGAGGACAAGACAGACCGTATGGGAGCACACTCAGGAGGGGGTCCAGTTTGAAGCATCCTGCAGGGCGCACCGGACAGAAGATGGCAGCCTGGATCTGGGTGCAGCGGGGAGGTGAGGACAACGACCAGATTCATGGCATCCCCTAAGTGCCTCTCTGATCCTCCCCTCTCGCTCAGTGGTTCAAGAAATACCTGGGAGTCTGAGTAAGTCAAAGCCTGGTGGCCTTGGCAATGGTGGGTGCTTACCCCATCCCCCTCCCCCTCACACCCCACAGTACCTGTCACTCTCTGGACAAACCTGTCCCAAGCTGGTTGTAAATCGATCTCTTCTGAGGGACCAAGTGACTGTGCCCCCTGCGGGGTGGGCGGCTAGTGGTATTTTCTAAGCTATTAACAATTGACATCTGTTAATTATTAGTTGGTCTACTTCTGTTTTGCTCTTACCCACACCATTGCTCAACCCACCAGCAGCCTTGGTCCTGAAAAGTGGAAATATTACCCGCCTCCCACCCTGCAGAGGCCCTCCCAAGCAAGCAGGAGGAGGCTCAAGGTCACTCAGCCTTGCGGCCTTCTAGATACCGGATTACAAGGAGCAGAGTAAGCTCTGAGCCAGGTCTCGGGGGTCCCCCTCCTGACCTCCCTCCAGCTCCACACTTCCGAGGCATCCACTTTGTCCCTGGAGAGGTGGCCCTCCTAGCCAGGCCAGACCCTTCCCTTACAGACTCCAGAGATTTCTGGCCTGAGCCCCAGCAACCAAGCTGCAAATGTTATAGATTCTACAGATGGAACATTCCACAGGAGTCAGGGGACGGGTGAGCGGCACAAATAGCCATGCTATTCTGGTTGGAGGCAGGGGGCTGAACTGCATGGACATTCGCCTGCCCTCTGGCTTTGTGAATCTGATCACCCGAGGGTAGGATCTTGACAGGCAGACGCGAGGCGCAGGGGATGGCATTCCTACAGGCAGGGGAACCTTGAGAACAAAAGCATGGCAACAGGGTGTGGGGGAGGCCTTGGAGCATTCAGCTGGCTGCGCTTCTAGGCACAAAGGAAAGAGCTGTGGGCAAGGAGGCTCCTACCCGAGTTTGGAGGTCCCTGAAAATCAACCTGAGATGCCTGGACTGTATATACCCTAGAGAAAAGAGGGAGCCCCTCAAGACCCTTAAACAATGGAGTGACCCCATCAGACCAAGGTTTACAGTGCTCCCCCAGGGCAGGGTGGAAGTAGGAGGCATGCCAGAGGCTATGGTCAGGTTATCCCCAAAGAGACAGACAGTGGGGGCAGCGATCATTATCAAGGGGAATGACCCGTCCAGACTCAGGGGTCACTCTGGGCATGAGTGGTGGGGGGCTCGCAGGTGAGAACTGATAGGTGAGAAGAGGAGGCGCTTGGGGCAGGACCCTCGGAGGCCAGGAGGTTTCCACAGAGAAGCATGCAAGGGTCCGAGCGGGTGCGGAGTGCGGGAAGGCAAGGCGAAGGACCGGTACACACCCTGGGGAGGCCCTGAGCAATCATGATACCAGAATCAGCAAAGATCCCATGTACTGAGTTTCTTTTACACGCCTGACCTGCGTCATCTACTTCCCTGACGCCTCCACAAACCCACTGGGGTTAGTGCTGTGATCCCATTGTATAGATAGGAAAGTCAGCAAAGGGTGGTTCAGTCACTCAGCTACTCAAGCCTGGTCCCAAACCCAGTGGCACTTCAGAGGCCACTTGTACTTTTAACCACTACAGGGCCTAGGGGGGAGGGTCAGTGAGTAGCTAGCCTTTCCAGTGGGGAAGAGATTCCTAGGGCCCAGATGGTGAACAGGTAGAAGCAGACAACTACTCTTTCAGCTGGGAAGTGTGGGAGGGTAGCTCCGCCAACTTCTTCCAGCAGCTGACCCCAGGCAGCCGGAGAGGAAGCCGCCCATCTGAGCGGAAGGATCTGGAAGGCCATAGAAGGGGCCCAGAGCCGGGAAGGACTTTTAGTTCTCGTTGTGCCTTTGGAATCCAAACTTGGAAAACAATGACCGCTAAGAGCAATTCGATGACTAAAATTTGTGACTGTCGCTAAATTTAGCACTCAGGGTGGGGTAGGCACATGACGTCCCCGATGCGTAAACCTTGACTTCCACCACCAGCCCAGTGTTGGAGCCTGGCGCCCTGTTGAAATTCCTCTAATTCTACATTTCCAAATAACAACTGCCAACCCAAGGAGGGCTTCGAGATGAATGAGATCCCCATTCAGTACCCGATTAGCACCTAGCAACAGAACGAAAAATGGCAGTATGTAAGCCCAAGGAATCAATCACTAATGGTGGAATTTCTGGCACCACAGTGGGTTTACAGGAGCTTCCGAAATCATACCAGTTCTCAAGCTGCACTAAAGCAGCTCCTGGCACAGGGCAGGCACTCAATAAATACGTGTTGACTCTAGGTAGGAGTCAACTTGACACGTGGTAGGCCCTCAGTCAATATGTACCCTCCAGTCAGGGGCTGTGCAGCTCCCTGTTGTCACGGTCAGAAGACTGGAGGGCCTCCCCGGAGCCTCAGAGAGCCAGGAGCCACGCTCCCCAACAATCATCCCTTCATCACATACCGTCACATTATAATTTATCCGTCGGTTCCGTCGGATAGTGTTACGTTGGCCAGAAAGAGCTTCCAAGCACACATAGTGGGCCCTCTACAGTTTGTGGGAGTCTTTCAACACCACTTAGGTTGACCCCAGTTGTTTTCGATCCTTAAAAGCATTTCCATAGCACTGAAACTCAGACCAGACTAGGAATGGCCCCTGCCACCCCCACTAGGCCTGGGACCAAGTCTTAGAGATACGTCACGAAGCGCATAAAGTGGGGGCTTCGGATCCTTCTCAGGGCCTGCTTCGTTTTGCTTACGGGAGACAATGTGCACGCCATCTGGACGTTGTGCCTCCAATGTAAATTCTTCCTTTGGAGAAAAAAAAAAGTTTCTACAAAAATCCATTGAATTTACCAACTATTCATGACATGCTCATCATGTGTTTGTGGGTCTTCTACTGCTTTTGCCTGTGCTTACTTACCCTTCTTCTGGGGCCAGCACCCCAGTATTCCTTGGGGACCCCCTTTCCCCACTCCCAGTCTAGTGCAGAAACAGTTTAGAATTGGCGGGGGGGGGGGGAGTGAGACAGAGTTTAGAATTGGGGGGAGGTGACAGGAGAGAGACAGATATCACATCCTAACTAACTCATTGGCTTCTTTGGTTCTTTAGATACTTGAGACCATAAGATCTTTTTAACTTTGGCCAATTTGAAGGACATTTTTGCTTCTTATACCTGAAAGAGCCCTGGCTGACCCCTGTGCACGCACTGAGCTGGGCGCTGAGAGGTAATCCCAAGGTGACAAAGGGTCCCTGTCTTTCAGGAGCTTCCCAGTTTAGCAGGTGGTTGGACACAGACTCAGGTAACCGGTCACAGTGCCAAGTCCGCCTAGCAGCTGAGAGGGAACCGGAGGAAGCACCCCCTCCCCCAAGCGCCCAGCCCTCCTCCACAGGGCAGCAGATGGGCTCCCCGTCCCCTCTAGAGCCCCCCGAGGTCATGGACCAGGAGTCAGGAAACTAGGTTGCGAGGCAGGAACTTGGACAGATCACCCTGGGCCTCAGTCTCCTCATCTGTAAAGTGGGGATGAAAACGCCACGCAACACCCAAACAGAAGCCAGTGTCCAGGCTTCACAGGGATGGGTCATGAGACAAGGACAGGCCACCTCTGGGGCTGTACCCAAACCGGTGCACCCACGGGAATGGCGACGGAGGGTTCGGGGCAGTGGGGAGGAGAAGCTTGAGAGAAGCCACTGCACTGTGCTGCTTCCTCCAGACAAGCCCCAGACAACAGACCCGAGGAACATTCTAGACCAAGCTTCCCCCTCCCCCCAGGTCCAGAGCATTCACAGCCCTTCTCTGGGCATTTGCTGGGGTGGGGGGACATTTTGGGGAGGAAATCCCTCACACTGCCTTTTTGTCCACTAAGCAGATCAACCTCCCAGGGTCATCAGGCCTCCCCACGCTGGGGTCTTCTCTTCATGCTGTTCTCCACATCCCCATTAAGCCAGGCACCCCAACTTGCCCCTCCTCCCAAGGGACAGCAGTGCTCTGGGTGGCAGGGTCCAGAGCCAGCACCTCCGTCTGCCCAGAGGAAAGGTCAGGCTGATTTACAGCAGCTGCTCTCCCGAAAGGCTCTCCAAGGAGTTTTCAAGGCCTCCCTCGCCCTCTGGGAGGGCCAGAGCCAGGGTCAGGGTCAGGTCAGGGCCAATGCCCAGGACTGACCTGCCCGTGGCGAGGAGCAATCAAACCCATCAGACCTTATCCCTGCCTTTCAGCTCCTCACTTCCTACAGCAAACCTGCCCCAGTTTCCGTCAGGAAAGCTCCCAAGCAACCCACGCAGCTTCCATACAAGAGGGAGAAACTGCAAAGGGAAGAAAGACATGAATCCAGGCGTGGCCCCACCCCCACCGTAACCATCACCAGCAGCGCCACTGGCTGCCAACACCTTGGAAGATGGCTTTGGGGGCATCCCCCTGCCTCTGCAACAGCATCGTCTCCTAAAACAACGTTCAATTCTGAATCACCAAAATCAATTACTCCACGAAGGAACTCGGGCAGGCAGGCAGGCGCTGGAATAAAGACAGCAGATAATTCCCACCTTCAGGTAATTGCTCCCTTGAGAATTTCAGATAATAAAAGAAGAATCTTAAAAGACAGCGTTTTCCCCCAGAAAGGAAGGGAAGACTGTGCTCTGATAAACAGAAGGCCCTTCTCTCCCTTGCTGCCTTCTCTCCCCTTCCCCGGCTGTGCCTCTGCAGGACTAAACCACAGTGGGGTCTCAGGAACCCATGGAGATTGCCATGGGAGGCGGGGGGCCCTCAGGACCGTGCTGGGTTCTCAGGGGACGTTGGACTCTCATGTCCTTCCTTGGTGGGGATACAGACAGGGCTCCTGTCGCACGCAGACTCAGGCACACGGGATCGGCAGCTCATCTCTCTCCCTCTTCCATGTGTCCATCTCTTACCCTCAAAAGCCATCAACTCTTTGAGAGCGGGTCCTTGGCTGTCATTCCCAGCCCTTCCTCATCACCTGGCCCCAGACATCCACATAAAAGACCTGTCGGGGGATCCTGGAGATGACCAGGGCACAGAGATTTCTCAGGGGCCGTTACTGGGCCCTCAAAGCCTCAGTTTCTTTGGCATAAAATGGGAGAGAACATCAAAATGCCATGTAGATGTTACACTGCCACATCCCCAAGAATGTCACAAAGGCACGTCAATAGGTATTCCATGAAGAAAGTGTCCTACAGTCAGAGGTTCGGAGAGTTCAGGGGTAGACACAGTTCAGCAGGTTTCTTTCCTGCAGGACTTCTCAGAGCCTTTGAAATTGCTCGTGTGCATTCGTAGTGGACAATGAATAGGAATAAAGGATGCAGGCTTTCCCCAAATTCCTTTTCTGCAAAGCATCTCCCTGCCATGCCATGGAACAAATGTAGTGGCAGACATGAGGCACAGCAAGGATGGAGCAAGGCATTGAAAGGGGACTGGTCGGGGAGAGGGGCTATAGGAAATTTTCATGGAGGGTACAGTGCTCGAGATAATTCCGAAAGAAAAAGGAGGGGCAAAGACAGAGGAGGGGGCATCCCGTGTAGAAGGGATCGCCCAAGCCAGAGCTCAGGGCATGCTGATCCTGGTCGGTCCTGGAGGGAAAGACGTGAGGCTGATAAGTCAGGCTGGGGCAGATCTTAAAGTCAAAAAGGAAATATGAGGGTGGTTTTTTGTTTTGTTTTGTTTTTTTTAAGGTCATTGAGTGAAAATAATGGCTTGCTTGCACACGCTGGAACTGTGTGACGCGCATGCCTCAGAATATTCCTAAGAAGCAGGTGGTGCCTTTGTACCCTTCGCTTCAGGACCAAGGGCAAGTTAAGTGTCTGCCCTGATGCTCGCGGTGACCGAGTGGCAGGGCAGACTTAACCGCTGCACTTCCCTGCGCAGACCCCAAATCCAGAGGTGCCATCACGGTGTGGAGAAGAGCTGGTGACTCCTCACCGTGGGAAGCCCTCTCCCTGTACCTTGGTCACTGATTTATCTTCCATCGGCCAATGCTCCCCCTACGTACACACGGGTTGTTCATTCTAAGTATTGAAAAGGAGTCTTCAGCCATCCCTCCGGGAATGGACAAGATGCCAAAACAGCACCATGTGGCCAAACCTATCAACATCCTCAACAAGATTAATGCTTCCCAAGCACGCTGCCCGACGCTGCTGGATTTATGGGGCCTGCAGAGCTATTCTAAGAGGGAGCCGACCTCTGGGGGTCAGGGGGGAGGCACCATCATCACCGAATATTTCAATAATCACCTCGATCACAGTAAAGCAAGCACCAGGACACTTCCTGCTCTTGCACAGCAGAGGAAGCAAAATTGTTTGCCTTCATTCAATCAGGTAATTAACTAGACAATACCGAGAGAGATTCCAGCAAGGATATAAATACTTGAAGTCTCTGCACTAGTTGGTGAGGAGGATGTCAACAACAGGAACTCGGGGACGAGGGGAGAGGTGAGGGTGGAGAGGTGTGTCCCTAGCTAAAAACAACGGTGATGGCAGCAGCTTACAATGACAGGCTCCGACCCTCTGCCAACTTTGTGATAAGCACCTCACATGCATTACCTCACTTAGGCCTCAAAACAACTCGATGAGGTAGGTGTCACTATTACCCTCCTTTGACAGAGGAGGAGACTGAGCCCAAGCAGTGAAATGACTTGCCTGGGGACACACCATGGAAGCAGCAAACTCACCTCTGAGTGCAAAGTATTTCTTCATCCATGCCCCTCTGCTCCCTCTCCAAAGGCATGCACAAGATAAAGGGGTTCTAGGGATGTTCTGGTTTAAATGGGGAAACTGAGGGAGGATTGGATACCTCCCCTCTTCCCCAAGTGTCCTGACTGCCATGCCAGGAGCCTCCCAGCCAACCTGGCAAGAACCAGGCAAGCCTGGGAGGAGGGATTTTACAATCCTGTTTGCAGAGACCTGGGCGGCTGTCTTCCTGGGGCCAGCCCCCAGCCCCATGGCCTCCAGGGAACCCCTTCGATTTCTCACCCTCCCCACACACCAGCCTGTGGCCTCACCAAAGACTGAGCACACGTCCTCCCTAAAGGCGAACCCCGAGGTTCCTGAACGGGACAGAGGGAGGAGCTCACCCTCACACTAGTTTGAGTCACCGTCCCCACCTGCACGCAGCAGGCCTGCCTCAACAAACACGCACCCCAGTGACTTCAGCCTCGGGAACAAGTGCTGGGGGTGTGCGAGTGCCATGCAAGAGGTGAACTCCAAGCGCCTTACAGAAGCCTTTTCCTCTATCATCCCCTCTCTCTAGGCACCACCGTAGCTGGCTTAAAAGCCACACTCGAAAACCTCTGTGCTGGGCTGACTTGAATCACTGTGTATCTTTACAAGAAAAATAAGCAGTTCGTCCCTATAGCCTCTTTAAATCAGACTTTTCCGTCCCCAGAACTTCCTTCCCCAGAGGCCTGCTTAATCACACCTAATTCCTCTGTATTTATACTTCACACTCCCGCAGGAGCTAGCCCAGCAGTGATGACACCTGGGGCGGCGGCATGCAGAAGAATTTCATTCAAACTCTCGCTCTGCCCCTTCTTCCCAGCTGGGTGGACTGAGGCCGCTCTGGGCCTCAGTTTCCTCGTCTGCAAAACGGAGGTGGTAACAGGACCTCGTGGGGCGGTTGTGAGAAGCAAATGGGTTAATTCTTGGAAAGTCGTGAGGGCAATGTCTGGTCCATGGGAAGTGCGCAGAAAGGGTGAGCTGTTAGCAATGAGTATGACGGCCCAGACAGGCCCCGCATCTTGCTCAGTGTGAGGCTCTGAGAACAAAACGAACACCAGGTTCTGGCTCCTGGTCCAAGCTCTTTCTCAACACAGAGCCACTCTCCTGGGAACCTGGGAGATGGCACCACCCAGGGACTCATCCCCAGGCCTGCAGGACACAGGCCAAGAACAAAGTCCCAACCAATGGGTTTGTTTTCCTTACACACACACACACACACACACACACACACACACACACACACAATCGACAAGTGGCTCAGAGTGAAAGTTCCCAAACCTTGGCATCCTCCCCCATCCAGAGGTGAGTGGTGATCTCATGCCGGTGACTAAGCCGACGCCCGCCGACGCCAAGAGCCCTCTCTGAGAAGCCACAGGCTTGGCACCGCTGGCTCCCAGCCCCGGGAGGCGTCGAGGCTATGGAACCGGGATCCTCGCAGAGCTGGGAATCCCTGTTCCTGGAGCCCAGAGAGGAGCAGAGGGGCTCTAAAAAGCGGGGTGGTGCTGCAGCCAAAGACCAGGGTGGAGCCGGAGATCTGGGTTCGAGTCCCCGCTTTGCCATGAGCTTCTCATAAGTTTTAGGCAAATTCAGTCCTCTGTCTGCTTAACTCTGAAACGGGTGGGTTATAGGTTTCCAATCGTCTGCCCAGCTCACATCTGGTTCAGCCCCAGTCCTGCCCACCAGGAGGGGCCTCTGGCCTAGCTGAGGAAGGAGCGAGAGGCTGATAAAGGTATGGATTAGAGGACAATGGGACGATGGGCACTAAAATGTGCAGGAGAGGCCAGTGTTGCTGGCGTGGTCAGTGCTGGCTGCCTGGAGGAGCTGGGGACTGACCAGGGTCCTAATGGGGGCGGGGTAGAGCGAGGAGAAGAGAAAAGGGATTCTGGTGGCCTGGGAGCTTGTCAGGGGCAAGGAGCCCAGTGTCAGGGGCAGCCTGTAAAGGCTTCAGTGAGTCAGGCCAGGAGAGAAGAGCCTTCCCCCAGAACTTCAGCCCCTACCTCCTCCCTCTCGCTTAAGTCCTCCCATCAGGGCGAAAACGGACGGACAACCAGGAGAACCTAGGTTACACACTGGAAATAGCCAAGAAACCCAGGTAGACTTTGTCCAGAACTGGCTCCTCCCAGAACTAGGAGGCCCCGGAACCCAAGGCCCTCCCTCTTGCATGGCGCTGGGTTCCAGAAGGAGAGATACGGGTGTCTTCTGAGGATTCAAAAAACTCTGCTCATCCCAACACCACGGAATGACACCTGTTGCCAAGCCTGGCAGCAGGGCAGGGGGTGGAGGGGGGAGCGGGAGGCGGGAAGGGAAGGCCACTGCACTGCCCTGTTGACAAAGCAGGGAACTGCTGTGCTCTGGAATTCGCAAAGGCTCCCCGCTGCCTCCAGCATCATGTTCACCCTCCTTATTACGGCACTTAGGTCCCTGATTTGGGTTCTACAGGTACTTTTCTGCTCCATTCCCATCACGACTCTGCCTCCTGCTCCAGCTACTTTCAGCCTCCGGCTGATGCCCAACCCCAGCAGGAGCCCTTTGTCTCCTGGGGCCCTGAACCATCCTCTGATCCTTAGTCTCTCACTATCCTTGCCGCCTGCTCAGCTTAATAATCTGCTCCTACTTTTTCCACCAACCCCTTGCCCCACTGTAGCCTGCAGACTTTAGATTTTAATGGAGCCCCTTGTAAGAATAAAGAACGCAGACATAAGGCCTAGGTTCTGCCACCAAATTGTGGATACAGCCTCGAGCAAGGAACTGGCCATACACCTCCACGCGCTCATTTATCCAGTGGGCAGTTCAACCGCTTCCAACGTCAGCGGCTGCCAGGCCACTCAGGCAAGATAATGGAGCCAAGGGCTCTGCACAGCCTCAAGTGCAACATGAACTCAAGGGATTAGGGTGGCTATTTTTAACTCCCCACATCCTGGCTAAAAACAAATCCCTCACACACCCTTGCAGATCCCTATCAGGGGGGCCCGGCAGAGACTTTTGGGAATTCTCTCCTCCCAGAAGCAGCACGAGTGTTGATGGCTTTCCCGCTGCCGGGAAAGGCTTGGAGGGCCCTGCTCCGGACAGGGTCAGCGTCCATTATGTCTGGCCAGTTCTTCACTGCTCCTGTCAAACAGCCATTTCCCGGTGGCCTTGTTGTCATATATTTCCCGGCTGGTGACAGCCAGACAGAGTCATCAGAGATGTTGAGAAGGGTCATTCATTCATTTACTTACTCATCTACCCCCCCCCACTCCTTCCTGCTCCCCATTTAAGGAGGAAGAACTTGCTACGGGGTCACCTAGAGAGGTCAACCATGAGGCAGCTACGCTAGGATGCTCAGTTTAGGGGCAGAGGCGGGGGTGGATACAAGTAAACCGAGAGAGTAAAAGTGACTAGGACAGCCAATAACAGGCATCGCAGAGGCTATGGGGCTCCAAGAGTCCCTGCCAGCCTCCAATGGGGCAAGGGACCCTCCAGCACGCCCAGCAAGCCTCAGAATGTACTCTACGGTGGTTCTGTAATAGGTAGCAGTTGTTGTGACCTGAAGAGAGGGAGATGGGGGCTTCATACTTCGGGACAGAGAGCTCCTCCCTGGTCACCTGGCCCACGGGTGTGAGTGTTGACTAAATTCCTAAGGACATTGCCCTTTCTCCTTGGTCCCCCCTCACCACTACCTGAGTTCAGTGATGCTAGTGAGAAAAATGCCTCCAACGCAAGACTCCCATGGGGGAAAAAAAACTCATTCAAGTTTCCTGGCTCCCCACTCGGTTCTGCCACCTCAGAGGCCCGATGGGGTGCAGAGAGCACTGGGCCTGGAGTAAGAGGAGCCAGTGCAAGTCCTGGGAGGCCTCCTTCCGGCTGCATGAGCTTAGCCAAGCGACTCCTCTCTCAGAACCTTGGTTTCCACAGCAGAAACTCACACGGGGACTGAGAGAAAGAAGACGTGAAACGAGGCTGAGTGAAAGCCCTTTACAAACTCGGAAGTTTTATAGAAATGTTTTGTGTTTTAGTATACATTCTTTGTCCTCATTTTTGCCCTTTCAATCCTTTGGTTTTGGGGGCTCAATGACCCCCCCTGAACTTGGGGACAGTTTTCCTGGAGGTTCTGGCCACAAATAGTGTGCGGACTTAGACAAGTAGCACGATCCCTGGGTGCTTCTGGGGCCAAGTCTGTGGGCCCCCAACACCATGCCAGTCACCCCCAAGCCCCTTCCTGAGTACTTTGCAAACTCTCATACATTCTAAAGAATCGGGTGGATTCGAGCTAGCTCGTTTGGGACCTGAAGTTCGGCTTGCAGACTGGGGAACCAATGAGGTGCTCCTTTCAGACCTGCTTCCAGGCTGTTCAGTCTTTGATGCCACAAAGGCAGAATAGATTTTTTCAAAAGCAGATCAAGAGCCATCCAAAGGAGGCAGAAAAGTCCTTCCGCACACCAAAGGCATCTTTCCATCCACCCCTCACCTGGAGCCAACCTGGTCGGGAGCACACACGGAGAGGACCCCCACCTGTTTGCCTTGGAAAGTGGGGTGCGGGCAAAAATGCTCTGAGTCGGGAGCAGAAAAAACCCAGCCTAGGTACAAGCCAGCCCAGCTCGACAAGGCTTTCCGAGCATTTCCTAGACCAAGGAGGGCCATTGCCAATCCCCACCCACTTCGTGGGTGCTGAGATAAGAGGTAAGGCCAAGGCCTTGCCTTCTAGAAATTCAGAGCCCATCTCAGAGAGGGCAAGCCAATGACGAAGTATAAGGCAAGGTGGCTGATGAGAGCTACAGGCTAGGACCGTGCAGGGAAACAGCTCACCCTTAGTGGGGTGATGAGTGACATTTGTGCCAGACCTAAAGGGGCAGGAC
Source organism: Cynopterus sphinx (assembly GCA_030015415.1). Taxonomy (NCBI): domain Eukaryota; kingdom Metazoa; phylum Chordata; class Mammalia; order Chiroptera; family Pteropodidae; genus Cynopterus; species Cynopterus sphinx. The sequence continues at coordinate 120,599,684 of CM057385.1, read as the reverse complement.
GGGTCTGGGCAACGAAGCAGTGGCTGAGGGAGAAGTGAGTCCAGGAGTCACAGGTAGAAACCAGGAAACAGACAGTCTGCAAAGCAGAGAAGAGGGGGCAGGGAGGAAAGTTGGGTGGGCATGGGGCCCTGATCGCCAGGCCAGGGAGCATGGGTTTGACCCCACGGGTGGGTAACACAGAGACACACCCAGCAGGGAAAGAAGAAACATGATGGAGGAGGAAACTGAGGGTAGGTGGGTGGCAGGGGTTGCTGTAGGAAGCCAGGCTGCCAGAGGCCACCCTGGGCACGGAAAACAGACAACCGGATCCCCTCAGCTAGCTGCTTGGCATTGTTACAGCCATCCCAGCACAGCCACCATCAGGGAGTGGCCGGGCACGAGGAAGGCCAGGGAGGGAGACAAGAAGCTATTACACATCCTCCTGGTCTCTTGGCCAAGGCTGAGAAAGGAGCTCAGCTGGGTTGGTCTCAGACCCCATGATCCCCTTCAGCTTCCATCTACAACCCCCATCACCTGCAGTGTTCAGAGTGCAAACTATTGTTCAGTTCCAAGCAACCTCACCCCATCCTGGGCTGCCTCCTGCTGCCCCACCCCCTGCCCCAGCTTCCCAAGCCCCCGGACACTGAGCCTACACAAGCCTTTCTGCCTAGTTTCACAGTCAGCCCTGGTGCAGCACTCTGTCCATCAACCCAACCCAACCCAACGACTCGCCCATGCCTGGAGCCCATCATGAACCCTTTATCCCTAGAAGTGCAGGCAAAACTGCAACCTGTGAATGTCAAGGTTGGAAGGGATCTCAGGGTCTAACTAAACGCCTCCTCTCCCTTTTACAGACAAGAAAACTGAAGTTTTGAGAGATGACCAGCCCTGCCCAGGATCACACAGCCTGATGGCGGCCCAGTCAGAACCCAGGTCTTCAAGCCCCCGGGTGAGGGCTCTGGCACCCAACCACCACTGGGTGGGACAGAGGAACGATGAGGTTGGGATGCGGTGCAGAAAGGCCCGTGCTTATTGTCAAGGGTCCCAGGTTCAAGTTTGAACTGTACCACCTTCCCCATACACACACATGCAGACATTAGAGCTTTGGAAATGTCACTGCAGCTTCCTGGCCTCAAGAGACCTCCTCCATGAAATGGGCGTTTGATAAATCTGTGCTTTCCACAGCATCAGACAGGGTCGAGTGATCTGTGCACAGAGGAGCTGGGAGGTCGGGACTGGGACAGTGCAGAGACCTAGGCAGGCTGTTCCTTTACTCCTCGCCCTCCCGGCAGCCAGCCCAGTCACCCAGCCTCAAGTCACACATTTCCCCGGAGCCGTCCAGGGACCAGCAGTGCAGCCCCCAGGGGGGTGATGGATTTCGACTAGATTTTATAACATGAGACACACATGGCAGACCCATCCCACTCCCCTTCCTGAGAAGTAAAGGCACAGCACCTCCTGTGTGAGAGGTCAGAGGCCATCATAGGGACATGGAGGATGAAGGATGTTGTGTGTGTCGGGGTGGGGGAGGGGGGTCATGCCCACTTCTCCTGGGTCCCTGACTGAGAAATCTGAGCACTAGGGCCTCATCCAGAGTACACTAATCCTCAAAAGCAGAGGCCAGAGACCTTTGAGAGTGAGTGAGTAGGGCCTTCTGGAGCCACAAGCTTGCTGCTATGTACATCCACTTGTGGCAAGAGAGGCCTTACCTGGCCACTTCTGTCCTCCAAGGGCCAGCCCCACAATGCCTGCCATCCACCCAGGAGACTTCCACAGTCATCCGCAGACAGCAGCACCCTACCAGCGGGTGTAACATCATGCCCATTTAACAAATGGGAGAAAGCCCAGAAAATAAAAGTAACCAGCTCAAGAAAGTGAAGCCAAGACTTGAATTCGGATCTCTTGAAACCCACATCCCATATCTTCTTTCTAGGAGTATTTTGGGGCTATGGTTCTCAAACTGTGGTGTGTGTGAGAATGGCCTGGGGAGTTTCTAAAAGTACAGATTCCTGGGTCTGGATTAGAGATGAAAAATCTGCATTTCAACAAGTACCCAACTGATTGTGATAAAAGCATTGCCAGCACACACTGAACACACACACACACACACAAACCCATGACGGCACAGGATAAAAGTAACAATTAGAAGCTTGGGCTTCAAAGGCAGATGCTGGGTTTGGGATGTACCCAGCTCCTTACAGGGTATAGGACTTTGGGTAAATCCCTTAACCTCCCCAAACCCGTTTCTTCATATCCAAAATAAGGATAAGAAAAGAATCAACCTCATAGGGTTGTCTTTAGGATGGAAAGAAATAATATGCGAAAAGCCCTCAGCCAGGACCTGGCATATAATAAACACTCAATAAATGGTGTTATGATCATTGCCAAACTCAGTTCAATGTGTTAAATGCCTAAAGGAAGGAACAGAATGCCAGGCGCCGGGGGACTGCAGTGAATAATTGAGCCAAGTGAGAGATGCCTGCAGGGCTGTACTAGAACCAGTGGATAGAAGTAACAGGGACACAAATTTCCGCTCCAAACAGGAAGAATTTTTTAACAGACTGAAGTTGCCCAATCATGAAGTCAGTTTGCCTAGTGGGCCGACTGTCACTAGAAGATCCCAGCTAAAAAAGACTAGATGTTCACCAGGTGAAGATACAACACCCGGGAAAGAAGATTGGGGAAGGGGTGGCGTGGATGGTTTGAAGGTGACTTTGGGCCAGATTCTGCAGGTCAACCCCTCTCCTGTCATACTGGTTAATTAGTGCATTGGCATTTCCCTGATATTTACAACCTTTACCTCTAAGCATCCAAAAGGGATGGGGAGAGATCAATTGCAGATGGAAGCCTATACATTATGAATAGTTCATCACAAGGAGGGAGATAGAGGGAGCTGTCTTAAATCTGAGGTTTACAAATCCACTGAAATATGCCTCAGAGGGTATATGCATCTGCTCACTTTTCTCAAAAGAATTGGTTAAAATGGGATGGCCCACACTAACTTTTGAGAGGGGGGAAACTTGCACAAGAAGGCTGGGTCCCTCAGGCAGAAATGAGGCCCAAGCTACAGGATGCAGACTGGTACCCAAGGCTGTTGTCCTATGAGCCAGGGGCCTTCCATGCCTTACCTTTCAAGGCCTCACTAGATTCCCCTGAGGTGAGACCTTTGAGCTCAGAGAAGTTAGGAAACTGGCCCAAGGACACACCGCTAGTGAGGACTGGGTTCCACCCCAGGTTCTCTGGGCTCCAAAGCTGATGTTTGCTTTGCTTTTAACTCTCAGGTGTACTGCCTTAGGTCAAGAAAAAGTAGAAAGGAGTTTGGCTATGACATTGAGGGGAAATAATGTTAAAAATGATGATCCTCATAGGTGACAAGCTATCTACTCATCCACCCTCAATCAAAATTAAATTCAAGTCAAAATTAATTTCCCCTTAAATAGCAGAAGGGGGCTGGGGGAAGGGGTGCAGTCTCTGTGTGACTCAAGCCAAACAGCTCAAAAGATTGGACCATCTGGAAACCAGAAAACCTCCAATCATTCCCATCAGGCTAGAGACTGGGACCTGGATGACTCTGGCCCCTATTCCCACTCTGCTTAGCTCAAGGTGTTTTCCTGGAGGGCGGGGTTCAAGGAAACCCAGGAAACCAAAAAGAGACTTCACTTCAATGGCCCCGCCCCCCTGAAAACTGAGGAGTGGCTAGGAGTCCAACAACACAACACTCAAAACTGGGGTGCCCTGAGGTGCCTGGCTATGGGCAGAAAGGAGGGGCTACCAATCACCCACCCCCCAGAGTGGGCTGAGGAGGATCTGAAGTTTTGGGGAAACCACTGGAAGTGTTGGAGTCGGAAGGCTAGAGAAACTACCCGCCAACCCCATTCAGGCTGCGAGTTCCAGCGAGGGGTGCCCTCCTTGTAACAGTCACAGCGGCTCTTCCCCCAAGGACCCGGAGATACAGGCAGGGCGTCCAGGAAAGGTTAAAGGATGAGCGCACTAGGTGGCAGTCCTTGTGGCATGGAGGGCTGTAAGGTACAAGGGGGCTGAGTAAAGCAAAGTCTCAGCCGCCTCGTCTGTGGGGTGTCCCCCCACCTTCCATCAGGTCCTCCAGGCCCTTCCAAATCCTGGATACCTCTGGGACCGCTACAAGCCCCCCGGACCTCCTCAACTTGATTCGGGAGACCTAGCCCTTACCTCTATCCGCCAGCGAGGCCGCTGATCGCTGCCATCCCAAAGGCTCCCGAGCCGGCCCAGGGCCAGGGTCACGAGGTGCGGGGGTCGCGGGGTCGCCACCGGGCCGGGAACTTTCCGTAGCTCGGGCCAGGCTGAGCGCAGCGCAGCGCGGCGGGCCGGGCAGGAGCGCGCAACGCCAGGCTCCGCGCCGCCGCCTGCGCCCTGCTGCTGGGGTTCCCGGGCTCCCCCCGGCCACCCGGCCCGGTCCAGCCCGGCCAATCGCAGGCCCGGCCGACCGCAGCTCCGCCCGCCAGCCCGCTGGCCGGCACCGCGCCGGGCCCGGGAGGGGAGAGGGGAGGGTAGGGGAGGGGAGGAGAGGGGCGGGCGCGCACCTGTTTGACCAATCGATCCCACTAGGGCAACCTTGCCGGGCCGGACTGGGCAGGGCGGTCCCCCTCCGCTCCCCGCACACGCCTCCTGTCCCCCTTTGGCCCAGAATCTAGGCCGGGCCACACGCCCCCTCCCTCGCACCCCAAACCTGGGCCCCACGCCCTCCACTCCCCAGGCGCCCCCGCTCCGCCGGTCTCCCTGTGTCACCCAGCCCGCCCAGGCCCTCTGTGCGGAGGACTGCCTCCTCATCATGCCCCAGGATTTGGGAAGATAAACCCCCGGCTTTAGCCTGGGAGTTCTAGGGGTACGTGACTGAAGAGTGGACGGCGACTCTGCTTTGCCCACTCCTCTCCCTCTTTACACCCTCCTTCCCCACAAGGATCTTCCCTTCACGAGTCCCCTGACCCTTTCAACTTGACTGTGGGCCCCGCCTCGCCATCTCTGACCGCGGGGGCCGGGACCGAGATCTGATGCTAGGTCCAGAGCTTTGAAAGATAATGGGGGGACGGGGAGGAACAGGAAAGGCACCTCTAACCCTCCCACCAACATAAACTCTCGAGGACCCCATCTGGGTTGCGGCAAACTTCTCCAGAGTGCTTGCGATCCGCCTCGGCGGGTCCCTCCGCTTCCCTGAGGGTCACGACACATATGAAAACTTCACGATTTTATGGTCCCACTTTCCAGACACGAAAGACTGAGGCCAAAGGGACGCGGACGCTTCTGGGACACGCCGGTGGCAAGACCGCAACTTTTCCAAAGTACAGATGCGTGCGCAGAGGTCCCCGGGCACGTCTCCGCCAGCCCCGCGAGGATGCCCGGGGTATCCTCCTCCCTCCCCACGCACCCTGCTGCGGACCCGGGGCTGGGAAGGAAAAAGAGGCCCCAGGAATGGCATGGAAAGAGCGAGAGGCACGGCCACAGCCCGCCCGGCCTTACCTGGGCTGCACGGCGCGTCCTCGCAGAGCGCGCGGCCCGGAGGCCCCAGCAGGGGCAGCGAGGCCCAGGCCAGCGCGCGGGCGCCCGCGCCTCCGGCCCCCATCCCGGCCCGCGGCCCTGCCACCCTCCGCGGCCCCCGGGGGGTCAGCGGTGTGCCCGCGGAAGCGACCTCGGGGGCTGGCACCTGGGCCAGGCCTGGGCTTGGGGCATATGCGGGGGGCTCCCCGGGCCTCCTTGGACCGGCGCGGCGCGGCTCGGATCCCGCGATCGCGGCCCGGGCCGGGCGCTGGGGGTGCTGGGCAGGGCGCTATTTTTAGCGAGAGCTGCTCTCCCAGTTGGGCAGACAGAACCAGTTAATTCGGCCGCTTGGGGAAGGGCCTGCACCTGGAGCTCCCCAGAAAGGCGGCCGCCGCAGCTCTGCTGAAAGCTGATCCTTCGCATTCCTGCCTCGGGAGGCGGGAGGGCGGGCGGGAGGACGCCTCTAATTCCTGGAGGAAGCCGGCGTCCTCTCTGAAGCCAGCGACTGAGCCCCAAGAGCACGCCCGGGATGGGGCTGTTTAAATGGACTCTGAAACCCCGCGCGCGACTTTCCTCCTGCTGATCTCAGGCCTCAGACGACTTCTCTGTAAGATGCCCACCTAAAGTAAGGTCTCACCCTCCCTACTGGTGTCCACCACTGGGAAGAGCCCCACCCACCCACCCCAGATATGGGGTCTGGGCCCCAGCACCGAAGAAAGCTAACACACAGACATCACTCAGGAGCCACTTGTTGAAAGAAAGGAGGAAGGAACGTAAATCCTGGACCAGTGAGCCGGAGGAGCCAGTAGAGCTGCATAGTATGGGATAGATGCACAGGGTGGCTTTGAAATCCTACAGGACCCCTGATCCAACACTTTCTGACTGCATGATCTTGACAAGTTATCTCACTTCCGTGCCTCAGTTCCTGCGTAAAGGAGTCTTAGGAGCCCAAGACACAGTTTGAGAAAGTCTTTGTAAACCAACGCATGACATGGATGTTCATGTAACAAGGGATGACAGGGGTGCAAAATGAATGAGATGGGATCTACTCTCAGGAAGCCACTAGCCCTTCTAATTCAAGGGAGGAGGTTCTAAGGGCTTAAACAGGTACTGTGAGACCAGATGACAGTAGCCTGAGGATGGACAGGTCAAAGGACTGGAATAGAGGCTGGAGAAATAGACCCACATGTATATGGAAACCTGACACATGGCATAGGTGGTGCTGCAGGCCCCTGGGGAGGGGGTGGACTGTTCCACAAACCATGCTTTTCTAGAGTGTCCTTATTGGGGAAAAAAAATGAGGTGGAATTCCCTACCTCACACCACGCATAAAAAAAAAATCAATTCCAGGTGGTTTAAAGACTGAACGCAACTTACAATATGAAAAGATTTCTTAAGGACTTTTGTGTCTTTAAACACAAACCATTACAAAAAAAGATCAATACATTTACTAAAGTGTGAAACCCTTGTTTGTCAAAAGAAGATATTTGGAACACAATATCCAAAATACACAAAGCTCTCCCGCAAATTAATTTCAAAAGAAACAAGATAATTGGGCAAAAAAACATGTGCAGGCAATTCAAAGAAGGGGAACCATGAATGACCAATAAACATATGAATAGATATTCAGTCTCACTCAGAATAAGGGAAATGCAAACTACAATCCCAGTTAAGTGCTATTTCACACCTTTGAGACTGACAACCAACAAAGAGGTAGGAATAGAAGAGAGAACTCTCAAACACTGCTGAAGGGAGGGGAAATGAGTACCGGCCACTTCTGGAAAACAATTTGATGGTATCTAGACATGTCAAAGCGGCATGCACCCCAGTGACCCAGAAAGTTGGCTTCTGGGATAAACCTAGAGCACCTCTTGCTCATTACAGTAGTATTTATTCTAGTAAAGAATCCAAACAGCCTCAGTGCCCATCAGAGGAAGAATGCACAAACAGGCTGTGGATAATTCTATACTGCAGTGAAAATGAATGAGTTTAGCTTTCTTAGGAATTGTAAGTGGGGGACATGAGGAGTAAGTTGTAGAAGATAAAATTGTATGATATCATTCATATAGATTTTTAAAACATGCAAAACAAGATGATACCATATAGTGCTAGGAATGCACATACGTAGTAAAAGTATAAAGAAATTCAGAAGAATGATAAACACGTCATTCAGGGAAGAGTTTACCTGGGTGGGGGAGAGATGCAATGGGTGATAGGAGGTGCTGCTCGCATGTTGGTAGGGTTTTGTTTCTTGACCTGGGGTGGAGGTACAGAGATCTTTTTTTTTTTTTTTTTTTTTAATTCTTTATAACTTTTTTTAAAGGACAGAACAAGCATGAGGAGAGTCCACATAAAATCCAGTCCCGCTCCAAACTTCGGTTTCCTTATTTTAATAATGTGGCCATTGTGTCTGTGAAGTGCTCAGCACAAAGCCTGGCTCAGGGTGAAGTGCTCGGTAAACCGTGAGAACATAGTCTGCTCCCCAGTCTCCACTGGGGCTCTCCACACCCTAGTTCCAGCCAGCTGAGGCTCCCTCACCCAAGCACTGCCATGCAGCCAGGTCTCCCACACCCCCCACTTGCATCATGCCTTCTTGCCTTCCCACTGACAAGCCATTTACGCTTCCTGGAATTCCCATCCTTTCTAGCTCTGCAGGCCCAGGGCCTATTTTAGCTATTACCTTCCAGCTCAGCCATTTCAGCCCATGGGAAGCCTCTGGAGCCCTTCATTCACTCTCCCACAGCACACCCCGCACCCCACCCCACTGTCCCAGCTTATCACATTGTGAATTTTTGCACCTGGTTATGGAGCTGTCTCCTCCCTGAGTAGGCTGTGAGCTCCTTCAGGTCACAAACCTTATCTGAGCCACCACTGCTGCCCCACCACCTGCGTATGGCATGGCCTCAGGAAGGTTTGTTGAATGAATAAAAGGGCGAGTGGACCCAAATATTCGGAAACAAAAGGGGTGATGCCAAACTCTCAAGGGGAAAACAGTCCTAACTATATGGATCTTCACTAAATGTTCTTGGGAGGTAGTGTGCCCTCCGGGGTCAAGGAGACCTGGGTTCACATCCGGGCTGAGCCGTTTGCCAGCCGTGTTACATGGGGCGTGCTATGACATCCCTCTGTGCCGCAGGTTCTGCGCCTGCACAACCAGGATGTGACTGGGGCCTGTTGCAAGGGACTCTTGTGAGGATTCAATGAGATAATAGAGACAAGATGCATGGCCCCATTTTTGGAACAGGTAGTAATTATGCGAATGTTGGCTAAGAGGAAAATGTTTGCAGGGGAGGCTGAAGGAACTCGACTGGGTCATTATGAAAGTGGGAGGCTGAAAAACTATGCCGGGGGTGTTCTCCAGTTCTGAACAAAAACATGCACCTGGAGGCCGGCCCAGAAGATGGGAGGATCAGTACTGTGCTCTGACTTAGGGATCCTGGTGCTCCATCCTCTTGTTATCGGTCCTGTCCCTGGTTGAGGGTCTGTGTAGCATTTCAGAACCACAGACAGAACCCTGTCTCCCCACATCCACTCTGGCCCCCTCCAATATGTCCTCATGCATAGCTCGGGGATCCCAATCTGGAGCCATCTTTTTCTCACCAGTTTCCATCTGTAGGGGCGACAGAGCCTTCAGCACCTTCCCCAGGGACGCGTCTACGGCGATTTACCAAATGTATCGTCTGCACTATATATGCAAAATCCACATATGTCCACTTGTCAGGAGCTCCCATCAAGGCAACAGAAGGATGGCAAATTGCTTACGGTCCAGACTCGACACGACGAATTTGCCAACGTTGCATGTTGTACAAGCAAACAAATATGTCAAGTCGCCAGGGCCACGTGGGCACGGGAAAAGAACAGCACTGTGCGCTTCGTGGCGTCAGAGGAGATTTTCTGAACTAATGAGCTGATCCTCTTTGACCCAAATTGCACTGGACAATGCAATATTATTCTGGTGAAATCCACATTAGCCTCAGTTGGCCCTTTGTCCCATGCAAATGGCCATGTACGGCAGGAACACTGCCCAGTCTAAGGTCTGCTGTCACATTGCTCCTTAGAAAGGTCACCAATGACCTTCTTTCTTGTTGGTCACGCCAAGGGACACCTTTCCATCTTCTCACCTGACCTCTCGGCCCTACTTCACCCCCCTGGACACTTTTTGATCTTTTCTGACTCTCCATCCTCTCCCACTTTTTCTCTTGGTTCTCTGGTCCTCTCTTGGCTCCCTCATTTAACCCCACTGGGCTGCAGAAGCTGGAGTTTGACACTGAGTCCCTCTCATCCTTCCAGACTCTCTCCACAGACAACTTTAACTGTATCCAGGCCTGTGGCTTCAACTGCTGTCCTTATGCGGGTGAGTCCCAAACGTTTATTTCCAGGCCAGTCCAGACTCTGTCAACCGTCTCTTGCCTGCATTTCAGTAAGAACTAAGCTGATTCCCTGCATTCAGCTGGGCCCTCTCCCTGTTGGTCTCCGTCTATGGCTTCTCCTCATGAGGTTTTCAAAGTGGAGACTCCATCATATCACCCCACCTCAGCTTAAAAGCTTTCAATGGCTACTTGCTGTCTTTATGTGGCACAGCAGGGCCTGGCTGGTCTGGCCCTGCCCACCTCTCCAGCTTTCCTTCTTGTCATCTCCCCTTCCCTTTCTGCTTTCGGCCACCCCAGCCAGCTTCCAGGTCCCCAGTGATGAAACACTCCTTCCTCCTGTACAACCTGGGCATACCAGATTCCCCTTTCCTCTGTCCCTTCTGCTCCTTGGTCCAGTTCACTTCTTCCCATGGCAGCTTAGGTGTCATGTCCTCAGAGAAGCCTTTCCTGGCCTTGCACACTACATACTCATGGCCCGAGTCATGTTTCTTCATGGCATTTATCACAGCTGGTGACTGTGCCTTTGTCGTGTGATCACTGGATCCATGTGTTGCCTTCCCAGTGCTCGACATCCCTAAGCACAGGGATCATATCTGGTTTCATTCGTTGTTGCACCTTCTCCCACCCCCAGCAAAGGCCTCGACACACAGTAGGTGCTCAAGGAATGTTGAATAAATGAGTGAATCTGAGTCTGCTTGCATACCTCTAGTGCTGGGCTCTGCTTATCATTGTTGGACACTATCAATTACCAGAAGTTTCTATGTAGATATGTACACAGGTATGAGTGCATTGCCAGGTGCTTTGCTTGTTCTCTCACTGAATTCTCACAACCACATCTGAGGCGATTCTGTCATTATTAACTTCCGTTTGACAGGTGAGGAAACTGAGGCTCAGAGAGTTTAAGCAATTTGCAGAACATCGCACAGCATGTAGATGGCAGAGCCTGTGCTCAAACCTATGTCTGTTTGTCGACTCCATGTCCTGGGCCATTCCCACCCTACTGTATTCATGCATATGATGTTTCATAGTCATGCAAACTAACCAATTAATTACTTAATCTCTGATTGGGGCGGTGGGCCCTCACTTGATGAGGTTCAAAACCACTTCGACTGAAGCATCATGTGATGATGACCGGGGCTCACAGGAACCCCGGGACAGGAATGACACGAGTGAGGAGGGAGGGGGGGATGAGAGGGAAGCAGTTACTTAGGGCTACTTAGAATAAACAGAAGAAAAGTGCGTGCGTTGCTTCCAGTTAAGGTGTTTGAGAATTAAATACCCAGAGAGAATGAGGCTGCATGCAGTCAGACACTATGAATCAAGGAGGGATCAGGTGATAGTGAACGGGAGGCTGGCTCTGGTTCCCACGGCTGGCCTGTTTAGAGGGGCACAGCCCTGCAGGAGTTTAATTGGTCCCGGATGCTTTGATTCTGCCTCTGCAGTTTCTCCCACACTCACCTCTGCTGTCCCTGGATCCCCCTAAGTGCCTAAGTCAATGTCGATGAGGGTCCCCTCTGTGCCGGCCTATGAGGTTGGTGCTGGGGACATGAATAAACAGTACACTGAGCTGCTCAGTTATGCAAGGAAGAGACAGTCAACGACACTGCCAGGGCCCCTGGGTGCTGGCCCCATGTGCTCATGACCAAGGCGGGGGTGGCCCATTTGGAGGCCCTAATGCCAGCCTGGGCTGGTGGGCCGGAGTGGTGGCTCCAGGAAAAGTCTTTCAAGGAGACAACCTCTGCGGATCTTAAAGGAGCAGAGAGAGAACTGACTTCACCAGGCAGAAAGGAACCAGCCCGTGCAAAAGCCCGGCAGGGCAAAATGGCCTGGTGTGCTCAGGATGCCAGCCAAGCAGCTGTGGGAGATGGGGCAGGATGGAGCCCAGGTGGGCCAGCAGGTGCCCTCAATATCACACCTGAGAACAAAGTGGGGACTTTGGAGGAATCTACCAGGAGACCCAAGTAGGGGAGGGACGGTCAACGCTTGAGTTTTACAAAATCCCTTCGTCTGGAGGAGGAAGATGGATTGACAGGGTAGCAAGAATGCAGTCTGAAGAGAGAGGCGACTGGGAGTGAGGAAGGGAGGACGGACAGGCTTGGTTGGGAGGAAGACAGGAGATTGGGTGTTTACCGGTGGGGGATTTTGGGGGTAGGGGGTGATGGTGGATTCTGTAATATGCACCCCTGATTGTCCCCTTCAAGCATGGACGACTCACTCCCTCATGTGTGGGGAGGCTACAAGGTGGCCTTCGGCTGTCATCCCTCTTTGGGGGTGACTTCTGCTGAAGTGAGCCACTGCACCCGAGGTGACATCTCTTCTATGGGTGTCCCACATCCAGTGACCAATCACTCCAGGGCCCCCGCCCCTGCTCCCACGTAGGATGGGCCGAGACCTACACTGAGCCTACAGCTCAGCTTCTCCTTCTGCCTGGCCCTGCTTCCTGCCCTTGCCTCCTGCAGGGGTCGAGCCCTTGCGGGCCTCGCAAACCTCCCTCTCCCTAACACATCCCAGAGCCTGCTCCCTGGGGAAACCACCCTGTGGCAGGGAGCATGGGGAAGCACTTGCTGTGTGTCCTGCTGGTGGGAATGGCCCAGGAGAGAGTGTGACTTTGAAGCTGTCAGTGAGAGAGAGATGAGCAATACTCAAGGGACTGAATTCTCTTTTTTTAGCATAAATATGTCCTGTGTAACATTTGGGACAAACTTATACTAAATTTTTTTTTTATTATTTATTTTATCACCTTCTGACCCTCTCCCTGCCAGGCCCCCCCCACTAGTGAGTCCCCCACACTGTGGCCCATGTACTTCTGAGATTCTGTCTATCCCTCCCTTGCTCAGACACCTGCAGTGGTTCCCCGTTGTTGAAATCATTGATTGTTCATTTGAGGCCCTCTACTGTCTGATCTTCAGCCGCCATCCCAACCCCATCTCTCATCCTCTAACAGCCCCCTTTAATCAGCCTCTGGGTTTTTTGCTCAGCTGTTTCCTCCACCTACAATGCCCTCCCCTATGTCCACTCTTCAAGAAAGCCTTCCAGATCCTTCTGGGTGCATGGAAGTAAGTCATCGCCGCTGACTAGAAGTGGTAGCACCTCGGAGGTATCATTTCATGTCTCTGAGTCTCCATTTCTTTGTCTCTAAAATGGGGACAATACTCCCTCTCTCAGGTTGCTGAGGGGACAAGAGGCCATGTTCAGAAAGTCCAGACACCCTTTCGCATGCTGGTACTCCCCGCTGCCTGTGCCTAGATCAGTGTCTGGCACCCGGTGGGCACAAATTCGCGTTTGCTGAATCGACTCCACTCCAAGGTCCTGAGCTTTTACCATTTAACTTGCTTCTTGGGATGACCATGCCCAGTCATGGAACTTAGACAAATTCAATTTCCTATATTAAAATGGTCTGAAAAGAAATGAATAACGAAGCCACTAAAGGAGTTTCTCTCCCCATTGACATGGGACCAAACCAGAAAGGGGCATTTTGGAACCGAACGTGGTGCCTAGCCCCTCCAGATGGAAGCAGGTAATATCCACCACACACATTTCTACCTCAAAGCCTCCCCATCCCAGACCACAAGAGGTGATTTCTTGTAACCATTAGCATAATCACCCAACTGCAACACTATAGAGAAGCGATTAGATGAGCCTGTGATTTTTTGCACAGTTATTCGTCTCGAGTAAGTCACCTGAAGTTCATCTGCCATCAGGATTCATGGCTGCATTCTGTAATCGTAGGGAATTATTTTGCTAATAACAGAGGTACCTTGATCTAATTTAGTTTTAATGCCGGGAGGTGCCCTCCCAGAATAATCAGCTTCAAGGCCATTCCAATTTCCAGGTTTGTTACACGTTCTGGAGAGAAGATTCAATTCAAGGAGGCTGAAGTTACTTCTTTATCACCCAAAGTCATCTCGGGGCGAAATGGAATCCTACCTCTGTGTTGGCAGAAAAATTCAGGGAGAGGCCCAGTGACAGGGAGCTGATGGGGGGCGGGGTGTGCTACTGGAAAACAACGCCGATGGGTGAGAACCTGCCTGGGTTAGGACCACAAGGCGTTCTCTGGGAGACCCCTAATTTTCCTCTCATCCATTCCTTTATTCCACTTTTGGGGTCTCTCCCCGGCGAGACCTGTTATTCGAGCACAAATACTGATAACAAACACTTAATGCAGCCCTGTTCTAGGCACTTTACACGTATTAACTCACTACATCCCACGAGGCAGGTGGGTGTGCTGTTCTCCCCATTTTATAGATGGGAAAGCTGAGGCAGAGAGGTTAAGACACTTGCCTCAAGTCACACAGCTAGAAAGGGGCATAGAGCTAGGATGTGGGTTTTACAGAAATCCCTCTGTCCGGAGGAGAACCTGAGACCACAAACTTCAAGTTCATATACAAAGAAGAATCCTGAACCATCCAGGATTGTTCAACCCCTGCTCTGTGCTCTCATTTACCCTTCACAACTGTTCTGGGTTGGGGGTGTTGTTAGCCCCACTTTATCTGAGGAATTGGGACTCAGACCCTGAGATTCTGGTTCGATACCCAGTGCAGCCTTGGCCAAAGCCACGAAGTCTGTGTGGCTGTTTACACAGAGCTTTGGGAGCGGCCGGGTACACTGGATGGAGTTAAAGCGCGCGGCAACCTTAGCCACCCCACTCTGCTCTTCCCTTCCCCCTCTGGGGCAGCTCCTCTTGCCTATCCCCCACCCCTTGCCCCAGAAACCAAGCGTTCTTTGTTGTCATTCCGTGTTACCAAACACAACCTACTTTCAGATTCCTATTCATCCACTCATATGTTTATGCCTTCAGCAGAGGGCCGCGGTGGCTCAGCAGAAGGGCCAGGAGGCCGATGTGGCTCAGCCACTGGGTTCCTCTCCAGGCCTCGGTCTCCCCCATCCGTTCAAGGGGGGGTAGGTTAGACCAGTGCTTTTAAAACTGATGGAGCTGCAGAGAACCACTTAACCTGAAAAACCCCAGGGAAGCCCAACATTTACATCGGATAAAAGTGGGCTGGTCCAGGCAGAGCTCTGTTATGGGGAGGGGGCGTCTTCCCCTATTGGGCAACCTCTGGGCATCTTCTCGCCACCCTAGGACACCCCCAACACAGATGGAAAAACACTGGCCCAGAGACAGTATATTGGCCTCTGGGGTTCTTAGAGCCAAGGAATCCGGGCTCCACTGACGGCCGGTGATGCCTGAAGTGCAGTGTGGGCAACTAAATGCCCCCCTGGGAACTTCCCCCCAAATACCTGTCTCACCTTGTTGGTCGTGTCAAGGGCCAGGTCTGAGAGTGGCCCATCAGCAAGGCCAGGCTGTGGCTGACACCCGCTGGTGCAGGATTGAGGGGTCCAGGGGTCTGGTCACAGGGAAGTTAAACTGGCTTCTCAGAGCAGGCTGTGGGGTCAGTCTGTCCTGGCACAGTTCTGGTGGTCAGAAGGACAGGCTACTCCATGTTTCTAAAAACATGTTTTTTATCCCTCCTGCTCTCTGTCCTTCCTTCCAGAAATGCTCACTAGTCTCCAGCTTTCTGTTCTGGGCCTAAAGCTTCAGGGGAAATGAGAGGACATGGGTGGTGTCCTCACACTCAGACAGTTGCATCTGGGGTGATCGCCCTCACCTGGAGGTGGTGACGACCAAGGGCACCAGCGTGTGAGTAGGAGTTAGCCCAATTTGGGGGCGGATTGCAAGTGGGGAGGAGGCAGCATTCCAGCCTCCAAAGAGTGGGGTGGAACAGCACAGAGGCCTAGAGAAGCCAAAGTGTGTGAGATGCTATCAGTCACTTAGTGTGGGGTGGGGGGGAGCAATGGCAGGTAGGATGACATATGTGCCCTGGAGGGACTGTCCACGAGCTGTGGACCTGACCCTGAGGGTCAAGGAAGCCAGCAGCGGTTTTAAACGGGAAGTAGGGAGGCCAGACATGGGTTTTAGAAGCTCATCTGGCTGCACATAGTTGGGGGTGGGCTTCCCTTGAAGGCTTTCCTTGTCACCTTCCCAGCCCCGATCCTCAAGACTCTCCACTAAGCCCTGCATCACTGACACACAGAACATGGACAGAGGACGAAAGGCTTTGAGCTGCCAGCCTTCCCACCCTAGCCTGACCCCCAGCCTAGAAGACGGCCCTTGACCCCTTTGTCCCCAGGACCGCTGGTCAGGACCAGCCTGAAACTCCATCTCACAGGCTGAGATGCTTTGATTTCAGGGCCCCTAATGAGGGCCTGTTTATGAACAGGAACGCAGGCGGTAGGTCAGCTTCCCACCCCCCTTCTAGCACCTTCTTTCCAAGTCCCAGCTCTGACAAGTGCCTGCCCCAGCCTTGCAGCCCCTCTTGGCCCTGGATCACTGCCCAAGGCACCCCGCCACCATGCTGAGGGGGTGGGGGAGGGGAGTTACATCCCAAACACAAGCTCTTTTGTTCCACCCCTCAGCTCAGCCCTCAGCCCTCAGCCCTGCATGTGTGTTGGTGGAGGTTTTCCTGGCACTCAGTGAGCCCCAGGTCAGCTGAGGGATGAGGCATGGTGTGGGCATCCAGGGGCTGTGGACAAGGGCTGGAGCTCAGGCCATTTCAGGCTGCGGCTTTGCCGCCCGTCCCCTTGCTCAAATCCCTTCCACGGCTCCTGTTTCCTCTAGGACAGTGGTTCTTAACAGGGGCAATTGTATTCCCCAGGGAACCTTTTGCAATATCTGGAGACAGTTTTGGTTGCCACAACTTGGGGTGGGGGAGGAGGGTAGGTATGCTACTGGCATCTGGTGGGTAGAGGCCAGGATTGCTGGTAAACATCCTCCAGTGCATGGGACAGTCTCCCCATTAGTTGTCCAGCTCCAAATGTCGGGTGTGCCAAGACTGAGAAACCCTGCCTGAGGGTAAAGCCCCCTCACCCCATGTCCTCATCTGCCTCCCTAGCCTTCCAGACAGTCCCTCCACCACCACCCCCTGCACATGCTACGGGCTGGGATACTCCTACACTCATTCCCCCACTACACTGCACCTTTCTCTGCTATCTCCCTTCCTGGCACCATCCTCCACGCTGCCCTCCACTTACCTAAAGCTCATTTCCCTCTGCCTGCTTCTACCTGCCAGGACCCTCCCCTGCTGCCCCAGAAGAGGAGGCACGGCCACCCCTATTTCACCCATTGCGGAACTGGCAAAAGGAGAGATTAAAGGGTCTCGGAGCAGGCACCCCCTTAAGTGGCCCGGCTTCCAGGCCATGGAGTTGGCACCACCACTTGGTCGAGGACCATCTCATCAGGAGAGAAGGATCCCAACCTTGCTCTGCCCTCCCAACTCCCACCCGGGGGAGGACACCAAGAGGGAAACCAAGGACAGACCTGGGACAGCCCCAAGAGGGCTGAGTGGGGCCCTGACCTTGGCAACCTCAGGCTTCAGGAGGCCAGAGACCCTCCGCACCTGCCCCTCCCTTCTGACCTCAATGGCCACTTTCTAGTTCCGCCTACTGCTGGAGTTTTAGGTCCCTGCCACCTCTGACAGCTGCCACTCCCCACTCTCAGTGTCTGACATTTCACCATTAGCAAAGGCAGGGGGAGGCCATTCATCTGAGATTTGCATTGAGAGAGAAAGAGAGAGAGAGTGTGTGTGTCCTGGGCAGAGGTAGGGGTGGGGGCCAGGGGACAGGCACTCCCAGCCATCGCACAGCACTGGGTCCCTTGGGCTGCCTTTCCTGGAGCACCTGGTTCCGGTGCAGTCTGTGGACCCACAGGGTGGGGGAGCGTGGGGCCCTCACAAGTGCACGTGTGCACGCACACACACACACACACACACACAGAAGCAAGCTGGGATGTAGGTCACCCACTGGAGCGCCTTGGGCCGGGGATTGTACGGATCCAGCCATCCAGACACTCGCTTCCAGATTGGACAGAAATGCACCCCTCCCTCCGCCTGCCTCTCCCTGCTGCTTGCCGGCATCAATCTGATCCAAAGTCTCCCGGGGCTCCTGTTTGGTTTTCTCCAGAATCCCACTGGCGGAGGTTGCTCTGCGCAGGGTTTCTCCTCTGTGTGTGGCAGTCCCTATGTGGGTGAATGTGGAGTCTACCAGAGATGGAGCAGTGTGGCCCCACTTTGAAGGCTTTCAAGGCACAGCCCTAGGACCAGAGGTGGCAATGACCTAGAGGGTGCAGTCAAGGAGAGAAGAGAGCCGCCTCAGCCCGGCCGGTCAGGGCTGGCTGCCTGGGTGAGGTGGCAGAACCTTGGCCTGGAAGCTGAGTGGTGACTTCAAAATCCTAGGAAGGGGGGGGGGGCGGTACTGACACAACTGAGAAGGCCCCAGACACTCGCATCCTCCACGCTGCAGCTGGGGTCTCTACCGAGGTCACGTCTGGTAGGACTGTCACAGACCCACCTATAGAAAAACCCTGGTGGCCTTGCAGGCCCTTCAGACACAGGAAGCCCAGGACACTGCTCCCCACCCCTACCCAGAATCTGCTTTTCCATTTGTGTCCTCCTGTCAGTGTGGACATCAACATCCTCTGCCAGGTCACCCCTGCCAGGTCACTCTTCCTTCACCCCACCCCTCCTTAGCCTCCAAGTTTTCAGTCTGGCTCTTGGAGCAGCTCATAGCCCAGAGGTGGAGACAGGTGCTTGGGGAGTTCTAACAAGGTAGTCAGGGAAGACCTCCTGGAGGAGGTGACAGCTGAGTTGAGGCTTCGGGATGAGCAGGAGTGGCCAGGTTGGAGGAGGACTAGTGGAGAGAGCTGAGATGGGGGAGTGTTTCTTCCAGCAGGGGAACGGCAAGTGCAAAAGTGAGAGAGGAGAGAGAGGATGACACCTTCAAGGCAGAGATTCATTCATGATGGGGGAGCAGAGAGAAAGAAGGGGTACGGCTGGGGACAAGGGCACAGGCATCATCCAGGGGTCAGATGATGGATCACCTGAGGCCATGTCTGTGAGTGTAGACTTTATCCTGCTGCAGTGGGGTATCCTGCGGGACTTTAAGATGCCTGTGAGCAGCTCCCCTTTGGCTGCACACGGGGATGAGTTTGGGGGACGGGTGGAGCCCACGGTGCAGCCTGCCCTGCGGCGAGGGCTGCGATGGAGAGAGAGTCGGGGCAGATCTCAGCACCACTTAGGAGATAGAATGGACCTCGAGTGGTTCTGGTTCCTCCTCTCTTGAGCCCACATCTTCCCATCATGTAATGGGGGATGGACAGGAGGACCCCGGAAAGCCCTCTCCCTGGAGCCCCATGAAGTGGCTAGTACTGTCCCCACACCTCTGGTGAGCCACGGGGCTCAGGCCCACGGGAGGGGCCCCAGGGTGGGAGCCCCAGACGAGCTGCATGGGGTGACGGGATCTCCTGAATGAGCCCTCTCCCACCATGAGCCCCTCTGTCTGGGGGACACCGGTTCTCCCCTCCTGAGCTTTCTCCTGGCTCTGCCTGGCCCAGCTCCCGGCCCGGGGTCTGCATTCCCACCCTCCCTGGGCTTCGCTTCCCGGCCTTTCCTGCAGCCAGCTGCTCGGGCTTGGGAGCATAAATGATTCAGGCCCCTCCTCCGCTGGCCTCATTCTTCTTCTTTATTGACTAGTCTTCCTGATTTAGCCTCTTCCCAGAGTCCCACGGGACAAGAAGGGGGGCTTCGCCACTCCCGCACCTGCCCCTCTGGGGAAGGTCAGAGGCCCAGGCACGGCTGGCCAGCGGGGCTCAGGCTCTCCTGGGCTGTGAGCCGGGGGCCAGGATAGCCAGGGGGCAGCCCGGAGTGGTGGGCAGGAGCACAGGAGTCTGGGAGACCTGGGTTGGAATCAGGAGTGCTCCCCCGGGCTTGTGGCCTTGGACCCCTTCTAAGTCTCAGTTGTTTCGTCTGAGCAATGGGGTTGTCCCTTCCTCTGTGAAGGGTCAGTGGCTCCATGGGGAGTACTCAGCTCGGCAAGCGGGCTCTGCCTCTCTGGCCTCATTTCTTCATCCATGAAAGGGCCTCATGTGGGAGTGTGCCCTCTCCTGTTCCTTCAGGCCCCTGAGGCCCCACCAGCTGGTCCAGCATGAACTGGGAGGAATGTGAATTTGGTTTTCCTCCCCGACCCCAGGTCGGCCAGGCATTACCTCGATTTCACAGACAGGGAAACTGAGTCTTGCTGAGAGCCTGAGACTTTGCCCAGGGCCTGTAGAATTGGCCGACTGGCAGAGCCAGGACAAGGTCCCAGGCCCTCACCCCTGAGAGGTCGGGCAGCCTGAACAGCACCCACCTCCCAGCACACTGTCCACGCAGCCACGGCCTCAGGGAAGGGCCTAGTGGGCACTGGTTCAGAGCACGGCTCTGGGGTGGGACATGCCTACGTGACTCTCTGCTTAGCCACAGACAAGCTGTGTGACTTCGGGTGAGTCACTCGCCCTCTCTGAACTTGTTTCCTCATCTCTAACATGAGAACGACAACACCGGCCTCACCGGGTTGGTGGAAAGGAGCTGTGAGATGATGAATGCGGGGCATGTGGCTGGTCACGTGCTTTTATTTTATGATTATTTTCTATTTGTTACCTGCCGAGGCAAACCCACTTGATGACATCTTCAGCTCCCCACCGCCCCGCCCCCCAGGAAAGGCCAGGGAGTGGTGACATCAGGCCTCCTGACAGCTTCCAGCCCAAAATAGCCCTCTCTTTAGACTGACCCTATCCCATTACAGCTGCTTCTGGGCTTGCTGTTTCCAGCTGAGCTGGCACCTCCTTTGGTTGCTGCATCGTGCTCATCCCATGAACTCCTCCAATGAACCCTCCTGGGGAGGTGGAACTGTTCATGGGCAAACGGAGGGGCCTCCAGGTGGCAGCTCTGGCACAGCGACAGCTCTCAGGGCTGCAAAATACAGACCCCGGGCACTGGAGCAAGCTGGGCTGGAATCACCGACCTCACTGTATGCTCTTGGCCATCGCTAAATTCTCTGAGCCTCAGTTTCCTCATCTGGCTAATGGAGCTAAGAGCAACCTACCGGGTTTGTTGTGAGGATTCAAGCGGACCACATACCTAAAGGACCTTGCATGGCGTCTCGCCTGGAGTGGGCGCTCAGGAAATAGTACTGGTTATTATACCTGCAGCACTTGGGAGTTTACAAAATCGCCTCCATCTGCCCCATCCCAGGGCCTCCAGCTGGGGCAGGTGTCCTTGCTGGTTATCATCGAGAAGAAAGAAGCTTCTACCCCCAGGGCTTCCAAAACAACCAGCTATTTCTAGAGCACACCTCCCTCCCTATGAATCTCGGCCTTCCCCTAACAGGTATCCAGCAGCACCGGTTTTATCCCATCACTGCTCTGGGGCCCCAAGAAGATTGGGGAAGGAGGTAGGGCAGGCCCGAGTCTGCCCATTTGTCAGACAAAGAAACTGAGGCTGAGCAAGGGGAAGGGGGGTCCGGGCCACCTAGTGGCAAAGGGAGCTGGGATGAGGCCACAGGGAAGGGAAAGGGTGCCAGGTGCTGGGACCTGTCTGGAATCTTGGGTGGTCAGAGCTGAAACATTCAGAGGCCTGGAGGGCAGCCCCTTGACTGACAGCTAAGGAAGCAAAAGGCCAAAGAAGGGGGAAGATGCCTGAGGGCACAGAGCAAGTTAATGGCAGGATCCAGCCGGTGCCATTCCCTCATGCACTAGTTCATTCATTCCTGCCTTCATTCATTCATTGATCCAGTGAATATGTACTGAGCAGCTTCTCAGAGCCAGGTGCTGCGCAGGGCCCTGGGGATACAGTGGCAAACAAGGCATAGCCCCCACCTTCAAGGATCGCAGGAGCTTAAATGGGAGACAGGCCAGCGGTCAGGTGATTAAAAGGCACCCAGATTGGAGAGGCGCCAAGAGCTACCGGCAGTGCACAGGGGGGAGGTGGCATCTGCGGAGTGGAGGATGGCAGGACCCTGTGAGAGCCGGAGGGGGAATGTCCTGCGGAGTGAGGTTCGCTCCCTTGTCTGGCCCACCTTCAAGGCTCCCTTTTATCCCCTTCCTCGACCATCGCAATCAGAAGACTGGAAGATGCTGCTCCCCTGAGCTGGACTCCTCATGCACCTCTGAGGGGGGCAGTCAGATCTTGCCTGACGCTTGCCCCAGTTTACGCAGGGGAAACTGAGGCCCGTCCATGAAGGCCCCTGCTGGAGTTAGTGCCCGATCTCTGAGCTTCCTTCTTCCCTTTGCCTTCCTGCTTCTGCTCTTCAGATAAAAGACACCCCTGCTCCTGTGTTTGCCACTCCTCCCGGGCCTGTCACTACCTTGCTCTCAGGGTCTCTCACCCGAGGACCACCCAGTGGGACCCAGCTTGGCTCTGTCTGCTAAGACACCCTGAATATGGCTCCGGTCTCCAGGACATCAATCAGTGGCTGGGGATGTGGCCAAATCCTTTCAGGCCCTGAGCACCTGGAGAACAGAATCGGAGCAGAGCTCGGGATGTCCACCAGATGGAAGGGCTGCTCGGCTTGAATCGGGGAGGGGGTCCCAGAGCCCCACCCCCAACTCTGCCTCTCCCAGCTCTGTCCCCAGCAAGGCTCCTGGGCCCCCAAGGAGCTCAGCTCCCCAACCCATGACCAAAAGCAGCACCCTCACTGGAAGTACGGGAGAACCCTCCGAAGTTCTCCAGCCTCCGTGCCTTTGCACCTGCTGTTCTCTCTGCCTGGAATGTCTTTCCTCACCTCTCTGCCTCGGTCAACTGAATTCATCCACTCCTCATTCAGCAAATATTTGTTGGATGCTCACTACATGCCAGAGAACAGTGCTCTGGGGGTAACAGCTGCCAGCGTGCTTAGACACCACACACACGCACACACACGCACACACATGCACACACACGTGTGGTGCAAATGGGAACAGGTCTCACAAGGGAAAGAGGAACAGAGTGGGATCTAATTAGATGAACTAGGGGAATGTGGTGTAGGGGAGGCTTCTCTGGGAAGGTGACTTTAAAGTTGAGTTTGGGAGGAGGAGGCAGTGTTAGCTCAGTGAAGAGAGAACGAATGTTCCAGACGAAGGAAATAGGTTGTGCAAAGGCCCTGGGGTGATAGCTAGTTTGGTGAGCGTGAGGAAGGTCAGATTGGTATGGCTGGAGTCCAGAAGGTGAGCAGGTGAGGGAGGATGGGTCAGATCATGCAGAGAGGAAGAAGCAGCAGACCTGGGTGAGGGGACCGTGAGGGGACTGGGGAGAGGGAGCGTCCCAAGAGGAGCCAGAAAAAGAGACTGCGAAATAGGTGGGAGAAAATCGGGGGAGTGGCCCATCACAGAAGTCAGGTGCAGAAAGTGTTTCACGAAAGAGAGCCATCTACTTCTTTAGTGGAGGAGTCACCTCCTCCCAGAAGCCTCCCTGGACTCCACATGTGGGGGTAGGCATTCTACAGTCCTCGGCCTCCCTCACCAGAGTGCTGACCTCTCTCCCAGAGTAGCCTGGGAGGACCACGAAGGCAGAGACAAGGTTTGATTTATCTCTCCAACCCCAAAATTTGGTCCAGGACCCCAAAGTGGTAGTTGTTAAATGCATAAACGTAGAACCAGGACTCAGAGAACAAGTGACTCTGAGACACAGTTTCCCTTTGCTGCCTTGGCCCAAGTCAGCCCCTTCAACTGTGGATGTCTGAGGCAGGCTCCCAAGCACCTCACTGCCTGCAAGAGGCTCCCACCGCAGGTAAAGACACGGGGCTGTCTATACTCGGGGCCCTTCAATTGGGACAAAGCAACTGCAGTCCCCAGGGCATCAGCCTTGCCCTGGCCAGAGCCTGCCAAAAGCCAACCCAGGGGATAGTAAGTAGGTTGGGCTGTGGCTTCCCGAGACACCACTAGGTTCCAGGTGGGGACATGGAGCCCCAGGATTTGGAACCTTGCTCGGCCATGGGTTGGTCCTACCGGACAAGAGTCTGTGCCCTCCATGGGGCAGCATCCAGGCGCCCCTGTGCCACGCTTTAGGGGAACACCCCTGGAGGCAGGCAGGCCTGTCGCACGCCCAGACTGTCTGCCCCGGGAGCCGTCACTCTGAACCCAGCCTTGTATCGTTTGTCTGACTCCCATTCAAGGCTGAGAGCTCTCCCAGGGCCTCTTTCTCTCATTCTCTTTCTCCCTGTATTCTCTCTTTCCTCCCTCCATTCACTAAGCACAAACTTTTTCTGAGGCTTGAGCTCTTTATTTACACATTCCTGACCCTGACACACAGTTCGGCACAGGGGGGGTCACTCAGCTGTGTCCACTGGCCCCCCGACCACCCAGAGATGCCAGGTCCACAGGCTGGACCTCGCCAAGCTCCCCGGAGGGTTGGTTGCGTCTCCAAATGTGGCAAAGCGCCCCTCTCCCTGGCAAGAGCTGAGCTCCTCCAGGACGAAGGAAATTTGGCCTTGAATCTGTGCCCAGAGGGGCCAGGCCTGGCTCGGGGTGGGGGAGAGAGGAGAACTCAGTTTTCTGAACAGGGATGGTGGTCCCAGGAGACCCTGGGCTCCCAAGAGGCTGATCCAAGCTGGGGTGAGGCCACTTCTCTATTGGACTTTCCCTCAGAGACCAAAAGGGCCTTCTCCCTATTGAGCCCGAAAACCTACTGCCTCCCCCCCCCCCATGCCCTGCCTCAGTCCACGAGCCACAATCCTGCCCCCCGGCTCTCCTCCTTTGCTCTCCCCAGAGATAGCCAGAGTGTGCCCACCTCAGGGGGCAGCAGCCTGGCTGGGGTGAGCAATCAGGGTCTTAGTTACCTGCACCCCGGGAGCCCCAAGCCTCCAGAAACTGCCACGGGCAAGCCATTCTGAGTCTTAGAAGTCCCTTCCTCAGGCTCTCAGCAAGGGCTCTGTCCCAAGCAACTTTTCCCCAACAATCTGCCTGGGTTTCCCGTCGCAGCCCCTCGGGCCCTGCAAAGCGGGGAGCTTTTCGGCCTGGCTTTAATTACAGGGAACGTTCCTGGTGCTGGCCCATCTATATTTATCTCTGGGATCTCACTAATTAAATTCCGCACCGCACCGGGCAGGCCTGGGGACAGCCAGTGAGGTAAAGGGGCCGGGGGCTCCGAACTTCCTTCCTTTCCATCTTGGCCAAGAGCAAAACAGAAGCAGCCGACACTTAACCCCCCAACCCCTCCAGCCCCCCGCCCCGCCAACCCTGCGGACGCCCAGAGTCTGAGCAGCTGCCCGGGGCTCCACTCGTTCCCCTGCGGCCCTGCGCCCCCTAACCCAGGATCCCAAGACCAGACAGGGTCCGGCCGCCTGGTCGCCTCCCCACTTCCACTCAGATTCCTGCAGCAAGCAGAGAAAAGTCTGCCTGAGCAGCCCCGAGCGGTGGCCGGATCCCCAACTCGGCCACTTCACGGGCGCCCTCCTTACCGTAGGAGTCGCCTTGGTCCAGGAGGGAGTCGGGCTCCATGGCGTATGGGCCCCCAGCCCCTGGCCCCACCTGATTTATGAACCGAGGCTGTCTCCATGAGCGTCTGGCTTTCTCCTTTTGTATTCCATCTGGCGGCTTTTCCAACTAGATGACTGGGTACTCCTGCAAGCAGGCCCCTTTCCAGCCCTTGCCTTCATACAGTACATTTAAAGTAGCAGTAACCTCTTTTTCCTCCCCCTGCAGCCTGGCTGGAAACATTAGAAGGGACCGAGGCAATGAGATGTCTAAAATAGGAAGACGCTGGGGACGATTGGCCTGGCTGCCCGCGACGCTGGCTGCGAGGATCTGGCCCAGCTGTGCAGATGGAAAAGCTAAGAGGTGAGGCTGAGCTGGGGCTTAGCATCTGGAAGCTGGTTCTGGGGCGCTGGGGGTCTGTGGGGACAAAGGAGGCCACCCCACCATGGGAGAGGCTGGAGGTCTGCTCCATATGCCACCCAGCACCCAAACCCCAGGGGTTTCTCCCAGGCCCTGCTGGAACCTCCCACTCAAATCTGTTCTACAGACATTTCCTGCAGTGTGGGGGATGCAGAAATTGACTCATCCATCCATTCAGTTAGTCACTAAAATTTTTTTTGAGCATCTTCTCCGTGCCAGACACCGTGCCAGGTGCTCGGTTTGCAGCAGGGAGCTGGCTAGTCTCACCTCGTGGAGCTCACAGGTACAGGTTATTGCATTGCAGAGTGTGGGGTGAGTGCTGTGAGAGCACAGAGGAGGGGGCACCTCATCTGGCTGGAGGAGGTGGTCAGGGAAGGCTTCTTGGAGGAATGGGCACCTAGAGGCTGGGTAGAAGTTAGCCAGGTAAAGAAAGAGGGAGCAAGGGGGGAAATGTGTCAGATGAAGGGAGTGGCTTATGCAAAAGCCTCAGATTGATGGGGTACACAGGGCATTTTGTGCCCCCAGATTCGTTCCAGGTGGTTGGAGTAGTGGTTGAGAAGGAGATGATGCAGAGAGATGGAATGAGGGAGGGGAGCAGGAGTGCATCAAGCAGGGCCTCACGGACATGTTCTTGAGCCTGACCCTAAGGATAGTCCATGGATCCTTTAAAAAGCCCTCTCTGGCTACTGGAAGAACAGGAACAGCTGTAATACTGGGTACCACTCATCGTGCGGTCACCAGGGCCAGGCAGTGCTTCGAGCATGTAGCCACATCGTCTCATGCACTCCCCAGTGATTCCCCAGCAGAAACTCCGGCCATCCTATTTTATAGATGAGGACAGTGCCGCTTAGAGAGGTGAAGTGGCCTGTCCAAGGCTTGTGAGCTGCCTGCAAGGCAGGCCTGGACCCCAGGAGGTCACAGCCTTGGTGCTGATAGATGGTGGGGGGGACTGGGAGGGAGGAGGAAAGACAAAGATGTGTTAGATGCAGATTACAGATCAGGGCCCTATGTTTGGGGGAGGAGGAGTACCTCATTTGGGCCCAATCAGGGAAGGCTACCTGGATGCAGAGGCGCGTGAAC
Source organism: Cynopterus sphinx (assembly GCA_030015415.1). Taxonomy (NCBI): domain Eukaryota; kingdom Metazoa; phylum Chordata; class Mammalia; order Chiroptera; family Pteropodidae; genus Cynopterus; species Cynopterus sphinx. Next base: position 120,573,065 of record CM057385.1, on the reverse strand, counting down.
TGAGCAGAGAAGAGCAGAATTTGGATTGGCTGAGCAGGGGACGGTGAGGGCATTCCAGGCAGAGGAAATGGCACAAGCAAAGCACGGAGGCAGGAAGGTAGCACTTAATGGGGAATGACGAATGATGGAGAATGTCAGGGGAGATGAGCTGGCTGGGGCTGGGGCTGGGGCTGGGGCTGGAGCAAGAAGGACCTGCATAACAGCCTGGGGTGTGGGCTTGGTTCAAGGGTGACATGCAGCCCCAGGAAGCATTCGTTGCAGAGGATGGCCTGCTTTCCAATGGCGCGTGGTCATCCCTGCTAGCGGCCTGTTTCCTGTCTTCTCCTGAATGCTCTGGGATTAGAGCAGGAGAGACCTCCCGGCCTCGCAGCATTGCTAGAGAGGTAGATGCCAGGCCTTGGTGACCGGCCTTTTGGAGACGTGGCCTTGGTGCTGAGCTAGAAGCGCCATCAAGAGGAGGGAGATGGGAGGCAGGGAAACAAGCCAGGAGGCCGGCAGGAGGGCCCAGGCCAGGGGTGACCCTACCTGGGCCCCTCCCAGTCCCCCACGGCCACCCAGCTGCTCCCAGAGCAGCCAGTGACTGCTGATGTGGTTGGCCCGGCCTCGGGGAAGCTCTTTCTGTCACCCTTCACCCCTCCCCACCCCTTGGATGACAGAGGTGCCAGCTCTCATCCTCCCACTGACTTAATTACAGGGAGGCCAGGCCCTACCCAGGCAGCTGCAAGCACCAGGTTCCCTAGTGTCCTACTCAGTGGGTGTGGGGGGCAGACTGAGGTGGGGGAGGGGTCTGGGAGTTGGGGTCTGACCCAGCTCTCAGGGCTCCGGGCCTTTTTTAGGGACTCTGGGGCCCATGGGCACACATGCACCTGTAATCCCTTTCTAGATATAGTGCAGTGGGATCGAAATCAACCACCCGAGTTCATATCTAGGCTCTCCGCTTGCCACCGAGGTGATGCTGAGCTAGTCACTCCGTTCTTGGGAATCTCATTGGTAGAATGGGGCTACTCAGAGCCCTTCCTCACAGGCCGGTTGTGTGGATCAATGGGATAAGGTGCATCAAAGCCTTAGGGCAGGACAGGACTGGGCAGGTGTGTCTTAAGCTCTCAGGAAAGGGTAATACTCACCCGTACTTAAACTTTTATCATCCTGACAGCCTATAAAGAAATAATGGAGGTAGGAGAGAATATGGTCCTGTTTTATAGATGGTGAGGCTCAGGATGCACCTGTCACCAGGCTGTGCCCCCAGAACCGGCTGAGAGCAGAACCGGCTTGGTTGGAGGGGGACCTGGGCCCCACTTCTGGCTGTGCCTCTGGGCAGTAGTGTGAGCCACGACCAGGTGTTTTTCTCCCTAGGCCTCACTTTCTCGTAGGTCTAGGTCAGGGGAGGATTAACCTGGCAGCTCCCAGCCTCCCAATGCCTTTCCCTCTTTTCATGAATGCGACATGTTTCACGTGCAACCAGAGCTCTGGGTTCCAGACATTCATTTACAATGAGTCTGTCTTGAACAGTGGGCTCTGCTTCCTCCCCTGGTGACACAACAATGCAGGCAGACCCATCTCCTCTTCAGTGGTCACACAGCCTTCCACCCTTCGGCTGTGCCATCTCGATTTGAGCCGTTGCCCTACAGATGGACACCTAGGTCGTTGCCAGTCATTCAGGGCGACAAGCGACACTGCAACGAACATCTCAAACATACTTTGTGCACATCTGCCTCGTGACCTCCAGGATGAAATTCCGGGGTCAAAACGTGCTGGCCTTTACGCATTCCTGGCATGGCAGCGAGGGGCAGTCAAGCCCCATCTGGATCTTTGACTCATCGCATCAACAGCCATGGAGTGCTGCTTCTGTACCCAGCCCTGTGCCAGGGGCTTAGATGACAGTGTTCCTAGCTGGGGGAGGCACACACACCTTTAGAGGGGGAAGAGAGCTAAAGCAGGGCCACGTGACAGGACACGACAGCACACTGCTTGCAGCCAGGGGGCTAGAAGGGGCCTGTCTGAGGGATGACATTTGAGCAGCGACCTGACCAGCAACTTTGGGAGAGAACAACCAGAAAAATGGGGCGGAGAAGGAAGGTCAGGATGACAACCCGCGTGGCTAGGGCTGGAAAATGGTCTCAGAGAAGAAAAAGGCCTCAGAGGCTACTTCACAGAGGGCCTGTGGGCCAGGGGAGTGCCATGAAAAGCTGCTGTGTGCCAAGTGGCCCATGAAGGAGCCAGAGTACACTCGGGGAAGCCACATAAGATACAGCTGCCGTCTTTGAGGTGATAGATGCTGGGACCCCACTAGGGTGTTGTTGGAAGGATGGAGAAAAGCAGGTGGATCCAGGATACACGTGAGGCCCTCAGGTGTGGCTGAACCATCAGCAATGGAGGAAAGGAGAAGAGGATGGGGCCACAGGGTGACTCTGATGCTTTTGGGCTAAGGGCCTGGATTGGATCACTGAGCAGGGGGTAGGCAGGGAGAGACCTGGAAGGAGAGGATTTGAGGGTGGGGGTCTCAGGCTCTGTTGTGGGACATTTAGACAGACCGTGAAGATGCCGAGGGGGCCTTTCCCGGCTGTAGGACTGGAGCTCCACAGAGCAGTGGGCCTGGTGGGTCCAGATCTGGGAGCTGCAGCTCTGGGCACAGCCCAGTGTGCCTGTTCCAGAAGCAGCAAGCATCTCCTGGTTCCAGGCTTGACCTGTCATTTGGAGTAAAAAAAAAGGGGGGGGGGGTGCTAAGTAGTAGCTGATGGCAACTGGCCCTAAGTCCAGCTACTTGGAGGAATGTCTGCAGGAGGGGTGGGAAGAGAGCTCAGCTATGGGCAAAGGGAAGAGAGGGGCACCCATCATCAGCATATTCATCGCCTTCCCTGCTGGCATGGAGACGACGCTGTGTCCACCCCTCTCACTCTCTCTGCCTCTGCAATGCCCTGGGCTGGGCCGAGCCTGGGCGCCAGATGCATAAAGAGAGAATGGACCCCGGGATCGAAAAGCTACAAGAGGGTACGTACAGGGTAAAGCCAGGCTGGAGGAGAGCCATCTGCTCAGTGGAATCAGAAAGCCTTTGTGGAGGAGGGGCCCCCCAAGCGGGGTGGTGAGAAATGAGGAGGAGTCAGACAGGCAGACAAGAGGGGATCAGACAGGCAGCGCCGCTGTAGGTACCGGGGCCTGGAGACATCCATCGTCCAGGGCCGCCTGAGCTTTCAAGTTATTTCCTGCCCTAGATTCTGGTTTCCCAGCTAAATCCTGCTACCCAGCGCCAAACAGAGTCCCTGGGGGGGTCCACAGAGTCACACTCCTCCCGGGCCTGTGAGGCCGACCCCATGCTGGAGGACTCCCAGCCTGACCCACACGGCTCCTCCACGGAACACAGCCCCACGTGGTCCTGAGTCTGCTCCCGAGCATCCCGGTGGGGTTTCCCAGGTGAGGACAGGTAAGCCTGTCTGGGTCCAACTCCCAGCCCCCATGCACCAGCAGGGTGACCCTCGGCAGGTGATTTCACTCCCCATTGCCTCAGTTTCCTCACCTGTAAGCAGAGGATGAGGATAGTCCCCCAATGGCTGATGGGAGAATTAATGGACTAATATAAGCAGAACAGGGGCCCAGGAAGCACTCAAAATCTAAAATCCAGAGCGTGGCGTTCAAGGCCCTGCATGATCTCCTCTCCTTCCCTCTGTCATCTCCTTACTGTGTCTCCTTCCTTGTCCCCTCTTTTCTCTCTCCCTCTCCTTTCCTCTCTCCTGCCCCCTCTCCCTTTACTCTCCCCTTTTCCTTCCCCACCCCTTCCTCCCTCGCCAACCCTGCTGTCCTCATTTTCCTTTGAGCTGCCCCACACTCTCTCACCCCAGGGCCTGGCCACTTCCTCTGCCTGGAGTGAGATTCCCTAGAGCCTCCCCCTTCTCTACATTCTGGTCTCTGACCAAATGCCACCTGCCTGATCGCCCCTCCTAAGATATCATGTCCCAGCTCCTGCTCCACCACCTCCCCTCAAGCCTTACTTTTCTTCCTGGCACTCAGGATCCCACCTGACCCTAAGGTACGGATGTATTTGCCCTCCATTTGTCAGCCCCTCCCTGCTTTCATGAAAGCTCCAGGCTGTGCCCCCCGCACTTAGGACAGGGCCCACTGGAGTGGACTCCAGGATGTGTTGGATGAAATATCGGTGGAGCATTAGCTGTAATTGTTGCCTTGATTTATGAACATACAGTCCATGAGCTCTCACGGGGTACCAGGGCACCTCACGTGGAGGTGCTTCTCTCTCTGTATCTCTCCCCGAATCTTAATGCTCATCTGGTTGGACTGGGTCCTCCCTTCTCGTTCAGGGCTGGGACCTGAGGAGGGGGACCTACTTGTATGTTTTTTTTCGGGGAGGGGGTGACTGTGAGCCCGACACTCTCTATGCCCCTCACTCACCGACTTTCTAAAAGAGGTTCTCTGAGTCCCGTTTCACAGATGAGAAAGCTGAGAGAGGGCAGAGCCAGGGGCTGCGACCATGTCTGCCTGACCTAGAGGTGCCACTGACACCACGGAGCACCCTGCAGTGCCTCCCAGAGGAAAGGAGCGTACCTGGGTGGGGGTGGCAGGGAGACGTAGACGTAGGGCAGGTTGGTGGAGAAGGAACATCCAACGGGGCCAGCCTTCGGCCTGCCTCTCACCCCCACCCCTGGCCCCTCCATGGCTTCAATTTACATCCTGGGCCCCTCCAAACAATGGCCTTTTGCCGTCTCCTGTGTTCCAGGGGAGGGTGGGTTCTGCTTTCTTGGCTTGTTCGAAGGGCTTGAAACTGAGGGTTGGCATCTTTTAACAAGTTCTGAGCCAGCTGGCAGGGGACAAGGGCACGTCACAGGCTGGCCCTGTCATCAGCTTCAGAGAGCAAGAGGGGCTGGCCTCCTGACGACTGCAGTTCCCTGCCTGCACGGGGGCCCCCGGGGAGTCCTCAGGTGCTCTTGGGGAAGAGGCCAGGACTCAGAGAAGGACAGTGCTCCCAAGCGTCACACAGCCAGGAAGCGGCAGGAGCGAGGCCCACGTTCTGGGGGGCACGGTGAGAAATCTGAGTCCTTCGCAGCAGCACTGTCGGGGAGGTCAGGGACTGGACCCGGTGGTGACAACGGTCCTGCAGCAGACCCCTCCTCACGCCGCACAAGTGTGGGGCTGGATTATCATCAACGAACCTCAAACCTTTCTGGGAAGAAGGTGAGCTCTCATAAATGCCGGAATGAGGGATTTCCAGGCTGTGGGGATGGGGATGGGGATCTGGGGGTCCTCCACGTTCCTAATGATGAACAACGGGGCTCGATGTGAGGTGTCCCAGGGCCCTGCTTTGGTTCCAGGAAGCCCTGGAGACGTTGGCACACCCTGCATTCCAGCAGCCGGACGAGACCAGGCTGGCCTGCCCGAGGGGGAGCTCACCCCTTCCCTGAGCCCCCAGAGTCTGGCCTTGGAGGTGCCCAAGTGCCTGGTTACCACCCTAAGAGAACCTCGGGCTTCCCAGAGACCCAGGGACGCAGCGGAGTCCCTCTGAGTCCGAGTAGGGTCCCTTCTCAGTGGAGCCACATCATGTCCTCCCGTTGCTGCTCTGCCCTGGTCCCAGCTCGTTCTCCGTGGTCACACAGAGCCATTCTGCCCTGGGGATGCCCCTGAGACCACGGCTCTCTGCACTCCACCTGACCCCGCCCTCCCCCTGCCCTGCTTCCTGGCGCCTTTCCACGTTTTGTGGTGAATCAGGAAAAAACTCAAGAAGCCTGGCAGCATTTTACCGACAAGGCCGTGAGGGCCGTCCGCGCAATTCAGCAAACGTTAGCCAGAAACTGTGCCAAGTGCTGGAGACACACAGAAATGAATCAGACTCCCTGCCCACAGGGGATGGATGGGAAGGCGGGAGGGACACTTGGCATCAGCCGGGCGGTGGGGGTCAGCAGAGCGAGCGTGTCCTCCAGGTCACAGGGGGGTTGGAAGGGACCTTTCAGGATGGCTAATTTTCCAGCCGGTAGACGAAGGGAGACACAAAGAGAGTGGGCATGTAGGGCGAATAGACTTGGGAGAGCAAAGGCCAAGCAGTGGGCCCACGTAGCTTGCTGATTTGCTTGGATAAAATAGACGATCTATCAGGCATCAACAAACTCTTGCTCCAAAGAGCCAGAGAGTCAATATTTGAGCCTTTGCGGGCCACACAGCCCCTGTTGGAACTACTTAACCCGGCCCCCGGAGCTCGAAAGCAGCCCCGGACAACACATAAATGAGTGAGCGTGGCCGTGTGCCAACACGACTTCATTTGTTCACCTGGAATTTGAATTTCACAAGATGTCTGGGTCGCGAGATAGCGTTCTTCTTTAGAATATTTCCCAGCCATTAAAAAACTATCGAAAGCATCCTTAGCTCACAGGTTGTAGCTGCATTTGCTATTATGTGCTTGGGAGGTCGGGTAGGAGGGAGCCTTGAGGGCCTGAGTGATGCTCCGGGGTTGGTTTGGTCAGAGCTGGGTTACGGTTCTCACCACCCACCACCCCGGGTGATGAACTCACCGTGAGCCCATCGACCCAGCACTGTCCACCCGACCCAACTGCCATCGAACCACTCACTGTCTACCACCAAGAAGCTAGAAGAATGTGGGTTTCGATCCGGTGCCGAAACATGCACAAGGGCCATTTCTTTTAAAATGTGTGTCCACTCGCACAGGAGCGAAAGCTCGCCCTTACAGGAGGAATTGATAAAGAAGTGCGTGCGTGAAGGAGGACGTTTTCCTCCCAGTCCTGGCAGTGACCGTGGTTAGGAGGCCGTGTGCGAGTCCAGCCCTCCCTGGTGCACGTCGACAGGTATGTGCGCACACACACGCGTGCACAATGTGTTCATTCACACCACACGTGCTCACTCCGGGTGGAGGTTCCGTGATGTGCTTTCGTCCCTTAGCAGCTCAGCCCCAAAGCTTCCCATCTCAGCACAAGAATCCCGCTCTTTGGTTTCTGCACCGGCCACCCAGCTCTGTATGGTGAGCCCCGCTGCCTGCCGGTCACCCCATGGTCCTCTGCGGAAGGACATGCGGGCTGGTCCCTGTTTTCCATGATGACACGCGGTGCTGCCATGACCCTCTCAGCACCCGTGTCGATTTCTGCACACCCATGTGATTGTTTTTGTTGGAGAGAGTCTCAGACGCAGGATCGCTGGGTCAAAAGGCATGAAAAATTAAGATTTGGATCAGTGCGGCCTGCTGGAGCCGTTTCTTCTCATTGCTGGTAAGAAGAATGTCCATCCTGCCGGGGCCTGGGAAGTCCTGCAGGGGCCAGTCGGGATGTGGGACCTCAGCATCTCCTAAATGACTCTGAGGCTCAGGTATCTCCAGGTAGACAGACCTTCCTCCTCCTGCAGAGCCGGGCCTAGGACAACACCTGCCCAGTCAACACCTTGGTCCATTTCTTCATCCACCCATCCACTCATCCAACCCCCCGACTTGTATCCATCCACCTGTTCATCCGTCCCCCATCCCTCCCTACACCTTTCCTCCACTCACCCATCCACCTCTTCCATATTTGTTGAGCACTGACCGTGGCTTGAGTACTCCGGAGTTGGAGGCGAATTCACTTTTATTCCTGCCTTTTTCGTCTTCTCCATCTGGAGAAGGAGGGTTTCTATGTGTCAGATACTGAGCATACAGCAAGAAACACGAGAGAACAAAATCCACGCCCTCCCAGATCTACATTCTAGTGGAGGAGACAGATAATAAGCAAATACGATTATGTCGAGGGGTGAGAAGGGCTAGGACGGAAGATGGGGCCAGGAAGTGCCGGGAGGTGGGTCCTGTGTAGACTGGTCAGGGGAGGCCACTCTGGACAGAGATCAGACAGCAGTGGAGGGGGTGCTGTGCAGACATGGGGGGCGGGAGTGTCAAAGGCAGAGGGAAGGGCCAGTACGAAGGCTCTGGGACGAGATGTTCAGGGACCAGCTGAGGAGGCCAGCACTGGGGTGGTGGGGGAGAAGGTCAGCTCCAGAGGGTCTTGCAGGCAGCAAGGGCTTAGCTGTCACCCCATGTGAGAAGGAGTCTGTGGAGTCTGGGGCTGAGGTCTGGCATGGCCTGCATTACAGGCTGGATGCTGGGTTGGGAAGAGACTGAAGAGGGTCGGGGCTGAAGCAAGGAGACAGGTCGGGAGGCCGCCGAACTTGACTCAACAAGAGCTCTTGGACCAGGTGGTTAGGTGAAGTGGGAAGAAAGGGCGGGACTCTGGCGTATTTTGCAGGTAACCATGGGCTTTCCTGATAGATTGGATGTGGGGTCATAGGTTTTCGGCTTCACAGACCTGAAGGATAGCAACTCTAGAAGAGGAGTTGGTTGGAGGAAGGAAATTCGAATGAGAGCTTGACCTGAACTCGTTAAGTGAGAGGTGAGCATAAGCCATCAAGGGGAGAGGTGAGGAGCCGGTTATAGGGTATGGAGCCTGCAGTCAGGGAACAGGTGCAGGCTGGAGATGGAAATGTGGCTGCTGTCAGCATGCAGTGGGGATTTAAAGTCACCAGCCTGTGTGCCAGCACCGAGGGAGAGAGTAGATGGAGGGGAGAGGAGGTTCGGGGTCCCGTCCCAGGGCATGCCAACGTTCGAGGGCAGGGGAATGAGGAAGGATCCGTCAAAAGAACTGAGGAGGAGCATCTAGGAAGCAGAAGAAGAAGGAGGACTCAGGGCAGGGAACTGGGAGCCAAGGGGAGAAAGGGTTTTGGCCAGGAGGGCATGCTAGCTGTGTCAGGTGACCCTGAGCAGCTGAGCGAGCTGGGGACTCCATAATGACCTTTGGGTTTGGAAACACAGTGCGAGCCAGGCTGAGATGGGGGAAGCCTAGGGGACTGTGGGAGCCCCAAGGAAGGGCGCTGGACCAAAGAGGGCTTCCTGAAGGAAGGGATGCCTAAGCAGGAGACCAAAGGAGGCAAACGTGTTTGCAGGCAGAAAGGGATAGGTAGGCTGAGGGGTCAGCACTAAGTCCAGGAGCAGAGGGCAGTCATGTCTCGTTTAGGGAACTGAAAGTGGATAAGTCTGGATGTAATATGAGGTGCGGGGTGCGGGAGGTACGAGGGGCAGATGTGGAGGGGGTGTTGTCCTCACAGGACCCTGGAGAGGTAACCCGAGCAGATGGCAGGGGCTTCGATTAGAGACCAGGCTTTGGTGATGGGTGACTGGGTGGGGTGGGAGAGGGAGGAAGGCGCAGTGTCTTAGGAGGTTAGGAACTGGGGGGTTGGGGAAGAATGAAGAATTCAGATGAGTTCACGGTGCTGAGGATGTTCTGGGAGATGTCCAACATCAGCAGGACAGCGGGGTCTGGGAGGCGACTGCATGTGTGGGGAGGATGGCAGGCAGAGCCGGACGGAGCTGAGCCACACACACACCTCTTCCCTGGTGCTGCTTGAGGTCAGCCTGTGTCCAGCCACCTGCTGCGTGCTAAGGAGGGGCCCCGGCAGCTGCCAGCCATTGCGGTTTGTGTCCTCGGCAGCAGAAGCCCAGCGGTTTCTCTGGAAGGCCTGTCGAAATTGTACCCTGTCCCTCCCATATCAGTCCCATCCGCAGCTTGCAAAGTATTTTTTGCCACGCCCCTGGGGCATCTCTAAAGGAAGGGCCCCCATGGTGCAATGCAAGCTCACATTCATGGAACAGTGGTTCATGGAGCACCGACTGGGTGTCTCGTGATCCCGCCCTGGGAGCAGTGACAACCCAGGCAGACAGGCCTCTGCCCTCATGGGGCCTACTGTCCCATGAGGGAGGAAAGCAATGAACCTTTCGAATAATTTGAATCAAGTGTGGTATTAGGAGAGGGAAGCCTGGGGAGGTCCTTGTAGGTCAGAGGGGCTTCTGGGGGAGGCAATATTTAAACTATTGGTCTGAAGAGCTAGCCAAGAAGAACAGGGGGTGCACAACTGTCAGAGTGACTGGGAACAGCATGCAGAAGGCTCAGAGGAAAAGAGGGCATGACGGTGGGAGGGCATGAACGATTTCAGCATGAGGGAGCATGCACTGGGGTGCCAGGAGTGGGGATGTGTGTGTGTGTGGCGGGATGAGGGGTGCTGGTTGTTGGTGATGAAGAACCTCAGGAGTCAGGCTCCTCGGGGTGAAGGGGAACCGTGGCGTGAGTGTCTTCAGCAGGGAGTGACCTGCTCAGATTTGCATGCGTGAGAATGCAGGGACAGAAACACCCAATCTCAGCGCAGGGGGACCCCGGGATTGTCTTGTCTAGGATCCCCTCCCATCCTCTGGTGGCTCCCTTGACAGGTGAGGTGGGTCAGCACAGCCTCCCCTTCTCCAGGGACCTAGACAGCCTGGTGAGGGCCCCACGGGCACGCACTGGGAATCCAGTCCTGTTGCCGGGAGGCACACCCCCCCGGGCATGCAACCCCGGGCTGGGAGGCGGGGTGGCTGGCCCCGCGGCCCCCCACCTGGTGCCGCGATGCTATGGATGCTGCGGGGGCGCCCGCATGGTCGCGTGCGCGCGGCCCGGACGCCCCCCGGGGAGGCCGTGGGAGGGATGCTGGAGGAATCAGTCTGCTCGTGGAGGGGCGCCGCCCCTCCCCCCTCTCCCCACGACGGCGCCTGCTCCCCCCCGCGTCGCCCCCCCCCCCGCCCCGCACCTGCCCGGGGCGCCGGCAGCGGCCGGGCTGGCTCCGCAGCGCCACCGCGTGGCCGCGGCGGGGCGCGACGCGGGGACCGGCCCCTGAACTTGAGATGCCCGAACGCTCTGGGGAGAGCGGGGGGCATGAACCCCCATCGCAAAGGCCCTTCCAGGCCGCCAGGCTCACCGGGGCCTGTTCTAAGGACAGTTTTGAATTGCATTTCTTCAAAATAGAAATATGTTTATTCGATTCCCCGGGGCCTGTCTGTGATTTGTAATGATTTAAGTGACACATGATGCTGAAAAACTGGTGCAAACTTCGTAGGTGGTTTATGAGGCAAAATGTACAGTTTCTCCCCGCATTCTCCTTCCCCCACCCCCACGGACAAGCACTGACGGCGTGTGGCAAATAGGCTTCCAGATCCTTTTTGACATAGAAAATATAAATTTCTGATCGTCCCACCCGTACTCTGTTTTTTCTTTATTATGTATATAGACATATATATATGCAAATGAGATCAGATTATATATGCGCCTAGTCTGCCACTTGCTTTTTTAAAAAAATTTGTTTTTATGAGCTATGGAGTGGAGATAAAAGAAATATTCAGTTAATATATGTAAAGTATATGAATCAGGTCGAAGTGAATACTGTGTGCCTACCACAGTTTAAGAACATTTTTATTACCTTTGTAATTTCTTTAATGATTTACTTTGGGGGGTAAAAATATATTTATTTTTCTGTCCTTTATCACCTTACTCTCAATGGATTTGGTATTTTTTTATTAATCCATGTCATCTCTTGACTATCTTGTTAGTTTTCCATTCTTTGAGTTCTTACTCCAGAGATTTCAATAGGTGTCCTTGACTTAGTAAAGTCTAATATAAATTAGTACTCTTACCACTTGAGGGAAAATGCAGGAACCTTAGGCCACTTAAAACTTTATTAACCCCTTCCTGACTTATATGCTATTGTCATCTGGTACCATCTGGTATTTTCAACCTTTATATATTTCAAACTCCACAAGAGGATATTATTGTTGTTTTATACAGACAATATTTGTTTAGATTAACCACATATTTTCTCTCTTAATCAGTCTTCATTTCTTCCTGTGTCTCCAAGTGTCCGTCTGGAACCCATTTGCTCCTGCCCCCAAATCATCCTTTATTAATTCCTTTGTTGGAGGTAAGCTAGTGACAAATCATTAATTTTTATCTGTCCATAGTATCAGTTTAATCTTCATTTTTGAAAGATATTTTTTGCTAGGTGTGTAATTTCAGGTTGGCAAGAGAAGGCAAGAAAGGAGAGAAAAGTAATAGGGAATAAATGGGACAAATGGAAAACAAACAGTAAGATGGGAGACTTAATGCCAAATATACAGCAGTTATATTAAATGTAAGCAGATTAAATACTCCTATTGAAAGATAAATAGCACATCATATTTTTTTTAAAAATCACACATGCTGCTTACAAGAGAAATGTACAATATAAGGCTACATGCATGAGGAAAGTAAAAAAAAAAAAATGGAAAAGTTATGCCATGCAGATACTAACCAAAAGTAAACTGGTGTAGCTACATCAATATCAGCAAAGTAGAGTTTAAGAGAGAGAGAAAAAAAGCAATGTTAAAGCTAAACAGGGCTATTCACAGTAAAAAGGGAAAAAGTTCAATTTATTGAGAAGATACAATGATTTTAAATATGCATGCAACTAAGAACATAGTCTTAAAATACACAAAGCAAAATGCAAGAGAACTAAAGAGAGGAATAGACACATCCAGAGTCCCTCTCTCAGTAACGGATGCCACAAGCAGATAAAAAATTAGTAAAATCTTCAAATATCTCCAGGAACACCACAGAGGTGACGTTTTGCATTCTTTTTATGGCATCCTATGGGTTTTTATTGTCTTGTTTCTGAGAGCTTGAATAAGGTTGTGTCTGCTAGACTGCCCCACTGTAAAATTACTTTTTCCATTTGTAATTAATAAATATTTGGGGGGGCAGTTACTTTGAATTTCGTAAATATTCAACTCTTTATCAAACTCTCAATTTACTCATATCAGTGTAGCCTTGTATGTTCCTGTTGCATTCAGCGGATTAAAGCAATACATCATATGATCATTATCAGTTTATTATAATCAATATTCATCTTGATACTCAGATTTTTCCAGATTTGGCCAATGGGTACTCCTTGTAACCTGTCTTTTTATTCTTTACACACTTTCTCACTTTCTGGCACAACATGACATTGTAAGCTCATCTTTTATTTTCCCTGACCTGAAATCAGTCATTTTTCCTAAAGAGTCTTGGTTCTTCTTAATGGGGAATATTTAGAAACCAAGATCTGGGCAGCAGGTGTGCCCACGGCTCTTGGAATGTCACCGCTCTGAGCTCAGGGGACACAGCTAGGAATATATGAGTGTTTACATGTGTATGTATACACCTCCATGTACACACATTTGCAGCTACATTTCTTTCTACATCATTGTGTACACATACTGACTTTCGTGGGCTTTAATTTCTATCCAACATTACAGGGTTCCTTCTAGTTTTCCCTCTTCCCATATTTGAAATCCCTCTCCCCAATGGTGAGATATCCGGCTTGCATTATTTTGAAATATTTTTATTTCTCTTTTCGTATCTGATCAATACCTGCTCAGTTCTAGGATTGTATTGATCTGATTGTATCTGATCCATTCCAATTAGCTCTCAATTTGCTGCATAACAAATTATCCCCCACAACTTTGTGATTTGAAACAACAAAAAATATTGATTATTCCACAGTTTTTGTGGGTCACAAATTTGGAGCAACTTAAGCTGAGGGATTCTGGCTTGGGGTCTCTCATGAGTTTGTAAGGAAGCATGAGCCAGGATGGCTCTCACTCATACGACAATCCCTCTCTCAGTAATGGAGAGCACAAGCAAGTAAAATCTTAGTAAAGACTTCAGGTTGGTGTAGGCTGTTGAGAGGAAAGCTCAGTGTACTGCCAACGGCCATGTAGACCTCTCTGCTGGGCTGCCTGGGAGTCCTCACAGCATGGCAGCCGGAGCTCCCATGAGTGGGAGCTCCCGACAGAGCAAAGGGGACACGAGCGTTCACTCTTCTACAGCAATGGGGTTTTAGATTCCGACTCCTAGACCTGTGCTCTCAGATCGCCTCCCTCAGGACTCCCCAGCGGAGCCAGAAGTGGGGAGAGTGCCCGTGCCATGAACACCCAGAGGGCTTCGCTGTGTTCATTTGCTTTTTTGTTCCAAGCCTGTCTCCCCATCTAGGTTGTGCTCTCCTAGGGCTGGGCCTGTGTCCTTGGGACCTGGCATGGGGCCAAGGACACAGCAGGTGCTCAGTAGATGCTCATATCAGTTGATGTGAATGAACTGGATGGATGAATGAATGCTCTGGCCTCAGGGCAGAGGCCAGGCAAGGGGAGTCTGGACCTTGCCTTTTGTAGACTGCAATTCCCCCACCTCGATCCACATGGAAAGATTCCAAACCTGGGTGGACATCTGCCTCTCTCTGAGTTTTAGTCTGTTCTATAGGGGGCAACCAGACCTGCTTTTCAAAGTTGTGGGGGGGAAGAACAAGCAAGGTCTGAGGCGGATCGGGTGGGTTAAGTGTGGGCCCTGTGCGTGACAGGACACTCCCTGGGGTCGGGGTCTCCCAGGCTCGGGGACCAGAGTGGGGATGGGGGTGGCCTCTGGAGCCGAGCGAACCTTGGCCATGGAGTTGAAGGAGCCTTGGAAGTCATCCTTGCAGAGTCTTTGGGAAGAAAGCAGAGAGTTGCCATGGAAACCATCCCGCAGCACCCCACTCCAATGGGAACAAGAATTCTCATCTCTTTCAGGATGCTGCTGCTTCCCCACACCTGCAGCTCTGAATGTGTGAGAGTGTGTGTATGTGCATGTGTGTGCACACACGCGTTGGTATGTCCGCCGTGTGCGTCTGTGCGTGGCCCCTCTTGCTGCACAATCAGCCCGCCTCTCTCCTCCACGGGCCTTCACACTCACCACTTCCTCTGCCTGGAACACACTCCCCTCCCCCACCCTCACCTTGGCCTGTACTCATTAAGAGTAGGTGGGGGGACTCTTCTCCTCTGAGAAGACTTCTCTGACCCCTCCTGTCCGGCCGGGGGCCTCTCTGGTGTTCCCACGACCCCCCAGCCCGGGTCACATGGAGCTCTGGTTCTCATGGCCACGAGGGCCTCCGGTCCAGCACTGGGTCTGGTCCATCTCGATGTTCCCGGCAGCAGGCAGAACCCGGCCCAGCGGGGGACACAGAGAAATGCCTGTCAAATGAATAATGAAACAGCTGAGTGAACGCATGAACAACCACTTCTGTGGAAGGGCGTGGAACCCCGGCCAGTATCCCTTGCTCAACTCAAGAAAACAAACTGTCGTCAGACCTGACAGGTCTAGAGACAAATCCAAGAACCAGCACCACCAGCGAGCTTGTTAGCAATGGGGCTTCTCAGGCCGCATCTCAGACCCCCCTGAATCAGAATCTGCCTTTTAAAAAGGGTCCCAGGGGGATTCAAATGCACCTTAGAAGGTGAGAAGCAAAGCGGTGCTTTGGGGCACTCCACCTCCCATTTTATAGGCAAGGAGGTCGGCAGAGGGCAGGGCCCTTGCCAGGCAGTGGCAAGGCTGGGACCTCAGGGCAGGTGACTTCAGGCACCTGCCTTCACCCCACCTTCAGCCCACCATCCCCCTTTCATGGGTTAACTTTCTGGCTGGCTCGGCCTCAGATCCCAGGCCCTTCCCTCTCCACACCTGAGGTCTTTGCAAGGAGCTCGCACTCCCTCTGGTGGGAGCAGACAGGGATGGGGTGGGGGGGCCTGGCCTGAGGGGCCCTCGTCTGCTGCACTGTCTTCTTCCACGGGCACCCCTCACCCGGCCTGGGAGCGACTTGTTCTTATCTTAATGCCAAAGTCCTGCTTCTCCGGAGAGGTTGGTTGTGTCTTCATTCGTAGATTTTGCAGATCGTGGAAGTGGCTACGGGTCCCTCTTGGGGCCACCTGCTGGGAAGCTTAGAGCTGGGGTGTGGTCCTCCATGGCAACCAGAGAGGGATGAAGGACCACCCCCCACCTCCCCTCCTCACCCCCACCCCAAATCTCACATCTAAAGCACTTCATGCTACGTGTCCCAGAAGCTACAACACATCCTTAACGCTTCACTCCTTCGAAACTACCCTTCGTTTTTTGAAAGAATACCGTCTTTCAAATGCGTGTCTGATTTCTTTGGTGTCAATACCTTGTACTGTCAACTGTGACTCTCCTGGTCTTCAGAATGTATACCTTGAATTACTTTTCGAATCTGCCTGACAAGGTGCACCCCGACATGCCTGCTGGAAAGATGTGGTGCGTGTGTGCGTGTGTTCTGTGCGTGACATCGTGTATTGTGCCAAATCGTGCGTTGCATGAGGAACCTGGGGTGAGAACTAAGATGAATTATCACTCGGGTGTGGCTGGCGGATTAGGCCCCTCATTTCTTTGTGCCTTGAATAGAGGACATCTTTTAAGCCATCTTCAAACTTTTCCGAGTCTGTGGGCGGATTTCCACCACGGTGGATCCTTATGGTCTGTATTTTAACTTCGTTCCTAATTCCTTTGTGCTCCCCCATCCTTGCGTTTCTTTCTTCCTTTTCCACACTCTCATCTTCTGCTCTGGTGGTACATTATGCATCCTTGGAAGCTGCCCAAGATCCTTTCTGCAGCAACGCGGGGGGGCAAATCAGCCAGCCAGCCTCCCTGCAGGCCTCCCACTAGGCCCCTTGTCCTTCCAGAACATGCCAGAAGGGGGCACTAGGGTGCTCCCAAAGAGAGGGAATGTGCTCAGCACCTGGCACAGGGGTAGGTGACACAGGGGTAGGAGTGGGGACCTTCCTTCTCGGTGTTGTCCTGGAGCAAGGGGTAGCTTTGCTCCTTAAGGGGCCAGTCACTAGGCCTCAGCCCAGACCCCTGCTGCCACCACTGCCATCTCTCTCGTGGCAATGTGCGCCCCGCTCTCCGCAGGACAAGGCCGATCCTGCCCTGTTGTGGCTGCTCCTTCCATGGTGAATTAAGGGGGCGGAAAGATCTTAGGAATTGCAGGAATCGCTGCAGCTTGCCCTTGTTCTTCTGGTTCTTCTGGTTCTTCTCCCTGATGGGGAAGCCAGCTCTGCCAGGGGCCTGTGCCGTCCCCAGCAGTGAGCTTCAGGGGAAGGGACCTGAAACCAAGGTTTGCACCTGCTACTCTGGTTAAAAACTGGGAAGCTGGTGTCAGGCACACCTCAGACCGGTGTTGGCATCTGGACACTGCTGTTCCCCGACTTCCTGACCTTACGCAAATTACATTATCTCCTCCAGCCTCAGTTTTCTCATCTGTAAAATGGGGACAGTCACCGTTGTGAGGATTCAGTGAATGAATATAAGTAGGGTGCTCGGCCTGGCACCTGGCCTACGGTACCAATCTCACTCCCACTCTCCTTTGTGTAGTGACCTGGGGCAAGCCGCTGGGTCCTGTGGAGCCTTGGTTTCCTTATTTGCAAAATGGAGCTGTGGATAACTCCCTCTCTGGGATGTCGGGAGGATTAAGGGAGCCAGAAAGTGTCTATAGCCCCTTGGACAGTGGCCAGAAGATACCCTGTCACTATAGGCTGGATAAGAATCCTAAGAATCCGGAGATAGAAAGAAGCACTCACTCTCCTTTGTTGTACGACATCCCCGCTAAGTGGGTGCCCTGTGTCTGCTTGAATGCTTCCAGGGATGGGAAGCTCACCACCTCCAAGGAAGCCCTGCTCCTTCTATCCCTGTTTGGTTTTGGCCATGACAGCATCCTTCTCTAGGTAGAGCCGAGATTCATCTCCTGGTAGTTTTCCAGCCGGGAGCTGAACATATTCCAAACCTCGATCTCCCAGGAGCCATCACTAACTCCTCACTTCCCTTCCCTACGGCTTCTGCTAAATGGATTAGTCCTCCAGCCTTCGTACAATTAGATTCTGGATCTGGCAAGCAGGAGAGGGGGTGGGGTGCTGCTTAATTTCTCCTGCACTTTAGGAGGGCAATTAACTGCTTCTATACCAGGGCTGGGGTTGTCTGGGAAAGTCGGTGGTCAGTGCGAGAGGCTACTTCTGCCGGGACTGGTGATGTCCACATTCTACGTTCACATCCGCAGAGCCACTATGCATGCTGCCATGGCTGCCTGATGCCCCGAGCAGAAGCCACTGGCTGCGAATGGGGAAACTGAGGCTCAGAGGGGAAGTGGCCAAACCAGGAGATCTGCCCGTAGATGAGTTTATTTGTTCATTCAAAAGTCCTCTGAGGCCTAACTCTGTGTCAGGCCTTACACCAGATGCTAGGCGTACTGCAATGAGCAAGACAAAGACGTGATTTTGTGCTCGGCTGGTGGTAAAGGGGAATTGGTTTATCCTCTGTGGGAGTTGGAAAGATCCCTGTTCATCTATCCATCCGTCTGTCTGTTCACCCATCTGCTTATCCCACAAAAAAATGTACTGAATGCCTAGAATCAGGGGTCCTCAGAATTCAGGGGATCCCAGAATCAGGACCCAGTGACAGTTCTAGACACCAGGTACATTTGCTGCTCAGCATCCTCTCTCTTTTAGGAGTAATTATACCCCGATTTTGCCTGGCAGAGCGGGGACCTTGCACCCCAGCCCATGTGTTCCATCTTCGGGATGGAACGCATGATCCAGTTTACACCCGTCAGTGCTTTCCAGGATTCCAGCCATGGTGATCATTTCAGGGATGGACCCGTGACCAACGTCCGGCTCATCAGGACCAACAAGGCTCAATCGCAGGACTTTGGTTTGAGATCTGAAGTGAGAGCACTGTCACTTCTACTAGACTTGGCGTGGAGGCGATGGGAGCTGATGGTAGCTGCCCCTGGGAGCTGGAGAATGGAGCCACCCCAGGCTAAACAGGAAGGGGCCAGCGACCCTGGGGACATTGTTTCAGTGCGGAATCCACTTATGCCTGAAACCACATCCATCCCTGATGTGACACCTGCTTTGCTTAAGCCAGTTGGGGATTTGAGTCATTTCAACCAGAGAGGCTGTCCGATTCAGGCACGGTCCTCCTCCTAGGAGCTGACCTTAGGTGAGCATCACCATCCTCATTTTCTGTCGCCATGTCCACCTCCTGCCTTCCTCACAGCTCCTGGCTCTGACCCCCCACGCCCAAGATGATGAATGCCCTCCCTCAGCAAGCCTCACCGAATCAGTTCTTCCTGGTCCCTCAGGGGGTTCAGCTCTATCCTCTGCTCTCGTCCCTGGCCCAGAACATGCGACAAGCCCCTTGTCACTCTAGGACCCTTCCTTGGGCTGTCCTCTAAGGATCCTGCCTACTGAAGATGCTTCCTGCATTGGGAAATGGCCTCCCCCACAAGCCGCTCTCTCTCTGTCTGAAAGAGAGCCCACCCCTTCATCCCTCACAAACGTTGTCTTCTAAATATCTCCAGAATGCACCCCTCCTCTCCCTGCTGAAGCTGCCCTGGTTCGGGCCCCACCCCCTTGCATCAGCCTGCTCTTACCGGTGCCCTGGTCTCCATCACCACCCTCCATGGAGGTCCATCCTTCGGGATTTAGGATCTCGGGAGAACATTCTTCCAATACCTCGCTTGGGGAGACTTCTGGCTGTGGGCATTCTGGGAGCAGGACCGGGAAAGTGGGTTAGAAGTCCCACCTTTCAAGATGACCATTTCTGAACCCCAGTTCCTTGCTGTGTCTGACATTTATTTTTAAGTCCTTGCAATCTGGTTCCCCCAAGAAGAAACTGACGCTCTTCTGCCCGTGGGTCTGGTCATCTCTACCTGTAAGACCTGGGGGACAACTCCTTTGGGTCCAGACTTCAGACCATGCCTGGTCCCTCCAAGACCTGAGCCTCTCTGAGGGGCTTCAGGACAACTGGCCTCTGTCCCCCTCGTCTGCTCTGCATGCACTTCGGGTTGTAGCCACGAATTTACCTACTTCTTTCTTAGCACCCTACCTTCCCGAGATTTATTAAAATCATTTTTCCGATGGTACCTCCTGTCCCAGCTTCTTTGTCCTTATGGGTGGGTTATATCTATTGTATTCCTTCGCTATCATTTTGATGAGGCCTGAAGAGGGGCAGAGGAAAAATGCCTGTGGCCAATCCACATGCCTACAGGGCCAACGTTCAGGAGAGAGTCACCTCTACCCTTCGCTCTCTCCTCAGGCATTGCACCTGGTCCTGCCCTCTTCACCGAAACACCCCCTCGTTGGATCTCTAGTAGCTAAATCCACTGTTGTTTGCTCTCACATGACTTGGTAGCGCCTGATACTTTTGAACTCACTCTCCTTCCAACTTCCTGCTGATTGAGCTTCCAGGGGACACACAGTCTCAGGAAGACGCTCCCGCATTTCTGCAAACCTCTGGCCTCAGCTTCTGGGTCTAATTTGCTGGCTTCTCTTCTTTCTGCTTCCTCTAAACTGTGACTGTTTCTCAAGGTTCCATCCTTAGTCCTGTGGCCTTCTCAGCTTATACAGTTTCCCTGAGCGTGCTCACCCGTTTCCGTGGTTTCAGTGGTTTCCCTCCAAAAGCTGACCTCACAAGTGCTGACCTCCAGCCCTGGCCTCTCGCCTGCACCCCAGACCCCACCTCCCATCTTGGTTGGCCTTGCATTGATAGCTGGACCCGGCTCCTTCCCGCTCCCAAACCTGCTTCTCTTCCTGTGCTCCTAGCTCAGGAAAAGTCACCACCGTCTGTCTAGTTGCCCAGAAACTTGGACATCACTCCTGACTGTCCTCAATTTCTACACTCAGTTGCTCACCAAGGACCACTGACTTTACCTCTTTGATGCATTCCCATCTGTCTTACCCACTCTTTATCCCTATAGTTTCTCTCTTAGCTGGTCTCCCTGCCTTCAGTCCATACTGATGCCCATCTCCAGTTAAAGTACAAATCCGATCATGTCATCATACTCCTGAAAAGCCTCTGATGGCTCCCCACTGCCTAGGAATTAGGCCCAAATTGCCCTTAAGGCTGGGTTTGCCGGATTTGGGAAATAAAAATACAGGACATCCAGTTAAATTTGAATTTCAGGTAAACAATGACTTTTTTTTTTTTCCTAGTATATGTCTATGTGGCATTCCACAGCCTGGATCGTCTCCAAACCCCCTGATCTCCTTTCTCGTTACACTGTATCTCACGTCTGACATTCAGGACAGACTGAACTACTTGAACCTCCAGCAAATGAGTCTGGCATTTCCTCAATAACAGGCTTTTCTTACCTGCTGCTTCTGCCACTAGAATAGCCATGCTTCCTTCTCACCCGGGACAACTTCTGCTCAGCTCTTGGGTCTCCATTCACAGGGGTCCCCCCTCCAAGAAGCCTCTCTGCTCCCTCATAATGGATTGGGCTCCTTTCTTGGGTGACCAGAGGCCCCTGTGTTTTCTTGGGTGCTAGCACCTCGCCCTCTGGATCGTCAAATCATTTTGCTCTTTGTCTCTCTTCCCTGCAGACAAGGAGTCGCCAGCAACTGTGACTTTGCCTGGGTCACATCTGGCCCAGCCCGCATGGCCCCATCCAGCTGGATGCTCCCGAGGGCCAGGAGCTCTGGCCAGAGCCCCAGCTTTCCTCTTGCTGTCTTGGCCTCGTTCCCAGTCTGATGGTTCACACCCCCTTTGTGCCTGAGTTCCCATGAAAAGTGGCCTCCACCCCCGAACCCCTGCCCAGGGCCAGATTACAAAATGCTGAGACAATGGAGGCTGCAAGCCAACTTTCCAACAGGCCTGCCATTAAATATCCCACAGCATCTGCCCGTACATCTGGGGACGGACGCTGGCAGCTGAGGCCACAGACAGCGTGACTCTCTCACACTGGACCTTGGCCGGAGTAGAGGGGAGAGAGCTCAGTCTTAAAGTTAGGACACGTAGGTATGAATCCCAGCCCTGTACCTTTCTAGCTGCCTGGAGACTGGACAAAGGAATGCCTCTCCTGAACCTCCGTTTTCTAGTCTGTAAAAGGGGAATAATCATGCTTAGTTCACAGGCTGTACCATCATGCTTAACACATACAAGGACATATACCAGCAAACAGGATGCCGGCTCTGACCTTTGCTTACCTTTCTGGAGGTTGGTGGTACCAGGATCCAAGGACCAGAGCTCTCCTGGTTGGTGTCTTCTTTCAGAATCACTATCCAAGCCCAATTAGCTTTATTTAGAGAAAGAGGAGGAGGATGACCAGACCCCACTCTCCACCCCCCAGCATAGGCTCCAGGCAGCACCTCTACTGTAAAAACAACCCCCAATCAACAGCCTAGATGAACGCAGTAAAGTTGAAAAATCAAGGTAAAGATAAGGATGCCTAAATGGGGGAAGCAACAAAGGACAGAGGAAAAAGGACAAAGCACAGGGCCAGGAGTTGGAAAGGCTGGGGCCTCCTCTCTCCTGAAGGCTCTCTCCTCCCCGCCCCCCACTCAGGCACCAGCACACCTGTCACTGCTGCAGAACAGACTGTGCTGATCGGACCTCCGGCTCAGGGTGCCGGGTTTCCCGATAGACATTTTGGGGAACGTCTCAGCCTTTCTCACCAGTTATAGCATTGGTTTACTGATGCCATTATTTAGAACCCAAACTGAAAAGCAGAGACAAGATAATTAAAAATAAATAAATAACTAAAAATAAATAAATAAATAAATAAAAAACAAAGGGACGGGGACAGAATATCCAAAAACGGTGCGACAGTTACAAAAAGTGTAACACGTCTCATGGAATAACAGAAAGAGAAGAGAAAAAGGAGTAGAAAAATGTTAAAAGTCATATGGCCAAGAATTTTCCAAAATTAATGACAGACCCTGTCTCCCCCTTCAAACTGCAAGTGCCTCCAGGCAGGAGTTCGTATTCACAAATAACATTAACCTGAAATGTTCAGGATGACATTTAGGAAGTGACACACACACACACACACACACACACACAGACTTCCAGTTCCAACTCCAACATGTAAAGAGCTTGGGAGTCATCACTGCCAACCTCACAATAAGAAAAAGCTGAACACACTGCGTATCTTAGATCTATCAGAGAACTGAGGTCATAGGGCGAACTTCACCCTAAAGAGTGGAGAGACAGGAAATACAGAGGACTGCCGCCTCCCTGGAAAGCAGAAGTGATGGGAGCTGGAACTGGCAGGAGCATTTCTGACGGTCACGGATGGATTGCTGGAGGCTCAGTGTGGGCTAAGTTAAGAGTTAGAAACTTCAAGGGGCCCAGCCCTACTGGTCCCCACATGTTTGTGGGTATTTTTTTTTTCTGTGGGCCTACTAGGTTTTTATGGTGAAGCCTGGAGAGAAATCCCTTCTGCTTTTGACAGGGGCAGGGGATAAGTAATCTTGATAAAATACACCCAGATGTCGTCTGCAACAAGGAAGTCCTGCCCCCAAAGGAAAACCGCTTTAGCAGAATCTTATCTGATCTGAGCGAAGGGCAATGAGACAACCAACCCCAAACACCTCCAGCCTTCCTGTCTCGCCCGAGAGGCAGCGTGGGGGCAGGAGTGGGAACTCAGAAATGCATCTGAAGATGACAGCCCAGGGGCACGGGCCCACTACCAAAACAAAACAAAACAAAACGGCCAGGATTTAATTATTAAACTGCAGAATGCTTCCCCTCCCCGACATATTACCACCACATCGACAAGTGTAAGAACAGTAGATTACAATTTAGAGAGATACACGACAAATGTGCCCAAAAGAAACAACTCACAGCATCGGGAATACAGATAATAGTACTGTAATCACTATGGATGGTGTGTGTGTGTGTGGGGGGCGTTGGCAGACTTATTGGGGGATCACTTTGTAAGTTATAGAAATGTCTAACCACTGTCCTGTACACTATGCTGAAAGTAATATAATATTGAATATCAACTGTAATTGAGAAAGAAAGAAAGAATTCTTCGGTGAAACCAAAGACAACAGGCGAGAAACAGCAAGGAACTAAGAGAAACTGGAGCCTCTGACACCTGCAGCTACAAAACATTAAAGACAGCCAGCTTGCAGCCAGGTTAACATAAAACCTCACACTAAAGGCCTGATTACCACAGGTCCTCATGCTGGATATATATCATGGCTGGCTTTCAGAAAAAAAATTGCAAGACATGTTAATAAAAAAAAAGAGTGTGA
Organism: Cynopterus sphinx; assembly: GCA_030015415.1. Classification (NCBI taxonomy): domain Eukaryota; kingdom Metazoa; phylum Chordata; class Mammalia; order Chiroptera; family Pteropodidae; genus Cynopterus; species Cynopterus sphinx. The sequence continues at coordinate 120,549,373 of CM057385.1, read as the reverse complement.
AGAGACACAGCAAGCATCAGAACAAGACTCAAGATATGATACAGATTTTGCGATTATCAAATAAATAATTTTTTTTAAAACTATGATTAACATACTAAGGGCTCTCATGGAAAAAGTAGACAACATACAAGAGATGGGAAATGTAGGCTGAGAGGGAAACTCTAAGAAAGAATCACAAGTTAATGCTAGACACACAAAAAAAACTAATGGAAATAAAGACTGCCTTCGATAGGCTCGCTAGCAGACCGGACACAGCCAGGGATAGAATCAGTGAGCTTGAAGGTATGTCTATAGAAATGTCCCAAACTAAACGCAAAGAGAAAAACAATGAAAATAAAAAAAGGAACAGAATATCTAAAAATTGGGGGGACAATTACGAAAAGTATAACATATGTGTAATGAGACTATCAGAAGACGACGAGAGAGAGAAAGGAGCAGAATAAATTTGATAAGTAATAATGACTGAGAATTTTTCAAAAGGAGCGACAGACCCCAAACCACAGATCCAGGAAGCCCAGAGAAAATCAAACAGATGAATGCCACACACACACACACACAAAAAAAAATTAAAGTAAACAAAGTAAAAGACACCTAGGCGTATCATATTCAAACTGGGGAAAACCAGAGACAAAGAGAAAATCTTGAAAGCCAGTAACGAAAACCAACTTACCTCCAGAGAAACAAGGATCAGAATTACATTGGACTTCTTGTCAGAAGCCATGCCAGCAAGAAGAGAGTGGCGTGAAACAGTTAAAATGCTAAAAGAAGAAAGACCACCAACCTAGAGTTCTGCATGCAGCAACATTATGCTTCGAAAGGGAAAGAGAAATACTTTCTCCAGGAAAAACCGAGGGGATTCATGGCTAGTAGACCTGCCTTGCTAGAAAAGCCAAAAGAAGTTCTTCAGAAAGAAGGAAAATGATACAGGCCGGAAACTTGAATCTACATAAAAGAAGAACATGGGGGAAGGTGGGGTGTGTGTGTGTGTGTGTGTGTGTTTCATGGGGTCAAACAAGTGTAGCTGTAAGACAAGACGCAGGAAAGGGCAGGAAAACAACGTTTATTATACTCCTGGTTCTTAGCATGCACAGCAGGCAGGGTCTACGGAGGAAAGCCAGCAGGTGGGCAGGAGGCAGAAGTCAGGGGTGAGGAGGGAAGGGAGCACTCAGGCCCTGTGTGACCTTTAACAGGTTTCCACAGGAGAAGAAAGGCTCTAGAGCAGAGTAAAGAGTCTAAGATGGGTTAGTTTGAATCATTCTGAGGAGCTTTGGGCTCTAAGGGTGGTCCCTAGTTGCTTGGCACCTGGCCTTGGGATGATTAAGGTGGAGTGTAGGAGCCGGATGGGGAGGCATGGCTCTGGGCCGGTTAATTTGCAGATCAAAGATCCTGCTCCTGGCTGAGCCCTTTGCTCAAGAATTAGCTATCCCAGGGAGAGAGGCAGCCTCTCCAGCCAGAGAGGTGTTTTAAGGTGTGAAAACAGTATAACAGACAGAAAAAAATTTTTTTGAATAAATAAATAACATTTTAAAAATACATTTTTAAAATTTAAGTTAAAAATATACAGACAAACAACACAGAAGGGACAAACGAAGGTAAAACAAAATCTTTTGTTTTTCTTAGTCTTGGTTGGTCTAATAGAGAACGGTTCAAAGTAACAGTGGGAAACAGGATGTGTGATGTGTTTTAATGGTAGCTTGTGCATCAGTTGAAAGAATGCTAACAGTGTAATAAGGAACTGGCCGAGGAATTAGGATCTAATGTTACAAGGCCACTGCCCCACCTGTGAAACGGTAGAATGTTGGTTGAAAGTGAACTTAGATTAGTTGTAAAAGTATACTGCCAACTTTAGGGTAACCGCTAAAGAAAAAAATTCTAAACAGCGTGATCGACATGTTAATCAATGCTCAGCTAAAACCAGAGAAGTCAGATAAGGAGAAGATTAAAATAGATGCACAAAGAAATAGAAAGAAAATAATAACCGTTGATAATCCCTTCTTTCAGACAATGTTGGACTCATGTTTTTAAAATAAGATTAGAAAATGCAAACAGTGCAGTCCCACAGTGAAAGTGAATCTCTCGCCAACGATCTCTTTTCCCGCTGTTAGTTTTTTTGGTGATTCTTTCCAGAAAAAAAGCTTTAGGTTCATATGTATTGCTTACTGGGGATCACTTTTCTTATTTATAGTTTTTCACCGCTGCAAAGGATGCTACAGAGAACATTCTTACACATTTATCTTTTAAAAAAAAATGTTTTCTTTTAAAATAAATTGAGACTTACAGACAGTTTCAAGAAATAACACATCCTTCACCCGGCTTCCCCGAATGCTGAATCTTACATAGTCACAGTACAGTCAGTTACCCGAATCAGGAAATTAACACCACATCTGCCACAGCAAGCAACAATTTTCCCACTAATGTCCTTTTCCTAGTTGGAGCTGTTAAACGAACTCAAAAGGAGTCTGGAGGCTCTTTTTATTATTTGCTAGAAATAAGTGATAAACATTTATTCAAGGGTCTGAGGGATTTCAAACTGGGAACACAGATAGGCAAAAACCCAGACGTGATCCAAAGGAGAAACATTAAAAATTCTTATAGTAAAAAGTGCATTCTTGAGAACTATCAGTCCTGCATTCTTAGCCTTAGGATTGGTCCAGGACGGTTATCAGTCAGATGTCAGGATGACGGATGCCAGTTGTCTGGAAGACAGGCGCCTGGAGGTCTGGTCCCCTACGGTGGCCTGCATAATAGATGTCAGGTGGATGTATACACAAGCCCTTCAGGGGGTAATCAGGTGGCCTAGATGTGAGAGTCTTTCGAGGGGGTAATCAGAGGGTTATCTGGAGGTTTGTCACATGTCCAGGTGTATATCTAGGCCTTGACGCAGGACTAGGAATTAGGTATATGTTCAGGCATTGATGCAGGACTGAAAAGTTAAAAAAAAAATTAAAAAAAAAGGTTTAAACTCTCACTCAGGCTAGTTAGAACAAGAACAGAGTCTTTCTTCGTGCCTCAACCTTCATACTGTTAGTGATTTTAGCCGCTTCGTTCAAGTGGCTCCGTTTTATAGATTCCTTATCTTCGATCTTTTCTCAGAGCCAATCCGGGATCCCACACTGCACTGAGTCGTCACGCCACCTCAGCTTCCTCCAGTCTCCTCGGTCTTTCTCTGTCTTCCATGATCATGACACCTTTGGATAGTTTTAACCAGTCATTTTGTAGAATGTACCTAAACTTGGGTTTATCTCATGTTTTTCTAACAATCAGATCAAGTTGGCAAGAAAATCACAGGAGTGCTACCACGTCCTCGACGCCTCGGACCTGAAGATTCATGATGTGCATGTTACTGATGATATTTGCTTGGATCAGGAGGGATCTTCTATGTTTCTCTTCCATAAAATCACTGCTTATCCTTTATAACGAATAATTGTCTTGCAAAAGTTACTTCAAGATGGTGCAAATATCCTGTTTTTCATCATACTTGGCCCTCGGATTTTAGCATCTGTCAAAGATTCTTGCCTGCCCCAATTGATACTTAATGTTTGCCTAATGGTTATTTTCTATTCCCATTATTTCTTCTACATTTCTTAGTTGGAATTCTACCATAAGACAAAGCTGTCTCTTCTCTCTCATTTCTTTATTTGATCACTTAGTACCATAAACCTAGGGATATTTATTGTATTCTATGAGTTGCAATCCTTTACCATCATTTTTTATTTTGTTGCTCAAATCGTCTCACACTTTGAGATCTTCTTTGCTTTCTGGCACCACAAGATGTTCCAGGCTCATCTTGTATTTTCCCTCCATCTGTCCCAGAATCAGCCATTTCTTCGAGGAGACCCGATTCCTTTATTGGGAAATAGTATTTAGAAACTAAAATCTGGGCACCGAGTGTTCTCATTGCTCCTGAGGAATGCTGCGGTTTAAATGTTCGTGTCTCCTCCAAATTCCTGTGTTGAAATCCTAACCCCCAAGGTAATGAACGGTATTAGAAGATGGGACCTTTGGGAGGTGATTAGGTCATGAGGGTGGAGCCCTCGTGAGTGGGATTAGTGCCCTTAGAAAAGACACAGTCCTGCGCCCCTTGCACCATGTGAGGACACACTGAGAAGGCTGTGTGACTAGGAAGTGGGCTCTCAACAGACGCCAAAGCTGCCAGCATCTTAGTCTTGGACTTTTCAGTCCTCACAATGGCGAGAAATAAAATCCTACTGTTTATAAGCCACCCAGTCTATACTATCTCGTCATGGCAGCCCGAATGAACTATGTCAGTGACTCTTGTCCCTGTCAGCAGACAGAGTTAAGAAATGTTTGTCTAAACTTATTCATTTACGTATCACAACCTATCCATATGGCTAAGAGTTCATACTGAGATCTTGGACTCTGGTCCAACACCATGGGATTCATTCCAACCTTCCTCCTTTACTTATTTCCAACCCCTTTCTCCAACAGCATGCAACCTGGCTCCACAATATATGTATTAATTACTCCCTCCTAGTATATGCATAAAGCAGCATTCCCATTGCTAACCCATACTCCTGTGAGAAGCATATTTACCAACTGGAATACAGTTGTATTCCAGTTTGTGTACAGTTCTTGTTGTCTTTAGCCTTACAGCCTTTTTGTCTATAACTGGTCAAAATAACTGTTTTCTAAAGTTGCTTAAATCCATTCTTTTCTTCCCCATCACCTTCAGTGTGGGATGTTATTCATGTGCCATACTGTTTGCACAGGTTCATCCGTATCTATGTAACTTTTGGGGTTTCCCCTACATCCTGGTTGCTTCTATTTAGTTTGTTAGTTTGGGGGTATGTGAAACATCACAATGGTTCTAAGAGTGAGTGGCATACAAGAGGCAGACTCTGAGAAATGTCACTTACCTCGTTCACCCCGTTCCCATGCCCACTCTTCCAGCCTGTCCTCACCTACCCACTGTAGTTAACCAGTCCCATTAGCTTCTGGATTATTCTTACTGTATTTCTTTTGTTCAGATGAGTAGACGTGTGTGTATTTTCTTATGTCCCTTAAAAAAAATTTGATCTTGAAAGCATTTTGCGAAAGTTCCAATAAGGTAAATTCCCAGCCTGAAATTTCTGTTTCTCAGATTGTGCAGATTGCTTCCACCTGGTATAGTAGGTGCTCAGTAAATAGCTGGAGCATGAACGAATTCTTGGCTTGAAACTAACTCCCTGTGTCATTTGGGGACAGTTTCTTCATCTCTCTGGACTTCAACTGTTCCACCTTTATGGACAAGGAAGCCCCTTCTAGCTCTGGCATTTCATCTATGACTAACGCAGCGAAATTTCTCTTTGACCTCTTCTTTCCTTGCCTTTCATGATCCCTCCCGCCTCCTGCTGTCTACCTGTCTATTCCATGTCCACAAACAACAACACAAAACTACAGCCACAATAATAATGTCTACAACTATTCCTCGAGCATCTGCCATGTGCATTATCTCAAACCTTACAAAAACCACTTGTGTAGGAACCTTTATTATTCCTATTAGACCAATGAAGAATTCAAAGTCCAGGAGGTTTGGGAACTTGCCCGAGGCTGCAGAGTTCTAAGGGGTGGGGCAAGACTCGAATTCATATCTGCCTGACCTCTGAGTCCAGACTGTTATACATTTGGCAGAACTTTCTCCCTGTCCTTGTGGCACATTCCCGTAAACCTGGTTCTTAATGCATTATTGACCGAATCTATGCCCAGCATTTCCCATTCCTGATGAATATAAATAGCTGTTTTATACTCAAATAAATCAGAACCTTTCTCCTCAGGAGTTCTCAACCCTGTGGTGTGCTCTGTGAGTTTCTGCAGAGGGTCAGCAAGCAGGATGCTGAGTTGCCTGAACTTGTGTAAGCATGGAATCTTTTTTTCTTGCCACATTTGCTAACACCCAGCATCTTAGTTCTTTGGACTATAGCTTAACTAGTGTGGCCCTTAGGTTGTCAGGGATAATGTGAGATGCGAGGATCTTTCTTACATTTTTCTAGGAAGCTTGCAGCCTGGATACCATCCAAGGGCCAAAAGAGTGACTCTGACAGTCGCAGAAATAGCAATCGGGAAGGTAGGCAAGGGCATCAGGCCCTTAACTTCCTGCAGCTGGTTTGAGAGGCAGGCTGATGTTCCTTCCCCTTTCATGTGGGATTGGGGAGTTTGGCCTCAGCTGCATTTCCTCTAGCTCAAAAGGCTAAATATGGCCCTGTTTGTGCCTACTATTAAAAACCCTGCCAGGCATTACGGGAAACATCTGAGAAGCCTCAGAGATAAGGAGGCTTATCAAAACACCTCTTTTTGTTGGCGAAGGCTGCCCAGGGTTGTACCTTGCACACTGTTCCTGTAGAGAGTATGTAAGATACTGCCGGAGTCGTTGCTGGTAGAGTCCCCTGAAATTGTGCAATACAGTGGCCCTGATGCTGCTTCTTTCTACTTCCTGAACGAAAAATTAATGCTTTGTTCCACTGAAAATAAGGAAAGGGGGGGGGAGGATTTCATGAAACATTGTGCCTCCGAATTCTTGCAGTTCCAGCATTTTTCAAAAGTCTTAATAAAATTTATTACCAAAAAAAAAAAAAGTATTCAAAAGAATAAGAGAGGCCTGTCCCAATCCAATATTTTCCAGAAATTCTGGATTAAGTAAAATGTCACAGATTCCTTTGTCACAGGACTTGTCAGAACCTTTAACATACTGAAGACTCTGTAAATCCAAGGAGAGATGGGCTATGGCATTTTTCAAACTTTTTTTGCTATAGAATTTTTTCCCCTTTTTTTCAAAATGAATGTGTCAGGAAACACACTGTGAAACTCTGGCGTAGAGTGTGGTTTCCCCCCTAAAACCAACTTTCCCCGTGGACGTATAGAAAACAATATTATTCCCCTCAGCTTGTCCTGTCCCTCCCAGACTGAATCATTCATTGTTCCATTGCTGAGACTGTTGGGACCCTGGGCAGCCCAGCCCACTTACTGGCTGTGTGTCTTTGTGCCATGTACTTCTTGACCCTGAACTTCAGTTTTCTAATCCCTAAAGTAAGAATAATTATGCATATTTCAAAGAGTCATTGAGAAACAGAATAAGATAATGTGTGAAAATGCTCTTTGGGCACTCTGAAGCTCTATGGAGTTACGGTAACCATGGGAACCGCAGGGAGTTAGTGAAATGTGAAGTTGCCGCACCAACCACCAGGAACCCATTCTAAATCCCCGAGGAATTCTGTGTACTTGGCAGCAATTCCTACGCTTGACAACCATTCATCCCACAGATATTTGGGGCTGCCAACTCTGTGCCAGATTCCAAGCTTAGACTGGGGACACCTGTCAAGAACTGGGCAGGGTATTAGATTTTTCCCTACTTGAGAACTAACCTGGATGCTGGCAGAAACACAAGACTCTCGGGTCAGAGACAAAGGACTTTATTACTCATGGCACAGCAACCAGCGCAGACATCAGCATATTTACACCAGTTCCTCCTGTCCTTAAGTCCTGTAGGGGTAGGGTTGCCCAGTTTAGAGAATAAACGTATAGGACACCCGGTCAAATTTGAATTTCAGATAAACAACGAATACTTTTTAAAATATGTCTCAAATATTGCATGGAACATACTTATATGAAAAAGGATTCGTGTTTAACTGGGTGTCTTATATTTCAATAGGCAACTCTACACAAGGATGACAAAGATGGGCCCAGCTAGATGCCGCACACGCAGTGGTTACAATACAAGGGATGAACCCTGAGCTTAGAGAACGCAAAGCCTTTATAATGTGCTATAAACAAGAGAGAGAGAACTCTCTCCATCTTTCAAGGTTGTTTGCTATACACATGTCCTTGAAAAGGGTCTAGAATAAAAGGCAATCAATCCGTGGCTCTGCTTGCAAGAGTTGAAAGACCCATGAAGAATTGTCTCCCAACAATATCCTGGTGGATGGGTGTAGGGAAGAGGAGATGACTGTGGTTTCTGTCCCCTGGAGTCAGTATCCTGGGATGAATGCTTGGGAGTGGGGCTGGATTCCATCCACATCCCTCCCCTAACTTCCTCCCTACCCCCACCCAGTCATAGCCTGCCTCCTTTTCAGGGGCAGAGGGTGTCCTACGGTAATTCAGGTGTAGTTCTACGAAAATAAGAGACGGGTGAGAATACACACCCTCCCCTTCCAGTTCATCCAGCAAATGTTCGTCTGGTGCCTACCAGGCGGGCGCTGGGTCTGCAGCAGAGGAGGAGGCTAGCTTGGTCTTGACCTCATGTAGCTTACAGGTGGATTTGTGAAGGGGCCTAAGAGGAAAATGACTGCTCCTTTCTGTAAGGAAATAGCTCAGTTGTGACCCCATCCCCAACCCCTTCTTGCACGCTCAATTCTCTGTCTGGAGGCCTGGGCTGCAGCCACAAGGCCACAAGGTCTACTGGTGGCTCCCCAATCCTCCCATCTCCAGTCCTGTGCTTCAGCTGCAATCGCAGCAGCTGCCTGGCAATGCCTCCCCTCCACCCTTTTCCTCCCGCTGATATCCGGCTTTTCTTTGGAAAATTTTAGCTCAAACCCTGCCCTCTCCAAGAATCTTTCTCAGAACGATACTTTCCTTTCTTCACACTCTGATTGTAGGTTTCAACCCCGCTTTGAGCACCAACAACAACCGCTCTGTATCAGAAAGATAGGGAGCGAGTCTGAGCCTGGACGCCGGGGTCAGACTGCCTGGGTTTCAGGCCAGGCTCTGCCACTTCAAACCTGAACAACCCTGGGAAAACCACTCTGCCTCTCTGGGCTCCAGCTCTCTCATTTGCCCTGAGGGATCATAGAGAGGATTAAATGAGATAATTCAGGAAAAGAGAAAGGATTCAAGGAGATAATTCTGGCACTGAGCAAATACTCATTAAATCACAATGGGGAAAACAAATCTAACTATGGGCCGTTAACAATTAATTAATTAAAAAATAAATAATAAATCAATATGTAAATAAATCAATCACAATGGGAACAATTACGACAAGTCGCTTTCATGATCTGTTTCTGTCAAACACTGTAATCCCTGTTTTACAGACAGGGAAACTGAGGCTAGGAGATGTGAAGTGATTTGCCCAAGCTGTGATAGTAAGTGATGGAGCTGGGACTCAAACCCTGGCTGACACGACTCTAGACTCTATGTTCTTCCAATGACAGAAAACCTGTAGGGCCTGGGAGCCAAGGTGGCCGAGAAAGCTGGCTATGGCTTCTGGAAGGTGAGGCACCATGAACCCAAGAGCTACCATTTTCCATGCTAAGCTTCCCTGTACAGAGCTCATGTTGGCTTCCTCGACATCTTTTCTTGCCACTCCTCATCTCCGACCTGGGGAGAAACGAGCCACCTGCCAGATGAATAGACTTGGTGGACATTGGCCCCTCTCACTGTCTTGATGATGCTGTTCACACTCTTCCCCTTCTGCCTTCATCAAGATCTTCCCTTAATAAGTCATTTTGAGCCCTCACGGCACCCCAGCAGCTCATTTTCTTTCTTGCTCGCTCTGCCTTCCCCTCCTTGCCTGCTCCTGGCCTTGCTCCAGTGTCCCTGGAGCTGAGGCCTGGGGCCTCCTGCTTGCCCAGGGCCGGTTTGCTCAGACAGAGTCAGATCTCTGAGTTTCCTGAGAGGCCTGAGGTGCCAAAAGATGCTAAGAGCCGCAGCTTGGAGAAGTAGTGGGCAGGGAAAGGGTTCTTGGCTTGGGTTAATGGACACAGCCTTCCCCTGACCCTCCCCAGGGGTCGCCAAGGACTATGAGCCCTCTCTTCTTCTAAGTTCTGATGACAAATATGGACTGTTTCACCTCAAGCAGCAATTCCCACCTCTGTTCTTTGGGCTCAGTTGAAATTAGCTGCATCCCTCTTAGCCTCACTGACAGGAAGTTCTGGACCATGCTCTGGGACTGTTGGAGGACACTGGGGGTGCTGCCGGGCGTCTTGTCACTGCCACCGATGGTGCACCTCGCTGCCAAATGCTTCCATGCCTCGACCTCTGTCCACTGTGGCTGCCTCATGCTACCCAGTTTCTGGTCCAGGCCACCGGGACCCTCCCAAAGAGGGGGCTGTTTAGCTGGCTACTTTATTCCCACTGTGCCGATCTCAGCCACTGGTGTGAGTCTTCAAGCCTCGGTGCCCACGCCCCACATGGCCTCAGGGGCAACGAGAGTGGGTCCAGGCTCCTGTACCTCTTGGCATCCTGCCCCACAACCCCGTCCTCAGCCCCAGGGGCCCACCCAGGGCCTGAGCACTTTCCTCTTCACCCTCTAGAATCATTAAGGGCATGTTCTGCCTCTTCCTCTGCTGTGGGCTCCCAGACTCATCAGGAGGGCAGGAACCTAGGAGTGTCCCGGGCTGGGCCACCCTTGGCAGGGTGGGTGCTCAGGTCTCCTGAAGATAAGAATGTCTTTCATTGCTTCCTGAGCCAAATACCCTTTGCTCCCTGCAACACACACCAGCTCAGAGCAACTGAGCAAAGGAGACGTCTATCCTCAGCCCCGAAGCAACGAAACTCCCGTTTGGCTCTCTCTTTATGCTGACGACAGCATCCACAGCCCATAGCCAGCCCCACAACCCCCCAAGAGGTAGGGTTTGTGAATCTGTTTTAGAGAGAGACAAGCTCTTCCATGATCAGCATCATCGTAATCACTGCCGTGAGCCAGGAAAGCGGCCAGCACCCTTGGACACGTTGTGTCTTTCCACACTGCCAGGGTTATTGAGTAGAAACTTCGGAGGTAAACCAATCGGTGATCCATGCAGGTTAACACACAGCCCACGGAGAAGGGAAGTACAGAGCGAAAGGATGACAGTCCTGAGCGTCTCCCAAGTGAACCCTGTTGACTGGCAGCGCGGGGTGGTTTCATGTGGGTCCCAAGCCAGCGGCTATGTCAGGCAGGCCCCGGTCTGCGACTCTCAGCACACCTGTTCCTGATGCTCCGGGGTGTGCAGCGCCTATGGTCCTCACAGGGTGGAATCCTTATCCTTATCCTTGTCATCTCCTGTGACCAGGGCTTTTCTACAGCTGTCGTGGCTGGCATTTCTGTGGTTTGGGGCATTCCAGTACACCCGAAGGGCGTTCCTACTACGTGCCAGTTGGCATGACTGTGGCGGCTCCCATGGAATTCGTTTTGTAAAGTCCAAAGATTCTCAATTCTCTATGCTCTACACAATCAGAATGGCTGTCACTTGCCAAGGGCACACGAAACCCGCATATCAGAGGGCTCTGCCGGTCCCAGAGAGCTGCTGAGATGCGTTTAACAGCCTCCACCCAGAGCTTTCCGCTCCGATCTCACAGTTCCTCCAAGTCTACAGCTTTTCGTAGTTTATTCTTCTGTGCAGGCTAAAATAAAAGTCTCTAACGATGAGACCCAGAACGTAGTCATGTAATCCAACAGAAGTTTACCGTTTTCTCCGACTAAGATCCAGGAGGTTCCAGGTTTGTGGGGTGGCGGGGGGGCCTGGCTGATGCTGGGTCTCCATTGTCCACACATGGCTCCACAGCCGGGAGGAGACAGCGTGGGAGGTTTTTGGGCGAGGACTGGAAGTGGCACTCATCACTTCCACACACATTCTGCTGGCCCCATCATTTGGCCACTCCTCAGTGCCAGGGAGGCTGGAGAATGCAGCGTGAGCCTGGGAAGAGGGGAGAATGGATCTGCATGGATAGGCGGTGGTTTTTGCCAAACCGAGCTCTCCCACATCCTTAGCTTTTCCTTTGTGAGCGGTCTGTCTCGTACTGCCTTGCCTCAAATAGGAAACTCAGCTCTCTTGGAGTCGGGCATGGGTGTGAGCACACACACACACACACACACACACACACACACACACACTGTGTACAAGCACCGTGGAACTGGCTGATGATTTGGGGTGGGGTGGGGGATGGGCTGGCGTTACAAACAACTTCTGGAGGACAGAGGCAACGCAGCATTAGTCTGAAACTCTCCTTTGGTCACCCTACGAATTGCCTGGAAGTCCAGCTCGCCCCTCCTCTCCCCGGTGCTGGCTCTCTTTGTCTTGTTGGCTCTCATGACGGCTCCCCACCCAGTCTCTTCCTCAAAACCTCTCCACTCCAAACACAGCCTTCCATGTGTCGCATCCTCCCACGTGTCACATGTTCCACTGAAGTCGTGCCCAGCTTATCACATCCAGCCTCACCATAAAGCTTATCAAGGTGCTGCCTGCAAATAAAGGCAGTTTCTAGCTGTTCAGATAAATGGGGCCAGAGGTTCAGACAACTTTCTTTGTTCAGGTCCCCAGAAGCCTCAGGGATAGGCATGGCGACTCACCTGACATAGGAGAAGACTGACACCGAGAGAAGAGAACTTGCTTAGTGAAACAGCTGGTAAGTAGCAGAGTTTTGGCTCTGGCGCACCAGGGTGTGAGCTGGGTGTGGTTGCGTCAGGGCCCCCTCAGCTCTAAAGTGGTCTGCAAGGTTCTGGAAATTTGTATTTCTTCTTATTTGACCCGCAAGTTCTCTCCATTTTACGGATAAAGAAAACAAGCATCAGAGACAGAGAAGCAACTTGCCTGGAGTTAGGGGTGAGCCAGGCCACTCTCCCCTGCCCCGGATGTCTCCCCACTCGAGGGCAGAAGCCTGGAAACCTGGGTCTTAGCCCCAGCTCGGCTCCTGCTTGCTCAGTGACCTTGGATAAATCGCTTCCTGGGGCTAAGCCCATGGGGTGGCTGAGCAGTTCCACCCAGGCTGATGTGTAGAAGGCTGGGATTCTACTTCCATCAACTCCGCTTCTTTAGCCACCTGGGCAGGGGAGGGCCCAGAGAAGCCAGTCCAGCCTCATCCCCGACTCCAGGCACTCCGAATCTGTTTTGAGGCCCAGTCCACAGGTTCACGATGGCCTTGGTAGAAAAGGGACTACCTTTTCTGTCACCCCTTAGCCACCCCTCCTCCCACCACAGTTCCATGGGCAGCCAGCAACCGTAAAATGTTGATGGCCTGGAATGGCTTCTCAAAATAACAAAGAGGGCTGAGTTCTTGAGGAAGGAAAAAAGTGGATCACAATTAAAGCCAGTCCCCAAACTCCCTAGTCGCGCTGGTCCCCGGGGTGGCACAAATTCAGTGCTGAAGGATGGCTCTCCCTGACTTCCCAGTGCCTCTTGAAACCTTGGAGCAGCCAGAGCACTTTCTCCTCCGGTGACCACCTTATCCCCGTTTGCCAGGGACTGTCCTGGTTTGCACACCCCAAACCCAGCACTCCAAGAACCCCCTCAGCTCTAGACAAACTGGGAACATTTGGTCACCCCACTCTTCATAGTGTTTCTACCTCACGCCGTGGTTGGTGATTAAGGGTCTCAGCTCCAAATCGGCTGGGCCAGGGCTGAGACCTGCCTCTGACCTTAGCGGAAACGTGGTCTCTCTCTCCCCATGCCTCAGTTTCCCTGGCTGTAACCTGGGGACAGTAAGGACACTTAGCTTCCAAGCATTGGTAAGAAGACTGACCGGGATAATGTTTAGAGGCATCTTGTCCCCTCCGTCATGGAGATGATGCAGATCTTGCCTCGCAGGAGTGGATGTATATAGATGTTAGCTATTTGGGTTCAAATAGAGGCCAGTACTGAGTGTCCTTGGGGCATATAGAAGGGCTGACTAAGTCCCTGGGTTGGGGGGCAGGGACTGGAGACACTTGAGGGATGAAGAGCCATTTGGGTGGGGCCTCGAGAGCTGGGTAGACGTTGTTCAGGAGGAGAATGGGGAAGAATATTCTAGGTGAGGGAAACATGCCAAGGAAGTGTGTGTTCGGTCAGATTTAGCTGGGCTGGAACTACGGTTTCTGGGATTTCCTCTGGGTTGGACTTGGCCGTAAGAGCAATCTGCATGAGGTTTGGGAAGTGGGAGTGAACCCAGCGGTGTTTGTGCTCACACAGAAGTAGAGATGCTGGTGTTGACAGGTCGACCGGTTCTTTTTCTCTCGATACGGGTGTGATGCGGCAGCCGGGCCTGTACCTGCTGTAGCTCCTGCTAGATTTTCTTCCATTTCTTCATCTCTGGGGTCAGTTTCTTCAACAGAGGTTCCAGCTTCTCCTGTAGGTCAACCGTATGATGGACGCTAGGGGCTTAGATGCAATGAGAGACGATATGAATTCCAGGTCATTCTCGCAGGGTCCAGCCTGCTTTGCTCTCCCCAACTCCTGACCATTTTCTTCCTCTAAAGTTTTCCTCCTGGCCTGAGACCTGGCATTAAGAGGCAGAGGCCACAGCTGTACCTAAACCATTTATGTAGCTGTTATGCTTCTGTAATTGCATAAAGCCAGCTTCCTAACTACATGCCAGTTCTCTCTCCCTCCTAGTGGGTTCTGCTTCTCCAAATGAACCCTGACGGATATGCTGAGCCCCGTGTGACTGGAGGCAGACCGAGAGGCCTGCAATTTCTCCTGGTTTTAACGAGGAGGTTTCTGAGCAGTCATATAACATGGCCAGAGCCCAGATGCTCTCGCCCTCTCTTAACATTCTTGATTCCCACAGTTATGTGTTTATTGTAAGCCAAACCCTGGGCTGGGTCCTGGTCAGACACGGATCTCGTGCCCCAGGGGCTCATGGGCATGTATGAGTTAAGTCTCGTACACAGAAAGGAACTCTAAGGCACGGCGTGGTCAGAACCACAGGAGTAGAGCGGGCCAAACAGCTCCGAAAGGAAGTACAGTTCTGCTTGCTGTACTTCCCCCGCCCAGGGCTGAGCAGGTGACAGTTGCTTCTTGGATTGGCTAATAATAATGTTAATCCCTCTTTGTCGGAAGGAGGTGAAACAGTTAAGGCCTTATACTAAAGAAACAGAGGTTTTAATATTTTTTTCCCCCTCTGCTTGTCTTCATTTACCTGTAAGTGTGGGTGGATTTGGTTAGGAGCAGGGATGGGACAGGGAGAATTTTTTCCCTAAATCCTGGGAGTCTTGGCTGGTCAAAGTTGGGATTCAGACACCTTTGTCCATGTGCCCAGTTAGGTGGCATCCTCCTCCACCCAGCTTCATGCCGGTGGAGAGGGCTGAGCAGTCACCTGGGAGGGAGACTTGTGTCCACGATCAGGTTGAGACATATACAGGGATGTGTGGCAGAGCATTGTGGAGGGAGGAACTGGCTGGCAAGGCACTCGCGGGTTTTGTCCTGAGGGCGAGGGACCTGGTGTGGCATAGCAGGCTCAGCCACAAGGCCAGGGAGGGGGATTCAGTGGTTGCTGGTTACTGGTTACTGGTTGCTGCTGACACTCGCCCTCATCCCAGTGGTCCTCCCGGGAACTGGAGGAGCCACCTCCCCAAACTTTGTAACCTCTAAGGTCCTGCAGGGGAAAAGCAGCCTCCTCTTCTGTAGCCCCACGACAAGTCTTTTCTTTTGTGGTTGCCTGACAAGCCACAGCAGCACCGTGAGGTTTGCAAGTCTAAGTGGCACTGCTGCAGGCTGAATCCTGATGGCAGAGCCTCAGAGAGGCCTAGAAACGGCGGTGTGGGAGGATGTCTCCTCCTTAGGTAGCAGCAACGTTGCCGTCGGCGTCAGTCACTTTTACTTTCGAGAGCCTTGGCTGTGGCCAGGACATGGAGGAGCAGCCAGGACTGACTCCCAAGTGATCATATCACATGCCTTGGGACTGGAGTTCCTGGTGATCAGGTCGAAGGTTTCTAATTTGCAGAATTGAAGGTTAATGGTTAGTAGGATCTTATCTATAACCAGACAGACCTGGGAACATTGCCTTATAGCAAAATAAGGTTGGAGCTGGTGAAAAGAAGGCAATCAGATGGGTAGAGCACCGGAAAACTTGTCTTGTGGGGGAGGGGAGGATGTTAAATTTGGTGGCACTTGGCGAGGGGAAGCAGCTATAGGTGAGTGGGTGCCATGCGGGGGTGGGAGGGAAGGATGATAGTGCCGTCTTCTACAGGGCTGTCATGGCGGAGAAGGTGCAGGCATTCTATGGCATCAGGACAGTGGGGAGGAATCAGGACCAATGGGAAGAAGCCATGGGGTGGCAGTCTCCTCCAACCCAAAGAAGAACTTTCTAGAGCCAGAGTCCTTCAGAAACTAGTGTGTAGCTGGCCCTATCGGGGTCTAGTAGAGGCAGGATGACTACAATGGTGGGGATGCTGTGAGGACCACCAGACTCCAGGCCCTGCGTCTCATGAACGGGCAAAATTAAAGCAAACAAACAAAAATTATTCTGGGTGTCGACATAAGTTTAACACCAAACAAGGGAAGAAGGAAATACTCATAGCCCTTTCCATGAGAGGATTAATAAAAAATAAAAATAGAAGGAAAGACAGAAAGAAAGAAAGAAAGAAAGAAAGAAAGAAAGAAAGAAAGAAAGAAAGAAAGAAAGAAAGAAAGAAAGAAAACAAGAATATATCACAATATATATACCAGTTTCTGAACAGCATGGACGATCCTTGGAAACACAATATCAAGGGGCCCAGTCACACCAGAGAAGGCATACCAGATGATGATTCTACGTGTGTGAAACTTTCAAAGTTAAGCGGAAACCAAAGAACACATTTTTAGGGGCAGATATATCTGTAGTTTTCGGAAACGCAACTGCAGGTAGTGGTTACAGCTGCAGGGAGGTGAGGGGCAGGATGGGGGGAGCACGGAGGGGGTGTTCACAGTACTGGTGACTTCTA
The DNA here is from genome assembly GCA_030015415.1 of Cynopterus sphinx. Taxonomy (NCBI): domain Eukaryota; kingdom Metazoa; phylum Chordata; class Mammalia; order Chiroptera; family Pteropodidae; genus Cynopterus; species Cynopterus sphinx. The sequence goes on along the minus strand of CM057385.1, from coordinate 120,532,788 downwards.
GGGTCCAAGCACCTGGTCGAAGTACAGGTGTTTGTGTCATTATAATGCTCCATAGTGCGACACGTATTTTTGTCTGGTCTGTACACCATATGCAACATAAATTCAAAAAAAAAAAATAAAATAAAAAAGAATACAGAATTACACAAAAAAAGTGTATCTATATAATTTTTTTTTGGTAGTTTCATGGTTGTATAATTGTTTTATAACAGAATTATTTCCCTTTGGGCATCAACATTGACAGTGACGCAGAAACGAAGCTTAGTTGTCCAACGTCCACTTTGGTCGGTCCCTGTGAGCCCTCCAGTGCCACATGCGTACGCTGATGCCACTTTGCTCACTTGTGCACACTCAAGAAGTTGAGGAAGAGAAGCTCTAGCTGGCAGGCTTGCGGGAAGGAAGCAGCAAGGCTGGCGGGGGACGCTGTGGAGAGTGGAAATGTGGATGCACCTGGGAATCTGGAAACCGGGGTGGTGGAAGAGAAGAGAGCAGTGTGGAGGGTGGGGAGGGAAGGGGATTGCTATGACTGACTGTGGAGCAGGTGAGTTCCATCTGGCCCTGCTCTTGGACCCGGGACAGACTCCTCATTCTGCTTTGGTCCTCCAAAGGGTGAGGAGATCCTGGGCCCAAGGGGACATACCCTCCCAGAGCTTGCATCGTCCTCTTCTTGGAACCCCACCCTGGGTGCTGGATTCCTGGAATTCCCTGCCTCCTGAGGGCAAACCACAAACTGAGGCCCTATGTGCAGGTGTGCAAGGCCCCTGTGGTGGTGTGAATGGAGCTGTGGACGGGGAGAGGAAGAGGGGAGAGGGCTGGGGACCTTCACTTGTACTCTTGCCCCAGCCCCACAAATCTGTAGGCCTGCCTTAATGTCTAAAATTGTCCTGACCACTGTGAGCCAGATTCCAAAATGTGAAGGCAGGAAACTGGACACAGAGACCGCTCAGGCCTAAGTGCCCATATCAGAGACCTCAGGGGTGGGGATGGGGTATTTATCCTGCTTGTGTTACCCACAGCATAGGAAGACTTGGCCGTGAGCGTCTCTATAAGGTCCTGCCAGGCAGGGGCGAAGAGCCCTGAATGATGAGCTCTGAGCAATGGGGTCTCATAATCCTGGCTCTGCCGATGAGCTCAGACAAGTCCACTACCCTCGCCGTACAACGAAGGTGTAAGATGGCAGGTACCAGGGCAGGGAAGCATTCAGTGGAAGGACTGCCATTCACCCAAGCGTCACCCCTCCGGGGGTCACCCTCTCCAGCTCTGAGTCTGCCCTGTCCTCTTCCGTGATGGCTGCCCCAGCGAGCTGAGCCTGTCGCCCTATACCCCACCTTCGCTCCATCCCGAAGGAGTATTTCAGCAGTGACAGCTAGATGGCTGTGGCAGACAGCCTCCAAGAGGGTCCCCCACGATCCCGCCTCTAGTATCCATGCCCTCGTGTGTAATTCCCTCCCTCTGAGTGCGAGCTGGACCGAGTGCCTTCCTTCTAATGAGTAGAAAATGGAAAAAGTGATGGATGTCACTTCCAAAATTAGACTGCAAAGAATGAAAAAAAGTGGTGACTTCCGTCTTAGGTGTTGCCTCTGTCTTTCACTTCTCACTCTGGGGGAAAGTAGTGTTTTGTGCAGGTCTCAGCCTATTAATAACCGGTGCTCTGCCTGGACCAGCCCTTGTGGTTCTTGTTATGGTTGCAAGATGCCTGCAGCAACAGCCATCAGGAAACTTTGAAAGAAAAGATGTAGGACTTATAAGACCTGGACATTACATCGCATACCTGGGGCCACACAAAGAGGATGTGGGTAGAGAGGGTGGGAACCTGAGGTTCTGCTTTTATTGGGGTCCAAGGTGGGGCCTAGGCTTTCATAAGCTCATTCTTTCTTGGCGAATTAGAAACATGACAGCAGGAATTTGAAGCATGGGACAAGCACACAAACAAGTGCCCTAAATGGGCAGTTATTGAAATCATCCCAGATATTGAAAACAAATGAGCCTCAGTGGGGAGAGGCAGCCTGGTTCTTTATCCAGGCCCGTGGCTAGCAAAGTGTTGATCGGAGATAGCTGCCTTGGGAGTGGATGCCATCATAGCTTTTGTCAGGCACGTGCATGCCCAGTGTCAAGGATGACACTGCCACCGGTTTCCATGGTGGGAGCTGGTTTGGAGACACCCATGAGACTGGTTAACAAGCACGAAGGAACTAAGACCTTCAGTCCAACAGCTCACGAGAAACTGAACCCTGCCAGCAACCACTTGGGTGAGATTAGAAACAAACCCTCGCCCAGGGAGCCCTCAGTTGAGACCACAGCCATAGCTAACCCTTTGATTCCAGCATCCGGAGAGATCTGAGCCAGAGGCACCCAGCTTTCTGCCCCCAGAAACCATGAGATAATGTTTGTTGCTTTAAGCCACTTAATTTGGGGATAATTTATTAATTTATTAAGTGACAATGGAAAACGCATCCAATGGTTTTGCCCCTCCCCTCCCCAACCCCCATGGCCTCTGGGCGTGTCTGCTTCTGTTTGCTTGCAGTCATTAGACCTGTTCTCCAGCCATCTGTTCCTCTATTATCTGGGCTTTTCTGGGGCAAAAGGAGAAACTGTCTAGCCCACAGTGTCTTTCAGAATTTCTCTCTGTGCCATCCCCTGGCTCTGGGGCAACCCCCTTGGAGGGAGGATGACAGCCCAGCCTAGAGTTGGGTGGTGGAGGGCACTAATTCTGAAAACCTCTGTGGGTTTGCTATGTAACTCTAGGAGGCCGTTTGACCTCCCTCCTGCTCAAACGGCCTCCCAGAGGGGTGCTGTCAGCTCTCCAGTGGCTGTTGCTAAAAACAGAGAGCAGAGGAGTGTCTCCAGCTTCTTCTCGGAAAGGGCTTCTGGTTCACTGGTCTCCTGGGCCAGCTGTTGCCATGGAAAAACTAGGACAGTCAAGGGAAACTCAGAGGAGCAGTCAAGTTGTGGGGGTAGGAGCCATATGGCCAGACCCCAGCCTCCCGCTTTGGGCCTGCACGTGACCTCAGAGCTAAGTGCCTGTTCCTCATTTCTTCAAACTTCCTTGGCCTCATTTCTCTACCACCCTCTGCACTCTTCCTAGTGCAGGGTCTCCCCAGAGGAGAAGCTCCTGAAGGATCTTTGGAAAGAATGGAGGGAAGATATCAGGACCCTGGCTTTAGAGCCAGACCTGGGTTCAAATCCCAACTCTGCAATTCTCTAAATACATGATATTGAACACGTCAGTTCATCTCTTTGAGCCTCAGCTTCCTCATCTGTAAAACAGGGTGCATCCTCTCTGCTTTAGAGTGTTTAAAAAAGCTTTACTGGGGTCCAATAGATGTAAAACAAAATTTACCCTTTTAACCATTTTTAAGCGTACGATTCACTGACGCTTGTACATTTACACTGCCGTGCAACCCGTCATCCATCTTCGGAACTGTTTCATCATCCCAAACTAAAACCGTACCTATTAAACAATAACTCCTATTAAATAATTTCCGCCTCCTGTCAGCCCCTGGTGAGCACCATCCTACGTCCTGTCTCTATGAACTTGACTCCTTTGTGTACCTCAGGCAGGTGGAATCCAACAATATTTGTCCTCTGTGTGTAGCTTATTTCATTTAACTGCTTTAGGGTGTTCTGAGGAATAATTTAAAAATAAATATATATATATAAATATATATTTACATGTATGTATATATATAAATATATAAATTTATATAAATTTATATAAATATATAAAAATTTATTTACATTTATAAATATAAATAAATTATATATAAATATATAAAAATAAAAATAAAAATAAAAATAAAAATAAAAATAAATATAAATAACATAAATATAAATATACACATACATATAAATAAAAATAAATATATTATAAATATAAATATAAATACAAATGTAAATACAAATGTAAATCTAAATATACATGTAAATGTAAATATAAATATAAATATAAATGTAAATATAAATATAAATATAAATATAAATACAAATGTAAATACAAATGTAAATGTAAATATAAATATAAATATAAATGTAAATATAAATATATAATGACAACCCCAGGTGCGGGTCAGCACATCGTAGGCCCTTATAAACAATTGTGGGTGAGTAACTGTCAGGACAGCCTCATCTGTCTCTCATGTCTCCAGGCAGGAGGAGGAGGAGGATGAAAGAGGGAGGAGCCCGCTTTACACTGGGGAAGCCAAGCCCTGGGGAAGGGAGGATGCTTGCCGGGGTCACAGAGCTGCCCAGTGATAAGGTCGGGACTGCAGATCGTCCTGCTCTAAGGCTGGCCACGGGGTAACCCCGAAACCCGGGGGGTCTCCTGCACGTCCAGTGCTACTGCCTGGTATTCTGCTACTAGGACTTCACTACTCTGGGTTTTAATAGTTTTGAGGCCCAACTTGTTCACAACATCTGTCTCTCCTCCTGCCTAGAAGCTCCTCAAAAGCTGGGGCCCCCCACTTATCCATCACTATACTCCTCAAATCTCCAGGGCAATGCCGTGATCAATCCTACTAGAGTTAGCGGCATGGACACTGTGCTACCCTGGCTTGCTCACGCCCATCTGGGTCCCCTGGAGCAGTGTCTCCTCACAACCAAAGGCCTCTTCCCCCAGCCCTTCCTCTGCCTGAGCTAGGGAGGCTACACAGGGGAGCCCGACACTTCCCTGACCACTGCCCCAGAACCATCAGGGCCCCTGTGTATGCGTTTCCCACCGCTGCTGACACAATGAACAAACACTTACTGGCTTGAAACACACTCATTTACTGTCTCACAGCTCCGAGGTCCAAAGTCTGACACAGGGCTGAAATAAAGACGTCGACAGGACAGCCTAGTTTCCTGGAGGTTCCAGGGGACAATCAGTTTCCTTGCCTCTATCCAGCTTCAGAGGCTGTGCGTAGCCCTCGACTCATGGCCTCCTCCCACACTCAAAGTCGGGGGTGAGGAACAGAGTCCTCGCGATGCATCACAACTTCTGCTTCCTTCTCAGACTCCTCTTCCTCCTCTCTCTTTCACTTTTAAAGGCTTGTCCTGGCTTCACCTAAATAGTCCAGAATTTTTACATTTTATCTTTAAGGCCAGCTGGTTAGCAACCGTAATTCCATCTACTACCCCAGTGCCCTTTGTCATGTAGCGTGACACACTCATAGGTTCTGGGATGAGAGCACAGAGGTCATTAGGAGGCCAGAAGTCCGCCTCCACACTTTGTTGCAATGCAGATTCCTGGGCTCCACCACACATAGAGATGGGATCCCTGTCTGTGGCTCAGGAGTCTGCATTTGACATCTGGGTAGTAGGGAGGCAAGAGGTGGGGACCGGGAGAAAGCAGAGCAGGTGGAGCTGATGAGGGGGTTTTTCTGGTCCATATCCCACAGACTCATTTTCTTGCAAAGTGTCTTTTTCTCTCGCCACCTATGCAGCTGAGTCTTCTGTTCCTGCTCAGGGAAACCAGAAGCCCAGAGCAGGGCTGGGAAGGGCCACATGCTGGGTGGATTAAATCTCAGGGTCAGGTGCCTGTATGTTTATGTGCGGGAGATGGGGAGTGGAGAGGCAGGCAGGGTGCCCAAGAGGAAAACTCCAGCTTCTCAGGTTGGCTCTCCTGACTCCCAGAGTCTTGCCTTTCTGTTCTAAGGGCTCTGGGCCACCTGGTCACCTTCAGCCTGTTTATAACACCCTGGTTAGCCCTTGAGACAGCTTGTGATAGCTCAGTCATTTCTAGGTGTGTCTCTTTGAGGGCCTAACATGCCCATGTTCTGAGTCACTTGGCAGGGGGCGGGCGGGGGGGGGGGAGAGCTTGTGGGGACCTGCTGGAGCGTGCAGAGGAATCCCAGGTGAGAGAGGGGATGTGACAACCGGGTGGAGAGGAGTCCTTTTGTCATGAGAAGGCGAGACTCTGATGATCTGGAATGAAGAGAGCCCCGTCTAAACCACTCGGGCCTCCACTGGTCTCAAGGTAAGAGTAAGTCTGAGCCCCACTCCACCCCAGGCCTATCCTACCCTGGTCTCCCCCTGCCTGTCTTCTGACCCATCCAACTGACTTCCTTTCTGTGCCACACATATACCATTCTTCTTCCCTGCCCACCACAGGCCTTTGCATGTGCTGCTCCCTCTTGTTTTAACACATTTCCCTCTCTCATGCCCTCATTCCTTTCTACTTGTCCTTCAGAACCCAGCTCAGGCATCACCTCTCAGGAAACCCTTTTCTGTCTTCCTTATGTAAATCTAGAGTCCCCTCACCCAGAGGGTACCCTGGCCTCTCTCTCTCTCACACACTCTGTAACAACGCTTTTCACAGTTACAGTTTTTATCTCTGCGGTTGTTTCTCCTTGGTTGTCTCTCCCACCATTCCATAAGCTCCAACAGGGAAGGGACTGGGCTGGCTTTTGCCCATCGTTGCATCCTCCATGCCTATCACACAATGGATGCTTAAAAATATTTGTTGAATGAATGAAAGGAGAGGAATAGTGGTACCCTGTCTAAAAGCAGGTCTTTTTTTTTTTTTTTGGAGGGAGTGAACTCTCCGTCATCGAGGAGCATTCAAATACAACAGGGCATTTGCCTGGAGGGAATGTCTTCATAAAGGAGGGCCAAGCATGAGCTGAGTGTCCCAGGTGACCTTTCAGGTTCCTTTTGATCCCAAGAAGCCAGAGTGCTGGGGAAAACACAGTGCATCTGCGAGGTCCAGGTGACAACTGATGCAACTTACTCTAAGCACTTTACCCTCCATTATTTCCGTTTTTTCTCTACACTAACTTCTATTTTCTCATCTTTAAAAGGATGATGATAACCATACCCCGAGCTGTGGGGCTACTGTGTGTATCAAGTAGGACAAGTTCAGTGAAAGTGGTTTCCTAGCAGAGCCTGGGTGGGGCTTCGTGTGAAAGTGATTTATCGGGGGCATGTTATCAGGAAAAGGAAGTTGAAGGATGCAAGATGGGGCAGGGAAAGAAAGCTAAGGGAGGGCATGGCCTTGGCTGGTGTTTAGCTTAGTCTGATCCCTTGGGGAGCTCTAATTCTATCTGGAGACGAGAGGGCTAACTTCCTAGAACCCATAGGAATCATAAGATGCATATGGTCCATGGCCTGTGGCCCTTAGGACACTGGATGCTCTGGGGGGACATGATCTCTCAGGCAAATGACTTTCTCTTGGGTGAGGACGAGAAGGGGGTGGTGTGACCTTACACACTGGGGATACGTGTGCCAGCCATTGTGAAAGTGATCTGGGCAGCATCCACTGCATGTATTTGTGGCCTCGTCCAGGTTTGCTGGCATCAGGACTCGGCTTCGCTATCAGCCGTGTCATTCTGCCAGTGAGGAAGTGGAAGTTCTGAGACCATCAGCCATTTGTCCAAAGGCTTCCCATCCACCGAGGGTGGGGCAGCACTGGAACCCAGGTTGCCTGCCTCCAGATCTCTTGCCCTGTCCATTCCTGCTGCAGGTGCTGAGGTCCACCTAGCTGGGGAGGGGGCCTGGCCCTGCAACTGAGGTGGGAACTGAGGAAGGCAGAACAGGCTCTCAGTGTTGGAGCTAGAGCCGTGGTATTTCCCCTAGACACAGAGGTGAGGGCCTGCGGACCAGCTTCAGCTGAGCTCTTGCAAATTCCCCCCTTCTGGTACCCACAAAAAAAGCAGAATTAACAGTGCGGGGTGAGAACTGCTGAGAGGCTGGCAGGGCCCTAATGTGAAAGGGGAACTGACCAATCATACAAACCCACAGGCATTTCCTGACTGAGGGAACGGAAAAGAAACCCAAGCCTCCCAGCCTCCCTGCCCATGCCCGTGCCCACGCGCACGCACCCCACAGCTCACACCAGTGGCGGGCTCACGTCCGCCCTTGCAGACAGGCTCGCAAATGCACGCACGCACTCGCTCCCTCACCCTCAGCCATGCACACGCCAAAGCACGGACTGACACTTCGGGTCGCCTCCACGCCATGTGTGGGGACATATACTTACCACAGATGGCAATCTGCATCTGGGCCTCACCCCCACCACAAGGCACAAACTGGCGTATTCAGACGAACCTAAAGGAATGCACACTCAGCCACACACACAGGGGCACTCACGCACACACACATACGCTCCCAGACATCTTCATTCAATTACCACGTAGGGATGGAGAGCCTCATCTGTGCCCGGCACTGTCTAGGCACGCACATGCATGCACACCCAGACACGCATTCAACACATCCCCCCACACATCAGTACGCACTTAAGCATGCACACAGGCACCCACATGCACACAGGTAGACCACAAATACCCACGACTGCCCTCCAGGAAGACACCCAGTTTTGAGGATTTTTTCTCCAGCTTTATTGAGATATGATTGATTTATTGAGATATAACTGATTACCCAGTCTGATTTCTCAGTAAGTAAAGATGATGGAGGGGTGTATATTGTTTCTAGACAGGTCTTGCCTTGCTGGCCTCTTCCTACAAGGCCTCCCACATCCTTTCTCCCTTTCCAGCTCTCCCATCCCCCTGTCCCTCTCCTCTCTACTCCCATCTGTCTCTCATCTCCCTCAGGAGTTGGGTGGCTACGGCACGGCGTTACCTTTGTAAAAAATTCAACTTAGAAATTTGTGGACCTGGATTTCTTTCTTCCCTTGCTCCAACCCTTTTCCTTTCGTTCAGATTGACTAACTGCCTTTAGCTGATGGCGGGGCCAGATGCTGATGACCTCCTGGAACGAAAAGAGTGAAATCCATCCTGGAACCCAGAGTTTGAAGGATTTGATTAGAAAGCTAGAGAAACGAGGGAAGGATCTAGTCTTTGGCCCTAGGGTGCATCCCTGGCCCCAATAATCAGGCCCAATCTCCTCACCTAAGAAAGATAGGATTAAAGCTGAGGAAAGGGGCAAAAACTTGCTTATACCCAGAGGTCTACCTGTCCTGTTCTAAGCAATTTTCCTCACACCAGCCACACCCACCAGCAGCTTAACGGGGTTGAATGATGAGGATAATTGTGATGGTGGTGGTGATGATGGTAGTTATGATGATAGTGGGGGTGAAAGTGATGGTGATAATGTAGGGAGGAAGCAAGAGGACTAAAGTGTTGAAACAAGGTATATTCAGAGACTGGGATGTGCTGATCAGCCCTGCAGCCAGACCCTGAGGAAGGGAGGTCTCTGCTAGGATTGCTGGCAAACCCGAGGGAAAACAGGACAGTGGAGTCTTTAAGTCTTTGTTTTGTGCCCTACACAAAATGAAACCATTCATTCCCTATGGCTAAAACCTATGGATCAAAGGCTGGGGATTGCCAGGAGGCCTTTCATGCTATGTATTCACCTTTCACGGTGTACGTCTATACCATCAAAGGAAAATGGGTAAACAAAGTCTTGAAACTGTAATTCAGGTGCTGCAGGTGTAAAAAATAAAAAAATTCAAAAGTAACTGTAATTCATAGAAACTAAGAATAACCTATAAGCTGAGTTCCCCCAAAACTCAGGGTCCCTTCTCACTGTCTTTTCCTCTGTCCTTCCCATTGTCTCTGTCTCCTCTGAATCTCTCTTAGGCTCTTACTCTCTCTGCCTCTGAGAGGAGACCTCGCTCTGTTTCTCGAGCATTACCCTTTCTCTAATAAACTTTCTTTTAACCTCTACCTCTCTGGCTTGAGTTTGAATTCTTTCTTTTGCTCAACCAAGGACCCATCTTCTCTTGGTGCAGGGCTTGAGCTCCCGCCCACTCAGGGAATTCGCCCCGTCCTGCATCAATGAGGGTGATGATGATAATGGCAACGGTGATGGTGATGGGAATGATAGCAATGATTGTAGTGGCGGTGGTGATGATGCGGATGATGGTGTGGGTGGTAGTGATGAGGTTATCAACTCACATGTAGTACCTACCTCGTGCCAGGCTCTGTTTTAAACTCTTCAGTAAATGGTTACTCTCATTTCTCAGGGGAGGTGGCTGAGGCACAGAGAGGTGACATTCCTTTCTCAAGATCACGTAACTTAGTCATAATGCCGGCAATTCTCAGAGGAGACATTGCACTGACTCATAGATGCCCCACAGGAAAGACCCCAGAGCAGAGAGGACCTGGAGGGACCCTTCCACTCTGCTGGATCACAGTGTAGATGGGGCATCGGGAAGCTCAGGGACAGGGATTGATTTGCTCAGGTCACCCAGCAAGATGATAACAGAGTCTTTTCCAGGGAGGGCTCCAATGATGTTGATACTCAATCAAGCCACGACTCTTCAAGACAGAAGGGGACATGGCTAAGTCTGGCTTGACTGAGCTGAGGAAGCGAAATCAGTCAGAGAATTGACACAAAATGCTACTTGTCGAGCGTATAGCACAAAGCTGGGCACTCAGTAGAGGTTCCGGTAGTGCTGGTTTCTCACTTGTTCTGGAAAAGAGACTGGGGCCAAGGGCTGCAGAAAGAGGTTAAAATACTGTCGAATACAGATTTCCCCCCCAATGCACACAGGGCCCGTGAACTTGTATCTGAGCCACAGGGTCTGGCATAGAGCAGGCCCTGATGAATCACATCCACTTTGCAGAGGGAAAAAGTCATAGTTCTAATTAATTAACTACAAGGCATCCTCTAGGAATGATCCATGGTCAAGGCAGCAGCTCAGTTGTGTCTAGGAGCCCAGCGGTGTGCAGTGTGGAGAGAGAAACCAGCTGCCACAGTGAGCATTCAAAATGGAGGTTGTCCCCCCACCTTCTGTGCAAAGAGGGACACAGGACTGGGTGCTTGGGTACCAGACATCGATTGTGGCCTACAGCTAAGGTTTGAGATGGGCCGAGAATGCCTGCCCACCCCCGAGAATTTTCTAATTGCCTCTTCCAATTCCTGACATTCTTGCATTCAAGCTTCATTCCTGTGTGACCTGATAACAATCACCTGGATCACACACTGCCAGGTGCCTCAGTGCGTCATCTCATGGGACTTGGCGAGGTAGGTAGGATTCCTCATTATACCAATAAGGGGGGACTGAGTAGTAGTTAGAATTCGGGGCCGTCTCTTTTCGCTGGAGCTGCCCCTGATAACTCTGTGACGTCCGCCTGCAAAAATGGGGGGACGTGGGACTGGCGTGAGGGACTCCTCCGGGGAGTCAGGTGTGTGAGCCTGCAGGCACGATGATGTTAAGATAGAAGGTGAAGTCTCAGGGAGCTCTGAAACTGCCTGATGGGGAACATCACGTCCGGGTGCATGTTTTTCTGACAGCCCCCTAGATCACAAGCCAGGAGGTAGATTTTAACAGACTTTGTTAGTTAAAGAAATGTTTTTGTTTTATTTCGTTTTTAGCAATAAGTAGAGAAGAGACTACTTAAGGTGTGGGGCCTGGGGATGGGGTCTTCCAGGCAGAGAGAACAGAGGGTGCAGAGGCCCGCCTTTGGCTTGTGCTTGACCTCTTTGAGGAACAGCATGAAGGACAGAGTGGCTGGAGCCCAGGGGGCAGGGAAGAGGGGTGGGACGTGGGGGACCAGGAAGGTAGGTTGTGCCTGGGCTGAATTCTGCAGGGTCAAGAAGGGTTAACTATAGGTCCAGAGGGAACAGCTTAATTGGATGATGGAGGGCCCCCATTCCTGCTGCATTTAGTGGCTGAAGAATCCAGAGAATCTCTTTACATAATTGATGATCGGATCTCACATTTGTCTGGCGCCTGTTGTATTTAGAACCCCTTTTGCAAGAATACGTATTATCTCATTTTTTAATCTTTACAAATCCTTTGGAAGGAAAGATAATTATCCCATTTTAGAGATACAATGACTGAGCCTCAGAGAGGTTAAGTATAATTTTTTCCTTAAGGTCACACTAGAGGAGGCGTGTGGAATTTGCAAGGACAGAAGTGGAGTCCAGGCTGATCCAAGGCCTGCTCTTTGACAAATTTTGTGTCTAATGCCCAAAAGATAGTGTTTTAGCTCTTGAGAAGACCCAGCACATTATTTTTATTTTTGTTGTGCTTTTATTTGATTTTTGTACTTCATTTTAAAACAGATAAGACATTCTCACTGAAGAAGAATCCAGAACAACAACAATAACAAAAAGTTTATGGTAAAAGTTTCCCTTCCACTCCTCTTCTCTCCAGTGGATTATCGCCATAGCTTTTTTCCAAAGGCTGGGAGGAAAATATTTTTAAAACTGGTGGAATGTAACTTTATAAGTTTTGGTTGCGTGGATAAAATTTTATTCCGGCTAGTAAAATTCTTTGGCCCGGGGAGCACGGACAGTTTTTCAAAAATGAACCCAACAGCATCAAAATACTTGGCTTTCTCCCTATTTCTGTCTTTTAAAACTGGCTATTTATAAACGGCAGAGGTGAAATTTAATGTCATTAGAAAACAAATGACTTGCAAGTACGAAATCGAGTAAAAAGGTAAGGTATTTCCTTCCCTGAAAATGATTTTTTAACAGCATTTTCTTGGTTCAATAAAGGACAGAGAAGTTGATGGGCCTCTGAAAAGCCTAGTCAGCTTCCTGTCTCCTGCACTTGTCAATTCCTCTCATCCTATTTACTGTCAAGCTGGAAGGAAAGCAATTAGTTGATGCCCGTCCCAAATCAGAAAGCCTTACCTACCTTCCCTCTCTCCTCCCTCCCTTCCTTCCTTTTTCTTCCTTCCTTCCTTCCTTCCTTCCTTCCTTCCTTCCTTCCTTCCTTCCTTCCTTCCTTCCTTCCTTCCTTCTTGTCTCTCACTCTTCTTCCTTCCCTCCTTTTTCTTTGACTTGTCCATGTAAGAACATCCAGACCTGTAAACAAATTTTTTTACAAGGAACCAAAATGACAACAATTGCTGGGGAGCAAGATCTCGAATGCTCTGGGGAATGACAGTTTTACCGTTTCTTTGATGCATTTGAAATTAAGGGAGGAACCTAAGGAAGAAGATAACGGGGGAGTGGGAGAGGGCGGATTAGGGGTGGGGGTGGTAGAAAGCGAGGCGGGAATTGGATTGCAGGTTAGTTAAGGTTCTGTGCTCTTCTGAGGGTGTTGACTTTGAAACAGAGGCATTTTCAAGACGTGTTAATGTAGATGCACAGAAGCAAGGGACAGGGCTTGCTTAAGGCAAAGATAAACCTTTCACTGAAGAAGTTGTGTGCCTGGGGCCTAACTACCCACTATGGCTGCTCAGGTAGGAATTTATGATCAGATCGCCCTGTGAGGGTACTTTCCATAGAACCTCTGTTTGGGGCCACAGACTTCTTGTTTCCGTGGTGACTGTGATCGCAGGGCTGGGGGTAGTCCCTTCGAACACAATCTCCACCATGCTCCCCTCCCTTCCCAGGGGTCCACCAGAGGCCCCTTCTCCTGAAAGGACAAAACGCCCATCCCTGGTCTTCCCCGTCAAAGCCTCGCTGCTCTGACTCTGGCTTGGTTCCTTGAGCCCCAGGGCTCATGGCCCTGTGCCCTCCTGCGGGGACCTTGTCTGTCCGACCTCTGTGTGTTGTCACAGGCAGCTCGCCCAGCCTGCTGCCTCCTCCCAGGTGCTTTCTGCTCATCCCCACTTCCTCCAAGACTCAGCTCTTGCATCTGACTTCTGCTTTCCTCGACTCACTCCGCCACTTCTGGTAGCTACTGTAAAAGACCTTCCCGCTCTGGACCTGGGAGTTTCCTCCCTTGTCTGGGGCTGAGGAGCATGTGAGAGAGCTGGGAAGGAATGAAACCCTTGCTCTGAAAATTCCCAATTTGCGATTTTAAGAAAATCACTCCCCCATCTGAATAAAAAAGTTTCTCTTTTCCCTTGGGTCATTTACCCATCTATGGCGTGGAGTGTGTGTGTGTTTGTGTGTGGGTGTGTGTGTGCCAGGAATCTCATTTCTATTTACTTTCTGTATGGACAGCCCATTGCCCAGAAACACTTTTTTTTTTAAATTATGGTAAACTTCACATAACCAAATTTACATTTAAAATAGTGAAGCCACTTTTAAGTGTATAGTTCAGTGGCACTTAGTCCATTCACAGTGTTGCTCAACCATCACCCCTATTAGTTCCAGGGCATTTTCTATCATCCTGAAAGGAAAGCATGTACCATTAAGCACTCACCCTCACTCGCCTTTCCCCCGCCCCTGGCAACTGCTTTGCTTTTTGTCTCTACGAATGTGCCGATTTTGGATATTCCATATAAATCGAATCAGACAATATACCGTCTTTTGTGTCTGGCTTCTTTCACTGATACTGTTTTCAAGGGTCATCCCTGCCGTAGCATGGATCGGTATTTCATTCCTTTTTATGCCAAAGAATATTCTACTGCGTGGACGTACCACATCTGCTTATCTAGTCATCAGTTCATGAACATCGGGGTTGGGACCCCTTTTTTGCTCTTGGTCCTATCATCAACAGTGATCCTATGAACGTTGCTGTACAAGTTTTGGTTTGCACACCTGTTTTCAGTCCTTGGGCGTCCAGCAACACTTTCTGAACAGGCTCTTCTGGTCTGCAGTTCCACCTCTGTCTGACCTTGACTTGCCACACATGTGTGAGTCTCTCTCTAGGCTCCTTATTCTGTTCCACTGGCCTAATAATCTGTGCCGGCACCAACACTAGACCGCAGAGGTCATTGTTTGAGCTTCACGGTACCTCTTGATATCTGGCTGAGCAAGTGCCCAGCTCTCTCCTGCCTGCTTTGTCAAAATCGGCTTCATAAATTTGGCCCTTTGCTCTTCCATGTGGATTTTAGGAGATGCTCATTAAGTTCCACAAGAACTGCTGGGTTTTGTTTTGAACTTAGAGGTTGATGTGAGGAGAATTGCTATCTTTATGACATCGAAGCTTTCCAGCGGGCGTGCAAACACACATAGACACACATACGTGGGTCTTTCCCCTCCTTCTCAGGGCTTTTGTACAGTGACTCGCTTGAGTCACTCTCTCCCAACTTTTCACCAGTGGATTCCTCCTTCTTCTCATTTCAGGGTCCTCTGTACCCTGTATTTCTCCCTCAGAGGCCCCATCCATTGTCCAGAAATCATTCATTAGTTGCTCTTGCTTTAACCTCTGGGCTGCAGACTCCTCCAGGGCTACTATGTATGAGGCCGTCTCCTTTGTTTGCCTTTGTGTCTTCAACTTGAAGAATGGGGCAGGATCCCAATAAATATTTGCAAAAAGGGTGAAGAAGCTACAGGGAGGAAAGTCTTCTGCCCTGAGGACTTTGGCCATACCTAGAGAGATGTAAACAAAGCTATTGAACTTGCCTGTGCCTCAGCCTTCTTTCCTGAAAATGGGGATGCGATTAGGTTGTGCTGAGGATTAAGTGAGCTCAGTTCTGTGTGACGTGCTTGGAGAAAGCCTGTCCAGTGGCCAGAGCTCCTTGTATTAACTGATCTACCTGTCCTCTCCATGAATGTTCAGACTCCTGTGACTGCAGGCTCCAAAGTTATCTTGTGCTGATTTTACTTCTACCAGGAGATAGTTAACCTTATCCCTAGTTTGCATATGAGGCAAATGAGTCCCAGAGGAGAAGAAATGACTCATCTAAGGCCTTAAACCCTTAAGTCTCCATACAGAACCCAATGTAATCTTTAAGGTGCTTTCCGGCTTAGACATTTCAGTCTGTAGAACTGCTAGTTAGATTTCGAGAACTCTATGGCTCCTGTCAAAACAAAACAAAAGAACTGCCAGACGCACAGTGTGACTTAAATTATTTTTGTTGTTGTTACTGAAATAGGTATAAGCCTAAAATTAAGTATGAAGTCCTCATACTCATAACTACATAAAATCAACCTAAGGTCGATCAAAACGAATCTCCTAATGCAAACACAACCACAAAACCAACAAAGTCCAAATTTACAACATCAGATTACTGTGACTGGTCATGTGCTGTTGAAATCGAGTCTCTGACATCGGGTTTCATGGGCGCAGAGAAATGTTTTTACATGTTCTGTTTCCTCCGTCATGTCTACGTAAGAAACGTCTAAACCTGTAGAGAATCTTTATGAGTTTACTTGAGCCAAACTGATGACGATGGCCGAGAAGATGCTCTGGAGCATGGTAATTTTGTAGTTTATTTTATATATTAGGATAAAATGAGACATAAAGAGAGTTACATGAAATCCATTGGTGGCAAATTAAGGGGGAGGGAGAGAGCAAAGCAGCGGTGGAGGGAAATCTCTGGGGCTGGATAAAAAAGTAAAATGGAGAGACACATACTTCTTTTACATTGGTGGGTACAGGATAATGAACACTTACAACACATACAGGTGGTATGTCGGGGACGAGATAACCACCAGAGAGGTTCTGTGGTCCCTGCTCTGGTGCCTGCGGGTTGGGCCCTCAGGGGTCTGGAAAAGATTGCTCTTATATTTCAAAGGGATGTTATCTTAGATACAAAAACAAAAACAACACACACACACAATAATAGACAGGCTCACTTAAGGTAAAGATTGACTTTTATTAAGCAAGCTAGCGACCTAAGATATGACCACTCACAGTGACTAGTTTTTAGTAGGGAATTCTTATGTTCAAAGCATTCTACGTGCTTACCTTTGGCCTTTGAGTTTGTAAGGCCGCCATGCAGGCCTCTGCTGAGCTTGTCAGGTTTAGTATGTGGCCTCTTCTTTGTCCACAGTCATCATATTTGATGTAGAAAATGATGAACCATCACTTGAGTCACCATCAGAGTTACTGTCATTGTTTCCTTAAAAAAACAAAGCAAAAACCTCATTTACCACCAGGTTCGATGTACGGAAAATCTAAACAATGCATTCTCAAATGCAGTAATTAGAAGTGGAAAATACTGCACTGAGTACGACATCGCTCATTGTATATTTACTGCGATACTCACTACTAATCAATTATTACCAGTGTGTTCACCAAAGACAATAACGGCACAATTTCTGCTCTAGCAAAGGACCCATTGTGCTGATTGCTATCAAGCTCCTCATTCCTGAGGCGCTGTGTAGGGAGGATAATTCAGTCCTCCCACCACTTTACCCCACTGGACTCATCAGGAAACTGCAGTCTCCCAAGCACAAGGATGCAGCCTCTGTGCACCCTTCAAGGATTCAATCAGACCTCTGCTCTTTTCTCCTTAGCATGAAATAATTAAAATCATACATCGGGCCCATGCTCTGTGCTACCGTAATTCGTTACAGTTCCGATGTACTAAAATATTTAAGAAACTCATCTCCTCGTCTCCGAAATCGATGTTCAATGGCAAATAAATGATCCTGGCAAGAGCAAGTTTTGAATTTCCCCCAGGAAAATAGATAGGGTCCTGAGCCCAAGGCTGGGAGTGAGACGCCCGTTGTCCCTACAGACAAGAGCAGCCGTTGGACGTGCTGACATCCACTCAGCATCAGTGACTCGCTGTCCTACTGGGCACAGGAGAACAAACTCTGAAATAGATTTTTTTTCTTTTTTCTTTTTTCTGGTTCCCCTTTGAACAGGGAGTGTGGAGAGCCCCGTTTGAGAAACTCTGGGCGCTCACAGACCACGAAGACGGTGAAGAAGGGCGGGCGGGACCCGCAGTGGGTGCCGGGGGGCCAGCCCCTCACTTCCGGAGCGTGGGACTTGGGGTCCCCCCCCGCCGGTCGTTGTCCCCATCGGCGCTCTTCCTTCCTCTGGCGGGGACCTCCCGGGAGCTCGGCTGCACCACCACGTGTGGCGGGGAGCCAGGGGACAGAGGCCCCTCCCCCGCGGGAGGGTGACAGCCCCAACCCCACCCACCCCGCGCCCCCACCACGTGCACGCCCGCGAGGGCAGAGAGAGAGGCCCCGCCGACGTCACCAGGGATGCTTCTCTTTTTCTCTTTTCTCTTTTTTTGTGCTGGTCGCAGGCTTTCTTCTGCCTGAGTGACCGGACACAAACACGCCCCTGGGCCTGCGGGCCTCCGGGCCCCCAGACGACACCCACCGGCCGCCAGCACCCGCGCGCGGGGCGCGCCCGGCGCTCCCCGCCCGGCCAGCCCGTCTGCGTCCGGGGCGGGCCCGGCTCTGCATGAACAGCCCGGAGCCAGGAGCCCGGAGCCCGGAGCCCGGAGCCGCCCGCAGCAGCGCCCGGCGGGGCCCGGAGGGCGCCCCGGAGCCGGCCGCACAGCCCAGGGCGCCGCCGAGGCCAGGAGCCGCGGCGCGGTCCAGCCCCGCGCGCACCCAGCTGCGGCGGATCAGGTGGGTCCCGCGGGGCGCCGCCCGAGCCAGCACCCCCACCCCGCAGGTCCCCAAGCCGGACCCAGCCCAGCGGCTGCGAGGCCCCCGGCCCGGCCCTGCGCGGCGTCTGCCCCGCCCGTGACCCCGCTTTTGTTCTCGGCGCCGCCTCTCGAATTGGACCCCATCCCTGGCTGTCCTCATCCTGGCCCTGTCGCTGCGTCTGCAGACTCGGGCGGCTGAGGTCTCCCCGCCTCGGGTCCTCGGGGTGGGTGGGGAGGGAGGCTGGAGAGGGGGCGCTTAGCGGGCACCGGGGGGAGCCCCGAGGAAGAGTGGGGAGCACTGGGAGGCATGTCCCCCCCGCCATCCGCGACTGTGGGGCCGGGAGCAAGCCTTGCTGTCGCCCAGGACAAGGTGTGAGAGGACAAGATGGGAAGAGGGTGCCCTCTGGGGAGGGGGTTGAGCTTGGGTGGGTGGACTGAGGGGCGCAGGAACCACCCACCCCCCCGAGCGCGGGGATGCGGGGCGGGGGATGGGGACAGGTCAGAGAGCTCTCGGATCTGAGGACCAAGCCCAAAACCCTGGCATGCGGAAAGTTTCGGACTTTGTAACTTTGGCAGCCAAAGGGCCCGCTGCTGCATCGGTGTGATGGGAGGAGGCGAAAGGGGCCCCTCGACTCCTCAAAACCACTCCGTTCGCACCCGAAAGGGACATCACCCCATATTGGAAACTGGCAGGAAAACAGCGAAACAGAATGATTGCACAAACTCTTGAAAGGCGTCCAAGAAACAGTGAAAGTGGGAAAAAAATGCCAGCGCGCAGGGAGAGAGCGGAGTGGCTCTGAGATCCCCCCTGGGAGGTCACCGGCGCCGCTCCTCCCCCCAGGAAGGAACCCGGGCCCCGGCGGCTGCTGTTGTGGTTTCGCTTGGCTTTTTACCTCCCTTCTGGCTCCTGAGCAGGCCTCAGTTGCCTCCTTCATTCACCTGGAAATAGGGGTGTCTCGGGAGGCAGGAGGTGCAAGGGGGTGGGCCTGGCCTTGGCGCCTCCCAGCTGGGAGACACTTTCCCAGACAACCCCCCCAAAAGGATGCTGCTCTGAGTAAGGAAATGCGGAGCACCAAGGGGGTGGCGAGTGTTTGCGTGGGGGACGGTGGGCAGGGTAATAGGATAGGGTTATTCCGTCGCACTTGGGTGCTGCTGTGGCCATACTAAGCGCGTTCTACTTTGTTTGGAGTTAAATCTCTTGGTGTCCTTTTCCTCCTTTACCAGATGGGGGCCAGGTGCAGATCCCAGTTTTTGTTACAAGTTACAGGTGCTCAGTGACTGAATAAGGCAGCGCAGGAAGAGTGAAAGAGGCTCTAGGACTTACTGGGGCCTGGAGATTTCAAACTGTGCCCCAAGGATCCTAGCTCAAGGGCCAAAGTGGTAGGGGAGGAGAGCCTGAGGAGTGGGGGGCAGGGCTCTGACTCCTCCCGCACTTTCAGGCAGAACCAGTTTGGTTCTGTCCTAATCTCTTTTATATCCTGGGAAACCCCAGAGGCTGTTTTTGATATCAGATGCCTCAGATCCAGACTGGAGAAACTGAGTCAAGAGGTGTGCAAAGCCAGGTGGGTAGGACCCTCTAATAGCCAAACTTTATATCAGGGAAGCTGTCTCCTAAATCTGAGGCCGGCCACTATTGCCTGGCTGTGGTGGCTCTAAGCAGTCATTTCTCCAGCTCTCTTAGAACCTGACTTCAGAGCCCCAAGGTGGCCTCCTTACCCTTCTGGGAGAGAAGCTTGTGGATCTCATTCTCTGAGCTCTTCCAGGACCTTAAGGGGATGTTCACATGTGAGTTGGTTTCCCAGGATGAGGTCAGGAAGAATTAGGTTCCCCAGGAGCTAGTCAGCACACTGCCCCTTCCTTAGCCCAGCCCAACAGGGTAAGGGAGAGTAGGTATCATGAACTCATTTCACAGTTGGGGATCTGAAGATTCAGAGAGGTCAAGTGACTTGCTCCTGGGCACTCAGTTCTTAAATCCCAGCTCTAAGGTGTGTACTTTCCCCATTATATGTCATCTCTCTTGATGGCTAGAAAATGGCTAATGGACAGATGTCATCAACATGGAGACGCAAAGGGAGAATGGCTGAAAGGGAGGCAGCATTAAGTTGGGGGGACTAGATGCTCATAGCATATTCATAGTATAAATATAATTTTACTTAAAATGACTGTTTTCTGCTTTGTATTTTCTTTTTAGTGTTTATTTTACAGATACTTTAAAAATGCTTTTTCTAATTTTTAAAGTATAATTTATGTACAATAAAATCCACAAATCTTAAGTGTTTGGGTCAGTAAGTTCTGGTGGTGTTTTGGGTTCAATAAATTTGGTCAGTTGTTTATACCTGTGTGACCACCACCCAAATCAAGACAGAAAATATTTGCATCATCCTAGAAAGTTCCATTTCCAACTAATTTTCCTTTTGCCCATCCAGGTAACCACTTTCTGATTTTATCACGATTGATTAATTTGGCCGACTCTTGGATGTCATGTCAATGGAATTCACTGTATATCTCTGTGACATCTGGTTCATTTCACCGGACACAGTGTTTTTTTAAATTTATCTGTGTCGCTTCATCTGTGAGTAGATGGTTCCTTTTATTGACGAGTAGTATTCCATTGTATGGATGTACTACAATTTGCCTACTTATTCTGTTATTGGACATCCGGTTATTCTCAGTTTGGCCTGTTACTTCTTATTGAATTCTTTTGTGGACATTTGTTTCCCTTAGGAGCGAAATTGTTGGGTCACAGGATATATACCGCTTTACATTCCCACCTCAGTATAAGAGGCTTATAATCGCTTGTTCCATATCCTGGACAAGACAGAGTATCGTCAGCCTTTGGTTCTTGCCATTTTAGTGACCTGGTGGAGGTATCTTACCCTGTCTGTTTTACAGGGGAATTTTAAGAGTTGTTGGAGAAGGCAACATGAGCAGAGGCCAGAGTATGAAATAAGATGGTGCTGTGGAGGCTACTAAGAACCATGATCAGGGAGGGAAGGAACCAACTAGTGGTTGAAATTGCGACCTTTGGAATGGGAATTTCTGGCTCAGGAGAGCTCTCTGTGTCACCTGAGATTGAAAGACCTGGTACTTGTGCTCTGTCAACTAGGCATGTTCGTCCAGGCTCATAGCTCATGCTACTTCTATAGCAATCATCTTTACCTCTAGTTCAGATGGGTTTTGGGTCCCCAACTCACATGTTTCACTGCCCATTGGGCATCTCTTCTTGTATATCTCAAAAACACTACAAACTCAAGTCTGGGACAGAATCCTTTACCTCATGTTGGCTCTCTGTCATAGGTCACTGGATAGATGATGGTACCACTAGCTGAGAGACTATGTAAAGAGGAATGTTCAGGGCAGAGGAGATAATGAATTTAGCTCCATGCTAAATGGTGTGAAGCGGTCTGGGAAGATAAGGTCTGGAAAATGCACTGTGCAATAAGATTATTGAAATACATTGAAAGCAGTTTTTGGTGGAATAAAGGGCAGCAGGCTAGATTGCTGATAAGTGATAGAAAGGAGAGTTGGTGTGTATCAGTCAGCTTCTGCTACAGCTATGCTATATAACAAACAACCCCAAGTCTTAACTTAGGACCACAAAGGTTTATTCATCATACACATTACGTGACAGCTGTTGGGCAGTTGCAGCTGCATGGTTTCTGTCGCTCTGCTCCAGGGGCCAACCGGCCAGAAGATCTGTTCCGTGTGTCTTCTCATTCTAGTACCCAGGTGGAAGAAGCTGCTTTTATCTGGTGCGTGTTATTTTTGCGGTGAGAGCTGGAGAAAGAGAGGACATGATCCCTCTTGAAGCCTCCACTCTGAACTGGCACAGTCACTTTACCCACTTTCCACTGGTCAAAGCCAGTCATTTGACCAAATCCAAAATCAATGGGGCAGAAATATATGCTCTGCTTATTGGCAGGGAATGATGCTTGAGAACAAGGATCCGACTGACCACGTATATTTGTTAATAACTTCCTGATACAGGTCCCCACTTACATCTGCAAACTAATCCTGATTACACAGCTACGCTTTGGCACAGTTGCTCTCCTTTCCTCAAGCGTGGCAATGACCTTTCCGATCTCTCTATCTTTGCACGTATGGTCCTTCTATCTGGGAATCACCTCCCTTCCCCTCTAGAGCCCCAACCCCATCAAATTTATGACCCAGTCCAGGCAATCCTACCTCTTTACCAACTCCTTTCACTTTAATTTCCACTGCCCCTGCTTAGATGAGATGAACCCCTCTCCAGCCCGGACCTCTGCTCTATGCCTTCCCTATTCTTCACTTCAGTCTTGTGTCCTCTGATACACCTTGTCATCGCAGCTTAAGTTTTCCTTCCAGACACCAAACGGATTGTGTTTTCCGAGGCTCTCCTCTGACTGCGGGATAAAGCGCATATTCTTTCAGCAACATCTAAGGTCCTGCATGAGCTTCTCTCTCTCTGAATTTCTCATCACCCTTGTCATCTTACTCCTTCGAATTTCTGCTCCAACCTCAGGGAACTATAGCAATTCATGAAATCCTCTAATGGTTTTATGCCTCTGGGTTTTTCCCCATGCAGGTCCCTCTGCCCTTCTCACTACCTCCCCAAACCCCATCTGCAGACTCCTACTCAGCCTTCAAGACCCAGTTTCATCATCATTCTCTCTGTGAAGCCAATCTCTTCATCTCATTTCCCATAAGTTAGGTGCTCTCCCCACAGCCTCAACTCCAGCTCCCTGGACATCCTGCAGTACCTGCCCCAGGTACATTCTATTGCACGTCATCACTTCTCCTTAACTGGGAGCTACTGGAGCGAGAGCACACTGCTCAAGACCAGCCCTGTCTTTATTTGACCCCCTCTGGTGGGTTAGTGTGGCCTCTGGAAGCCCACTGCCTGAGTTTGCATCCTTAATGGCTATCAGACCTGGGGCAAGGCACCACACCTCTGGCATAGGCTGAGGGCTGCTGATAGGACCTTTGCCTTGGCCAGGTGGGTCAGTCTGGAAAGTCAAAGAATGATGCGGATTTGGTCCCTGGTTTGAAAGCAAAAGGGTCATCATTTAGTCTACCAAGTCCAGAATTATTTCTAAAAATCCTTCGGTTCTCAAAAGAGAAATTAAAACCATGTCATCCAAATCTTCAGTAAAACAAATGTAGACATCCAGCAGATAACTAGTTGAGTCGTATCTCTGTAACACTCAGGACAAAGGTCTAGCCTGAAGGTCCTGCTTTGAGAGGCATCGTGGATGGTATTTAAGGCCTTGGTCAGAGATGAAATAACCCAGGGAAAGTGGTCTCTGAATTGAACACAGGAAAATCATGACCATTTCCATGAGCAAAGATTTCTGTCACTGGTGTCAGGTAGCATGAGGAATTGTGAAAGATGGGATCAACGCACATAGGTAGGAAGATAATATGGACATTGTTTCCACTGTGTGTCTTTGGCAGATGTGAATGTCAGGGGAAAGCACGGGGCTGCCATTCGGGCCAGGTCCTAACTGGGATACGGAGTGATCTGACGTGAAGGAGGACAGCCCAGAGAGAACACACCCGAAAACGTGGCCCAGGAGGGTTGAGTGGTGTGGAGAGGTTTGGTAGGGAGAATGGGCCCTGGCTGGCTATGGCTTGGCAGCAAGACCCTGGGGGAGACAGAAAAATACTTACAGAATAATTATCATTCGAGTTTCCTACACTAGTCGACAGTGTGACCCTTTTCCCGTTTGCCCTGAGAATATTCATCAGTGGCACTTGTGGCTGCGGCATTTACCCCAAGGTAACTCGTGGATCACTGTCCTAACCTTGCCCCCAAAGTTCGCTATTGAATAT
The DNA here is from genome assembly GCA_030015415.1 of Cynopterus sphinx. Classification (NCBI taxonomy): domain Eukaryota; kingdom Metazoa; phylum Chordata; class Mammalia; order Chiroptera; family Pteropodidae; genus Cynopterus; species Cynopterus sphinx. The sequence goes on along the minus strand of CM057385.1, from coordinate 120,508,915 downwards.
CTCGCTTTTTTAAAATTACTTTTGCATCTCTCTAGTATATCAATAGTCTGTGGAAACAAATGACATCATTTCATTTATAGCATTCTGTTTTGGGTAGTCCGATCGTTGAAAATGTCGAGTTCTAGAAAAAGTCGCATTCCTATGTGTGACGTTAAAGGAACGCTGGCAGCGAGTTGCACTTTTTTTTCCTAAACGGGAAAAGGGTTGAAGCGTGAGATCATAGATTGGTCTCGCTTGAGCCTCACAAAAGCCCTGTGAGGTCTGCAAATGAGTAATTATGTCCCCATGTTACACAGGGGGAAACTGAGCCTTCATGTTTTTAAAGTTTAGGCCAAAGTCTCAAGAGTGAAGTGGCGTAACTGAGGCATCAGGGCCCTGTTCCGACTCCAAACACATGTGGCTTGGAGACCTGGGTGGGATGTGGAGTGAAGGTGGAGGGTCACTGGGGGTCACTGCAGAGATTTGGGAGGGGGCACAGATCCATGCCCAGCCCAGGAGAGGGTCCTCGCCTGGTGCTGCTCAGACAGAAGTCAGCCAGAGGGGGTGAAAAGCAACTACTGGAAAGAAGCTGCAGAGAGAGAGAGAGAGAGAGAGAGAGAGAGAGAGAGAGAGAGAGAGAGGGAGAGAGAGAGGGGCAGGCCAGGTCTTGTGATTAGTTCTTACTAAAAGTTTTCAATTCCATCCTGGTCTGAGGGCTCTCATCTTTAGGAACTTTGCTTTAAATGCCCTGGACGTGGCACTGACTAGGGACAGGACACTGAGAAGAGCTCTGGGCTGAAAGTGAGCTGGTCTTTTCCCACCTGGTGCTGGTGCTGCCAGTGGTGGGAGCTGTCGGAGCCTCAGTTTCCCCATCAGCAAAACGGCACGAGGTCGTGACCTAGCAAACTTCTCTCGGAGCAACACCTGCCGTCAAACAAGTCCAGTCCTATAGGAAAAGAACAGCTGAACTAAAAACCTACAAGGAAAAAGCGGCTGTCATGCCCAGAGGGACCCCAAGTGTTCGGCCCCCACTTGTCAGTTTGGGCACCAAAAACTGTGGTTCTAGAAGATATACCTGTTCCGGAGGCTCATGTATGAATCAGATATTCATTCAACGTTCACTGAGCCACCATAAATTCAGTCTCATTTATTAATATATCCAGTTTATTGAGCACCCGCTATGTGCTGTGCTAGACACTTGGCCTGTAGCAGTGAACAGACACACACTCCCTGCCCAGGGGAGGCTGGGATTTAGCTTGGGAGACAGTCGTTAGACGACCACTTGCACAGCAGGAGCCGTGAAGGACCAGTGCAGGGTGGGGGTCCTGGGGGCCTGAGGTGGCCTGGGAGGGCTTCCTTAAGGAAATGACCTTTAAACTGAGTCCTGGAGGAGTAAGAGGACGAAGAGAGAGAAGTATCAGCCAGAAAGAAGAGGCTGTGAAAACCTGTCATTCTGACATCCTCCTGGCTGTTCCAGAATCAGATGACCCTGGCGACTGGGGTGGGGGCTGCAGAGGAGCACAAAGGAGGGAGCACACCTAAGGCCACGGGCCAGCCGGGGGCACTGGTGTAGGGGACATCCCTGGGCAGCAGTGCCATTGCCCTCTTTACTCCTCCCCCAGGGACTTCTCAGCAGTCAGCCAGATGTTCCTGAGAGGAACTTGCTTGACGTATCTGTGGGGAAGGCCAAGACACTTCTCAAAACCAAGGACAGGGTTTGCTTGAAGGGGAGGGGGGATGGGACAAGCTCGTTGAGAGCAGGGCCCGGGGCCAGGTTCGCTCTCGGTTGACTCATCCTGTGGTCGTGTGTGACTGGCACTTTGTATAGCAAATTCTGTGTTTGCATGTTGGCCCGCGCCGTGCGTGCAAGGGGACCGAGAATGAATCTTCCTGTATTCAAATTTAACGGCGTGAGTGCTTAGCGGGTCACTCCCTGGAGTGAAAACGCTTAGTAAACGTTTGGGGTGGATGTCCTGAGTAGCCCATGAGAAGCTGTCCCGTTCAGAAATTATAGATGCAAGCAACAGACAAAGATTCTAGCTGACTGAGGCCGAAAAAGCCTGCGCTGAAGGATTCTTTTTATTGCTCCCAGGACCCCCCGAGATGGCTAGAAAACCAGGTTGGCCAGGACTAGTAGACATCGAGCTAGCAATGGGCTACACAGTCAGGGGCCCACATAGGAGCTAACTCTACATCTCTCTGCCACTGAAGCTGCTGTGACGTCGCACCTGCATCCAGACTTGCGTGTCGCTTTGTGGTGCAAAGCTGCTACCTGGCCAGGCCTGGGTCATGCCCCTGCATTCCAGGTGCGTCTGGTTTGCTCTGCTCTGGTGGTGGGAGGTGGCGGCTGCCCTTAAGCTCAGCAGTCTCAAAGTCCACGGAAGCCACCAGAAATGGAGTGCCACAGGTCTAAAGAGAGCCACAGGGTCATAGCCCCAGGAAGGAAAAGTCTTCTGGGGACCTCTCAGGGGGGCAGCCTGGTCTTGGTCAAGGTCTGGAACCTCTGAACCTCACCATTCTCATGTGTAAAATGGGTGCGTGTGGAGTTTAGAGATGACATCGCCGTGTCTAGTGCCTGATAGGTGGTACTACCAAATGGCCGCGCCTGTCGTTATGATTCGTGGCAGAAACGACTGTGACTTCGCTCAGCTGCTACCAGACCAGCTGCTGTGTCCTCGAAGGAAGGAAACCCCGAAGTGAGAAAATCTAGAAGAATGCAGAAGTGACCAGACACATTTATAAAGAGATCCTCTGCAGGGTTCCTTTCAATTTTTACCTCCTCGGGGATGCTTAGGTGGGGTTTAATTTATCAAAAAGAAACAAAGAAATAAATGAATGCATCACCATTTACAGACCCTTGACAAATAGTGTTAAAGAGAGCAGTGCTTTTGCAGGAATAGACAAGTCTGTTTAGAGGTCTCAGCCTTGTTTCGTCACAGTAGAAACACGGAAAAAGGAGAGGAGAGTTCACGCCCACGTGACGGGGTGGAGGGGCACAGGCCAGCCCCAAACTAAGCCCCGGGGACTCCTATAAACACACAGAAGGCCTGGATTAGAGCTGGAGGCCGCAGCCTGCTGGTAAAGGTTTCACACCCTGATAGGTGGCAGTTGCCACTTTCCGTCCTATAAATATTTCTCCCGTAACCAGTTTCAAGCCACCACTTGAACTGGGAGCGTGATGTTAGTTATTTTCCACTCTGTCTAGACACAATCGGTTTCAGGAACCTCGAGAGTGCATGCCATGCAGTAGAACAGTTCGGAAGGGCTGAGCTTTGATGATCGCCTCTGTTCGTAAAAGAATTCATTTAGTTGTAAGTTTAGATCGTTTAATTTTTAATAACGGCTCTATAAGTTTGTGTAATTTTTAATGGTGGCCGTGTTTAACAACTTGCTTGCCAAATTCCTGAAAATTCGACACTTGGCTCTTGCAAGTCAGCGTGAGCCAACTGCAGCATGCTCCTGGCTTGGGAGGAGGCCCTTGGGGACCCCAGACAGACCCCAGTGCAAATAGGCCACCCCCCAAAACAGTCCCCCACCCCACCCCAGTCTACTCTAACCCATCAGGGTCTTTTATTTGCTTTATTACCCTTTGCACCACCTACAATTATTTCCTGAATTAATTATTTAATAATAATGATCTCTTTTATTTATTTATCAACTAGAATTCGAGCTCTGTGAGAACAGGGTGCTCCCCTGTTCGATTCGCCACTGAATCCCGAGTGCTTAGGATGCTGCATGCACATAGTAGGCCCTCAGTAACCATGGATCGATTAAATGAATGGGGGTAGAGCAATGAGCCTACAAGGGTTCAAATCCTGCCTCTGCTATAAGGTACAATTTTTTTTTTTTTGAGCCTCTTTTTCCATTTGTTCAAAAAAAAAAAAAAAAAAAAAAGGTTTGAGCAGAAACCCACCGAGCTTCCTTTCAGCTATAAAAAGTCTCCATACCTTTCCATACCACGTGGCCGGATTCTCACCCCAGCATCGTCAGGGGTCAGAGCTAGTGCCCCAGTTCTTGGGTGTTGTCCTCTGTGGACAACATTTTAACACGGAGTGCAGAAGGGCTTCCCCGAGCATCCATGCCAGGTCCCTGCACTGTCCCCGGCCAGGCTTCTGGTCCCAGTCCCAGTCACAATAGGCCCTTCCTGCCTATTCGGTGGCAGCAGATAACACAAGACCTGCTGTATTTGCTGCTGAGTGACATGCTCTAGTGTCAAGAAGGGAGGTCTGCCTGGGGGAGTCGTTTCAGCAAGGTAGGGGTCCACAACTCCATCCGAAGCACAGAGCCCATGGAGCCAAACGGGGGTGGCACCAGAGGGCCAAACAATTTGTCCTAATACAGTGTGGCAGACCAGCGCTTTCTCCCTTTGCTTCTAATTCTCTGTGGGCTGGTATCTTGGTAAAATACAGCAAAAATGAGTTACTGTCAATTTCCGTGCCTCCTGATGGCGGAGCAGACATCTGTCTGTAGGCACGTGTTGAGAGGCACCTGCCTGGGAAACATCGTCAGCGCCGCTTTCATTCTCACAGCAGCCGGTCCCACGGAAGCAGGTATTTGCTTGCCCTCCGTGCCCTCTGTTTGCAATCAGGGCAAGCATTGGGACTCTCCCTGTGAGGTGCAGAGAAAGGCACTGCCACCCAGACCTCTGTGCACCCGGAACTGAGAGGCCAACAGCCTTGTCAGAACCATCTGTTGGGGGCTGAGATGATTGAATCCAGCTTCCTTTTTACCCATGAGGTTCAGCGTAGATGTAGGAACAGATAAACCCGGGCCCGGCATCATCTGTGTCTCATTGTTCTCCTCTCCAAAAGGTTGTCCTCTCCAGGGCCGGTGGGGTGAGCTGGGACCCTCCCTTCAGTACTGAATCTGGGTGCAGCCAGAGCCTTCTGATGCCCAACGAGCTGGAGCAGCAGCCGACCCCTGGACCCATCTGCTTTGAGGCAGTATCATGGGATTTTCTGCCTTTCCCCCTACAGTTTCTGTTTCCTGCCATGCTTATCTCAAACTGAGGTTCAGAGGTTCAGATTTGCTTTCTCTGAGGCATGGCCTACAGGGCCAGCTGGGCTCAGTGAACTCTGCTTGCCCTTCTACGGGTGGGCAAACTGGGAGAGGAACACGATGCAGGAAGCAGGGTTATTATAAAACAGTAACAGCTCACGCTTACTGGGCATTCACTCACTCGAGACGCTATTCTGGGAGCCTGTTCATTATCCAGCAACTCTCCTGTTACAAAGGAGGAAACTGAGGCACAGAAATATGAAGAAATTGCCCAGGGCTACTCAGTAAAGGAGAGATGTGGGACTTTGGCACAGGCAAGGGGACAGTGCCCTTCATCGTGGCACCGTACCATCCTCAGAAAGCAAACGGCGGAGTGAGCAGGGGGCTGGCACAGCCCCGAATTTAGCCCCCTCACTCGACAGATGGGGAAACACGGGCCCAGAGAGGGGTGGGGCCTTCGTCGGATCACGTTGGCTTGGCTGGAGCTCAGGAATCCTACCCTGCACCTTTGGCTCAATCTTGGGGTTTTACCACTTTCAAATATCAGAGTCACAGTCACAAGATGACATGCCTGAGAGTGCCAATATGCTGATTCTGTGCAGTGGGGCCCCCCATGAAGACACTGGGATGGGGTGGCATGGGAGGCCCAGCCAGACACCAACAGTGTCTTCCCCCCATGCTATTTAGAAAAGTCTTGGGCATGGACTCCTGGCTTTATCTCTTTGTTCCCCCATAACCCGCCAGTGCTGCGGAGAAATGAGATGCTACTCTGCCCCTGGATGTCCCATTTCCCATTTGTGTGCCTGAGCTGAAGTAGAGCTCATGGTGAAGGGCAAGGGGAAGGTGGAGCCCTCCCGACGGGAATTATAGTTGGTGAGGGTAGAAAGGGCCTAGAAGGTGGTCGTGCCCAAGGCTTGTTTTGTCAATAGGGAAACTGAGGCCTCGAGAATGTAAGAATGCGTTCTAGCTCACGGAGCATGCTGGGATCACAGTGGCGTGGGTTTGATTTGTTTTCTGTTCTTTGGGGTTTTGCGTTCTGTTGTTGCTGCTTCTGAGATGACAAAATCACAGAATGTGTAAGCCGGCAGCCTTCCTCCCCATGCTGTGTAGATGAGAACCCGAGAACAGGGTGGAGGTCCACAGGGTGGAGGTCGGCAGGGTGGGAGGCTAGTTCCTTAAGACCATAGAGCTGGCCTCCGGCAGAGCCCTGAGAACTCATACTGAATCAACCTACAACATACATCACGTAGTCACGTGTTTGTCTCCAGATAGCAGTCAGTGTGCCAAAGGAAAGTCAGGCTGCCACCGAGGAGAAGCAGGGGTCCCTTAGGAAGTGATACCTGCCTGAAACTCAAGGGACAGGAAGAGGGTCGGGAGGATGTGAGAGGGTCTGGAAGCCGGCCCAGGCAGAGGGAAGAGCATGCACAAAGGTCTTGAGGCAGGAAATGCCTCATTTTACAGATAAGAAAACCAAAGGGATTGGAGACCTATCTCATTTCGTGCCTCTTCTTTTCCCCACCCACCCCCTTTCTTTAAAACGGGTTTTAAATTTAATTAAATTTTTTTTTTTTTTTGGTAAGAGGAGAGGCAGGAGGTAAATAAGTAACTAAACAAGGGAGTTAGTGACAGAGTTGGAATTACTGGGACATCTCCCCACCCCTGGCCTAGAGAGTTTTAGAAAACCCTGAACCCTGGCTGTTTCCTAACTGTGTGATCCCAAGTACGAGTTAGCCTCTTCGAGCCCCTGTTTCTTCCTCTGTGAAATGGAGCCCACATTTCTGCTCTTGGATCGCATTCAGACTCCCTGTGAGGGGGCCCCGTGCCTGCCAGTCACTGTGTGAGCCGGAGCCTGGGTAGTGGGGGCTGCTTGCTGGGCCTCGCTCCCCGACCTCCCTCAGAGCCCCAGGTCTGAACGGTTCTCTCTCTGCCCCACTGTTTGACCATATTCCCGACACTCAGCTTTCACTATACGTGGGGCCCTCCCAAACCCTCCAGCGCCTCCCAAGACACACTTGAATCTTACGAACTGGTATAGCCCCCGTGGTGAACAGTATGGAGACTCCTGAAAAACACTAAAAATGGATATACCATACAACCCAGCAATTCCACCCAGTAATTCTGGGTTATTTATTCAAAGAAAACACAAATACTAATTTAAAAAGAAAGATGCACCCCTACGTGCATTGCAGCATTATCTACAATAATCAAGGTATGGCAGGAACCCACGTGCCCATCAGTAGACGATTAGATACAGAAAACGTGGAATACATACACAACGGACTATTACGCGGTGATAAAAAAGAATGAAATCTTGCCATGTTGTGACAACGTGGAGAGATCTAGAGGGTATTATGCTGAGCGAGGTAAGTCAGAAAAAGACAAACACTGTATGGTTTCACTTATATGTGGAATCGAAAAGAAAAACGAAACAAGAACAGACTCATAGCAACGGGCCAAAGGGCTAATTACCAGAAGGGGGAGGGATTGGGGAGATGGGTGAAAAGGGGAGTGAGTACAGTCAGAAATGGGATAAGTTTGCGTGGTAACAGGTGGTTACTAGAATTAGTGGAGTGATCACACTGTAAGGTGGAAAAATCTGGAATCACTATATCATAACCGAATACGACCAATCTGAGCTTTTATGCCAACTAATAATATATATACCTCAATTAAAAAAAAAAAGAAAAGACAGAAAAGACAGAGGACTCTTGAATAGTGAACTTCTAGGAAATGAAGAGGGAAGGCTACGAGCACCTACTTATGCGTCCAGCATCTCAGGAGACACTTTCCCCGGGCGGCACCACTTAATCCTCCCGACAGCCCTGCGAGATGTGTGCCCTTCTTCCTATTTGTTCAGTGAGGACACCGAAGCCCTGCAGGCGCTGCCCGAGGTCACATAGCCAGTGTGGGGCCATGCTTGGGGGTGGCCACAGCATCCTCGTCCTGGAAGCTACCTTGCAGTTTGTCTGCCCTTGAGCCAATCCTGAGCTGAAGGCCCAGGAGCCAGGAAAGGTGACTCCATGTGGCTTAAGACAAAGGGCAACCTGTCAGGCAGACAGGCTGGCTGCCCTTTAAACCAATATCGTTTAAATATTTGTTCTCGTTTATCTGGGGTGGAGATAGGGTTGGGAGGAAATGGGTTTGCAGTAAATACAAATAGTGGGCCCTGCTGGATTCGGCGTTCATTCTACCCAAGGAGATTTCCCAGAAACCAGAGGATAGGGATTCATGGACGAAGTCACTTTCCCAGCTTCAGTGAGTTAATGTCCTACAAAGACTCTGGCTGCTCCTCACTGTTCTGTCGTTCTCTTTCTCTCTTTAGCTTGCTTGCGTTTGAGCTTTTCCAAGCTTCTTGGGAGGCTCATTAGGGAATTTATTTGGTTTCGTCTTTATCTGAACTATATTTAAATAGAGACAGGAACAACTGGTCTTAGCTGCCTGCCGTTTATCTTGACCGAGCAGTTTGGTGTCTCCTTTGGTTGGCAACCTTGATCTTGGCTCCTTTTATTAATTAAGTATAGAAAGTATTGCTTCGGTTGACATAAAAGACAACATTTCTGGAAGGTGCCTGAGAACCACCAGCTTTATTTAATGAAATAGCTTTTCCGTCTGGTTTTAAAAGTCGTATGTTCTCTTTGTAGAACATTTGGAAAATGCAGAGGAGGAGAAAGGGGAAAGTGATCACTGCCACGATCCCGTTGTCCAGAATCCACTGCCATTACCATGTGACCAGTTCTGGACAGTGTGTGTGTGCGTGTGTGCGTGTGTGTGTGAGAAAATATATGTGACATAAACTTTCCTATTTCAACACTTTTCGGTCTCTATGAATCTGACTACTCTAGGTGACTCATCTCAGTCGAATCATATAACGTTTGTCCTTCTGTGCCGGGCTTCTTTCGCTTACCATAATGTCTTTGAGATTCTTCCACATGGCAGCATGTGTCAGAATTTCCTTTTTAAGGCCGAATAATAGCCCCTTGACTGTACCTATGACATTTTGTTTATCCATCGATTCATCCACGGACCTTTGAGTTATTTCCACCTTTTTGGCTATTGCAAATAACGCTGCTTGGACCTTGGTTTACAAATACCTTTTCCAGTTTCTCCTTTTGATTCTTTTGGAAATACACCCAGAAGTAAAACTGCGGGGTGATATGGTAATTGCATGCTTAATTTTTTGAGGAACCGTCATACTTGTCCAGTAATTCTGGCGTAGAACACCCATAGTCAGGATCATAGTCTAGGTACAGTTTTATGTTTGATGTCCTCACTTAATTTTCCATTTTATTAACTGTTCTTTAAAAACACCGTTTTTAAAGGTTGCTTAATATTCCATTGCATTGCTGTGCCACGTTTCTTGCTCCACTCCTTGCTTTCTGGACCACAGCAACATATTTTAAATGGTGATGATAAAATAAATAACTGGCTTCTGGTAAACAGCTTCATGCGCTGTTCAACAAAAATAGCTTCCTGCCTTCAAGGAATTTAAAAATTTCTCCTTAGGGATGCTTGGGAGGTCATCCAGGTCAGTGATTTTAAAGTTCTTTGTGGCCAAGGAAACTCTACGACAAGCTGAATAGCAGATGGAAGCACAGTAGAGAATAGCAAGCAGATAAAAGGAGAGAGGATCTATCACAGGGTGGGTCGGGGGCTCCGAAACGCATTCTCAACCTCCCCATCTCCTCTCTGAGGGACCTTGGGGGAGATTTAGGGAGCTTCTGGCGTCCTCCAGAGCGTGGTCTGAATGCCAGCGGGCTGATCCAGCACTTTAAAAAGGGTGGACATCTTGCGACGGAGGGACTTGCCTGAGGTCAAGTTCATTTTTATGTTCCCTCTTTTCCTCCCAGCGGGCAAGGAGGGCAGCTATCTGGTCTGGACAGGGAGCTCTGGCCCTGGCTCCCTTATCACCAAATCCTACCATAGGCCAGGTTGTCTGAAATCCGGAGGGCTCTGCCTGGTTTGTGGTTCTGTGTATCTGTTTGGATGCCTGGCATTTACCTTATAAAACTTCAGTATGTTCGGTAAGGGATACTGTGTGAGCACGACCTGGACTGAGCCAACGCAAAGACGCCAAGAAAGCCAGTCTGGGAGGGGAGGGGGTTGGCCAATCTGCTCTCGGGAATGCAGAATCTGGGGTGGGGGCCAGCCAGCATCATATCCAGAGGCAGCTGCCACAAGCCCTCCTGCTATCCCCGTTCGTGATCGACGACTGATGCTTTTCTAATTCGCACACTGGAGGTTAAGAATTATGTTTTGATTGGGGAAACAAGTGATTTACGTGTTGTGATGAATGTTATACATGGGCTCACACTGCTAAAGCCAAAGTATTTATGCTATTTATGTGTTTATGATGTGTGGGTGGGCTAAAGTAGCAATTAATCACTCCCCACCCTTGCAAAAAGGGGACAGGGTCCCTCACCCGGTACCAGCCAGGAGCTCCTGGTTCTGTGGCACAGACAGACGACAGTCCTGCCTCTGGAACCCAGCCACCTGCCTCCACAGAGGTCCCCAACCTTTATCACACATCTCATGCTGCGGACTCCTTTGGCATCTGAGGAAGCCTACAGACAGACCCCTTCTGAGATGGTTTCAAAATGAAAAAATATATATATAAAGTCAATAGGATTAGAGAGGAAATGAGTCACATCGAGCTCCAGTTATTGAAATGTCACTAGTAGGAGCTGAATTTCAGCTCAGACTGAGATGCGTGTTCACCTGTAAACTGGGGATGATGGGAGCAGCCACCCCACAAAGTTTCGTGAGAATCGAGTAACGAGTGTAAACGGCCGAGAACACAGCCTAGCGTGTTGTGAGCATTCAAGGAACCAACCGCTACTACCGTTGTTATGTAAGCTACAGATTGCTGCTCTTCAGAAGTTTGTAATCTGGCACGGGAGATAAAATATGTTTATATGGGAGCAATAAAAGGTGCAGTGGAGAAGCCTGATACGGGGTCATGCAGTGGCTAAGTCGGTGTGTCAGCCGGACTCGGACTCGTCCTGGCTCTGACCTTAGCTGTGTGAGCGTGGGCAGGAGAGCTCACTTCTCTGAGCCTCGGTTTCCTTCCGTGTAGACTGCGGATAATAGGAGAACCCACGTTTACAGGGATACTGTGAGCTCTGCCTCCCTCCCTCCCTCCCATCAACCAGTTAAATCACGGGTCTCTCATTGTGTTTAACCACACCCCCCACTCCCTGACTTCCTGGCCCACCGCACTCACCAGTCAGTCCCCTAACTGTGGATGGATCCAGTGGGTTGCCACCTCTGCCACGGTTTCTGGGCTGCCGGGTGGGACCATGTAGCTGGCTCTGCTGCCGAGCACCCTGGAATCCGGTTCCTGTTATTTACCCTCTGATAAGGGTTGAATGAGATGACCTATGTAAATGAATGGCAGCCTTTCCTAGGAGTGACATTCTGGGAAGGCAAAGCTCAGCTCCACACTGAAAAGCTCGTTTTACAATCAGAATAGTCGGGAGCTGAAGCAGGAGGCCCAGGCGGTGGTGAGTCCCTCGTCACTTAGAAGGCTTTAAGCGGCGTGTGGGGCGTGGATGCTGTGCGTGGGATGATGGCCACGCTTGGGAGGGAGGCTGGGCTAGTGGGACAGGAGGAGCGTTGGCAGGTTACCACCGCTGTAAAAGGCCGAGGGACTTGAACTCCCGTGGAGGTGGGGGACCCGTTTTCCTCCACGTCACCTAGAAGACTGTGCCATCGGCCAGCCGGAGGAGCACATGGGAGCAGCAAGGCTGGGCCTGGGGGAGCTGGCTCCCTGAGAGCCGGTGTGTCTGCCTCTGGGATGAGTGGGTGTGGGGGGGGGCGGGGGCAGGAAAAAGCCTGAAAACTTTCACTTCTCCCTCCATGAAGTGCCCCTGGCTTGTTCCAGGGCCTCCCACCGTGGCCGAGGGAAGAGAAGGCTTCTTCGAAAGGGTTCTGGCACTATCCAGATAAGCCTGGGATTAGGCACACCTTTTGGCTGGTGGCTCCGAAATCACCAACCGCTCCTAGGAAGGGGTGTCTTCGCCTGGAGTCTGTGGCTGGGCAGGAGGGCTCCCATGACCCCACCCCAGAATTGGGATACAATGCAGAGTAAGAGACGCAAGCCCGACCTGCCCGCCTGACAGAGTGGGGTGACGTGGGAGTCAGCCAAGTGTCGCAGAGGGCTGCCTGGAGTCAGCGGCAGGCAGGCTGGGAACCTGACCTGTGTGTGTGGACATGCCTCTGTGCCTGGCACGCCTTGGGGTTCCCAGACAGCTGCACCCTTGTGCAGGCCTCCTGTCATCCAGAGGCCAGCGAGGCCAAAGATGGTCAGATGAGAGCACCGAGAGGGGAGATGAGCTGAGAATCTAGTCTGCACTTCACGTGCAGCCTTCCCAGCTCAGCCTCGCGACCCTCACGTCCGAGTCTTCAGCTTTTGCCATTTTCTCTGTGGTTCCTGGTTCACCTGGCTCTTGGCTGTGGCCCTCCTTCAGGTTTGAGGGTGGTGCCTCTTGAGAATGCTCTACTTTGCCCTCTGTCAGCACACCCCAGACCTGCCCTCTCTTGTCTGCAACACCTCAGTTGCTGGCAACTCCCAAACCAGCCTCCACCCAGGCTTTCCTTCAAGGACACAATTGCTGAGCTGGCTCCGGCAGTTTCTTCAAACTCAACCCATCTAGAAGGAAACTCAGCTGCCTTCTCCCTCCTGACCCCTTCCAGTTCATTTCCCAGTCAGTGGCAACACCATCTAGTCTCCGACGTGAACCAGAAACCTGGGGACCAGCTCGGAGCAGACGGTGGAAAACCTTAGGAAGAGTCAGGATCATCGGGAGACCATGGGAGACAGATTCCGGGGCCCACCTGGGCGTCTGGATCGGTTGGGGTCGGGTGGGCTTGATCTGCATTTCTAACTTGCTCCCAGATGAGGCTGATGCTGCTGGTCATTCCTGGTCCCCACGCTAAGGAGCACTGGGCCTGACTCGCGTCTGACTCACTCCCTCCTTCATCCATTGCTCACCCTTCTTGGTGATATTATGATGACCTTCCCTTTCAGGAACAGTTAACATTTATCGAACGCTTAGGTGCCAAGCGCTGTCGTAGCTGTGCCTTTAGCCTCGACAGATGTATGAGTGCCGGGCGCTGAGAGAGGCACTTGCACGTGGTACACAACATACAAAAGCATCTGCCCGTAGCATGGACGTTCCGGTAGAAGAAGAAAGAACTTTAAAAGAAGTGAAGGACAAAAACAAAGTCGTTTTAAATCCAGGAGGGACTCGCCAAGAAGGGGACACCTGTGCCCGCTTTGAAAGAGGATCAGCTAGTTTCCTGTGACCGGAGGTCTCAAGATGCCCTTGCTTTGTGGGTTTCCAATGGCCACTGCTTTGTCCTCTGGCTCGGTCCATCGGTTTAGGTCTTCCCTCTTTCACCTGGACCTGGGCTAGGAGCCTCCCCGCCTGACTCCCCGTTGGGAGACTTTCCTTCACCCTCGCCCTGCGATCATGTCATGCTTCTAAAAAGCAAATCTAAAAAGTAATTCCCTTGGCCTAAATGACTTCGCTGTGGGATTCCAACCTCCCCTAGCACCTGTCATCTCCCCTGAATCTCCAAAGCTTTTCTTTCCTCAGTTCTGTCTCGTCAAGGGGTTCCCACTGTCAGCCGTGTACCCCAGAGTCTGTCCCTTTTTCTCCAGGGCTTCTCCAGCCGATACCCTCTCTCCAACCCTTCCCGTGCTAGAAAGGAAGAGGTCCTTACATTTACTGATATCACTTCCTCACCTGAGGTTCATTCCTCCACCTACGGCAACGTGGCACCTGGCTGCAGATGTAGACACGAAAGCACAGGAAAGGAGGGTAGGTTGCCCAGGATTGCAAGGCATAAGGGCCAGAGCGGGGACTCCAACCCAGCCCGCCTGGCCCCAGGGCGTATGCTTATGACCACCATACTCTACAGCCAGCTCGAGAGGTGGGGATGATGATTGTCCCCCAAACCAACCAAATTGCTCTGTCACACACAAGCGCCTGCAAGCAGACCTTTTGTGGCTGCCGCGAATGTTTTTAGGATTCAAGAGTGACAGCCTGTGATCTGCAGTGTTCTCTCCCGGGAACAGTTAATCCGCATACCTTCACAGAGATACGCAGGGTGGGGATCTTGATGTTCATTTTTCCTAGCAGGAAGTGATCTGGAATGCCAAGCCTGGCCACCCCACACCCAGGCTGCAGGCACCTTAGCCAAACCCAGGCCCAATGACTTGGGCTGTGGCAGTCGGACAGGTATTGACTGCTGCCTGCTGTCTGATGGCTACGTGGACTGTTAGGACTGGAAGAGGCCTCGGTGATCATCGAGTGATGAGATTAGTCAGCCTGGCTGGTCACTGGGCCACGATCGCACCTGGACAGCCTCTGGCCTCCTTCGATCCGCAGTGCGGCGTGACCCGAGGAGGCTCACTGGCTCTGGCTCTCTGCCTCCCAGTTAAGAAACGGCACAGACGTGCGCTTCTTTGTTTTGAGAATCTGAGCGTGAGAGTGTGTCAGGGAAGGAGGAAGATCACCCTGGATACTCTAGAAGTTGCAGTTCCTGCCTTTCAGGTATGCATGCTCTCTTGGGCTGTGGTTAACCAGCCTGGAGCCTCTAATTCCACCCACCTTGAGAGTGTCCTCTGGAGAGAGCCGCTGGGGGGCAGGGGGGAGGAGAGCAGCACTGGACCTACCAGCGGGCGACCTGGAGCAAGTCACTGAGGCTTCTGGAGCCTCCTCGTTTCCGTGACCACCTGTGGGCGATACTGAAGACTGCTAACAACGTAAAGGAGAGGCTGCTTCGTGAGCTGTAAAGTGGGGAGCCCATGGGACCCCTTGATCAGTGCTTGCTTGTCCGAAGGACCAGTTTATCTCAGCTCAGTTCCTTAGCTGTCAAATTGTTATCTTTTCTCTCCCGATTAACCACCGGTCCAGATTCCTGGGGTATTTAATGCAACAGATCTTCCCTGAACCCCTAGTGAGGTGCTTGGTGGGTGCTTGGTATTGGGCAGGGAACCTCATGAGAAGGAACAGGCATGGCTGTCTATGGTCTGAGGCCCTCGAGCCAGTGTCAGGGGAAAAGTCAGAGCGGCCAAGAGAAGGCGGCTTCCACCTGGAAGGGTCCTGGCCGTTTTCGTTCTTCACATATACATGGAAAAGGCACGTTTCGGGATGGGTTTTCACCAAGTGGACACGCACTGCTCGGCTCAGGGAACAACGGGACCAGCCCCTCAGAGCCCCCGGGCCCCCCATTTTTTCTCTTTCACCCCCATCCTGGCTTCTACCACCACAGATGGGGGTTGCCTGTTTTCGAACGTGAATAAATGGAATCGTTCAAATCTCCTTTTACTCAGTACCGTGTGTGTGAAACCCACCCTGTCGTTGTCAGTAGCCGTGGTTGGTGCATTCTCAGTGCTGTGTGTCGAGTCAGTCCCTCCCGCGCTAGATCACCAGGAATCTGCTCCGACGAGGGACCTGGGGTCTGCTCCGACGAGGGACCTGGGGTCGTTTCCAGTTTGGGGCATGCCCTGAGGTGCTATATCTTTTGATGAGTTTACGTGCGTATTGAGGGGATCGAGACCTGGAGTGGGATGATGACTCAGTCGGAAGGTGTGCCTTTGTTCAGTTTTGGTAGATCCCAGCGGGAAGGATGTTAGCAAAGTGTTAGGAAGAACTTCCAGACCCTAAAGGTTGTGGTCAGCTAGCTCGTGCCCCCAGAAGCAGGGGGCTGTGGAATTCCCTTGGGCAACCAGGAGGAAGGGGCTGCATTCGGCAGGCCTTGGGGGTGGGGGGCAACCCTTGGCTTCTCTCTGTCAGGTTTTGGTCCCCTCTCCTTGGTCTGGGGTTTCCAGGTGCTGTTTCTGGGAGGCGTCTGGGGCCATTTGGGAGGAGTCGAGGGAGGGGGCTTTGAGTTTCCTTTCTTTGCTTCCCCCAAAGCGTTGAGTGTCCTCTGTTTCACGTACTGAAGCTCTGAGGATGACGTCGTGTGTTTTTTTTTTGAAAAAGTTGTAGCTGTTTTGGATGCCTGAAAGCGCCCTGCTCTAAGATCTCCTTCCAGCCTGAACATTCTATTTTAGGAGCAGGAAGTGGGTGTGGGAAGGGTTAAGCATTATTCAGCCCAAGAGTGGGGCTAGGCCTTAGGACCTTTTCAAGTTCTTACAGCTCGGTTTGCATTGTGGGAGATTTTATAACATTTCATAAGAATGGTGTTCCCACACAACAACTCACAAAGCCTGCAGGACGTAGGGGACAGGCTTCACTCAGGGGAACGGTTAGATAGCATTTCAGTGAGGGCCTTGAGGACCCCCTCCTTCATCCACCCCTCTGCATTTAAATTCTTATTTTTATCTATTTTTTTACTTCTCCATCAGCTGTTCCTGGGGTTGTTTAGGTTCAGATCAGTTCCCGTTTCTGCCACGGAGTGGGTGATATGGGTGGCCTCTCAGGGTGCTGGTCTTCCTTCCTCCAGCAGCAGGCCTAGTTTGGACCTGTAGTTTCACTCTGCGAGGGAGGCGGGGTCAGTCATGGTCGTGGAAAGAGAAGTGTGCTACCTTGGCATGGAGGGCCGAGTCCGCAGGCCTGATAAACAGCCCATTTCCCCGGGCCAGCAAGGAACAAAGCCTCTGGCAGCTGCAGGATTTGTCTACCCCCCTCCTTCCTGAAACAGCTGTTTATTCTTTTGACAGGGGTTGGACGGCAGCATCTTCCCTTCCTCCCAGCCCTGCCTCCTCCTGCCGAACGGAGCTCAGTAGAACTTTGTTGTTTTGCCTTTTACTCTGGGGGGAGAGAAGCAGACGATGAGGTATGTGACATGTTGAAATGATTTATTTCTGCCTTGTTGGGGTCGCGGGGAAGTGCGAGCCGGCTGCAGCGTGGATCCACCTGGGGGAGGAACCTCACTCTCCCCACCCCCCACCCCCACAACCTCTTCTTGGTCCCTGTTAGTACTCCTGGAAGAAGACCAAGTTCTTCTCTCCCTGGCGTGGGATCTAGAAGTGGGAGCTGGTGGGATGCTGGCTCAGAGACCTCGCTCGATTCTGCTCCCCCTGGCAGGACCTCACCGGGCTCTGGCCTGTGCGGCCGCAGCCTGGGCTTTTCTCTGAAGGATTCAGAGGGACAGTGCAGGGCCAGGGGGTTGAGTCTTGGCGCCCAGGGCAGCAGCCTTGTGGGTGGATTCAGAGCCCTCTTGGGGTGGTGTCGACCCTTCGTTTACTCTTACTTTGTTTCTTTTGGAAAAACCCTTGCACTGTTATGTCAGGGCCAGGCAGCAAGGCACAGCTGGTTGGTTGGATGAAGGTTTCGGGTCTCCTGTAGGGGGTCCAAGAAAAGGCACGATGGGATGCAGCGCAGAGAACATCGGTTTGTGAGGGCCGGAGCGGCAGGTAGCCCTGTGTCGAGTCTGAGACTGGCCTCTGGGTTTCCTCCGTCTGTGTTTACCCTGACGCTTCAAAGTGAAAAATGTAACTGGAACCAGGCTTCCATCCACTTTTTTTTTTCTTTTTAAATTCATGAACTGTACCACGTTTTTTTCCAATGGGGAACTTTTCCCTGCCATGCCCACCACTTTAGAGAGGTTTTAGGCTCAAGCAGCCTTCCTCCTCCTCACCCCCAGCATCATTTTCAGGGCCCTCTTTAGAAAAAGGATGCAAAGCTGCGGATACAATATGAGGCATGGAAGGAAACACACAGACCTTGAACAACGTGGGTTTGAACTGTTGGGTCCTCTTATACATGGATTTTTTTCCACTAAGTGCCATACACGTATTTTCCGTACGATTTTCTTAGTGACATTTTCTTTTCTCTTGCTTACTTGATGGCAAGGATTCAGTCTATCATACATAATGCACAGATGTGTGTTAATTGGCTGTTTCTGTCCTCCGTGAGGTTCCCATCCGTAGCAGGCTATGAGTAGTGAAGATTTGGGGGAGTCAAAAGTTATATGCAGATTTTTCAACTGCATGGGGTCAGCACTCCTAACCTCGGCATTGTCCAAGGATCAACTGTATTTAAAATATGAGAAGAGATATCACAACAAATAACACAAACTGACACATACATACTTCAAAATAGGACGAAACTTCGAAAAAACAATATCATCATCGTAAAGCAGTGAAAAAGATGGGAAAACAGTAAAAAGTGATTAGTATACTTAGGCGTCTGATGCACCTGTCACATTTTGGCTGCATACTTTTGGATGGCCTCTGTCTGACACTGATGTTTGTAGGATCGTTTTTAATAGAGACAAAAGAAAGAAAAGTCAGTTTTGTCGCCAGCAATGACTGCTTGTTATTACTGAGAGTTTAGAAAAGTTTTCTTCCAGTTTTACGACTTCTTGGTGACACCACATCTATAAACCTTTTGGCAGTTTCTTGCTCAGGAGGCTTTGGCCAAAGCGCTGGAGAACTCAGCTCTTTGATCCTGGGTAGGGTGGGATGGGGTGTGTGGGCACAGGGTGGCTGTGAACATGACTCCTGACCCGGAAGCAGAGAGCAATATCTAAGTCAGCCCCTTCTTGCAATCAAAGTGGGAGGCTCCTGGGTACTCAACGAGGTCCACCTGGGACAGGCTGTTACTGTGGCCCAGGTGAGTGTGCAGGTAATGGGGTCAGTGCTTCAGTCTTATCTGCAGCCAGGCTCAGAGGCTGGAGTGACTACCCCAGGAGCGGGAACCCTGGGCTTCATTAGCTTCTAGTCGGTAAGTTGGCCTCTCACTCCACTCATGTTGGTTGTTGGTTAGTAATCGTATCACCTCATCATCACTTCAAGGAATCCCTCAGCCACTGCCGCTGGTGGCTGGCTGCTCCTGGTGGCTAAGTGAACTGCCCTCACAGAATGAGACTTCCAGCCTTTTAGTGGATTTCTCATGCTGGGTCAAATCAGGAGAACCTGTTGTGGAAAGTTAAGTCCAAAGGACTTGTTTCAGGGAGCACGGGGGAGATTAAGGCCAGATAAACTCAGGATCCCGGTCTACAATGTCAGAGCCGGGGCCCTGCGTAGGACCCGGCCTGCTGCAAGTGTCAGCCACACCTTCCTTCCATGCCCAACAGGAGCAGTGGGGCCCTGAGGTGGGGGCATGGGCAGGGGAGCTGACTATCACCGTCCTCACGGTGGGGGTGGGCGAGGGCTGGCGCTGGAGCTTCAGTGTGGTGCTTGCTGCCTCTGGGGAACTGAGAAACCTCTCAGATGAGGCGGCCGCTCTGCCTTCAGCACTGCACATTAAAATACATCATCATCATCTCTGTGGCCGCCACTTGTGGAGCATTTCCTGACCACGAGCACAGTGTGCTTCAGACACACCGTCTCCTCTGGTCCTTTCGAGAACCCTGGAGGAGGGCGCCTGAAGCTCCATTTTGTGTGTATGTGTCAGTGGAGGCTCAGAGAGTCCGAGAAGTGGCCCGAGGCCCACATCGAGGACTGGTGATTTAAGAGTCAGCACTGGCCTCCTTTCTGCCTGGAATGCTGGATCTGGGCATTATAGGGGAGGGCGTGGAGGACCGAAGATAGCTTTGCCCAAGGTCTTTGATGCCCATCTCATTCGTCCAGTGGCCACTGAGGCTTGAGTGGGCAGGGACAGCTCCAGGGAGCAGGGGTGGCTTCCAGGGGCCCAGGGAGGAGCCACAGGCAGAGGAGGATTCTTTAGCCGCCGTAAGGTCTGGTTTCCTCTGCCACTGCTTTCCCCCTGTAGATTCCAGCTCTTGGAGATGATGGCTTTTCCAGGGCTTCTGAGCGCTCTGTTTTCAGCCGACATGGTCCCCTTTTCCCTGACATAAGATGGGGGGAAATGAGGTCTACTAGAATTCCTTCTGGAGAGGATTTCTGTTTGGAAGGGATGCCTACATTTAGCCCAGTCTAAAGGGGTGTGTGTGTGTGGGGGGGGGACAGGTTGGGGGTAGGTAAGGAAGAGTTAATTTATGAGCCACATGGAAAAGTCTGTCTGACACTCCAGGGACGTAGAAGGGGAAAAGGAGGAGAGTAGGTGAAGAAATGACAGCCTCACCCCAGGACCCTGCCCTCCACATTGCCTGTATTCAGGTTTTGAATACAATGTGAGCGGGTTTCATCTGGGAACTGATGCAGGGGCTGAGTTCTGGGAATGGGAGGTGGGATGGATTCAGAGAGAAATCTAAAGTCCTGTGATGGGAGGACCTGAGCGATGGCAGGAGGGCTCTGGTGGAACTGGGTGTGGCTGGGTCGGGCCCAGGTGACTCCCCCGTGAGGCAGCCCTAATATCCGAGGGTCCTGATTCTTTGCTCTACCCCTTAAATGGGGCATCTAAAAGCAACCCCGTGTTTCCTCGTCGATGGCTAAGCTCGTCAACCACCAGGCTGCAGAATTACACAGTGCTGAAAATCCTGAGAGACAGACCCATAAGAGAAAGACGTTTAGGCGACATTGGTTGCCAAACGCCTCATTTTTGTCCAGAGGTAAAAAAAAAATGTTTTAAAAGACGCATCGGCCACCCTGCCAACCCTTCCTTCCCTGCAGACGTGCATTCCCAATCCCAGGAAGCACGTCTGCGCCCCTTTCTAGGGCTTTGCTGAAGGATGTGATGTTGGCTCCTCTGGGCCGCTTCCCATCTGAAGTCTCCAGCGAGAGTGGCGGCTCAGCCGGTTCAAGCGATCCGCGGAGTCTGGAAAGAAGTGGCCTCCGTGGGTTGCCTCTGAAGCTCATTTCCGAATTCGAAAGTCACCACCACGTGCACAGAGAGGGCGTCAGGAGCTGTGTCGCGCTTTGGGTCTCCCTGATGTCAGGGCCAGTGGTCCCCACCGTGAGGGTCTGCGTGTTTCACCGTTTTGCATTACTGACACTTGGCATTGGTGGGGTGGACCAAGCCTGGGGACGCACATCTGGCAGGGCTGTCCCCTTCTCAGCACAGGCAAAGCGTCATAGCCGGCCCCCCGACTTTGATCAAAGGAAACCAAAGTCTCTCCTCACTTCTGAGGAGCATGGAACAGATGGATAAACCTTCCGAGTCCCTCGTTTGCATCTCTCTGCACTGTGTTGTTTCACATCTTCTTATTCCCAAACCCTCATTCCTTCTCCTCAAATATGTTTTGGGCTCTGGCTAAGTACCAGGCACTGTGCTATCTCACTGGGTCCTCCCAAGAGCCGTTTTGTGGATTCCAGGAACAAGAATGCGCATTTTTTTTTTGTATTTTTACATGGCGCGGGGCATAGCGCTACGGATTTTGTGGACATCATCTCTTGCAATCGTGGCCATCTTTATCCCCATTTTAAAGACAAGGAAATTTAACATGATTCGTGACAGGCCCACAATCCCTTTTCTGGAAGCCCAGAGCCAGATGGCGCGGAAATGCAGAATTATTTGGGTGTGGGTTACATATCATATATTATGAAACGCCCTCGGTGCCTGAGCACCGAAGAATAAAATGCATCAATATTTATACAAGGAAATGTTTAAACAGTCTCACGAAGTGGGATCAAGAGTATAAATAGCCCGACGTCAGTTAGGGCCATGATACCCCTCGAACTACAAAAAGGCTTTTGGTGTTCACAGCTTTTTGGAGAGGTGGGTGATGGCCTGAGGGACTGCCACATGTTCAGGGTTACCCGGTTTCGTGTGTGGGTCAGAGCTGGACCCAAATCCCCGCCTCACCCTGCAGTCCATGTGTTTCATCACCATCCACACGCCTCTGGGAGTGAAGGCGTCAGCATGGAGCGGTGGCCGCACTCTGAGCCCAGAGCTTGTGTTTGTGTCTGCTCCCAAACCCGGGCTTTTTTTTAGCACTTAATGCCCGTGTGACTGATGTCAACTTCAAGTCGCTTTTCCCAGCGGTGGGGCTGAGTTGCACGGAGTCGCATTTTGTGACTTTGCCATGAGCCCTAGGCCATACGGGCTAGCACACAAGGTATTCGTTCAGAGGGGCCCACCTTCTCGGGGTCTGTGGAATGCCACCCATCAGTTATATCCTAATCTGAAAGCTGGAGGTTGAATTATGACCTTGAGTCGTCTAGCCCTGGTTTTTCTGTTTCCAAACAAACAGCACTTTCTAAGCTAGGGGGACTTGGGTGTCATGGCTGATCATCCTGCCCTTTCTCTTCTTTAACTGGATGTATAACAAAGGTGGGATAGCACAGGAGAGCCGAGCCTGGAATCGTCTAAGACCCTCTTTGAAAAGACTTAGGAAATAACCTGTCCCTTGAAGGCGTCACTCTCAATTTCTCTCATTCAGCACCAAATGTTTATGAAGGGCCTCATCTACTCTGTGTGGCGCTGGTGATCCAGGGTCGAATGGGACACCCTCAGGAAACTCAGACTCACCTGTAGATACACATGTGCATGTGGTCACGCGAGCCACCTCCCAAGGAAAAGGCACGGCAAAGGGATTAGGGTGACAGAGGAGCCAGAGGGGAGAAAGGTGGCTTCGCTGGTGGCCAGGGCTGGGGTGGGAAGTGACTTCACTAAGGCAGTGACATTTGATGAGTGTCACAGCTGGCCACGGTCTCTTCTAGGCCTCCAGGCATCCACGCTCTTAGTTCTCCTCCTGCCTCCTGGGCCTCTTCTTCTCGTCGCCTCCTCTGTCTTTCCTCTACACATCGGCTTCAGCCCAGGGGACTCTTCCTCCCTTTTTCTCTCTCTCTATCCCCTCCCTAGGTGATGGAATGCATTTCCTTCACCTTAAATTCTGTCCTCGCGACGCCGCCTCCAGTCGCACGTCCCGCCATCTCTCTGATGAACTTCAGACTTGAATGTCCACTCGCCTACTTGGCATCTGCGTGCAGGTCGTGCTCACACGCGCCTTGAAACGAACTCATCTGAAAGGGAGTGCATGATCCTCGCCCTGTTCCTCCTGCAGCCCATCGGAGGAAACGCTGTAACCCACCTGCTCAGGCAGAAACCCTGCATCTCCCTTCTCCCCAGTCCCTCATGTCAGGTCTGAGTCACCAGCCAAATCTTACCAGTTCTGTCCCCAAAGTGCAGGAACTCATTGACTTCTCTTCATCTCCTCGGCCACCTTTTCGTCACAGGCCATCCCCTCATTTTGGTCATTAGGACAGCCTGCTGCCTCGCCTCAAATGTCTGCCCTTGTCCCCACATCCATTCCCCACTATCCAGCACCCAGTGGGGTCTCTGAATGAAGTCGAACCAGGTGATATCTCAACTCGAGATGCTTTCGTGCCACCATTCCCCTTCCAGGTCTTTCCAGGCTCTGTCTGCCCCGCCCACCCTCTAAACACCCTTATTCCAGCCCCGCAGGTGAGGGAACTTCACTATTTTCTTCTCGGTTAGGTCTTTTGCTTTTTTCCCCCTCCCAAACCACAGGAAGCATCTTCACCTGTCGGCCTGTCATGGATGCTGTCCTGAAATACTCTCATCCCTTCTCGCAGAGCTTTGCACCCCCTTTCCATCCTGTCTTCGCACCTTGGGAAGCATTAGTCGCCTCCCTGGGAGGCCTCCCCCCAACCACACAAATTGAAGTGCTTCCCCCAAGCTGCTATTCTGCACCCAGCACCCCTTCTCCCTCGACCGCAATTTCATGCAGAAGTTGAGAAATATTCGTGTACATACTAGGCGCCGATTGTTTGCTTGCCGTGGGTGTGGAGGGGGAGAGCTGGGTGGGAGTGGGAAGCGGGGGAGCCTGGGTTGTCAAGGGGGCTGAGTGGTTCTCCCCTCCGAGCATGGGGCATATCATCATTGGGCCAAGAGAAGCAAAGCTGCAGAATGGATGGTTCCCTGAAGACAGGGCCAAGAGGTGGGTGAGCTGCCTGCTGGCAGCTGATGGCCATGGGAACC
The DNA here is from genome assembly GCA_030015415.1 of Cynopterus sphinx. Classification (NCBI taxonomy): domain Eukaryota; kingdom Metazoa; phylum Chordata; class Mammalia; order Chiroptera; family Pteropodidae; genus Cynopterus; species Cynopterus sphinx. Next base: position 120,485,198 of record CM057385.1, on the reverse strand, counting down.
ACTCGCACTCCCCCTCACCCTCCCACATCCATGGCGGACCTTGTGATTGTCCGGACACTTCCCCTCCGAGCCCCAAAGTGGCCTTAGCATCCCTCCCAGCACAGACAATCGTGTCAATTCATCAGATTGGCCTGATTTGCCATTGCAGCCCTATGCAATTTAAGGTAGGGGAGACTCCTTAGTGCTAGTGGAATATTTATAAACTTTTTTTTCCTTTTAGACAGGCTATAGGTAGAAGCATTTCTTAAAAACCATGTCTCACTCTGGATTTATTGAATCTTTTTGTTTTTTTGTTTTTTCCCTCTTCTTTGTTTTTTTTCCCCCTCCAGGAGAAAATAATGAATGTCAAAGGAAAAGTGGTTCTGTCAATGCTGGTTGTCTCAACTGTAATTGTTGTGTTTTGGGAATATATCAACAGGTAATTATGAAACATGACGAAGTGATGTTGATGCAAGTGACTCTAACCTCCTGCTATGAGCCCAGTCACCAGGCTGAATGGAAAGGGGGATTCACTGAAACCATAGAAAGAGATTCCACCCGTCCTGAGTCCTTGACTCCTGAACTACCTTTAAAAGCATTAGAGCGCCAAGTGCTAATTAATTATCTTTCTTCTTGCCATGTTCCTAATGTCTGAGTTTTTTGACCTTTCCAATTCCGGGCCGGCTAGATGCAGAAACGGTAAGGTCACATTAAGCCCAAAATGTAATTTCAAATTATTTATGTGGCCCGATATGGCCACGACCTTAAGAAATGTCAGACACACATTCCATGAGCAATCCACCCCGATTTTTGCAATCCTGAGATATTTGCAGAGTTTAAAGGAGCAGCTCAAGTCGCTGAATTTTGCTGCGAAATACACTTGAGTCGCCGGTGATTCATTTGTGCCTGGCTAAGGCTTTTTGTTTTTTGTTTTTAACTCTGGACAGCAGAGGGAATTAGACATTTCTGAGTTTTCAAAGCCATCAGTGGATTCGCCCCAAACATATGAGCTGCTTTTGTGCTTTTGGAAACCGCAATGCCTGGGAGATTGCAGCTGGAGAGGCTTCTGACAGAAAGCAGCCTCCAGGAGCAGCTACAAAAACACAGGATGCCTTTGACTTCGGAGGCACTGGTACGGCTCCGTATGTCGTCCAGGCAGCAGAGCTGTCTCAGCACCCTGAGTACTGTCATGGTGAAGTGTTTCAGTGGCCCCCAAGTTCGTGGTGGCGACCTGGATTGACATTTGAATGTTCCTTTCAGATCTTAAATTCTAAGATTGGACGAGCCCCTAGGACCATCTTGGCTACTAAGAAAAGGAACTGCACCTTGAGGCCCACCAGGAGAGGGAGAATTGCTCCAGAATGTGGGAGCCACTTTTCCCTCGGGTGCTGCATAGATCTAACTGCTTCTGGAGTGTTGTTCTGTTTCATTCTGAACAACTCATTTGAAGGAAAACAAGACGAGTATTATTACCGAGTTAAAGGGGTCTACAAACCAGGCCTTTCGAATTGAACCAAACTAGGGGTTTTGAAAAGATGACTTTGAAAAGATGAATTATAAAAGATGGCTCAGAGTCGGGTGCAGGGATCCCAAGCCTCCCTTAGGTATGTGAAGGCTGAGGCAATACCCTCACTGGAGTCTCAGGCCAGGCTGCCTGGGGCTGGTCCTAGGCCACCCCTTACCTCCTCTGTGACCTTGGGCAACGTACCCAGTCACTGTGCTCCTCATTTCCCTATCTTTAAAATTGGTGATAGTGATAGTACCTGCTTCTTAGGATTGTTGGGAGGATTAAATGAGTGATTGTGTGTAAAGTGGTTGGGGCAATGTCTGGGACTTGATAAGCCCTCAATAAATGCTCCTGCCCTCGTGAGCATCACCATCGCATCATGATCGCCATCACCGTCTGCTCCAGGGGGCAGGCAGGCTAGGACAGGCTATTTTTGCAGACAGAAGGAAGAGCTCTAGCGGTTGGAAGAACCCAACAGAAGAACACGTGCCCTTTGGGGGTGCTGCCCTGAGTTAAGATGCTTGTGTGGATAACCTTAGAGCTCCGAACGCTCGATCGGATAAATTTGGTGTTCCGAATTGCAGTCAGAGTAGTGTTTCCATATGTCAGGTGGTTCACAAAATTAAAATAATTGGGAGCCAAAGGCCCAAATGTACGCATTGGCACTGGCCTCCCATAAAGAGGGTCATTTCGCGGTGCTGGGCACACTCTCTTTGCCCGGTAGCCAGAGCAGATTCTGGCTGCTCTTCAGGGCTATAGTTTGGCACCCAGATTGTGGCCACATTATTCTTCAGTGCGAGGAATCTACTTGAATGTCTGCACGAGGCTTAAAAGGCCGCAGATCCTCTACGCCCTTGTGAACTGGCCATGTGATGGTTTGAGGTGAGCTGAGGGCACCAACCTGAGACAGGTGGGTGGCGCTGAGCTAAAAAATAACTAAAGAAGAGAGAATGCCATCCAGGACGGTGCTTGATTTGTGGCTGGATGGAAAAAAAATAAAATCTTAGAATTTTAGAAGTGGGGGAAACTTCATAAAAGTTATAATAAAATAATGGTGGTGATGGCGCTGATGATGATGATGATGATGATGATGATGATGGTAGCAGCTCGAGTGCCGGGAACTGGGCTCTGTGTCCCCTCCAGCTCTTTTAATAAGAACCCTGCAAAGTAAGTATTGGTCGGAGTTTCTGGATGGGGAACGCTGCCATCTCTGATGCTCTGAGCCTATGCGGCATTAGGCTCTGCAGCCGCCATTCAGTGTTCTGGGGGAAGATTATTAATCTTGGGCGAGGGCTGGCTGGACCCTGGTGTTCCTGAGGAGGTGGCAGGAGGGGACCCATCTGCGGAGCCTCTCTCCCTGGTTGAAGCCACCCCTGGACAATGAGAGGGCTGTCCTTTGTGTTTTGTTGTTGTTTTTTTTGTTTTGTTTGTTTTGTTTTGTTTTACGAAGACTTGAGAGTCTCCAGAGACCTCCCGGTTCTGGGTAATACTGAAGTGACTGCAGTGAAACTTCTCGATCTCTCAAGACCATTGTGTATATCTCAAAGGGAGGTGGAAGCCTTTGCGCAGCTAAAGCTCAGGCTCCCAACTCAGCCAAGGGCTTCAGTGATAATGGTGCAAAATGGCCTTTCTCAGAATTAAAAGTAACATGATATGTTTTGATTTCTCACTTGCTTTTAGCCCCGAAGGCTCTTTCCTGTGGATATATCACTCAAAGTAAGTGCTTTGCATCCTGGGTGTCTCTGGGATGCCTCCTCCCCTGACCATTCCTGTACCTCCTCCAGCCCATTCTTAACATGGCAGCGGGTGAGGGAGCTCTGGTCAAAGGTGGGGGGCCAGGGATGGGTCCCCAGGAACCTGGACTGCGGTCCTCAGGCCCCCTGGATGTGCCTTAATAGATCCGTGGCTGTGTTTTGCCCCTGCTTATTGCCCCTGCCTTGCCAATAAAAAGGAATCGGGGTAGATATTGTCCCTTATGCTGCCCGGTGTATGTGGTATAAAGACCCTTGCAAGAAATTTGAGACAAAAGATCATGAAAAACGTTTGTGTCTCCTGATAAACCAGTGTGTGTTATTATTATTAATTATGTTTATTATTGGCAGTGAGAACCACGTAAACCTTCATTGTTCTACCTTTGGCTTGGTTACCAGGAAGCTCAGAGCAAAGCATCGTGCTTAACTGCTCGTACTTTCGTCAGCCTGTGTTTCTGACAAAACGTATGCCCTGGCATTCAATCTGGGCTTTTACGCTTACAAAATGCCCTGGGACCTTGGCGATTTTCCCAAACCCACTCAGCCACAGATGACAATAAAGGTGAAACCTTTCTTCTCATACGTGGCTGAGATAACCAAGGGCATGTGACAACACCTACCTGAACGACGCCGTTTCTGTTTCTGTTCCGTTTCATTCTTTGTGGTTTCCCTGCTGATGGTGACCAGGCCTTGTTAACTGGAGCCACGTCCAACACTTCTGGAAAGTCGATGAGCTCTCAGACAGGTTTCTTCATCTGAGTACGTGTGCTCATGCCTCACTAGAGGGCATTCCAGTTTCCTGGCTTACCTTCCTCCCCCTCCTCCAGCAGGCTCCCCCACTTCGGGAGACTCTCACAGGGAGCGTGGAAACTTCTGCGTGTGGTTCAGAGACCCTCAGGTTCCTGGAGGCTGTCACTGCTGACTGCAGCCATCTGAACGCTCCTCGTTTGGCAAATCATTTTTGGAAAGGCTCACTGGTTTCTTTCTTAAGATCGCAATTTGTTAAAGTAATTTTCGGCTTGTAAAGCCCTTTGGTGTACGCTGCTTCATTTAGCCTTTTTTTTTTTTCTTTCTTTTTTTTTTAGGCGAGGCAACCCTTAGTTGACCGATTGCAAGGAACTTGTCAGCTTACAATCTCTTATTTATTTATTTTATTTTTTTACGCCTACAGCACCTGGTCTTCCTAGGTGGTCTCCCATCCAAGTACTAACCAGGCCCGACCCTGCTTAGCTTCTGAGATCAGATGGGATCAGCTTGTTCAGGGTGGCATGGCCGTAGACTCATTTAGTCTTAAAGCTACCTTCCTGGCAGTTATTATTATTATTATTATTATTATTATTATTATTGTTATTATTATTTATATTCGTGTTATCTGACTTTTTAGAGGAGAAAAAAAGAGATTCAGAGGAGGAAAATGTTCTGTGGTAGCCATACAACTAACAAGTGGCTGATCCAGGTCCCAGATTTATGTATTAATGTCCCCCATCCCTACCCCTGTCATTCTTTTCTCTCTTTCTCTCCTGCTAGGGCTCCCTGGATGAATAGGCAAGTGCCAGGGGCTGCCTGAGGGGTGACAGATTCGGGCAGTTGAGTCCATCCTCTCATTCAGCTACGGCAGCTTCACTTCTTTCATTTTACCGTTTGGCAGTTTAAAAAAAATTTTTTTTAAAGATTTTTCTGTCATAAAAAGAGTTCGGAAAACCCCAGTTTGGGTCTGCCTCATTTTCTAAAAATATTTGTCTTTTTTTTTTTTTTTTTTCATTTCTTAGAAACCCAGAACTTGGTGACAACGGTAGTCAGAAATACTGGTGGTTTCCAAGCTGGCTGAATGATGGGTAAGGAGATGGGAAGGAGACTGTGTTTTTCCACCTGGTGTATGTTACTAGAGTCCAAATAAAATGGTTTCTGTGTCCTTCTTCATCATTCATCACCTTTCTGGCTTAATGAAACTATACACAGAATCTATTCCGTGGATGGGACTAGAACATGAACGTGTTTTTTTTCTTTTTTTGTCTTTTGGATTTAAATTGGGGGTGAGTAAGAGTTGGGTTGAAGTTCAGATAGAAAGAAGACTATCATAAGATAAAATGTTCTCATGAGGACGGTTTTATCAAGATGTTTTTGCTCCCGGAGAAAACCTGAGCCTTCGTGGGTCACTACATTACCAACTATGCTGACTTGGAAGGATATTCAGAAAGATGGGTACTGCGCCTTTTCATCAAAAGTGCGTGTTTCTGAATAACGATTAAGTCAAGAAACTTCTCCCGCCATTCACTTGCCAAACATGCTCCTTGCCTCTCAATGCGTTTTGATCGACTGTTGCGACACTGTAGGTCGTCCTCCCATCTTACTCATCTTGCTTCCCCTTTGTACTAGGACCAACAATTACGAAGGGGAAGAAGACATAGACAGAGAAAAGGAACAAAGAAGGGAAGACAGCGAAGAAGAGCTTCAGCTATCGGACTGGTTTAATCCACGGTAAGAGAAGGCCTCGCCCACGAGCCATAAATGCACAGCTCCGGGAGGGGTGGGGGCTGTGGAGGTAACACTGTCACTGAGATCACTCCTGAGCGGGCAGACAGAGTCTTAGTTAGCACCTATCCGACCTTTAACAACAGACTAGATGAGACACCGAGAATCGGGATGTTTCAGAGGCAGGAGGATCTGACACAAGGATTCTGACAGGAATTAGCCCATGGCACCAGATGAATCACAAAATACGGGAACCCAACGGGGTCTTACGTGTCACAGCATGTCGCAGAAAGCCACAGGACCCAGAGGCAGTGAGAAAAGTCTCTCTGAGGTTCAGTTAGCTCCTCTGTAAATGGCAACAGTGATGCAGAATCTCATGGGGCGATGTGTGCATTCATTAAACATACGACACGTGTCTACCAAGCGCCTACGATGTGCGAGCGGGTGTTTTTCAAGCTACTGGTAACTAACTACCCATTAATATGTTCAGGAACTGGTTTACTGGTGCAAACCCAGCTTTATTTATTTATTTATTTATTTATTTGGTAAGTGAAATCGAATAGAAGGTTTCACATAAAGTAAGGGTAAGTGTTGTTTGAAGGAATTTTTTCTGTATATATGTCTATGTGTGTATGTGTGTGCGCGCTTGGTTGTGATGTAAAATGTGTTGGTCACTGTGAGTCATGGCCCAAAATTCAGTTCTAGACATTGTGTTGGGCATAGGAAATGGGAGAAATCAATCCGTGTGGGTATATTCAAGGAGTTTATAGTCTTATCGGGCCCCAGAGGTAAAATTAACATTTGTCAACGTCGATAAGGAGGTAGGATCAGCCTGACTCAGAAGGATGTGGTTTGAGGAGGAAGGAGGGGAGAGCTGTCCAGGATCACTGTGAGGCCTGAGAGGCTGCGGGCATGGTGCCCATTGACCAGGAAAGGGCCTGGAGGAGGGGACACAGGTCGAGGAGTCGGGGGAGGTGATGAGCTCAGTTAGGGATGTGTGTGGATTCAGGCACTCGCGGGGCATCGGGATGGAGATTCACAGGGCACCCGTCTTGGTCTGTTCCTTCTTCTATAACAAGAAACCATAGACTGGATCACTTATAAACAACAGAAATTTGTTTCCCACAGTTCAGGAGGCTGGGAACCATCAAGGCACCAGCAGATGTGCTGACTGATGAGGACCCACTTCCTAGATCACACACAGGGGTCTTTTCCCCATGGACGGGGGGAGGGAGCCCTCTGGGATCTTTTCCATAAGGGCACTCATCCCATCCATGAGGGCTCCCTCCTCATGAACTCATCACCCAAAGTCCTCACCTCCCAATACCCCCACAAGAGGGATTAGGTTTCAGCATATGAATTTGGGGTGATGGCACTCAAATGTCTGTCTATAGCAGTGCTCGAGCTCGGCAGATGTATGGTGGCGATGTAGGAGGAGGAGCCATCAGAACACAGGTGACAGTGGGATCTGCAAGCCTGGATGAGGAGGGGAATAGACCTGAATCTTGTCTGACATCAGGACTTAAGAGGCTGGTGGAGGGAGAGAAGTCTGAGGAACAGCAATAGAGGTCGGAGGATGGGGAGAGAGTAGCGTCTGTTCCACTGTGAGGGATCTCGGGCTCTGGAAAGACAGAGTATGTTCTGGCAGGTTCTCTTATTGTTCTGGGATAGGGAATCCGTGCTAACGTGGAGGCATGGGGATTTGGGGCCCCCTACGGAGTACCCATCTACGATATGCTATGTCATCCCTGGAAATGTAAGAATATGGACACGCCGTTGCTGTAGAAAGCCCCTTAGACGTGTGTGTGGCAGTGGGTCAAGACTTCCCAAGGAGCAGGCTAGATGAGCCAGAGATGGCCGGTCCCCAAGCTCCCTTGTGAGCAGGATGGCACACTTTTACTGTGACATTGGTGTTTTGCCGAGCAGGACTTGGGTGGCAGGTTCGGGGCTGAATGGCTGGGGGCAGAGTGGAGAGTCAGATCACGGCCACCAGCTGTCACTCTTTCCATTCTCCCCCGTGCACGATGCAGCTTCTCTAAATGAATGGCGAGCAGACATTTGAAGAGTATCGCTTTGAAGTGGCACCAAATTTAAGTCTCCTCGGGGCACCCAAGTATATTTCTTGCCTCGATGGATGATTAGGTGAACACCCGCATGAACAAATAAACACATGTATATAAATGTGTCCTTTTCTGTAAATGACCTCAAACATCTCACAGTCTATTGTGCACACCTTTCCACATCAGGGTCCCTCAGCCTCTACAGCCCCAGACCCTTACCATTGTCCTCTGACTTCTCCATTCTCCCTTCTCAGTCTCCTCAGACAGGGCCCTCGCCCTCTTCCCGGCCTTCCACTATTAGAGTTTCCGGAGCTTTCATCCACTCTCCTCATCCTTTTTCTTCGTCCGGCGTCTTCCATCCGACTTGCATCTCTCTGCCTGCTTGAAGTCGCTGCCTATGTCACAGGATCCCACCCCCACCCTTGTTCTTCTCATTTCCCATCTCGAGTCAGAGTCTGGGACACGTCCAATTCAGCTTCTCCTCCACCCACCCCACAGTCGAATTCGTTACCATGTTCGGTTCGTTCTTCTTCCCAAATTCTTCCTGCATCATCTCGTCTGCACTCCACAGCCACCGGCTTTGTTCATGTCGTGATCAGCCTGTCTGCCGGCTCACCCTCCAGCATGGACCGGCTCAGGAGTTCAGTAAACGACGCGTGATATACATTCCACATCTTTATTGACCTTCACGATCCCTAGAATTTTGACACTTCCTCCTCTCAGCCACAATGTTTCCATAATTAAGCACATGAAATAGAAAAAAAAAAAAATAAAAAAAAATAAAAACCCAAACTGCCAATAACTCAGGCAGGTATGTGGTTCTGGAGTCCTCTCGATTTTGTGGGAAGGCTTTGGCCTGTGCTGGTGGAAACACACCAGCCGAAGTAACACGATAGGTGCCACGTTTGGAAGGGAGGGTTTGGGGCAGCTCCGAGTCTTTCCTGTTCCTTTTTCTCTTTCTAGAGCCCCATCTTTGTGACCTTGGACACCTCTGGCAGTTGGCAGTGACAAAGGCTAGCTCTTGCATCTGTGTGGCCAGCCCTCTGTCGCTTCTTTTCTGGGGGTGTTTGAAGGTTTCAGGGGGTCTCGATAAACCATTTCATCCCAGAAGCTGATCTCATCCACTATCCCTCCTGTCCCCACCACCTACATTTCAGCCTGTCATCTGGCTTCTTGGTCGGGGGCACTGACATGTTGGAATTGCCAGTGGAATTTAATCATTAACAGCTGGGAAATAGAACACTTTAATTTTTCATTAAATATTAAATTTTTAATATGCTACTTTTCTTTTTCCCCCCTGCTTGAAGGAGTCTTCCCAGCCAAGTAACCACACTGGACACTGGTTCTCTGACTTGATCTTTTTAGAAGGGGTGGACTGAGTGCTTGTGCAGCTGAAAAGTGTGTGCGAGGCTGACCACCTGTCAGGACCGTGAGATTCTCCAGGGGCAGGATGCGGGGGCTCAGGTCTCTGATCTCAAGCTCAGCAGAGGGCCTGGTGAGGAGCAGGGACTCAGAAAGTCCGCATCGAGGGGACTGATGCATGAGGTAACAATACCTGGGAGAGTTTAAGTTTAGAAGTGTTGGTCATAGAGGTATAAGCCGTGTGTATTGTGTGTGTGTGTGTGTGTGTGTGTGTGTGTGTGTGTGTGTGTGTGTGTGGTTTCAAACCCTGTCATTCAACAAAGCTGGTTTTGTATGACTAAAAGCATCACGTAAGCTTCTAAAAACAAAGAAAAAAAAAAAGCTCATCGTTTCTCATTCTGTAGGAGCTATTCGAGTGGAAATAATGACAGGCTGGGTTTTAACTCCGGTGTCATCAGCGTAGCCAGTTAATGTTCACATCAGAAGTGATACGGGGTGGTTCAGAGTACAGGCTCCAAAGTCAGCCTATCTGGGTTCAAATCCCTGCGTTGCCCTTTAACTAGCTGTGTGACATCCGGCAAGTTATTGAAACTGTCTGTGCTGTGGTTTCCTCACTGGTAAAATGAGAATCAACATAGCACCCACCTCTGAAGAGCGAAGCCCTTAGCACGGTGCCTGGTCCCACAGGAAGTGCTCAGTGGGACCATCATCAGCCTCTGGCTGTGTGGCCTTGGACAAGTGAACAAGTCTTTCTGAGCCTTGGTTTTCTTACCCACACGACGGATATAAATAATATGTGGCCGACCTGTTGCAAGGCCTAAACGAGAAAGTGTATATCAGAGTGCCTGGCACAGGTTGGCACAGAGTCCAAAATAGCTTCTTTCATGGCCAAAGAAAACCAAGAGCAGCTGCCCATGCAACCAGCACATCCGGGTGTGAGGGCAGCGCTGAGTCTAGGTTGAGACTCCGGACAAGAAGGGGAAGGTGAGGAGAGCAGCCTGAGAGTGACCCCCCCACCACTCCACCTTATCACTGGAGGCGACTCCAGCCATGCAGCAGGGAGCAGGCCAGAAGCAGGGTGCAGGGCAGGGGTGGGAGAGCACAGGCAGCTCAAGAATTAGAGTGCAGAGCTAGGCGACAGAGGGCCAGGAGGCCTGAGGACCAACCTTCTGAGTCTCTTTTCCACTCTGGGGCTAGGGCTGGGACAAGAGGGGTGTTGACCCAGCCTTGCCCAGCCTCCCAGAGGGAAAACCTGGCTTTGCTGGAGAGGTAGAGACAGTTTTGTGAAAACCCACCCTCCACCATGTGTGAGGGGAAGGGACATTCTCACTGGCCATCTCGCCTGATAGCCTCCCCAGGGCCACATGCAGGACACAACAAAGGAACCACCAGGACTTTGTTCCAAACGCTGACCTTCCTCCCCTGGTTGATGAAGTACAAAGACGTAGCAGGGGCCAGGCCTGCGCATGCATCTACATGACTGTGTGTCTGACTCTGCTTCCCGGCAGGGGAAATGCAGACACTTCCTGAGCAAAAGGGGATCAGAGCTGAGTCTCGCCACCCCCTAGGGGCTGGGCCCCCACCTCGTGCTGGGCCCCAGCTGCTGCTGAGCCTTTCTGAGTTTATCCTTTACAGTTTGTCTGCTGGAGCTCTTTACATCGCTTCTTTTGTTTGTGTTGGCTTTGCCAAGTTCCTTTCAAGCACTCCGAGTGCGGAAAATGCGCCCCACCCCCGCCTTGGGCTGCTGGTGGGGGGAGGCTCTGTGCTCTGAGAAGGTCTGTGCCTGAGCCCCATGTTTCAGTCTCAGCTGCTGGGACCTCCTCCCGGTCTCTTTTTTTTGGGGGGGACTCTGTCTCCTTCCTTGTTTTTGTAAATGAAGGGTGAACACCAGAACCCCCCTGAGCCTGTGGCTCTTTTTTGGCCTAGAACCAGGTTCTTAACCAGAAATCCTTTTCTGGCAAAAGGCAGATTGAAACAGTTTTTTCTCTTTTAGCTCAATGTCACTCTTTCATCCTCCTGTGTCAAGGATCAGGCCTTAGGCTCAGATGGCACCCATGGGGATAAATAACACGTAGAGATGCCACTGGCAGCTTAGGAAGGGGCTAGGCGTATAGGGGAAGATAACTAGAAGGAAGAGGAGAACCGGGAAAGCAGAGAAAGGGAGAAAGGGTACCAGATATACAGGTAAGATCTCTATAAGGGCCCCTAAGGCAGCCCTCAGAGGCACCTGGGCCCGAGCCTCCTGTCCCAGATGCACCCAGAAGATGCTGCCCCTGAAATGTCACTCGGCCCAGCTGACTTCTTGGCGTTTCTCCAGTCAGGATTCAGAGACAGTCACCACAAATCATAGCAGACCCCGGGTTTTCCGGGGACAGCCTCTTCCCTACCCTAGCAAAGCTGTCCCCGACTCACCGAACTCTTACGTTTTGTCACCAGGAAACGCCCAGGGGTTGTGACAGTGACCGGATGGAATGCGCCAGTTGTGTGGGAAGGCACTTACAACAGAGCCATCTTAGAAAATTACTATGGCAAACAGAAAATTACTGTGGGTTTGACGGTTTTTGCTATCGGAAGGTAGGTGTCACTATTAAAATTGACCTTGCCTTTTTCTGTTGCGTCTGTAAAAATGTCTGTGAGGGGCCCCTGGGCATGCAGGAGCTGTTCGCGACTTGTCCCAAGTATTCGAATGTTACAGTGGGACCATTTCAATCTCCTTTCTGCTGAGGCCCCAGAAAGATGAGAACAAAGGTGAGCCGATGTCGCCCGCCTCAGAGTGAGGGTGGTCTCAGGTCGCAGGTAAAAATGTCTGTTATACCCAGAGAGCCTGGAGTCTGCAGGACACCCGCACCCACTTCCACCCTGACCTTCACGGCTTCCTCTGGAAATTCCAGAAGCACCAGTGGTTTGCATTATTCTTTCTCCTAAGCTCTCAAGACCCAAGACCAAAAACAGAGGATTTATGCCCAGTTCTCGGTCGAGGGTGACTGAAGCATGGTGGTTTTTCGTGTCGGAGCATGGCTGACCATTCTTGTAGGGTCCCTTCTGCCCTAGCCCCACCGGAGGATTTAGATCCCTGGAGATTGGCTGGTCAAAGCTTCCTCTTCCAGAGGTTAGAGAGGTTCCTCTTTCAGCATCTATTTCCTTCTTTAGAAGGTTTCTCCCAAAACTGCAATCATTTTTTACTTGATTAGTAGCTTGTACTATTGGTTTTAAAATACAACCCGTTTTGCTCTTTTGGAGAATTTTTTTTTTCCTCAGAAAATAAAATCGGAAGTTCAATTGTACCATCTTGGTGTTGGATATTGATGGTGGAGGAAGATGTGGGAGGTGGGGGGGGAGTAGAGGGATATATGGGCACTGTCTGTGCTTTTGGCTCAATTTTTCCATGAACCTAAAAATGTTATAAAAATAAATAAATAAAGCCTATTTTTTTTTTTAAAAAAAAGGGAAAAAATCGCTAAAATAAGGCTTATTCATAGTTGTTGGTTTGGGTATTTGGACAGATCTTATAATGGTGGTGTCTGGACAAAGGATTGGGGTTTTGAGGTTCGCAGGGTGAATATGTCATGTAGAAGGATATCTATGTCTCTTAACCCATTCTCTGGGTCCCAGAGGAGAAAGTTGCTAAGAGAGTACATCTTAAATGTTCTCACCACCAAAAAAAAGAAATGGTAATTATTGTGACGGGATGGAGGTGTTAACTAGTCTTAAGGTGGTAATCATTTTGCATGTATAAGTGTATCAAAGTAACACTGTACACCTTAAACTCATACAATGTTATGTGTTAATTACAGACCAATAAAACAGGGAGAAAAAAGAATTTGCACCCCCTTTGCCTGTCCAAGGTCTGAACCAAGACAAAGGGCTAAGTAAATCTCATCTCTATTACAGCCAAAGCTAATATTGGAGAAGGTGCCTTATCTCTGCAGGCCTGGGCCTTCTAACACCGAACCACAGAACTAGAAAGACGTAGGCACCCAAGCACCTACAGCACTAGAAACCGCAGGCCTCCGGACGTGGCAGGGGGGGCTGTGCCTCTGAGCTTACTGCAAGGCCCGGAGCACACATGCTCTCTCCAACTGGTCAGCTTCCAGGAGCCACAGAAAGGAGGGGACAGGGCTGTGCGTCTGAGGGCAAGGCAATCAGAGAAGTCACTCCACCTCCCCCAGGCTGAGTGACTGAATGAATGAATGGCGGAGAGCCGCTAGGAATGTGAAAACATACATCTGGGGTGGGAAAAAACATCTGCCTCTTAAACTTCCAGATGCCAACGAAATCGTTAGACGAGCGCGTGGCCACCGCAGAGCCAGAGGTGACATTTACCCTGTTCTCCTTCGTTTCAGATACATCGAGCATTACTTGGAGGAGTTTTTAACATCTGCTAACAAGTACTTCATGGTTGGCCACAAAGTCATATTTTACATCATGGTGGATGATGTGTCCAGGCTGCCTTTGATAGAGCTGGACCCGCTGCGTTCCTTCAAAGTGTTTGCGATCAACGCCGAGAAGAGGTGGCAGGACATCAGCATGATGCGTATGAAGATCATCGGGGAGCACATTGTCAGCCACATCCAGCACGAGGTCGACTTCCTCTTCTGCATGGACGTGGACCAGGTCTTCCAAGACACCTTCGGGGTGGAGACACTGGGCCAGTCGGTGGCTCAGCTCCAGGCCTGGTGGTATAAGGCGGATCCTGACGAATTTACCTACGAGAGGCGGAAGGAGTCGGCAGCCTACATTCCCTACGGCCAAGGGGATTTTTATTACCACGCAGCCATTTTTGGAGGAACACCCATGAAGGTCTTAAACATCACCCAGGAGTGCTTCCTGGGAATCCTCCAGGACAAGAAAAATGACATAGAAGCCGAGTGGCACGATGAAAGCCACTTAAACAAGTATTTCCTTCTCAATAAACCCGCTAAAATTTTATCCCCAGAATATTGCTGGGATTATCATATAGGCCTGCCTTCCGATATTAAGACTGTCAAGATATCTTGGCAGACAAAAGAATATAATTTGGTTAGAAATAATATCTGACTTTAAATTGTGCCTGTAATTTTCTGAATTTCAGAGAGGATCATTCTGGCTACTTTCTCAGAAAAGTAACATTTAATTTTAACTTAAAAAAAAAAAAAAGTACTAACAAAAAACACCAACCCAGCGAGTACATGCTCTTCTTCCTTGTAACTTTGAGCCTTATAATGTGGGAGAATGAACCTATGGTAAGTGGATGTAAATTCCCAGTGATTTCCTATCTATTCTGGGTGTGGGGAAAATGTGATCAGCTGAACCAAAAAAAAAAAAAAAAAAAAAAAAATCAAAGAAAAAGCCAGAAATACTCAACATGTGCCAGATAACGTACTATAGAAAAGGGTGCTAAGGGGAAGTGTTTGGCAACGAGATACAATTGTCGGGAGTGCTCCCTATATTTCAGTTTCTTGCTGTTTTTGCTGAATCTAATGGGACATAGAGTTGCTTTGCAGCAGGAGAGCTCTGAGGCTTCGGACTACCTTGACACTCCTCAAGTGGCTTCGATATCGCATCGCTTCAGGCCGTGTGTAAGTCCCTGTCCTTTTCTCTCAGGATGTCGTTTGGCTTCTGTGAGAAACGCTGGTGGAGCTTCTCAGCGGATATCACAGTGGTGAATGTCTGGTTGGAGTCACAGGGAATCTGAAGGAGCCAATGTGTGCTCAGGAAGTGAAAAGGAAGCCTCGAAGTGAGTTTGCCCTGAAATAGCAAAGAGAGTGGAAAAGGAAGGGGCTGGTCACTGTGGAGAACGCCACCACAGAGGAGCACAGGATATGGGCTTGGCGCCTAAAGGCAGCATGTGTCCGGGCCCAGAATGGGAGGGGGACAATGGGGATGGTCGCCAGCCTCCTCGATCCCACAATAACCAGAGCAGAGGCGGCCTGAATGGAAGATGCTTCTCGTTTTGCCCAACTTGCTTTCCGTCTGCTAGATTCTGCACCTTGTGTCTTCAGATCTTTGGCAGAGGAGGGGAATGGTGTCAGAAAAGACCAAAGACTGCAGTGGACTGAAGAGGGTGGCAAGCAGTTGCATGTCGCAGACCTGGGCTTCATGGCAGTCAGTTACCCCTGATGTGGGCTTCATGATAATCCGTCGTCGGCAAGTCCCTCTGCCACCTGCTCTAACCCTCAGAGTTCCTCTGCCTAACTTGCCCCACTTGGGGGGCTGACAGCAAGGAGTGGATTGGAGGAAAAGCCTTCCCATCAAGTCCCCTGTCATTTCCCCGACCCCATCTGCACTACTGAGGTGTAACAAACAGACGCATTTAATAAAGGGGTTAATTGATTTTCTATCAGAAGCAGAGGGGATGGGAGTGGGAGACGCAGTCCTCACGACTGAGCCGCTTAACATTCAGTTCCCTTCTCTAAGAGAAGTTATGAAATTCTACATATTATTTAAAGTCAAGCAGTTCAACGTAAAGGAAGCTAAGAGGCGACATTTACATATGCAGGTTTATTTATATTTTGCTCATGTTCTGGTTTAGGTCATTTGTTTCCATTTCTAAGGGATTTATCTGAAGAACCACTGTACTGGCGGGATGTTCAGCACAGTGGGCTTCTCCGATAAAGTGTTGCGTTGTGCCTCCTCTTGCTCTTCACTTCTTGCCAAAAAAATACCACAAACTGACAAAACAAAACCAACAACAATCCTGGAGAAGCGGACTTTGTAAAAGAAAAAGGAGGTCACATGTCAGTTGGGCTCCTGCTTCTCTGTAACTCAAGTTTTCTGGGATTCGTTCTGGAGTAGGGAAAGTTAACGATTGAAATCCTGAACCAAAGAAATGATCTGTCCTGAAAGAAACAGGGCTTATGTTTACTTTCGGGGAAGTCTTGATTTTTAAAAAAATTCATTTAACTTTAAATCCCAAGTGGACAAACTAAAAAGCTCATTGACAGTTATCCTTAAACGGTTTTTCTTTCGTTTTTTCTTTTTTTTTTTTTTTGGTTTTTTTTTAGTAATTTTCTTCATGTACAACTGAATAAATTATTTTCTCAGTATATTCTGGTCTGGTCATAGATGGTGCATTTTCTCCCAGAGATGTTCAGAATTGTCAATTAGAGAATTTTTAAATTCTCAGGCTCCCAAAAGTCCTTGTGCCCTTCTAAAAATGTGTTTACTATGACAAAGACAGAAAGGATGTGGTTGAGATTTGCAAACTTTTAAAACAACAAGTGTTCATATAGAGGTTTCCGAAGTGATGTGCTAAAGCAATTAACAGCTGGGGGAAGACCCAGTAGGAAAAGGCTCGACCTGAAGCTTGGTGTGAGGGGCACCAGGGCAAAGGGAGAAGACAGAGCCTTAACCATGTCTGGGGGTTATTAGTTCTGACCTCTGGGGAATGTGTCTGGCCAAGGGAGTCCTGGGAAAAGTCTGGGAACATGTATTTGTAATAATATAAAAATGAAAGGTGACCAGGCTGGTGGAGGGTGGTGTCGTGGATATACATACAACAGGGCACGATGCCCTCGTGTTTAGAGAATGAATTAATTCCCTTTTGTAGATGAGCAAAGTAACGTTCAGTAAGGTTCAGCCACCCCGCTGGAAGGTGCTGAGCTGAAGCCTAAACCAGAGAAGCTGAGAAGGGTAAATGTGTTGACAGTGCGCACCTGGAGGGCCATGTTTCACATCGGGGCAAATGCAACTTTGCAGAAGCATGTGAAAAGGGGCGTCTTTGCCGTAAGCATATTTTTTAAACTAGATATGTTTCCAGTCTGTACCATTCCCCACTTTTTATGCACTAAAACTGCCACAAATGCATTCATTAGTTAAAGTGAATCGTGTAAAAAATAAAAATAAAGGACTGTGTGATCATTCTTTCTTTACATAATGCATGCAGGGCTGACCTTTGGGGCACAGGAGCTGTTCTGCCAAGGCAATGCATTGGAGGGCGTCATTGGGGGCAGGCGGAGGAGACAGCCACATTTCCTCCCACTTCGCCTCTAATCTGGTGGTCACATGCAGCTGGAAGGGCGGAAGTTTCTTTAAGGCTACGAGGGTCTAACCTCCCTTCCTTCTTAGAGTACTCACTTTCGATCCCTCTCAGCCTGAGTCACCATGTGACTTACTAATGAAGGAGCTACAGCTATGGCAATACTTAGAGATACAAGTATTTATTAAACATACTATTTGTTAAATACACCTTATGCAAATTAATAACATGGTAGCATACTCTCAAGTGTGAAACACAGGAAGCATGAAGGCATAACAATGCATAATTTTTTAAAAATAAATTTATTTAAATTAGTTTCAAGTATACAGTACGTTGGTTATAATATTAACTTTTAAGGAGAGAAAAGAAGGGTTAAGTGGGGATCCATTGGTCAAGGCCTCAGATCTGAAAGGATGCAGAGCTAGGATTCACACCCAGGACTGTCTGATCCTAAATCCACTGTTCTTTCCACAGCCCCCCGTCTGCTTCCCTGTCTTTCACGTGTGTGTGTGCACGCACGTGTGCATACACTAACCATCTTGTTTTTGAAATTCAAGAACACCAAAGAATTACCATAAAAAAGCTTTCCATCCCTATACGAGGCATTAAAGAGCAAGATCTTAGACCAGAAATTCTTCAGAAGCAGAATGTAGGTCTAAACTCATCACATAGCCACTCTGGAGAAGTTAGGGGCTAAGGGTCTGAGGAGGAAGGAAAGACGTGGGTGGGTGGAAATAGCCTTGGAGGAGCTGACTCAGAACTGAGCTTCGACAGAGAGAACAGGGTCACTGTGACGAGTGGAGGTGGGGTGAGTTTTCAGGGGGAAGCCTCTTGTAGATGAGACTTTCTCAGAGACCCACACAAATGGCGCTGAGGCCTTGGGACTGAGTGAGATCACCTGGCAGAGCCAGTGTGAACAGCAGCAAAGACCATGGTAGTGCTTGGGCTGTTGGGGACCTCACACTGGCCCTGCGTCTGTGGTTTGCTTTCTACCCTCCCAGCAAAGCTCGTTCTCCTTTACGGAATCCATGTGATTTCTCTGGAAGCTGGAGCCTTGGATGGAGCATGTGGTCTAGGCTAAGCCAATCAGCACCTCCTATTCTTTTGATGACAATGATTGACCCAGAGGCAGGCAGGTGACCTAAACTAGTCCTATCAAAATGCATCTCAGGTGTTCGGGAAATGAGGACGCCTGTACCATCGGGAGCCGCTAACATCTCTGGTAACTACAAGGGAGAGCAAGCAGCATTACAGTAAAGCTGACCATGGGACTGGAAGAGCAGGGAACCGGAAGGAAACCCAGTCCTTGACAACCCTGAACCACTGGCTCCAGCCTTACCTGAAGCCGGCACTGCCTGTGGGCTTTGTGAATGTGTGAGCCAATAAAGTACCAGGATCGCTTAAGCCAGTTGGAACTGGCCTTCTCTTCTAGATGAAAATATCCCCCAGTGAACCCTTCCAGCACGGTTAGTTCCTTAAAGGCTCACTGCAGTCTGTCTTTGCATCAGCTTCAGCACCCATTACATCCCTTATCTCAGGGGCACTGCTTGACCAATAGATCTACGAGATGAATGAATGAATTCATTATCACATCATCCCATTATGCCTCACGAGAAGGGCTTTTTATCATAAAAAAAATTAACTTTGATTGTGGACTGTGGGTCCTATTTCAAAGCAGATGCTTTTATATCTGGCAACTGGAATCTCCCCTCCTGTGGTGCACAGTAACCCAGGAAGGGCAGCCCGAGCCTGGCGCATAACCTACCTAGTTCCGTGCTGCTTAAGATCAGTGATGTATAAGATGAATTTGCTCCAGGGTAGAGCAGTGGTTCTCCACCAGCATGATTTCGCACCACCACCATCACCGCCTCTGTTCCTCAGCCCCCACCCTGGCCCCCGGGATACTTGGCAATGTCTGAACAGATTGTTGGTTGTCACCACTTGGTGGTGGGGTGGAGCTGATACATCTAGTGGGTAGAGGTATGCAGCTAAATATCCTAAAATGCACAGGAGGGTCCCCATGACAAAGACTTATCTGGCTCAAAATGTCAATAGTGATGAGGTTGAGACCCCCTGATGTTAAAGTTCCCTAGGGTGTTGCTCCATCGTGTAAGCGGTTAGTGCATCTACTATACACACGGAAGGTCCTGGGTTCGTGCCCCAGGTGAGCCACAGACCGTACCCCGGGTGTGCCAGGCCCCAGGTGCACATCACGAGCATGTGGGAGGAGACACTGTCTTCAGAGATCCAGTTCTTAAGGGGAAACAGCAACATTCATAGGTCAGGGATGGGAGGGGGTGGAAGGGGGAGATTAAAGAGGGAAAAATAAATAAAATAAAACTTAAATAAAATAAAATTCCTTAGGACTTCAATAAGAAAGAAATGAGCGTAACATCCACCTGTCTATACCCTAGGAATAGTCTGTGAGGAGCTTTCAAAGCTTGGAACTCATCACTTCTTAGTCCTGTAACATTCACAGCGAAACAAAAGCATAGAGCAGCTCCCCATACTGGACACTAGAGGGCAAGAATTGCCAAAGACGACTCTAACAGTGATAAAAACCAAAAAATATTCTTTTCTGGACCTGGTGGAGACTGCCCATTTGTAAAAATACATACGAAGTTCACACATAAATAAATGTAGCTATAAATATTTAAAGTATGGGACTGAAAAATCAGCCAAAGTTAGGACACACTGTCAGCGAATTGACTGTAACTTCAGAATAAAAGGTGGTTATGCTAGCGGAGCGCTCAGCATTGAGACTAATACATTTAAAAAATTGTCTTCTAGTCTAAAAGCTAGCATAATTTCACTTCAGTTTATAGCTCCATAACTTTTTTCCTGCATACTTAAGAGGCGAATGCATTTTTTAAAAATTATCAGTTTCTGTTTTGGGGCACTCAATGTATAAAGGTGTAATTTCGTGACTTCGACAACCATCAAGGGTAAGGGACAGAGCTGTAAAGGAGCAAAGTTTTGGTTTGTTACCGAGGTAAGCTGGTACAAATGCTAATTTGAATGTTACAGCTCAGGATGTTAAATATGATCCTCTTGATTACCACCAAGAAAATAGCTATAGAATAGATACAAAAGGAAAGGAGAGATTTTAAAATATTTCACTACATACAAGAAGGCAACAAAAGACAGTAATGCAGGAAATAATGGACACAAGGAGCTCAAAAGCATAGAGAAAACAAATAACCCAATGGGAGAAATAAGTTCCTCCTTATCAGTAATTGCTTTCTACGTAAATAAAAATAAAGGTAAAACTTCTATTCTCATGGAGTGGCTGGAATGACCAAGGTCATGTGAACATGCCTACGTGAGTGACTAAATGAATGTTTCTCTTTCTGTCTCCTTTTGTTTGCTTTTTTCCCCCTGTTGATTCCCTGTTGATTGCAACAGTGCCTTTTTAATTCTAAGACATCTCACTTTCTAAAAGTAGTGGGGCTCTAAAACAGGTTTCTTAATATTATTATATCTGTCCATGCCTCGCAACCTTATTTGTTCAACCAAAGGATGTTGCATTCCCCAGTTCTTCCTCTTTTCCCCACTCACGTAGAGAGACTCTCCCTACAATGACCGAGTGTAGAAACTTCTGCATGTGGGTAGCTAAGGTGGCTTCTGATTAGTTTAAAGGCAAATGGACTTCCATTTCCTCTCTTTTTCACACAGAATGATTTGTCTTTTATTTCATCACACTTTTTTTTCCGTAGTATTCAGTCTGTTGATAAACCCATCCACTAACATTTTCTTTTCAAACACAGTACTTTTAGAGTTCTGGAATGGCCATTTCTTAATAGCTTCCATTTCTTTGCTGAGAATTCCTATCTTATAATTCATTTTGACCAAGTTTTCCATTATATTTTCATTATACTGACCGCTTTAAAGTACTTGTTTACCGCTTATGACAGCTGAGTTACAAAGAAGAGCAGAGTGGCAGAGAGGAAGGAGAGTGAACTGGTTAGGGAAACGTGTAACAGGAGCCAGAACCCAGCTTTCAGGAACTTTGGATCTTTTAAAGCCCTGGGCAAACAGGAGGAAAGTCCTGGCTAAAAGACTCTCAGGAGATTGTATTAGCCACAGGCCACCTACAAAATCATGCCATCAGAATGTGGGCCGAGAGGAAAACTTCCCCAAAGGCTGTGCAAGATCCAATATCATAATATGTTCTTCAATTTTTCCTATGGTTATGGGAACCCACATAGTGGAGTGAATGAAAGCAATTTTCCTTTCTGATGCTTGTTGTGGCCAGGGGCCTTGTCCATCTGATGGTTCTATGATTTAAAACATCCGCACTAAGACCGTCATTCCATACTTGGGTGAGCTGTGCTATGCATGAAAATAACATAGTAAGAAGGTTTTCATGTGCTGGCCAGAGTATGTTTCCTCCGTATATTGCTGTGGTTCACAGGAGGCAGGAAGTTTGAACCACCTGATGATCACAGGGGAATCCCTAAGCAAAGTGGGGACGTTCAAGAAAGTCTGCTGAAGCAGAGGTTGGGGTAGAGAATAGATTAAAATATTTTCTGGCAAAATGTATTCAATGCAATGCAATCTAACAAGACTTCTCTTATTAATATTATATTCTTAGCATCAGATGTCTAATGGTCTTGTCATACTAATACGCATCATTCAATGGCATCCCTGTCAATGTAAGTGGGTGCTGGGTAGAATGCCCCATCTGAGCCACACCCCTGATGCTGCAGCTACTCTTATCTGTGCACACAGGCACAAAGACAGTCTTATGATATATGCGTTGGCCCCATCGCTGCCTGGTCCCCTTGCTACCTCAGCCCAAGGGTGGGCTCTCCAAAGGCGTCCCAGCCAGGGTGCCATCAGAGTGTACAGTAAGGAGGAAAAGTAAGTCCTCAGACACAACTGCTTGTCTTTCCACCTATTCTGTGATTATGGATAAGATAGTCAAAGCTTTCTGTGTCTTGGTTTCCTTATCTAGCAAAATGGAAATGATAGTCATAATACCTATCCCGTAGGGGCAGATTAAAGTGCATAATACTTACGAAAGTAATCAGTATGTATTAGCTTCTCCTTCTTTTTATTTTGATTTTTTTGGTTGGGTAGTTTCTTTTTTAAAAAATTTTTTTCTTAAATTACAGCAGCATATTAGCTACTAATGAAAGGCATCGAACTTCATTTAGCAGATCAGGAAATACTTCCCTGAGGAAGGAATATTTAAAATGAGACCTATGTGGCAATTAGCGGGTTGA
Source organism: Cynopterus sphinx (assembly GCA_030015415.1). NCBI lineage: Eukaryota > Metazoa > Chordata > Mammalia > Chiroptera > Pteropodidae > Cynopterus > Cynopterus sphinx. Next base: position 120,462,882 of record CM057385.1, on the reverse strand, counting down.
AGTTGTAGCATGTTTAAGGAAATAAAACAAGGCCAGTGAGCCTGGAAAAAATTACAAGTGAGGGGCTAAGTAGGAGATGGGGCTGGAACAAAGTGAAAGGTCAGATCACGCAGAGTATTATGGCCGGATAAGGAATATGGATATGATTCTAAGACAAGGAGAAGTCACTGAACACTATTGAACAGGACAGCGATGTGAAAACACTGGAGCTTCAGAAACGTGTCACTGGAAACACAATGGAAGTATGGCAAACAGGTTGGAAAGGGGCAATGCAAGGACAAGGGGAATGGAATATGGAGGTTCATTATATTAGTCTCTTGAACTTTTGAAATTTTTCATACTAAAAATTCTTTTTAAAAAGTGTACAGTGAAACCAATTAGGAGGCTATTGCAGTAGCCCAGACAAGGGACGACGGTGCCTTGAAGTCACATGGTGGCAGGAAATGGAGATAGGGGATGGGTTTGAGAAAAGTTTTGAGGCAAAACCAGCAGGGTTTAATGATGGACTTGATGTTGGGATTTAGGGAGTGCTCTGAGTGTAGAGCGACTTTTCTATTTCTGGATCCAGGAACATAAGGTGACAGACATACAAAGAGGATGTACTTTGGGGAGGAGATGATAACTTTAACATTAAACATCTTCATTTTCTGATGTCTGTGCAAACTTCAGATAGAAGACTTCAGAACACAGATAGATGAGTTTCACATTCCTGGGAGAAGTCTAGGTGCACATAAAAATTTGAAGCCCCAGAAAAATGTTCAGGAGTGTCAACTGATGAAATAGAGGACCTGGGAGAAACCTTTCTGAGAATAATCCTCAAATCAAGGCTCCTGAGCAGATAGGATATTTAAGGCTAATACTAGATAGAAAGTAGAGATATATGTCCATTGTAATAGAAGGAAAAGAAATTCAGCACTACAGGTGCATTTAGAGGGGAGACGGCGGAAAGCTGAGGGAGAGTTCACCTGACGGCTGCTATTTTCTCTGCGAATTAGAGGAAAGAGAATGGGAATTGCACAAATGAAGATTTCTGGGCAGCATAGAGAGTTAAAATGAGGTTGGAAATCATGATTTTTTCAGGCCACTACCACCAAAGTTCGTCGTTTTTCTTACTGCTTCATGCTCATTTGGCATTCTATATCTCATTATCATATAGGCCCTGATTTTATAGACACTCAGTTATCTCAGGCTCTAATAAGATATAAAGTGACTCTTGGCATGATTTTTTCTTGACAGGTCTGTGAAGAGTCCACCGGAAGAATTAAAGCTAGCAGACTGGTTTTTCCCCCGAGTAAGAATTCCAAATAGAATATGCGAGACTGATCCACAGATTGCTAAGCAGAAATGACCAGATGGCAGCAATACCATGCCTGGCCTTTCAAATGTTGGAGAGCAGATGGGTCTTGGATTCTGTTTTAAGAAATAAGCAGTGGCTGAGACCTATTGGGAATGAACATTAGGACTCACATAACCTCCATGAATGAGTGTGTAGATTTCAGAAACTCAAAAGTCCTAGAATGATGATAGGCGTAAGTGCAAGGGTGTATTTGAGACCATTTGATCCTCATTTCACCAATGAGGAGAACCAAAGTCTAAATCAGATATAGATGGACTATCTGGGCCATTCATGTTTTAATACAACGGCTTTCCTCTGGCCTCTCTGCCTCCATCTTCTTCTTCTGCCCATCTATCGTTCACCCTGATGCTATAGGATTTAAGGACTTCTCCTTATTAGTATTGGAAAGGAGACAGGCATTTAAGATCATTATCGAATAATGGTCCATGACATCCTCCCATAATACCATAACATTTATTAGATCTAATCAGGACACAGAAAGCACACCAATCATTCAAACAGAGAATTTAATATAAAGAACTGTTACCTAGTATAAAGTTGTTAACTAGGTAACTTGGAAGACTGAAAAGGGAACTGTAGGTGTTATGGGGGGAACAACTACAAGAAGTAACGATTTCTCCTAGGGCTGAGGAAACAAAAGAGGCTCAGAGTGTTAAACCTCAGAAACTTAAAGCAGCTCTGGGAGCTTCAGGTCTGAAGCCACTCACCCGGTGCTGGTGTCTCTGAGCTCTAGGGAGGCCTCTTGGGGGTGGGGAACCAGACCTCGAAGGAGCACAGAGAGACTGGTTTTGCAAGTGTTGGAAAAACTAAAAGCTGGATTCAATGGCTGCTCTGGAAGAGAACTGCTATTGCTCTGGTGAAGACGTGTTGCTGGAATGGGACACGCAGGAACTGCGTGCAGACACGGACCAGAAGCCCACAGGAAACAGGAAGAGCGAGTTCCTTCCTCCTCCAGCCTTGCCATTGTCCTCCAGTGCCCTCTGTTAGCAGAGCCACCTCCGCCCCCTAGATCCCCCTCTCCCCCCTCGTCCTGGGCATACCATATACCCGCCAGGACCTGTGAGCCTTGATTTTTCAAAGTTCCCCGATGGAACTCCTCTCCTATGACTGATAGAACCTCATCGGGGAGAGGAAAGGCAGATAACTTGACATTCTTTCACACTGCTTAAATACAACTCTAAAAGCATATTTAATATTTGATTGCTTAATATTAAGCATTTTTGGATAAACTACAGTCAGTATAATTTAAATAGTATGTGTTCCACCAAGAAAAAAGAAAATGAACTTATTTCTTTTTTACTTCACAGATGTATTGAGTACTACTTGCACAACTTTATAGCATCTGCTCATAGGTATTTCATGGTTGGCCAGAAAGTCATAATTTCTGTCCTGATGGATGATTTCTCCAAGATGCCTTGGATAGAGCTGAGTCCCCTCCGTACAATCAAAGTGTTTAAAATCAAGCGAGAGAAGAGATGGCAAGATATTAGTGAGATGCGCACGAAGATGATCAGCGCACATGTGGTAGATCACATCCAATATGAAGCTGACTTCCTCTTCTGCATGGACGTGGATCAAGTCTTCTTTTAGGAATATGGATTGGAGACCTTGGGGGTCTCCTTATTGGTATAAGGCAAACCCCATAGATGCACCTTACGAGAGAAATCCGTTATCAGAAGCATATATACCAATGGGTAAGGGAGACTTCTATCCCCCATGCTGCTGTGTCTGGTGGCACTCCCATTCAGGTTCTCAGCATTGCCAGAGAGTGCTTCAAAGGAATCATGCACGATAAGAAAAAAAAAACACCGAGGCAGTGTGGCATGATGAAAGTCACTTAAATAAGCATTTCTTTCTTCACAAACCTGCTAAACTGTTGTCTCCCGCATACTGCTGGGATCGTCACAGAGGATATAACAGTGACATCAATGCTATCAAACTCTGCTGGCTTTTAAGCCCCATAAAATTCTCAGAACAACAGATCATATTTTAGCCCTTTTCCATAGTTCTGGATTTAAGAGCGTCGTTTCGTCTTATAGATAATTAGCACATGACAAACTTCAGCACTAACACACTCGCTAACAAAATGACAAGCCCACCATCATGGCATACTCATGCTTTCCCTCACATTCATTTTGAACCATCTAACATGAGATGTAGCAGCGGCAGAATGGATATGTTAACAACGTGATGATGTAGTGATTTCATACCCTCTGCGCATGTCAAAGATAGATTATTTGTGGGATCGCGCCGAACAAAACAGGATCTGTCCCAAGAAAATGAAGCCTGAAACACGTTCCTTGATCCGAGTCGATTTACATTTCTCATATTGCTTCAGGAAAGTGATTGTCCAGGGTGTGGATAAGGGATAGTCACTGCAACTATACTAATATACTCTCCGTGTAAAACTTGGAGAACATTAAAGCTGCCACCAGATGGGCAAACGGTGGCTTTCAAAAAGAACTATGTTTTAAAATTGCAAAGTTGTTTGCTGTAAAAACTAATAAAAAATAATAATATGTAGGGAAAATCGAAAGCCTTCCTTTATTCTCCCTTCGAAAACCTTTCCCTCAGTATTCCTTTTATATGCATTTATGTACCCACCACCGGACTACACACACACATATGTGCACATGTGTGTGTGTTTCTACAATAGTTTATACAAAATGACTTGTCGCACACTTGCGCACACACGTGCATGCACACACATTTATCAGTAGTCAGTGTCCAGTTAGGAAAGCAGAAACCACTATTCTATGTGTTTCAAACCGTGGAAATAGGACATATAGGAAATAAGGACATATAGGTGATGAAAGAGCTGAGGGACACACAGGGGAGAGTGAAGCAACACAGGATTTGGTACAACTTTATATTATGTGCTTTTTTTTTTTAAGTGAAGGCAATAGCACTTCCTGAAGGATAAACTGTAAGGTGTCCAAAAGGAACTACAACCTGGCATGAGTTGCCTGACATAAGTTGGGGCAACAGAGGGAAGTTTTAGTCACTGCTAGAGATGCCACTGGGGAGGCGGGGAGAAGGGGGAAGGTGAAGGTTCTGTCACCATGTCCAGGACTCAGACGTTATGAGGTCGTCTTCCTCAGGACTATATCCGGCTCTTCAGTTTGGTGAACTCTGATCTAAATTGAAAAGAAAAAACTAACTCTCCTCATTAAAATATAGTAGGGGAAGGAAAAAGGAAAAATCACTGGTTTACATATAAAGATATACACCTATATGTCATAACATAGATTTGCATTTGTTTGTATTTATAATAAAAATACGCATGCCTGCTGCAGTCCTCTGTGCCTATTTCAGAAGCCCATAAAGGACCTCTGACTTTCTTGTCACCACTTTTCCAGTCTTCCCAATCCAATCTCATAGAATGACTTCCATCTGATAATGGATTGCAGCGGCATATATCCAAGCCTGCGGTTTGATGGATCAGGTCACATTAAGTTATCGGTGGGTGGGAGAGGTCACAGCTCTAACAAATTTAGGATTCCATGCGTACAGCATTCATTCTCGACCTGAGCTATGCAAAATGCTCCATCTGGTATGACCAGTTTCTCAAAATATAAGTCAGAGTGGCACATTCAACTATAATATTCATGTGGCCTCCAATATCTAGAGTCCCCACTGAGCTTTATGCCTCTGATTTGGTGGCAAGTGGTACAAGGTCTAGGAACTTGTCTAGAGCAGATGACCCTGCATGCTCCTCAGAAATGTCACTGATGTGTCAGGCCTCCGAATTTTATGGGGGTTTTTCCTCCACTTCTGGTAGACACTTGTATTAGCATGACGTCTGGGATTCTTACTATTTTTTGCTCAAAATTATGCTAACGGTGATAGCCTGTGAGATGTCCAGATGATGAAGGACTATATTATGGATTATATTAGGACAATGCAGGAGAGTTCACATAGCTCTGAGGTTTACTCTTGTCTCTGCTGGGTGAGCGCAAACTGCTTTTGATCATCCATCCTAAGAGATATGAGAGAAAACATCTGTCAGCTACAGATGCAGCGCCAGGACTGTGTTCATTTGCTCCAGTAAAGATACAACACCTGGAAAAGTAGCTGCAATTGGAATCACCACTTAATATACGATAATTCACAGGCGTTCTCTAAATTCATTCAGCACAGATACTGGCCAAACAAACGAATTAATCAAGGAAGTGATAGGAATCAACAGCCTCGAATGTTCACGTCCTCGATGGTAGCCCTAATCCTCACAATCTCCACAGGGAGGTGTTATCACTTTTGATTTACTTTTCCGTGGGCTGTCATTTGGCCCTTCTTTCCCATTAGCCCTCGTGCCACGGGTCAGAGACTGATGTAAACATTCTGATGTAAATATTGCTAAATAGAAACATCTCAACCGTGAATTCAGGACTTCAAAAGCTGCAGTGGTTCTTTTCTACGCTGGGACCACTGTGAGATAAACTCAGGGTAGAATTGAATTTATCCCCTGGTCTCCATAAGCTTTCACTCTGTTCAGTAGACCACCAATGCCATTTCTAGCCTCTAGAAATTACTGTCAACTTAAGAGTTAGTGTTCCTTCTGCATTTGCCCCCGTGGACATAGTTATCCTAGTAAATGCTCACACATCCTGCCTCGAGGGGACATAGATGTCCCTTCCATCAAGGGACTAACTGGCTTAGGTGTGAGAATATGGTGAGACGCTGTAACTTGTTACTGGGATAGCTCAAGTCAGTGTTTTGCTCCCCAGGCCTAGAGTTTTTTCCCAGTAATGTAAACCCCATAATTTTCATTGGCATTGTGTCTGCTTCAGTGTCAGGATCTCGTCTGATTTATTTCTCAGTGACTTAGTGAAAGAAAATGTCCTCCTAGACCCCCTTTTCCCTCCTCCCTGGAACACAGTCAGAGGAAAGGAGAATGGTTTGAACACGATAAATTCACTATCACATTCTCATCTCCCTAAAGCTTTTTTCTCCCTCAGGAAGGGGAAGCTATGACAGCTTCACCTCATTCATTGTAGTCTACCACTGAATTCAAATTTTAGTTTAACAACCAAGAAAACTCTTAGAACCACTACCCGCTGACAAAGACAATGTACTAAATCCATAGTCTCAGATTAGGGTGCCTGTTTTGATAACTTCGGCTCAATTCCACATTATATTCCATTTATCTGGATCTATCATTTGGGTTGATGAGCATTTGGGTGGTTTCCATATACTTATTTGCCTTTTCCGTGTGTTTTGCTTCATTTGGTGAAATGTCTGTTCAAATATTTTGCCCATTTTTTACTGTATTTCGTCCAATCTGCAGTTTCCTTTTCATTGTCTTAACTGTTTTTCCTCCTATGTTTTCTTCTATGTGGTTTGTTTTAGATTTTACACTCAGGTCAGCAACACATTTTGAGTTAGTTTTTGTGTATGGTGCAAAACACTGATCAAAGTTCTCTCTCTTTTTTTGCATGTGGATACCCTAGAGCTATTTTTTAAGACTTCTTTCTCTAATGAATCGCCTTTTCTTATTTGTCAAAAATCGGTTGTTCATATAGGTGTAGGTCTATTTCTGGAATCCTGGTTCTGTCCCAACGATTTATGTGTCTATCTTAAAACTATATGGTCTTAATTATTGTCTCTTTAAACATCTAAAATTGTGCCAAAGTAAAAAGCTTATTTAAAAATGTAAAAACACAGAAACCTAAGAGAAAATAACAGCTATGAACAGTTTACAGAGAAGGAATGACAGTGGCCCTTAAACATGCAAAAGGATGCTCAACATCAGCCACAATAAAATAAATGTAAATTAAAACTGCACTGAGGTACAATTCACACTTTCAGACTGTCAAACACCAAAAATTTTAACAACACACTACATTGAGAAGGATACGAGGAAATGGGCATTTTCATTGTTGATGGTACGAGCTAAACGGGAACACAATTTGGCACATTTACTTAAGTTTTAACTGGGTATGACCTTTGATCCAGCAATTCCATTTCTGAGAATTCATCGGTGAAATAGCTCAACGTATTCATAGAGCATATTCAAGTACTTCCACTGCGGCATTTCTTATAATAGCAAAGACAACAAACAACCAAAATGTCTGTCAACAGGAAACTGGTTAAATGATGACACGGTCGTATAATGAACTATAGCTCACTAGAATGTTAGATGTATGAGATATAATGAAATGGTCTTCAAAATATACTGATGAGTGAGATAAAGCACTGAACACTGTTTTCGGGATGCTGCCATCTGTGTAAAAGGAGGAAACTACACACACAAACACACACACGCACAAGCCAAGAAACTGAACAGTGGCTGCCGCTGGAGATGGGGTACTAGGAAGAGTCAGGTGCCGCAGGGAGACAATTCAGTGTGCGTTATGTAACACTCTGCTAGAATTTTTTTACTCTGTATGTGTGTCTTTCTTTTTCCAGATGAAAAACAAATTCATTTTTAAAGAAGAAGGGCAAAAGAAAGGTGCATGCTATCTCAAATTAAGAGTGATTATCTCAGGACAGTGTGATTACATTTGATTATCATTATTTGATTCTGCACTTGACAAAATTAAGAACACCAAAATATGTCACTTCTATAATCAGAAAAGTAAATACTTTGAAAACATTCTAAGAAAGCATAAGAAGGAATTAGCTTGACCTGGGATAGCTGGACAATGCCTACAGGATGAGAATAAAGATGTTTCACTTTTTGTGTCGTTCATACACACACACACACACACACACACACACACACACACAGAACGCCATTTAAAATATATTTTTATAAGTAAAAATCAGTGTCAAGGAAAGTAAGGATAACAACAACAACAAAACAACAACAACAAATAAAAGCAAACATTTAATATCCTTTACTTTTTCAAATGGGACCAAGTTCTACCACTGGTAATAATGAAAATAACTGGCTGTCAATTGTAACATTATGACAGTGTCATTATGACTTGATAATGCTTTCATCATCAAGAGTCTGACGACATCACCATTAGCAGAAAATTCAAACACAGGGAGTTATTATACAATATATATGTGTATTTTTTGGACAAAGACTCAAAATATAATGCTAGTAAAACATCTTAAGACCTTCTCTTTACATCACCAAAACTAAAGGTAAGACTCTTAGGACAGAACTGTTTGAAAGTTTAGATGACCTGGCAAAATCATAGACAGGGATCATCCCCAAACCTTGGCCTTAAAGGCACATTATACAAAATAGATGACGTGTAGACATATTACTGGTCTTTAAGAATAATGTCTTGGGGGGCACATTGTCAGAAAACAATCTGGCTAGATGGAGTCTTACCTCACGCATAGGATATTTCTAATGTTCTTGAATTTAAAAGTTCGTCATTTCATATTGCTGGGACACTAAGATTAGGCCCACTTGAAGCCTTCCCAGTCTGTTAGCTATAGAACTTCCTAAAGAAATGTAATTTGTAACTTTAAATATTCTAGGAACCACATTGCATAAAGGTAAAAAGGTACAGATGATATTCTTTTTATTTATTTTTTGAATTTCAAATTATCTAATTTTATTTCAGCATAAAATGTGATTACTTAAAATTTTTAAAAAATTTTCAATTACAGTTGATGTTCGATATTATACTAGTTTCATGTATACAGTATCGTGGTTAGACATTTATATAAGTTACAAAGTGATCTCTCCAATAAGCTAGGCCCCACCTGGCACCATACATACTTATTACAATATTATAGACTACGTTTCCTGCTCTGTATTTTACATCCCCATAACTATATTTTAACTGCCAATTTCTACTTAATTCTGTCTTCTCTTTCATCCAGCCCCCTAACCCCACTTCCTTCTGCAGCCATCAATTTGTTCTCTGTACTTATGAGTGTGTTTCTCTTTTGATTGTTCATTAATTTCATTTTTTAGGTTCCACATATAAGTAAAATCATAGGTATTTGTCTTTGTCTTTGTTTGTCTGACATTTTGCTTAACATAATACCCTTTAGGTCCATCCTTGTTGTTACTGATGGCAAGATTTCATTCTTTTTTTTATGGTTGAGTAATATTTCATTGTATATAAGAATGACTTCTTTATCCAATTGTCTGTACAAACAGGTTGCTTCCATATCTCGGCTATTATATACACATTGTCCTTTGTCTCTTGTAAAGCCTTTGTTTTAAAATGTCTTTTGTCTGTGTATGGGTCTTGTTTCCTTTTTCCATTCAGCTACTCTATGTATTTTTAATTGGAGCATTTAATCCATTTACACTTAAGTAATTAATGAGAGGTATGTAGTTATCACCATTTTATTATTCATGTTTTTTATCTCCTTCTCCTTTTCCTTTTTAAAAAAGTCCCTTTGAGACTTCTTGTAATAGTGGTTTAGCTTTTTCCCTTAGATTTTTCCTGTCTGGGACAGATGACATTCATTTTAATAATATATTTCATTTAACCCACTATATCTAAATTTTATTTTAACATACAGTAAATATAAACAATATTGATGAGCGATCTTATAGTATTGTTTTCATACTGAGTCATCAAACTCCTCTGTTTGGACTAGCAACTTTTTAAGTATTCACTAGTCACTTGTTGCTAGTGGTCATCATATTGGAAGGCACAGGTCTAAAACTACTTGCTCATTAATTAAGGGTTCAGAGACCTCCATTTTTCTCCAACACATAACCCCAAAGCAGGATCTGTTCTTGGATGAAAACCAGTTTATGCCCTCGTAAACAGAAATCCTGACACCTTCAACAAAAGCTCAGTGCGCTGACTAGAGCCAAGTATTCCATTTTAAAGCTTAATGCCTTTAATGTAGACTGTTAATCACCGTTTACAAGGATATACCTTTGAGAGAGTTCATATGTTTTTAGGTTACTAGTCCTATATCTTTGAATAAATTATTAGTCTTAATATCTTTGTGAGAAAAAAATTATAAACATCAATTTTGGGAGAATCCGTTTCCTTGCTTAAGGATATCTTCACAAATCCTTCATTTCGGTTTCAGAGAAGCACGAGTGAAATAGAACAAGAGTCTTATTGAATTTCCTTTATGCAATCATGATGAACTTTGATAAAGGAACCCACGCACTCAAAATGTCACCCTCACTTTGCACCTAATCTAAAAAGAATCAGCATTCTGAGGGAGATTTTTGCAGGCGTTTCAAACAATATGGGCGGTTTCCTTCTTTTTAAGGCTGAGCATTCTAGAATCAGACATTTGGGTTGGTGGCCAAATTCCCACAAATTTATGGAAATGAATTAGAAGATGGCAAGAAAGATGTTTTTTTACTTTCCAAAAAACCTCATTTCTCCTTTATTTTTTTTTCTAGGGGAGAATGAATTCTAAGCGGAAAACGTTGTTATTGATTTCATTTGCTTTACTACTGATGTTGATTAACCGTCATTTCCGGTAAATATAAAAAATTAATAAATCATTATCTTTAGTGATTGGCAGATTTCACCTAAAATACTAAGTTTTGTCCAAAAAAAATTAATAAACACTTCCTAATCAAAAATTATCTCCTTTTTGGGGAACAGATCAAATCATAAACAAATAAATTCTTTTATTTTTTTATCAAGCATATATTTATTAAGCACCTTCTTGGTACCAGGCCCTGTTCTAGGTGCTGGGAAAACAGTGGTAACCCAAACAAAGTGACTGCTCTTATGAGATTTTACATTCTGGGTGGAAAAGATGGACAATAAACAAATAAATTTATAACAATAGAGGAACATAATACCTTATATAATAATGCTATGAAGAAAGAAATAAGGCAAGATAAGAGGATAGAGAGTATTGGGGGAGGTTATATATTTTAAACTACATTAAAGTTTTATCTGATAAGGACAAGACTCAAAGTGACCTGCTGTAGAAACACAGGTGTGCTGGGGAACGGATTTGTTAACCTGCTAAAATTCTCTCACATAGATAAATTCAAATTCTTACCTCAGCCAAGCCTTCCTCCTTATGCTTTTTGTTTTTTTTAATAAGCAATGCAATGTTCCTGGATGCTATTTAAAAACCAGCTATATTATGGAAGCTAATGTCTTTATTTTTATTACTAAAAATTATCTGGGTGACATTGATTGATAAAGTCCAATAAGCTTCAAGTGTGCAATTCACCACTATGTTGTATATATATTTGCATTGTGTGTTCACTGCTCATAGTTAGATTACTTTCCATCTTTTAAAATTAACCTCATTGCTTTGGCATCACGTTCTTCCATGTTATTTGTCCTCTGGCGTACTGTACCTTAATAGAAAGGACTCATGGTCACTTGTAATAATGTTAAGATCATCTTTTTGAAGATAATGTGCTATCTTAATCAAAAAGGAAATTATAGACCATAAGCTCGTGGAATCCAGAACTAAAATGTCAGATCAGAACTGGATGCCATGTATTCCAGAACCTGGCATTATACCTGGCATATAATAGGTGCTTAGCAATTACGTGGCTCACAGGTAAGTGCATGGGTCTGAATTCTAGATTTTCTGTTATGCTAAGTGCAATAAGCATTTGTTCAAATTTAATACTAAAATGCCTTTTTCCTCATTTACCTAAAGAATAAAGAAGCACCTACAGAAGATAAGGCTCTGCTGGTAAGAATCCTCATTCCGTAAATATTCCACAAACTGTACCAAGGGCAAACTGCTGGAGTCAAGTGGGTTATAATGGTGATGGCAGTCAGAAAGGACAGGAAACTACACTGAATTCTCTAGAGGCCAAACCACTGACAAATTTCTTGGGTGTCCGTTCAGAAACAGTCTACACATGCATATATGTAGAATGTGAGTTTGCATGGACATGCGTACGTGTACATCTCCAAATTTTGCTCACTCAACGCACTTGCTTGCTTACACCAGACGAGTTTTTGACATTTGCCATAGTATCTCTGTTCAGGACGATGTTTTTCTTTAGATTGACAGCCCTCATCAGTCTACCATATTTTCCACCACTGACCATTGTGTAGGATCTGAGATATTAGTGAAACCAACTGTCAAAAACAAATTTAAAAAAATACTTCATTTGTTGCTGTATATTTTTAATGAACTTGGCATAGATGATTTGGATTTTGAATGAGCACAAGGATTGGGCAATCAGATAATGAAATATCTTTAGCTAAAAACACATCAGAAATGTCAAAAAAGGATGTACTTTTAAATGGACTTTACAATATTTGATTTTGAAATAATTATGGATTCACAAGAAGTTGAAAAGATAGTACAAAGAGGGCACATGTACCTTTCACCCAATTTCCCCCAATGCTACATCTTACCTAATTGTACAATTTAAAACAGAAAACTGACGTTGGGACAAAGTACATGTTTAATTATCTCACACTTTATGCATCTGTAGGGTTATTTGTATAACTACAATAACAATCACGGTACAAAACTATTCAATCACCACAAAGATTCCCTCTGAGCCACCATTTATACTCACACCAAACCTCTTACCAATGCTCCCTAATCACTTGTACCACTAATCTATTTTTATCTTTCTAATTTTGTCCCTTTGAAAATGTTTATAAATGGAATCATACAGTATAGGATTTACTGAGATGAGCTTTTTTTTTTTTTCACTCAGCATAATGCCCTTGATCCAGCCACACCGTAGTGTCTCAATAGGTTATTTCTTTTTATTCCACCAAGGGATGTTATTTTGATTGATGATTCTTTTCTCTCGGCACCTGGAAAATACTGTACCACTTCCTTTTGGGTCCATGGTATCTGATGAGAAATCTACTTTCATTCAAATTGTTTTTCCCCCATAGACAAATCATTTCTCTCTGACTGCTTTCAAGATTTTTTTTTTTTTCACTTTTAGCTTTCAGAAATTTGACTATCCTGTGCTTAGCATGGATTTATTTAGGTTTATCCTGTTTGGGTTCACTCAGTTTCTTAAATCTGTATGTTTATGTCTTTTGCCAAATTTCGGGAACTGTTCAGCCGTTTTTAAAAATACTTTTCTAGTTCTATTCTCTTTCTTTCCTGCTGGCACTCCAAATACAAGAATGTTAGATCTTTGGTTATAGTCCCATGTGTCCCTGAGGCTTTGTTCATTTTGTTTTTTCCTTCTTTTTCTCTCTATTGTTCAGATTGAGGGGTTTCTATTATTCTATCTTAAACTTCAGCACTTCTTTCCTCCATCCTCTTCATTATGCTGTTAAGCTTACCATTGAGTTTTTATTTCAGTTATCGTATTTTCAAGTTCTAAAATTTCTATTTGGTTCTTCTCTATGTCTTCCATATCTTTGATCAGATGTTTTTTCCTTTGCTGCAACTTTCTATCTTTTTCATGTTTCGAGTGTTTGTAATTGCTCATTGAAGCATTTTTACCATGGCTGCTTTAAAACCCTTGTCAGATCATTCTAATATCTATGTAATTATAACCTCTGCAGATTTTCCTTTCTCATTCAGAGATCTTCCTGATTCTTGGTATAATAAGTGATTTTTGATTGAAAACTGGACATTTTGAGTACTACAAGACTCTGTAGCTATTTAAACTTGTGTTTTCACGGGCATCCTCTTACACTGCTCTAGCTGGGAAATGGGTAGCACCTCCTTAGGACTGTCAGTTGAGGGGTGAAATATCAGGTTCTCCCCTCTGCCTCCATTGAACCCTAGGGAGGAGGGGCTCTTTGTTACTAATAGCAGGGATGGGAGTTCAGGCTCCCCACATGGTCTCCACAGACACGGACTACAGGGGGATGAACACAACTGCTGAGCAGTGATGGAAGGTCTAACCCCCACTAACCTCTTCTAACTCTGGTGGGGAGGGGAGGGAGCATCATTACAGTCTGTTGAGGATGGAAGTCTAGCTCTCAGCTTGGGGTTTGCAGGAGGGATGGATGTGGGGCCACAGCTCTTCTGTAATATCAAGCTGGAATACAGTGAGTAGTGTACAATAGTTTTCTGTCTTGCTAGGTTGCCCTTTTCCTGGTCCTTTAGCTCTAAAGAGTGGGCTTTTCTTACGGTTCTTTTTGTGTTTTTGCCTATTGGCATTTTGGGCTGTTGGCTTCTCTAGCACCCAATCTGGGCTATATGTGACAAAAAACCCAGGGGACTCACTGCTATCCTTCAGTCACAAGAGGCCTACCTGATTTGTCTTCTCTGCACCTTTCAGAGTACTCTTTTGTTTGCTTATATATAATGTCCAGAGTTTTTAGCTATTCTTAGTGATCGAAATAGGAAAAACTAGTGCTATTTCATCTTTCTGGGAGCAAAAGTCATTTAAAGTTATTCTTATTTTATAAAATATCCCCAATTTATGAAAGAAAATTTCCCTCATAACCTCATTAATTAAATGATTACCTTGAAAGAACAACAAAATCTTAGGTGGGGCCTATCTTTAAATGAAAATCAAACATGAACATCTGGACCCCTACTTCGACCATTTTATTTCAACACATAACAGAGTATCTATTATATAATAAGCTACTAATGTTTGATAAATGAATTAATTAAATCTGCATTTTTGTCTAAATATGCATTATTTTACCTGCTCTATTTAATTTTAAAAATATATTCCCTCCTCACAATCCATATTGTTTCTTGCCCTACTGCCTTTGGTCATGACCTCTTTTCTGAACTAGCCCTTATCTTTTCAGATCCAGTCCACATATTTCTTTTCCAAGTGGTTTCCCTTATTCCCAAATTTAAGCTAGATGCTCCCATGGGGATTAGATTTTCTCTGTTGGGCCTTATCACTCTGTACTGTAATTATTCATTTAATATTGTTTTTCCTGCTAGTTTATCAGCTTCCTGAGGACAGGAGCTGACCTAAATGTTCATAGTTATAGAACGAGAACCAAACAGTGCCTGTCATATTATAGGAGTGCAATACACATTTGATGAATGAGTAGATTACTCTTAACTTGATTTTCTCTTTGTACCCAGGGATCATGAAGCAGAACCTCAGCTCTCCGAGTGGTTTGATCCTAAGTAAGAAAAAAAATTCTGCTCACAACATAATAATAATAGTACATCTCAATTTGAACAGGAAAGATTTTTATTCCATCACCAAATTGTAGCTATCCTGGCCTTAAGAGTTTTTACTGTGAAAGCGTTTATATACAAAACTGGGGTCTATTTATAAAAAGCTAGGCAATTAAGGGTCGTATGAGAAAGCTATTATCTGGCTTTATATTCCTGGCTTTATGAGGGAAAAGAAAAAATCTCTCTAGAAGCAGCTCGAAATGTCATTAATGACTCCTCTTGATTTTGACATTAATATTCGGGGGACAAGCTCATTCTTTGTGTAATTTTAAATTTTTGTTGTTTATAATTTTATCAAGAGGGCATCATGCTGGATGTCATCTTCAGGGACTTATTTTTTCCCCTTAATATTAGATTGCTAAGATTCATCCAAAAAATTGGATGTCACTGTCATCTGTTTTCATGGCTGCATAATAATTGACTGTGGAATTATACTCGTTTATTCATCCACTGCCCTGTTAATGGGCACTTAAGTTGTTCCTAGGTTTTTGCTATTATGAACATGAAGAACTTTCGCTCTTGTAAGATGATTTCCAGGAAGTTCAGAGTTTAAAATGTGAAAAATAATTATAGATAAAAGAGCTGCCTAATTATCCACCTCTGACCTCATATTTAACTACTATCTCACTCCACCCAAACCGCATTGGCCTCCTTGATGCTCCTCAGCTACACCAAGCATGCTCTCACCTCAGGACCTTTGTACCTTCTGTTCTTTCTGCACAGACCAGACAGCCTCCAAAGAGTCAAACGGCTCAACCTCTCACTTCCCTCAAGACTTCACTCAAATGTTATCGGTTAAGCTTTCTCCAACCTCCCCATGTAAAATGGCACCCCCACTCCCTTTCTTCTCTACCCAGTTTTACTTTTCTACATTGTTCTCATCAACATTTAACTTAATATGTATTTGCTTGTTTATTCATTTATCATTTGCCTCTCCTAACTAGAACGTGCCTAGAAAGGAGCCTAGAAATAATAGAGGCTTAATATTTATAGAATAAAGACATGAAACCTTTCGTCTAATCGAAATGACAACCCTTTCATAACAATGTAATGGTGGTAGAAGGCATTCCTTACTTTAATTGGAAGGCTTGTGCTTTATCATGAAATATTGTATTGACTTTTAGTTGAAAATAAAATGACCTCTTTAATATTGAAATATCAGGAAAGAAGCTCATTTTTGTTCTTATTAATTAAGAAAAAATCGTAAGCTTAGAGTGAATATTAAAGAATAAATATCTCCGAACAGCCAAGGCGAGTATGAAAAATAAGAGAATTTTGCCTTAATATCAGAATGTATTCTGACACCATTGTGATCAAATCAACACGGAAAAGATCAGATGAACAGTAAATCCAGAATTAGATCACAGTATACTGTATAAAAATTGACATGTAACAAAGGTGGTATTATAAAAATCAGTGAGGACAGTTAGGAACTAAATAGAAAGAGAATTCCCAAGATAAAGGTGAGGCCCTAGTCCTCGAGACATTTGAGAAAGTTCTTATATGGCGCTTTGCTCACCATAACCAGCTCTTAGAATTTATGACCAAAATTCATTGTTCAAAATAAAATACATTACAGATTTACTTCACAGAGTGGGTCGGGGAGGGCTGGCATTTTCCATTTAAATAAATACGTATGGCTAAAAAAAAATCGGTGAGGAAAGGATGAGTAATTTCATAAATTATGCTAGTACTACTAGCAACTTAAGTGGGAAAAATGTACAGCCCTTATCCTATACCATATATAGAGATAAATTCCTGAAATATTAAACACTTAAATGTAAAAAATGAAGCAATAAAAAAAAATCTTACTAGATAGTCAATAACAGAACATGTAAAATCTGGGTAAGAAGATCTTCTTAATTAATGAGGAAGACTAGTAGCTATTTAAAAAGATGCATTTTTCTATATGAAATTTTAAAACTTTTATTTGGTTTAAGAACCAAAATTTAATAGATGAGAAAATCATCCAGGAAAAAAAATATTTGTAATACAGATGATAGAGTAATTATCTAAATCAAGGAGTCCTTACAACTGTTGAGAAAAAAATTAACAATTCAATAGAAAAATATGAAACTCAAAGCAGAGCAAATTGAGACAGCCCACAAGCATATAAAGAAGTGCTTAAATTCACTGGAAATTAGAGAAAAGTAAAATAAAATAATCATGAGCATTTATTCCTATCAAAATGGAATTTTTAAAAAGCTACAGTCTAATTGTGTGGGGGGAAATGCTCGTGGAAGTGTGAATTACAGCCTTTTAAAAAGTATTTGGTAAACATCTATTAAAAATGAATGTACGCATACAGCAGTCCTACTCCTGGGACTATCCAGTAAAAATAACAGCCACAACACATAAGGACAAAGGAGTAAGAAAGTTTATTGTGTCATTTCTCACAGCGATTAAAATCCAGAAATAAAATGAATACCTATTTGTAAGGAAATGGCTAAACAAACTGTCCACACCTTGAAATACCATTCGGCCATTAAAAGGAATGAATAGGAACTAGTCCAGATGACCTAGAAGGATTTCCCCAAGGTTGTGTTGAATGAAAAAAGCAAAGTGTATAAAAGTGTGCATTATCTCATCACTGTAAAATAAACAAGATTTTAAAAGCCTAGATTGGTGTGTGTGTGTGTGTGTGTGTGTGTGTGTGTGTGTGTGTGTGTGTGAGAGAGAGAGAGAGAGAGAGAGAGAGAGAGAGAGAGAGAGAGAAAGAGAGATTTGTGTACTGTACACAAACTATATATAGAATTATAAGAATAGAGAGAAAAAAAGAAAAGTAGGTTATTAATGTGGCAATCAAGCCAGGAAGGCAGGAAATGAAGAAACCGTTCACTGATGAAGTAGTAGTAGATGTAGAAATCTGCAGTACTATTCTATCATGATTCTGTCCACTTATGATATATTTATTTTCAACATATCATTTCTGCTTCTTACTCTTTCAGACTCTCGCTCAGTTTGCTAGAACTAGATATTGGTCAACATGACCTTGGCTTACAGGAAGAGTCCCTACTCTCTCTCTCTAGATAAACTTTTTAGACAAATTATACCCTCCCATATTATTATCATGAATCCCATTTCCTCCAAAAAGGATATGGAGACACCAAGGAGCTTGCAACAGTTGAAAGCTGTGACTACCCTAGGCCTAAAGGGACAAAGGATGGAAGGGTGTTCCTGGAGACCAGGGATTTCTGGAACCATGAAATAGCCACCCAACAGAAGGTGTGGTTGCATATGAACACAGCCTTTGTCAAGACCTCAACAAAGCTGGGAGAGAGAGGAGGAAAACAGATAACCTCTCTTCCCTCCCTCTGACTTCATGTGGGTGCCTCCCATTAGCAGAATCCACTGGAAGCCATACAGCAGGGTACCTTGGGGGATCATTCTATTCCCAGGGCATATGGCCAGGCAGAGAAGAGCTGAGGATGGATAGAAGAAAGGTAAATGGAGAATAACTAGCACTATATACCCTTTTTGCCACTCAGAATCATTTCTCAACCTTCACTTAGATAAAAAAGCTCATGTTCCCCAAGCAGAAGAAATATAAAGTCTCATCAGCTAAGGGATATTGGCAAGAGGGAATGACAATTCAGCCGTATTCCCACCTAGAACCGAAATTGTAACCTTAGCCATCTCCAGTATTCTGCATATAAGGTTGCAGAGAAAGAAAATAATTAACATAATAAATCATGGCTATAATACCACTCAGGAGGTTGGTAATAAAATAAGGTAGTTAATAATCATTGCTCCACGGTTTCCTTAACCTCTGATAATCCCTTCGATGTCAGAGTTCTTACCCGATTTCCATTCCTGAAGAGTCTGAGTCCCGTGGTGGACCCACCTTGTTGGGTTGCCGCATCTTCCCAATGATCATTGTCACTGGAAAAGGCAGTACTAAGGAGCACCCCAGAGAATCCCTTGGGTCCCACACATGGCCCTCCTAACCATTGTGTTAACTGCATCTAACATCCCCTTGGTGATGAAGATCAGTCACCCCAGCCAGTGCAGTAATGCCATTTTCCACCTGTTAGCTCAGCAGCATGAGACAATCTCCTGAGGGAAAGATGCTGCCCCTTTCTTTACAGGGTCTAACATGATCAACCAGCCATTAGTTGGCTGGCAGGTGCCCCTGGGAAACAGTGTCATAATGGAGGCCCGGAGTTGGCCCCTGCTGTTGGCAGGTTGGATGCTCAGCACTGGCTATGGCACAACTCTAGAAAGAGGATGTCTGTGTCATTGAGCCCATGTTTAATCTCCACTGGAACCTGAGTAGCTGGGGCCACTTTGTACATAGACACTAAGCCAGATGCAAGGGGGGCTAGTACCATCCAGTTTCAGGTATCCACTGGGGGTCTTACTATCCCCCCCAGATAAGGAAGGACTATTGAATATCATTATTAATATCCTACTATGAGCTCCCAAATCTAGTCTTGTCTGGTTCTACATGTGTAATTAAACTTGCAATTACCAATGGCAAAATGGCTTCTTACTTTGTATTCATTTCCTTTCAAAATGAAGTTCTTAATTTGCTTTAATAGTTTCATGCTCTGCCTCCAGCCAAGCTATTTGTTATTACTAATGAAGCTCCTTTTGCTGTCATCTTGTCATTATTAGAAGCAAATCTAATGTCATTCTCTATTTTTGGACTAATCTCATTTTCTTCCAAGTTACACGGATGGGCCTAAAGCGTTAGGGAAAAGGTGAAAAGAGAGTATTCTAGAGCTTCTAGGAAAAGAGGAGGGAGGGGGAGAAAAAGGAGAAGAGGGAAAAAATAGAAGACATAAGGAGACAGTGGTGCTGTCTGCTTTGGTCAATAATCAGAGCAATGTTCAGATCCTGGGTTACTTAAGTTTAAGCTGCAGTCAGAGCTCAAAGGGAAAAAAATCCCCGGGCTCAAAAGGCAGTATGGTACCACGACTAAAGCACAGATTCTGAGGCCCAACTAGCTGATCTTGAATCCTGACTTTGCCATTTATTAGCTGTGTGATAGTAAGCAATTTCCTTAACCATCTGTGCCTAAGTTTCCTCAAACGAAAAATAGAGATAATAATAGTGTTTATGAGACATTGCAAGGATTAACTGAGTAAAGCACTTAATAACTGTGCCTGGTACGTAGTGAGAACTTCATAATTATTAGCATGTGCACTTGGACAACTGCTGCTGTCATAACAAAGTGGCGCCTGATTAATTTGTTTCTTGTTTGATCAACAGAAAACGTCCTGATGTAATAACAACAACCGACTGGCTTGCTCCAGTCATATGGGAAGGAACTTACAACAGACAGGTCCTGGAAAAACATTATAAAAGGCTGAACATTACCGTAGGCTTGGTTGTATGGGCTACTGAAAAGTAGGTGCTACGAATATTCACCCTTTTTTATTTGGGGAAAATGTATATCAGCACCCATGAACTTCCTACACCCAAAGAGCTACTCATGATTAACCCTATACATTATCTGGCTGACCTGTGTATGTATTTATTCATAGCGGTCATTTTCTCCAGCCAAGGCTGAATCCTTAAGGCTACTTGGGAATCTTTTCATTAATATCTCTTTTGCTCTCTCCTTTCTTCAAAATAAACTGTGCAAGTCTCTCAAGTTGCTACCCCCAAGTTCTCGCCCCCAAGTTCACTACCAAAACAGTTTCACTAATGAATACAATTTAGCTCCAGATCCAACTTCTCCACCCTGACTTGCCAGTAGTTCTTGAGCATATATATATATATGCTAATATATATATATATTAGCATATTTAAATGGCACACATATTCCTGTTGATTTTTAGCAAAATGTTTTCTCATGTTTCACAGGTTTGCAGGACAGTACCTGAATCAGTTCATCCAATCTGCTAATAAGCACTTTATGAGTGGCCACAAAGTTATCTTCTACATCATCATGGATGACTTCTCCAGGATACCTCCCATAGAGTTAGGTCCCCTTCGGACATTTAAACTCTTTGCTGCATCAAATGAAAAAATGTGGGAAGATGCTAACGTCATACGCACGAGGAATTTAAATATGTACATCATAAAACACATCCAGAGTGAAGTCGACTTTCTCTTCAGTATGACTATAAACCAGATCTTCAAGAAAGACTTTGGAGTAGAAACCCTGGGCAAATCTGTAGCTCAACTTCACGCATGGTGGTATTTTAAAAATGTTAAAAATGTTCCTTATGAGAGAAGATATAAATCAGCAGCTTTCATCCCTTTCGGAGAGGGAGATTTCTATTATCATAGTGCAATTTTTGGTGGCACACCCCAGGAGGTTTTAACCCTCACTACGGAAATTCAAAGAGCAATAACTAGTGACATCAACAATGGACTTAGCAGCACATTTGAGTGTCACCTAAACAAGTACTTTTTTATCAATAAGCCTGCCAAGTTGTTATCGCCTGAATACAATTGGGATCCAACTTTTAGAACTCCTCCTCAAATTAAACATGTTAAGATAGCATGGCAACCAACAAACATTTGATGGTTACGTCATTAGGTTCATGGGTTAATAAGTGAATCACAATAATGACTTAAAGATAAAACATTAAAACTTTCAGTGTTTTTTAGAAACTTACAAAAATATGTGATCTTTGAAAATAAATTGCTTTTTTCTTTGTAACTTTGTACCATCTAAATATACCTATGCTGGATTAAAAATAAATGGATGAGAATATATTAATGCACAATAATGTTATTATCTATACATATTATAAATGTACAAAATTCTTTGGGAAGCATAAAATGAGTGTTTTATATGAAGAATCACACCCACACTCTAGTTCAGAAAATAGATGATAGATAGATAGATAGATAGAAAATAGAAACCTATATTGTTGTTAGATAGAGATAGATGATAGAAAGAGATAAAGAAAAAAGAAACAAAAAATATCAAAGGGATAAATGTAAGAGAAAAGATAAATATTCATCACTCATTAAAAACTCTGTTTTTCAGTGCTGTGATATATATTGCTTGTAACTAATCTCCTCAATTAGTCTTCAATCTATCTAGTATCCGATTGACTTAAGTGAACTAGAGACATTCTACCAAATGTGTACCTTACTTTTACTGTTACAAAGATATTGAGTTTGTTTTGTTTAAATACTACAGGAATTTTATTTAAGAAAATAGATATCTACTGAACTCCATGGTAATATATTATTTTAGGTACAGTCAGGGATAAAAAAAAATGTTTTTAAAATATACATAGCTTGCCCTCAAGTAGCCTAGAGTCTAGCAAGGGAGACAAAACTATTTATAAATTAAACTTTGCAGTTTAAAAGTGCTAAAACTTATAAGAAAGACAGGGCTAAAATGCCATGGTGCTTCAGGGAAGGGAGTAATCACCTCTGTAAGAATCTTTATGTAGTCGTATCGACTATGGTTCCATAAATCAGTGATGCATTATGGCATAGCTATAAGAATTGGAAATTCTGAAATCACAGTAGGTTATTATTTTAATCCTCATTTATGTGAAAAACTGAGGCTTAGTAAGTGTTCCATAAAAGGCAAGGATTATCGGCTATTAAAACACTAAAATTGTAAGCAATATTGATGACTGTTGTCAGGTGGACCTTACAATGTCCTCCAATGATCCACCTACCCTGGTGTTCATGTCCCTGCGTAATCTGTGTTCCCTCTCCCCATACCCACCTTGAGTGTAAGCTGAATGTAGGGACTTGCTTCCAATCAAGAGAATATGACAAAGGTTATGAGATGCAACATAAGATTGTGACTTCTGTGTTACTAGCAGATTCTTTCTTGCTGCCTTTGATGAAGCAAGTTGAAATGCTGGAGGG
Source organism: Cynopterus sphinx (assembly GCA_030015415.1). NCBI lineage: Eukaryota > Metazoa > Chordata > Mammalia > Chiroptera > Pteropodidae > Cynopterus > Cynopterus sphinx. The sequence continues at coordinate 120,439,769 of CM057385.1, read as the reverse complement.
GCCCTCATAGCAAGGAACTGAAGGCAGTCATCAGCCAACAGCCAGAAAGGACCTGGATCCCTCAGTCCAACGACCCTCAAGGAACTGAATACTGCCAACCACCATGTAAATGACCTCAGAAGCAGATCTTTCCCCAGCTGAGTCTGCAGATGAGACTTTGTCTCCAGTCAGCACCTTGACTGCAGCCTTGTGAGGGACCCAGAAGTAGAAGATCCAGCTAAGCCATGCCCAGATTCTTGACCCACAGAAACTGTCAGATAGTAAATGTACATTGTTTTAAGCTACTAAGTTTTGGGGTGATTTGTTATGCAGCAATAAATAACCAATACAGATTTCATACCTGAAAGTGAGGTGAAGTCATAAAAAATACCTAAAATTGTGGGTGTGGCTTTGGACTAAGCAGTCAGTAGATAGAAGCTGGAAAGATTGTTTAGAGTGATAGGAAAAGCCTAAATTGCTTTGAACAGACTGTTAGTAGATGTCTGGACTTTTAAGATGCTGCCAGTCAGAGCTCAAAAGGAAGTGAGGAACATATTGGAAGCTGGAAGAAGGGGGATGATGGCTATATAATGACAGAGAGCCTGACAACATTGCCTCTTCCAGTTATGTGGAAAACAGAACCTGTACCTGCGAGCTTGTTATGTAGATGAGGAGGTTTCCAAGCTTTCTTCTGGTAATTTATAGCAAAATGTAAGGAGAGAGATGGATTGAGGAAAGATCTATAAAATAAAAGAGCTTGCATTCTTTGAGACTTCTGGCTCTATACAAGATGACACAGATTCACTTTTTCCCATTACTGCTCTCTAAATACAACTAAGAATCCTGTACATAATCACAGATAACCATAAAAAGACTGAAAAGTGGAAAGAGTAAGATAGATTGGCTAGGGACCTTAGGCCTTGCAGGAAAACGTGGCGATGAATTCCCTAGGATTTTTTTTTTTTTGTCTCCCATAATCCCAGACTGGGCAAAGGAGAGGCCACAACTCAGAACTAATATGGTTAATTTTTGCTTTAACTTTTAAAATGTACTATCTTTACCAAAGATTTTATAAAATGAATATATTTCAAAGAAGTAGAAAATAAATACATGTAAAATCGCTATCTAGGATAAGGTTTAGAACAATAGCAGTACAGAAAGAAAGGAAAAAAAGAAAGAAAAAACAGACAGTGTGAGGGAAGGTGGAGAGGAGGGAAGAAGGGAGAGAGGGAGGAAGGAACGAATGAATGAATGAAGGAAGTGCCAATGTTCTGTTTCTTAAGCTAGGTAGCAATTTCTATTTAAAAAAACTAATAAAACTAACAAATCATTGGCAAATTTAAATAAGAAATAAAAAGACAAAACACAAATTACCAATATCATAAATAAAAGGGGAGACATTTTTACCAATAGTACATGTTTTGAAAGATAAAAGGATTATGAAAAACAAATTTGAATATATAGAAAAAATAAAAAAATTTAAAGAAAAATATAAAATTATAAATAACCTGGGAAGAAATAGAAAAATAGCATATTTTAAAGAAATTGAGTCAGAAGGGGAAGAAAGCCCTTCCACAAAAATAACCCCAAGCCCTTATTTCATATCATTTACAAAAATTAACTCAAAATGGATTAAAAATCTCAATGTAAGAGTTAAAACTACAAAATTCTTAGAAGAAAACAGAGAGATAAATTTTGACTTTAGATTTGGCAATGATTTCTTACATATGAAACCAAAACATAAGCAAAAGAAAAAATAAGTTGTACTTTATCAAAATACAAAACTTTTGTTCATCAAAGGCAGTAATTAAGAAAGTGAAAAGACAACTGCAGAATGGGAGAAAACCATTTATCTGATAAGTTTAGTATCTAGACTTATCCTTATAAAAAATTCTCACACCTCAACAACTTAAGGACAAAGAAACCCAACTTAAAAATGGGCACAGGACTTGAATGGACATTTTTCTAAAAAATATATACAAATGGCAAACAAGCATATGAAAAGATGCTGAGCATATTAGTCATCTGGGAAATAAAAATCAAAACCACATAAAGACACAACTTCACACCCATGAGGGTGGCTGTAATATTTAACAACTGGAAGATAGCAACTGTTGGAAAGGATGTGGAGAAGTTAGAACCCTGGTACATTGCCATGAGAAAGTAAAACAGTGAAGCTGCCATGGAAATCGTTTTTAGCAGTTCCTCAGAAAGTGACACATTGAATTACCACATGACCCAGCAATTTTACTCTACATATATACACAAAACAACTGAAAACAGGTGTTCAAACAAAAACTTGCACGTGATGTACACAGCAGCACTATTCAGAAGAGCCAAGAAGTGGAAACAATCCAAATGTCCATCACTGAATGAATGAATGAATGAATGAATGAATGAATAAACAAAATGTGGTTTATGTACCTGGACACGCACACGCGCACACACACACACACGCATGCATAGAACATTATTCAGTCATAAAAAGGAATGAAGAACTGACACATGCTGCGACATAGGTGAGTCTTGACAACATTATGGTAAGTGAAAGAAGCCAGTTATAAGGCTGCTAATTACATGATCCCATTTATATGAGATGCCCAGAATAGTCAGTGGTAGCTTAGGGCTGGCGGTTAGACGGGCAGGAGGGTGACAGCTAAAGAGTACATGGTTTCCCCTTTAGAGGTGATGAGAATGTTCTAGAATTGACTGTGGTGGTGACTGCACATAGCTGTGACTATACTAAAAAAGCCACTGAATTATATTTTTGAAATAGATGAATTCTTTGATATGTGAATTATATCTTCATAAAATTGTTTAAAATTCATTTTAAAAATAATGCCAAGCTTTGATGAGTTTTCCAGCAAATTCAAAGAAGAAATAATGCTAAAATTACACAAACTCTAGGATGATCTGAAAAGAAAGAAGATTCAACAACTTATTTTAGGAAGCTGGCAAACTCTGATGCTAAAACCTGACCGTGATATCAGGCATCCTTGAATTGACAGAAACAATGAAAATTACAGGCCAATCTCTCTCATAAACATGAATGTAAAAAAATATTAAAGAAAATATTAAGAACCAAAATCAAGAAATATATTAAGAAGATAATTCCTCAAGACCAATTCGATTTATCCTAGGAATGTAATTTTGGTTTAACATTAGGAAATAAAATATTGAAATTTACCATATTAAAGACTAAAGCAGGAAAAAAATCATAGTATTTCTACATAGATGCAAAATTAAAAAAGACATTTGATAAAATTCAACATCCATTCATAATTTAATTTATAATTTTTTAAAAAGTAATAGATTGAAACTTCCATATTCTGATAAAGAATACCTATAGAAAACTAAGCAAATTTACATTTTGCTTAATGTTAAATGGTGAAAGCTTTTCCTCTGAAACCAGGAACAATTAAGGGAAACCAGGAACAACTTTTATTCCATGTGTGCTAGAGATTCTAGCCAGTGTATGAAGGATAAGAAATATAAATACAAGGTATAATTAGCTACAGATGACACATTGTGCCTGTAGAAACCACACACAAAAGATAAACCATTAGAAATAAGAGCCTTCAGCAAAATTGCTAGATGAAGAATAGACCAAATCAATTGCATTTGCAAATACCAGCCATAAGTTGTTAGAAAATGTTTAAAAGATCTCTTCTATAGTAGCTTAAAAAAAATCAAGTATCTAGAAATAAATGTATCAAAAGATATGCAAGACTTCTATGTCTATTGGAAGACATGAAAGAACATTGAGTTAATGGTGAATTAGAAGACTCAATAGGATAAAAATGTCAATTCACTCTTAATTGATTTATTCATTTAATTCAATCATAATTAAAATTCCCAGGAGGTTTAGTTTTTGAGAGTTTGTTTTTGGGGGTTTTTTTGTTTGTTTTTTGTTTTTTTTGCTGAATTTAACAAGCCAAGTTTAAACTTTATGAAAACTTTAAGGGCCAAGAACATCTGAAATACTAATTTAAAAAAAAAATAAAGTCAGATTTCTTTGCTCTATTAAATATTGACTGATTATAAAGTAAATATATATATATAATACTGTCACAGAAATTGACAAATAAATCCATGTACATAACCGAGAAAGGCAATGACTCACACACACATGGGTACTTCACATATGATAGTAATGGTAATGCATGGTCGCCTCCCTCCCCTGCGCCACCAAAAATAATCTTTTCAGCAAATGGTACTGGGAAAACAGAACATTCCTGTGGATAAAAATGAAACTGTACTCCCTCTCACCAAACACAGAAACCAATTCCAGGTGAATTAAAAATGTAAAGGTAGCCCCTTCTTCCTTTCCCTCACTTTCTGGGACAATTCAGCCCTAAGGCCTTGAGGTAGGCCAGAGCAAGGCAGGCATCCACAGTTTCTCACCACTGCTGCCTGTCCCTCACTGTCGCCACTCTGGCTCAAGCTCTAATCACTTACCTGGATTACTAAAATGGTCTTACTGCCCTCCCTGCTTCTGCACTTGCCTGCATTCAGTCTGTTCTCAACACAGCATCGAGGGTGACCATATAAACTGTACATTAAGCCATGCCCTGCTCAAAGCTGTTGTATTTCCCATCTCACGCTAAACAAACGTGGTAGTCGTTACTGTGACCCAAATGCCCTCATCTCCTAATACTCTCCCCCCAGCTCAGTATACGCCTCGCTGTTCCCTGAACTCACCAGATATGCTTCCACCTCAAGGATGTTGCGCTGATCATTTCCTTTGCCTGGAATGTTCTCTCCCTATCTCTGTCTTATGCGCAGAAGTCACCTTCTCAAGTGAGGCCTCCTTGACCACTTGATCTAAAATTACAGACTCCGAAATTTGAAACCTAATTCTTCCTTCCTTGATTTATTTTTTTTCTCCTTAACATTCACAACGATATAACACAGCATACATTTTCCTTATTTTTCTTATTTATTGTCTTTCTCCCCCCAAAAATGTAAGCTTCCGTGAATTCAGGATTTTTGTGTTTTGCTCACAGCTGCAATCTCATAGCCTAGAAGAATAAGTGGCATATAGAAGGCATGCAATCAGTATCTGTCGAATGAACAAACGAACGAATGGCTGATGACTTTGTCCTGTCCTCAGAAGTTTCTTAATTCATCTGCTTTCTTTTCATAATCTAACCAGGACAAAGGAGAACATGAGAATTAACACTAGATGGCGTAATATTACAAAGAAAGGAACCCCAATCAACCTATCCTTTCCCCCTGACAGAAGTCATTTCAAGACAAGTGGAAGTGTTGCCAAGTTTCCTCTGGCCTGCTCTGTCCCCAGCCCGTTAATGTTGCGTTTGCTGTACAGCCCGAATTTCACTCCTTTCTGCCCCAGCTGCAGAAACGTTATGCCGCCCCGCCAAATATTTCAGTTCTGCAGTGTGCTGGTGCATGTTCCCAAGTTCCTCTTCTCCATCCCTTGCAACCCTCCAAACTATCTTCAACTGAACTCACTCGTGAATGCACGAACACCTTTAAATTTCCAGAGCTGTGGGGTGGTCTATGGTGAGGAAGACTCTGTCCCCACGGCGTTACGCTCTGTTAGAGAAGGTCGCAGATTTTACCTCCAGCATTCTCTCTCCCTAGAATCCACGCTGAATCTGAGTTCCAAGGGTTGGGGACAGATTTGAACGGTAGCTGTCAAGGAATAAAGAATCACCATTTGCTTGCCCCACTAAAGGCTCTCTCACTGGGCCAAGTCAAAGGCATCTTGACTGCTTACTTCTGAAGGACTGGCTATCCCAGGTGACTCAGTGCTCATGCCAGGAAGCTCCCTGTCACTCACCTGCCCTGCAAGTCCTTATTAGGGTGACCAACCGGTCCCAGTTCACCAGGCGCTTTCCTAGTTTTAGTGTAGGATGTCTCAGATCGGGGCAATCAGGACAGCTGGGAACTCCACCTTAGGCCCAGGTCTATCTGAACTCCACTCAAACTCAAACAAGAACTGCATCTCGCAGTGTTGACATGCTTATCACACATATAGACTTTTGCTGTCCCCTCTCATTACACATGTAGTCAGTCACTAAGTCTGTCAGTTCTATCTTATTTGTGTCACCTATATTCACTTTCTCCTCTACATTCACACGGTAAAGGTTTGTGGAAAACTACTGTTAACCAAAAAAGAGACGAGACCACTGCAGATTCAGAGCCTTTAGGAATGAAGGTTTGGATCACACCACCTGGTGAGGGTGCGGTTCAGAGAAAAGGGAATATGAAATGAGGAGGGGAAGAAGGAAGTTACAAATATCAACTATGGGCTCATGACCAGACATAAAAAGGGCTTTACCTAAAATATTATTTTCTTCTTTGCTCAACATATGCGTGTATATGTGTGTGTTTATGCATCTTTGTATATGTTAATAAATATTTTTCTTCTCCTTTCCCATTGCAATTTAAAAAATGAATGGCAGTGGTTAACTTTACAATTTCATCTTTAGGTTACAGAATATCAAAAGGGATTGTAACTGAACTTGAGGAGTAATTAACATCATCCAGAGATTAATGTAATCACATTTGGGACCTTTTCTTTTTGGGAAAAAGGTGAGAGTGCTTCTTTCTAGAAGGCTAGTTTTATCTTGCTAAAAAAAAAAAAAGAAAGAAAAGAAAAAGAAAAAAGCTGATATTTGTTATTGCTATAAGGGAAGTTGAATAATATGTAGAAAGTTGTGTATGGAAACAGAGTAGGCAAAGGGACGAGCTGTCTCGGATAGTAAACCATTTGTCTCTCAGTGCAAACTCACACTTTTGCATTCTGCTTTATGATGCTAAGGTGGATTATGAGAACTATATCTCTGCTTTGCCAGTTGACTTCCAGTTCAATTCCCCAAAGCAGATGAGGGATAAAAGATACATTTCTGACTATTGGTGATCAGTTATAATGTTCAGCTTTTGGGGGCAGAGTTACTCTTAGAACTAGCCTCATTATGCCTCATCAAGAATAGCAACAGTTAGACAGTGGCCCCTCCTCAGAGGTCTGAGGAGACTCTCCTTCATGCTGCCTTTTGTCTCCTCAGACCTATGAGTGGTAGCTTCACCCTGTAGCACTTAGCTCTGGGTTAGTTCAGTATCCCCTTTTTTTGTTTTTGCAGTTCTCCAAAACTGCTTAATCAATTCCTTATGTTAAATTCTCTCTGTTGAAATACCAAGTGTGTTTCCTGCTGTTCTGAATGTATCCTGACAGATACAGTCATCCTGCCAATCACCTGCAGTACTATCTAAAAACAAAGGAAATATGGAGTAAGTGGTAGGAGAGAGAGACAAAAATCAACTATGATATCGTGACTTTTTACAGCAACAGACTATAGCACTAATGCACATTTTTTTTGCTATGTATATATTAACTATGATTTCTATGTTTTCCCCTTCCTCTTCTCCTACGGTTTTGTATGGAGTGTTAGTGGAACTCAATTTACTATTTAGTTCATAAGTCACCGGGCCACAGAAAAGTCCCAACCAGACCTGATGGAGAGGAATGAGGATCACCAATAGATCCCAAACTAGAGAAGGATATCGTGACTAATGGGCCTTTGAGTCTGCTCTGTCTGGGGAGAAGGGAAGAGTGTCTTTGTATGACAGGCAGAAGTATGAAGGTATTAAACATGGGTAAAAAGGTGAACTTAAATCTGAGTAGCAGAAGCAGTGGGCTACACAGATTCTGAGCCCATGTGTCTTCAGATCCATTCTTTGCCCTTCCATTGCTCTGTTCTGTAGTTCAAGGGGACTGACCCTATTAAGAGGCTCACTAACCAGCTGATTTCTGAACGACTGGAGGACAAGGGAGGGAAGGAACAAACCAGCATATTTCCCTCCCTTTCTCTTCTATCTCAAGCACATCTCTGGCAGTGACTACATCTCTTCAGTGGCCCCAGCTCCCTCTAGATAGGCAATTAGAGGTCCTAGCCTCCAACAGATGACCTTGCTCTGGGGTTCAGTAATAGCCTTCTTACCGCTTTTGTCTCTCCAGGCTATACGAAGTGGCTCTTCTGCTGTTACGAATCTCTGGGTTGCTTCACTTTCTCACGTAGGCACTCAGTTCTTCTGTTACCTGGTAACCACTTCCCTGAATTACATTTTCTCTGTTACAAATACTAAACGTGATTGCTATTTTCCTGGTTGTACCTGACTGTTAAAACACATGACAGCTAATTCCACTCTAGGTACACTGTTATAAGAAGTCTATGTTCTGCAACCCTTTCACTTCTGAAAATTTATATGCAAATATACTTACACATCTACAAAACACGTGTTGTTCGCTGTAGAATTGTTTAAAAGCCAACAATGAGAAACAAATTCAAATCTTTCTCTATAGGGAACTAGTTAAATAAAGATTGGGACATCCATAGGGCTTTAAAAAAGAACAAGGAAACGTTCTATGTACTAATACAGATTAGTCAGTGAACAGAGCACAGGACAGTATGAGTAGCATGTGATCTTTTGTGTAAGAAGGGGAAGGATAAGAATATATGTTTGCATTGGCATAAATTAATACCCCCCCAAAAAACCCACAAGAAACTAACAAAAGTGGTCACTAATAAGGGGCAGGGCAAGGGAGAAGAACATAGAGACAGGAGGGAGAATTCTCCATATATACCCTATACCGTTTTGGGTTGTGAGTCATATAGATGCATGCCTATTGAAAAAAATTATAAAAAGTACAAAAATGCATGTAAAGAAAAAACTGCAACATATTCACCAAGTGATAAAGTCAATATCAATACATAAAATTGAGGAAAACGAAAGATAAAAACACTACACAGTTTCTGACTTCAATTACATTCTGGGAACAGCAAAACTACGGAGACAATAAAAAGACAAGTTGTAGTCAGGGTTACGGGGCAGGGATGAGTAGGGAGAGTACAGAGAATTTCCAGGGCAGTGAAAATACTCTGTATGATATTATAATAGTAGATACATGTCATTTTACATTTGCCCAAACCCATAGAAGGTACAACACCAAAAGTGAACCCTGAGGTAAACTATGGACTTTGAGTGATTACGATGTGTCAATATAGGTTCGTCCTTGGTAAAAAAATGTACCACTATGGTAGGCAATGTTGACAGTGGGGGAGGCTATACATGTGTAGGGGGCAGAAAGAATATGGGAAGTTTCTGTACCTTTTTCCCAATTTTATTGTAAACCTAAAACTCCTCTAAAAAAGGTAAAAGACAAGAAAGGATCTACAGAGGGCTTTGGTCCTCATTTATGCAACTGGTCAAGAAGGCTTGGTGTGCATTTTAACTTCCCTCCTCAACCCATTCAAGTTTGGGTTGCCTTTGGCTCATAAGTCAGTTAAAGTTCTCTGCCTGGTCAACTGACCCAAACTGATTCCTGAGGTGTCCAAGTCTGCCTTGATTTTTGTTAAACTTAGTAACTGGGCACGTGAAAGGAAGCATACTATACTCTGCATAAGCCTAGCTTTATATCAGAGATCCTAATTTACCTTTGGTAATCAGAGCCAAGCACACCAACCAACACTAGAAGCCTTGCTTCTACAGCTGTGAACTGAGTTTCTTGACTGATCACAATGTTTTATGAAATCCAACAATGGTACAAAATATTCAGTAATTCCATGGATTATATCAATGGTAGAATTATGACCAACAGAAATAGCAAATCCAAACACAGATTAAATGTCAGTTTTGATGATTAGAAAGTTTCTCCCCCAAAGCTTCCTGAGAAAGATGGGAGATTGAACATAATAATTCAACTTCACTTCCTGTGAAACTCCCATTAAAACTCTGGTAAAGGGATTTTTAAAAAACCCATAAACCTAGAAATACAAAGAGAAGGGGAGACAATAGAGACAAAATTTTGGAAGCTGGAATGCAGAAAAACAATGAGAGATAGAGTGGGAAAAGCCAAGAACTAAAGTGATGTATATCACAGAATCTTCCAAAGGCTCAGGAACTAAGTGGACTTTTGGAAGTGGAGGGTAAAAAGGAATATAAAATAGAGATTGATCGAATGCAGTTTTAAAATCCATTCCCCACCCCTTTAGTGTGAACTGGACTTCGGGACTCTCTTCTAAGGAGAGGGTATGAAAAGAGAAACTGTAACCAGAGAAATCTTAGCCAAGGGCTCAAGGTAAATATCACTAGTCATAAGACATGTTGATATCATGCACCCCTCATATGATGCAATGGAAAGGGCAGTTCATCTCTGTGGTATTTTTCCCCAAATTCATATTCCCAATGGAATCATGACAAACCCAAACACTAGACAAACCCAAATTGAGGGACAGCCTACAAAATACCCAATCAACTGTCAAGGTCATGAAAGACAAGGAAAGATCAAAATACTGCCATAGACTGGAGACCAAGGGAATGGGAAGACCAAATGCAATGTGGTAGCCTGAAACAGAAAAGGGGCATCAGCAGAAAAACTGGTGAAATCTGAATGGAGTCTATGGCTTTAGTTAATGGTATTGTACTCATGCTAATTTCTTAGTTTGGGAAGGTGCAGCTTGATGACTGAAGATGAACACATTAGGGGAAGCTTAAGGAAAAGTATTCAAAAACGCAATACTATCTTCATGACTTTTTTAAAATCTAAAATTATTTCAAAATATTTAAAAATACAAAAATTAGAAAAGAAGATAAAGCTCTAGCTCCCCTCTTTGTGACACCGAGGAAACTACTCCGCAGAAGACTCAGATTGGTGAATGCAGAATGACAGAACAACCATGGGAACAAGCACCTTGATGGGAAATAGGAGTCTGACCTAAGCATGTTCATACTGAATGCTGAGACTCAAAACTAACCTTAGAGCTGGGCATCTGGGCCCCACACATTAGAAGCTCCTACCTATGAGAAACAGAATGAATTTATGAAAGAACACGTGGATATCCTTATCACTCAAGCCCCAGCACTCAGTGCTGCCACAGTGCTCTCTCGAACCTTAAATAGCCTAACTTCCTTTAGGCTCCAAGGAGATACTTTTATCTCTTGTTTTTGTCCTCCTTTTTCCTCAAAATAAAAGGTGACTGTTCCTAAATGCTTTATAGGTGGGTGGTTTATGCTTCTGCTCTCAGAGACAGACTTTGCTAAGGAGAGAATTTGAACTGTAGCAATGCTTTGGTTAAAAAAAAAAATTAATTAGTTTGATAAATCTTTCATTTCTGAGAGCCTGAATAAAACACTTGTATATTAAATTCTCAGAAGGTCGAATGTCCATTTTTTTAACTTCCCTTTGGATTCCATTGATTCCAGAGATGTCACTAATTAGCATACTATTTGACGCTGACATGTGGCAGCTGAAAAACATTTTATAGCAGTAAATAATTCATATTACTCTTAAATCTGTGTATGTATGTCTAGATGTAATTTGTGTAAAGGGAGTTATTCATATGTTACACTAACAGATGGATACCAATTCTAGAAGTGTAATTAGTTTAATTTTAATAAAATGTTTAATATAATTTAATTATATTTTTGAAATATTAAATGAGGAATTCTAGCTTTTAATATTACATTAAAATATGTATATTCACTGATTAAAATTAGTGAATTAATTTTGATAGGTTATTTTTAATTTTGATGTTATTTTAAATGTTTTAAAAGAAAGGTAAGTAAGGTCTACAATACCTCAAGAAAGATTTAATGTGGCATTATTGTCAACAAATTAAAATTTATGTGACGTTTCAGTGTAACATTTTGCTGAAATTAAATTAAAAAACAAAATTTATGGGAAAAACCATAATATAACTCCTTAGTTTTACAAGCCTTTACTGCTCATCCAAACATCACTAACCCAGACATTTTCAATAAAGATTAAATTTAGTTGTCTGATAGTTCACAGACTTCCAGTCATATGAAAACCATACCTTGAGATAATTTTCCGTTTTGTGAAGGTAAATATGTCAAGACTAGAGAAAAAAAGTGATTTTCCTTTTTACAACAGAAGGGTTCCACTATGAATTGACCAACAGAAAACCAGCTGAATGCTTTAGGTGTAATACTGAGTCCAGAACTCAGATTTGGTTATCATTACTGACCAACTAAGTCTTCAGCAATGGCATGGACCAGGAAAGCCTTGAATAAGGGAAGTCCATGTCACCGAAGCCTATGTGTAGCCTCCATCACCATGGCTACTGTGTTGACAAGTCCATTCAGCAAGCACGGTATTGGCTCGAGACGGAAGAGGACTGGCATTTACAGAATAGGCCCTCTTGAGCATCTTTGTATCAAAAGTCTCTTCTGCAGCAGAGAATTTCTGGTGAACACTTCATGAAAGCAAGAGGGATTAGAGGAGAGCAGTCCAGGGAGGATTTGCTTTACCTATTTTGTTTAAAATTTTGACAATAAGAAATATTCACATATCACTCTTACAATCAAAAATAAATTTTCTATAGGTTTATGATGACGAAATCTCCCTGAGATCTGATCATCTGATTGATCATCAGCATTCTCAGCCTAGAAAGGGCAAACCGTCCAGTGTTTACTAAAGATTCTGATGCTCCTCTTCACTAATCCATATATTGTGGCAAAACTAAACTGAGAGTCTACATCAGAAGATATATGAGGCTCGCATGGGCAGATTGCATGAGAGATCAAATGTGGCACTCCTGTACCCTAAATTTTTTTATCCCATCTTTTAGGCCAAATTCTTTCTTGTTTTTCAATGCGATTAGGGATTAGCTAGCTCGCTACATTGTTAGAACCACAGCTGGTTGCCCAAGCAACCACACCTACTGCCAAATATCTGGCAGGTGCAATCTCATCAATTAATTAAGTTTAATCTAAAAATTCCATTTTTATTTTCTTGGTCAAGCACTCATATATTCATTTCTAAAAAGATTATCCATATCTTCCTGTCACAAATTAGCAAATTCCTATAATTCTTGTGGATATAACACTTAACCTTCCCTGCTCTGATGCTACATTTTTTGCTTTCTGAGGCATGTTAAGTTTGAATCCTGGTTTGTAGGTAAGCAATAATGAAAGACAGGGTGTGAGATGACCTCTTAGTTTCCTCTCTCCACCTGCCATGGTTTCCTCAAGCAAGGATTGCACAATAGGTAACATTTTAGACACACGGTTTCCAAACGAGAGGCAATTTCTTCTCCTTGCTTCACCTGGCGGTGGGGTGGGGGGATATTTGGCAATATCTGAAGACATTTTTTATTGCAATGACACAGGGATGGTGTAGCTACTGACATCTGGTAGGTATGTGGAGGCCAAGGATGCTACCAAACATTTTACAATGCGCAGGGGAACTTTCACCACCCCCCCAAAATTACCCAGTTCAAAATGTTAATAGTGCCAGTTGAAAATACTATTTTAGATAAACCTAGGAGCTTAGGGTTCTCTAAGCCTTGCTTCCTCTCATACATTGCTATTCCAGTTGTTAAGACCCCAGTCTTCCCTAATCTAGCTTAATCTAACATTCATATAAAATACCTGACAAAATATGTGAATTTATATACTAATATAACTTATTAAACCACAAATCAATCTCTGAATTCAGTTTTCAGGTACCTCTGCCCTATGACTACAAGCTGTAAGAGGTTTTTGCCAACGCTATCCCATAAAGGCTTTGAGTTTCATTCTATTAAGGCAATACTTTTACAATCTGAGTATGTCACCTGCTTGTTCTCAATTATCCCTGCCATTAAAGGCATCCATCGTGATTCAATCACTCATGTTCCCCTTTAAATGGGTCTATGGCAACAGCTGATTCCCCAGAGCTTCCTCCCCAGTGGGTACGTAGTCTCTTACGACCGTACCAGATGGCTTGATTAGCTCTTTTGCCATTTCAGTATGGAATGCTACTTCTTCATGGAATATGAAAAGAAGTCTCTCGCTTTGGCCTGATGTCTGTGTAATAACCATTCCCCTGAGGATGTGTTACCTGCAATCCCCTGTCTGGAAACCATTAAATAGTCAGCTCCATGGAGGCAGGAACGTCTGTCTTACTGATCACTGTATCTCCAATACCTAAGCTATCCTTGACACAGAGTAGGAATCTAGTTCATGTTCAGTGAACAAAGTCAAACGTCAATTCCCCTAAGAAACTTTTTTTTTTCATTATAGTGCTTATTACATATTTTTTTTTTCATCTGGTTTTCCTCCTCCACTGAGTCTCTTGAGGCAGAAACCCAACAACAAAGATACCTAGCAATTTAGTAACAAAGGTACAGGGTAGACTTTTGAAACAACTCAAACAGTAAAACCAACATCCCCACTACCATGGTCAAAGGAGATGTTGCGAAATAAGTGAGACCTTAAGAGCTTATAGGCTCACCTGCATAGGAGAGTAAAGATGTGGAAAGCTGAAACGGCTTAGGTTGCTAAGCACAAGCAGAACTGGTCTTCCAAGAGATTAACAAACTGCTTTCCCCCTGCAGAAAAAGAATGCCCCTTTGAAACTGCCCGAATCTCTTTTTATATCCTTATAATAAAAGACATTCTTTCTAATTTAAATTAGTTAAGTGTAAATTGGCATTCTTCTTCAAAAATAACAATTATACCTGAAAAAAGTTAAGAGATTGGCTATTAGTAATCTGTGTAGTCATTAGGAGCAAATAAAATCAATGAAGGTCCTTTTTTGAAAATTTTAAATATCAGAGACTCTCCAAGAGAGGAATGCAGGTGATTTGGGTGCAAAGAGAACTTTGAGGAGAGACCATAGGCTTGAACAGATTGGGACAATGCAGTAATTAGGGTAATTAGCACCAAGCACTATAAAGTAGAAGAAAAGCAGGTAAGAGTCGGAACAGGATGCCAAGGACAAAACGTACCAATTTACAAACTGTAACTTCACTTCAAGACTTAGAAAACAGCTTTTGCTCCTCTTTTTGCACTTCACTCCTTGCTCTCTAAATTAAGTGGCAGGTAAATTCTTTCACCTTTCTGTATGATTAATTGCTTTTTTTCCCCCCCAAACTGTGGCAGGGATAAAGTCTCCATTCATTTAAGATGAGATCTTTCTCATAAGGATCAGTGTTCCCTTATGTAAAGAAACCCTGGCGTCGTCTAGGCATACCTTCTGAGTTTCTGAGATGAGCACAGGTCAAGTCTGAGCCGAGAACTCTGCTACACTTGAGTCATAATTTCTGCCCTAATGCCTTCCTCTTTCTGATCCTTTTCGGTGTTTCTTCCCATCTGTCCTAAGGGCAACGCTTGAGAACAAATATGAATTTACAATTGCATAGTCACAACAGAACTATCTGGGGAGCTTTCTCAAAATATACACACGTAGAGCCTGACTCTGAGATGTTTCCCTCACTAGGTCTTGGGTGGGCCCAGGCATGTGATTTTGAAGGAGTCTCCAGATGCACTGATATAGCACTCTGAAAGAGAGGGGTTTCTCTGAAACTATATTTAGGTTTTTCTCTGAAGAATCTAGATACATAAACAGGGATAGGGGCAGATTTAGAATTAAAAAAGTAAATATCAATATAGGAAATTTTAAAAGTTCCTATCAGTATGGCAGTCATTAATGCTGCTCACTGATATCTGAATTCTCCTCTTTTTCCTAAACCCAGAAAACTGCATTTTTCCCTGATAATTTGAAGTTAAACCTGGCCATGTTACTGGCTTTGATCAATGAGATAGAATCAGCAGTGGCATGTGTCACATCGAAGTAGGACTCTGCAATAGACAGTGCACAAGTCACAATGTTCCTTTTTTGGATGGTGGAAGCACACGTCAAGATGCAGCCTCCATCAGCTGAGATCCCTGGGTGACTATAATGAAAAAATCCCTCTGTCATCCCATGTAGGACATCAAATGGAAGTAAAAGACAAACATTTTTATGATAAATCATTGAAATATGAAAGTTGTTCATCAAAGCAACATAACCTACTCCATCCTAATGAACCAGCAATTTTTTTTTCAGAGGCTAATTAAGCAGATTAAAAACAATTAGTTCTACCTTCATCAATGACTAAAAATTTACAGAGACAGTGTTGAATAGAGGGAAACGAGGGAGCTTTAGGATCAGAGAGACCTGATCCTAAAGTCCATAGTGTCACTTGTTTATTATAATATTAAAAATAGTATAACTGTACAATATACAATTACTTTTAGTAACCAATAACATTTACAAAGCGTTTACTATGTACCCGGCAATGTGCTGAGCACTTTATACGCATTATTTCACTTAACTCTTAAACAGATGAGAAAAATAAAGTTTAAAGAATTAAATAATTCACCCAAGGTCACAGAGCTAGGAAATGGTGGAACAAGGATTCTAATACAGGCAATAGGGTCACAAAGCCTGTGCTCTTAACCATTGCTTTAATACTGTCTCTGTAACTCTGACCAAATTACTTAACCTGTTTGAATCTCAGTTTCCTCAGTTTAGAATGGGGTTGAGAGCTACCAGACAGGGTTTTTTTTTTTTAAGAGAATTAGAAGAGATAATTGGGGAAAGCAATTAACATAGTTCCTGGCATACAGTAGGCATTTAAAACACAGTAACTATTTTTAGTAGCTAATATGTCATTCATTCCCCTCTTCTATAAATGGAGATTGGTCAATATAAAAAAGGTAACATGAATATTTGTCATGATATGGGAATTTAGTACTATAATGAAATAGGTAACCCAAAAAAAGATAGGTAACACAGATACAACAATCAAATCCTACATTACTTTGCTTGCATTACTTAATGGCCAATATTAAAATGACCATTGTTGACCTCTTAAAACAGATTTTTAAAAATAAAGATATAGTAGACACATAGTACCATAAAATTCACAATGATGTAGTAATTGTATCCAGGTGCTCCAAAGCCATATATCTGATGATCCAAGAAAATAGATTTCAAGAATAGTAAGAAGATATGCTCAGAGTTATCAATGACACCGGGATTGATTCATTTCAAAAACCTTGTGTTCGTATATTAATTGATAAACTACATAAGACAACACCATATTAAATGTGGAACTATTTGTTCTGGGTCTCTAATTTGTTTAACTTCCTCCTTTCTTATGCTCCCTTATGTAATAAGAGAGAAGTACAGATTTTCTACATAGACAATCATGTATTCTTTAAACAAAGACCGTTTTATTTCCTCCCTTCCCAGTCTGTATATCTGTAACTTCCTTTTCTTATCTTATTCCATTAGCTAGGACTTTCAGTATGACTTTCAGTAATTCAAGATGTACAGTGAAACAAACTATAAAATACTGACCTAGTTGTGGATTATGTCCTTTATAAATTCAGTAGCTAAGACAAACACATTTTGACACAGCATATCAACAACGATACAAACACTGAACAAGGAGGTATCATTTCAGTATAAAAGTTAAGTATATATCAAGATTAAAGGCAAACTCGAGTACCCACTTAGGTGTATGCTTAGATGTGTCACTTCTGAGGAATACATTATGAAATGTCTGAGTCTTTTTATTTCTTTTTATTTATTATGAATGATTAAAAGCTTAAACTCTGAAGTCATATAGACTTGTGGCAAATGCCATTTATAACCTGTGAGATCTTGGGCAAGTGATTGAACCTGGTCTCAATTTCTTCAAGAGATAAAAATAAATAGTAATTGGTGGTGATGGTAAGTGATGGTAATGATATTACTTGAATTATTAAAAATGTCATCATTTTCCTTCCACAGTGTTTGAAAAAAATATATATATATACATATATATGTATGTATGTGTGTGTGTGTGTGTGTGTGTATATTTTACCATGAATCCTTAGTGCCCTGTGAATAATAACCTGTTGAACAATGAACTCTTTTTCCAACATAATTCCCCTTTATTCATTTTACCAACTTTGACAAAAGTAGTAGAATATAGTGGACACTAGATGGAGCAACATTTCAAGTAGAGTAATCCTCCCTAAGCAAGAACTTTCTTTTAATATTAATTAAAAATAAATCATTTCTAAAACAATAATCACTAATAATTTCAAGTTATCTGGATACATTTTTCAGGCAAGTATAAATGGCTTTGACTGTCTCAGGGATGTGAGAAAACAGGCAAGACAAAGATTTGGATACACCACAGTCATATGTGATACTGTGGGCTGAACTGTATGCTCCCCACCTCAGTTCACATGTTAAAGTCCTAAGGCCCAGTACCTCAGAATGTGACTGTATTAGGAGACAGGGTCTTTAAAGAGGTAATTGAGTTACAAAGAGGTCATTAAGGTGGACCCCAATCCAATATGACTGGCCTCCTTATAAGATGAAGAAATTTGGACACAGACACATAGAGAGAAGACAATGTGAAGATACAGGAAGAAGATAGCTACTTACAAGTCAAGAAGACAAGCCTGGAACAGATCCTTTCTCAGGCCCCTTAGAAGAAACCAACTCTGCTGAACCTTGATCTTGGACTTCTTACCTCCAGAACTGTAAAAAAAATAAACTTCTATTGTTTAAGTCCTCCAGTCTGTGGTACTTTGCTATGTAAGCCCTAACAAACGAATACATGTGGAAAGGAATATTAGAACGTAAGCTCCATGAGGGCAGGAATTTTTGTCTTTTTTGTTCACTGATATATCTCAAGCAACTAGAACGATGCCTAGCAAATAATAGGTGTTCAATAAATATTTTCTGTCAACTAATAAATAAAGCAGATTAATAAAATTCATCCCATAGATGACTATTAAATGCTACCAATATTTAAGAAAATGCCTTTTGTTTTCACAAGACCTGAGAACCTGAACTTCCAGCGCTCTTACCAAGTGCTGTGGTATAATTCGTCTGCCGCCACAGCTCAACTGTATAAAATCCTCTGGTGAAACTCTTGTTATGATTTCATTCCTGGAATGATTTCCTTATGAGAAGAGCTAGGAAGACAAAAAAGACAAAAAATCCACATAGAGAAACAGATCAAACTTATTAGTCATATCCTGGGAGAAATGCCACAGATGTAACTTGCTGGTATTGCTATTGTCAAAATTATCTGGTTAGCTGATTTCACTAAAGGATTGAGAATAGCCTTTAAACTGAGAAATTTAAAGAAAAAAAATAAATAAATCAGGACTTTCCTGTTGTTCTTATTTAAGCATTTCTTGTGTGGACACAGGAAAAAGACTAATTAAATTTCCTTCTGACTTATTCAATTATAGATTCATGGTGCATGTCAAACCAAGCTCCACGTCTTAATGTCATCACTATTATCATCCATTAATATTTAATTTGGTACCCTGAATATACTAGAAAAATAACAGCAAAATAAAACATAAAAGGAAAATGGAATATATAAAGTACTCTGATTTTAACTTATATTCAAATATCTTTTAAATAACAACTAGAGGAAGAATCCATCAAAATTCTAATAGGTCTGTTAGAGGTGATAAGATTATAAGTAATTCTCTGTTTTCAAATTATTTGTAATTTTATGTCTCCATTTCTGAATCAAAAAGTTCACAAAACCCATTTTAACTTCTAATCATTACTGGAATAAAATTTAAGATTAGAAATTCCTCCCAAGGGAGAGGATGACACATTAATGTTTGTTTTTAAAGTATGTTTAACCAATACATTGATACAGAATATACATAAGAAAACCAGAATCCACCAGTTTTATGGGCAAGTAAAATTCGGCATTTTAAAATCAACATCAGGACACTCCCACCCAGTTAGAAAATAATTTAAAAATCAAGTCAAAGCTTGTTCTCAGTTTTGGGCCTGGAATCAGCTCCCAAACTGATGCAATCCAAAATCAGAGCCAACAAGTGTTTACCAAAGTCTTTGTCCCAAAGGGAGAAGCCTCTTCTCTAAGTCTCCAGAAGTGATGCTGTTGGGATCGCCTTGACACTTGAGCAAAGTTCGCAGGTAGGAATGCAAACATTAAATTCATTCTGAAATGTTTTCCTTTCCAGTAAAAATGAAAGCTAAATATTTTTTCATGATATGCAATTTGGAAATAAACCCTCCTTGACTGAAGATTTTAATGAGCTGTTTGTGCATTTGCTCTTCCTTTCTGGGAACCATAGCATGAACAGGAAGTTCATGCCTCTGGGGTTCATTCATTACAGAATGGAAAAAAATGAAGCTGTAGACTTTCTTAAGGATGATTTAGAGAGGAAGGGTCATTATATTATCATACTCCCCACCTTATCTTATCCAGGAGGCTTATAAACCAAGTGATTGTACAACTGTACTCTAGCCCCAGGAATATAAACTTCTTTGTCCATAGCGACTGGAAGTCACACAGAGAGCTCTGCATCGGGCTTTTATCACACACTAGAGTGTGCACCCCAAAGCAAAGATGAGCAGTTGTTCTCTTAACACTTGTTACAATTGTGTGGTTTCGGTCCTGACAGCCACAAGGCTCAATCAGAAGCTACAATTAGAGAGAAAGTCTACTATTTCATATTATCCAAACACCACAAAGTGTTAGGTATTACATGGCCAAATACTGAACACTTTAAAGAAGACGGGGGAGGGGGATCTTTGTGGCAATGGAATAGCTCTGTATCTCGATTGCCATGGTGGTCATCTGAAATCCATGCACGTGATAAAATGGCATAGAACTATACACACATCTGATTGCTACTGTCAATTTCCTGGCCTTGATGTAACCTTTGGGGGAAACTGGGTAGAGAACACACATAACCTCTTTGTAACTGTCTCTGCAACTTCCTGTGAATCTGTATTTACTTCAAAATAAATTGTTTTTAAAAACGCACCTTGTGGTTGTACATCAATATTCTCTGAACGTTTTGCATTAGGATAAGTCATAAAGAGCAAAACATAGCCTGGCTGTCAAGTGTGAGGTTTCAGCCACACAACCCAACAGGTAGCTTGAGGTTGGGAATACCCTACATCTGCTTTCCTTCTGCCTGGAGATAATAACTCTTTACCACCTCCCGCACACGGCCTGCCTTCCTTCCCAAGGCTGGCACCTTTTCATCTTTCAGGTCACACCCCAAAGCCGCCTCCTTACCTAGACTTTCCCCTCGTGCCCCTCACTAAAGTAGATGCCATCTGCTATTCGCTTAGCACCTCCGTCTCTTCATCGCGTTCTTCGCCAGGTGTAATGGTTTGGTTGGTCGACTTGGTTGCCTGTCTGTCCACGAAACTGTAAACCGCATGCAGGTGGGCACTGTCCGGCCTTGCCCGTGGTACCCAACCGTGAGCACGCCGCTCGGCAGGCGGCAGGTGCGCCCAACGTTTGAGTCAACACCGCCTCCCTCGAACTCACGCCCTGGGCTCGAGGGTGGGTGGGTAGGTTCCTTCCCCTCCAGGTTCCGGGATGGTCTCCGCGCCCCTAACTCAGGCCACGCGGGGCCCCTCCGTCTCCTCCCCTCTCCTCGGACCCACCCACCCAGGGAGCCAGGCATTTCTTTTCCTCCAATTCGTCTTTGTCTAGAAGGGCGCTTTTTCCTTATTCGCACCTTTTCCTCAGGTCATCCCCTCAGCCACCACCCCAAGACCTCCAGCCCGCGCCTCCCCCACGCCTTGGTGGCCTCCGCTCCCCCGGGGGGACCCCAGCATCCCCGGCAACGCCCCCCCTCAGCCTCGGCCGCCGCGGGAGCACCCACGCCCCGCCCCCGCCCCGCCCACACGGAACGGGCGAATGGGCGAAGGCGAGGGGGGCGTGTCTCCCTCACCACTTGGCGCTGATTGGCCGGGCTGAGGGGAGGGGCGGGGCTTCATCCTGGACCGGGCGCCCTGAGGCTTTCCTCGTCGCATTCCTCCCGGCTCGGGCGCCCGCGCGGTCCATCGCCGAGCGACACCTGTGACCCCCCCCTCCCAGCTCGGGCAGCATGTCTGAGAAGCGGCGCTCAGCGGACACCGAAGCCCAGCGGCTCCCCGTTACCTTCAAGGGTGAGCCCCGCGCCCCTGGCGAGGCCCGGGGGATGCTCCGGCGCGTGTCCCCCTTCCTCGCGCCTCCCGGGCGAGCCCCAGCCCGGGGGTGCCAGGTCCATGTCCGCTGTCCTTGGCTGTGCGAC
The DNA here is from genome assembly GCA_030015415.1 of Cynopterus sphinx. Lineage (NCBI taxonomy): Eukaryota > Metazoa > Chordata > Mammalia > Chiroptera > Pteropodidae > Cynopterus > Cynopterus sphinx. The sequence goes on along the minus strand of CM057385.1, from coordinate 120,417,902 downwards.
CGTTGCTCAGAGCCTCGGTGTCCTCTCTCTTGTATATGCTGAGGAGGAGCCAACCGTGCTTCGCGGGCTGGGGGTGGGGGGTGGGGGGGGTCAGGTGTAGGGAGGTGAGGGTGCGGAGGGGAGCCGAGCGCTAGGCACACGGATGGAGGATGCGCCCACATCAGGGGGCGTTTCCAGGTCTCGGAGCCGGAGCCCGCGTTATCCAGCGGCTGCCAGATGTCAGGCCCCGTGCCAGAGCTTTCCGTTCTTTATCGCCTCCCCTGCACACGGTCATGCGAATAAGGGACTCGCGGCCCGGCGAGTGGGGTGGAATCTGGGCTCAGAGCTACACTCCACCCCCCCGGGACCCCGCGTCTTCCCTGTCGCCCGACTCCCCTTTCCTTCCCGCCCCATCCCTTTGAAGGCCATCTCCTCCACCCAGCCTTCCTCACCCTCCCCTTCCACCCTCAGGGTAAGCCCCCCACCTCCAGAGCTAGAAAGAACTCAGACTCCCCAACACACACACACACACACTAACACCCACACCCACCCCCCGCCCCGGCTAATTTCATGTAAAAAGCAAGATCGACTTGAGGTTTCGCCCCCAGCTCCAGACAGAGTGGGTCGTATTTGCGGGGGGAAGGGGAGGGAGAAGGAAGTCTTTGTGGTATTCCTCCCGTTATCTCTTCCCAGCTTCGCTTTCTGTCCCATCCTGCCCTCTCCACTTGGTCCTAAGGGGCCTCGCTCTCGGGGCTTTTGTTTCTCACAAGGAACTCACCCTCACTCCCACCCTCCCCGGGCCTTCCCAGTCTTGAAGCCAGAACCTGTGAGTGGCTCAATCTTGTTTCCCTTGTGAAGGAACTAGTACCCCTGAGAAGGCTATCACCTTGAACCTTTATTGGCTAACTCCTTGGAGGATTGGGGGAGTCATAAAAAGAGGCGATAAGCCTCTCTGGAGTACTGGTTTCCTCTCAGGGGCTCTTAGCAATCCAAAGGAATTATTTCTGTGGATGGAATTTCAGACAGGATGACATAGTGAAAGACATTTAGAGAACTGGATGGGCTGGCTTTTCCTGCACCCCCACAAAGAACATTATATTGAACTCATCTATTCTCATTATTTGTAAAGCCAGCCTTGTCCATCCATCACATATCAGTCTTATTTCCCTTGTCTGGCAATCTTTTAGTTCTTTCCCAGGAGCACCAGAAGAATTATATCAATCTTACCCCTCACTTTTCTCTACTAAGCGCCTCATAGAGTTATCCTCTAAAAACAGGAGTGTAACAGGGAGAATATACTTTAAGAAACTGATACTCAAAGAAATAAAATTAAAATTACTTAAATGTTGCACAGTTTATAAGTAATGGAACCATACTTTAAGTCTGGATTTCACTGACTCTAAAAATGTTGTGCTGGCCTCCCTTTTCTGAGATAGGAAGTTGGGTAGGATCTTTTTTTTTTTTTGGTACCCTGACCTCTTGGTGCAAGATTGAAGGACTACGACAGTATTAAAAGTTTGGTGAAACTGCAGTGGGAAATCTCTTGGTAGAAGTTCTTTGGGAATAAACATGATCTTTGTACTTAATGTTCATTTAGTTGTTTTTCATGGCTACAGACCAGTTTTCACTTCTAAGTTCTTTTGCTTGGTTCTACACTTAACTCTTTTTTTTTTTTTTTTAAGACAGAGATCTTTTAAGAATCTAATGAAAACTATGCACCCTCTCCTCAGAAAATTATACCTACAAACAAAATTTTGCTTGGTCCATGTCATTTTTTTAAAAATTTGCAATCATTGTTTTATTTTCATTGGATTATTTCAATACATCAGTGACACAGCTGGCAAAGTTCTTACCAGTACAATAATCATAAAGGTTGATCCTTATTTCTTCTACAAATGCTAAAAGAAAACCTCTTATTCTTTAGCAAAAAAAAAAAAAAAGAAAGAAAGAAAGAAAAGAAAAGAAAGAAAAGAAAAATGTGAAGAACTCTTCCATTAGTGCAGTTACTTTTTTTTTTTTTTTAATGTAAGCCTTAGAGATCTGACACTGGTAGGAAAACCATTACTAGAATTTATTAAATAGTTTTTATTAAGTGCTTATCATGTGCCAAACACAGCCTAAGTGCTTCTACAAACATTATCTAATTGCAGTCCACTAACAGCTTTACAAAGAAGACATCATTATCCAACATTTTACAGTAGGGAAACTGAGGCTCAGAGTGGAAGAATGACACACACCGATATGCTAGTTTTCAAACTTGGGCTATCTGATTTTCCAAACTATTTCCCTATCCTAGAGCTACCTCCAAAATGCATATCCAAACTGGGGACCTTGTTAAACATCAGTATTTCCCTGAAGGTAAGAGAGAAAAAAAAAAAAGAAAGCCCAGAGTAACCTAGCTTCAATCAAGACCATTTGGTTAAGACAGCTCTGGAAGGCTGCTCCTGGGGGAAGCTGTGGAATATAAAAGCCCAAATTCTGTCCTTTTTATGTTTTTGCTGATAGTTAGTCTTAGAAATATAAATATGACCAAACCTAGGGCAAGACTAGTTTTTCTTAAAGCCAGTGCATTCATTCTGTAATGAAATAATGCAGGTGAATTGCAAAGAAATGTAATTAAGAGTCATGTCAACAGAACAAATCCCTCTGAGAGAATGTTTGAAAATAAGCAGAAGCAAGGGACTGATTTGTTTGTTTCAGTTGTTACAGCTAATGGGGATAACTCTGTAACTTCTTTAATAATTAATCTAGTTAAACCATCAAGGGTCATAAATTAATTCAAACCAAGGACCAAGTCTGCAAAAGCTGACATTTACGTATTTTTTTTTAATGATTAAGTAGGTTCTTGGTCCCCCCGATGGTGTAAATTTTACACTGTAAAAGACAGTCACTGATTGCCTGGTTAACTTTAAATAAAAGTGATTTTTTAATGTTAATAAAGTGATAGAGTTGGATTTAAAATCTATTTTTTCAGTAGGTGTGGAAAAACATTTTCCTGAAAACGATTGTAACCATGAAAAAGTGAGCATCTCCTGTGTCTTCCTGACATTCTGTACATACATCTCTTATGTTGATTACACAGTATTATAATTATCAGTTATAATCACCTTTATTAGATCAGGAGGGCTTTGGAAAATAGAAATTGCCTCCTTCACTGTAGTTAGCTCGGTATCAAGTACATAGTACGTTTGCAAAAATGTTTGTTGAAAGAAAAAGAAGCAGGAAAGAGATAAAGATCCTCCACTGAATAAATAATGTGCTTAAATGTTTGACTTAGGTTGGGGAAACTTTCCTGTCTATAGTTTATTGTTTGTTACAACACAAACTATTGACCTTATGTTTTGACATCATGTTCCTTATTTCATGTTCTTGCTACATATAAACTACCTGACTAGGTTTATATTGTCAATAAAGGGATTATTATTGTCAAGAAAATATATTGTACCCAATAAGGAATCTCCTTTTAATTAAAATGGGGAAAGAGAGAAGTTAGATGTGATAGTCAATAGAAAGAAGGAAGGGTCAATTCTCCATCAATATACATTCTTCCTCCATTCTTTTTGAAGCTTTACTCTGCTCTTGGATTAGTAAAGAAACTAAACCACAAGCATTTGACCTGACATTTCAGTAGGTTAGCTTTGAAGATACGAGCCATAAAGCGTCTATCCTAAAGTATCAGTGAAAATTATACTAACCTTGTGGAGTTGTGAATGTGCACTTAGGGTTACAATGCTTTAATGTAGTGAAATGAGAGTAGAATTTAGAATTTAAAGATCTGATCTTTAATCTCAATACTATCACTTACTACCTGGGACCATGGGCAACTAAGTCTCTCAACTTCCAGAGTCAACTCCTCATTTATACGTTGGACATAATCTTATTGAAAGGTCTATCTCCCAAGGTTTTGAGTATCAAATGAGAAATTTTATGTGAATGTTTTTCCAACTTTAAATGTGAATTATTAAGGTATTTAATGGGGAAAATAGAATTAAAAAGTTAATTATTTTTTTTCTAGTAATTATACAGGAAAAATTTCAAAGTTATATAAAGGACAGTTCAAGAAAGTTTAGAATTCTGACTTACCTCCCTAAATGTGGTCTGTTTCTTCTCCAGAGATAGAGTCCCCAAGCAGATTGTTAGCCTTGATATTTTGTCTATAGTGTGGATGTCCCAGAAGACAATTCACTTCATAAAAAGTTTCTTCTTATAAACTATATCAATAATGATCTTAAAATCATGGTAATAATAACAAGTGTTTATTGAACACTTTCTAAGTGTCAAGCATTTTATGTAGTTTCTCATTTAATCTTCATAACAACTGTATAACTACTGTTCTTTTCTATCAGCTTACTAATGAGAAATTTTAGGAATAGAATTGGAATCTGACACCAAAACCCTAAGCTCTTAGCTACCGCTTGCTTAGCTATTCAGCCTCAGTTGAAGAATTGGGAACCTTCTGATCTAGTTTCCTTATACTTCTGTTTCCTATTTTTTAAAATGGAAATGATGTTACCTTTCAAAGATTTTTCTGAGAAAAGCTTAGTTATAGATACTTTTAAGATGTCCAAGTCAAAAAGCTGAAAAAGAAAAGAAAAAGGCGTAAGAGGGTTTTGTTGTTTTGTGTATTTCAGGCCTAGTCTAAATTAAATTACCTTAGTACCATCATGAAATTGTTTTTCTCTCCCATTTTTCTGAATGTAACTGTTTTTTTCTCTCCAGACGTGGGCCATATTCAGGGCACCCTTCTACCTTCCTGAATTCTCTAACCTCAAAGGTGGAAAAGGTCTGATTTTAAAAAGAGAAAAGAACACATTTGAGGAAAGCAGTAAAACAATTGCTTTGGGGGACAGAGGATGATTCTGATCTGTATTCTTGCATCCTGTCTGCTGACATGTAGTTTTAGCTTGTCTTTCGTAACAGGCAGTCTTTTCTTCCCCACCCCCACCCGCCGCCCCCTCAAAAAATGGCACAATCACTCAACTCATTCATCAAACTATTTATTTACCAATGTTTTTTGAGTACCTGTTAGGCGCTAGGTATCTTCCATATTAGCTCATTTACTCTTCACACTAATCCTCTGAAGAGGTACTCTTATTAGCCCCATTTTAGTGCACAGAGAGTCAAGGTACTTTCCCAGGATCACACAGGTAATAAGTGGCAGAGCCATCTCTGAAGCCATCATGCTATACTGCTTTAACAAGAAGACAGACATTGAATAATTACCAGTGTGTTTAATGTTGTTTAGAGGGGTGTAGTGGAACAGGAGATTGGGGGGGGCGTATTTAAGAATGAGGGGTTCACACTAAAAATTATTGATGATACTCTCACTTATTTTTTCCCCTGTTTTATGGCTACAGACATTTGAATGAAAGAAAGCTACAGGAAATCCTCAAAGCGTTTGGGGAAGAAAATATTTATGCTTATTTAATTTCCTGATTCTTTTCAAGCTAAGAAAGGGACTTCCTTTATTTCAACTTTTATTTCCAATCTTTCTTAAAGGGATTAATCCATTTCCTTAATACTGCATGGTAAACACATTTTAAGTTTTGTGATTCACAGCACATGATGCTTCATCCGTATCAGCTCTTTTGGTCTAATAGACAGTAAGAAGAAGAGAAAGTTATAGTCTCCAGTCACAGCTCTTACCTTGATACCATCTGGCCTAACCCACAGAATAATTTCTTCCCTAGAGGTTTAAGGATGAGGGCATTCGAAGAACTATAATCTGTGCTTAATTAAAATAATCATTGGAAAGATGGGTTGGAATGTGTGCTTGTTTGCTTAGAAACCCTAAAGTGAGCTGCAAGTTGTGATCTGCATGTAAATACCATCATTTTTTCAGCATCTATTTATTGTGAACCTACTGCGTGCTAAACTCTGCCACTCTCTCACCTCTACCTGATTGAATTTTCCTCTCTGCCTGATGGATGCTGCCTTGGTTTTTGTTGTCACTCTCTTCCTTACTCCTCTTCTCCATTCCTCTTATTTTCCTTTCCTCCTATTGCTTTCCTCCCTTCTTTGTCTCTTTCTCTTAAAATTCCAGTCATTTGAAAAACTGAGTTATAGTAAAATCTTGGTTAATTGAGGACGTGTTAGTATTCACATATTTTATTTGCCTATTTGCCTGTTCTGGCCTTGAATTTTTATTTATCAAGTCTTATAAAGACCTTGTTTCAAGACAAGCAAAGGAAAGAGAAACTGGGAATCTTGGAAATGTACTTTTAATTGAAAAGCTGGAAGAAAGATCAAGGAAATAGATGTATGTATGACATAGACCAGAAATGGTTTGGAGGGCCGGTTGACCAAATCTGGCAATCTGCCTGTTTGTGTATGTCCTACTAGCTAAGGATAGTTTTCATTTTATAAATGATTTTTTTAAAAAAGATTCTGTTACATGTGAAAATTACACGAAGTTCAGATTTCAGTGTCCATAAGTTTGGTTTCATTGGCACACAGCCATGCTCTTTCGTGTGCTGTTGTACGTGGCTGCTTTTGCTTTATAATGGCACAGTTTTCAGTAGTTGAGATAGACTTGATGGCATCCAAGCCTAAAATTTTCTGGCCCTTTACAGGAAGCTTGCCAAATCCTGACATAAAATCCCTGATGAGGAATAATGGCCAAAAAGAACACCTATATTTTGAATATACATGCTTTTAAGAAAAATTCGGAGATGGCCAAGGCCTTTCCCTGAATTCCTAGACATTGTGTCTTTCCCCATCCAAACAACGCTGTTCTTGGCAGTTTACAACATGAAGTGTTTCACCTGCAGTCTGGGAAAGGGGAAGGAAAAGATTGTCATTTAAACGTTGCTACTTAGCTATTTCAGTAATTCTTTGGCTTATCCTCTTCTTTTTGTGTGTAGTAATGCACATGAATCTGAGTCAAACTTTCAGATATTGTGCAAGACATGTTTAGGCCTTTCTCTGAAGAGGAAATCCAGTATCTTGAACTTTAGGATATAGTCACAACAATAAATGGAGTTTCCTACTCCGTGTGATTTACAGTACATAGTGTCAACCTTAATGTAAATTGGCTGATATGGGATCATTAACACTATATAGTGCTGTGAAATTCTGCCTTATCTATCATTTTACTGCTTTTCTAGAAGCTAACTGAACAAAAATTACTGTACAACTTGTTTTTCTCATTTGTTTTATGCTTTTGTTTGTTTTGTCTTTTCCCCAAAAGTCTTACTTTATTATTTTGGAACTCCTGGAGGAATATTTTATACCTACTTTATAGATTCTTGTTAACATAAGAAATAATGTATATAAGGAGCTAGCTTGTGGCTGGCATGTAATAAGCATTCAATAAATGGTTATTAGTCCTAATAAAAGAGACTTCCAGAATGAAAGAAATTTAAGAATTAACATAATTTCATCTTTACAGCAAAATTAGTGTACATAACAAGGATTATGGAAATTTGCTAAAAGTGTATTCAATTCAACAGAGTTTCTAATTGAAAAAATTGTACACAACCAAAATGCTTAGATGGAACAGTGGAATATTATTCAACCTTTAATAATATGTACTTGTGTGAAAAACATGTTCACAAGACGGGAGGAAACATTTAAAATCATCACGTATATCATTATTTCACTTTTGAAAAAAATTGATACGAAAGTTTTAAAGGACATTTAGTGAGGCATAAAATAATCACCATCCAGAGATAAAGTATAGATGATGTTTCTTTTTCTATTTGTTAAGATATAATTTCTCACTTTTTAGAAATAATATTTTGCTTTTAAGTTTTATAAAAGTGATATTTTTAAAAAATTTACCTTAGTTTCCTGGAGGTAAGCCCAATTTGAATGTTCAGTTAAAAAAAAGTTAATGTGAAAGCTTCATCCATTTTCAAAACCTTGCTTGGATTAGTTAAAAATGTATTATAATGCAGTTTTCAGGAAAGAGTTTGGTAGTAAAAGAAAAAGATACTCTAAACCCTGGATGAGTAGTATTTATAACCAGGCATTATGTGATCACTAATTTTTAGGCATGTTCTCACCCAGCAAAATAATTAAGTATATCAGCCAAAATATCTCGGAAATACCAATTGCTTGTTATTTGTCTTTTATCTCATAAAACTGGAAGGGAGGAGTCAGTCCTCAGGGTAATAAATGAGAAACTCAAAGAAAATGAATTTTATGAAATGTTTAGAGTTACTGAGAATTTCTTTTACCATTTGGTACATAAGTGGTAGGTGACTAAGGGTTCGTGTATGGCCTGGTGGAGTTTAAGCCTCACCTCTCTGAAGAATGGGGTTTGTATACATTTTTGAGCTATAACCGAGTGGGGAAGAATTTTGAGGGTTGAAAGTGGGATAGTTTAATTTTAAAGGCAGTAGAATAATATGAAGTGGTGCCATGTCCCCCGTGTACACACTCCGATTATTTCTAGCTGAACATTCGCAATGTGAGACCAACCCCAGTTTATAGAATATTCACTGAATTTCTTATATCTCTTGATTTGTGATCCCATTTCCTCAGCTGGGGTTTTTGGAAATGGAAACTGAGCACAAAAATGGGTTGGACTTTCCAGCTTTTCCTTATGTAGATAATAATTCAATAATTCAGTAATTCAATTCATAAATGAAATCCTTAAGAGTCTTTGAATGTCCAAACCTAGCCTGACAAGAGGGAGGCATGAAGCAAGGTGAAAACTGAGTAGTTTAAGAGGCTCTTATCAAAAAGGGTAAATGCTACCCATTTTCCCATTTCTATTGTAAAAGTTCAAACACTTGAGTAAAATAGGATTAGAGAGAACTACCATCTATATTTATCATCCACTCTCTCAACCTTACAAGGCCAGTCTAATTATCCTTATAGGTGAAGAAACTAAGGTTCAAAGAGGTAAAGATCAAACAGCTAAAAAGTTTAACAGAATTAAAATGGAAACTGGTCTCTCCCTATTCTCAGGAAATAGCCTAATAAAGAATATAAATAAGCAAGAAAGTATTAGGCAAAATGTAAGTGTTGTAAGAGAGGTTGAAAACGTGCTATCAAGATTTAGAGGGAGGAAAAAATTCCATCTAGCTAAGAAGCTTGGTAAGAAGTATTTTATACCCACTCTATGCCAGTTACTGTGCTAGTCTAGTATATTCAAGGCACAGAGCTATATACTTTACCTAGAATATGGGAAACTTGGGGCAATATTTTAGAAACACTAAATGCTGTCAGATATAAGTATTTGTAGCCAATCTGGTCCTTGTTTGGAATCGGTTTCACTTTGCAAGCCTAGCCCTGAGTCTGGCAAAGAGCCTTGAGACTAAATTTTGCTATAAATAGGCATGGCTTCCTTTGTAGGAGTATGAGATTTCATCCTCAGAACTCCGACCATGCTTTCCCAGTTGGAACACTGTCTTAAGAAAGTGCTCCAAACCCCAAAACTTCTTTAATGAGCATTTTTTTTATTATTATTATTATCATTCAGAGGCAAAAGGTCAAAGAGTGAATTGTTAGAACATGAACTTTGGAGTAAGATAACCTATATTTGAATCCCAGGCCCTCTATTATATGACGCCGGGAAAGTAATGTTGCTTCAGTTAACGTTATTTGTAAAAGGGAATTAAAAATATTTTACAGAGCTTCGTAAGCAGTAAATGAGGTATGTGTCTGAAGCAATTTAACCCAATGCCTGGGGTATGACAAACCATGAAATGACTGCCAGGATTATTATCAGTTGGGATAATTCCTGATAGAGCCTTCTCCACAAGCAGCACTGTGGAATATTCTCTCAGTGAATATGTCCGAACCTCAAAATTATAATTGAGAAACCTCCGGGATTAACTTTAGATCACTTATATTTAAGTATGCGTAAGGACATTTACCTCACACTATGACACAGGATCAGAAAACTCATACAAAGTCATAGATAAGCAAAATGCTCACGTGTATTTCTGGTTTCTCATTCTGTGTTTTGGAGCCACAGTCCCCAACCTTTTTGGCAGCAGGGACCAGTGCTCCTATGAGAATCTAATGCTTGATGATGATCTGAGGTGGAGCTGAGGCGGTGATGCTAGCGCTGGAGAGCATCTGCAAATACAGAAGAAGCTTTGCTGGCTCACCTGCTGCTCACCTCCTGTTTTGGAGCCTGGTTCCTAACAGGCCACAGACCAGTACAGGTCCCCAGCCCCAGAGGTTGGGGATCCCTATTTTACAGCACTTGACCTGGAACCAACTTGTGTCTCTCTTTTTTTCCCCCATGCTCCGAGCCTTCACTCTCTTGCTTATTTTTTGGACTCCTATTTGTTCAAAGTCCTGTCTCACTGCCATTTTTGCCCTTTCTTCTAGGCAGTAATGTGTGCCTGGCATACCTCTTGCCCTCATGCCAATCTCCTTCCCATTATTAAAACAGGAAATAGAGCAGAAGTCTTCTAAAATTGATAAGAAAACTGATAGTATCCGTTGGCCTACTGAGTCCCTATCCTTCATAGAAAGGAAAAAACAAAGCAACAAAACTAAAAATGAAGAAGACACTGGGTATAGGAAGTGGGAAATACAGCACAGGAAGTGAAGGAGATTTCCAGGATGACAGTGAAAGATAATCACGGAGTGATAGCTGTGCACACCAGCTGATGGAATGAGCCCAGGCACAGCTCTGAGAGAGACTTTTTCAGAAGAGGAAATTGATAGAATACTTGACCCTTCTGGAAGGAGATTTAAAGTTTGATGAAAAGTTTGAAGCTGAGTCAATAAGGATGTTGAAAACTAAGCAAAGAGAAAAAACAAGGCATTGCCTCATGAAAAAAAAAATTGTCCAGGGAAGAAAAACTATGCTTCGCTCCACGGCTTAGCTTGGAATTGCATTTCTATATTCATGACGATCAAAAGTTTGATATTGACCTAACAAAAATTACGATGTAATTGGAGGATGTGTGTATTTATGTGTGGGGATGAGGAAAGAAAGAAAACTTCCATAGTAAAAAGTTAGTAGATAAACATACTATTTGAAAACATGGAAATAAATACCAAAATACTCAACCGAAAGCAGTTGCCTTTGAAGAAGGAGAAATTGGAAGAGGTGAGGGGGGGACTCTTCTCTTTTTGTGCTAATCTTGTAGAACTAATTGATTTTTAACTTGATGCAAGTATAACTGATAAAAAATTAAAACTAAAACAGAAAAAGCACTAATGCTTAGCGACGAAGTCTAAAAAAAGGAGATGAAAGAACATCTAGAGGGAGGAAAAATAGGTTACAAACTGTATTTATTTATAAAAAGTACAAGGAAAGTGTTTGGAAGAATATTATTTCTGGATTGAATAATGTTTCCCTTTTTCATACTTTTCTAAATTTTTTTGCAGTGGGGCATGAATGATCTTTGTAATCAGACCAAAAGCTTTTTCACGTTACGGAAAAGTAAAACAATTAGAAATGTGAGAGAAAACCTATGTGCGAAGATGTTCGTTACAGCATTGTTTATAACCCTAATAAATCAGAAAGAGGTAATGAATTACGGTACATCTACCTAGTGAAATATTTTACAGGCGTCATTTTTAAAAAGAGGATCTAAATGAGTTTCTACTCGTATGTCACATGATTTTCACTTTTAATTACACTAGATCCTCAGGTTAAATGCCTTTGTCCTCCCTTCCCCTTTTTCTTGGTATTTCCTGAAGCATTATATCCTACATAAAGGCCCTCTGACAACCACCACCATCCCCTACCTGCCCCACTCCACTCCGCTCCGCTCATATCTCCATCCCAACTGTGTTGAGTTACCCCTGAACATTTCTGAGTTTTCAAAAAATTCTGAACAGATACTCTGTATCTGCACTTACCACCTAGAACTATAATTATCTGTTTCTCTATCTTCCCCATTAAATTTCAATCTTCCTGATAGCGTTCCTTCTGTTGTTGGTTTCTAGTTGCGTATCTTTGTGGTCAGATGTGATTTCAGTCTCCTTAAGCTTGTGGAGACTTGTTTTGCGACCTCACAAATTATCGGTCCCGGGGAATGTTCCACGTGCGCTCAAGAGGAACGTGTATTCTGCTGTTGTTGGACTGAATGTTCGGTTAGATCCATTTGGTCTAAAGTATGGATTTTAGAAGTCCAGAATTTTCTTACTGATTTTCTGTCTGGACGATCTGTTTGCTGTTAACAGTCTCCTGCTGCTATTGCATTGTTGTCTATTTCTTCCATTAGATTTGTTTCTATTTACTTAATATAGTTATGTTCTTCAGTCTTAGCTGTGTCTATATTTACAATTGTTATATCCTCTTGATGAACCATTATATTATGACCTTTGTTTTTTCATCATACGTTTACTACTTCAGTGCAAAGCACAGGGCCTAATCAATATTAGGTAATTAATCAATGTTTGCTGAACAAAGAGTAAGGTGAATACTTGAGTTATCATGTCAAGTAGATTAGGGGAAGTAGTGCCTACCCTTCAGGTTATTATGAGGATCAGATGGGAAAATTCTTGTAAAATTTCTGGTAAAATGCCACGTATAGGTGTTCGTAGGATAAAGATGGTGGTGATCGTGCTAATAAGGCTGATCAGGACTGTGCACTTTTTGTTTTCACAGATAGCCCCAGTGCAAGCCTCGGACCTTGTGGATGGGTTTTGGTGTTTTTCTCATTCTTGTTCACACTTGTAACTTTCCCGATATCCATATGGATGTGCATAAAGGTAAGAAAGAGTTCATTCCCATTTGGAAAGATGCCAACTCCTAACCCCATAAACCCATTTTGTCTGTGAGGGGGAGAGGCTGGGGAGCGTGTGTGTCAGAGAGACAGGCAGCAAGCGTACTGGCCTATAATTCTTTTCCTTCATTTCTCTTTTCTAAAATTCACTCTAGTCACCTATCACAATGGAATCTTAAAAACTCTTTTCAGCCATTGTTTAGTCAGTCCTTCCCAAAGGTTAAAGATCACCGTCTAAAGTTTTCTGGAGCCAGGGTTATAGGATGGTCCTGTGAGGATAAGTTCTCGAGAGTCAGGATGCTGAGTGGTTTGACTGCTGGCTCCATTATTTACAGTGTGACCTTTGCCATGTTTCCTCCCCTGTGAAATGGGAAGAAATAATAACGCACAGTTCATAGGGCCGTCGTGAGGATTGAATAAATTAATGTATTTAAACGTACTTATCGCAATGCTCGATGCGTGGCGAGTGCTTCCCAAAGTGATTAATACTTTGATAAATGACTATCATTTACATATTCCTAAAAAGATAAAATACGCTCCGAGAATTTTCAGATGAGTTTATTATTATAATTTAAGGAATCGGGAGACAAACTCTGAAGACTTTAGCTTTTTTTCTGTATTAACAATGTGTGAGTAATTGAATAATAATGTTAACAGCTGAGGAGTGAGGTTATAGATTGCTTCTGTATACTATTTTGTACCTTCTAGCTTTTATAGAATGAGTATCTATCACTTTTATAATAGTAAAAAAAATAGTAAATAAATATCATACTTGGTGGGGGTATTAGACGTTGGGTATATTATTTATAGCTATAACCTGGAATACAAGAAGAAAACGAAATAGAGGCATCTAACCTGGTTAGAGCAGAAATATAGATTTAAAATGTGCATATAAATATTTGTACTCAACTTATTATTTGTGTTTTTAATCCAGATAATAAAAGAATACGAGAGAGCTATCATCTTTAGATTGGGTCGCATTTTACAAGGAGGAGCCAAAGGACCTGGTCAGTACTGGAATTCCCAATTGTTTGCCTGGAGACTGAAATTATTCCTTTTATTGATGTGATTTTCCTTATAAGAGTCTCTTCTCTGTTGACTTCAAAAAGAATTCATATAACACACTGGTTGACAATGGTGATGGTGCTAGCCAATCTTGTTACAATCAGCTTTTCCTTCCCTTCTCTCCCCTCCCCTCCTCTTCCCATTTATGCTGATAAGATTACCATCGGCCAGGAATAGCTACCGCTATGGGCATTTGACCGGGAGCAGCCCTACTGAAATAAAGGCTTTGAGGCGTTATTTTTGGTAACCTTCGATTACACTCCTGCTGTGTTCCAGGCTCTGGGAATTCATAGGAGACTATAGTTTCTGCCCTCAAGGATCTGACTGTCTAGTGGTGGGACACAAGAAGGAAACAGCTGGGCACAACCCCATGTGATAAGTATCATGATCAAGTAATCACAGATGAGTGACTGACCCGAACTGGTAGGATGAGACGAGGCTATCTGGAGGTGACGACCTGGCTGAGATTGAGGCCTGAAAAGCTATTAGCCAGAGGTGGGGCATTCCTGCCAGAAATAGCAACAAGTACAAAGCAATGGAGAGAAGAGTGCTTCAGGCTCAAGGAACTGGAGTCACCTCAGGTGCCGCCGTGAGGGGAGTGGAGAGGAAGCGGTGAGCTGCAGCAGGTCATGGAGAACTTTGGCTTCTTCAAGGGTTTGTACTTCAGGAAACATTGCTCTGCTTGCAGCGTAGGAAATGGATCAGAGGAGAGAAACTGGAAGAAATAGCAAGATGCACTGGTCTAAGTGAAAACAAAAGACTGACCGACACAGTGGAGAAGGAAGTGAAACCCACAGGCCTCGGTGGGGATAGTTAGAGCTGGGAAGTCAGCAGGAGGAGTCCAGGATAACATTCCCGGCTTCTGGCTCATTCACTGAGCCGAACTGGTGACTTGCAGTTGATTTGGTTGATGCTGTTAGAATCGAATAGTGAAGTAAACCCATTCATTAGGTGCTGGTATCTCTATAATTTTCCTTGGGCCTTTGTTGCAGGTTTGTTTTTTGTCCTGCCGTGCACTGACAGCTTCATCAAGGTGGACATGAGAACTGTTTCGTTTGACATTCCTCCACAGGAGGTAAGGCGATCTTCAGCTAGGAATAACTTGAGACACCATGTGGGAAAGTGCTCGACACCAAGAGGCAGCACAGTGTAGTGGTTAGAGCATAGGTGGAGAGCCATTTTCTAACTGTGTCACCTCGAGCAAGGTTTTGAACTTCTCCCTGCCTCAGTTTCCTCATCTCTAAAATAGAGGTTATAATAGTAGGACCTACTTTATCGGGTTATTATGAAGACTAATGAGTCATTATATGTAAAGTGCTTAGAACAGCAGCGGATAGTCAAATGCTGTATACGTGCTTATTGTAGTATCATGTCAATGCAAGTATAGTGTTAGCGTTATCACTGTCATTTTTACCACCACATTTATTCTCTGGGTGTTCTAACAGAAAGTCCTACTGAGTACGATTTTCTCCTTCCTAAAGTTCCCGATTTTGTTCTAGATAAATTGCTTAGAATCCAAAGAATTAGAACTGCTCATTTGGCATTTTAGTTAAAGCGTATAATGTTTTAGATTAGTAATTATTTTAGGCTTTTTCAAACTAATTCAAAATATTTTCACAATCGAAACTCACAACAGAGTCCCTAGAAAGTATTCAGTTGCCATGAGACAGAGGAATTCCCCCTGCCCCCCACGATAGTGGCAGAGGCAGGGCGAAAATCCAGCTCTCAGAGTCACTGTCCGGTGCTTTTTCTACAACCCCATGCTGAATGTGTTCTACTTTAGGTCCCTTGTGGCCCTTGGAGAATGATGGACTCACATCTAAGGAGGCATAGTAACTGTTGCAGACAGAAAACTTAAACACACAGTGAAGGGAGGGACAGATACTGTCATCATTTCCTGGCCAAAAGCCAGGTATCCAGCAGCAGCAGGGTGGTGGACCTTGGCCATGTTGTCCTTTCTTATCACCAAGTCCAGAAACTAGTCTCAGAAGCTCTTTGCTGATTCAGATCCAGGTAGTAGCTGAGGTCAGACTTTGTAATCCACACGTGTGTAGTGACGCTGGAAATCATTTCTACCCACAAGAAGGAGACTGAGAGCATCACTGTGTTTTCCGCATGTTTTCCCGTCTCTCGGGGAAGACCGATTCTCAGAAGGAGCCCCTTTCAGGGCAGCTGAGAAATGTGGTATTTTCCTCCATAAACATCGCAGGCATCTGGCAGGGTTGCTGGCAGCGTCTGCCTTCCAGCCACTCTCTCCTCTCCTGCAAGCTGCTGAATGCAGGGCGGATTGGAACTTGGCAGGCCGTCTTTCTCCCGATCCCCTTAACCGTGAGTGGGGGATAAACACCTGCCTACGACAAACATTAGGCAGAGAGACTGCAGCCTTAGAAAGCTCTGGCTGTGGCAGAGTCACCGCGGCAAGAACCTGCTTAGCAACGATACAGATTTTCCCATCACATCGTGGGAAATGATTTTCACAGAAGATGCTAATATAAACATTTACTTACAAATCTTCCGCTTCTCTTCCAAGTTAGAAGTATATTTAGATTCCTAAAAAAAAAGCATCACTGCTTTGATACCTGACGGGACCAAACAGCTATATAATATCACTATTGTCATTATTTTCCATTTACAAAGCTCTTTTTTCTTACCAAAGAGCTTCATTTACAAACATCTTATTTGTTCTTCGAAGAAATTTGTGTAGAATTAGGCAGCGTGATTAGCCCATGTCACAAGTGGGGAATTTCTAAGTCCTACAGTTTAAAAGCTAGAAGTCACCGAGGGAGGTACAGGCGGAGCTGGAACTACAGTTCGGGTCTCCTTACTCCCGTGCTTCTCATCCGTCACTGTATTCCTAGGACCATGTTTCAATTCGATTCATCTCTCATTTATGGACAACCTGCCATGTATCAAGCACTCTGCTGGTGCGGGAGATTTGGGGATCACTTGCCCTTAAGAAATTCATACCTCATAGAAAAGTAATGACATAAATAATGTCACTGCAGTGAGATGCAAAGGGAAGAGCATCATCCTCTGCCAGGTACACTCAGGGACCTTCCACAGAGAAAAGGACACTTGGGCTGTGTCTTGTGATGAGTGAGAATGTATCAGTCTGATGTTATAAGGGAGAGAGAGGAGACAGGACATCCAAGCAGAGGGGACACCTACATAAAGGCCAGGGGACATACAGCATGGTGCCCCAGGGACGTACACCTCGTCTAATATTGTGTGTGCAGGAGGGAGTGGGTAAGGAGGGAAGATATACCGTGATTTATCAAAGTCTACCAAACTAGGGACTTTGCCTCAAAAGTGGTAGGAAACATTGACACATGATGTCCTAGGAAGTATTTATATGTAGCATGCTGTAGATATGTCTTTACGCTGACCTCACCCTATAAAAACGTTCCACATTTACTTTTTGTTAGTGTGAGACAGCGCTATCTATAGTTTCAGTGTTAAATATAAATCTAGGCTCTCGCATATCTTTGTGCCTTTTCACACATATTTCTTCTGCCTTGAATACTCTTTCTCTTTGCCCTCTGAAAATTTTTATCCCTTCCTTCAAGACTTAGCTCAAGTGTCACCCCTGCCACCTGCAACTACCCATCCTTTGTCCCTTAAAGGCTCCCTTGGTTCCCCAGCCTCTCTGAAAGTAGGAATCAAGTTTTTTTTTTTTATACCCTTATCCCCGGCACCTAGTACAGTGCCTGCTGTGAAGTGGTGTCTCATTATTTGTCGAATGATTGAATGAAGTAATAGAATGAATGAATAAATGAACGTATTTTATTAAAATAAGCTTTAAAGGCAGCTAAATTTCTGATGCTTTACTCTCCTAGTCCATCTGACCTGCGATAACAAGATACCATAGATGAGGTGGCTTATAAACAATGAAAATTTATTTCTCATGGTCCTGGAGGCTGGGAAGTCCCAATTCAAGGCACCCGCATATTCAGTGTCCGATGAGGGCCTGCTTCCTTTAGAGATGACCATCTTTTCGCTGTCCTCACATGGCAGAAGGGATGAGGGAGCTCTCCGGGGTCTCTGTTATAAGGGTTACTAATCACATTCATAAAGGTTCTGTGCTCCTGACCTAGTCACCCCCACATCCAAATACCAACACGTTGGGGATTAGCTTTCAACATATGAATGTTGGGGGAATACATTAGTCAATCACACTTGCTAAAGAAGATCAGCTAGCGTTTTAAGGCGTTCCATGGGATAACATTTCTTACAGTTATAAAGAAAGAGAGGGTTGACAGTTGTAAACTCGCTTCCGTCACGTTGTAGATCCTCACCAAGGATTCAGTGACAGTTTGTGTGGATGGCGTGGTCTACTACCGCGTTCAGAACGCAACCTTGGCTGTGGCAAATATCACCAACGCTGACTCAGCAACCCGGCTTTTGGCCCAAACTACTCTGCGGAACGTCCTGGGCACCAAGAACCTTTCTCAGATCCTCTCTGACAGAGAAGAAATTGCACACAACATGCAGGTGAGGAGTGGGCCGGTGCTGTCCCTCACTAGAAGTTGAAAACTGAAGCGAAGGCTCAGTGACTGATGGAGAATTTTTCATCAATTCGAGTTGAAAAGCAGACTTTTTTTTCCTTTGTGGACAGACAGGTTGTCCTAAACTCAATGGGAGGGGATGTTTTCACACAAATAGCCCCTGGGTAATAACACTTGGATGCATGCATTATTTTTTTTTTTTTACTCCCTCTCGCGTATATATTTTTTCTGGAATTAGTATTAACTTTATTTCTTTAGCATAATAGTTCAGAGGCTGTTCCACAAGGTCGTGTAGATATTCTTAAACCTGTATTCTCTGTGCGAGTCCCGTGACTTCCCTTGTAACTCATGCTTTCCAGTGTTGCTCGAGTAACAGAAAATGAATTAAACCTAACCCGTTCAAAAAGGATAAAGGACCGTAAACCTGAACGCAGTGGTATTTGTGTAGGCTTCATTGTATTTAAAATGTGTGATCTTATTTGATACCCTCAGTAGCCACAGGAAATAGTATGATTTCATTCTTACCATTGTAAGGGGAGGAAGTCGAAGCACAAAGATGTGACTTACACAGAGTCATGTGAGCTTGGGAGTGGGCCGGCCATCTGTTTTCCTAAGTAGAGTTTTATCAGAATAAAGCCGCACCCATTGGTTTACACGTTATCCATGGCTGCTTTGGGCCTTCGATGGCAGGGTTAAATAGCTGCGACAAAACTGAAAGAAAACGATGATTGTCTGGCCTTTTTAGAAAAAGTTTGTCTGCATTAGCTTATCAGAAACAGAATCGGGGTCAGCTCCCCAGTGAGCCAGCACCCACCTCGGCATTCCTTCCTGGGGAGGGTGCCTCATCCTTTTACTAGCTCTCCACCCAGCACCCTAGCCACCCCAAGGCCCAGTGTACACAGCGCCCTTTGGCCTCTGGGCTGGGGCTGACCATTGCAGCTCACCCACTCTCTCTTTATCAGGCTACCCTGGATGATGCCACTGATGCCTGGGGAATCAAGGTGGAGCGCGTGGAGATCAAGGACGTGAAACTCCCCGTGCAGCTCCAGAGGGCGATGGCTGCTGAAGCAGAAGCATCCCGGGAGGCCCGAGCCAAGGTCATCTTTGTGTGTGTGTGTGTGCGTGTGCATGTGCGTGTGTGTGGCTTATTTTTCCTACTGAGTTTTCTTTTCAGTTAGGAAAAGTAAAACATATAAAAATTAGAAATAACCCTGAAGTGTTATTTATTAAAGACGAAAGCCATCCCCGTCACTTCACATTGTACCCCCCAAAGTCTACCACTCTGAACGGTTTAGTGTATATGCTTCTGGATTATCATCTGAGATGTATTCAGGTTTTGTTTGACTGGGTTTAGTGAAGCGACTGGCTTGTTTGTTTTACGGAAGTAGGTTACAGTATGCACGCTGTTCTGCACATTAGTACATACAGAGTCACTTCGTTTTTTGTTTTTTTTTAATTAATTGCATGCCACTTTTTTTTTTTTTCCCCAAACCCCTATAAGCGGCGAATTAACAGTTCTGATTTCAGAGCAGGTGGGCAGCCTTGTGAGTTTCCTTACTGTTCATTCCTTTCTTACTTTTGTCTTCTCTCTCATTCTCTTTTCTCAGGATCTTCTTTCTTCTGTTTCCTTTTCCTTTCTTTCCTTTTTTCACTTCTCTTTCTTTGGTGCCTGCTTTTTACCCCCTTCTTGCTTGTCATCGTCATGCCTGCCTGTGTCTTAAGCCTGCATAAGTGCATGATCTCTGCACCTGTATGCTGAGGAAATATTCATCAACCTAACCTAGAAAAGAGGATCTAGTGAGATGATAATATATGAGGACCCAGGGATATCTCGCCAAACCCAAGGGGAGGAAGTACAGTTCAGCCTCTTCAGAATTGGCACCGGGGGCCGGAAAGGAATCAAATGTGTAGGGCAGGAGCCATTTCACTTCCAGGGCCACGTCTCACTGCAGATGGCCTGAGGGGGAGAAAGTCCGACTCAAGTTGAACATTAAAGGAGACAGACCAGCCCTGATTCCAAGTTCAGTGGAAAGATCTTCTTTGGTCCAACTTTGGTCAAAGGATAAAGTCAGATGCTAATAAGGTCCCACAGCCCCTTGCCTGTGAGTGGGTGGAGGAACAGGGGCGTTTTTCATGGAGGGCGTGGTTGCCCTGGACTTGACAGATCTCCCAAGACACAAGGAGCAAACCAATTTGTCGTGGTTAGAAAAATGTCCACATCTAGTGATAATTCGCTAACCACAGAACTCTGCCCTTCTCTCAGGATGCCTTTCAAGCCACAAATAGTTTGCTATAATTTCATAGCGAGTACCAAGTAGAACAGTAGCTCATTTGACACAATACGTCCAGAATTCTCTACTAACCAGCATTTTTAGGTTTTTTTGAATGTGATTATTGATGCTTGTGTGGTGACACGGCAGAACCCTTGAGTGCTTTTTCTCCAAATCATCCCGTTTCGAAGACAAGATGGTATTTATGACGGTAGTAAATAGGCCTGCTATAATCTAATTATTTTGAAAGTTAAGAGGTGCTTTTACCTAGAATATGTCATTAACCAACAGCCCCATTTCCAAATTATATTGAACAGTAGAATTTATCATACGTAGACTGCATAGACTATCAGAGCACAAAGTGTCCTTAGAGATTACAAAAGGTAATGAATACCTAGCTCAGATGCTGCCACCCCACCCTCCTCTGCCTGTGCCAGTCATTAAGCACAGCCCTGGTTTCCACTGGGCATAGACTTGACCCTCTGTTGCACTCTAGGGAACAACCCACAACTGTTTGGAGTTGGCTCTAAAAATAAAAGTTATCTTCCATCCTACTATTCAGATGAAAAAGTTGAAGCCCAGAAAAGTTAAGTGATTGCCGGAAGGTCACACAGTCTTTTAGGGGCAATGGATATTAGAATTCTCCTCTGCTCCTCTCCGCCTCCTTTGGGGCTTTTCAGGGTGGACTGAGCCTCTTCCACAAGTGTTCTCATCGGTTAGGAATCCTACCCCTTTACAACAATCAGAAGAGGTAGAAGAGGCTGGTTAAATCCTGAATTACTGTGCTCCTACTTGGATGGGGCTTCAAGGCTGGTCTGGAAGCCACCTCACAGACCTGGGCAGTGACTGTCTTAGGGTTGGAGTTAACACATAGCATCACAGTGAGCCCAGCCCTTCTGGAAAATACAGTAACCCTTCCACAACCAGAAGGCTAGATATTCAGAACCATGAATGCAAGTCCTCATGGAAAATAGAGGGTCGCGGTTTTTTTCAACAAAGAAATTGTACAGGAAAAGGATAGGAGAACCTATGGATAGGAGACGTCAGAGACAATTCCTCAAATTAATTAGCCGTCAGGAAAATGCAAATTCAAATCACAAGCAGATACCACTTTAGACATCCTTCAGAATGGCTTAAAAACAATAAATAAATAAATGAATGAATGAATGAATGAATAAATGAATAAATTAAATAAATAAATAAATAAATAAATAAATAAATAAATAAATAAATAAATAAATAAATAAATAAATAAAATAGTAAGTGTGGATGAGGGAGGAGCTGGAAGTAATATTTTGGTGGTGAGAGTATAAATTGGTACATCCGCTTTGTAAAACTGTCTGACAGTATGCACCTAGCAGAAGTGCACTCATTCGTTCACCTGAAGGCAGGTAGGTACTAGAACATTCACAGCAGCACTCTGTAATTACCTCAGTTTTACTGCTAGCTGAATGGAAAAATTAAGCATGGTTTATTCCCATGAAGAAATACTATACGACAAAGTGAGTGAACCTACAAGTGCTCACAAACATAACTTATGAAGAAAGAGCCAGTCAGGAGAGGACAGACTCTCCCACCGGTTTTGCGTTATGTTAGCTGAGTCACTTTTAAAGTTTTGAGACCCCCTCTTCGTGACTGGAAAGGTCATATCTTTTGTGCCTGCATTCTCCCAATTTCCTTTTACGCAACTTTCAGAAAGATGCTTGACATGTACTTTCCAGCTCCTGTTTCTGGGCCTGGTCATCTGTTAATCGAGAGGGTGGAGTGCAGAAATACAGATCACCTCTCTCTCTGCCCTTCTCCCAGACCAGGGCACTTGGGCAGCAGGAGGAGGAGACCGTAGTCTCAATCTCACACATCTGAAAATGCCAGGTTTTAAAGTGACGGTTCGTAAATATACAGCGTTGATTGACATGAGATTCCTGCACATTTGGCAGAAGCCCCACACACCCACTAGTGTCTTGCTTTGCTTTCTAAGATCCAGTCCACGGCGTACACTTGGCCTATATTTAGGCAAAGCCAGTTGTAATTATTCACATTGTTGGCAGCCCACTCAGAGCAGCTTTTCTGTTTAACAATTTGTGTGCCCAGCCCAGTGCGTCTGGCTTCCCAGCTGAGAGACTGTGTATTGATTGGTGGCGAGAGATGAGGTATCTTTGCAGTTAGTCCAGGTCCAGACCAAAAAAAAAAAAAAAAAAGTGCCTAATTGGACATCTGAAATGACAAGGAAAAGAAATCAGAGTCGGCTGTCCTTGTGGCAGGGGTTTATTTGTGCATTCTGGGTTGTGCTTGCCTTGGAGAACCGTTACATGATTCTCTGAGTGTATCTGGCGCTTGCCCCTTTTCACAGATTTAGGACATAACGGTTTGCCTTGATGAATTAGGTTTTTCTATCTTCTGAACTGGGTTCTTCCTCTTAGTAGGTACCACATCCTGTATCCTGTACCTCACCTAACGTCACTACTCACGCAACCAAAACTTAGAAGGCTGGGTGGGACCCGGCCTCTGTCTCCACTTCCTCCCCATACCCAGTCAGCCTCCGGATTGTCAAATCTCCTCCTGCATAGCTCCCCAATTCATTTCCTCCTCCCTCCCCAATACCAAGTCTCTGTCACTATTTGTCTCACTGAGATGAAGTGACCTCTTTCCATGTCTGTCTCCCCTATTTGACCAGGAGCTGAAGGAAGTGAAGAGGTTCACACTCTGTCCCTCGCTCCTACACACAGGGGCTTGAGACCTGGAAAAACCCTGAAGTTTGCTGGAGGCGTGAATGAAATTTTATCGGTCATAAGACCAGGGTTTCCAATTCTGATATTCACAGCAGCACTATGAACCCTTAATATTTTGAGATCAATGTGAGAACAACCTAGTGGAACTGCACTTTTAATCTTGACGATTATGGTATCTTTGCACCTCTTCCCCAAAGATTATGAATTTAAAGTAACTGCTTTGATTTGGCTTCTGAATCTTTCATGAGGGATCCAAAAATCAGGTCTTGACTTGTTACTTGCCATTCCTATATAACAGACTCTGTTTATATATCGACACTTAATATATTTTCTCTGTCTTCCACACGGTGGGCCTATACGGTGAGGAAGAATAACAAACCGAGGCTCAGATGTTAAATAACCTTTATGAGGACATTCAACTAGTAAGGGGTCGATCTGATATTTGAGTTCAAGTCCGACCAACTCCAAAGTCCCTGTTCTCCCCCCACTCCAATGATTCCAAACCTTTTTGCCCATGTAACCCTACAAGAATTTAGAAAAACTGTATCTTATCACACATTTTAAATAGAATATAAAATTTTTCATCTTGAATTTATATTCCTGCCAGGTATATAATTCCTGGCATGTTTTAAATATTGACATTTTGAAATAAAACTGTTAACATCATTTTTTAAAATGTATCCAGTAAAATTTAAATAACAATATTTCATCATCTATTTAAAAATATGTGAATAAGCTCTCTTTTAACAGTAAGGAATTTTTCATCGTTTTTTTTTTTTCTCCTTGAACTTATATTTCCCTCTGGCTCCACCATAGATTCTTTCCCTGATATATTTTGTCCTGAATTATTTTATTATTTTACTGCAACACATTTAGTGTATAAGTTAAAATTATTTTTTTAATTTTCTGATTAAAAAACAAAGGCTCTAAATGCTTCAGAATTTCTTCTAAATCATGTTTTTACTAGAAATGCTTCGCTTAATGAGATGAATGAGAAATTCATATATTTGCAGGTGGCTGTTAGTTATTGCTAGAATGAGACAAGATTGAGCATCAATTCTATTTTTCATTTTTATAGATATAAGGTCTAAGAAACCTTGTTTAAATAAATAAATAAATAGAAATGGAAGTTTTGTTTAATGTCATGCAATTCTTAGCTCTGCCTCTGAATTTATGTGCTAAAGAAATCATAAAGTGATCTTTTATCAAAAAATAGTTTTAATGATCTATCAGCTTTTAGTTTGACGAGGTCCTCATTTTTCTCTTTGAAATCAAGGAATTGGCAAATCTATCAGACTAGCAAAAGGATTTGTATCCAGTCATTCACTTTTTCAGCCCCTACACAGTATTTTGATTTGTCCCTTTGTATGGTGCCCTGGAAAATGGGAGAAAGGCAATAGTAAAAGACCTCAGACATATACTCAGCTATACGGAAAAAGAGCGGGGAAACTGAGTATCTAAAAAATTATATTTTTAAAACTATTCTGGTATAGTCCTTGGAAGTTTGTGCACCACCTGAGGCACCCACACACCAGCGTGAAGATTGCTGCTTGCCTCCTGGCATTTTCTCCAGTTTGATCTCTCCTCCTACTGTTCCTTCCCTAGGTCATCGCAGCTGAGGGAGAAATGAACGCATCTAGGGCTCTGAAAGAAGCCTCCATGGTCATCACTGAATCTCCTGCGGCCCTTCAGCTCCGGTACCTTCAGACACTGACCACCATTGCTGCGGAGAAAAACTCAACCATTGTCTTCCCTCTGCCCATAGATATGTTGCAAGGCATTACAGGGGCAAGACCCGGAGGCATCTAGGCCAACACAGAGATGAGCTCTTCCCTTCCGAGGATGAAATGGGGGACCAAATCAGCCTTTAATCCATAAGGAAAGAGTAGGATGGAAACCTTGACTCTTCTCCCTCCCTTTCCTTTTCCATATGTTGAGTGTGGTGTTCTTTTAGACTATCTAGCGATCCTAGCAACAGATGAAGATTCATAGCTTATAAATGTTGTGTGTGTATGTGCAACAGATGTATATAAGATAATCTCTTACTCTTTAAATATTTCAAAGTTTGTATTTTTAGATCATTATGCAATAGGTTAGTTAAGTCCTTTTTTTTTTTTTTTTGACTTTCATTGAGTCATCCTACACCTTCTATCAGGAGCCAGGCCAAAGGCAAGAAAATATACTCTCACCACCAGCTGACACCCTGGCTGGACAAATGTTTTATAGCAAACAGGGACCTTAGGCTACCGCCTGCCTTCCCTTGGCCATATGTGCCTTACTTCTGGGGAACCTTACTTAAGGAAAATTTCCTAACGTCCATTTACTTTCTAAATCTGACCCATATTTCAAAATAATCCTCACTTGAGACTAGGCATTTTCTTGCTAGTACCTTTCAGCATTGGAGGAAGTAGTCAACATCAAAGAAAATGATTACCTTAACCTTTGAAGACTTTTAAATCCCTTATAAGGACTTTCATTCGGTCCTCATAGAATCATGTGGGTGATCAACTTCTTTGAGCCTCTTTGTGAGTAAATGATTCTTCTGTGGCCAGCCTTTCAAACCAGCTACCTGCCACAAAAGTGCTTTTCCCCCATTTTCGCTTATTTTCATATATCAGGTTCAGGTTTTGATTTTTTTTAAATAAAATTTTCTCTGAGTTTTGGAAACAGTTGCTTGTATACCCATTTGAATAGCATGAGGACTAATATTGTTTAAGAATATCTTCAGAAAACCCTTACATTCTACTGTTTGCGTGCTATTAACTACTGAACACTGTGAAATATCTCAGTTTCTGACCCCATTCATTAAGCAGTATAAAGAATTCACAATATATTGGGCATATAATATCCAATGAGCTTGGGTGGATGCCATTGAAATTAGGATATCTATATAGAGGGAGATATTTTTTATTTGCGTAGTCATCCTTTGTCTACCATGTATATTGTTGCTGAAAGAACAAGCAGTCGGCCCTCCTGAACCATAGTTGCCTAATCTGTAGTATTCAGAAGCACCTTCCATTTCTCAAATGCCTTGCATCATTTTTATTGGTCTGGCAAGCTGGCTGATGACATTTGAATCACTTCCTCTTTGAGGCTCTGGGTTCACTTAGCGAAGTCTAAGAATAGCTGCTTCCTTACCCAGAGCCAACCTTCCTATCTGTCCTTGGCCGGATCCCTGTTAATCCCCACCTACAAGTGTCCCCTCTTCTTTACCCCATTTCTAAGCTTGTTTTAGAAAACCTTGAACCACCATGTGTCTTGATTCCTGGGTGAGTTTATTAGATGAGTGTGGAGCATCCTGTCTTGGACTCAAGTTGCATTTATATTCTGAATTTAAAAATAACGATTTAATCTCTTTTGGGAGGAGGCTCAATCTTGATCACTGAGGACCAGGAAACAACCACATCTCTGAAAATCGCTTCTCAGACTCAGGAGAGTAACAATGCTTTCTGTGCCTTACATTTCTCTGTCTCCAGATACCAAATGGTCTTTGCTTTTCTGCCACTTGGATTCATAGCCCCATGGTCTGGAATCATCGCCAGGGAGGGAGGGAGGAGGGAGCTGAGAAGCTCTAGGATGAGAGTGTGGGTGCAGGGTTTGTTCCAAGTGGCCTCCCTCTCCAGTGATGTACATGATAAAGATCGCACTTTTACTAACTTTCCTTGAGTGAAAGCCTGTTTCTTCCTGCGTTTTTGTACATGTGGTTTTCGTTTGTCAGAAGTGGCACGCTTAGATCTTCCGGTTATGGGCTGGCTGCCTTGTCTTCATCGTATGCTCCTCATGGGCCAGAGGCAGAGAGGCTGCGGTAGTCCATCTGCCATCTCATGCCAAGACTCCCTCTGGTGTACCTGCCCACATTTTCCCTGGGGACTTTGAGATCATTTCCCTTTACTTTTATCCAAACAGGACAGAAACTCACTTTTGCTGTCACCCAACTAATCACACAGGCACACCCTCTACTTAAAAAGAAAAATAAATAATATATAATCAATAGGTATTACCTGTAACATTCAACCTTTGAAGAACTGTCTTGAATTAATGGCTACCATTTGTGGAGCACCAGGTACCCGCTCTGAGCTGAAAGACTTGTACATACATTACATCATTTTATCCTCAAAACAGCTTAATGAAGATACTTTCTGGTCCCCATTTTATAGATGAAGATACTAAGGCTCAAAGGTTAAAACTTACTCAAAGTGGCATGGTTGGTAAGGAGCAGGGCTGGGATCAAACTCGGATCTGTCTAATATCCAAGACTCAAGGTGTCTAAATAGACCTGCGTGGCACAGCTCCTGTCCCCACCAGCCCCAAATACACAGGATCAGTCATTTCAGATGTAGATCACAACTTTCCAGACCTTCGAAGTTCATCGGATTAGTGAAACTTTGCATTCACACCTAAGCGAGCCTTTAAACTTGAACTTTAATTTTGGGCCATCAGATCTAGGCCAAAAGTTCAGTCCAAGGGAGGGGAGTAGATTGAGTCTTTGTAACCACAACACGTTCAGGTTCAGGTACACCGCCTGAACAGGAGGAAGCCTGGGTTCTGTGGTCTTTCAGCTTACGTGGCCCTTTAAATGATCTCTGTGATCTTCACAGCACCAGGCCTTCCCAAGGTCACTCAGCTAGTAGTTAAACTTCTTTTTAGCAGTAAACCACCTGCCCATTTTTTTTTTTTTTTAAGGAAACTCTACACCAATAAAAAGATATAAAGTGTCTTATCAGGATAAATTCTTTAGTTCCTCCTCTCTTTTCTGGGAAAACTTATAGAAACAATCCTTCCTCTCTTCCTTTGAGCATTGCCATGCACAGGTGTGAGAGCCAGAAAGCCTATAGATACTCCGCTACCAAATGCAGGACTGGCAGAGCCAAGAGCATCAACTCGAAACCCAGACAGACCCATTGGGTTTAGTCAACCACGAAGGCCCCGTAAACCTGATGCCATCATATATGAGAGCACGCTTCTATGCTTATGGTTTAATTTGGTTTGAGCTGGTTTTCCATTGTTTATAGCCCAAAATATCCTATGTGATCCACAGTGCAGTGGAACTTTACCTCCATGGATATATACTAGGTCCTGCTATGGGCTACTCCCTTTAGTTTTACAAAAAAAGGGGGATTTTTTTGTTGTTGTTGTTTACCAGGCATGTACTAAGCATGATCTCCCTTAATTGTCATCAAAATTCTTCATGTGTAGACACTGTTCTTATTCTCATTTTACAACTAAGGAAGCTACCAAGGATTAAGACCACACTGCTAAAAAGTGGTGGAGTGAGAATATGAATCCAGGTCTGACCCCAAAGCCCAGCTTTTCACTACTATATTATACCACCTCCAGTTAGGTACTATTCTAACATTATCATTTTGCAGGTGGGGAAATTGAGGCTCCTAGAAATTTTTCTGTTCTATATCTAGTGCCTTGCACACTGCCTGGCACAAAGTACACAGTATCTGCTGAACTGAATTGCCCAAGACAGGACACAGGATCCCAGCTCAGGTCAAACTCTTTCCAAGAGATGCCTTTGGCACCTGTCACGGCATTTCACAATGACTTCTCCCTTGCATATGATGAAATCCAAGTTCTTTCAAAAGATGAAATATGTGGTTAAAGTGATATAGTTCCTGATTCGTTATTTTGCCTTTGAGAGAAAACTATGAAGTCCAGGCGAATCAGTGCCCCTGACTACTTCCTATTTTGGAGCTTTCTTCGAGGCTCAGGTAGCAATAAAGCAAAAATAGCCGATAAACCACCTCAAACGCCAATAAATGGAAAAAAAGAATGCATGGGCATGTCCAATTACAATTTGATTTCCTGAAGGTTTCTAGGATGTGAGCTGGCTTTGTCTAGACTGGCAATCACCTGCCTCCAGTGAAGGGCCTCAAAGCTCCAGCTGGTCAATGATGCTTTCGTTCCAGAACATTGCATTTGTCAAGTTGATTGCTTTGACCATGAAGCAACCCTGTGGGGATCGGCCAGGCAGGCAAGTGTTACAAGATCAAGTCCAAACCCCTTAGCATGGCATTCAAGGCCCTTCATGAACTCTCATCTTGAAGGCCGAGCACTCCCCACCTGTGGCTCCAGCCACACCAGGCTGTTGTCTGTCTGAGTGTGACATTCTCCTTCGTGGGTCCCTGTCTTTGTATTTGCTACACATGCTGCCTGAGATGACTTTCCATGTTTCACCTGGAAAATTCCTCCTCCACTACTGTCATCACTTCTGCCGTGAGTCAGAGCTCTAGAGGTAGAGCCCCTGGGGAATCCATGCATTTAAAAAGCTCCCTGGGCAATGCTGATGATCAGCCAGCTTTGAAAAAGACGGTGTAAAAACACACACACACACACCCTCCCTTCTCACTGGTTTCTGCCACTTCATAACTCGGGTGGGGATGGGGACGGGGAGGTGGCATGGAACGAAAAAAGGGAAAAGCATGGTGAGAAAAGGCTGGAAGGATAGACGTGAGGGAATGGGGTCTGCCCCCCAGCAATTCCTTGGATGGGTATGGAACCCCTGTTGGGAAAAGGTGTAGAGATGCAAGTTCATGGGACTGTCTAAGAGGGACTTCGTGACAATCTAAGCATGATTAGAGAGTCAGGACCCAGGGGAGCAAGTAGGGCCTTCTCCCATAACCGCAAAGGCTGCACCTTTGGGAGCCTCCAGGGCCACCTCCTGTGAAGGTAGCTGCAGCAGCGGAGATTTCTGCAAACAACCCTGGGGCAGCAGAAGGACTCCTGGGAAGCAGAGGGAGTGAGGAAGGTCTAGGCAGATATCACAGGGTGTGGCAGCCATGGGAACACACACTGATGACTTTTTACCACGAGGAATGTAAGTGACTAAGGGCCCCAGCTGCTGGCTTTGAATTCCATCCCCATCCAAGGTCACACCTCCTGATGACTGTAGCGGGGACAGGAGACACCACACTGGCTCCTAGGGGACACGCAATGCCTTTACTGGCTGATTTGACTTTGGTTTAACAACAACTTTGAATCGAACAGATATTTGTGCACAAATGTTCACAGCGGCATTATTCACAAGGTGGAAAGGACCCAACTGTCTGTCCATCGATGGATCGGTGGAAAAACGGAAGGTGGAATACAGGATTCCCCTGCTATCCGAAAACAGAGGGGCCTGCGGAAACTTTCGTAAGCAGAAACGGCATAAAGCAGAGCGTCCTCTGCTTTCAAAAGTTCACTTTAGGCCCCTCGCTTTTACAGAAGTGAGTTTTTGGCTAACCAAAGGAAATCCCAAGAGTATTTCCGCTTCTACATAAAACTGTTACTGCACTAAACAGGTCTTTCGGAAAAGCAAAGAGGCCCAACGCCAGCTTTTAGAAAGCAGGAGAGACCCGTTTACATTCAGGGGAACGTTACTCAGCTACAAAAAGGAGCAAAATTTTTATATATGCTACAAAACGATGGATCTTAGAGACATGATGCCAAGTGAAATCAGCCAGACACAGAGGACAAATGCTGTGTGACTTCACGTATAGGAGCCACCTAGAACATGCGAATTCATAGAAAT
Source organism: Cynopterus sphinx (assembly GCA_030015415.1). NCBI lineage: Eukaryota > Metazoa > Chordata > Mammalia > Chiroptera > Pteropodidae > Cynopterus > Cynopterus sphinx. The sequence continues at coordinate 120,387,188 of CM057385.1, read as the reverse complement.
GGAAAAGAGGATAAAGGTTGCCTGGGGCTAGGGGAATGGGGCCGGGGGATTAGGAATCATTGTTTAATGCGCACAGCATTTATATCGGGGATTATGAAAAAGGTTTGGGTATAATAGACAGGAAGGGTGGCTATCCAACATTGTAAATATATTTAATGCTACTAAATGGTACACTTAAAAGTGGCCAAAATGACTAGTATTATGTTACATATAGTTTACTACAATAAAAAAAAAAAAAACCCAAAAAACAAAAATGGGATCATATACCATTAAAAACCAATTTATTTATTTTTTTTTATTATTTTTTTTTACTTTGGCTCAGGGACCGCCCAGAAGCTTTGCTGAACCTTTGCTTGGGGTCAGACTTGCATCTCGGTCTGATGGGTCCCCAGCCTCCCCCGGGTTGCTCCCGATTTCCTTTCACACAGGCAGTTCCCCTAGTACAACCTTTGCACCTTTCGTCTCACCTGGGCACCTGCTTCTCCAAGGCCCAGGATGGACACAGGGTGAAAGAAGCTCCTCTGAGGTTCAGTCACATGCGAAGCCCCTCCCCGGGCGGTCTCAGAACAATCGCCAAGATGGGACATACAGAGCCACAGCAGGTGAAACACTTCAAAAAGCTTTTATTGAATTTAATTTCCAAAAGCACAGATACTCGAGACAATTTCGATGAGACCCTGCGTTGCTGCAGGGCTGTTTTTGGCTACTGTAAAAAACACACACTCACACCTCTGAGTGGCCCTGCTGTAAGGTCTCTTTGAGGGACGGACAGTTCTAGAAGGCACTGACCAGTGAGAGGGGTGGGGCCTGCTCTTCCTCAGGCAGCCAGCTCAGCTATGGCTCTGTCCAAGGGGTCCACAGACCAGTAGTTGTCATCCCAGCCGAGGAACCAGCCCACGAAGGAAGGCGGCTCAAAGCCTTGCTTCACCACGATGATGGGGGTCCGCCTATCGCGGTTAGCTGGGTCCGTCTCGATGTACCGCTTAGCTGCAGACACACACACAGAAGGAAACCCAGGAATCCTTAGTGACTACCTGACCAGGGAGAGGCAGCTCGGGGCAGGAGCTGCCTAGCATGGTTCCTGGCCCTACTGTCCTAATAATGCCCAATCTCTGCACTGGACATCACTGTCCCCTAAAGGCAATGACACCCACGTGACTCCTCCACCACCCTGCCCAGGAACACGGGAAGGGACAGCGGTCACAGTTTCACCTCCTGCCTCAAAGAGCTTATGTAATTTTTCTCCCACTGTCACCTATTGTAAGATATTTGGGGTTCTCAACTCCCAAGTCAGGTCCACTCAGCTACCAGGGACCTGCTTTCCAATATCCGGACGCTGGCAAGTTCAGTCCTTGGGCACCCTGGGAACGTGAAGCAGCTTCTACCTGTTCCTTCCTTTCCCTGGCATGACCCATGGCTTTCTGAAGGAACCAGACTGTCCTTTCACCACCCCAGGCAGGGCCTAGGATGAGGACTGTCCATAGATGAGGACGTCTCCACCCCACTGTCACAAACTCCCAGACTCATACGGGAAGCTGCTCCCACCCCGCCACGTGACATAGCCCCGCGGGAAGACTTGGGTCCTCACCAGAGGTCAAGGCTTCCGTCTTTTCCTCTTCTTGAGAATCCTTTCCGACCCAGACAAAGACCTGGGGGTGAGATGGAAAATACAAAGAGCATGAGGCGTGCTGACCAAACTCACTGCTGGAAGAGGAGCTGGGGGGCCACAGGTGCTGGCCTGGACTAACCCGCGGTGACAGAGCCCACAGACGACGACCAGAAGGACTTGGAACAGTCACTGCAAACTAGTGACCTACAGACGTGCTTTTTTTTTTTGCCCACTCACCACCCTAGGCTGGTCTGCAATGTCTTCTTCCAGAAACGTAGCTGCTAGCTCATTCTGTGAAATCTAGATTTCCAACTTCCCTCGAAAACGTGGAGGATCTGGCAGCCACGAGCCTTCACCCTCACATGGATGAAGCTGAGCAGCAGCAGCACCTTGGGGTGGGACGTTCCCGGTTGCCTCAGACCCCACCACTCCTTCATGTCTCTGCATCCCAGCCGGCTCCATTCGCCAACACTGCCAGGCAGGTGCCATTGGGCCCTGAGTTTGAGACCCCTCTCAAACTCAAACTCAAGTGCGTAAATTATCCCTTAACACACATTTATTTGTTCAGCAAGTGAGTGGCCAAATTATGCTCATGGGCTTATTCACCCAACAAATATGCATCAAGAGTCTGTGATGTTGCAAGTCTCTGTGTGTCTGGGCCAACGCCGGTCTCAAGCTTGGAACTGAAACAACTCACCACTGTGACCACTATTTTAAGTCTTATTATGAGTTTTGTTATGCCAAAACACCTTCTCAGCTGATGTTGATGTGTCATGTATTTTGATGTTTATCTACAATATTTTAACGAGCACCTGTCATTGATAAGACAGTATTCGACAACAAAATGCTATGCGATCGCTCTTATTTACAGATGTGTTCCCTACTGCACTGAGGTGTCCACAGCAAGTCCCGTGTCTATTCTGCTCCTCATAAGGTTCCCAGCGCCGCAGCACTGTGCCGGGAAAACACTTCATATATACTGGCTAAGTGAATGGATAAACAGATGAACAAACAGATTAATTAGCCGGTGCAGTAATTAGTGATAGCGGCTGCATGCCTCAAACTGTAAGTATCTCGGTGCTGACCGTGCAACTGGGGAATCCAAGAAGCAGCCCTGCGGGTAGACAGGAGTCTCATGTCTTCGTGGCTGCTACCTAGAACCCTGACAACTCAAGCCACATTGATAGCAAGGGTTACTGATTGCCACCCCCATGAGAATGCAAGCCCTGTGGGGCCAGGAATGTCTCCTTTATTTACTGCTCTATCCCCAGCATCTAGAACAGCGTCTGCCTCGAAGCAGGTGCTCAGTTAATACTGGCTGAATGCGTGAATGGCATTTCCCCCTGCCAAGCCCTACACAGTGAAGGGTCTTCCCTCGGAGAAGCAGCAGAGAGCGCCAGAGCCCTCTAAAACAGATGGAGGTGCACATCGAAACCTCCTGGTGACTCGGGGCAGTCAGTCAGGCCTGCCGAGAACATGCTGTTACGTTCATCTTTCTTGACAAGTAGATTTAAAGTTCAGAGTTCACTCCCCCAAGGCCTGGGGGAGAGTGCTGGTCATCTGATTTGCATTTATGCGGTGTTTTGCAGTTTGCGAGGTGATTTTCTCTACCTCTCATCTTGTTGGACTGTGCGAGGTACGTACCATGGCTCCCACTTTGCAGATTAGGAAAGAGAAGCTTAGAAAGGAAAAGTGGCTTATAGCACCTCGTGGACTTCTCCAGCGACACCTGGCACGACCTCTTTTAAGTCTTCTGTCAACCGCCTTAGAGCTGGAAGTCTAGGTCCTCCCACTCCCCCGCAGCCCAGAGAGCCTTCACCTGTGTCCTTCACCCACCTGGTCCCAGGTGTCCAGGAGCATGACATCATCAGTGGCCAGGTCTTCCTGCATGAACTCGCCAGGGACCTCTTCGATCTGGGAAGGAACAGAAGAGGGTCATTTAAGCGCCCCAGCCAGCCCTCCCATCCCACAGGGTGGCTTCCCGTGAGGAAGTCGCAGAGCCGGCTCCGGGCTGCAGCGGGCGCCTCCCTCTGTGCCATGCCATCAGGTCTGTTTGTCGCTGTCCCTGCTGCCACGCGCCCCGTTCCTTGGAACACGTCTCCCCGGGGGAAGGCAGGGGCTCACCACAAAACGTCCGATCTTGTTGGAGCAGGCAAAGAGGCGAGGAGGGTGGGCATCCATCTTCTTGTCCTTCAGCCTTGGGGACGTGCGGTAGGCCATCTTCCCACCCAGGGCCTCCCAGAAGCTGTCTGTAAGAGAAGGCCACACCGGTTGCCAACTGACACCAGAAGTGCCTCTTCAGCACTTCTCATCAGGTGCTGGGGTGGACCCTGCCTTAGAGCAAACAACTGCTCTCAGTCCCCACCCTCCACCTTGAAATCCCAGGGGGCCAAAGAGCGAAGGGGCCTGAGAGATTTGAAGGTGATGAAACGGAGTCCAGAGAGGGCAGACTTGGCAGTCGACGCCCAGCCAGGACTACTTCGGGCTGGAGACTGACGACAGCACTGCGGGATGGGGATAATTATCCCCACTCAGCAAAGGAGGCGAATGGGGCTCAGAGAGGCTGAGCAACTCACTCAACATCACACAGCTAGTGAATGGTAAAACCAGGATACAAATCCCTACGTTCTTTCCAAAACACCTGCTCTGTCTATAAGTGACTATTTAAATTTTTCATTCATCAAAATTAAACACAATTAAAAATTTATTTCCTCATTCTCACTAATTCCTGCCAGTCAAGTGCTCATTAGCCACACATGACTAGTGGCAGATAAAGAGCATGTCCCCGTCAGAAGGCTCCCTGGTGCTGTTCCAGTTTGAGCTACTGCTCCCCATGTCTATTAAGCAACAAGCAGGAGGGAATGGGCTTAAAAGTTACGAGCAGAAAGACTGCGGGCTGCCATAATGAAGACGTGGAAACAGGAGGCCCATGGCCCTTCTGTGCATGTAAATTCTACAGGTTAGGGGACACCGCTATCCCTGCGAGGCTGTTCCTCTACCTATAGTCTTTCAGGGCTTCCTAGCCAGTGACCACCTCCTCCAGCAGCCTTCCCTGACTGCCCCAGCCCACACTGACCTCTCTTCTTTCTAACTCCTGGGGGCCTCCCTCTCACTCACCATAGCCCTCATTTTCACCAATCTGCTTTTAACGAGGGATCAAGCATCGAGGAGGGGTGAGGACAGAGCTCCCTGAGCAGAAGAAGGGAGGGAAACCTAACAGCCACCATCCCCAGAGAACGACAGCAGGCCCCTCCGGCCCCCGCTCCTACCTGGCTCGCTGCCTTCTGCCACCTGCGTGAATTTGGTCTGCAGCACCTTGAGCACCTCCTGCGCCCCATTCTTCTCTGCCTCACTGGCTCCTGCACCCACCCACAGGTAGGCGGCCGAGGGTGTTTTCAGGACAAAGGCATCGTTGGAGTTCAGTGCACTGGCCTTAGGGGTTATCTGGGAGGACAGGAAACCAGACAACAAGCCCTCAGCCCCCTTCTCACGGCCCAGGAGACACTGCAGCGGGACCGGCGTAGGGTGGAGACTTGGAGGAACACACCCTAAGCCAGCTGAGGGCACAGACTTTGGACACTGAGGGGCTCCGTTGACTTCCATGAGTCACGAATGAGTTACTAGTCAGTCACCCTGTGGCTAGCCAAGCTGATTCTAGAATTCTGGGCTGCATTAACAGAAGCTGAGTGCCCAGAATAAAGGAGGTGATAGTTCCATTCTCCTGTAGGCTGCTCGGACCATCCTATAAAAGTACGCTCAGCTCTGTACCTTCTACCATGACAGGGACAGTGTTCAGATGGTAAAGAATGGGCTGCCTGTGCGTAGTGGGCTACCTGTCATGGAAGATGTACAAGGGACATTTGAGCATCCTGAAAACAAGGGGAAGTCTAAGGCATACGATCCTGCTGCCAGGGCGGGAAGATACAAAAAGTTGCTTCCTAATCCCACACCCAATCCCACCTGTGCCCAGGGATCTGCCCATTAAGCCTGGGAGGCTTCAGGGAGGCCATGGCCTCCAAGGGTCCAGTGCTTGGTGTTAGTTACCTCGACAGCTCGGGTGGCTCCGGAGCTGCTAGCCCGGACCTGGAAGAGGCGGGTACTGGCGGGTGCTGTCTGCCCTCCCTCGCGGGAGGTGCCGCCCTTATAGATGATCATGGGCTTCCCGCCAAATATGCTCATCAGGTGGGCAGGCTCCTTGCCTTGGACCACTCGGCTCTGGCAGGGAGATAGGAGAGCAAGTCAGAGAAGGGGGGGCATTGGTCCTTCTGTGTGGCACCAGCTCACCTCCCTCCCCAGCCAGCATGGCCCAGACCCACCCCAAACGAGGCCGTCACGCTTGTGTCCGTGCATGGTGTGGAGTGTGACCCTACAGCACCCAGGGCTGGGATGGGAAAGGGAGTTTCAGGAAGGTTGGAGGTGCCGCTACTGCCTGTGGTCCCCCGGGCACTGCCTCAGCCACTCTGTCCTCCCAAGAGGACCTGCCTTGCTGACCCTGAGTCTAGTCCAAGAACCAAGAGAGCCCTCGTTTGCAAATATTTCCTTAAATGGAAGCAGAGGGATTGCCATGGACACATTTCCAGGATGGTGACGTTAGCTCCGGGCATAAAGGCCAGTGGAGTGGTGAGAACGGAGCCTTCCAGATCCGAAGGGACCCCTCCCACACAGCCAGCGCACCCGAGATGCAGGCTGCAGTCAGGGGCTTGGTGGTGGGAGGGACCACAGCAAGGAGGTCCACGCCAAGGTGGGTCACATTGGCTCTTTCCCGTGTTCCCACCCAGGTCCCAGTCATGGCCTACTAGCTAAACATAGAAGAAGCTGTCACATGTGTGTTACCGTGGTCACTCCCCAGCACGACCCACCCCTGCTGGGTTGGAGCTCAGATACCAGCCCACCCCGAGGGTGAGACTTCGGGCACGTGCCTCAACCTTTCAGGTTCTTCCTCTGTAAAATGGGGCCAAGAATGCAACTCCCAAGGCTGTTGTCGTGATCAAATGAACTAAGGCGGCAATCGTCCCACTCGGTGCCCGGCACCCAGAGGACACGACTGTCACAAAGTACAGGGCCCAACTCGGGATCTGAATCTAGAGCCCTGCCCACTCCAAAAGTAAGACAGAGGAAGGAGAATTGTCTTCTTCCCCCTCATCTTCTCAAACTAGCTCTGCTGCCCTCTAGGGCCTCGCTGTAGCCAGAAGGACCATTGAGACCCACAAATCCCCTCACATCAGATTTATCCTTCAGCAATGTCCCCTGTTCTTAAGATCAAGGTCAACATCCTCACCATGGATTCTGGGTGGTCTGGCCCCGCTCTGATCACCTCTCCAGACTCCTATCTTGGCACTTTCCACCGCCCCCACCACCACTCTAATACCACTGCCCCCCTCCCACCTCAGGGCCTTTGCATATACTCTTCCCGCTGCCTAGAATGTGCTTTCCCTCACTCTTTGCCTGGCCAATCCCTACTCATCCATTAGTTCCTTCCTTGGTGGGGGAAGGAGGCTTCTCTAACCCAATTAGAGCCTATCTGGGATCTATGTCCTTATACTTAATAAACACGTACATGGAGCCTGTTATGGGCCTGACATGGCTCTAAATGCTACAGACGTTAACTCTTCCTCTGCACAGCACTCCTGTCAGATAGGTGCTGTTGTTTTCCCAATTTGAAAACACAGAGGCATAGAGGCTAAGTGATCCGTCCAAGGTTGTCCGCCTGTGAAGACAGCATTCAACCCTAAGCAGGCCGCCTGTGTGTCCATGCTCTGGACTGTTCTGCCGTGCTGCCTCTGCCACTTCTCGCCCACAGCATCTTATCATTCTGACTCGCTGCACACATCACAGTGTGTGATTATGCACCCGTTTGTGTGTGTGTCTGTTAACTGTCTTTCTCCTCCATGGCCGTAAGCCCCAACAGGGTAGAGGTGGGTCTGTGTGTTCACAGCTACAGACTCAGTGCCGGGCATGTGGGAGCCCTCATAAATGCTTGTTGGATGGATGGATGGATAGATAGATAGATAGATGGATGGGTGAATGGATGGACAGTAAGACAGATGAGTGAACAGATGGATAAGGCCCAGGGTATGACCCAGAGGGGCAGAGGTCAGGGCTCACCTGGACAGGGGTGCCTCCCAGCTCCTCATCCAGCTGGGCAGTCAGGATGGCAGACGCGGCGACCTCATCCTGGGTGGACTGGGCGCCCTGCCTGAAAGAGGAAGTGATACTCAGCACTGGAATTCACAACAGAAGTCCGAAGTCTCCTCTGCCCTGGGCCTGAGAAATCCACAAATCTTCAGGTTGCAAGTAATGGAACTGAGATGCAGAGAGGGCCACGGATTCTCTGGAAAACCACCACAGCCAGGAACCAAACCAATATGCCACACACCCCCAGTTCAGCATCTGGCCTTGTTATAGAGAACTGAGAACAACCAGTGGACTTCCTTCTCCTGAATGTGCCCGCCGGGGGCCCAGCTGGCTCATCCCGGGCTGGGCAGCCACGAGAGAAGGTGCTCTGAGACTCAAGCCCGAGATGCATAAAAGCGGCCAGGCCATTTTCCAGGGTGAAAAAGCAGGTCAGGGGTCATGTAACAAGTGCAACAGGAGGGCACTGGTTGGAAGAGGCATCAGGCAATTCAGCCTCACATGGACACAAGCAGAGAGGTCTGCATGGACGTCCACCTAAAGGCCAACAGTGACAGCTCTAAGAGGGGAGATGTGGGAGGGGGACGGTTTTCTGCCCACCACTTCCTGTACCATCTAAAATCTCATAACCAATGTGTGTTTTCTGTATAAGCGAATGAAATGTGACAAATCCATGTGCTCGTGCAGCCAATTAAGAAAGACTGAGGAACTGTCACAGATTACATTAGACACGGTTAAACGCCACTAAGGAGATGTGATGACTAAATGCCATGTGGCATCCTGGATTAGATCCTAAACCAGAAAAAGGATATGAGTGGGAAAACTGGTGAAACTCAAGTAACATCCATAGATTCGTAAGTAATATTGTGTCAGTTTTCATTTCCTGATTTTGATAATCCTACTATATATAGGGCAGCTAGGTATGAACAGAGAGGGAGTTGTGTAATGGTTACATTGGAACTGTCTGTACTATGTTTCAACTTCTCAGAAGTCTAAAGTTATTTCAAAATAAAAACTTAAAGAAGAAATCTAACGATCGCCAAAGAGTTTGAGATGGCCAAGTAAGGAAAATGCAACCTGAAAACAGACTGAGATACCATTTTATAAACGATAAGGCCGACAACCATCCAGAAGTTGGGTGAGGCCGTCCCCCAATGAGGCTGCTGAGAAGCAGACACGCTCACTTGTTGCTGCGGGTGGCTACCAACCGTCTCGAGGGAAACTGGACGCTATCCATCACAATGACAAGTGCATTTACTCTGCGACCCAGCAGTCCCAGTTCTGGGAACTTACTCTACAGATACAGCTCTGCACCTTTAAAGTGACATTTATTTAAGGTTCCTAACCACCGTGATGCTTGTAACAGCAGAGGACTGGGGTCAGCCCAAGTAGGCACCCGCAGGGCGTGTGTTCAACAAATGACAGTTCAGCCACAGTGTGGAATATTATGGAGCTGTAAAAAAAAAAAATAGAGCATGGACGCTGTATGCTGACACAGATGGAGCTCCCGGAAGCCTAAGTGAGAAAAGCAAAGTGCGGGACCACATACGAAGCATGCTATCTTTTTTTGCAAGGAAGGTGTGAGAACTAGGAATATTGGGCCAGGATTGCTTACGTTTGCATAAAGAATTACTGGAAGGATATACCAGAAAGTAAGATAAGCGATTACTCATGGAGAGGTGGGGTCGGAGAACAGGGTGGAGAGGGATGGGGGGCGTACGAGATATCGTAAGAGATGGATGCCTTACTATTCTGTGTTCATTCTTTAATTACATGAATGTATTATCTAGTTTTAAAGAATTGAAATTTTTCATTAAAAACATGTGAGGATAAACACCTGTGTATAAGGTACTGGGAGTGGAACTGTGGGAGAGATTTTCTGCTGGTTTGTTTCTCCCTCTTCCGTCGGTATTCACCACATCTCCGACCATGGACATGTAATGTTTGTATAATATTTCAAAAGTCCTTTCAGTAAGACAAGTGCTGTTGCCCCATCTGGGCAGAGGACTGCCCGGCCTCAGGCCCTCACATCCCAGAGCATCCTTTGGCCCTGTTTACTCGCCCACCCTTGTGGCCCTCCTCAGGGCCCAACCAGTGACGCCCACCTCCCCCCGCACAGCCCCAGACCCTCACCAGTTGTAGATGATCTGCCCCTGACGGCTGCCGTGACGGTAGTTGTAGAGGATGATGTAGCTGTCACCACCGTAGAACTGCCCGTATGTGGCGGGGTTCACCAGCACTTTGCTGGAGCCTTCGATTCTCCAGATCTGCGGGAGGAAAGCCAGGTCCAACACGGGTTCAACACTGGGTGGCAGCCCTGCCCCGCACCTGGCACCCTCCCCCGCCACACCCCCACATGCCGGCTCAGAAACCACCTCGTGGGGCCACAAGGGGACAAGCTTCTTATAGGTGACTCCGCCTGGCTCAGACGGAAGTTAAATAATTTGCCCAAATCACAGGGCTGCCAGGATGCAGACCCGGTGTCCTGCTCTGTGGATCCTTATCCCCACCCCCCACTTCCTCCTCAGAGGGATCAGCGCAGGGACAGTAGCTACAGGTGCCATATAGAATCTGCTTTTAGCGAGCATAACCCAGTGAGGACTGAGGGCACAAATCGACAGATAACTGGGATCCAAATCAGCCTCCGCTCCCCTAGAGGTTGTGTGACCTGGGACAACCTTAGCTTCCTCATCTGAAAAATGGGAATAATAAGAGTGACTACCTCGGAAGGCTGTTGTGAAGATCAAGCGAGTTTATTCAAGTCTAGCACAGAGCTGGGCACACGGCGACAGCTCTGTAAGTGGCAGCTACTCTTCTTCTTAGAATTATTATTATTGTTGTTATTCCTAATATCACCCTTATCCGTCTCGGTATTGAATTATCTGGACTTTAACGATGACCTCCAGAGGCAGGGCCATGACTAAGTGACCTCAGAATGACCTCTGCTGACAGATCTCTGCAGAGCTAGAGTGACACCACTGTCCCAGATGGCCATGAGGTCCTATAGTGCCACCTGATGGTGCTGAAGAGACATAGAGCCCGGCAAGTTCTGAGAAACAGAAGCCCAGAATCTCTGGATGTTGAAAATTCGTGAAGGTGATGGAATGGAATTAAATCCCATTTTAGAGGTGAGGAAAGCAAGGCTCAAAGAGATTAAGCGACTCGTGCAAGGCCGCACAGCCAAGCGGCCAAGCTCTTCCCACACTGCCCTACCCTGAACATTTTTACTGCATCCTCCCCTTCCACACAAGTCATGACCGAATAAACGAATAATAATACCAATGACAAACGATAGTAAGTAAAAATGAACCCTTTTACTATTTCTATCATGTGGAATGAAACCAGCATTTGCCTGAAGCAGATTCTATCTCATGAACATCTCGGAACCCCATCCCACTCTTCTCCGTCTTCCCTGTGACCTTCCTCGTCTCAAGGTCATCTGCTCTTTCCTGAGCTGTTATAACAATCTCCTCATGGGGTCTCCGCCTTCATTTTCCGGCCTCACCCATTTTCACAGAGAGGTTTGAAGGCACCAACCAAGCCTGTCACATTTCTGCTTTTAAAGAAAAAAACCCTCACTAGCAATCACGACTTACAGGATCAAGGCCACACCCTCAGACAGGCATCAAGGCCCCCCTCCCTTGAGGATGTTCTCAGTGGCAGGCTCCCAGCACAGCTTTCTGCCTGGAAGGCCCACTCTTCCTCTCTGGCAGCAAACTCCTCCTCAAATGCTAAGGCCCAACCAAAGTATCCCCATCTCTGTGAAGGCTGCCCCAACCACCCTGCTCTCACTGTCCTTCCTCTATCCGCATAACTCCTCTGCTCACCTCCCATCTTCCAGTGACCACAAGGTCTGAGCAATCAGCTATGGGTGTGGTCAACCCCCTCCCAGACCAGGCATTCCTTCCAGGCAGGTAGGTTCTGAGACACATGGAAGGCAGTGTTGGTTGTAAAAGTTAAGACAAAAGAATCTCCTTCACCAGCACTGTGGTTAACAACTCATAGGAGAAAGTTCTTGAGAAAGCGGGAGGCCGTGCATGGGCTAGAGGTGCCTGGGAGGAAGCAATGGAGGGGCCTGGTGTCACATGCCCACCCCAGCCCCCCGGGTACCTGTTTCTGGCCTCTGCCATCATCATCCATGCTATGCTGGGCGGCCATGGCAACGGAGGTGTGTAGAGTGGCAGCGTCAAAAGGCACCCTCTCTACGTTGGCAATGTGACTGGAGAGGTAGGCCAAGCCTGGGCCATCCGTCTGGTCTGGGTCCCGCCAGCTCTTGAAGAACTGCTTGAACAATGGGGTCTCGCCGCCTTCGGGAAGGACAGAGACCTGGGAGGGGAGGGGAAAGAGCAGGATGTGGCTGGGCCCAGGTCCCCCTGAGGACAGACACCACCAACAGGGGTCCTCAGGGGAGCCTCAGACACCCAGTCCACACTCCTACCTGGCTCCAGACTCACCTGGGTCTGCTTGGGGTACTGCATCTTGCTGATGAAGTCGGAGGCCGTTTTGAGGGCAGCCTTCCTCTCCTCCGTGTTGGCATGCTTGCCTGCCGGGCAGATGGAGGGTGAGAGGCCTGTGGTCAGTGCTGCGCCCTCACATGCAATGGTCCAGGGAAAGCAGCAGCCAAATCTGCCCCCTTATTTTTCTTAAACTATGGATAGCCATGGCCAGACACCCCCCAGAGCTGACCACACCTAGAGCCCCTGTGGTCCAGTGGGGGGTCCTGGCTGGTGACAATAGCCACAGCGACTATTGTGGACCATTAACAAGCACGTGTTTTGTGCTCAGAAACACGCACAGATTTTTTTCATTCAATCCACATAATGATTCTGTGTGATCAAGATCATTATTATCTTGTCCTCATTTCCATATAAGGAAACCAGTGTCTTGGAGAAGTTAAGTGACTTGACCAAAGCCACGCAGCAAGTGGGGAAGCTGTGGGTGCCCCATGGACTCTGAAGCCCACACATCACGCACTTGAGTTCCCTCCTCGTCCCTAGGCCATCTGCCCATGGTGGGGGGCTCCTCCCACTCCAGTCTGAAGTTTATCCCATCCCTGAGAGCATTCCTGTGCCTGGACAGCTCCTGCCCAACGGATACCAGCCCCTGGTCCCCAGATATCTCATTGCCAAGGCCGAGGGGCCAAGATGACAGTAATAATAACAACCACAAGCACTCAGTCTCTCTCTCCCTCTCTGCCATCCTCTGTGCACCCACTGCCTCCCTCCCTTTCTGGCTTCTTCCTCAAGACTAGTCATAGAGCATCTGAGGAGGATGCAATGCATCCGCTCAGAAACGTCTGGGCCAATGTTTTCCAGAAAGCTCCCATAATCGGTACCCAAGACAGTCCACAGAGACCCCCACTGACACAGCCTTTCTCAAACAGAAACCAGGTCACCTTCATGAAAAGCCCCAACATATATATTAGCAAGTTAAAGGCTCTTAAAAGTCCTGCAGTAAACAAACCTGGGAGCATAATTTAACCCAGTGTTGCCCATAAACTTATCTGACTGCAAAACTATACGTATGCTTTTTAAACGTAATTTTTACCTGATGCCAATTAAGCTCTCTGAGAACTGGTGTTATATTTGGGAAACACTGGTTTCAGCGCAAATAGGAGATCGGAGACCCAGAGAGGGAAGTAAAGAACCGAAAGTCCTCACACACCCAGTCAACTGCAAAACCAAGGCTTTAGCTAGAGACTCCTCATGTCCATTCAGGAGCCGGCCACACACTCTACCTTCCCTCGTGAGCTGGGTGCCTGCAAGGCTGCGGGAGCTCCCACCCAAGGTCCTGTTGGAATCGTCCCCCAGTCCCCAGTACCTTTCCAGACAAAGATTTTCCCATCTTTGCCATGGTCCAGGATGAAGCAGTCCTCTGACCTCAAGGCCCCCTGGGCGAAGGGGTTCTCGTCAGCCACAAGTGAGACTGACATGGTGCCCACACTGTTGGAGACCTAAGGGGACAAGGGAGAGGGAGCCCAGACTGTGAGTGACTTCCACCACCTCGACCTGCCCAGAGGGCACCCCTGAGCCAACACACGGTCGCTCCCAACCACTACCCCCAAACGACCCTACAGAGTAATCCCTGGACTTGCTCCCTCATGCTTTGAGACGCGTTCAGGTTTTCATTTCCTTTTCTGCTTTGTCACAGCCACATCTGTGACCTACACACAGGTGTAACATGGAAACTGCACAAGGACAGGGAAGGGGGATAAAAATGCGGGAATGTGGGTTGCAGAGGAGAATCATATAGCTGGCTGAAACAGTAGCCAATCTCATCAGTAGAAATGAATGAATGAAGGAATGAATGAATGAATGTAAAAGATCTAAATGTGATGTGGTCTCTTGGATCGGATTCTGGAATGAAAAATTGGAGAAATCTGTATGAAGTCTGTAGTTCAGTTAACAGCCTTGAGCCAATGTTTATTTCTTAGTTTTGACAAATGTACCTGGTTAAGATGTTAGAGAAAAGCTGGATGAGGAGGGTATGTGGGAACCCTCTGTACTGTCTGCACTTTTCCTGCAAACCTGAACACTATTCCGAAATAAGAAGCACATCAAATTTTTAAGTGCACGTACCATATTAGGCAAAATTCAAAAGACTGACAACACCCCGTGTGGATGAGGCTCTGGGTAAACCGGCACTTTCAGCCCCCGGGTAGAGTAATCTAGAAGGCCTTCCAGACTGTAGCTGAGTAATAATGTCAGAACGTTAAATAACGAGTGCCCTGCCCTTACTGAGTACTTACTACGTGCCAACCCTGCTCCAAGCATTTCATATGATTCGTAACTTATGTAATTATAGAACCCCTCCAATCCTTGCAACGACCCTGCGATAGTTCTACCACTGTCCCCGTGTTATTCACAAGGACACCAAGGCACAGAGAGGGTAAGTAACTGCACACCTAGAAAACACCGGTCTTGGGATTCGAACCCAGGCGGCCTGACTCCAGAACCAGCATTTTCAGTCACTGACTCAGTATTCAGCTTGTGATGACCGACCCAGCACTCCATGTCTGGGAACTCGCCCTATCGCCGGACTTGGCACAAGTGCAGAGAGGGACTGTTTGCAATCGGAAAAGGTGGGAACGTCCTCTAACATCCATCAATCAGGGGTCTGCTGAAATTCTCTGTTCATGAAACAGAACGCTATGCTGCTGTTACAAGGGCCAAGTGGGCCTCTAGTATAGAAAGATACTCTTGACTATGTTGAGTGAAAAAAAGGCCATAGAACAGCATGAATAATGTAGATCCATTTATATCAAACAGAGATGGAAAAGCATATAATTAGACACATCTTTTGCCAAAATGGGAACCATGTAACCATGGCAACCCATGGAGAAGGGGGGAGGAGGAGAGGCTGATTTTCTTTTAATTGAGTATTGTTACTTTTGTGATGAAGACATTTTGAAAATGGTTATCTTAAACCAATGAGACTGCACTGACTTTTCTTTTTATAGTCTCGAACATTGCTCTCACTATTTTAGTTTTACAATGAACGCGTATTATTACTTTATCAGAATAAAAATCACTAATGTGGTTTTTCTTTGTGGATGCTGAGCATGCACACCTCACTTTGTCGTTATTTCACCATAAATAAGCTTAAGGGCCAACATGAGTGTCCTGGCTAGGCAGCGCTTTCTCCCGGGGCCCAGTCACGAGGCAAGTGTTCCTTAGCTCAAGATCAGCCTCAATTCAGATTTTAAAACCACAAGGAAGAAACTATAAATAAAGTCATTAATTTATAACCTACCCCCCTCCACCCACATGTACCCATTTCTGTCGTAATTCCCCAAGCATTTTCCTGAAACAGCTTCCTATCAGTTTTCTCTGGGGACTCGCAGAAATCCTGCAAAGCGGGCCTCACTGCCTTTCTCTTCACTTTAAGCTCGAGGAAACTGAACTCCAGAGAGAGGATGCATGCTGCCAAGACCCCACAGATGAACACGACACAGATTCGGCTGCAGTCAAGGGCTTTCTCTTACTCTCGGTGGGTGCAGGAGGCAAAGAAAGTGGGGGAGTGTTCCCTGGGGACATGGGGAAACCAAGCCCCCCCACCAGCACACTTCACAGGCATGCTTTGCTCAAAGCAGTGGAGCTTCGGAAGACTGGGTCCCCGGCCTCCCTGTCCTGACCCCAGGGGACAGAGAGGTCTGAAGCTCACCCTGTAGAGCTTGGCCAACTTGCGGTTGGCTGCATCCTCCTTGACTGTGTCATCAGTACCTGCAGGCAGAGTCGGCTTGGGGCCCAGCACCTGCAGAGATGGAGAGATGGAAGAAAGGGTAGTCATGAGCTTCCAGCAGCCTCCTCCCCTACAAAGGGACCTGGGCTCCAGACAGCCCCCTCCCAGGCAGGCAAGGACCACGCAGGCATCCACGACAACTTTCCAGTTAGGGGAAGGCGTCCTATCCCTCTTCACATGCCCCCTGTGTTTGGAGCTCAATCAGATCAGCCTATCAAGCCCCTTCCTCCCTATTTTCCTGTCCCCAAGAGTTCCAAGAGAACCCCCTGATCCTCTGCCTCTAGGATAGTCCTTCAGATATTCACTCTGCCATTTTTTCCCAAGTTCTCTAAGAGTAACCACAGCCACTGAACACCTTCCACCACATTCCCGAAGGGCTCTCGTTTGATGCTTGCTCCCACACTAGGAGGCACAGATCATCGCTCTCATTTTACGGGAAGAGGAAACTGCAGTCCAGAGAGATGAAGGGACTTGCCCACACAGCTACGAGGTGGCCAAGTCAGAATCTGAATCCAGATCCCTGGGACTTCAGAGCCTCGTTTCTCTCCTTCATTCTGGGCTACCTCCAGCCTCCACAGGTGTTGTTCAGGCTCCTCCCCCAAATAGTCCCCTTCTGCTCTTCCTAAAAACCAGAACTCAACACCCCCAGACATGCAGAAGCCAAGTGGCATGGAGCAGAGCTCCTGGTCTCCCCTTTTTCCTGGTGAACTTTGCCCCCACAAAGCCAAGTGGCTGGTAGTCGCATCACACAGTTGACTAATCGGGCCATAAAATACCAGAAATGGTCTGAAGAGGGAAGAGGGACTGAGCCTTGGTTGTGTATTTCTGACCTGGCTCCAGCATCAGGCCTGCCCTCAGAGAGGCTGAGACCCTCCTTCTTTGGCCCTTTTGGAAGGCCTGGCCCTCCCAGCCAGAGCATGTGACTCATGACCCCAGCAAAGACCAAGGTCCTGGATGCCACCTCTCAGGGGAGTCTGGGAGTTGCTGAGTAAGCTGTACCTCCTCACTTCCTAGAGAACTTCAGCTTGGTAGAAAAACAAATTCATCTTAAAGTTGCCTATGAATGGAAGAAAGTAAAGAACACCCTGTCCCAGGGCTAGACCCCCAACCCCTGCACTCCTGGGTGGTGGCCATCAGTACCTGGAGCATCACTTCAGACTCGCTGCCCTCCTCAACCACGTGCACTCGGGCCCGGCCACTCCGCTCATTGTCCCGGATGCCCTTGGACACCTGGGTAGCCTTCAGCCTCTCAAATCGGTTGCTGTTGGAGCCACACCACTGGTAGATATCCTGTAAGACAGGGACCCCATGTAAGGCAGCACCCAGTAACAAGGTCAGGAGGAGACTGTGGGGTGTGTGGGGGCTCACCTAGTTCTCTGCTTGCCCAGGTAAGGACTGTGGGGTGTGCATATGTGCACATCCAAGCACAACGGGTATGATCCGTGTGCACCAGGCTATGTGAGTGCATGGCTCGGGGTGTGTGTTTTTTCATAGGTATAACTACACAGAGACTGTACACAAATATTTGCCTCCTGGTAGGAGCAGAAATTGGTTCAACCACTTTGGAAAACCATCTGGCCATAGCCCCTAAAGCTCGGTCTATCAATATCCTATGAGCCAGTGATCCCTCTCCCAGGAGGAATATACCCAACAGAAGTGCATCCAGATGTCCGCCAAAGACTTAGGCAAGACATTCTGAGGAGCACCACGTATGATGCCCCAAAACAGAAACTACCCCAAGGGCCCACCAACAATAGAAAGAATAAGTAAATTGTGACATATCTGGCTGATCAAATCTCACGTGGCAAGGAGAATGAACAATCTACAACTAAAAGCAACAATATGGAAGGACCTCAGCAATGGAATGTGGAGCACAAGTCAGACATAAAGAAGGTTCCATGTACATAAAACAGGCAGAACAACAGTGCTGTTCAGAGTGTTCGGGATGGTGGCTCCCCTTGGGGGTGAAGGGGCTGAAAGGGGACAGGCGGGGCCTTCCTGGGACTGGTGATGTTCTGTTTCTTGAGCCGGGTGTTGGTTACACGGGCGTGCTTACTTTGTGAAATCCAGACAGCTGTGTACTCAGGATTCGCACACTCTTCTGTGTGCCTGGAACACCTTAATACAAGCTTACACTAAGTAAGTGTGTGCCTCTATTCGCATGGACATCACATCCCATGTCGATATGAGGCTGGGGTAGAATGTCTGGCCCCGTCTATGTGCAGGAATGAGTGCGTGCAGATTTGCAAGACGTGGGTACAAAGCATCACACATCTGTAATGTGGGCCTGGGTAAGTGCATCCCCCACACACGGCCACATACAAGTGTTAATGTGCAGGTGCATGTGTGACATATAACATATGTGGGTCCTTGAACAACACGCTCGTCTACGTGCGTAAGGATTCACTGTGGTGCCGTGTCTTGTCTAGTAGACAAGAGCCTACAGTTTTTGCACAAGCCCGCCATGTATTTACATGTGAATAAACAGGTAAAAAAGGTACAGCAGATGTATATATGAACACAAGATGTCAGGGCGTCTGTCCATCAATCAAAGTCCGAGAACACTGTGCACGAGGTCTGTAGACTCATATGTGACGGGCTTGAGTCTACACACGTGGCAGTCTACGTGTGCCAGGGGCATTTGTACCTGAGTCTTTGCAGGTGTGTCTGACTCATGCATAGAGCATATGTGTGCACGGGGGTTGTTGTCCCTGTGGCTTTCCATGTCCACGTCTTTCATGTGTTAACATCGGTGTGTCTGTCTACCCCCGTAGAGGCAGGCCTGGCCAGGCCAGGAGCACCTCAGTGGCTCTGGGAAAAGTCGCGGCAGAACTCACGTTGCCTAGGTCCAGGATGAAGCAGTCGCCATTGTTGAAGCTCTCCCAAGACACAGGCACTTCAGTGGCACGGACCACACGCCGCCCTTTGACCTGCAAGAGTCTCTGCACCACCACCTCGTTAGGTACCACGTGCTTGAATCCTGATGCCACGCCTCCTTTCTGTTGGGTCAAGGAGACAACGTCAGATTGGGAGAGGGAAGCAAATATAGGAGAAAGAATAGGGCTGAGTTGAAGGAAATTCCGGCCTGTGGACCAGTGGCCTCCCAGCAGATTCCTGCCCACTGCACCTTGTGCCACCTCTTAGAATCTCATACTCCACTAAGACCTCTGGGGCACTTTTCCTGGATCAAAAAGCTGCAAATGTTCCTTTCTCAAAACCAGCATTTCCCAAGGGATGTTACAAAGAACCCGAGTCCTCAAGACATTCTGCGAGGAAGAGGTTCTCTGGGCATGGAGGCAGAAGGGCTTCCACTAAGGCCAGAAATGCAACCACCCCATCCAGGCCCCTCTTTGCTGCCTCATTTGGCAGAGCAAAGCCAAGTCTGATTCTCACTGCGCAGACTCTGTGTGGGCAAGGGGGCAAAGGAAGCGAGTTTTAATTGGGCTCCTATTATGTCAACACACAGTAAGCAATATGGAAGTGTTTGAGAAATGATAATGCCCACTGGGCTGATATAGCATCTTCTATGAGGCAGGTATCTTTATTCCCATTTTACAGATGAGGAAAATGGGCTCCAGAAGCAAAGGGACTTGCCTGAGATCTCAGGGCTAGTAAGTGCTAGAGCCAGGATTCAAACCCAGGTGTGAAGGAATCTATAGGTTCTTCCCCCAACATCAGGGTTTCTTAGAGAAAAGGTCACTAGGGTCAACCAGGATGGAAGGCAGAAACAAGCCACTGTTCAGAGCAAAGTCTTGCAAATAGAAATGTGATCATTTTCCTGTTGCAAGTGGAGCACCCCCTGGCAGTCTTTCTTTGTACCAGCATGAGGCCTTTCAAGAGCATACCCTTGGGCTCAGCAGGGCTGCCAAGGTGTTCGCAGAGCCTTTCCTTCTGCCTGCTGCAAGGCCCTTCTGCTGGGGAGCAGGTGAGGAGGTGAAACACTCTGCCATCCACTGGTAATGACTACAAAGAATGCCACTCACTAAGTCCTTGCCAGGGGCTGAGGCACCTGCCTTGTAGATATGCAATGTGGTCTATATGACAAGCCCTGAGGTAGGGGCTCTCATTACCCCATTTCACAGGAAAGGAAACTGATGTGCAAAGAGGGTAAGCCCCATACTCAGGGTCCCAGCTGGCTGGTGGCAGTGCTGGGTTTTACCCCCGAGCTTGCCCTTCCAGGGACCCGTCCGTGCCCAAGTCTGCCGGCCCAGAAACTGCTGAGTGTCTGTGGACTTGACCTAGGCACTTCATTCAACTGGAGGGTAAAGAGACAGTGGATCTGAAAAGTTTGACCATTTCCCTGGATTCCTCAGAGATGAGGAATAGGGAGACAGAGGAAGAGAAAGACCCTTAATTCCTTTTTATATATTTCTAAAATATTTTGTTTGTTCAAGCATGCCTTTTGTATAAAAAGAAACATTTTTAAAGAGTTGTTTTATGTCACAAATCTTAGTTCCAACAAATTCTCTGTATATGAATTAATAAAATAAAATACTCAATTTCTAATGATCACCAGCATATATTTCCTGATTAATTAGCTCCTCTAATCAAGTCTATTAAATCTGAAAAGACTAGTCAACCAAAACATAAAGCAAGATCTTAGAATGCATTAGGATCTCCAAGTTCAGGAGGGAGGGATTTTTTGAAATTTTTACTATTCTTTACCATTTGTGTTATAATAGGATTTATTTCTTTAGGCTTTGTTGTTGCTTTGTATGGTCTAATCATTAGGTGGGCAGAGATTGGCATCAAATTATTTGAACAAAATGAAATAAAATAAATTGTTTTAAAAGACGCTTTGCAAATTAGAGTGATAATATATATGTACAGAAAAATTATATATTAATATGAATATACATATCTATATGCTCATATAGATATATATATAGAAAATTATCTACCATTTGGGGTACATCCCCAAGAGTAGAATCATGGGGAGCTTTTACTGTCTAAAACCTATATTTCTATAACAATTAACATTTTACAATCAGTTTGTATCACTCTAATAGTCAGAAGAAGGAAAAAAAAAATTATAAAGATTTACCTTTTTAAATGATTGACTTTTTATTAAAATAAACACACACACAGTGGTTGGGGCATGAGGACAGGTAGGGTTCAAAGAATCCAATGAGTTTCCTATAGTGTTCCCTGGGGCCAGGGGCTTCTAGGACTCAGCTCAGCCTAGAGTATTTAAACAAAGGATTCAAATAACCCAACCCCAGGTGGTCTCTAGGGTTCTGTCTGAGAGTCAAGAAGGAAGAAAGATCAACAGATTCTGAAAAGTGCAATAACTTAAAAGGATTTGGTGGTTGCGGAACAAGATGAGCCAGGCCCTGTGGTAGCCCTTTCTAGTGGCTCCTGTCCCCTCACTGCCCCTTCTCACACCCGAGGATGGAACTGGCTCTGAGGTGCAGGCTTTCACAGGAACAAGTCTTGCATAACAAGCTCTGCTCCTTAGGGATCTATAATTGATGAGGGTGCCAGGCCAAGAACCTAGGGCTGGGCCGCCGAGTGCGGGGGCAGCTGGAGGACTTGTAGAGGTAGAAAACAGGACCCGCCTCAGACCTCACATTTCCACCAGGAGCCCAAGTCTGAAAGGACTGAAAGTCCCAAACACAGTCCTGACCTGGGAACCTGACCCCTGGAGCATTCTTCGGAGTATGGCTCAAGACCACCCTGGAAAAATCCCCAGAGGGTGGGGGAGGCTTGCTAAACATGCAGATTCCTAGGCCCTATCTGCGCTAAGGTCAGAGACCTGGGGTCTTTGAAATGGCCATTCTGATCCAGCTCCATGCTAGCCCTTCACGCCCAGATTTCAATCCCAGTTCCACCACTTTCCAGCTGTCCAAGTTGCTTAACTTGTCCTCATGGCAACAATCAGCAGGCACAATTGTTATATAATTGATAAATGTTTGCTGAATGAATAACGAACGGGGAGTATGTGAAAGCGCACACCCACAAGCACACAAGTGGCCCAAAGCCTCACAGCTCTTAGAGGGGTGGCCTTAGGACTGGGAACCTCAATCTCTCCAGCTCCTGGTCAAGTGTTCTTTTCAATTCCTGCTCTAGGAGCTGCAAAAGGACCTAATCCTTCTTCAGCTCAGGGGTCTGGGCCTCAACCCTCTCACTTCTCCTGCTTCAAGGTACCAAGGCCCTAGAAGGAGCGATATGAAGAAGGTATAGAGCTGGACAGCTAGCTCAGCAGGACCTGAGAGCCTGGGTGAACTGACAGACAGGAGGCGCTGGTAGACTCCAGGGAACCAAGACCAGCTCTACCCAGCCCAGGGCTGAGGCTCCGTTCTCAAGACACACCCTGCCCTTTGCTGTCTCAGTCTAGCTAGCACATTCCCATCATCCAATTCCCTGTGCCTCACCTGAGCATACAGGCTCATCTATCTCCCTGTTGACACAGAGGACCCGGAGAGGCACAATGACTTCCATAAGGTCACACAAACACATCAGCAGCACAGACTTGGCTTGAAAAGCAGGTTGGTGTAGTGGAAAGAATGCCGGGAGTCAGGAAATCGGGGTTCTGGCTCCAGCTCCAGGACTGACCTGCTGTGTAACCCTGGGACAGATGCTTAACCTCTCTGTGCCTCAATTTCCCCTCCAACCCTTAAAATAAGAGCTTTGGACTCTGACATTAGGGTCCATCTGGCTGTCAAAGCATGTGGTCCCCTCCCTATCCTGACCGAAGAGAACCCCAGCTTTGCAAAACTACAGCTTTTCCTGGGTCCTTCTAAGGTGCCAAGCCCTGTGCAAGACATTTCCCAGCTACACCTTCACCAAATCCTCTCCCCAGGCCTGCAGGACAGGTGCAACTTGCTCTCTTGTAACCGGAGAGCAAAGAGAGGCTCAGGGAGGCCAAGTGGCTTGCCAGAAGTCACACAACGTATTAGGGCACAACCTCTCAGGGCTCCTAGGTTGGCTTTGCTCAGCCCCACCTGGCTGGGGGCTGGAGGAAAGGTCTGTGTTGGCTCAGACTCCTCAGAGTTCAAGTTTAAGAGGGATTGATTCTAAAGAGGAATGTAATCAAGGGTGTCCTTTCAAATAACTAACATGGGGTCCTCTGTTGGCAAAGTCTAAGAACAAAGGAGTACAGAAACAGGTCTAGGACAAAGTCCCAGGCAAGTGAGGGGCCCACCTGTGGCCCACCCCATGCTGCTGGGCCTAGGAAGACAACCCTGTGAAGTGATGGGGAATTATCTCCTCTTCATCTTAAGGAAGAGAGGCTCCGAGGGAGTGATCTGTCCAATCTAGAAAGGGTCTAGGGTTCAAACCCAGGGCTGGCCAACTCCAAAGGCTGAAGTCTGACCTGTCTGCCAACATTATCCCAGAGGCTGACAGATAGGTGGACATGAATGAGTCCTGCCATTGGTGCATCTGTCCCTGCCACCCGGGACCAACCTTGTATTTGATGCCAGACTTGAAGTAGCCGAGGAAGGTGGCCGACTCAAAGCCCTGGACCTCGCGGTGCTGCACGGCCCGACCATTCAGGTAGTCATCCAGCTGCACGGTGAAGATCGCGGCCGCCCCGCTCTCATCCTGGCTACACTCATTGCCTGGGGGACATCAGAGAAGCATTAGCCTGGCTTCCAGAGAGCAGCCCCAGCCTCCCGTGGAGGAGTCCAGAGCCCCCAGCACTGTGCTGGCCTGGCTGTGGAAGGAGGCAAACCCCTGCCTTCTGTGCACCTTGGTTCATCTATCAGTATAATGAGGCGGGGGCTGGACTCCATGGTCTCTAGGAGTCCTCCCAGCTCTGATGCATTCCCCTACCCTCACCTCTCTTACTCATTCCTCTGCACTCACTCTCAGCCCTCCTGAGTGTGAAATCAGGCCTGGGAGCATTGGCCCAATTCACAGATTAGGAAACTGAGACTCAGTGACAGGGCAGGACTCACAGAGTCACACAGAACTGTGGCAGGGACTGCAGGCTCCCAATTCTGAAGGGTAAACTGGGGCACGGCTGCCACGGGGAAATCAGGGAGCTATGGAGTAGATCCAATGTCCCCAAGTCACCCCCAGTTCTGAATGCCACACTAACTAGTTTAACCATCACAACACCCTGCTGGTGTTGTGTGGCGCTACCAACATGTTTGCTTTACAGAGGACCTGAGCGACTTGCCAAAAGGCAGTAGTGGGCTCTGAACTCAGGCAAGCTGGCTCTAGAGTCTGGGGACACAGACCACTAGCCAGGTGCCGGGCACAGGCTCGATGTTCCGTACTCACTCAGCTCCCTTGGGTGCTGCCTGGGGACCCTACCTCCAAGGTCTGTGCTTTATGGGGCTGGGCTCTGGGGTGGGGGCCAGCCTCACCCAGCCAGTAGTGGAGGTCGTACTGCAGGTTCCCATTCCTCAGCTGCACCGTCTTCAGGATGACATAGGCGTCACCCGTGAAGAAGTCTCCATAAAGGTTGCGGGGCACAGGCACCAGGTCGAACTTCTCCACACGCCAGATCTGCAGGCCAGGCTCCTTTCCTGCCTTGAGGAACTCGGGGTGTTCTACCGCCATGCTGCTAGGCTGGAAGAGACAGGGTACAGCCTGAGCAGGTGCTGGGGCCCTCATGGGGAGAGACCCCGGGGCACGAGGGAGGGTGGTTTCCAGCACCAAGAGCATCCCACTTGAGCCTCTGACTCTCCCACCCCCAAAGTGAGTCTAACCCCTCCTATGACCCCCTGTCTCAATGAGCGAGCAAACAGGGCAGAGTTTAGGCTCCAAGCCCTGTCCTTGCCAAGCATCTGTCTCTTTTACTCAGCTCTCTGGTAATGGGGGTACAGACATCCCTTCTCCCTCCCTTCTGAGTGTCAGTTGGATGGAACTGCCAAGGCACTGAGGAGTGAAGTGACTCTGCCAAGAAATTGCCCCAAGCTCCAAGAACAGAAGTTCTGGGGCCATGAGGAGATCTCCTCAGTGTGTTAAATGGCAAATGTGGGGGTCCCCAGGGACTCAGCATGTTCTCTTCCAGCATTCTCAGTGGCCCTTAGAACTAGAAGGGTCCTCAGAGAGCTTGTCATCTAACCCCATTCTGCAGAAAGGGAAACTGAGGCCCAAATCGGGGAGGGGACTGGCCTAGGCTCACACAGCCCTTTTGCTTTTGCTCTTTGTAAATGGGAAGGCTTCCCTTGCCCCATCCATACCCCCATCACACCCCCAAGGAAGGCCTAAATTACTTAGCCCAAGTGGCCTCCTGCGCTGTCTGCCTCCTCCCTCCTGCCCCCCAACACCCCACCCCCAAATTCCATTTCCTGGAAAAGGCAAAGAGGATGCAGCCGGGGTCTGTAGGAGCCTGTTGGAGATGAGGTAGTTAAGGATGGGGGAAAGGCCATCAGACATGCACAGGGGCTGGAGATGGAGTAGAGTGGGATGGTTAGCCTGGGGCTAGAGGGCAGACATCAGCAGGCACAGGTCACCTGGCCGGAGGACAGATCTGGTGGAAGAAGTCAGAGAAACCAGACGGGGAGAACTCAGGTGGAGGGATGGAAAAACACAAAAGAAAAACAGGATTGAAGAGGAGAAACTAGACAGGGCAGAGGAGATATCAGACAGGGGAGAAAAAAAATAATAGTGATGATGAGAAGCAAGGGAGGTGAGATCAGACAAAAAGAGGGAAAACATATTGGAGAGGGAGAGAAATCAGATGAGAAAGAGGAATCTGAAATGGAAGAGATCAGAAGAGGGAAAAAGAGGAATCAGGCAGAGGGAAGGAGAAACTAGAGGAAGGAAAGGAGACATCAGGAGGCAGGAGCGGGTGAGAAATCGGACGGCAGCGAGGGGAAAGAAATCCCGCCCAGGTGAGGTTAGCCTCCAGGGAGAGAGAGAGCCAGGTCCCCGAGGCTCCCACCCCCATCCACGGGAGCCCGGGAAGCAGCAAGAGATACTTACAAAGCAACAAAACAGTTTTTCCATTCTAGACCTGAATTACTCCCCTTTTCCTAGCGCTGTATCTGCAAGAACTTACAATAGAGAGTTACTCCGGGAGCCCCCGGCTCCCCTGGGCACTCACCCGTGCCTGGGACACCCGCCCCTGGGACGCTGGTGTCTGGGCCGCCTCCCGCGACGCGGTGGCCGCGCTGGCCGGCGGCGACAGCACGCACAGGGCCAGGACAAGCATGCCGAGCAGCACGGGCGTGGAGCGGTGCGGAGTCATGGCAGCGACTGCGGCAGAGGACCCAGTCGGCAGCTGCAGCCTCCGGGTCGCCAGCCTTAAGTAGTCGCCCGCCCATCCCCAGACCGCCCATCTGGGAGGGCGTGGGGCAGGGTTGGGCCCCAGCTGGCCCAGAAGGGGCGGGAATCTGGCCCGGACTTTGGAGACATCGGGGTTCCCACCAGGCCCCACACGACTGTGTGTGCGGCCACCCCTGGAGACCCCAGGTCCTGGCGGAGACCAAGTAGAGGGCCTGGGTTACAGCAGGCGCTAACTTGGTGCACATTAAATGGGCGAATGCATGAATGGCAGGGAGCCCAGCTGAGCCTCCTGTGTGCACCGGGTAAAACCCCTCCCCACTCCGCATCTGGCACCTCCAGCTTTTATTGAGGGCTCTCCACGCATCATAGCAGACTTGATAGTGGGGACATTGCAGGCCCATTCTACAGAGGGGAAAACTGCGTGCAGCATAGTTAAGCCACCTGCACACCACGGGGACTTGGTACGGCCAAGACTTGAACCCAGACAGTCTGAGTGGCACGGCTGCCACCAGCTAGGGGCACACTGGACCCCTGAGCAAATAGGACTTAGGGAGGGGCCTGCAGACCTAGCAGCTCCTGAGATGGCAGGTGCTATTTTACTCAAGACTGCCCTTCTTTCCTTCTTTTTAAAATGGTTTTATTTTTTAGAAGCTTATTTTTCAAAGCTTAAATTCACATGTTTGTACAAAGTTATTCCCTCTCAACCCTACTTAGTTATCCCCAGGGATAAGTAACTGATGATTTCAATGTTTCTCTTCATGTCTTAAATAGCAAGTCCTGTCACTTCTTGTAGTTTTTGTTTTGTTTTGTTTTGTTTTGTTTTGTTTTGTTTTGTTTTGTTTCAGTTCTGGGTCCGATCTGTTGGCTCCCCCAGGGAAAGACAAGGCTTTAAGTCTTTCCCCCATTCCCAGAAGCACCATTCAGACTCCCCTAGTCCCACCACTCTCTCCTCCCTCCCTCCACCCTGCTGGACCCAGCTTATCTATCTCCTAGTTCTCTTTGCATCCCAGATCCCCTCCTCTCTCAGCATGGTGCAGCACGGTAAAGAGAATTGGGGAGGCAGAGACCTGGTTTTGACTCCCACCTCTACAGTGTGTAAGTTACTTTCCTTTCCTATACCTCAGTCTCCTCATCTACTAAGTGGGCACACTAGTTGCTGAGGACTCGATCAGTCTGTGCGTGTGAAAATGGCCTGGCCTACAACCAGGTAAATGAGAATTCTCGACCCCCCTTCCCCACAGCTACAGTCACCTGTCCCAGCTCCTGCTAGAGCCTAGCTTCTATCTAACCAGCCTCACATTTGCCCTTTACCCTCCACAACTCTCTTCTACTTAAGGGGCTTTGTGAGACAAATAAAGGGCTAAGGGACCACGACACACACAGAGATGATTCAGATTGTAGGAATCACAGGAAGACTTAATGGAGAAAGGAACTTGTGACCACAGTGATGAAGAACAAGGAGGAGGGAAATTAAGAAGAAAAGGCATTTTCAGGGAGGGAACGGCATGGGTAAAGGGCAAGCCGACACAAGCCACATGCAGTAAATAACGAGGGGTCCGTCTGAAACACAGGGAACGAGAGGAGATGAGGCTGGAGAGGATGGCAGGAATCACACTGAAGAGTGAACTTTATCCCGGTATCTGCTGGGGGGGCCACCGGGAGGTACCGAGTTCTCAGGGCAATGTGTCTCGGCCTGGGCCTTGCGGAGCCTAGCTCAGGCCTAAATTCAAAGTGCTCTTCTCTCTCCCAAGGCATCTGGAGAATTATAAAAACCCCACAGTTATACACTCTGATGGACGTATAAACCAGCTTCACCTCTCTGGATAGCAGTTTCCTCGTCCAAATTCAAAACGCACAATGCAACGACAGATCCACTTCCTTCAGAATGATTTACAAAGGAACACAAAATCATACGTGCAAGGATGTTCACTGAAGCATTGTTTGAAGGAAACTGGAAAGGACCCAAATGTCCTGGTTAAATAAATTACGGAGCTGCCATACAATGGACCACTCTGAAGCTGTGAAAACAGAATGAGGCCGATCTGACTGTGCCTGGCACATAGTAGGCACTCAGTCAGCAGCACAGAGAGATCTCCGAGGGCCAAAAGCAAATCGTACAAACTATCGTATAGCTCCTATTTTTTTGTAGTTTTTTTTTTTTTTTAATTAGGGTGTCTGTTTTTGTATCCATCCTTAAAAAGTCAAGCAGGACAAACAGCAGACTGTTCAGGTGGCTTCCTTGAAAAGCATCAAAGAGAACATTTTCCCTCTCAAACGCTGCCTGAGGCTGCAGTGAGCCCTAGATCACTGCAGTCAGCAGGAGGAAACACTTCAGGGTGATGAAAACGGTCCAACACTGGATCATGGTGCTGATTAATTACATAACCTAAAAATTTGCTAAAAATCAGCATGCCGAACACTGACAATGGGTGAATTGTTACGGTATGTAAATTGTACCTTAATATGCTTACTTAA
This sequence comes from Cynopterus sphinx, assembly GCA_030015415.1. NCBI lineage: Eukaryota > Metazoa > Chordata > Mammalia > Chiroptera > Pteropodidae > Cynopterus > Cynopterus sphinx. The sequence continues at coordinate 120,358,546 of CM057385.1, read as the reverse complement.
AAAAAAAAAGCCTGCTGTAGGTTTGGATACTATTTACAAGTATGTATCCAATGTAGTTTTTTAATAGAACACCCGATCCAGAAATAATATCTTTTAAAAATACAGAGCGATGGATGCTCAATGGACAATTTAGAAAACCCAAACAAATAGGAAGAAGAAATTCCCTTCCCATCCCAGGCCCCAGAGTGAACCTGAGCTGGCGACCGGCCCCGCTGAGCAGCCCCTTCTTGGAAGAGTGTGGCCCTGACCTCCCCGGTTGGTGATTAACAGAGGGCCGCTGTGGCTTGGCCTTGGGCCCCGGTGTCTGTTGACCAGCCCAGGGCCCCTGGCCCTTAGGTTAATGATCAGAAAGGATCAGCAACTTTGCCTGCCACCGCACTGGAGCCCGGGCCTTTGGCACTGGAGGTGGTGAATGGGCCCCGGCCACTACCCTCGCAGAGCCCACAGCCAGGAAGCTCTCACGGCAGGCCAGGGATGTGTGCAGCCTGCGATGGGGCAACATGGTCTTATGCTGCTCCCTGCCTGGAAGTGGGTGTCTGAGTTCTGGAGAGTTGGGGGATCTGGGTGCAAAAGGATCCCTGGGTAGAAAAGAAGAAGCCCCAGTGCTAGGCCTGGCTCTAACACTGATGACCTGGGTGATTTGGGGCAAGTCACTGCCCCTTTCTGGGCCTGAGGGTCTCCATAGCAGAAGATGGGGTAGGCCCCTATGCTGTCCCCAGCTCCAGCATTCCCAGATACTTTCCCACAAGGTTCCTGTCTGTACAATGGCACTGGACCAGGTCACCTCTACAGGTTCTTCCAAATCTGACTGTCTGGGGCCCATGACCTGCAGGAGGCAGCATTGCCACCCCCAATGGTAGCATGCCAACTCTCCCCTGGGCCCAGATGTCTCTGGGAGAAAAGAGGGAGGAAGCAGAGGAGGGTCCAAGACTAAGTCTCCTCATGGCAACCAGGGAGAACAGGCATTAAAGTTCCCACTTTATAGATGGAGAAACTGAGACCCAGGGAAGTTCAGTCACTTGTTCAGGGTCACTCAGCTGGAAAGAGGCATTGTTGAGATTCAAACACAAGCGTGGCTGGCTCCAGTCCCCAAGATCTGTCTGGGGAGATCAAATGGGGCCCCCTGGTGCCATCTGACCTTGGCAGGGAGCGACAGTGTCCTTTCCAGGTAAAGGGTTGCAGATGCTAAGCCATTCAAGCCCAAGTCACATCAGGCAGCAGGAGTCTTGGGGGCAGCCGACCCCACCACACCTCCCAGGCCGCGAGGAGGGGGATGTGCCGGGAAAGCCCTCCAGCCCTCCACACCCCTGCGTGAGCACCCAGGATGAAGGCATGTCCTAGGAAGACCCCCAGGCTGTGGCCACTGAGTGGACGACAGACTGCGACACTCTGTGCCACGCGTAGGCACTCAGGTCAAGCATGGGTTATGTGACTTGGGAGGCAGCCTGGCTCTGCTACCTACCACTCGCTTTGTGAGAACGTCCCTGTCCCTGCCCTTCCCTGGACCTCTGATCTTGGGAGTGAGTTCCTGGCTCCTGCCTGGTGCCACGCACAGAGCAGGCGGCTTTTCAGTGTCAGCCACAGTAAGGAGCTATACAGACCATGTCCCCACTCTGTAGTTGCACCCAGGACCCCCACAACCAGCTCCGATCCTGCCCACTCTGTGACCTTAGGCTAGTCTCCGTGTCTCTCTGGGCCTCCTGGGGGCAGCTCCCAGAGACTGGACAAGGCAGCCTCACCCTCCACCCCTGGCCACAATGTAAAAAATGCCTTGGCCGGCCTAGAAGAAACGCCCTGTTCTTTTCTCTTCACCCCAAACACGGTTCTTCTTGATTTCCCAGCAGCTGGCCCCTCCTGGGAAGCCCTCTCCAGAGCTAGTTTGCTTTCTGGCTCACTGCTGTTCTCTGGGTCCTCCTGGGAACACCCACCCCTCTGGCCCAGGCTTTTGCTAACTGGGACAATAGTCAGTAAACAGAGAAGCAAGTTACAAAATGGAGTGAAGCTGGAAAGGCCTGCAGGGAGGTCTGGAGAGCCCTGTGGACTTGAAAGGATGCGTAGTTTAGAATTTGGGAGGCTCAGTTTCTTGATTAGAGCCTCAGTATTCTTGTCTATAAAACAGGAGAATGATGCCTAGCTCACAACGCAGTGAGGAGGCCCAAGGCCCGACACACAGTAGGAGCTCCTCAAAAGTTAGCACCCTTCTTCATGAACTGTCTGACTTTTTTTTTTTTTTTTTTTGGCAGAGGCCTTCATTCCGCATTTGCACATCTTGTGAGAGCAGTGTAGAGGGGCAGGAGAAAGGGCACAGTCTGCACAGGGAGATTCTTGACTTCAGGTCTGGGCTGTGTCACCTGGAGCAAGTTACTTTCCCTCTCCAGGCCTTGGGTCATTCATTTGTAAAGAGGGATAGTGATGCTCAGTTGCAGAGCAATTGGGAGCCCTGGGGTGAGACCGTTAGAATGCACTGCAGAGGAGGACTCCTTTAGTCCATCCTCTCTTTGTCGATGGCGACACCAAGAACAGGAGTATGACTTCCCAGAGTCGCATAGCAGGTCTTTGGCAGAGCAGACCTAGAACCCAGGTTTTTTGGCAACCAGGCCAGAGTCCATGACATGACAGGGCTCCCCTGTAAGGGCCAGCTGGATCTCTGCATTGGCCTAGTCAGTCCTGGGTGTGGACAGCTGCTGGGGAGACAGCCAGAGGGGCGTGGCTGAAACCAGCTTCAGGAGGCCAACTATCCCAGGGACCGAAGCCACTGGCCCTTTCCCAGCTTCCGGAGGCAACCCCACCTAGTGCTGAGAGCCAGGACAGGACATTCAAAGGGGGCCAAGCCCTGCCACTTCCTGACCCCGTGCCCTGGAAGCAGCCAGATTTGGCTATGGGTGCAAGCCCAGCGCCCTGCCTGCCAGGGCCTACTTCACAGCCTGTCTCCCCTTCCCTGGGGAAGGCCCAACTACAAGCGCTATGGCCGCAGGACCAGTCGAAAGACAGGTCTCCAGTTGCAAACTACCTATGAAAGCAGGACCTAGGATGCCCCAGCCAGAGCCAAAGGGAGCAGGGGCCACAGGAGGCAGCTCCTTGCTCCAGAGAGCAAATGGCTTTCCAAAAGGAGGAAACACAATGTTCATGACTGTGGAAAGAGCCCCTGCCAGGAAAATCTGGTTTAAATCCCTGACCTACCAGTTCTGAACTGTGTGTTTTGAGTGAGTTGCTTCTGAGCCTCCATTTCCTCATCTGTGACACAGGGGTTATGCCTCTTCCTAGGGTTATTGTGGGAATTTAATACGGTAAAATATATATGGGGCTTTGCACAGTGCTGGGCACGGAGTATGCACCTAAAAAGGAAGCTAGGATTACTGTTAGCTGGGAGCTTGGGTAATTTTCTCTCTCTCTCTGAGACTCAAGTTGCTTATGTGTGAAACTGGGGTAAAAATGCCTTTCTCAAATGCAAATAGAAAGGACTGAATGAGACCATAAATGTGGAAGATCCTAGGACCACTCCTGGCATACAATAAATGTTTTAAAATTCCAGTTTCCTTCCCCCAGGAACAGGGCCCAAGACTCCATGAACTTAGGATGCCAAGAATAACCAAGCGGGTGAGGGGTTCATGACCTTCTGGCCAAGAGAGTAACAAGGAATGTCTGGAGTGAGTCTGGACAGAGCACAAATACCTACCACAGTGGTGGAACTCGGCAAGTGGCCCTTCTATGGCCCTTCACTTTCTTCCTCTGTAAAATGGGGTGATGATTCCCACCCCATAGGGGGTCTGGGAGGATTGAAAAAGCTCTGGGCACTGTGCTTGGCAAACAGCAGGTGCTCAATAATTATAACATCCAAAGATGAGCCCCCAGAATATGTCCAGGCCCTGCACACATAAAGCTCACTGGCCCCCATAGCCACCCTCCCTTGACCTCTACCTCTGTTTCTCTGCATCCAAAGCAGGGGAGGGCTGGGGTCCCAACCAAGTTGCAGAGCCCCAGGGTGATAGCTGATGCCAGGGATGAGGAAGCATCTCAGGAGAGGGCCTCAAGCCAGCACCTAAGGAGGCCGCCTTGCTTCCTACCCCTGCCATGAGTCTCTCCTGATGACGCCTTCCCCTCTCTTCTGGTCTGCCCCCACCCAAAAGAACAAAGGCTCCAGTCACCACCCGATCCCAACCATACCACCTACCACCTGGGTGACTCTGGGCAAGCGACAATGTCTCTGAGCCAGACTATGTCACAGGCCTGCCAGAACTTGATACTAGTAAACATGTGTTATGGGAAAACCCCAAATACTACCTCATGATTAGAGATTCTGTGAAATCTATCGCAAACTTTTTACTCTAATAGAACTTCCAGAGATTCATTGTTACGAATCCTTTTCATTTTAATAGGTTTTTTTAAAAAAATACTTTCCCCTCTTAAACATAACCAAAAGTATGGGACTGGGGAGCTTTTGTTCCTTTCCCAGCACAGAGGAAAATTGTAACCAGCTGGAAGAATTAAACATGGTCCAGCACACAAAGCACAGCGCCTGGCATGCAAGAGGGCACCGGAACAGGGCTGTGTTCTCTCCCTGGGTGTGCTCCCGGCCTCCCTTCATCCAGACACCAGTCACCAGCATCCTCCTCCAGGTACCTGTCCCTCTGGGGGCTTCAGAAACCCTCTGGACACTCTTAGAGGCAGGGCCTACCCACAGCCCTCCTACCAGGATAGGACGTAAGGGCTGAGGCCAGATCTGGGGAGCTCGACCCCACATATCCCCTACAAAATACTCCCCACCCCCACAATCCAGCCGCTGTCCTGGTTCAGGGCCCCCATCTTTCCTTTGGAACCACAGTACCAGCTTCCTCACTGCCTTCAATGCTCCCATTACCCACAGAGATTGGACCATTCCCTACTTAAGACCCTTCCATGGCCCCCTGTGCAGACCAAAAGCCGCTTGGCACTTAAGGCCCTCTACGATCTGGTGCCCACATGCTCTTGCGGCCTCATCGCTTGCTGACCCCCCAACAACATGCTCTGCACCATCTAACCCTGCCTCTATACATCCTCAATTTCTTGCCTCCAAGCGAGCTGGGGTCATCTAGCTTCAGCTCTGCCTCTGACTCCCTGTGATCTTGGGCAACCTCTTAGCCTCTCTGAGCCTCAGTCTCATTAGGCTGCTGGGGGCTCTTGTGCAGATGATAAGATAAAGGAGGAAGTGACAAGTGCCAGGAGGGCTGACTACATGAACCGCCAGCCTGCTAATTTCTGCCTCCTATATTTACCTCCACTCTCCCCCACCCCCACCCCAGCAGCAGTGCTGACTCTCCCCTAAGCACGGGAATGCAGCTGCTGCTCACAGCCAGCAGCGGGAGGGAGGATGGCTTATAGGAAAATTACCCGGCGTCAGCCCAGCCAACACTGCTGCTCACAGCCACTTCTGAGACAGGATCGGGGGCCTGGCAGGCTCTTCCTGAGCCACGGACTTGGCCCCAAGCCTTGACCCTTGTCTGAGCTGGTGGGGTGGAGGGGGGTACTCTGGGCCCCACTCCTCTGGGACACGCCTCCTCTCTGGCATCCAAAGAGACAGGGAGGAGGAGGCAAAACAGAGAGAGGCCTTTGTGAAAGGAGAAAATTGGTTCCTGCTGCTGCATGCTGGGGCCCCAGGCGCTAACATGAAAAGGGTCCCCCGATGCCCCTTGCTGAATCTGAAGCTCCATATCCTGGGTACCGTCCCTGCATCATATACTCTGTACCATACTCAGCGCACATATGCCATTCTCTTTGTGCTCCACACCAGGTCCTGTGTTCCTCACACCTTGTCCTGCCTGTGCACCTGATGTATGTTCCATGCGCTACGACCCATGTCACTTACACCTTGGATGGTACTCCATGCACAATGTCACATCTGCTGCATGCTGCACTCTGTACTACACACAATCCTTGGAATCCCGTGTCCACAGTTATTAGGTCCTGCCCCTTGAAAGTGTGTGCCATAGACCCTGTCCTGGATCCATAAATGGTGTCACTCGAGCCGCGATTCTCATCTGTACTGCAGTGGTTAAGCAGGCTCTGGGACAGATTCTAAACTCTACCTACTGTTACCTATGCGACCTGGGAAAAGTGACCTCCCTTCCCAATGCCTCGGTTTCTCCGACTAAAAAATAGAAATGATATTGACACCCACGGAATAGGAGTTGTTGTGGGGATTAAAAGAGATAATGCATTTCTGGTGCTCAGCCCGGTGCCTGGGACAGAGCGTCTGTAAAATGTTTGTTCGTATCATAACCACCGTGCCCGAGTATCTGGACTATGTCCCCTGTACCACAGGCCAGGCTCCCACATCCCAGCTCCTAATATGCATCAGACAGTATCACATTAGTGAGATTCAAACAATCAGCTATAAGGAGGACATGACTGTCCCCTCCCCGACAGGGGACAAATCCAAGGCTCAGAGAGGGGCAATAATCTGCATGAGGTCACACAGCCAGAAAGGGTGAAGCTGGGAGGTGCTCACCAGTCTGGGCATTCAGAAAGGCAGAGAGTAGATGAGTGGTGGGCTACGGGGTGAGTGTGGAGACTGCCAGCAAGCAGGCACAGGCATCTTTTAGGGGTGATGAAAATTTTCTCAAACCGGATTGTGGTAAAGGAGGCATAACTATAAATTTGCTAAAATCACTGAATTACTTAAACCAGGTGAATTATATGTCTGTAAGTTACATGTAAATTTATATGCGAATTATACTACAATAAAGCTGTTTGAAAGAGAGGGGGGAAAAACCCATGCATTTCCAGTGCACCGCCCTGCCAAAGCATTCAGCAAGAGAAGTAACTTTCTGTGAGATAGTGCAGCTGGAGGAGCAGAGGCGAAGCAACAGCTCTGAGGCCCAGCAGGGAGTAGCCCTGAGCGGCTCTGTTCCCAAACACCTGGGGAGCTCCCGAAAACAAGGAGTCCCAGGCTCCACACCCAGCCTGCGAGCCTGCAGGTCAGGGTGGGGCCGGCAACCTGGGATTTTGAGGCTCAGCCTGGACTAGAAAGAATTTATCAAAGTCCAACATCTCTTTGCCCTTGGGGAAACTGAGGCTAGGCAGGACAGGGGACTTGCCAGACCTATCCTATAGAGCAGTGCGAGAGCCAGGGCTGGAATTGGGATCCCCTTCCTTCTCCCTTCCCTCCTTTCCCTCCTCCTCTGTCCCCCATTCCTCCCTGGCCCTCAGCCTCCTGATGACTCAGGGCTCTGAGTCATCTCGTGGCACCACGAGAGAAACTTCTTAGGAAAAACAATCTCCAAACAAAGCTCCTCCAGATCTGGGGAACAGAATAGGCCCAGGGGGCTAGGAGAGGGGGAGGGAAGAGAACACAGGGTGGAGTTGGAGGCCAGGACCAAGACCTGCTCTCTCCTCTTGGCAGCTCTCTTGTGTGGGGCCCTAGAGAAGGTGCTGCCCTGTACTGAACCTCAGTTTCTCCACCTGTAAACAACACCTACCATTGCACATGAAGCTCATATGGACCAGGCAATATTAATACTTATAAGCTCTCCTGTTGACAATGCTTCTTCAAAACCCATAGGTAGCATCAGTCCCATTTTACAGATGGGGAAACTGAGGTTTAGAGAGGTTCAGCCCAAGGTTGCACTGTTAGAAAGTGCAGGATAGAGTGTGACTCCAGAGCTATCTGACTTCCAGGGCTTACCCTCACTCCCACGCACCTTTAAACACACCGACGATGTGGAGTGGCATGTGGATCGTGTCTCACCAGACACGCAAGGTACATGGCCACAGTAGGTGCTCAACCACAAATGCCTCTCCTCCTCTCCCTCAATGTCAGGCCCAGTGGGCAGCACGCATGAACTCGAGTGATTGCTCTAGTGGCTCTGGGCAGAGGGAGCACAAAGCACAGAGCGCCCAGGACATGACAAGCCACCAAGGAGGAGCATGTGAGCAGAGCCTTAGAGGATGAACGGAGGTTTGTTTTTGGCGAACTAGGAACAGGCAAGTCAGGTGGAAGAAACAGCAAAAGCAAAGGCTCAGAGGTGTGGCCCGAACAGGGAAGTGCAGATACTGGGGAGGTGTGCCTGCGTGCAGACCTGCACACAGGGCTGGGGGAGGCGCCTTCCTGCTGGGAGTCCTGGACTGATCTGAGGCGCTGGAGGATTCAGAAGCAGGGAGTGAGGAGAATCAGGACTGGTTTCATTTCTGGCTGGCAGCTGGACTGGGAATCAGGACCGGGCCTTCCCTGGAGGCCTCCCTGGAGCCCCTCCTCCGAGCAGGCTTCAGGGACCACCCCAGATCCCTTGCTACTCACCCATGGGTCAGAATCGCCCCCGAGGGCCTCTTCCTCGGCCATAGCTGGGCTGAGCAGAGGGTAGGCAGGCCTCTCCTGACCACATCAACCTAATCGCATTGGCCTATAAATAGGGCCCTGTGGCTTAGTCTGAAATAGCTGTGCCAGGCCCAACTCCACAGACATCACATGGGCACACACAGTTCCGGAAATGGTCCTTCTCTTTGACACAATTAAAAACCAAAACTTCCTCAGGAAACTATTGTTCACGCTCTAATTCACTTTCTTTAAACATGAGGCAGTGGGCTGGGGGAAGAGCCACCCACCTAGTGCTTATTACTGAAAATGGGCCTTGTCCTTCTCCGCTTCCCACTCTCTGGGGACCCTGAGTGAGCTACTATCTCTCTGTGGGTCTCAGTTTCCCCAAATGAAAACTATAGAGGCTGGATGATACCCTTAGGGCAGCGGTCCCCAACATTTTGGCACCAGGGATCAGTGCTCCTACGATCTGAGGTGGAGCTGAGGTGATGCTAGCGCTGGGGAGCGGCTGCAAATACAGATGAAGCTTTGCTTGCCCACCACTCACCTCCTGTTGTGCAGCCAAGCTCCTAACAGGCCATGGACCAGTACCAGTCGGTATTCCAGGCATTGGAGACCCCTGACTTAGGGCGTTTGTAGCCAGGATGCTCTCTGGAATTGCCTGGAAGCTCCCACACCCAAAATACCCATTCCATTGTTATCCCTTTCTCAGTTAACTTGAATTTTTAATTATTGGCATTTTTTAAAAATTGGAATTGCAATAAATATTTGAGCCAGGGAGAAATGGACAGGTCTAAGCCCTGCCACTTAAGGGCTGGGTGACCTTGGGTGGGTCACTGTCCCTCCCTGGGCCCCAGATTCCTCAGCCATAAGAGGAAGGTGCTGATGAGATGATGCCCACGGTCTAGGACTTTTTTTTTTTTAATTTAAAATTGTTTTGTTTAGTATTGATAAGAAACATGATAGGCCAGCCTTGTGCTAAGTGCTAGAGCTAAAGAGACAAATTAGATTTCACCCAGCCCTGTGGCAGACCGCCGTGGGCATTTCCAAACCCCTCAGAGTCCCACTAGAGGCTTCCTTCGGGGCGGCCCGGAACATCTTGTTTTCAGTTTTCAGTTCAAATGACAGATTTATGGCTGCAGAGAGGATTCCCCACGGGGTGGATTACAACATGGCCTGACTGTAACCAACTCACAGGAAAATAAAGATAACTGGGCCATCCCAGGGCACCAGGCATGTGCTTAGGACTTTACTACCCCATCACATAATCCTCAACACATCTATGATCACTCCCATTTCATAGATGAGGAAACTGAGGCTGAAAGGTTAAGAGATGTGTCGAGGATCACATAGCAAGTCAGGGCCAGAGTGATGCTTCAGGGGCAGCCCTGCTTGCTTCTGGGGCCCAGGGTATAACCAGACTTTAGTGCTACGGTGAAATGGTGCTGGGAGGCTCTCGTGAGCTAATCAATGGGGGAATAACCCAGCAAGGGCAGGGGACAGAAAGGGGCACAGAGTACTTTACTGTGTGTGTATAGGCAGGTAGGAGTGACAAAGCTGTACCCAGCTATACTCATTCTCTCCAACCAGCTTATAGCACTGTCTCCTCTGACCCACCCTCCTCTCTCAAATCCTATAAATCAAGCCACTCTGCTCAAGAGCTGTCCATGGCTCCCTGGCACTCAAAGTATCAAGACGGGGCAGTCAATGCCTCCTGCAGCTCCCTGTCATCTCCTGCCACTCCCCATCTCAACCCCACACCCCCACTTCAGCCGCACTGTTCACTATGCCTAAGCACAGCAGCAAAGGATGGTTAAACCTTGGCATACTTGACCCCCTTGTCTGGAATGACCCGTGCATCCTCTCAGCCTAGCTCTTAACTCAGTGGAGGAAAGGGCTTCTTCCCTTGGCACTCATCACAGTTCATTCCAGGCTCAGCCACCATAATTCTGGATCTCCAAGGGCGGGGTGGGTCTGACTCTCCTCCCCTCTCCATGTTCAGCAACAAAAGGGAAGCATTCTGAGGACTGCCCGAGACCAAGCCTGTGCTGAGGCACAGCGTCAGGACGCCACGGTGTGGGAGAACCAGACATTACACCCGTGGGGCTTACCAATCTGGGCACATCTCTCCCTTGATTTAAAACGTCCAGTAGCTCCCCAGTGGCCTAGGATAAAACCCAGACTCTGAGCAAGGGCTCGCATGACCGAGGTGCTGTCTGGTCTCCGAGCCCTTCTCCCTCCTTTCAGTTCCTCAACAACTCTGCACACAAGGTCCTGCTTCAGAGCCTCACACATGCCATTCCCTCTGCCTGGGGGCTCCCTTCCCTGCTCCCAGCCACCCTTCGTTCCCTCTTCAGGTCTCAGTGTTTTTTTCCAGGAGGCCTCCCTCATCTGTCCTGACAGAACCCCCATCACACCCACCCGATCCCAGATGCTCTCATAACTTTGGTGGTTTCCTTCACAGCTAAAAGAGAATGAATTTGTTAAGTGGATAATAACTGACTGCAAGGCCCAGGACTGGAAGACCATGAGGGATGGGAAAACCTGTTCTACAACACCCAGTTCCAGGCCTCAATGTCTGTCAAGCAAATGCACCCGTGAATAAATGAATGAATGAGTCGATGAGCAAGTGAACCTACAGATTTAAGTCAAGACAAGGGAGTCAGAATCCTGGTGAAAAATAAGGCCCGAAGAAGATCAGGGAAGTCGGAGATTAACTGGATGGTGCAGCCTCCCAGAAGCAAAGAGGAGAGAGCTTCTAGAAGGTCTCTGCCGCCCCTGAGAGGTGGTGCATGGAGCTCTGAGGCAACGCCCCTGGAGTCTGACAAGCAGGAGCTCACTGGGGCCTCCTTCGTTTCACCTGAGTTCAGTGGAGGTGGGCGTGAGGTGGGCACAGTGCAGTGGGGGATAGTGGGGGACAAGCCAAGCTTACTTAACAGGCACTTAGCTGGGCCTGAATCAGCCTGGCTCTGCAGGGTCTGCACAAATGAAGAAAGACAGGTCCCTGTGTCATTGTTAACAGAGACATAAACAGAGCCTGGCAGTCTTTGGGGTGACGGATTACTTCGAGGAGATTCAGCTTTGGGAGCTGGAGTGGTCAGGGCTCAATCCCAAAACCTGGGGCTTAAGAACTAAGACTGGCCCCCATCATTGCCGCCTGGGCGGCATGAGGGCTGCCCCTTAGGGAGCAGAACGCTTGGGCTGCAACTGAAGTGGGACAAGTCCCCTATGTAGGCCCAAGGGGACCTTTTGGGAATTCTGGCTTTGAGGACAAAGCATTCTGGAGACCATCGGAAGGCCCTTTCAGCTAAGCTTTGGAAAAGAGGAACAGCTCCAACTGATCATGTCACCCCTGGAAGCCAGCTGGGGGGCACAGTGGATGAGTAAGCCCCGAAGGCATTTGGCTTCTTCTCTTTTGGGGCAACCAAAGTGATGACATGAGCTGGAGGGGTGTCTTCCGAACTCTGCACAGTTCTATCAGAAAGTCATTTCTAGGCTGACACGGGAAGGATCCCCTAGCAGTGACCCCTCCTATTTCACAGCTCGCAAAGTCCTTTGACACCTACAAGCTTGTGCAGTCCTCACAGCAACTTGTTAGGTGGGTGTTGGGGAGACCAACACACCCATTTTATAGGCAGAGAAACTGAGGCCCAAGATGGGCTGTAACCGAAGCCTCCTGCTTGTAGCCCAGGACTCTGCATCTCACCCCCTGCATCTCTGTCACCTGTGAATTTGATAGTCAGGTGGGCCCCTCTGCCAGCCCTCCTCCTCAGGTGGGTCTGACTCACCCACCTGCCCCATGACTCACACTCCTCAGGTACTCCTCTTACAGTCAACAGACTTGGCAGCCACACCCCAGCTTTCCCCACCTTTCCAATGCCTGCAGGGAGAATTCCTCCACCTCCTCCTCACCGGGACTCCACTCCCTTACAGAAGAACTAACTGAGACCTTAACAGGAAAAGCAGCTGACCTACAGTCACACAGCCAGCAAGCAGCACGGCTAGGTGGGGGCCCAGGCACCCTGGCACCCAGCCCAGTCAGTCCTGGCCTCTTCCCCACAGGATCCCCGCTGCCTGGCTGCCCTCTCAAGGGAGCGTGAGAAACAAATGAGGTAACAGGCAGAAACATACTCGGAGCTTTACCAGAAAAACTGCAGAAACTACCTTTGAATCCACTGTGGCGACCAGCAGCTGCTTCCATTGTCCCTTCCAGACTCCCCTGGGCTGCCAGAGTGGGTGTAGGGGGACGCGAAGGGTGTTTGCCCTGCTCTACCTACCTTGCAGGTCTGTGAAGCTGAAGAGGGCTGTTCCGGGGGGAAGTGCTGGCACCAAGGCAGAAGATATAAGGGTGGGTATCAGCACCACCTGTAAATAAAGAGCCAAGACTCTCAGCGTCAAGGGCTCAGGGTCATCTGGTCAAATCAAAAGCTTTCACTCCTTCCCAGCCCCCACTACTAGCATCACACTGTCCCCCACTTGCATGTCTCCAACAAAGGGACATTTGCTTTCTGCCAAGGTTTCAAGATTTTCTGTTGGAGAGTGCGGCTGGTTAAAACAAATTGTCATTAGGATGTGCTAAAATCTCTTTATGCCTTATACTTACTGGTCCTAGCTCCTCCCTCTGTGGTTACCCAGAACACGTCTGTCACCCTCTTTCCCAATGGCTCCTTGGAGACTTGAAAACAGTGATCCTGGGCCCCTCAAGTCTTCTTTTTATAAGTGTACACCCCCTTTCCTCCAGCTCTTCCTGAGACCAAGGCGTCCAGCTCCCTCACCCCCTTTCCTGATCGACTCCAAATGAACCCCACTCCTTCTGACAGCAGAAGACCCAGAATCAGACACAAAGACAAGCTCTGTCCGAAGCAGGACAAACAGAACTCTCACCTCCGTCATTTGAGATATCATGCCTCTATTAATCCAGCCTAAAATCCCATTAAGGTAACCCCGCTGCATGACTGAATGCAGCTTACAGTCAACTTCAAAGCTGTGGTTCAGGATCCCGGCGTTAGACAAATGGTCCTTCCGTTAACTAACTATGTACGTTGACCAAGCCAATGCACCTCTCTGAGTCTGTTTCCTTCTCTGTAAGAGAGGGATTGTGTTAGAACTCACCTACAGGGTCATTCATTACGAGGACTCAATGAGATAAAATATATCAAGGGCTTTGAACAGGGCATATATTTACTCTGATCATTAATTAAATCCCTGAGTCTTTTTCTAGAAATTATCTTTCTCATCCTGTACTTGGGCAGCTTGGGAACCTAAGGTATAATCCCACCTCTATACCTAAGTAAGCATTGCTCCATTCTTGCAGGACTGTATTATCGTTATCTGGTGACAGGTCTTTCTCCCCCGTCAGACCATAAGTGCCACCAGACTGCTTTGCCTGAGAAGCTTCAGGCTCAGAGTTCCACCAAAACTTCCAAGGTTCCATGGGACAGAGCAAAGCAGAGGTGGCTTTAGACGTTCCTGCCAATGTCTAGTGATCTCTCGCTTCCTGTTAATTCTGTGAGAGGATGAGCTTTTCAAATCTAGCCCCTCCTTCTCTCCTTCATACCTATATCCCCACTGGCGGTGCTGCATTTGTTTCCAAGTGTATCTTGCTCCTCTCCCAGGGCTCCCCATCTCGCAACAGCACCACCACCCTCATCCACAGACTGGGCCAGGCTGGACACCTGGACACCACCCTTCTCAACCTCCCGGGCTCTGTCGCTCTGGCCTCCAACACCACCGTGTCCTGCTGGTTCTACCCAATGCACCCTCCTCCCCCCACCCACACTGCACTGTGGACACCTCGGATCAGGCAGCAGCACCTCTCGCCTGGGCGAGTGCAGTGCTTCCTGACTGGTCCTCCAGCTTCCTCTCTACCCCTCACCCCTACCGTGCAGTCTCCTCTGAGCAAGCCCAGACCACAGTACTCCTCTGCTCAGACTCTACCATGGATGTTTCCCTTTGGCCCCTAGACAAAGTCCAAGATCCTAAACGAACTTCTCAACGTCTTTTATGATCTACCCCCATTGGCCCCCTGGGCCTCAGCTCTCACCAGTTTCTGCCTTCGACCCACACCCCTCCACACCCCAGCCAGACACAGCTGCACTCTGTCCCTTAAGTCCTCCTGTGATCCTTGCATGTCCTGCTTCCTCTATTCTGGAACTCTCTCATGTCTGTTCTTCTTTTCTCCCTCCACTCACGATCAAGCCCTGCTTTCCTCCAGTAAATCTTCTCTAACCTCCCCTTCCCCTTGGAGGCTGAGCTCCTCTGAGCTCCCACAGACCTCTCATTTTTCCTGTGACACCATATTACGGTCTGCTTCCAGGTCAGCCTGCCCCCTAGACCCCAGATTTAACTCTCCCGTGTATCCCAATGCCTCGCCTAGGGCTGAGGCCACAACGGCTTAAGAGTCACAAAAGGAAGAAACCAGTGAATCCCACGCATGCACATACTCACGCTCTTGTAACACGGTCACACGGAGGTGACTGAGAGTACACGTGCTGCCATCTATGGGAAAAAAGAGCATTACACTCTTTCCCGGGATTTGGATGCTGGGAGCCCCAGTTTAGCATCAGCCCCAGCTAACTCCAAACCGATGTGTTTTCCATTTTGGACCTTAAAGCTGCAGCAGCTTGAAAACAAGGTTCACAAACCCCAGACTCGAGTCCATCGCCCACACGCCCCAGATGGAGCCATAAAGAGGGGTGGTTCCTTCCAGCACTCAGATCCCAGCCCAGGCTCGCTGAGTGCCTGTCTGAGGAATTATGTCAGGGGGAGGAGGCACTTTCTAGTAGTCAGAGCTGGCCGTCAGCAGAAAGGCTGGCCGTCGGGTAGAGCTTGCCGTTAGTGAAATTGTGCAAGCCACCAGGAACCCCATCTGTCTAGTCTAGATGGCTGAAGGCTTTCTGCCCTGGGGTGGGGTGGGAGTGGCTGGAGCAAAGGTGTTTTCCTCCCAAAAGACTGCACCCAGCTCACTGGGAGGACCTGCAGATTTGGTGAGAAAAACATGGTATCTGTCCAGTAGTGCCAGAAGGGTTCAAACAGCCACCCCAAAGGTAAGCTATTTTCTGAGCACCTACCAAGTATTAAAACGCTTTACCTACATCATCATCTCTCATCCTCGCAATAACTTTGCCAAGCAGCTATTGTCCCCATTTTGTGAAGGAAGGACACAAGCTCAGAGAGGTGAAGTAATGTGCTCAAGGTCACACAGTCAATATGTCTGGGTAGTTCCTGCCCAGTCAGACTGTCTCCCTATATCTTGGTCTCAATAAATTTCAAGCTACAAGGCTAGGCCTCTTGCCCTAGAGGAAAACATAAAGCTTTGGCTGCTCTAGATTAGGGATGAGCAAACTTTTACTGTAAAGGGCCGGGCAGTAAATATTTTAGGCTTTGCAGGCCACATACCCTCTTTTTGCATATTCTTCTTCATTTGGTTTTGGGTTTTTTGGTTTGTTTTTTTTTTTTAAATAACCTTTTAAAATGTAAAACCATTCCTAGCTCAGAGGCATACAAAAACAGCCTGGGGCTTCCACAGGGATGTAGTTTGCAGGCAGTTGTTAGGGAATAATGTTTATAATCTTAAGTATAAGAACTTTGGGTGGAAATGTTTCAGCCAAATGCGAGGTCCTTCAGACATATTTCTCCCCCTTTGGATGGCTTCCTATTGACTCACTGTCTCCTAAGTAAGGCCCTACCTTGCTCTGCAATTAGGCAGCAAAATATTTCAAGAGCTGTTCAGATTCTAGAAACTCAGGGCTGTGGAACAAATCGTTCAATTCAGTGTTGGGAAAAGAAAGAGGCAAATATGATGGGTAGGAGGAACCTCAAAGATAAGACATTAAGAGATCTGGGCTCTTGTCTGGGTCCTGACCAGGGGATTTAGAATCTCATTATGTAAAGCATGGTCCCTGGACCAGCAACACCTGAATCACCAGGGATGTCATGAGAAATGCAGAGTCTCAGGCTCCATCCCAGGGGATCCGTGTGCAGGGTAAGTTTGAGATGCTCTAGAACACCTTTTAAGTCCAACTGCAACATTGTTTTCAAAACCCTTTCCCTGGGGAGAGAAAGGGTCCAAAGGCATCTTTCTTTACTTCTCAGTATTAAGTCTTGGAACTAACATCTGCACTAGTGATGTCAAAATGGACCTAACATCTGTCAAAAACCACCCCACTTTAGGATGCACAATTGATAGACCAAAACCTGCCACCAGATCTTGAAATCAAACCTTCAACTAGCAGAAAACTAGACCTGGGAAGACCAGAGAAGGTGCCATTCCCCATTTTGCAGTGGAGGAAATCTAATTAGAAGGGGAAATAACTATCCCAAGCAAGACTACACTGTCAGGACAAACTAGGGGTCTGATCATGGCCAAGTTCCTTAATCTTCCCAAGCCTGAGGTTTAATAATAACTGAAATCATTTTGGTTGAGATGAGTATTTTCAAAGTCACAGACAAGGTAGAATAGCATGTGGAGGCCTTGCTGTGCACTTTAGGAAATTTACTTGCTTTCTCTGGGCATAGGTCTCCCTGGCCATAGAGTAAGGGGGTGGGGCCAGGCAATTCCCAAAGTCCAACTGTAAAAGTTTTCTGGAAATTGTTTTGAGGTGAAGGTAGTCGGGAGAGGGGCCTTCAGCTGAGAGTCACCACAGTCACACCAACATCCCTCAGCTGCGAACACAAAGTCAAGTCCCTCTGACCTAAGTGAGGAGGCAAAGCAGTGTGACCTGCCATATGCTCAAGGGCTTATGGCAAGTGCAAAACGGAAACTAGAATAAGGACCAGCTTCTCTCTACCTCTTCAATCCTGGGGTCTTACCCATGATCCTTTACTGATGCTGAGCTGTGCAAATGTGTTTGCTAAGTGAATGAATGGAGCACAATGTTTGGGGGAAATGCCCCCTGAGCCTTTTAATAGGACAGCTGGACTTTTGATAACCTGCTTCCACTCCTGCCTGAAGAAGGCCACCACCCGTATGCATGGCTGGTGGGAACAAGAACTGCTGCAACCTTTTTGGGTAGCAATTTGGCAAAATGTAGCAAAAGATGTCAAGTATGTCATTTTTGACACATAAACTCCAAGTTTAGGGCTCCCTTCTGAAAAATAAAAGAAGGGCTTATGGCAAGTAAGATGTTCATTGCTGCACTGCTTATAAACATTGAATTTATAAATTTTTATAAACAAAGTTTACAAATGGCAAACGATAGAGGATCAGTTAAGTGAACCATGGTATATCACACCATAGATAAAATAATACAGAGTGATAAAAAATCAGATGGGCACAAATCATTTTCATAAAAAAGTAAAATTTTTTTACAAATAAAATGTATTATCTCACTTCTTTAATCCCCTGGACTACTGGAATGAAAGATTTAAAATAGCAATAAAAATGCATTTATCTACTTATGGTAAAGTCAAATCCCAAAACTCATTTAAGAATTACATTTAGAGTTCTGAATAATATGAGAAAATATTTTATAATGATGAAAAAAACAAGAAGTCAGAATAGAAAATTATATTGTGGTATGACCACAATTATGTGAGGGTAAAAAAAATATGCTGAACGTATCAGGAAGGAAATGCACTCAAATGTTAGCAGTGATTATCTCTGGTTGGCAGAATTATGGACAGTTCTTTTTTATTTTCTAAATTTCCTATCATGAACATTTATTATAATTATAAAAAGAAAAAAGAAGTCTTTGGAGGAGAATAAAAAAAGTACCCCATACCCCACAGGTATCCCACCCATAGCACTTTGCCAGTCTCCAAAAATTAACTAGTATTTACTGAGTATCCATTAAGGGCCCAGCCCAGCCAAGGTCATTATAGAAAGGAAAAGAAGGGCCAAGCCCCACTCTGAAGGCTCACATATGCCGAATATATATTCTTTGCTTGGCAAATAAGCCAGACCCAGATGTTAGCCTTGAGGTTGGAAAGAAATAAGGCTATTTACTTAACCTGTCAGCAGAATCAACGAGTCTGCTGCCGCTGGTGTGGCGCCTTCCTTGGAGTTCCCGGCGAGTTCCCTGCCTTTAAGCCATGGTTCAAATCATTTCTGGAGTCCCCTTGGGAAGAGCAAATTTCAAGAATGCTTTACAGCCCAGGAAGAAAACTATTATTATCCCTCAGTCCAAGCATTGAATGCAAGAGGTACAGAGGCTCCTTCGGAGGCAGAAAAAGCAAGGCACCAGGAAGGAGTGGGAGGTGGGAACAGGGAAGGAATCTAATTAGACGTGTGGGTCCTGGCTACCCCTAGGCAAGGGAGCTCATATCCTAGCCTCAATTTCCTCCTGTATAAAATGGGGCCCATCATGACAACCTCAGAGAACTACTGTGAGACTCGAAGGGGAGAAAGTACGTTATTTCATTTCTCTAGGCCAAGCCTCAGTTTCCTCATCTGTGTAAAACTGAGTCATTATCCCTTCTCACAGAGCTGTTAAAAGATTAAACAAGACAATGAAGACAAAAGGTGAACACACACAGTAAGCATGCTACACACCATGGCCATGTCCTTATTGCTTGTAGAGCAGAAAATAGAATACATAAATGAGTCCTGGGCCTCAACTTCCTTATCTGCGAAATGGGGCAACCAATTTAGTCCATAAAGAGCAAACTCATGAACAATAGCTGAATCTCCAGCTGGCACTGGCAACAGTAACTTCAACACGGATGACTCCTATGGGCTCACTTTTTACTCGCAGACACATAGTTCCCATGTTCCTGCGCTTTGATTCACGTTAGGCAGAACTGGGAAAGCCTAACATTATCCTGTCCACCCACCTAGGATAGGGTGGATATTGGAGCCCAGAAAAAGGCACAAATTAGTACAAGTCCCCCAGTACTTTGTCAGTGGCACAAGCAGGACTCAAGCCCAGGCCTTCTGCCGTCCAGCCATGCCCACCATGCCCACCACTTTTCTCTCTGCCTTGCCCTTAAATTGCTGATGTGGTCCCAGGCATATGGCAGGGTGGGGAGGGGCGGGGGAGATGGAGAGCAGCAGGAACCCAGCCTGCCTGCGGTCTCCAAACTCACAAACCACATCAGGCTGAAATATGACACACACTCACTCAGTTGAAAGGAAGGAGATATTTTTACTTAAAAACCCCCAGCTGCCTAAATACTGGTCTCTTTCTTTCCCTCCCCCCAAAACGCGTAACTCCTGGGACCTGCTTTTTCCTACTTCTGCTGACATTTTCTTGGGGAACAACGGTGGGGCAGGGAGGTGTCCACTTTTCCTGGCTTCCCCCAAAAGCTTTCCAGAACATGGGCTCAAATGGTGACAGGAAGGGGGAGGTTGCTCCTGGCTGCACCCCAACCCACTAAGTGACTTTGGGCAAGTCTTGTGTTCTCTGAAATGGAGGGAAAACTGACCTACCCTCTGGAGTCCTGTTGATAGGATAAAAAAGTATGAATTTACAAGCAGCCTTGGGGGGCCCCTCCAGGCCTCTCTGCTGCAGGACTTAGCTTCCCAAGCCATACACCCTGACTCACCTCTATTGTCACAGCCACAGCAAAACTCCTCCATCAGTTGTCATGTCAGCACTGGATGGAAACTTCAGGAGACTGTGTGCAGTGATTAAGAGCTCCAGCTCTACAGTTAGACGTTAGGAATCCTGGCATCACTATCTAATGCCCTCACAACCTGAGGCGCGTTATTTAGCCTCTCTAAGCCTCAGTTACCTCATCCGTAAAAGGGGCTAATAATAGTACTTACCTCAGAAAATGGTTGTGAGGAATCAATGAAGTAATTAATGTTCCAGTGCTTGGTATACTAAAAGGTGGCTTTTTATGATTAGCATGCAGACCAATAGCCTCCCATTTTACAGATGAGGAAACTGAAGCCCAGAGAGAGAGCCAGGATTTGCCCAGGGTCACTCAGAAGAACTAAGACTACAGTTCCACTCGCAAGTCAGTGCTTCTAACCTCTCTCAGCTCCACAGTCTCAAATAAGCAAATACACACCCTCAGAGATTGTAGATTTAGGTGCAAAGTTTTCTTGAAAATTGGAGACAAATGCCTGAGCACAGGAGTACAGACATACAGAAATCATCTCTATGACTGATAACTTCTCATGAAAGCCCCAAACTACCCACACAGAGTAAGGGGAAGTGATCTACTGGTACTGGGAGACCAAGAAATAGGAAGGTATCCGATCATCAGCCCTTGTTTGTAATGGTTTGGCACAAGTTTGCACACAGCTGTGAACAGTGGCTACCTCTGGGGAAAAAAAGGGTTTGGAGGGATGAAGTTCACTCTATACTTTTCTCTGTGCTTGAATCTTTACAACATCTTTTGCTTTGAAAACAATAAAAAAGAAGACCATAACAGCAAAACTCAAAATAAGTTAGCAGCTTTATCTAGCAGTTATAAGCATGTTATCTCTTTTAGATGAAATTTATAGCAGGTTCTGAGATCTTCAGCTGGACTTCCAGAATCTGCCTGTCTGATCCATTCCAGGGCCATTGCTCTGGTTCAGACCTGCTTGCTCTTTCACTTGACCACACAATAGCTTCCTTGGGGTCTCCCTGCCTCCCATTTAGCCCCTTCTGATGCAACCCCGACATCAGCAGCCAGGTTGAGATGTATCATTGCTCTGGCCAAAATCCTTTCTCAGCTCCTCATCGGCTTTAAAATGAAGTCCAAACCCTTAGATTACAACCTAATTCCATCTTTATTTACAGCCTCAAATCCCACCACTCTACCCTTCCCCCACCTTCCATTCTAGCCATGTGGATTGCTCAGAAAACCTTGGTGCCTTTGCATAAGCTGTTCCTGTTTCTTAGAATTTCTTTTCCCTCAATTCCCTTATTTCTTGGGAAACTATTATTCATTTCCGAGGCCTGGCTCATGGAGACAGACTTAGTCACCCCTCTCATAGGCTGAAGTAACTCTTGGTATCAAATGATTGTGTTGATCACTATAGATAGGATGTATCTTAAAGACGGAGCTTTGTACTCTTCAAGGGCCCTTGGGCCCTCACAGAACAAGGTATTAGCCCCAAAGTGTGCTGAATCAAGGAAGCAGGGAGGAAGGAAATGCCATGAGAAGAAAACCTCACAGCACCCCACCCCCTGGGACCTGCCTGGTTTCCCAAGTTCATATTAGTCCATAAAAAAAAATAAAAATAAAAAAGACTATGGAAAATTCTGGAGTTCCTTTCTCTGATTCACACGGAAACCTCCTTTGCTCACTCCAGTGCCAACCTAAGCTCCCCCGGCTGTTTACAATTTCCCTGGCATTTATAAATAGCGAGGCCCCAGAAAGGAAAATGGAGGAGTGTCAAGGGAGCTGGATGCCCACTGTCCCCCTCCTATCCTTCCTCTTCTGTTCCAAGCCTCTTCCCTAATCTCCCCAAGAAACACCAACCAGTACCCCCAAGTGTGTGTGTGTATGTGTATGGGGGTGCTCAGTCCCTTAGTGAATGGAACACTCAAGAAGGAGTCTAAAGTCCCTCCAGCTAGAAGGAGTCAGCTAAGGGCCAACTGGATCTGAATCCCAGCCCTGCCTCCTCCTCATTGTGTGACTATCACCCCATCACAAACTCTCAGGACCATTAAGTTCCTTCAGCTGTGCAGTGGGGCTAGGCTCAGACTTCAGCAAGCTATGGTCACTGTAAAGTGCAGTGCAGCAAAAGGTCATGGATGCCCTGGTCAGAAATCTGGCCCTGGGAGAACAGGACAGGCAGGATCAAGTCTTTGAAAAGCCCCCTGAGGACAAACAAAAGCAGGAGGCACCTCCCCAGAGGCTCTGCCTTCCACAAAGCCCATGTTACCCCCCAGCACAGCCTCAGCTCTTTAGAGTTCTGGGTGGGCATTTTGAAGATTCCCCTCTCCGCTCTGAGGAAGGAGTGTAGGCAGGATAAAGGGTAAATGACTGGGCAAACGAGGAGCTACCAGAGATGTCCCCTGACCACCGACAGCTTCCAAGATTTCATTCAGGCTTGCCCAAGAGAAGCCAGCCTGCACTGATGAGGGCGACACTGTTGTATCAGGCTCTGGAGTGATCTGCCCCCAGAAGTGATGGGGACCCAGGGAGAAAGGCAGATGCCAATCCGTGCCTCCAACTCTGAAAGAAGTTTGCCTGTGAGTCATATACTGCAGGACGGAGGAGACAGCCCCTCCAGGCAGCAAAAGCAAGCGGATTTCAGGCGACTCCAGGGAAAACTTTCTAAGAGTGCTGGGTGCAGAAAGAGGAAGGAGGTGGCGGGTTCGTCATCGCCCAGGGCGGACAGGTAAGGACAGGCATGGTTACCCTGGAGTCCAGGATAACCCGTGGAGCAGACTACCTGCAAGGCCGGGTCAGAGGCTCCAGGGTGCGGGGTGACCCCGGCCCGGGTGCACCGGCCGCGGGGGCCGGGTCAGGGTTAGCGCAGATGCTCGCAGCCCAGGCGGGGGCCCGGGCACCTCCTCTCCTGCGATCGCCTCCCTGTCTCCCAGTCGCATTCTCCGCCTCCTCTGGGAGACGAGTTAGGGGAAGGAGGGAAGACGCCCTTCTCCAGCGAGGCCCCCTTCATCCCGGCGATGGCGAGCGGGGGGAGCAGACAGACCCCGAGGCCCGGATCCCCAGATGCCCGGCGTGGCGGCCGGGCCTCTCGCCTCCTTACCTGCCGCGGCGGCGCTGGGTCCAGCTGTGCTCAGCTGGTTCCGGGCGGCGGGACAGGGGTTCAGCTGTGTCCCGGCCGGGGTGGGCAGGGCGCGGGCCGGAGCCGCCCTAGGGGCGGGGCGGGGCGGGGCGGCCCGGACGGGGGTGCCCGGGGGCCCTCCCCTAGGCTGCGGCAGGGAGAACCGCGACGCCGGCTCTAGGCGGGCATCCTTCGCGCGCACTGCGTGTCACTCTGCCAGCCCCTGCTACTTGCCCAGGGAAGGCCTCAAGCGCCCTACTTTATAGGCGAGGAAACTGAGGTGGGAGCACGCAGGGGAGAGGGGCCGGAGCAGGGGGAGGGCCTCGCGTGGAGGGGAGGAGTCTGGGCTGGGCTGGGCTGGGCTGGGCTGGGGAAGGCGAGTGCCCTGTTCCACTAGGACCAGCAGAGGCAGATTTCAGCTCCAGTGAGGTCCCAGTTCAGGACGCAAAGCCCTGACGCGGATGAAATGGGGTTCCCGGGGGAAAGCAGGAGAGGTGGGTGTACCAGCAGCTAGCCCCACGGAAGGTAATAAAGGAAAAGGCCGATTCCCAACTTCGTTCGGAACTAAGGAACCAGAAATGCTTTCCTATCCTTAAGTGGAAATAGGAAGCAGGGGCTTTGCAGTAAGACGGCCTGGGCTGGAACCCCTTACTAGCCCTGCAACTTTAGGCTAAAAGTGACTTGACATAGCAAAGCCCCGATTTCCTCATCTGTAGAAATGGACGTCATAACTGTGTCTTCATGGGGCTGTTGGTAGGGAGGACTCAGTGAGCGAAGACTCTTAGCACAATGGCAGGTATTATGGGTTCTCTATACGTGGAAGTTCTTATTAAAGGTGTGATGGCGGATATTAGGTGTTTGGGCAAATCCACATTGCAAGATGAATGCAGGGCCCCTGTAAACAAGGGTAAAATTTTATCTCAACAGAATCTCACATGCGTTTGAGAAATAGCCTTTTTTGATGGAGCGGGACCTAGGAGAGCCTCCCACCACACCTGGTGTATACATGGCCTCCTGACCTCCTCTGTGGCTCTATGTGGGGAGACTCACACAAGAGGAGACTGGACCAAGTGACCAAGATGTCCATTCCCAGCATAGGTGCTGGCATCAGCCCTATGTTAAGCTGAGTAAATCTCCCTCTAGCACAAAGTAAAATGTATCAAGTCAATAACTGCCAGGTGCTGGGGATCAGAGTCAGAAAAGCATAGAAGCCAAGAGCACAGCACTCACTTCTCAGTTTCTCCATTGGGTAGAAGCAGGGAAGCCACGGAGCCTGGGGAATCCCAGCCCACTGTTCCATCTTTGTACAATACTTGGAATTATGGGAACTATTTTTTAAACACTTCTGGACTTTCCAAGTGTTACTAACTTTCACCCCCACATCCCTACACACCCCACCCTGGCCACACACACAAGGTAAGCATTACCATGTGCAGTTTTCAAATAAAGAGGCCAAGGCATAGCGAGAGTTAAGTAGCTCTCCTAAATTCACACAAGTGACACATGCCTGAGTCTTTGGCCTCCTCTCTTTTGCTCAATGTCCTGTGTCATAGTCTGCCACCCTTCCTGACTTGGGAAACCCTGCCTAGTTCCACTTTATGTCAGAAATGAAGCACGGTGCCCACCTCCCAGGGAGGCTCATACCCTGTCACTCCTTGCTTCTTCCAGAGGCTGCCTGTGGCCCACTATGGGGCAGGTCGGGGAGAAAAGCAGCAATGCAGACGATTTGGCTCTGGGCTCTTTGATTACAAACTCCAGCAGACACATGCCTTGGAATTATGTAACATATCATTTCCAACCCTAGCAATTTCTCTCAGGCAAAGGGAGGTAAACCTCTGAATCTGTGTCTCCGTAGAACTGGAATGGAGGAAACAGTGGAGAACTTCTGGTCCAACCCCTCGATTTAGAAATGGTGAGACTGAGGCCAAGAGAGCAGAGGCTTGCACATATCCTCCTGTGATTACTCCATTTGGTACTAGAAAAATACCAAAAATCATTTAAAATAATGATGATGACAATGATGGTGGGTAACCAATACTTATACTGGAGAGCTAAGCGAATCCTTGGCACAATATCCCGGCTTGTGGATTTGCCAGGCATTTATGGATTTACATACATCAACACATGTGGTTCACAACTGGTCAAGATACATGTTGGCCTGACCTTGCAGTCAGGGGCAAGTCTGTCCTGTATGGATGCTTAGATGTCTCCTCTGCCTTGGTGTCTTATTCTTATTTCCTTTCAGACAACTTTTTGTATTCCTCTCTCCATGGGGTCTAGGCTTCACTGAGGCCTATTCACCGTGGATCTTCACCTTCAGAGCAAACCTTTTTGTATTTGCTGATAGGGATCTCCTCTCCCAGAAGAATTCTGATGTCTCCTTTTGCCAGAAGACCACCTCCTTCCCAGAAGGGTGGAATTGGAGAAACAAAGGCCACACACAAGCTATGCAGTAGACACTTGAGAGGTGCTTGCTCCCTCTTCTGAGAACACCTCACCCCACCTATAGGGGTGGCCCTTCCTTGCACCCATATTTGTCCTATAGCCCCACCCCAAACACAGTTGACAGCATAAGGAGAAGTCACCAGAACCAAGCTGGACTATCAGAATTCAAAATTAGAGTTTGGAACTTAACAATGTTGGCTAATTAACTAGGCTTGTGAGGACTGGTCATCTCTGAAGGCTGAGTCTGCTCTTTTGAGATGGCCATTTTCCACAGAGAAAGCCAGTGAGACCCCTGATAGATGGCTAAGTGGGTGTGGAGAAACTCAGAGAGGAGAAGGTTGGGCTGGCCAGAAAAGACTTCTGGATCTGTTGGGCTTTGGGAGATGCAGGCCTCTCCTGGAGCTAGCTTCAGGAAAATGTTATTAGGATAAATATTTACTGAGCATCAAATGACTTATAGCAGGTTCTCAGAAGCAGAGGACAAGACGGGGATTTTGTGCCAAGGATTCATTGAGATGGTGTTCTCAGAACATCCTGGACTAGCCTGGAAGACAGGGATGCAGCTGGGCCTTGGGGTCAGACCAGAAACAGGGCCTGAGTACTAAAGGAAACCCGGAAAGTACTCTCTGTCCTTCACTGCTGCCCATCTTAATTATTGTTCTTCCTCACATCAGACAAGCATCTCATTAGCTTTCCACATGCTAACTTAAGTCAGATGCCGGCCTTTATCCAGCTCACTTGAGCCAAAGGGGCTGGGCACACCGCACAAATCTGGCTGCTCCCACTATAACCTGTGGATGGAGAGAAAAGAGAAGCAGAAGCCAGGCAGAGAAGACAGCTTCGCTAGGCTCTCTTCTGGAATGAATAAGAATAGACATGAGGAATGGGATGGCATCTTCTGCTAAGGGCACAGAATAAACAAAGGTGTGGAAGCTGGAGGAAGACAAACCTGGAAGAAGAGAAGGAGTCTTACTGGCTCCAGCCAGGGTCCCTTCAGTGGTATGCGAGAGCCAGTTTGAACCAGCTTGCAAGAGCTGGTTGTTAAACTTCCAGGAATTTTGACAGCCGGTTGTGAAACACAGCCTTCAATAACAATTAACTTAATAAACTTATAATTAAATAAATTATAAAATAAAGGTAATAATGTCTCACAACTTATCCTTTCCTAATTATTTTACTATACTATTATCTATGCTCTTAAGGCTATTTTAACTACCCCTGTCGTGGAAATGCTATATAATTGCGTGCTGTTGACTATCACTTCCCAATTCCACATTTGGTGACCTCACACTGATAATCTGAAGTCAGCCATAAAATCAGGGCTTCTCTTCTCCCCGACACCACCACCTCCACCCCACCAATACTGTCATCTAACATTAACTAGCACAGCATGATCCAGGACCCTGGATTCCCCATTCAGCTCTCTGCCTGGAGAACGCCTGTTTTTCTGTATATCTTCCTCGCTGATGGGGAGCTCAGAAGGAGAAAGTGTGTTTGCTGGCTTTTTAATCTATCCCCAGTGTCAAATTGTGCCTGGCACAGAGCAGATGCTTAGCAAAGTCTCATTGAATTAATCAGTAAGTGAGGGAGTGAGTTGGGACACATCAGAAGGACTCGGGAGAGGAATGCACTTTGAATTCCTAGAGCTGCCAATCCTAATGTCTTCTTGAATCCCTGGGCGGGAATGTGTTTGTTCATGATTTTAATGAGAACTTAGAAGTATGAGTTCCATACAGTCACTGTCAGCTTGGCCATAAAGCCTACAGTTGATGAGTTTCTACATCGTTGGATTCCTAGCAGGCACGATTCTATAACTGGGCCCCATAAACACCAATCAGGTGCCGGACAGCATAGGCCTCAGCGAGGGTCACTAATTCTGTTAACCAGTAGAAAATTCTCCATCCAGCCTCCCAGGTTAGATTTTCAAGGAAACTGCAAAAGTACCCAGATGTCCTTTCTCTTTCTACCAGGCCTGTCACTGCTGTCTACAGCTGCGCACAGTTGGCCCGATGACAGTGGCACTTATCATAGTATAAAATCTAAAATTGTAATTACAACTATCACTTTGGGGACTCTTATTATATGCTGACCACTTTATAATTTCAAATAAGCCTTACAACTACCATCTACATTAGGTATAATCTTCAATTTTTCAAATAAACAGGCTCAGAAAAGGTAAATAACCTGCATAAGGTACCATAACTGGGTGAGTGGTAAACTGGGATTTGAACCCAGGTCTGTCTCCAAAGCTCAGGTTCTTTCCATGGACAATGTGATAGGAAGTCAAAAGGTAGAGACGTTTCCACACTTTCTGTCCAGGATCGGGAATTATTTAATTTCATCTTGACAAATGTTAGGGTCTGATGTTAGCCCCTTCCCTGTACACTGTGTGTAATGCTTCATAACAAGCCACTGTTTCTTCACAGGAAGGCATTTGGAGTTGTTTGAGAAAGGTAGACCTATTTTAAGAAAGATTATAAATTGCTTTGTTTTAGAAATAAAAAGTAATTCGTAAAACCCCATAAACACACGCACCAAAAAGAAATCTTTGAGTCAGTGCTATTTTTGTATTCTTTTATACTGTGCCCACGCAGGAAGTTCACGTTTTCTCTCTTTTCCTCGCTTATTACCTACTTACTTCTTTTCTAAGTACCAGCTATGTGCAAGCCCCATGCTTGGGGCTAAGGGCTCAGAAATGAATGCACGACAGCCTCAATCTTTGTAGGGCCTGAGGCCAAGGAAACAGACGCTTACAATCGGGTGTATTGGGAATTAAGATAGAGGAGGCTCTGGTGGGGGTGGGATGAGAGACTGGGGAACACAGACAGGGTCCAAGAACACTGCAAAGAAGGGGATGAGCCGGGCCTTGGAGGATACTTCTCTGTCCTCAGTTTTTTTTTTTTTTTTTAATCTCATCATTGTGTCCATCTCAAAGCGTTGTGAGGAAAATGAAATTATCCATGTCAACTGCTTGCTGCAAAGCAGGGGGCATAGAAAAGGCTCTGTAAACAGTAGCTGGCATCATTATGGGAACCCTGTAGGTAAAGAGATGGATGTGTTTAAGATGATAATGTGCCAGCAAGTCCTGAATGCAGGATACATGGGCTGAGTCATGGAAGATAGCATTAGACAGCAAGAGGAGACAAAAGGAGTAAGAGGATTACAGGATCCATAAGTGCCTGCTCTGAGTATTATTTCCTTCGAATCTGACCGAACTATTTATTCTCTCTCCCAGTTCACAGATGGAGAACTGAGGCTCAGAGAGGTGAAGTCCCTTGTTTCCATTGCAGAGCTGGGAAATGGCAGAGCTGGGATGAGAACCTGGATTTCACTCCAAAGCCACTGTCTTCACTGTGGGGTGGAGAGCATGCCAGACTGAAGGGATGGGGGAGTAGGAAGCTGTCAAAGGTTCTCATGCAGGAGACTGACACTGTTGGAGCTGGATCAAAAAGAAGCTTCCGCTCTGGGGCACAGGGGCACAGGGGCACCGGGGCCCGCTGGCCTCCACGCCCTGCCTGCCTGGGATTTAGCAGAAGAGCTGGCTTTTGTTCTGGATGAATCAGCCCAGCTGTTTCTGAAAGCCCAGCCCCACTCTTCTGGGCTCAGTGGACCAGAAGGCATTCAGCTGTCCCCGCAGGTCACCAGTGGGGTGGGAGAGGGCAGTACTTTGTGCCCGGGACTGCAGCATGTAGAGAGAGCTATGTTATCACAACACGGAACAATGGGCTTTTCAAATGTGTGTGCTGCGTCTTGTGCTACACAGTTGTAGTGGAAACACAATCAGGCCAGGAAAGTATCACGTTCTTTAGAATTTGGAGAAAACAAGCGCATAAAATAAAATAAACGACCCACTCTTGTAACAGCTGGTTGGATTAAGGTTTTAGTCAAAAGTTGATCTCCCTTCTATAGTTGCACTTGGCTCCTCCCCTCAGTTCTTCCCATTCTTCCCCCACCCCCACCTCTTCTTTCTCCTTTTCTCACCACAGTCTCAGCAGTTGCAGCACTTTGCTGGAGTGCAAACAGCCTTGCCAGAGGAATTAGGATAGCCAACTTCACTCCCAGCCTCTCTTTCTTATAGAATGATCCTGAGCAAGTCACACTCCTCCCGGCCTCCATTGTCTCATCTGCAAACTGGGGATACCAGAGGTAACAATTTCTTAGAGAGGTAATACCTGGCTCATAAACCAGGAGTTTTTCCAGCCCCTGGTTCTGCTGCCCTGGCCCGATCACGGATGTCCTGTCCCAAGCAGAGCCAGGCGGCATCTGTTTCACAGGGTTTAGTATTCAGTCCTTCGCAATGTTTGACTTTAAGTCAAGTCCACTCTAGAGTGTTCTGTTTTACATCTGTAATTTGTAAGGATGTCTTCAAAAAACTCACAGTGAAAATGCAATCACTTTGGTTCTATTTTCTTGCGAATCGAAACCACTGTCTTGGGAACCCCAGCATCTGATTAATAAGAAGCACAATGGTTCCCTGAGGGAGCTTTCCTCTCCTGAATGCTCCCCAAACTCTGAGGCCGAAGCCGCCCCTGCACGGGGGTCAACCCACTCCCACACCTAGCAAGTAACCTAGAGTTTTGCTTTCTCCTTCGTACGCCATCTTGCAGTTTTGACCCTGACCTCAGATAACCCTGCAGATCCAGGTCCCCAGGCAGGCGCCAGGGGTCTCAGGAGGTGCCCAGCTTTCTCACTGCTTTAGCCCAGACCCTTTGCTGGGCTTCTCACCCAGCCATCCTCCAAAGTCCCAGCCTGCTGGGAGCTCCATATGGAAATTTGCCTCCCTATCCACCTTTAGGGACTTCAAACCACCTCCCCCCTCCTTTGTTTTGTCATCTCCAGGTGCCTTACACATACCCCTTCAGGAATGAGGAAGCAACCTTTAGGTAATTAAAGGTGAGTTAGCCCAAGAAAACAATTACATTTATCTTTCCCTAGAGACGAATAAGAAAAATAGTTAAATCTTCAGCAGGCAACCTGTGATGCCTCTATTAAAGCACACATTGCATAAAATATGATCGATACAGTCTGTTTTTATGGGACCCATGAAAAGCAATGGGAACCTTCTGTGCCAAGGGCCATGGGTCAGTGAGCTTTACAATTTATCACCATCCAGACAAATTCCAAGCTTCCTGGTCCTGGCCCTGGTGGCTACACGTGATCTGGCCTTGCTCTCTCTTTCCAGCTTCATCTTATTCTCCTCCCACCTGAACCCTGTACCCCTCTGCCATGGAACCACCTGCTTATACTCCACATCAACACCTCCAAGCCTTCACACCTCAGTACTCTCTCAGGATTGCCCATCTTGACATTTTTTTCTCCTGTGTAACTCTTCCCTTTTCAAATGCAATTTGGGGGGAGCCCCCCTGATTCGTCCAAAGTAGATCATCTCAGCTGCCTCTCCATGCTCACACAGTCCCCTGAAATGCCTCTACCATAACACTTCCTGGACCATTCTGCCCAAATAGGATTCCCTGCCCTCCCCTTCTTCATCTCAGAACCTTGCTTAATTCCCTTATAAATGATGGCTATTCGTAATGATTGAGTTACTGTTTTTGTTTCCCATCTCCCTCGTTAGCCTGTGAGCTCTCTGAGGACAGGGCCAGAGATGTCATTCTCCATCGTCTATGTGGGTGTCCAGCACGGAGCAGACCCTCAATGCACACTCACTGAATTGAATTGAAATGGCACTTATCACACTGTGTTATAATCATCTGTTTATGTTTCTAGCTCTACCAGAAAATCTCCTATGGGTGGGGACGAAGTCTTGTTAATACGTTCCCAGTGCCCAGCATAGAACTGGGCACACAAAAGTCAATGTGGAATAAGTGAATGAAGAAAGTAACTAAATAAGGAGAAGAACTAACACAAAGACAGGATGAACAAATGATCACATAAAAGAATTTCTAGTAACTTTTCTGAAACAACCAATTAATAGCTGCTACTTTCACTGTTTGAAATAAATATAAGGCTCCTGTCTGGATTCTGCTCAGTCATACTGATGAAAAAAAAAATGTATAATGGAGTTGGTCAAGGCTAACCTTTAAAAAACAATCACCACAGAAATCTAATGACTGGAGTAGCCTTTTAATGAATAGGCAAGACATTGATATCAATTTACATTAATTAGTAAGGCTAAGATACCCTCTCAAAATGTCTGCTTCCTTAACCTCCTAGATTTGTATCAAATATCACCTCTTAGCGCTTCCAAGTTTCATATTTTAAAAAAGTGAGAGTCACTGTAGCAACACTGGTGTGTGTGTGTGCGTGTGCGCGCGCGTGTGTGTGTGTGTGTGGAGAAACTTCCTTCTCTACCACTCACACAGAACTTCACTCTGACACTGGATATGTGGGTTTTCCCCACCTCATCCAATTCTGTGACACCAGTTGGGGTCTACATTTCAACTCAATTCTGGAACTGTCTACCTGGAGATGGCATCAGATCCCACAGGTGAAGGGCTCAGTCCCACAAGACTGTTTCTACCCTGGATTCAGATGCCGATCGCAAGTCCAGGCCTCCAGTACTTCTGACCACCCAACTCTCAATGAGGGTTCCCATGACCCATTTCTCAGGTTCCCTGATTTGTTTAAATGGTTCACAGAACTCAGGAAAACAATTTACTTATTACGGTACCAGTTTAATACAAAGGACACAACTCATGAAAATCCAGATGAAAGAGATACATAGGGCAAGGTCACGCTTCCTCTGGGTGTGCCACTTCTATGTGTTCAGCCACACAGAAGCTCCCCGAATCCCAGAATTCAGGGATTTTTATAAAGGCTTCATCAGCTTCATCACATAGGCATCACATAGGATAAATTAACTCAATCTCCAGCTCTTCTCCTTTTTCTGGAGGATGGGGGAGTAGGGCTGAAAGTTCCAAGCTCCTAGTCATGGCGTGGCCTTTCTGGTGACCAGACCCCATCCTGAAGTTTCCCAGGAGCCCACCAGGAGTCTCCTCATTAGAACTACAGATGTTCCTATTACCCAAGAAATTCCAAGGAATTCAGATGCTCCGTCAGCAGCTGGGGTCAAAGACCAACCATTAGAACAAAAGATGCGCTGAGCACCTTTATCACTAAGGAAGTCACATGGGTTTTAAGAGCTCTGGTGTGGAGCCAGGGATGGCGATCAAAATATATATTTCTTATTATATCACAATATCAAAGTGTTTGTTTCATAATATGTACATATTTAAATGCTCATGGTATTAAAACTACTGTAACTACTCAAATGTCTTCAATATAGTCATTAGCTTTAAGTAGTCACCATATTTCCCCAACTTTCCTAAAGTGTGAGCATAGCACTTAATATAGGACAGACAACTTTAAACCCAGGACTGCCCTAGAATATTCTGGATGGGTAGTCAGCACACCCACGGGCATTTCTATTTTTACATAGTTGTAATCATCACATTTAAACAATTATACACCAGTTTTTCCCCATTATTATATTATTTAGCAAACATTTTTCCAGGTTACAATATACTCTATGTTTCTGCCCCCAAAAAGGCTCCGTTTTCTCACCTGAAATCACTTCAGCTCTGATGACAACTCTCCCAAGAGCTCTGGGAAGTTAAGTGAGCTAATGGGAGGAGGCATCCCCACGGATGAGGGTGCAGGCTTTGGAGTTACACACACCTTTGTGGAATCCTGGTTCTGCCACTTCCTTGTTATGTTACCTTTGGCAAGTTACTTGTCATCTCTGATCCTCAGTGTTCTCATCTGTAAATTAGAAATAACAGTGCCTTAAACAGAGAGTTGGTATAAGGATTAAATAGGTTTTTAAAAATGCATGTGTAATATTTAATCCAGTGCTCGACACATGGGTCTTAATAAATAATAGCTGGTTATTATTGTCGTTTTTAATGTTGTTGTTATTATGCTTTGCTTTTCCACAGAGTTCATATATCATCAGTACTTAACCCTTACACATGATTTCCTATTCCTTACTCGTACAGGTAATTCTGCACAGTACATCCTCAGGCACAAAAATTTTTCTTCCCCCACAAGTTCTCTCTTCAGATTAAACTCCCAGGAAGAGCCATCATGGCCAGCCAGGCATTTCCTCTCTCTGCCTAATGTGCTCCTGATTCTTCGAGAGCCACAACTTCAGGGTCTTCTCCAACCTCTGAGGACAATGAATCCTGCCCCCCACCACCCCATCTCACCCAGAACACCCAGAACACACCATCTCCCTCACAGGCACTGCTGGGTTCTCTCCCTGCAATTTAACATCTACAGGGCTCCAGAAGGATTTTTCTAGAAATACATATTCTCTGTGGGAAAACAATCTCTGTTCTATTTTATTTTTTTTACAGATGTACTTGAAAATGTGCAAAATGGCATATCTAAGATTGTTGAGGCTGCATTGCTTATAGTAGTAAAAAAAAATGAAAATCACATAAATGTCCACCAATAGGGGATTATTTAAATAAATCATGGAACATGCATACACTGACCACCACAGAAAGGCAAAACTCTTCATGTAATAAGATGGGGGCATTTCCAAGCTATATCTATATTTTTAAGTGAAAAAAGCAAGGTATAAAGCAATATGCATGAAATTCTAGCTCGCGTGAGTGAAGACCAAAAAAGAGGGAGAAAGAACAGATATATGTGTTTGCTTGTACTTGTGTAAATACTTTGGAAGGATACATAAGAAACTCTGGGGACAGTACTGGTGGCTCACAGATGGGGACAGAAAGGAGATATTTCTGTGTATACCTTTTGTTGCCTTTGAATTTTAAACCACACAAATGTATTAACAATTCCAAATACTAACGATAATAGACAGAAAGCACAGGTTGTAGAGACACAGAAACATTGCTCTATGTGCTTGTTGCTAAAGGGATGACAGAGGATTCATTTTCTGGAGAAAACTGCTCTCCTGTTGGGGGAAAAAACCCTTTGGGGCCTTTTGGTTGAGCAAAGCCAAAGCCCAGAGCCCAGTCTGGAGGGGAAATGCTACAACCTCCGGAAAGTAAAGGATGACCTCTTCGGATGGAAAGGTAGTTCTGATTTTAAATAATTCTTTATGCCCTCTGGGGCAGACCCAAGAAATCAAAGTTTGGGTCATTGGGAACTGAGGCGGGGTATGTGGGGAGGGAAAAGGAAAGAGAAGGGACTAAACACGAAGAAAAGTGGACTTCCAGCACCAAGGTGGCTCTCTGTAATGGTGTAAGGCTGAAAGCTTTTAGAACAAGGGACTTGTTTGGGGGAAGTCAAATCTTGCTATTATTATGTGTGTGGCAGAATGTGAAGGTTCAAACTGCTTTGGTTTGAAAACAGTTGCCTCCCTTTTCTTACCTATTTACATCAATTATTTTTCCTCACTTATTGTCGGTTTGCATGTTGAGCCCTTCCTACCCTTTTCCTTTTTGGTTTGTTTGTATTAATAGCTTATGAAACAGACTCTAGGTGT
Source organism: Cynopterus sphinx (assembly GCA_030015415.1). Lineage (NCBI taxonomy): Eukaryota > Metazoa > Chordata > Mammalia > Chiroptera > Pteropodidae > Cynopterus > Cynopterus sphinx. The sequence continues at coordinate 120,323,776 of CM057385.1, read as the reverse complement.
AATAGATCACCAAGTCTTCTGTTTTTTAACTAGAGAAGAACAGGAACTAGAAGAGAGAAAGAAGGAAGTACTACAGAGGGGGTCAAAAAAATGAGGAAAGATTTTCTAGAAAATCTGTCTAGAAAGAGAAGAAAGTGGCAGGGAGGGTCACCATAAGGACCCCACTGGGCAGGGAGCTGATCTGGGGCAGTTTATCAAAAAGAAGGGAGGAGCTGAAGCTCAGTTGAGCAAAGTGAATGGAACTAGCAAAGAAGGCTTTGAGGGGCATTGTCTGAGCAACAAGGAACAGGGCGAGAGCTGAGTCATTGCCCCAGGTGCTCAGCCAAGACCAGAGAGATAACCTCCTGTGGTCTGCACAAACTCACTCATACACATTGTTCCTCTGTGGGCATTGATAACTCACTAAATGCCAGGAGATGCCCTTCTACGCCATACAACTTCAATATGAACCTGTGCCATGACTTCAGGTGACATAATGTCCTAGGACAAGCAAGGAATGCAGCCTTAGACCAGTAGAGTGGTGACAAGAAAGCTCTGGGCATCTGTGCCTGGTGGGGGAAGGGGAACAACAAAAGTAGAACCTGAACTGGATAAGCTTAAATCCTCCTGAGATGAGACAGTGGTTAATGACACGGCTGTTACATATGGATAGGGACAATCTGGATGGCAGTGTTATCTCCTGCTTAAAAACTTCTGAGCGCTACTCTCCACCTCTAGAAATTCCAAATTTCTCAGTCGGGACAGGCTAAGTTATGCTACAGTAACAAATTAACCCCCAAATCCTAATGGCTTCGTACAACAGAAGTTTCTTTCTTGCTCAAGATATAAATCTTACATGTGCTCCACATAAACATTCGTGGATCCAGACTGAGGGAGGGGCCACCGTTGTGAAGCTGCACCACTGGAAACATGTGGCCCCCTTACTCACTGTAGCAAGGCAGGAAAGCAAAGGGAGGATTTGCTTGTTTATATTTTAATGCAGAATTACCAAGTGTGACTTCCATTTATCGCACGTTGGTGAAACCAGTCACGTGGTTCCCTCTAACTGCAAGGAGACTGGGAAACGTGGGGAGTAAATGAATATTTGGTGAGCAGTAAGTATCTCTGCTATAAAGAGCATTCACAGCTCTTTGTGATCTACCTCCAGGGTCTCCCCCGGGTTTATTTCCTGCCACTGCCCTGCTTCCCAACTCATAATCTGTCTCTGGTTACGGGGCCCTTGTCTCAGCCCCCCAACGACGTTATTGAAACCCAGTTCAAATACCACCCTCCCGAGTCCTGATCCGTCAGGGTAAAATTAATGGTCCCCTTTCAGTTCTGCCACACCTCTTTTTATGTGCTATACTTCCATTAGCACTTAGGACCCATGGGACTGACTTCCTGGCACCTTTCACAGTGCATGGCACATAGTGGGCACTAAACATTTGTCAAATAAATGCTTCTACTTCAGAATTTTTCAAAGACTACTTTGTTTATATGTATTTCTCCACACCTACCCATCCAACCCCAATAGGCTGTGTTCCTTGGCTGATATAGGATAAGTGTCATTCATCTCCATTGCCCCATTACCTGCTGGCACTGGGAAATTTTTCAGGAACTGTTTGGGAGAGAATTGATTAATTTGCCTTATATTTTTATATTTGAATAATGATTTTAAAATAATTGCAAATGGATCTATCTCAAATGGATATCAGCTGTGTACAAGTTAGACTTCGATTAAAAAATTTACTCTAAAAGCCAAATAATAATAAGCAAGAAAAGGGATGTACATAGAGAGTAAATTGCATAAACACAAAGGCACTTCTAGAAGATGTAATCACCCATGTGTGAGTTTTGTAATGACATCTGTAGACAAAAGTATTAATGTTCTTTTGGGCACAATAACATTCGCCAGAGCCAGCTAAAACAAAACAGAACCGGAGGGTAGAAACGTCCTGGATCAGGGAGAATCAGGACCCATGGGCTATGGGGAACACACACAGCCCACTCTCCTTCTTTTATATGTTCCTCTAAGTATATACTTTATTATTCTCACTCATTAAAAAAACAGCTTTTTCTACTTCTCAGAAAAAAGCACTTGAACAATGAGCCAAAAGCTACCTAGTTTCCATCTTCTTTCCGGAGAGCACCAGCCAAATACTTTGATCCAACTTCAAGACCCCAAAGAAGGATTCTCATTGGCCTAGTTTGTTCGCATGCCCACCTGGCCCGACCACAGGTGGCCGGGGTAGAAGGTCCCCAGGTATATACATGGCTACTTCTCACCATGACCTTTACAGAGGAACAAGTCACCAGAAAACAAGGGCAGGGAAGAAAATGCAATTGCTGTTCATTAAAATCAGGAAGGGGGAGAACCATTCTTGAGAAAGTAGCTTGAGAGAGATAATAAGTAAATATATCGTCCGAAAAGAACAGATGTGAGGACACAATATTTGGGAAGGAATTAAAATGGTCGAAGCAACTTCATAGCTGTCCTCTTGCATCTCCCTGTCACCACTCTGCATGTACTTCCAATGTCAACTCCTTTCAATTCTGTCTCCTAAACCTCCTGTGAAATAGCTCTCCCCTCACTGTCCCCATTGCCTCAGATGTTACCTTGTCAACTATTGCAACATTAACTGGTCCCAGTGCTTCTGGTCTCACCTCATTCTAAACATGCACCATAAGATGGCCCCCAAATGATCTTTCCTACAAACATATGATCCTACTCTTTCCCTGCTTAAAGCTCTTTGATGGCCCCTATCATCTTCCAAGCTTCAATGCCCTCTTTGATTCAACACCAGCTTCATTTGCTCTCATTCTTTCCTAGACACTAAAACTTTTCCCCATACTCTCTTTACCAGCAGCCTATGATTTCATGTCTTCTCAAGCATTTGCTCTCTTTGTTCCCTCTGCCCAGGATGCCTTTCTCATCTCCATTATCTCTGTCTGGTGATGCTACTTACCTTTCAAGTTCAAGTTAAATGTCCTCCTTCCCTCTGTGGTACCTCCACACCATATTCATTTTTGCCTCTGGATACATCTATCTCCCCTGCTGTGTTCTTTCAGAGCAGTAACCATATCTCATTAATCTTTAATCCCCAGTTCCAAGCCTAGGGGTCTGACCCACACTGGGAATCAATAAATGCTAATGGGAGGATATAAGGAGGGATGGAGGGTGCAAAGGAGGGAATGAGAGAAAAAGAAAGGGGAAGGAAAGAGAAGAGGAAGGAAAGGAAGGAAGGAAGGGTGGATTAAGGAAAGACCGAGGGCTCTAAGTTGCAACATTTGTTTTCTCCACTGTTTATCACTAACTTGGACAAGTTATGGCCCTTCTCTGAGACTCAGTCTCCTTCTTTGTAAAAATAACATCTATTCTACCCAACTCACTGGCTTATTGAAGATCAAATAAAAGAAAGAATATGGAAGAACTTTATTCATTTCCATGAAAAGACTGGTTATTATTAATTGGCCATTGTGTAGAATTTGTGCTCCTAACTAAATGAAGACTGCGTTCTTGGTGGACCCCCATCATTGGTCAGGATTCCTTCGCAGAGGGGAGGGGGCAGGGATGGTGAAATAGCCTTAGCTGTGTTTTACCAGCGGTTCATTATCAGAACCTGGTGAGGCAGGTGGGGCTGGCAATGGGGTTCATTAGGATCACAGTGTAACAAGTGAGTAAATTTGATATTATCTTATTTTGGATACTCTTTGTACTTATTTTAAATCCTGGGTGTTCTTTTTCTCCTGACTTAGATGAATAGTAAGGAATATCCAATAACCATTGGCTATTATTAACAATTTAAATCTGAATCAAAACATTTTTTACTCTCTTTTCTCTCAATCTTCCGGATCAGTTTAATTGGAAAGTAGCTTGAACCTGACGTGGCAAGGGGAGATGATGAAAAGCTGCTTCAGTTTGCAACTATTTATCCCTGTGAATCAGGATTTGCTCCATACTATGTAACCAAAATAGAAGGCAGAGAGAAATTAGAAGCTGCACAGATGGAAGGCTACAGTTGTCATGTTGCATTTGTCTGGTAGGCCAGGTGGGACCTGTTTAGGCCTGCTGGTGTGGCAAGAAATAGAACAGTGTGTGACAAATGTGGGACAGCAAGGGGTCCCCCGTGTAGGAATGAATGACTCCCTTGAAAGCTGGAGGATATAAGGTGGAAGGGAGGGTGCAAAAGAGGCTGCCAGGGCCACAGCCTGAGCATCTCTGGCCTGTCTGGTTCCTGACTGTCCTGGTGGACTGCCCTGACCGGTGCCAGTGAACTTGAGCATGCCTCTGTGAGGACCCAGGAGCAGCCAGGGGATGAGTCTCCTCACTTGTGTCCTTGTTTTATGCATATCTTCTTCACTGCTTGTTTGCTTTCCCTACTCAACTAGAGTAAAACCTGTCCGAGTGATCATCCTCCCCAATCTTTGCACCCACTCTAAACTTCATGATCTGGCCTGACTCAACTAGATAACTATTGTCTGGGTGCCCAGTTGCTTCCCACACCCGTGTCTCTAGGAATTGTTCTTCCCCTTCCATTCATTTCTACGGGAACTACAGAATCAGCCATTTTGCACATGTCTTATACCCTGGCCCTGACTGACCTAGTGGGTCCTTCCCCTTGGATAGGACAATGCCAGCTCCAGGATCGATCAATTTTTTCTTCCAAAATTTTTGGAACTTGGTCTGAAAAAAGTCAGTCTGTATCTGAATGGGCTGAGTGTAGGCCTATAAAATCAGAAACTATGGATGTGTATGTTTTCCATGATGTGGACTAGAAAATGGAAAAAAGCTGGTCTGCAACAAGATAGAGCAGTGATAGTCATAATCATGCTGAACAGTTGAGATGAGAAATGGAGAAAATACTGACAGATTTTCACATTTTGAACTATGTTCTTCATGAGTCTCAGTGGCATTTCTGTCCCAGAATTCCACGAGATTGCCTTAAATGCCTGCTGTACATCTCCAAATTTTGTCTAAGCAAAGCTATTTCTATTAGTTACAAGGAAAGAAGTCTCATGAATATACACTTAGAAACTCTAATTTCAATACTTTATCCATAAAACTGCCTCGCTTTCTCATTTAGCTTTATAATAAATTTAATAAATTTCAATTTATGCAAAGGAGATATCAATCAACCTGGATGTGCTGGACCTCGGGCTTGCACACTCATGGTCACAATATGGATGCAGCAGCTCCAAGCATCACATCCTCACACAAAATCCACAATCTTTCTCACATGCCTTTTTAAAAAAACACGATATTTAATTATAAAAAAATTGTAATAATTTAAAAATAGAAAAAATAGTATAATGGTCCCAATATACCCATCACCCAGCTTTCATAACTATCTCTTCACAGTCATCTTGTATCATCTACACATTCACATAACATTCCTCTCCCTCCAGACAATGCAAATCATAGACATTGCATTATTCTGTAAATATTTCAGAATACATTATCTAAAAGACAAATTCTTTTTTCAAAATCTTCACAATATTGTGGTAAACATATTGACAATCATTTTCTAGTGTCATCAAATCTGCAACGGGTTCACTTTTTGCTAACTGTCTTAAAATGTGTTTTTTTTTACAGTTTACTTGAATTTCAATTATTTTTAGTGGTTATAACTAGAAAATATATATTATTTTCTAAAGATAACATATTCATACTGATAATTCCAACTGAAATGCAGAACTATAGTTTTCACTCAACCTCATCAAATATCTATGCCAAATATCTCATTTCTAAGGACACCAACATAATCACTTATTTTTATCTTATAATATGCAGTTCTTTTTGCCTTTTGATATACCCCTTCGGGGGTATATCTATGCCAAATATCTCATTTCTAAGGACACCAACATAATTACTTATTTTTATCCTATAAATGCAGTTCTTTTTGCCTTTTGATATACCCCTCCAGGGGGACAGAGTCAAATGATGATGATTCAAAGTAACTCAGTGTCCTCTTTGTGTGGTTCTGTCATGCACTGAATATGCAGTTAGGGTCATTTTTATTTCATTTTACTTCCAATTTCCAAGGATTACCTTTTAATTTAATTTTGTTCATAATTATATAAAATAGTTAAATGACTCCAAAGTTAAATCTACAAATCAAGGTATAAATATATATTTTAAGTCTAGATTCTACTCTATCCTTTATTCTCTTGTCCTTCCCTCTGCTATGGTAATATTTCATTAAATTTTTATAGCTTCTTTTATTTGTACATAAATGATTACATACTCTACACATTTTTCTCTTCCATCCCTCTTTTTACTTAACAATATACCCTGAAGATCACACCTTAGTAGTAGAGAATTTTCTTATTCCTTGCTACATACAGCTGCATAACACTCCATTTTGGGGCACACTATAGGTTATTCAATTAGTCTTCTATTGATGCACATTTAGGTTTCCAATTTCTTGCAATTACAAACAGGGCTACATTGGATAGGCTTGTGTGTACATCTTTTCATGTTCTTGCCACTGCATCCTGTCATAAGAGTTCTAGAAGTAAGACTGCTGCATCACTGCACACCTATCAGAATGACTAAAATTAAGAGAGAAAAATGACAATAACAAATGCTGATGAGGACATGGAGCAACTAGAACCCTCACATATTACTAGTGGGAAAGCAACATGGTTCAGCAACTTTGAAAAGTATTTGTCAGTCTCTTATAGTGTTTAACATATATTTATAACATGACCCAGCCATCCCTTTCATACATATTTACTCAAGAGAAATAAAAACTTATATTCATACAAAATTTATCTGTACCTGAACATCTATAGAGGTTTAATTCATAATTGCCAATCGTTGGAAACAACTAAAGTGTCCTTCACCTGATGGATAAATTATGACACATTTCTACATTCGAATGCCACCCAATAATAAAATGGGACAAACTACCAGTGTACTACAACATGGACGAATTTCAAATGTATTATTCCAAGAGAAAGAAGCCAGATTTTAAAAGTTACATACTCCACAATTCCATTTATATGACAATCTCCCAAAGGCAACACTATAGGGACAGAGAACACATCAGTGATTATTGCCAGGACCTGAGGCAAGGGGATGGTTTGACTTCGAAGGGGCAGCATGAAGGAATTTCTTGGAGTGATAGGACTATTGTCCATCTTGACTGTGGTGGTAATTACACAACTATATGTATTTGTCAAGACTCATAGAATTGTACAATTAAAGAGTGACTTTTGCAATATGTAAATTATACTTCAATTACCTGACTTAAAAAAAAAAAAAAAAGATAAGTGCACAGGTAATTTTGCTAATTAGTGCCAAAATTCCCTGACTGGTAGGATGATTCATAGCTCCCACAGACATCCAGATCCTAATTCCTGGAACCTGTAGATATTACCTTTTATGACAAAACAGATTTTGCAGATGTGCTTAAGAATCTTGAGATAGGGTGAATATCCTGGTTTACCCAGTCAAATCCTAAGTATAGTCATAAGTGTCCTTATAATAGGGAGTCAGAGGAAGATTTTACAGTGGAAGAGAAGGCCATGTGAAGACAGAGCAGAGAGAGTTTTGAAGATATTATATTACTGACCCTGAAAATGGAAAAAGGAGCTATGTGCCAAGGAATCCAAGGATTGAAGCTCTAGAAAGTGGAAAAGACGAGGAAACAGAAACTCCCCTGGAGCCTCCAAAGGGAGCACAGTCCTGCCAACATCTTGGTTTCAGCTCAGTAAGACCTCTGGCCTCCAGAAAAAGATTTGTGTTTTTTGAAGTCACCAAGTTTGTTACCATAGCATAGGGTTACCTCTATAGGGATTACACTGTTTTTTCAGTCTGACCAAAAGTGTAGGGCATGTCCTTTTGATCATGAGGAAAATTTCCCATAAGCCCAAAAGCAGACATCCCTCATATGTCATTGGTCAGAATAATGTCACATGGTCATCCCTAAGCCAGTCACTGGCAAGAAAAATCAAGCTTCTCCCTACCCGCTGCACTAAGGCTGAGTTATTCTCTCTTGACCCTCATAGCTGCCTGATCTGGACCAACATCAAGGTTCTACCCTCAAGGAAGAAGAGGGGCATAGCTTTGAGTTGACTACCAATGATGCCTGCTTCAGAAATTATTTGCCAACAAAGTAAACCTCAGTTCAACATATATTTTATAAGAGTCAAAACTCTTGGACTAGACTCTCTGAGAGGCCATCAACTGCAGCTTCCCAGGCCAGGGGACTGTTCAGCCACATCTGGCTTTGCCAGCCTCTCTCCCTCTTTTTCCAGAAGTGGCAGGGCCTAGCTGAGCTCTGGTTGTGAGTCACCAAGATTAAATAAGACCCTGTGAACACAGAAGCCTGTTTTCCAGAAAAATGTCACACTTGTGATACTGATTCAAGTCCTATTAAGGGGATCCTCTGTTTTCTCCGTTTTGGCTTTTCTCTGACATATTATTCTAGAATTTCAGAGCTGCAAAGGTCCTTACAGATAGTAATAATAATAATACCAGTTCTACTAATATGTGATAACATTTATTATTGTTATTATTATTACTATTATTGTAATTACAACAGCTACCATTATTTGAGCACTTTACTATATTCCAGGCCCTTTGTAAATATTATCACATTTAATCCTTGAGTCTTCTTGATGAAATAGACATTATTATTACCTATCTGATAAATTTTGAAACCCAGGAAAAGACAAATTATCCAAGGCAGATGTTGGCACCAGGGTTTACACTGAGCTCTGTGGAGACTCCAAAGTTGTGGCTCTCAAACCCCATGAAGTCCCAAACCTTTCATTCTACAGATAGGAAATGATAACTCAGGGTGAAGAAGGGGGGCACCTGGACGCATAAGCATCTGGCTCAGTTCACATGACCAAAGAGGGGCCGAGTAAATGACTGCCCTCTCTAGTGGAGCAAGTAGCTCATATTAGTTTCTTCTCCACCGGAATCAAATATTTACAAATCATCACGTAACTGAGTTTGGTAAGAGAAAAAGTGTTTGTCTTTTTCCAGAATGAGGGCAATGGAGACTTTTCTCATTGCAATTGTAAATTATCTGGCATTGTTGGAGGATTTTTTAAAAATCATGGTTACAGCACGGAGAGTGCCTTACAGTTTATAAAACACTTTCAAATACTTTCTTTCATGTGGTCCGTGCTGTAGCTCTGTGAAGCTGGAAGATATAATTATTCTATTTCACTGATGAGGAGTTCTCACAGATCATTAAGTGGCAGAGCCAGAGTCAAAACCTAGGCCCTGTCTCTTTGAAGGAAACTCACTGGCTATGAGGGCCTGACATCCAAGGACAGAGACTTTTCCTATGAATTTTAGACTCACATTTTCTAGTTTAAAATTTTGATTGGCTGAGGTGATATTTTTTTCCTTTTTAGATGAGATTCTTGCACTGAATAAATCAATTTTGGGAGAAATGATGTCTTTTAATTGTCTTTCCATCCTTCATCTTTTAAGCCACCAAGGAGAACCTGATGTTTTCCTTTACAGAGACCTTTTGCATTTTTTGCTGAGTTTATTCTTTTATGAATTGTCTTGGTAGCTAATTTGAATACATCTTTGGTTCTGTTATGCTTTTTTTCTAATTGATTTATATTGCATTATTTTTATTTCCAGTTAGTAACTTGATATTTAGTTGAACATGCCTGTTAATTGTAAGACCTTTCAGTTAATTCTCTTCAGTTTTCAAGATAGAATTATACCATCTGCAAATATTTAAAAAAAACAAAAAATAAACCAAAAAAACAAACCTGCTCTCCTGATCCCACCATGAACGCTCTACCACATGACACTGCATTTTTCCACTGCTCTGCATTTTCCGGATGACTAAATGGTTCCTTTAAGTGCCAAAATATTTAGGAATAATAACTGCCTGAGCTGAAAATCTTTCTCAATGCATCACAATGGGTAGCAAACAACCGTGGTTTTGCCTGCACAATACATCTCGCCCCCTATCTTTTGGTGAAAACCCCTCTATTCTTTCGGAAAGTTGCTCCTCACAATGCCATGAGGCCCTGGCTAGACTGCCCATCACTTGATCCCATACACATACCCCTAGATGGGCCCTGACTCTACCACAGGCTGCTCCAACAGACCCTTCCAAGAATTTGTCTTGAAAGAACAGATGCTTGCCCAGAAGGATGTCATCAGAGTGGAGTTATCTAGAACAGGGGTCCCAATTCCCGGACTGTGGACCGGTGCCGGTCCATGGCCTATTAGGAATAGGGCTGCTAAGCGGAAGGTGAGTGATGGACCAGCAAGTAAAGCTTCATCTGTATTTGCAGCCACTCCCCAGTGCTAGCATCACTGCTTCAGGTCCACCTCAGATCATCAGGCATTAGGTTCTCATAGGAGCATCATCAATCCCTGGTGCCAAAAAGGTTGGGGACTGCTGATCTCGAAGACAGCCCCTAAGAAGATATCTATTAGTTCTGACCTGGGCTTACTCTGATTTCTGTGTCTCCCAAAGCTTTTGATTCCAGGAGCTACCAAGTAACCTTCCAATACATTTTCTGTTTTCTTCTCTTACAAATGATACAGACATCAGTGCCCAAGAGCTGGTTGCAAACAATAAACCTTGTTATCAATTGAACTGTGTCCCTCTCAAAAGGATATGTTGAAGTCCTAACCCCTGATACCTCCAAATGTGGCCTTATTTGGAAACAGGCTCTTTCCAGAGGTAATAAAGTTAAAATGAAGTCATCTGAGTGCATCTTAATCCAATATGACTGGTGTCCTTAAAAGGAGGAAATTTTGACACAGAGACAGACACATAAAAAGGAAAGACAATGTAGAAACACACAGGGAGATTATGTCAGGACGGCAACTAAATAAGCCCAGAAACTCTTGGAAGTGGCCAGAAGCTGAGAAAGAGTCATTAGCACCCTCAGAGGGACACGGCCCTGCCGACACCTTGATTTCAGAGTCGAGGTCTCCAGAATATGAGACAACAAATTGCTGTTGTTTTAAGCAAAGTTTGTGGTATTTTTCTTATGGAAGTCTTAGAAAACTAACACAGACCCCCAAGGAAATGTGGGCTATTTAAAATTAATGTATGTCAGAGGTTGCTAGGTGTTCACCAAAACCCTTCTCCCTTTTTTTTTTTTTTTGGCCTATGAGTAGACTTACATCCAGGGACATGGCTGCCCCATCAGATGACCTTTGTGGTTAGGGTGGCCACGTGTCTGAATTGTCCCCAGGGGAATGTAAGTAGAAATAACATGGGTACCATTTCTGGGTCTGAGTTCTGAGATATACAGATATGCTCTCTTCTCCTTTCTCACCAGCTAGGACCCAGATGCAAGGGCAACACAGTTTTATCTATGCAAAAAAAAACCTTGACTGACATGGAAGAATGAATGACAAAGGAGCAAAGCTGCCCTGTTCCCCGGACCACTTCAGGGGAAAACAGGCCACACTAGTTTGTCTTTTTATTAGGAGCTTGCTTTTTTCTCTAACTGATCCATAATGATTGAGCTGAGACAAAGAGCAAGGCCCCAAGAATCCTGATCAGACTCCAGAATGGAGACTAGCAGCCCAGAGAACACAGTGGCTAAGTAAGTCATCTTTTTTGTTGGGACCTTTTACAAGCTGAAGTCAAAACTGTCAATAACTTAAAAGGGAGTTGAGAGACATTGACACCAGGAGGGTGGCTGCTTCCAAAACACTGTGGTCTTAAGTTGGAAGAACGACAAGCTAGTATCTTGAGATGTTTGCTACAGGCAGATTGAAATTCGGGGCTTTTCTGTGCCTGAGTGCTGAGGCCGTGGTTTTAAGATTGCTAGAAGCCAAACTCTGATTCGGAGTTGCTGGATTTAGTGTTAGATGACTATATGATTTTGCCAGGTTTCTTTCGTGAAAAGATGGAGTTATCCGGAGGTTTCAGAGGACTTGAAGAATGCCTATTCATGAACTGCCTTCAGTCTGCAGTCTTTCCTCTGCACCTCCCTCTCATGGAGAATGAAGATAACACTTTCCCTTGGACCCAACCCCTCTCTGCATTTTGCTCAGGGGGCAGGTAACTAGCTCTATCTGGAGCAGCTAAATGGTTCTCACAGAAATATTTTACACTTTCTTTTTATTTGGATTTGCTTTCCCTGTCGGTTTTGTCTCTGCCAGTACCACAGCCCGTGGCTTTATGAAAAGCTTTTACCCAGCCATGGTATGTCACACAGCATTGACACTCCTATTAAGGAATTCACTTTACAGCAAAAGTACCAATGGCCTAATGCTCACAGGACTTACTGTCCACCTAATGGGCATCACTGGTGATCCAGCAGCAGCTGGCCTTACAAAACAGCAGGATGGCCTGTGGAGGCTCACAGTGTCCACTGGGAGATAACTGCTGGCTCTCCTCTGGGAGTGATCCATGCCCTGAGTCAGGAGCCCATACTTGAGGCAGTTCCCTGTGTCTCTCTCTTTCCAGGACACAGAAGTGGGGCAGGCACTGCAAAGAGTTTCCCGGGAGCCTTTCCTATCTAAGAAGTAGAATTTATAGCTGGGTGCATGAGCACCCAGAGCTGAAACATTTGCCAGTCTTCTTGGTCCCTCTGCCAAAGATCTGGAGCATTTCCCTCCTGACTTTCTAGCTCTCAGTTGAACTGACTAGAGATTGGATACCCAGCCCACTTAAGTTGCTGGGTTTGGGCAATCATCTTCCTCTTCTCCTTATCCTCCTTCTTCTCCTTTCTTTCTTTAGAATAGTATCTTAAATGAATTACAGCTTCAGAAAGTTTTTCTAACCAGCTTCTTCAACTGAGACATTTGGTTCTGGGCTGGCTGGACCTCTGCTACCTTCACCCAGTCATTGTTAGAAATGTAGGAGTCCTTGGTAAATGATGTCAACCTACGACTCTCCTGAATTATCTTGAGGACTGGAAAGAAGAAAAAAAATGTGCCCAGTCTTCTGCTCTCCTCCCAGTTACGTTTTGCATAGACAGAATGTAATTATGCTGATGAAATATTCTTTTACCTTCACAGGGCTCTGCAGCTTGGCAGAATGTTTTCACATCTAGTGCTCCTCAGCTCTTCTGAACACCATGACCTAAAGGAAAGAAGACAAGCACGGAGATCAGGGAATGCTGGACAGAATCCCTGCTAGCTACGCTTTGGCTCTGCCAGTTAATCATGTGTTAAAGGAGGGGAACAGCAATACTCACCCTTTGCTGTTAGCATTAGGATGATGTTTATTCTCCTCATAGTAGATGCTCATGAAATCTGTTGAGTGATGCTATGAAGTTGGCAGCGGAGGGATTCTGAGCCCTGGTTTACGAAGTGAGGAAAATGAAGTTCATTAGAATAAGAACAAGAGTTGTCCAAGATCGCAGAGCTGGATTAGGATCTTCAAAATCCAAATCCATTGTTTTTTCTATCACCTCAATCCACTGAATAACAAAATTTTCTCAGATTTTAATAATAATAACAACAGTACTATTGGTAAAAGTAGCTTTCATTTATTGAGCACTTAACATGTGCCAGACACTAGACTAAGCAGTTTGTATGAATTTATGTTTATAGATGGAAAAGTCTGGGATTTGACAAAGTAATTTGCCCAAAAATACACACGAGGGCAGAACCTGCTTGAGTCTTGAAGAAAAACAGTTCTTCCTCAGTCCAAAAACTATGCTTTTATCCTCCACATTACAACTTCCTCAATCAAAGAAGTATCTTTGGAATGTGTTGCTATCTGTCTACGTTCAAAGTTACCATCCAAATGTTTGCATCTTATGTGGGCAAACTACAGCTTCAGCTGGCGTTGAGATCATCCAGACATCCTGACAAGGTCCTTTTTGCACTACAGGAATGGCTGGTCTATCAGTTTAGCCTCTTTCCCAGGAATTTGGAATCAAAGTCTGGAGCTTAATCAAGATCTCTGAATGTAGTGAGGAGCCACGCCATTTCACCTCTCTAAGCCTCCTCTTTTCTCATTTTTAAAATAAGGGTAAATGGTGAATATGGAACATCTTGTGCCAGAAAGCAAAGATGTACCCAAAGTCACTGCAGACACACCAAGGCAGACAGGAGCTAGATCAAAGCAGCTCCTGCTGGACAAATGTGAGACAATTTAAATGTCAAATGAATAATGATAATAAAGAGTTGCTGTACATTGAGTAAGACAAGAATCCATAAATGAGTGCATTGTGACACCTAAAAAAAAGAAAAATGGAGAGAACTCTGCTATAAATATTGTCAACTTAATAAACATAAAAGTACAAAACCACCATTTTGCAACCTCCATAATAACTGATTCATTATCAATTCATCATTAATGGATGCTTAACCTATTGGGTTAAAAGGTGTTGGGAAACAGAAGATTCGTATAGTCTTAGAGTGGCTCCCCAGAAACTACTTATTAATCATAAAGAGAAAAAGGTACCTTCACAGTAGACATCTGATGAACACCATCTTACCCTAAGTGTGTAAGAAAAACTCAGTTCGGTCCTGTGTGTCTCCTTCACTACTCACAAAAACAATACACTTCTAACACTTCTAGTCACCAAATGTGTAGGGTCCTCTGAGACACTAGCTGGGTGTCTACAATTTAACTCAATTTTAACATTATCTACCCAGAGATGGTGTCAGATTCTACAGGTTGAGGGTTCAGTCCCACAATACTGTCTCTACCCCACTTCAGATGCCAACGCAAGCAGTAGGTTCCCAGGTTACCCACAACTTCTGTCCGACTTGGCCACAAATTGGAGTTTCCTGTGACCCCTTCCCAGGTTAAGTTAATTTGCTAGAGTGGCTCAAAGGACTCAAGGAAACACGTTTACCAGTACATCAAAGGATATGATAAAGGACACACATGAAGAGATACATAGAGCGAGGTCTGAGAGAGTCCTGAGCACAGGAGCTTCTGTCCCCACGAACTTGGGATATGTCACCCTCCTTGTGTGCATCAGTTCGCCAGCCCAGAAGCTCTTTGAATCCTGTACTTTTGGGATTTTATGGAGGCTTCATCATGTAGGCAGGATCAATCAGTAACTCCATTTTCAGCCCTTCTCCCTTCTCAAGCGAATAGGGAGTAGGCTAAATAATCCAAGCTTCTAATCGTGGCTTGGTACTTCCAGTGACCAACCAGCCCACATTCTGGAGCCACCCAGGAGCCTACCTAGAGTTGTCTCATTAGAACAAAAGGCACTCACATCACCCAGAAAATGACAAGGGTCCCAGGAGCCCCATACCAGGACCCAGGGTCATACCAAATATTAGAACAGGGGATGTTCCCAGTGTCCTTATCACTTAGGAATTTACAAGGGCTCCAGGAGCTCTGTGCCAGGAACTAGGGGCAGAGACCAATATATAGATCTCATATAAGTGATCAAATCTAGCATTGCCAATAGTAGGTCAAGCTGACAACATATGCTTTCTGATGTGATACACTAGGAAGACATGGCATCATCTGAATAGCATTTTTGCCCAAAAATGTATAATCTGATTGAATAATGAGGAGGTATTTGACAAACTCAAACTGTGAGACATTTTATAAAACAACTATCCTAGAGTCTTCAAAAATGCCAATGTCATAAAAGACACAGACACACACACAAAAGTGGGGGAAACTGTTCCAGGTGAATGGAAACTGAAGAGACATGACAACTAAAAGTTTTCTATACTGCTGGATGAAAACTTAAAAGCTATAAAAAATATAATCAGACCAATTGAAAAAATCCAAACAGATACTGGTTTTTTTAGGAATTATTGTACAATCTTATATTTGTTAAGACAATGACATCATGATTGTATAGAGAAGCATTCTTAGGAAATATGTGCTAAAGACCTCAGGGGTGAAGAGTCATCATATCAGCAACTTTCACATAATTGAGGGGGGGAAGGATGTGTGTGTGTGTACATACATATACAGTAAGATGAAGCAGCTGTGGCAAAATTACCAAATCTAGATAAAGGGTACATAGGCGTTTACTGTATTGTTCTTTCAACTTTTTTCTTAATCTGCATTTCTTCAACATATAAATCCGAGGAGAAAATGGAGGCAAAATAACAACACTTTCCAAAAAAGCAATTTAATGAGATAATTAAATTGAGTCTGGCACACAGTAGATGCTCAATAAAACACAGCTAGCACTGGGAGACAATAGTTACCTATGATCAAATGACTAAATCTTTGCAAAATATCATTTATTATTCATTCAACAAACATATAATCAGTAGCACATCATATACACAAGGTCTGTGCCAGAGCTGGGGACAGAGGAAGGAGAAAGACCAATTATCTTCGTATAGGGAGCTCTTAAGATAGTGGTAGAAGACATATGAGCCAATGATTACAACATAGATAAACGCCAAAGGAGGAAGAGCAAGACTTGGCAAAGGAGAGTGGCTGATTGGATCAGGTTAAGATGAAGAACTGGGCGCCAGCTGTCTACTTCCTAGCTGCAGTAGACAGTAGCCAGCAGGTGGCACGTGAATTTCTGGGTACATCAACAAAATCTCAGATGGACCAGGTCACCTCGGAAATACTGAGTTCCTGGCTCCAGAATGTCTGGACTGGTACCAGCATGGACTCCTGCCTGGGATGCCAGAACCAGAATTCCTGAGCTGGAAACACCCCACCCAGGCTCCAGCCACACTGGTCCTCCTTTGGTTTCTTCAGGTTCAACCCTGGTCTGTCCTGCTCAGGCCTTACCCGGAAAGGCTTCCCACAGCTCTGGCCAATGTGATTCCCCCATCCTTCAGCTCCCTTCCTCAGAGGCCTTTCCTAAACGTTCCCAAAGTTCCTGCTACACTCTGAGTTTCCTTTCCTCATGGCTCTCCTTCAGTTGTAAATAATTCATTTTTTGCAAATTATCTGCTCTGTGTCCAATGTCTTCATGAGACTAAACAGCAGGAAGGCAGAGACTGCCTCTTTCAGATTCACACTGGTCCCCCCAGCACCTGCATGGCACCCAACATGCATAGACATGAAATTAACATTGTTGAATGAACTGGAGGGTCCAGGAAATCTCTGTGGGTTCTCAGAGAAAGAAATGGGGAACAAACAAACAAACATTTTTTTTTGATTATCTAATAGTGGCTCTGTGCTAGGCCATCCACATTCATCATCTTGATTCCTCAAAAACATTCCTCAAAAACATGAGCCGTGGGTATCACTGGCCCCATTTTACAAATGCAAAGATAAGGATTTGAGCCATTATTTATCTTGTCAAAGGACTAGCGAATGCCAGTAGTGCCAGCGTTCAAATCCTGGGTGGTTAGTTTTGAAGCACCAGCTCTTTGACTGATGATGCCCTCCTGAGTCCCCTTCACACCTACACCCATGTCTGGTGCTTTTCCACACAGATTTTGACTGCATCGCTGGAAATCATAAAGATCACGATGAGAGCCATAACAATTCTGCCTACAAGGATGAAAAATGCCTTTGAACAACTACACTACGGGCATTATCTTTTTAATCCTATAATTGGTCCAATAGTTGGTGAATGCCTAAGTAATTTCTGATATGTGTTTGTTCTTTTAAAAGACTGGGATCTTGTGTAAATTCTCCTTTTATCTTTCAAACTCATTTGTAGTGGTTTATTGTTGTTTTTTTGCCATGTACATATTTTAGTCAAATTGTCAAGTTTGCTAAACTTTCATGATTTGGTTTATATGCCAGAGAACAAATGTACTCACATTGTCCAATTATTTACATTAATTTTTTTTTTATATTTAAGTGTTTGGTCCATTGGTGATGAGGTAGGAATTGTTTTGTTTTGTTTTTGAAATGGCCTAGCTAATTAGATCATCTTCATTGACTAATCTGAAGAAGAGCTTTCTTCTGATGGGTTCTCATCACTCCCACTGATATTCAGACTAAAAGCAACACTGGTGGCTGGGAGACCCAAGTGAAGGCTCTATTTATTTCAGAGAGAAGTCAGAGAACCCTGCCTGAGGAGAGTCCTGGGTCTGTCCCTAAGTCACAGGATCACCCTGGACAGGTTCCTTCCCCACTGGGCACTTTGCTCTGAGTTTATGGCTCTACCCTGGGAGACAAGAGGTAAACTGAGACTGACAACTATCCTTCTAAAAGAGTCCTGAAGAATTCTTGTGATTAAAAAAAAAGTAAATTAAAATAACACCTTAAAAACTTTTTTTCACCTATCAGACTGGCAAACATTGAAAAGATTGATATTACTCATTGTTGGCAAAGATGTGGGGAAACAAACTTTCCTAAATTGGCTGCTGATGGGAGTGTAAATTGATTCTACTTTTTGAAGGACAATTTGGTTACATCTACATAAAATGCACATATTTTTGGACCTAGCTATTCCCTTCGAGGAATTCTGAGAAGTGGAGAATGACATATTCCCTGAAATGTTCATCACAGAAAAAAATTGGAAACAGCCCAATGCCCAACCATTGAAAGATGGATAAATACATGATGTAACGTAGTAGTTAGGCATTTGAATTCTGGCTTCCCCGTTTCTCAGCTATGTGACTGGGTAAGTTACGTAACCTCTCTGTACCTTCATCAGTAAAAATAGAATGATAATATAATCTACCCCACAGCCTTGTTGTGCGGATTAGATTGTATAACATCCAACAATTGCAACAGTTCCTGGCACACAGTAAGCAACCCCAAAGTATTAGCTATTATAGCCACAATATATATTCAGGTGAAAAATCGTGTAAGTTTAATGACTGTGCTTTCAGTGAAATGTTGGGTGCTATCTTTGGGGTTTACCCAATTCTACAGGGGCCTGTCTTTCAATGTTTTTGACTGTCACAACCCTGTAAATTATAGAAAAGTGATAATAATGCAAATTATTCTTGTCCACAGACATGCAAATTGTTTTGTCCTATAAATGTGCAATTCTAGAGATGATTTCAAACATCAGTTTATTGCACTAAAGATAATAACCAACTTTACATCTCTCAGAAAAATTATTTCTTCATTCCTGGTTGTGTGTGTGTGTGTGTGTGTTCATCAGAGTCTCCTTTGAACTGTTTTACTATATTACTGGTTTTTTCATTAATTTCTGAGTTAAATAAAATCTTTGACAAGTGTTCATTTTACATTTTCATGAGTCACAATTTTACCTTTTAAAAAATTATAACAGTATTTCTAGTATGATCCTATCTTCGTTATAAAGATATGTTTTTATATTTCTTAGAGAAAAGCCTAGAAAGATGAAGCCAAAAAATGTTTATGTAGGATCACTCAGGCAGGGGTGGGTAGTAATATTTCAGCCGACTTTTACTCTCTTCTTCAAACATTTCTATATTGTTCAAACATTTTTGTACGCAACACCTGTTTTGTAACAATTTTTAAAAAATTCCTTTTTAAGAGACAAAGCAAAAAACTCTCCTGCTAAAACCAGTCATTTGGGATGGGAGAAGAGTGTTAAGAAGGATCCAGCGTAAGCAGTGGCCTTACTCTAAGGCACTTTGTGGTTGGTTGTTTATGTGAGACCGCCAGTTCAGTTGGGAGGTGGAAGGCCAGCTTAATTCCCAGCAGACCTGTTTTTCCTGACGTAGGGCATAGAATAATCAGAAGTGGCATCAACGTCCTGGGGGTGGTCAAGTCTGAGGGTTGGACCTCAGTTCTGGCTCTTTCAGCCTCTTTGATCTTGAGGTGGTCGAATTAATTAGGCCTCAAGACACCCCCCACAGAATGCCAGCTCTGAGAAAGGCCGATCCTTTCTTTCCACTGGTGGGAAAACAGAAGCTGGGAGAGGGGTGGGAACCTACAGAGGTCACACAGCAAATTAGGGGGCACCCGAGCACTGGAACCCTGGACACAGGCCCAGCCCTATGTGTTCTTACCTCATTATATTGGACAGATTGTGAAGAGCCCCAAATTCTAAGCCAAGGAGATTGGCCCGCGAGAAACGGGCAAGTTTGAATGGAACATGCCAGGGCCAAGGTCAGAGCCTTGCTTTAGGGAGAGTTTTCGCTCAGAGCAGGGAAGAGAATACCTGCTCTGGGCTGGGCTGGAAAAGGTGGCTACCCTTAAGACCTACTTCTCTACCAAGCCTCTAATAGACTGTGTTGGAAAAGCTGCCAGCCATTTAATTGCATTTGAGGAGAAAACTGGTTGCTCTTTTTTGCTTTGTTTGAGGAAAAACAGTAGTATGGGACTTTTGTTACGCAGAGACATTGGAATTCCCCCTTGAAATGGAGAAATTCAGGACAATAAGGCCGCCTAAAGGAAAGGCTACACTCCCTGTGGGTCTGGAGTATTATAATGTTGACTGGCTTTTCTTGGGGCCAGGCTGGAGCTGCACTGGGAAAACAATCTCTTCTTGGGGTCCCTGCCAGGAGGCGAGGAGAAAGGAGGCCCCTCGAGACTGAAGAGGCCAGGCCAAGGAATGGATTCTGGCATCCTGTCTTAAGTTCCTTCTTATTACTATTCCCCCAGCCTTGAGGCCCCAGATCTCACAATTTTTGCCATTTTAATGAACTAACCACACTACGGTTGACTTAATATTTTTCTGTAAATCTATCCACTTTTAATAACTTAAATATATTTTACCAGAGCATTTATATGGCCACCTCAATGGGAAATCAACATTGTTTCCATAAAAATACGTATAAGGAAAACAAAACAATGTCATTCATTCCAGGTAGGTACTATTGCCGGCTCTCTGTTAGAAAGGGAGACTGGCACATGTCAGAGAACTTTTGAAAGGACATCAGACACAAACTGAGGCTTTCCTCGATTTAATCAGAAGGCATGGAACGTAACGAAAATACAATAACTCTCACTACGAGGTTCAGTTACTTGTGTGAAATAGCTTAAATGAGCTCTGGTTCCACCATGGATACTAGCCAAACTTTAGAAAATGCTTTGGGCCCTGCTCTCCTACCCATTAGCCAAGCAACCTTAGGAAAGCTTTTCAATGTCTCTGAACCTCTGAGTCCTTACCCGCCTAAGGAATATGTTGACAGAACTTAGCCCCTAGGCTTCTCTGAGTGAAACTAATGATGAAGATGAAGAGGATGCTATCAGGAAGGCTTTGGTAAAATTCCTGAAGCTGAACCTTCTGGTATCAGCTATGCTTTGAGGAACTGCATGCAGTCCGGGTCTTTGCTTGAGTAAAGAGGAGCAGAATGCAGCAGCAGACAGATCAGCAGGAGAGCTAGCGGCTTGGTCACATAGATATTAGCTTCTATTTGGATGGATTTGTGGAAAATGGAAGCAGTCCCCAGATTCTCAGAAATAGTGGGGAAGTGAGTCTCCAGCCAGGTGACATCACTCATTCCTCCCAAGGTGCAAACTCTGTAGCAACAGTCCAGAGGAGAAAAGAAGCAAGGTCTCGACTACGGCAGCAGCAATGGGGGAGTAGGAGAGAGGAGAAAAGCTTTGTTTTTAAGAACAGTCATTCTTTATCTTATAAGAGAAGATAAAGTAATATTTATCATTACATGTTATATTTTATATCACTACTATGAGCCAGGTCCTCTACTGAAGCTGTGCCATTTAACCTGCCCATGATGCTTTGTTAAAAAAACCCCACTCTAAAGATGACAACACTGAGGCTCAGAAAGGTCACATGACCTGATTATAAGACCTAACATCTATTCCTTGCCTACTAGGTACCAGGCACTGAGCTGAACACTTGATGTATGAGTTTGTCAAATCCTCACCGCACCCTCTGAGGTGGGTACTGTATTATCCCCAATTAGCTCTCCCTCCCCTACTGAGATGAGGGAACGGAGGCACGAGAGGTCAAGTAACTTGCTCAAAGTAGTCACCGCTGAAGTTGGCTGATGCATGTAGCCGTCTGTGTTTTTGTCTGGATCCAAAGTCCTTCCTCTAAAAGAAGACGCAGGCTTGTTGATTAAAGGGCTTTTTATCTTTTCATTCATTCCTTTACTAATGAATACCCTGAGTGTATGTAGCAGAGGGAGCACGGGCTCAACTGCTTAGAGACATGGTCTTTGATCTCGCCTGGGCTTCAGTGATCCCATCTGTGAAACGTGGGGACTCTACTGGTCATTCCTGAAGGTTCCTTCTTGCACCAATAGTCTATAATTCCGTCATTCCCTGGCCTCAAGAAGAAGTTACAAATTATTAATTAATATAGCAGCTCAAAATGCTAACTCATTTTCTAATGTCTCAGCAAATGACAGAGCCAGGATTTTAATCCAAGTCCTCCTGACTCCCAAAGCTTCTTCACTTCCTCCTCGGAAAAAGAGAGAAACTTAAAAAAAAAAAAGACTGAGGAGGAAATACCGCTGCAGAACCAGATCTGCTTGAGTAACATAAGTTGAACCAATGACTAAGGGCCAGTTCTGGCTAGGGAGCGGGTCTGGTGCGGGCCTGTTACACCCTCTTGTGGAGCATGTCCGAAATGCTCTGTCCTGCCAGCATTTTCATTTTGATACTAGACTAGATGGAGGGATTGTGAGGAGCAAGTAGTTTTCTCAATTGGTTTGAAAACCAGTGACTCCAGCTACTGTCCTAACATGGAGACTGCTTGAAGGCATCAGTCACTTCTAGTGAAGCCCAGCTTCCCTGTGTTCATTTATTGGTGAAATGTGGTTTTTTTTTGTATTCGTTTTTACATCTTGTATATACTTGTACCAAGTATAAAGCAGTGAACCCAATAGGAATGGTGCCTTTTCTCCTTAGCTCAGGGTGAGGGAGGTCAGACATTAAACTTGAAAAACCCAGAATAAATATATAGGCAGAAAAGAATTCTTTGCTCCTTAGCTTTCTCTCTGACATCTGGAGGGTAAAAGGACCTTTGGCAACACTAAAGAATGAGAGATAAAGACTTTTAAGTATTATAATTCTGTTAAATTAGGTCTATCTGCTCTCAAAAGTTTCATTTGCTTCACAGATACTGTGCCCTGGGGATTCTAAGACAATTAAATCCTCATCTGTACTGAGGCAACACAAGGAAGGAGACAGCTTCTGAAGGAGAGCAGAGTTTTGCCATCCCTACAAATGTCTTTTTGAGAATATCATTTTAAGCTGGTTATTTTTTAAAAATGGAAGACATAGGAAAAACCTGTTTGGCCTTCCCTTAACAGCCTAAAAGAATTTAGAGAGGGGACCTGCTCCAGGAAGGGAGCTATTGTCATAGATAACTATAGTTAAATATGGAGTAGGTGTGGCAGACAGGAAAGAACCTAGCAAGGCCCCTTCATCTAAGTCCTCTTTGAATCCCATTGTTAAAGATGGCCCAGCAAACATTTGTTTACCAAATTCCATGTGAATTGCCTTCCTCCACTTTAAAGTCCAGAACCACACCCCCTTTTCTCCTTGGCTCAAGATGACATGTAAGCCTCAACCGTCCATCTGTCTTGGGCCCCATAGTCTTATGGAACCCCCATACATATGTATGTAATTAAATTCAGTCAATTTCTCTCGTTAACTTCATATCAATTTGATTAGACAAGCCAGCAAAAACTAAGAGGGAAAAAGAGGAAATTCTCCTTCCCTCCACATCTCCCCACTGCCAGAGGAGCCAGGACTATATCCAGAATCAAACGTGAAGGCTTCAGCAGCCTCCAGGAGGGAGCTGCCCTCTAGCAGGGAGAGCCAAGGGGTGGAAATGAGGGGTGGGAGCTTCAGGGGAGAGGGATTTCATATACATACCTAACCTTGACAACAATCTAAAAAGGTAAAGACTGCCATACCTATTTTATAGACGAGGCATCTATTGACTGTTCCTTGTCAGCCAATATAGTGGCTTGAGCAGAAAAACAGGGAAGAGGGCACTGAGGGGCTGCGGCAGGTAGGACTGAGAAGCCCAAGTCCAAGTATAATCAGTGGCCAGTGGTGAGTGAACCCCTGAGAGGATTACTGAGTGAATGCCCTGTTAATTGTGATATATGATCACCCAGCTCCTCTATGTCCATCTCTTTTTCCACTTCTGTCCAGATCCAGGCCCCTACCTGGATTTTATAGTTCATAGAACCTGAGCTATCCAAAGGTGACTGATACAGTGGGAGAGGAGGTCACAGACAGGAGGATTAGCTCCGTGAGCTGCCTGACCCCTCTCCCTGGGCAGCCTCTCATGGGTGGATCTTACAGCTTTCTCAGAAGAGAACACACAACATTGAAGACCTCACAGATTCCTTTATCCTAATAATTTTACTGTTTTTAAACAAAAGTCTCACCCTTAAAACCCTTAAAACCCTTCAAAAGATAATTTCCATGTGATTTTTTTTTTGGGGGGGTAGTATTTTGGGAAAGGTTTGAGGGGGAATAGAACCTATTTGAACCTCCATGGCAGATTCTGGGGCCTCTTGGTCTGAGAAACATTGGACTGGGTTGTTCTCTGAGATCACCTAACCTGCAAATTACAGATGGGAAAAGTGAGGCCTAGAGAGGGGAAGTGACTTACCTAAGGTGATACAGCTGGTTTAAGTTAAGTCAAGCCCTCATTCTCAATTCAGTGCTTTTTTACCCAACTCCCATCCCATCCTCAATTAATTAACATTTATACCTAGAAGCATTTATTTGAAATATCAGGCCCCCTAAATGCCATCACCTGCTTACACAGTGGCTTCAGTAACTATTGTGTGACCATATCACTGAAGGTTTGAAGACACTGTAAGACTTACTTTTTATGCATTAGCTATTTATTTTATTTAGCACACTGTTTTGAATTATCAGTTGCAACCCCAAAGCAGATGGCCCTGGGTTTGAGTCCTAACTCTGTCACTCTCTAGCTATCTGATCTCATGCAAGCAACTTTACCTCTTTGTTCTCACACCTGTGAAATGGATTAATGACGTTCCCTACCTTGTTGTGTAACTGTGAGGACTGAGTGAAGTGCTGAATGGGGTATGGGATATATGCTGATAAGCTCAGCAAATCCTTCCTGTGGGTAGCAAGAGGGCTAGGTACTTTATAAAAAGCTTTATTTTCTCTCCTGATAGACTCATAATAATAATATAACTGCCTCACGGGAGTGTGGTACTTTAAAGTTTACAAACCACATCTGTATCTGTGGTCTCATCTGAATTCTTCCTTCTTCTCTGTGAGCTTCACAGGATAAGGACCGCTGTCTCCATTTTACAGAGGATAAAGATGAGGCTCAGAGAAGGCCCAGCCAGGGTCAGTCAGCTAATAAACAGCTCTCAGTAGCTGGCTGTCCCTATGGAACTTGAGTGTGTTTGGATGGGGAGGGAGTCCACTGTGGTAGACTGGATTACTCTTCACCTATGTTCACCATCCTAGAGGAGAATTATGTGCCCCAACTTTGTCGACATGAGGTTATATGACTTGCTTTGGCCAATGAAAGGTGACTAGAAGTGATGTATGTCACTTTGGAAGAGAAGCCTGAAGACCCAGCATGTTGCTCACCATGACTCTTTTCCTTCTGCCATGAAATCTGGCAGTTGTCCACAGAGAAAGAGTACTCTATCAGCTTGAGTGCTGGAATAAAGATGACATGGAAAAGGGATGTAGTTGACTCATCATGGATATAGGGGTAAGCAAAAAGTAAACCTTTGTGGTTGTAAGCCACTGAGATTTTGGGGTCACTTGTTACACAGCAAAGCCTAGCCTCTCCTAACCAATATGTCTATAAAGGCAAGATCTTCTCCAGAAAACAGGGAGCAGTAATGCCAGATTCTGGATAAATACTGGCTGGTCTATGGATGTGTGTGTGTGTGTGTGTGTGTGTGTGTGTGAACATGCGACCGTTTGGGATGCCACAGTGGGTATGGGAAAGCAAAGGCCCAGCATAGTTTAGCTTGGACCGTATTCCAGCCAATATTTCAAACAAGCTAAGCCTGCAGAGGCCTGTTTCTCATTCTTCTCCTCTCTCTTCTCTTCTCTCCTCTCTCTCTCTCTCCAGTTGTTTATTATTCTGCAGAAACCCTCTGATCTCTTGAATTCCATGATAGTAAATAAAGGTTTTTCTCTTTCCCAATTAACATGGAGAAACTGCTTCAGACTTATTGATTGGCTCTCAGAAATAATAATCTCAGCTAGTGTTTCCTGAAGGCTTCTTCACTACTAGGTCCTCTGCTAAAACTTTTTTCATGCTTTACCTCATTTTCTCTTCACAACTACCTGAGGAATTACATACTACTATTTCCTCATTTTAGAGGCAAGGAAACAAAGAATTAGAGACCTTACAAAACTTATCCAAAACCACACAGCTACTAAAAGGCGAGGCTGAGACTCAAGTCTGACTATAATGTTGAGTAATTTCTGACTTGTCAACTTGGGTCCTTTTTGTTTTTGTGGGCCGGACAAGTTGCTTCCTCTGCTATTTCTAAGCCCCACTCTTTGCTCACCATGGATGGAAGAGGGGAACCCCCTTTTTTCCTAGTTCTTGTTTCAATGGGGAAGGTGTTTTTTTCTGAGCATATTCTGGGTAGAGGAAGAACTGAATCTGAAATACCTGGTCCTGCTCAACTCAGCATTGTCCTTCTTCTTACCGGGAAAGAGGTGTTCCTAAGGCCTATCCCCGTACAGCAGGGTGGGTGCCTGACCTAGTTTTTGCAATCCAGTTCTGGGATTCACTATGAGCTACTAGTCTAAAAGCCTCTTCTCCAATCTGGCTTATATCAGTAATGCAGGCACTCTTTTGGCCTCTCTTTGCTTTTGTTTTATTCCTCAACTTGTAAAGAACTTAGGCAAGGCAAATGAAATGCTATTTACCCAAAATAGGCTCCTGAGGAAATTACCCTGGTAGAAAAGCTTCACGGTCTACTGTAGTTCCATTTCTTGCCTTGGTGGCATCAGAGTGTAACTATAGCTTCTTTAGGCCTTAGAGCTCTAATGCCTGCCCCCTCTTAAGCAAACAGGGAGGTATGGCAGAAATGGCTAATTGTGTCTCAATATCCATTCTTTTCTTCCTCTATTAATAATAATCCCTCCCCCAGAATAAAAACTAAATTTCCCAGGCTCCCTTGCAGCTAGGTATAGCCAC
The DNA here is from genome assembly GCA_030015415.1 of Cynopterus sphinx. Taxonomy (NCBI): domain Eukaryota; kingdom Metazoa; phylum Chordata; class Mammalia; order Chiroptera; family Pteropodidae; genus Cynopterus; species Cynopterus sphinx. The sequence continues at coordinate 120,296,956 of CM057385.1, read as the reverse complement.
GACTCATCAGTGGAATGTGAACAAAAGTGATGAGCATAACTTCTGATCATACATTAAAGGGAAGGTGCATGCTATCCAATTATTTTTTTTCCTTTCCACTGGTTGGAATGGGACATGATGGTAGCAGCTGGAGTAAGTATTTTCAACCATGACATAGAAACTATGTATTTGGATGGCAATGCAACAACCAAGGAAGATCTTAAAAACTGCCACCTTCAAGCTGCCATATCAGTTCTTGACTACCTATCCAGACTTCTATGTGAGAGAGGAGTAAACCTCTAACTCGTGAAAGCCACTATCATTTTTGGTCTCTTAGTTATAGCATCTGAACCCACGTATCTTAACAAACTCAAGTAGGGACCAAAGGAGTTGCTTCCTGATTTGTGGGAGGGGTGTGGGGCTCTGGCAGAGGCTGAAATGTGCATCCAATTGTATGACAGAATCAGTGAATGGAGAAAAATAGAGGAATTGGGCATTTGCTGAATGCTTAGACTATTCCAGGTACTATGCTCAATTCTTTCCATTACACTTTCTCAGTTGATCTAAACAACAATTCTTCGGGGCGGGGCTCAGAGAAGTTAAATGATTTGACTAAGGTCACATAGTTAATAAAAAGTTGTGCTAGAAATAGAGCTAAGGTCAGTGTGCTCTCAGAACTATATTCTTTCCTCTACAGCAAACCGTTTGCTTATTGCCCATCAAATATAATACAACAAAATAAAATCTTGCCCCTATTGGGAGACAACCCTCCATGAGTCTCTTGTGTTTCTGTACTCTGGCAAGCAGAGGCACTGTAATTTTCACCAGACTATTTTTCCAAGAATATCTGCAGAGCAAATAACCTTCAAAGATAGAGTTTCCCTCTAGAGCAAAGGACAGATGCTTACTCCCTACTATGACATCCAGACATCCAGGAACTCATGCAAATATGCTGATGCTCATGCTGCATGCAGTGCTATGAATAAGGAAGTTCTTTGTCTCTGATTTGGGAAGTCTCATGTCTTCTTCCTGTGAAACTGCGTTAGGCTAAGTTGTTAACTTGCAACTAGGGTGAGATATCAGTTCTTAACAGCATCTGGCCTATTTGTTCCATGTTGAGAGTCACCATGTTTAATATAGTTGTGTCACATCACACGTGCTTTCTACCTACATCATTTTAATTAAATGTGCAAGGTCAACAAAGCAATAAGAAAAATTTAAATACTGCTCTTCTCTTCCTTATTCTAAATACATGTAAGCCTTGGAGTAAGCATGTGATGAGAGCTGACTGTTATTTTCTTAGATCTTAGTTCTCATGTCGATTTCGTGGCATGGTCATTTTGCCACACTAAGTGTGATTTGTAGGTTCAAAGGTGTGTATTTTTCATGTAACTTGGCCTCTAAATCTAAACCACCCATTTCCTCTGTTGCTCAGCTAAACAGATAGCTATCAGATCCAACACCAGCAAAAAACTCAAAGACAGTAAATCAGTCACCAGTGTGGAGCTCTCCTGAGAAATTTTCAAGTACACTTTTTGCCTTATGTGATCTTTGGTGTTGTTGTTGTTGTTGTTATGGACCAACTTTAGAAGCTATGACTCCAGAGGATTACCTTGTGGGAGTGGTATGTGGGGGAAAAGGGATTATTTTAATGGTTAAAAAATTTATTTTACCATTGAATACAGCATGTATGTATCCTTATTTTTATAAACTACTTTGACTTAACTATCGTACATTTAAATATAATGCTTTTTCATCTCCAGAGATTAAAGAGTCTCATGCACTTGATTTTGACTTCTTTATCAGCCTGCTAAATTTTGAAGTATATCAACTGTCTTTTCTTTTTATTATTAAACTAGTATTTAAATTTGTTTCTTTACTTAATTGAATTATATATCACTGCAAGTTAATCAATTATATTTGAAAATATATTAATTTTTTAAATTAGGTAGCACATACACATGGTAATAAATTTCAGAGTAAAAATTGCATTGGTTCTGCAGTATCTTCAATATTATCTCAGGAATTTGGACACCGATATTCTAACATCTGGTTTTGGACTGGTGGCAACTCCAAAACCACTACACCAAAAGGGGTGAGCATAGAGAGAGAGAGAGAGAGAAACTACAAGATAAGCCTCTGAACCAAAATTCTAAAACACATTAAGAAAATTAACAACTAAAATTAACCTTGTAAAACCAAGAAGGAGATGAATTAATTTGGTTTAAATAAACACAGTAGAGAGATCTGAAAATGACTTAAAGGTTTAGTTTCTGGGAAAAGGATTAAAATAGGAAAACATCTATTTTTACGAAAGAACTTTTAAAATAAAAACAACAAAGGTGGTTATGACAAAGAATCAGTACCTGGAGTGGTCTCATGCATCTCTTCTAGGAATTGGTGACCCTTCATACATTTGCTGTATCTTCCAGCTGACTGCCAGCCTGAACATCTCTTTGCTGGATCCTCCAATCTAGCACTGGGAAGATGTGTGTGAACATGGCAGGGGCAGTTTTAGTCCCTCTCCATCTAGACCCATTTACCATGCCATACAAAGTTCCTTGCTATGTGGTCTCTCTCCATTTGTTTTCCCTTTCTTAGGAAGCAATGGGGCAGAGGAGATCAGTAAGCCTGCTGCCTAAACATATATGGCAGGTGGGGTGGGGTGGTCTGCCTGTCTCTTCTTCCTGTAGGCACACCCAATGTTCACTGGTGAATCTCATGAAGGGCGAGGAAGGGATGGATGTCTTTTCAGAAGCATGCATTTTCTTTAAATGCTGACTTCCTTCCCATCTCTTCATTCTTTCTTTCTACCATTTAGTGGTGATGGTTTGTCTGTGAGGAGAGGGGTGAGAATGGGGAATAGGTAGGGAGGAGAGGTTGGTGAAAGACAACAGGAAAAATCTCTCAATGTCCAGTTACAAAAGCATATATATTTTTTCTCCTTCTGTTATAGTTTAACAAATTGTAGCATACTATTCAGTTTTCTGCATCTTGTATTTTTCACTTGAAGTATTCCTTAGAGATTGTTCCAAATACATGTGCCTCATTCTTTTAAATTCTTCTAAATTTAAATATATGTACTAAAATTTATAACTGCTTTCCAGTGATAGCTGTCTCTAGTCTTCTGTTATTACAAACATTGCTGCAATTAATATTTTGTGCATATATCTCTTTTCATATAAACAGTTCTTTAAAAACATTACTTAGAAGCCAGATGTTTGGCCAGACAGTTCTTCTTTATGCTGCAATTGGTCACACACAGTCTCTCCTAACTTTGAAAATTCTGTGATTTATCACAAGAATTGACAATTTCTACTTTCATTGCATTGCTTAGCATGTGACAGGCACTCTATATTCACAATGGTTCCCTTTAACGCTACATCAAAGTGTAATGTCTTTGACAGAAACTTAAGCAACAATTAGGTATCTACATTCAAGCTGCTACAAATGCAAATAAGGAATGAAGTATGGAGTGATGTTTAGGAATGGGAGCTCAGACATACTTCAGTTCAAATCCTAGCACTGCCAATTTTTACCGATATAATTTCAGACCTGTATGACACTCAGTTTTCTCATTGATAAAATGAGGTGAATGTAGTACTGACTTCACGGGGGTGCTGTAGGGATTAAATAAGAAAATATGCATGATTCTTAGGATGCTTCCTGGCACATAATAAGGGTTCAATAAGCATTAGCTATGCATGTCGATTCCGGTGACCACTGGATATACAGAAACTTCCTGGCCAGGGCTAAGTTCATAGACAAACAAATAATGGCAGTTGGTTCACAGCTTTCACTATTTGCCATAGGAAAATTTCTTGACTTCAGAGATTTTAAATTGTGACCACAAACAACTATGCTTACTAGAATTAAAGAAGAGAGGAATAGAAGCATAGACCTATAGGGCTGGATTTCAATATTACTTTATATTAGATTACCCCTTGTAATAATTATTCCTATGTATTAAATTCTTATACGCCAAGCATCTTGCATATATTATCTCATTCAATTTTACAAGGACCCATATGAAATCGGTATCATCATCTTTATTTTGCAGAAGAGTCTGAGAATCTGAGAAATCAAATGACCTGCCCAATGGCAACCTAGCATTAGAAAGCTGCAGAGCAAGGATTTGCACCCGAGTTCTTCTAGAAATAAGATCTGTAAATCGCCATATAGTTTTCCAATGAAATCTCACTTGCCCATGGCAGAACCAGTTTATGCAAGATCTTGAATGCCGAAAGCGAGCTTGAGTTTCATTTTGGGGGACTGAGGCTGAATGGTCTTATCCATTAGGATAAGTATCCATCAGTATCAATAATTTTAGGGGCCCACAATGTTTTAGGTTTTTTTTTAAATCAGAAGAGAAAAAGGAACTTTTAGGTTGAAGAAAATGTTTCGCTACACAACATTCTTAAAATATTCATCTATACCAATGCAGCTCTACAATATGAACTATACATATAGACCCACAAGCACAAGACAAAAGTGCCTAGAACCCACGAAAGTCATAAGGTGGATTCGTACCCAGGTGTGCTAAAAACTTTCTGGGGAAAAAATTAGCACACCAAATTGGAAGATAGGAGGCAGTGGACGAATTGTGAAAAAATGTGTTCACGATTTCTCTCCTCCCACCCCTAGAGGGAAGTTAAAAGAGACCGAGGGGAAACATAGGGCACAAACGCCACGTCCCAGCTGCAAGATCTTGGACTGGTGACTCGAATGATCTGAGCCTCAGTTTTACCATCGGGAAAATGGGGACATGGACCTGCCGGGGTTGTTGGACAGGGAGGGACCTAGTGAGTGTGCCTTGCTCACCGCTGTGCACGAAGCACTCCATAAATACATGGTGGCTCCACGAAGGAAATGCGTGCTTAGCACAGTCGCTGGTGGACGGTCAGTGTCCAGGGAGTGTCATGAAAAAGTAAAAAAAGTCCTCAGAGCGACAACCCCAGCCCTGCTAGTCCCCAGCCACCTGCTCGCGCGCAGGCGCGGCGAACTGCGCACGCGCACAGGCGCTTCGCCCCGCCCCTCCGAGCGCGAAGGGGCGTGGCCAGCGCCGGGCCGGGTCTCCCTGTTTCCGGGCTCCGCCAGCTGCGCGCGCATCCTCCCCCCCCCCACTTCCTTTGTGGCCCGGCCCATTGCGAGGGTGACAGGAAACCCTGTGCAGGCGGCGCCGCCATCTTGGACCTGCCCGAGGGAGATCCTGAGGGAGCTGCAGAGCGCCGCCGCCCGCGCCGCCGCCGCCGCCCGCGAGCGCGTGTGCACGTCCTCGGCCCGCCCGCTCCCCGCCGGGGCCTCGGCCGACCGCCCGCGCCCGACCTCCGCCGCTGCCGCCCGCAGTCCTCCTCCTCGTCCGGACTCCCGCCCGCCCGCCCGGAAAGCTGCCCAGCCACCAGCAACCCGCCAGGTACGGCGGGGCCTTGCGCAGCGCGCGCGTCGGGCCGCGGCCTGGTCGCCCGGCTGCCCGGGGGCGGGGGCGGGGGTGGGGGTTGGAGGGCGGACGGCGGCGCGGGGCAGGCCCGGGGGGGGGGCCACGGCGAGGCCCAGGGGCGCCCGGGCCTGCGGGGCGGGGGCGAGGGCGGCCCCGCGGGGAGCTTCGGGGCGTGCGGGGTGGGGCGCGCGCGCGTGTGCGTGGCTTCGCCTTCCCCTTCCCCTTCTGCTCGGCGGGACTGGCCGCCTCTCCGCGGCCTCCTCTCTGTCCTGGCGGCCGCGGGGCCCCGGCGGCCGCACACGCCACCCCTCCCCCCCACCCCGCCGTGGGGATCCCCACCCCCACCCCGCTCCCCCAGACGTGGCAGCCCGTCCCGTAGGCCGCGCCGGGCCCCGGGTCCGAAAGGCGGCAGCGACTCGCAGCTCCGCCGGCCCCTCGCCCTGGCGCCGGTGCCCTTGTCGACGTGGGTGCCCTGGCCCGTCTCTCTGTCCCCGGACTCGGGCCGGGGGGAGAGAGGGGGTGGGGGGGGAGGGTGTGTTTGGGGCTGCGTTTGCGAGGCTCTGATCTGAGTGTCCCTCTAAAGCCCGTGACCTGCGACAAGGCCCCGGGCGCGGAGAGCATCCCCCCCGTAATGAAAGGAGACCCAGCGTGAGCGCGTTCCTAGCCTCGGAGGGAAGAAGGAGCAAGCGGGCGTGCGGCGACGGTTTGCACTTTGCCGGGCCCGGGTCCGGTGTCCTGCGTCCTGTAGCCCCTGGTGGTAAATCGAGCGGCCTTAGTTTTTCCACGCGAGGAGCCTGAGGCTTGAAGTTGTCGTGTGGCCGGTGAAGGATGAGGGTGCATGCACGCTGGCCTCTCCCGCGGCTGGGGCTGGTGTTTGTCAACACTCAAGTGCGGCTGGGGTCACTGACCTGCCTGTTTCAAAGGGAGCTCTAGTCCTGTTTCCTACTTTTGCGTTGCCTGACAGCCGATTGCTCCTTCATCACCCAAAGCCTGTCATGCCAGCCACTACACTGCCAGTCCGCATCCTTCCAGCCCCACGGGAGAGATGGCAGAATTTCCCTTTTATATTTAAAGAAACAACGGGGGTTCCCAGGGGGCAGGTGCCTTCCTGTTGGCCCCCACCGCAAGTGTCAGAGCCCAGATTTGAACTCTTGCAAAGTTTGCTACTCATTGCAATACTGTTACAGCTGTCTTTTATTTAGATGTAGTTATTGAGAACAAACCTAACTTTGCGGTAATCTGGCTTCTACTCCTTCCCACAAGACTTCACGAATTTTTTTCTCTTAGCCCCTTTTACTTGGTTATGCCTTGAGGCAATGTAGTGTGTCTGACTTTCTAGTTAAGTGACTGAGCAAATTAGCCTCTCAAACTCAGTGTCCTTATCTATACCTACATTTTAGAGTTGTAAGGAGTAAATGGGATTAAAAACCCTTAGCACGTTGCTTGGCATGTAGTAAGTGCCCCCTTGCCTACTATAACAGTGCCAGGCATGTGGTGAGTATTAATATTTGTTGAATAAATGAGAGGAGTGTGACTTTGGAGAGCTGTAGAGTTAGACCTGGACCTTTCTCTTTAGTGGTTTATATCACCTCTCTGAGCTGTTTTCCTCATCTGTAAAATGAGTTTTTAAGGTTAGAGATTTTTTATAAAGGAGCTGGCATATATTAGACATTCTGTAAATAACAATTATTTTAAAGGTGCAACATCTTAGGTTCTAATAACTTAAAAAATTCCTTGGAATTAAAGCTGCATTCTTAAAAGTTTTTGCTACTTGTATTTTATGTTAAACGTCATAGTTGTGGCATGCGTCAACTATGCAACAGTTCCTACAACTGATATTTATCAGTATTAAATATCTTTGCATAATCTTAGTAAGATATTGTACTATTAGAGGAAACCTTTGGTTAAGGTAAATAAAGTGTTAAAACCAGGGCTATTGAGAGATGCTTCATTTTTTAAAAGAGCTTGAAATATTTTTATGTGGTTAAAATGCCAGGTGTGGGTGGAGACAGCAGTGTGCAAATAGAGGTATCAAAGATGTTCTTCACTTTATTTAAAAACTTTGTACGCTAGACAATTTTAAACATATACAATATAGAATACTATGCTGAGCCTTCATGTACTTGTTAGCCAATGTCATTGTCAACAGTGATGAATGTTGACACCTTTACCGTCTCCACCAAATTATTTTGAAGGAAGTCTCAGACATCATATTACATCAGTAAATTTTCACTATTACTGACCTTCCTAACTGTAGTAGTAAGTGCATGGTTTTTTTTTTCCTTCCTAAATATTTTCCTTCTCTGAACAGAGGCGTGGTATTGGAGTATTTTGTTTCCTATTCATAGCATACTATCATAGTTAGCCGAAACATTCTTTTTCTCTTGACACATTCAGGAATCCAGTTTTTTCCTTATTCACATTATTTGTATAGAAGTGTGACATTAAATTGCTTGTCAATAGTGAGGCTTTTTAAAGTGGGTCCCAGAAATGGGAGGATTATTTTCTCAAATTGTATTACTGTTGAGGAAAGGAAATTGACCACTCATTTAGATTAGATTAGATTGGATTAGGTTACCAAAATTTTATGTCCACTCACAATCACAAGCAAATCACAATATTTCTGTTCTTGAGTTTCATGAAGGCAAGGACAGTGTTTTTGATCATCACTATATTGTCCAAATCTAGTGCAAGGTTTTGTGCTTAGTCTATGCTCAACAAATATATTGTAATCACAAAAGCACTCTGCCTTGGCTTTGGTGTTTTTACAAGATGTTTTGCATGTAAAAAAAATAATTTCAACAGTGAGGATCAGAATTTAAATCATGTGAAACATTTAATGGGTTGCTTTTTTCTTGTGTTGTCTTGAATCAGTTATGTAAAAATTGCACAGTAACATTATGTGTTCTAAGGATTAGAATAAAATAGCTATAGAACAGTTGTGAAAGGATTAGTCATAGTGCATAAGTGAACACAGTAAGGAACCAAACTATATTAAAAAACAAAACAAAAAAATATTCTTGATTATTGGGGTGTTTTCTGTTTGTATTTTGAGGCTGATCTTATGATATTCATGTGATGTTCCCCTTATATTGGTAAACATGTAGGTAATGTTGGAAACGTTATAAATGGGGAGTTCTTTTTGTTTATTCTTTAACTTGCTTTATATAAAAATGCTTTTAAAATATTTAACAGTCCTTTTTTTTTTCTCTACTTGGAATATTTTAGAATAGTACATGCTCATGTCAGTGCAGGGATGTATAAAGAAAGTTAATTATTTTCCCCTTCCCTTCTACTTTCAGCCCATATATTCGTTTTTCACAATCTGGTGTGTGTCTTTCCATATTATGTGTTTAAAATGGGATATGCTGTTCCATTAACCTCTGCAACAGCCTTTTTTGACTTAACAAAATCATGAATTTATTTCCAGGTTTATACATATATTTCTTAGTGGTTTTTAAACTAGGTATATATTGTTTTGTAGTACGGATGTGCTATTTAGTCATTCCTTGTTGATAGGAGTGTAGATTGTTTCCAATTTTTTGCTGTAAAATTGCTCCATTAAATGCATTTGAACCTGTAACCGTGTGCACTGAAGCTTTTGTTTCTGTAGAGCACTGTGAGTGGTTTTCCTGGCCAAATGGTGATTTGAATTATTTTTAACATTTTAAAATACAATCAGTTCCCAAAAACATTAAGGCAGTTCAGACTCATAAGCAGAGTGTATGAAAGTGACTACCTTCAGTTCTTGGTACACACATTTCAAAAGTAGTCACTAACACATTTATATAATTTTATTTGGAAAGGTGTCTGATTCTGTATATGGAGACCATGAAATTCTGTTTTGGCACAACAATAATTATTGTTTATGCATTTAATAGCCATTTAGGTGTGTATGTATTGGCCTGGAAACATGCATGATTTTGTTAAGTGAAAAAAAGCACATTGCAGAGTTTTATACAGTAGCAAATCTCATTTAAAAAGTGCATTTCTCATTTTAACTGTGGTATATTTCATGTGCAAGCGATGAGGTTGAAAAATCTCCTGTTAAAGCAGTGCGAAGCATTGTTAATATTTAAAAGGGGGCACACAATTATTGGTGTTTAATTATGCATTAGGTAAGCATTTCTCTTGACACCCACGACATTTAGAGCTAAATTTTACATGTACTGATTGTAAAACTATTACCCTAAATTTTTATTGTAATTCTCCTTCATCTTTCTCTGATTTTGATTTTTCGCTTTTATGTTATCAGTCTACAAAAAATGCCTTTAATAATCTACTTTAGGCTCTTTGGAATTAGCCCTGGGTTTAAGTACCAGTTCTGCCTTTACTAACTTTGTCACATTGGCCAAATGTGAAGTTCTCCAAATCTCAGGTTCTTTAGTTTTTTAATGGATATGATAATTATTTTGCAGTTGTGAGAACTAAGTAAGCATTATATAAGACAGTATAGGGGAAAAAGTAGCACAGATCTTTACATGGTTTACTCTCATCAAATGTTAGTTCCTTTCAGAAACTTTTTTATAAGTGAATATATTATGAATTATCATTACTAGTATTGTTTATCCATATCTACCAGTCCTGATCACAATACATCTCCTGAAGGTAATTATTTAATAATGCTTACATAGAACATTAAATTAGAACCAAGTAAGTGAACTGAGAAAGATTTATGCCCCAAAATACAACTGAAGGGTTTCATAGATGTACTCACAGCTACATTTCCTAACTGTGGAGGAGGCAGGATGGTGTAGTAGTTAAGAGGAAGGTTCTTCAGAGCTACAACAGTCCTAAGTTCACTATAGACTTGACCACTTAGCTGTGTGACCTGGGCATGTTACTTACCTGTTCAGCCTTTCCTCATTTGTAAAATAAGGATAATAGTCACTATTTTATAAGGGTAGTAGAAAGAATTAAATGAGATTGCATGTAAATTATTTATATTTAACACATTGCTTGGCATATATTAAGTACCTAATAAATGGTAACTGTAACAGTTATTAGTTTACAAGTCTTTCATTTTTTTGAATGATACTGTTGTCTGAATGTAATACATTTTTTTCCCTTAAATCGAAGGCATTAAAGGAAATCTTATGTACATGTGAGCTTTATTAAAATGCTTTTTATGAAACATGGAAGGAAGTGCATTTCAATCATACCAATAGTTGTGTACGAATTACAGAATATTACCAAGGGTTTTAATTAGTGGAGTTTATAGTGCTTTGTGGACTGTTGTCAGTGTTTAAATGAGACTAATATTTCTTAAGCCCCTCCCCCTTTTTTAACTTTTGAGTAAGCAAAAGCACTCTTAAGTAATAGGGGAAAACTTTTTTTCTGCCTTCCAAAACATAGTTAAAAATGTATTCCTTACTTTATCACCTTAAAGTGGTATGTTTCATGTTCAAGAAATGAGGTTGAGAAATCTTTTGTGAAAGCTCTATTAAGCATAGTTAATATTCAAAAGGAGCCACTTGAATATAGTTTTACAGCAAAAACGTAATGTTGATTGAATGATCAATAAACTATGGGATTATATGTAAAAGTAGGTAATATTTTACCTTAGTGTAAGAAAGGGAGGACCTGTTGAGTTAGTGGCTACAATGCTATGTATTTTCTGCCTTCCCTATCTACTGAAATTATTGAGTCTTTTTTCTTTAACTCTGCTTTTTGGGTTTTTATTTGTAATTTTTAAGAAATTGAACCAAGAGACAGAAAGAAAGAAATTTGAACCAGAAAATTGTGTGGTGGAGATGGGCTTTTATTTGAAAATAGTATATACCAATTAATGGTAATTTTTAAAAAACTTTCAGAATTACAATCTCAGTAGATATTTAATTAATGAATGCTTGGATGGTAATTAATTAGCAAGTACACAAATAAGTATAACTGGAATTGGGTTGTAATTTATGATTAGCCTTTAGAGCATTTGAGGTAGAATGTAAAGAAGCAAAGTATGTACATCTATAACTTTCAGTAGGAACAGGGAAAAGAAATAGGAAAATCAGAAGGGAAAGAACATGAGAGACAGTCATTTAAATGTGACTAAATGATTACTTTTCCCCAAGTTTGAACAGGGAAAAAAGAGGTAAAAATTAATTAGAAATAACGAGTCTGGAGTACAAGGAGTACAAGTTAAGAAATAACCTTTAAATATCAGTTTTATTGTGAGAGTTTTATTGTGTTTGAGATCTAGTTCAGAGATCTGGTGAATAATTCACACCAATTTTCGCCTCAGACTTAGTCCATTCTTAAAGACTTTGAGTCCCCAGTGTCTTTGAAAAAGAGAATCAGGTTATTAAGATAATCAGAATTAGATTTAATCTAACTAGAAAAACCGTCCCTTTCCTGAAAGAACTGGTTAAGGGAGTTTTCTGTGATGTCGAAGACTGATTATAAAATGTGTTACAAGTCAAGCTGGAATGGGGAGTAGGGCATCCACTTTTGTTGAATGTAATTCATACAACTAAATGAGAAGACTATTTTATGAGGCACTTAATTGTTCAGTAATTTACAGCTTCCCCTTTACTAATAACAGTAATTCACTTATTTCAAAGGTATACTTTTTCTACAGGTTAAATTTTGTTAGTTATATAGAAATATTATTTAAAATATGATAAATAGTAAGGTGTTAATTTCAGTAAGTGAATTTCTCCAGTCATACCTAATGTCTAGCTTGTGTAATGTGACAATTGGCCAAAACAGTAAAAACCAGATAAAAAAATACTGGAAATCAAATTTTTTTAAGATGGGGGTCACAGTTCATCTATATAAAGAATTTTTGTGTTTGCTTAAACTGAAAACTTATTTGAGAATAATTTTATTGAAAGTTATTACCAGTTTTAGAATTCACCTCATTTCTCTAGTACATAGCACGGTGTCTGACACGTTGAAGGCATTCATTTGAACAAATTAGGGAGGGTTTTTTAAAGTTATTAAAACAAATTAGAATTCTTTAGGTTGACTATCTGAGGTTAAGGAATGGGCTTTGATTTTCTGAAATACCTTTTTACATAAACTTTCAAATTTCACAACCACAAGTAGTATTTTATGCTGTTGTTTCTCTTAGCTCCTAAAATAATATATTAGATATATAGCTGATATTAGATATATTGTTAATCTTCAAATCCTACATTAAGTTGGGCCACATGAAATTCTAATAATTGACTTTTTAAAAAGTTATAAAACAATAGTTTCATGTGGTTCTAATTCTGCAATTGGTTTGGAAATAATAGGATTGCTTTTTCTTTGGAATGTACTAATTAAGTAAAGATATTCTTTTGTTTTTATGAGTTAGTCATTACTTTAAAAAAATATTCAGATGTAAAATCAAAGTTTTCAGCAAGTAGGCCATCAGGAATTCACTTGACCAGTTAATAGAGATGGGACTTCTAAGGGGAGAGGGGACTACTTATAATGATGTTTAACTTGAATTTATAAAGATTCTCTTGTTTGGGATTTTCCTGAGTAATAGTTTCTATTGAATATTTTCCAATGTGAAATATTGGAATTGTTTTAATATGAATGGTTTCTTATATTTCTATGGATATGTGAGAATGTAAAAGCAATGTTCATCCATGAAACTTTTGCATTTGACCAGTTTGGGAAATTCCGTTTTACTCTGACTTAACTGTAACCAATATTTTGTTTATAATCAGTGTGTTTTATCCCATATACCTTTAAAGAATAGCAATGATCAGCCTAGATAACTTGTGTGTACTTTTCTACTGAAGTAACAGTTTTCTTTGTTTTTAGTGCCACCATGGCAACTGCACCATACAACTACTCTTACATCTTTAAATATATTATTATTGGTAAGTTCATTTAACTTATACTCTTATTCTCCAAAAACAGTTAATACACGAAATATTTATATACTAATACTTAACATACCATTCCAGAAGTGAATGATTTTCTCAATGCAAAATTAATGTTCCTTTGATAAGATATATTTTTGCATTAACAGTACACCTTTTGCATTGTGGCCCTGGATACCTTTGTAGTACAATTCTGGGTAACTTGAAGTGATATTGGTTGTTCTTTAAGGCTCTGTGAAAGCTCTCAGAGCCCCCTGGATTCCAAGAATTGCTAGAGAACGTTGATTCAGAATTATTGTGTAATATACATAAAATGTAATATTAGTGGTTTCCCCCTGAAGTTTCAAGAAGATTTTGCTCAAATTAAAAGACAGTGCTATTTAAGCAAGTTTAGCAAGAGCACAGTTGAAAGTACTCATACTTTTCATACTTTTCAGTTAATTCTTCACACGAGAACAGTTTGACTTAATGTTGAACTTAAGTGACCATTTGTAATGCTTCCTCCTCACCAGTGATTAAATTGCTGTGGAACAGAGGTGACATCAGTTCTGTTATGGTTTTCATGTAGTGTACATTCTTTTCTTCTGTGGAATATACAAAAAATAAATAGGAGATAAGTAAGGTGAGATTTAGTGAATTAGATTTCTAAAAGTTATTTCTACTTGTTATGTGCTGCTCTCCTATTTGTCACTTGTAGGAGCCTTTTTGTTTTTATGTATGGATTAATGTAAAAAACAATAAAAACTTTGAAACAGCTCAAAGTAAAAAACACCAGTACAGCAATTTCTCTGTTGAAAAGCACTTTCCAGCTGGTGGCTATTAATAAATTTATAACTAAATTCTGTCACTTGCTGAAAGTTGGAAATAGTGCAAACTGACCCGTAGGATCTTTTGAACTCATTATAAATTAGAGAAATTCAACTTTTCTGAGTGTCCCAGAAGTTTGTAATATTGTAAGGGGTATATCAGTCATTATTGCATGTAATTAGAAGAGTGTAAAATTGAGAATGTCATTGTAATTGCCACTTGCAACTTTTTTTTTTAAAACAGGGGACATGGGAGTAGGAAAATCTTGCTTGCTTCATCAATTTACAGAAAAAAAATGTAAGTTTTATATGTAAGGTAAAGCATTAGTAAATTCCTTATTGTCACTTCTCTACTTTTCAAGATGTGTCATTTTCAGTGTATTCTATGCATTTGAACATGACCTTTCCCTCTCTATATATGTTCTTTTTTGTCTTTGGGGAGTTATTTTATTTTTAAATAGCTACATATAAAATAAAGTGTACCCACATATGTAGAGTGTTGATTTTTATACGTCATATATAATTTGTTTCACTTATTTAGTTTTTTTGTGGTAAAACCATTTTTAAAAATGTGTACGATAATTTCAAATTTGAATATTTTTATTCTCTGACTGTATTATAGAAATTATCTTATTAGGGGATATTTGCTACATATATCATTTGTTAACTAATCACAGATTGGAAATATTTTGAATGTAATTCTGTCTACATTTATGACTTAAGATTCAAAGTATAGCTGTTTTGGGTGATAGGGGAAGGGGCTTTTTATTTTATGAGCTTGATAGGCTAAATGTAGCTGAAATTGTTTCTATATAGTTGAAATTATTTCGGTGGCTTTTTTTTTTTTTTGCTTAAAATAACATTTTATGAAGTGTCCAGTGTACCAGAGAATAGTAAGTTTAGGTTTCCAATGGCCTAATTATAAGGAAAGGACTAATAAATTTTTCTTATTGGATTAGACATATATAACTTGCCACTTTTTAATTATATGTAAATATTAAATGTGGTGATTTTTTTTGAGATGTTGGTAACATTTTCAAGGATAAACGTTTATTTGACTAATAACTCCTAGAGTTTTAAAACCATTGATTGGTTTGTTACATGCAGTGTTCGTAAAGAAGAATAAATAGTATAATGTTGGTCTTATGAAACGTTTATTACAATCTTTATTTTTAGTTAGCAAATTCTTTTAAGTTAATGGGTCAGCAAACAAGACCCTGTGGACCAAATATAGTCAGTGCCTGTTTTTGTAAATAAAGTTTTATTGAAACACAACCATGCCCATGTTTTGCATTTTTATGGCAGCTGTTTTTGTCTTTGAACAGCAGAGTTGAAAGTTGTGACAGAGACCTTTTGGCCTTCAAAACTTAAAATATTTATTATTTGGCACTTTGCAGAAATTTGCTCATTCCTGTTTTAGTCCATTGCTGTGACTTCTTACTCCTGGGTTTTTGCTGACTTTTTTTTTTTTTTTAAACCCATTTCCCATTTAGAAAAAGAAGTGCAGCTCCTTGCTAGCGTTAATTTTACATAAACAAATCTGACTGGTTTTCAGTGTGAAAATAAAATATAAAGAAGCCTAAACTGTTCTTAGAGTTATTTCTAAACAGAATTTCTCTCTAATCCTAATGTAATAAATGTATACATAAATCGGATTTATCAAATGAATCTTCAGCCAACAACTGTTCGAGCATGATGTTAACATGCATTAGGAATGCTACATTTTCTAGGATTTGACATTTTCAACCATCAAGAATTACTATATTTTATAAATACCACTACTAAAAACAGAGTGCTGTAAATAGAATGATGTCATTTATTTTCAAAGACTTGATATGGTAGAGTGATGTGAAAATAATAATAAAGGGAGATTTTTCTTGGCAAATTTTGGGGGAAAGGTTAGGACTGTAATCCAGGTTATCTCAGGTTAAATGCCGCAGCCCCAAGCACTGCAGGCGGGCTGGTGTTCACGAGGCAAATGGAAATGGGTTAAGTGCTAGCATTAGTCTGTTTATAGCCTTACAAGCATTAATAAGTTATTTGATTATCCAGTGGATTTTTCCTCCAGTGATCTTAATTTGAAGCTTTCTGGAACTTGGAATATTATATTATATTTTTTTTCCTTCCTAACAGTTATGGCTGATTGTCCTCACACAATTGGTGTTGAATTTGGTACAAGAATAATTGAAGTTAGTGGCCAAAAAATCAAACTGCAGATTTGGGATACAGCAGGACAGGAGAGGTTTAGGGCTGTTACACGAAGCTACTACAGAGGAGCTGCAGGAGCGCTTATGGTGTATGATATCACTAGGTAAGAGATTAATAATTTTCAACCTTCGTAATGGAAACTAGAAATCTACCTTAGGCAATGTGGTTTTTTTTTTTTTTTTTTTTATTGATTTAGGTATTCTTCAGTTTGTAATTGTGTGACTATAAATGTATTTTCAGGTTTTATGGTTTCTTCTCTATAAATTGCTATGTAAGACTTGACATAACATGTCAATTTCCTTTTCTGAAAGTGAGTATGACTGAAGAAAAACTTTAGGAGATGCTGGTGGAGCTGACAGAAGAATACTATTCTGAAAAGCAGCATCAGTTGAATTATTTGAGGTGAAATAATATTTTATACCAAACTTTGTTCTTTTCACTTCAGTAGAAAGCAAGCAAGTCTTGAGGAAGTTAATTCTGTTCATTGTCTAGTGTTAAAGTTTATACTTTTTCAAAATAAGGCCAAGCAAGGAATTAAGTTGTTTTGCTAATCCAACATGGTAGATTAAAAAAAATTCTTATGCTTGCATCTGAAGGTGTTTGAGATTTAATTTTAATTTTAATTTTTTTTTGTCCTAAAATGGACTGAAGTGGCTTACAATACTTCAGGCAGTGAGATTAAGTATATTTCACCTTATTTCTGGAAACTCTAAGCACTTTATACAAAGGAATATAACTAGACTAGAAATGTTTGACTTTGAAAAACAGGGAAATTTGTGCTACTTCATTAAACTCTCTGCTATAAGCTAGAACATGAACTGGATCACCTTTCACATTAATGCAAAGTGTCAGTCTGCAGCATTGTGCTTGTCTCATTTTGGGGGATAGAGTGAGCATAAGTGAATGAGACTAAGTGATAATTAGACTTTCAAGCATATTTCCTTTTGGGAAATGCTTTATGCTTTTTCCTAGAATTGGATGGTTTCAGACTAAAACACAGTGAAATAGTTTTAATGCTCTCCATGTAGCCAGGCAATGACCAGTAAATACTTTTGTGGGAAACTATAAAGAATCTAGCCATCTATACAGGACCTCTTTTTATGAGGGATGCATTCCTGAAGACTTCGTTTAATTAAAAACTACATACATTATTAGTAAAATTTAAATATGGTGACATATGCTTAGAGTATATCAGTGTATAGTGTAGTTTTGCTTTTTTGGTGTGTGTGCTCTTTTCAGATTTATTGAGATATAATTGACAACATTTTGAAAGTTTAAGGTTAGGGTGTGATGACTTGATACATGTTTCCTTTGCTTTTAAACATTCCTTTAAGCATAGTAAATACTTTTGGTAAAATGTGTGTCTGTTTAAGTCATCAAAAGTACTACTGCTGGAAACAGCAAATGTCCATCAACCGATTGATGAATAAACAAATGTGGTATATGCATACAATGGAATATAATTTAACAATTGAAAGAAACATTGCTGTAGGCTATATAGTGGATAAACTTCAAAATCATTTTGTTAAGTGAAAGAAGCCAGAAACAAGGCCACATGTGTGAATCTATTTGTATGAACTGTACAGAATAGGCCAATGCGTAGAGACAGATAAAGTAGATTGCCAGAATGCTAATAGGCGTTAGATTTCTTTTTTTGTTTGTTTATTTTTTGGTGATGAAATTAGTGGTGGTCGTTGCACAACTTTATAAATATTCTTAAAATGACTATATTTTATACTTCAAAAGGAAGAACTTTATAATATGTTCATTATATCCCTATAAAACTGTTTACTGAAAAAAGTATTTTAGGTTTTAGACAGGTGCTTTCTTGACTCAGTGATACTTCATAATGACATTGATGCTGCAGCCATAACACTGATTTTTTTTCCCATTCTTGACATTTTGAAAACTTAAAACTCTTTGCCTTAAACATACTTTTTATTCTTGGCATTAACTAATTGTTACAGGTACTTCCCAAAATTGACAGCATAGCTTATCATGGCAGTTTGTCTGTCTCTATCAGTAGTTCAACATATCTAGTATTCATGCCAAAGTTAGGGATATTTTAGCACTTTTTTTTTTTTTTTTTTAGTACTTTCTACCACTTAAGGAATATTTGGATGATGCTATTTTATAGATTTGAAATTACAGTGGTAAATTTTAAATTAATGAAACAAGTACCAGAACCATTAGCAGAAATTTTGGTACATGTAAATAATATAGTTTATGTTATTATTGATACCACTTTAAAAGAATGTGATTTTTCTGTTTACCAAAGTAATGCCAGTTTGTAATTTACTCTTGCTGCCAGCTTTGACATTTTCAAATTCATCAAAGTCAGTATATAAATATTTTAGGGCTTGTGTTATTTAAGGTTTTGTGCACAATATATTTGTTGTGGAAAAACAAAGTTCCTCTACTTTGTTTTTTAAATGACATCATCATTTACTTGGAAAATTTTAAAGCATTGGCAAAAGGTTATTTTGATCTATGTGACCTTTTTCACATTTATGTGATGATTTGTGTATAATATATAACAGTTAAAAGAGAGTCTGATTAAGGGAGTTCTTTTCCATTCCCTCTGGGAAAGGATTAAATCTTTAGAATATAAAATTTTATATAAGCACTGGCAGCCAGAGATTATGGAGATTATATTCACAGGGCTAAACCTGAAACACTTTGAAGACCCAGCATGTGTAAAGGGTTCTAGGCCTGGCTCTGGAATTATTTAAATCTTTGTGGGCTTCTGTTTCCTTACCTATTAAATGAATAAGATGGATTAATGTTCTGTGAGTCTACATAAATCAAACATTTTTAACCTTCAAAAACTTTGTTATACCTGAAATTAATATAAAACAATATTGAATGTCAACTCTAATTGAAAAATACAAATTAAAAAAAATTTGGTAAAGTCTGATTAATAATGATATACTTTGTATATTATAAATGATTTGAATTTGTTTGATATTTTAGGGCCTCTTCAACTAGTGCAAATGAGCCTATGAATTTTTAAACTCTTTCTCGGAGAAAGTGAAATTGGGCAGTCCAAATCCCAAAATGATTTAGCTAATGGTAAATAAGCGTACAAAGTTAGGGTAAACTCAACTCCCTGATATCTGAATTTCAGTCATATGTATTAAATGCTTTTTTATATTAAAACCAGTTTTGATATTGTTGCAATTAGCTTACTCTTTAAGGAAAGGTAAATTTCATACCAGTGTACTGTCTTGGTTTCTAATTTGAAAAATTTAAAGACAGATGCAAAAATGGTTTTAATTGATTGTGTCATTGGCTAGACATTTTGGTACTATTTTGTCTGTATTTTGTGATTGAAAATCCAGATGATTTTTAAATTTTATTTTTCTGGTTGGAAATTCTGAGTTCAGAATTGTTTTCTATCAATTTTCTGTGTTCTTTGCTTACTTATTGGTTGGTTTATGGATGTAATTTTAAATGTA
Organism: Cynopterus sphinx; assembly: GCA_030015415.1. Lineage (NCBI taxonomy): Eukaryota > Metazoa > Chordata > Mammalia > Chiroptera > Pteropodidae > Cynopterus > Cynopterus sphinx. Next base: position 120,277,251 of record CM057385.1, on the reverse strand, counting down.
AAAAATTCCTGACATGTAAATAATTAGCAGAGTTGTTGCATTTCTAGTTATTAATTAAAAATAATGGGGTTGTCCAGATATTTGAAAGTGTGTGTGTGCATTCCATAACTATTATTCTTTAGGGTAACAATCTAGTGAAAGCAAACATACTTTTTTAGGATCTGTTGATTAAAGTGTATATTTTAAATCTTTATTGAAGTTTCTTTTTTTCTATTGAAATGGCAATTGTATGTGGCAGTCACAGATGTAAACTTTAATTTTTGCAGAAGAAGTACATATAACCATTTAAGCAGCTGGTTGACAGATGCAAGAAATCTCACCAATCCAAATACTGTAAGTTAAATGTTATCTACTAAACAGAAAATTTAAGATCTAAGCTAACTGAAAAGTAGTTATGTTCTAGTGTGATTTTTGTGTTTGGGTACTAAGAATGAGAGAATCTTAATTTTACTCTTAAATGAATAAAACAACATATTTTTTTAGTACTCATTACCCCAGGTGTCACATTTTATACATGGCTTTTGTTTGTTTGTGGTCTAAAAAAATTAAAGTTATAGATGGAGTAGTGATCTCATGTCATGAAACTATCACTTTAAAAGGGGTTTGCATTAGTTTCATAAAACGTTACCATTGGAAACTGGGAAAAGTGTATAAGGAATTTATTATTTCTTACCATCTGCATGTGAATCTAAATTATCTCAAAATTTTTATTAAAAATAAAGACCTACATGCTTTAAAAAATGAGCTTCTTAGCCAGACTGAGGAGATACCAAGATTTTAAAGGCTAGCCACCTTGCTAGACTCTGCAGTATATGAAAATAAATGTGGGTCCTTGGCCCACAAAAGATATAGTCTAACAGGGAGATTATCTGTGGGACTACAAATAACTATACTCAAAAGCAGAGTGAGAAATGAGTTAGAAATAGAGTGACTGGTGTAGTACTGGGGAGGGGGACAGGATGAGTAGTACCTGGTGCCATCTGGAGAAACCACCTTTCCAGAGGTGGCGTTTCAGCTGTGACTTTGGGGTAAGGTTTTGGTAGATGCTGTTGAGAGTACTCCAAGAACAGGTGAGGAAAAGCACTGAGCTGTGTCTGACTGAGCTTGGGAGCAAGGCCCATTTCTCACTGAGTTTTGTGCCCCAGCACCTAGCAAATATGTAATCAGTGGTAAGATTGGCTTTTATTAGGGAACAGCAGTTTAATCATATTGAGAGTTAACATGGTTTTCCTATTATGCCAGGGACTGTGCCTAGAACTTTCACATCCATTATCACATTAAACCTACTGTAGGTGTATTTAACCTATAGATGAATGTTCATGGCAGCTGTATTTGCAATAGCCACCAACTGGAAACACCCTAAAGGGCACCGATACATAAATGATTTAACAGTCTGGTACATCCATACTATGATATCTGTAGCACCTTAGATGAATATTAAGGACATTATGATGAATGAAAAAATCCATCTCAAAAGATTACATATTGTATTATTCCAGTCATAAAACATTCTCAAAAAGACAGAATTATAGAGGATGGGGAACTGATAAGATACATAGGTGCCAGGAATTAGCAGTGGGGGTGGAGGAGTGGGAGTTGACTATAAAGAGGACAGCACAGAGCAGTCCCTTTGTAGTGATGGAACAGCTCTGTATCCTGAATGTGATGATAGAAGTCTGCACCTGCAATAAAATTGTGTAGAACTCTACACACGAGAGCATGTAAAACTGGTGAAATCTGAGTTAAGGGCTGTAGATTGTACCAATGTCAGCTTCCTGGTTTTGAGTGTACTATATGTGTGTTAGATGTAAGATGCTACTACTGGGGACGCTTGGTGAAGGGTATGTAGGACTCCTGTACTCATTATTGTAAATTTCTCTAGTTATTTAAAGTAAAATGTTTAGGGGAAAAAAAAGCCTCTAAAGACTCACTGTAAAGGATCCTTAGAGGAATATAATAAAAAATTAGCCACACCTTTTCTGCCTCATTTATGCCTTTTAAAATTTATCCAAAAAATTTTACCATGTCTTCAGAAGAAAAAAATTCTCTTTAAGGTTCAGCTCAAATGTTAACATTTACTCAAGTGTTGTCTTTGATTTCTATGTGTAAATTGTAGTAATCCACTCTTATCTGTGGGGGATATGTTCCAAATCCCCTAGTGGATGCCTGAAATCATAGATAATACCAAATGCTATAGTTAATGTGTTTCTTCCTATACATATGTACCTATGATAAAGTTTAATTTCTAAATTAGGCACAGTAAGAGATTAAAAACAATAGAACAATTATAACAACATACTGTAACAAGTTACGTGAGCATGGTCTTTCTCAAAATATCTTACAGTATTCACTCTTCTTGTGATGATGTGTTGACCACAGGTCATTGAAACCTTGGGAAACAAAACCACATGGTTTAAACAAAACCATGTGTAAACTTTCTCATTTTATGGGTGACAATATTTTGTACCTCTGTCTTGTTAGCATGGCCCTTTGTCTCCATTTTCAGGATGATAGGAAGCACGGTTTGGAAATTCTTAAGGAATTTAGAAAGGAAGCAGTGTTTCTGTTCAGCAAACGTTTCTTGATTTTGAGTACCTGTCTTGTAATGGCCCTATAAACTTACTAGTCTTGATTTTTAGGAAAAAACTGATTTCTGCTTTTAAGTGTCATTATCTTATTCTTCATGTGTATTCGATGTGAAAACTTCTTTCCCTTCCCAGTGGTCAGTTTTCCACACTGATTGACACATTCTCAACTTTTGTTATACTAATTCATTGGCCTTGCTTAAGGTTTACATTGATGTCAAAAGTTTATTGGACATCATTCTTTTTGGAAGTGAGAGAGTGGGAATCTGCATGTGTAGAGGGCCGAGTGGTGTAATTTGGAAAAAAGTTAATGGTGAAAATCCCTTTTAGATGAAACCATCCATTCCCAAAGTATCTGTATCTAGATTATATGTAGACAGAGACAGTTTATCCATAAGTCCTCTCTCCCCCCACACCCCTAATAAAAGTCAAAGACCTATTTCCCAAGGCTACAGACTTTTTTCTAGAACGTTTCAGAGCTCCCTTTAATTTTGGCCTAACTTCACTTACATAAAATGGTTCCAAAGTGGATATAGTTGTGTGATATTTTGCTTTGGATTTGAACTCACTGCTCGTGTGTCCCCTACTGCCCCTCCTTGCATACACTGACATTTGTTATCAGTTGCTACAAACTTTGTTTTGCCTAGGGATAATGTGGGGTAGGACAGTATTAGTCTGAAGGTCATAGTTTAGGTTTTCTACCTGGGTTCTAATGTCCTCTGACTGACCTTTGACAAGTCCCTTTGCCTTATTTGAGCATTAATTTCCTTAACCTGAAGGAGATGAACTGGTAGTTTTTAAACTTTTTGAGGGTCCCAGAAGCTTGAAGATCTGATGAAAGCCACAAACCTTTTCTTCAGGGAATGCCCTTATTTACAGCATTTTGTGCTTAATTTCAGTGCATTCACAGATCCCCTGGAGCTTACCTGTGGACCCTTAGTAAACTTAGGTGAATCATAATTTTTGATCTAGTTCAGGTGTGTCTCATGGGTTGTTTTATTTTTGAATGGCTTACAAAAAAAAAAAGAAAAGAAAAACATATACAAAGAGACCCTATGGGGTCCAGAAACCTGAAATATATATGCCCTGCTTTTTATAGAAAGTTTGTGAACGTCTGGCCTAGATAATTGCTGAGATCCCTCTTAATACTAATGGCTTCATGATTGTATATTCCTCTCTGGTGGATAGTTGCTAGTACTTGGTTTCCTTTATAGGCCCATGTGTTTTTTCTATCAAGATTTTTGGATTTCAGAATTTTAATGGTTGATGTAAATTGTTGCTTTTGTTTTAAGATACCTTTTTTTTATACATTAGGTAATAATTCTCATAGGAAATAAAGCAGATTTGGAGGCACAGAGAGATGTTACATATGAAGAAGCAAAACAGTTTGCTGAAGAAAATGGTGGGTTTAAGACTTAATGGCTCTTTCGGGGGATCACACTTGGGAGAATTTCTAAATTTTGATCCTACAAATTATTTGATCATTTTTTAAATTTGCAAATTGCTCAGATTTCAAGGATGAGGAAATAGTAAAATGTGTTTGAGAATTCATATTGGGGGTACTAGTTATTCCCTCCCTCAAATTTTTACTGTTTCTTAAAATACTGAAAGTTGGTGGGAAACTTTTATTCAGATGTTATTGAAGAGGATGCTCTTATGAGTTAATTTGAAATGTCCTAATCATAGTCTGAATTTTGTTTTCAGGCTTATTGTTCCTTGAAGCAAGTGCAAAAACGTAAGTATGGCTAAAATTAGATCATTTTCAGTTACAAATTTCTCAAAGTAGAACCATATATATGAAAAATGTAATACACACACACACACACACACACACACACACAGTTGAGCCTTGAACAACATGGATTTGAACCGCATGTGTCCACTTATACTGAGGATTTTTTTCAGTTGACTGCAGTTAACTCACGTAGTTCAAACCCGCCTTGGCCAGGGGTCAGCTATGTAGTTGGGAATCTGCATGTGTAGAGGGCCGAGTGTAGTCACACACAGATTTTCGACTGCGAGAAAGGTCGGTGCCCTTATCCCGTGTTGATCAAGGGTCCAGTGTTCATAAAATGTATAATATATAAATGCTTATTGCTTATGGCAGGAAGAGCAGTAAGCAAGCATCCTATTGCTTCCTGTTTTCATATTTCCAAATAATACCTTTTTATTACTTTACCTAAAATATACCTTGATTATACCAATTGATAATCCAGGTTAATAAATGAAATTGTGTTAACATTTCAAAAGTGTTTGATTTTCACAACAGCTTGGGTTTGGTATCTTGGACTCAAGCTTGGTCACCCTCTTCATTTAGAACCCAGGTAGAAAACCCAAACTGTGATCTTCAAATACTGTCCTACCTTTGATCAACCTTCTGATCATGATAAAAAGCTCGACTTAATACTCAATGTATAAGAGTAATCAGAAGCATAATTAACATTTTAAATTGTTACTCCATGTCCTTATTGAATCCCCTAAGACTATCATCGTTATTCATTTATTAAGCCAAAAATCCCTTACAGTGGTGAGACACTAGCCCCTTTTTTTAGCCTCATCTATACTGTTTGTTAGTCCTTAAGAGAACTGAAGTATAAGCTTGGCTAAGTAAGCATGGACTATATCACCATCCCATGACAGAAACAGCACAGTTCATGCTTGGCTAATCAGACTGTACAGGTTTTGGTATCAAGTTTGCATGTTGAGACATATTTCATTGTTTGTAATAGTCTGTTACAGAAGTGGCCTATCTTAACTGTCATATTAGCATTTGAATGATTAAAACACATACAGTTATCCAAATAGGGTTTGTAGAAACAGCTCAGTATTGTTTATATACTTTCTACAGAAAATATTTTCCCATGTTCTCTTAGCTCAGTCTTCTGACATTGGCTAAGTTGAAGACATCATGGCAGTTGACTAAAGGTTAGCAAAAGGTCAGTGTGCAATGTCTTGTCTTTTGTAGAAAATTATGGCTCTCAAATAAAGTTGTCATTTGCCTCTTAGGGGAGAGAATGTAGAAGATGCTTTCCTTGAGGCTGCCAAGAAAATCTATCAGAACATTCAGGATGGAAGCCTGGATCTGAATGCTGCCGAGTCTGGCGTACAGCACAAACCTTCAGCCCCGCAGGGAGGCCGGCTAACCAGCGAACCCCAACCCCAGAGAGAAGGCTGTGGCTGCTAGTGACCTCTTTGCCGTGGCTCTCATTTGACCTTTCACCTCTGTCTGTTGGAAGCAGTACTTTTTACTGCCTCGTTGTCTTCTGTACATCTTACTGGGTTTAATTAAAAAAAAAGAAAAGAAAAAAACAACTCTGTTGTAAAAACAGTTTAACACAATACTAAACTGCTAAACAACTAGATGTAATCAGGTTATCAAAGGCAAGTAGAGTACTAAATCTCTCCTGCATGGCAAATCTAGACTTTTTTTCCCCCCTTGATTGTCCTCATAATAGGTATGTCACCGATACATGATTTAGACTGAGCACTGATGCTGGACTTCATGATTTTTATCCCTCCGTCTTTTTGGCAAGGCTTTGTCTCATTGTATGGTTTAATTTGATATCTTAAGCCTTTCTCCCCATCTTTAACTGTTTAAGTGTGTCTGTTGTAACTAATAAGTTTGTTGCTGTAAAATGACTTCTGATGATAGAGAAGGGGTTCTATAACTGCTTTTCTTTTGTTTTTGTCGGATAATTCCCTGTTGTGTGGGTGGCATTTTTCTTGAGGTTTGCTTCTGTCTTAGCCTTGCACAGGGTAAATATCCATTTATCTTTTCTCTTGTGCTTAATAACTTTATCTTTTTTTTTTACATCATTTTTATCCTGTTCTCTTTAGCAGAAAGTAAATATGTATAAAATTTGAAGGAATCGAACTAACAATACATTCTGTGTATATTATTTTAATGAAGAAAATAAATTGATTACTGGCATTGGAACAGTATAAAATACCAGTTTGTACAGTATGACCTATATGTGACCATGTTACTCTCTTCCATTTCACACAAGGAAATAGACACAACTGCAGTTCACAAGTAATACTGGCTTCACCTTTTGGTGCTGGCAGTGTTTGGGGACATGCTGGAAAGAGCTCCGAGGCGTGAGAGGATTAACACTAGCAGATTCTGTTCCATCTTTGCACTGTGGCTTACCTGCTGATTTTCCTAACTGTTCTTGTGCAATCGACAATGTGCTAACCTGCTTTTCTCTTTTTGTAAACGTTTTGCATTACAGGCTGCATTTCTTGCCTTACTGTATAGAAAAAGGAAAAAGGCTGGGTTTATTATTGCACATTTTAAGCTTTTATACCTTTATCTTCTTGGAATGGTGGGACTCTGAACCGGACAGCCAGAACCACAGGTCTGCTGTTAAGGGATTTTAAATTGTGCATTTTTAACACTACAGTGAAATAATTTAAGATACCCCTTGTGTTCTTAGTATGAGGGCTATTTTATGTCATGTTGGCATAAGTTGTTTTGTAAAAGGGAAAGCATTTCTAACAGTGTTTCAATGTTTGTGCTGATACAAAGTAAGTTATTACTTTGCACTAGATAGATGGTTTGGCCACAGAGAATACTGTATTGCAAGGGAAACAATCTTATTTCTTTAGACAACAAACTTATGTTTTACCAAGTTCTTTACTTCTGTTGATTGATTTCTAATTGAGTTTCTTCAGGCTGGGAATTCAGAAGTTATTTGAAGTAGGATAGGTAAACCTCGGTTTATTATATAAAGTGCACTCAGCTCAACTGCTGTGTTTAAAATACACATTTTAAATCCCTCTTTACAGACACTAAAGTAAAAAATATACCTTTCTGGGTTATAAATGTGTGGTAGTACCAGAGTATTGTATAGTCAATGTTAAATAAAAGCCAAAACTGGAATGTGCAGAATACAGGATTTGGTTAATTTGTGGATTCATCTTTATTTTTGTCTTGAACTTTTTTAAAAACAAGATTTCTGGAGTACATTGGTATATTTTCTGTTGAAGACTGATCCATTTTGCTTACACTGTTGCATCACAAGGGACTCACCCAGGGACCATGACCTGCTGGTGTGTGTATATATTTACAAAGACAAAACAAACCACCCATTGGGATATAAGGTAGCAATCACAACTTAAAGACTATGGCTTGTTTAGGTGCAATACCCTGATTCCCAAAGTTAGTTACAGTGGGTCTCATTGTTTTTGTGACAGGATTTATTCAGACTGCTGTACTCTTCATTTGATGTAACAAAATGCTATTAATCTAAATATTTGTAAATAAAGTACCTGTATCTAGATTAAATTGTTTGTATTATTTTCTCAGCTATATAGGATTTCATACTTTCTTCAGGCAAACAATTATTTGCCATAAGTTTTTATTGCAGAATTGTCCTTGTTGTATAGAGAAGTCTACGTATGTAGCATATAAACACATCACTCTGAGCTAGGTTTCCTCCTTGTGTTTGGATCACACCTGCCATGTTTTCAGCCAGCCTTTTTGATTTTTCAGTGTGTGACCAGCACATCTGGTGCCTGATGGATGGTGTTCTCCCATGACTGTACTTGGGGCCAAATTGTTATTTGCATGTGTACTCCCTTATAATAAACTTGGGTGCTCAAAAACAGAGAAGAAAATTGTCATATTGTAACATCTGTGTGCCAGACATTGGGCAAGTGCACTTTGGTGAGAATGTGAAATTCTTTTCATTTTTAATCCACACGAGCTTACTACTTGGGTGGTCACCCTGCTTCTCTGGGTGACTCGTCCTCGCGCCTACGAGGAGGCCCTCCTGATGAGTAATTGGTGCTCCGTACTCTATGCATTAGACATTCCAGCACAATGTTCAAGCATTTTCCATGAAAAATAAAGTGTTTGATGCAGTAACCTTGATTTATTTTCCTTGGTTGGTGATGTTTGCATAATACTAGAGGTAGAAAAGTTTCTTTGGGAAAAATGTCTTTTGGAACCAGATATTTGGCTTCATTCATTACCTCATCTCTTAATTCCAGAAGACTACAGTTTTGAGGAACTTTTTTGCCTATACATCTGTTGTTTCAAGTGTGATCTTTTGGTAGATATGTGGTCAGGTTCACGACCTTTAAACAGAAGACCTAATGATCACCTTTCATTCCTGTTTATTTGGGAATATAAAGAGGTTTTATGTGGCAGTTTAGAAAGAAAATATTTCACTCTTATTCAGCAAGCACATGGATAGAACGGTTAACTAAACATTAGGCCAGGCTTCTAAGCATTTTGGCAAGATGTGAAAAGGAAACAAGAATGTAAGTACAAGAGGCACTACCAAACCAGTTTTTGTTCTAGATGTCTTCTAGAATTTACTGTGTTAGTAAATTTTATATCATTTTCATTGTCTTTAATTCTGTCCCACATCTTAATTATCCAGTTTTGCCAGATAATTTTTTAGGAATATAAATCTCAGTAGGTGGTGAGGGATTACTTCACTGTGCTATTCTGTGTGTAGTAACATGGCATAATACCTGTTATGGATCAGAAGCTGTCTAGGGGCCTAGAGAAAAGTCCTGAAGAATTTAAAAATTTTAAATCTAAATCTATTACACGTAGTTGCATACTTTACCTAAACCATAGGAATAATTCTATTGCCACACATTTTATTGATAGTAGTTGCTATTCTTGTTTTAAAAGAAATAATTATAGACTTCCCAAGATGAAATATTTTTATCAATAGCAACAACAAACTTCAGCTTCAGGCACAAGATGGAAAACCATTTGAAAGACTCATTTCTTAGAATTAAGGTAATAATTTGATGGCTTTACCATAGTCTGTGAAATGTAAAGTCAGACGATAACCCAAAATTTATTTTACCTTTTATTTTCATATGAAAATAGATTTTAAGCAAAATCCAAAAAGTAACTTTTGACATTATAAATGGAGAGGGGCTTAAGTATACCTTTTTAAACTAGATTTTGACAGTATAGACACTCATTTGCAATTAACAGTCAGTATTGGTTTTTATAACAAAACAGTTCAAAGTGGAAAACATCCTCAGCCATCTAAGACCCTGGTTTAAATTGCATACAGCTATTCCCATATGTACAAGTGACTTAGAAAAACCCTGGCCTTGATGGTGCAGATGAAATAACAGTAGATTTTCAGCATGTGAACTCGCTGGATCCTGATAAAAAACCAAGTGGCATTCCAACTATGAAGTTAGTGAGGTAGTGAAGGTATTTCCTCAGATACGTTTATGCAAGATGGTATTCCTCAGTTGGCTGAGTCATTCTTTTCCTATAGTAAGACAAAGGCATTATGAATTATTGTGACAGTAAAAACAGGTGTTAAATTAACAGAACTAAGTGACAGTATGCTGGCTAATAGGTAAAAGATGTATCTGAGTACTTGTGAAAAATGTTTTAAGGTGAACAAAGCACTGTACGAAATTATCCAAGAAAAAAAGGTTACTTAAGATTGTGTAGAAAGCTAGAATTCAAGACCTTCCAATTAAAAATATTAGTTAAAATAACTGATAGCACTTACCCTGTGAGTAGGAAGCTGGGAATGGCATCAGTGTTGGTAACTGTCTGGTTGTGATGGATCTTGTAGAACTTGGAAGGAGCTCTGGAAAGAAGGGAGATAAAACATTAGGCTCAGAAGCCAGCCCTCTAACTCCAACGTAGTGCGGGCTTCATCCCCTGGGAACCTGGATTCTGACTCAACACTCCAAAATAATTCTGTCTCACCCCTACCTGGTGTGCCTGTCTTTCTCTTGAATGTAGAGCCCTGAACTCTTCTGGCTGCCATGAGCTGATAACTGAACCTGGCCCCCAACTCCTGTGCACTCATCTCCCACTACTCTAGGCTGCCTCCTTTTCAATGACTATTGCGTCTGACACGTTCTTCTTTAAGGCCTACCCTGAGGCCCTCGGTGGTTGTGGCCTGTATCTGACTTGGGTCCTAAGTAGGGTAATCGTATTTAAATCTTGGGTCTGATTCTAGTGAGCTTGTGCCTATGAAAGAGGCAGTTGTCCTTCGATGCTCCTTGTGGCTCAACCTTATAACATACTGCTCTGTGATAAAGACAGATTAGCCCCTAAATCCTGTTTTTACCTTTTGCTGTGATTTGACATCATTTCTCACAATTTCTTTATCTGTACAAAGGGATAATCCTACCTCCCAGAGTGTAAAGACTAAATGAGATAATACATACAAAGGATTTAGTACCTGCACACAGTAGGCACACAGTACTATCTCTGACATTAATACTGTGTTACTATTTACCAACCCATGAGCATATTTCATGTTCATCCTAAATGATTATTAACCTTAAGTCATACAGAAAACCTTCATGAAATTCAGGGTTTCTTTATAGACTCTGAGTTAAGAGTCCACGTTCAAACTTTTGCAGTAGGCACAATCAATCATCTTTCCCCAGGATACGGAGACAGATGGACTAAACTAGGACTCACAGCCTCACGGGTCTAAACTCTAGGTTGCCCCAGTGGGCATTAATAGAGTTAACTATGTCTCTGAGAGGTCATCTAGTCCTACACTGTTTCCTAAGCCGTTATACTATTTACATCTACCAACTATTTGATTCATTTTCCCAGGAACCATGGAAAAACAAGTTTTTCCAAAACAAGTTTTCCAGAGATTTGAAGGTGGCATTTTAGTCCTGAGTCTCCCCTAGATGATGCACAGCAAAGCTTTCAGGTCCTTTCCACGTAGAGATCAGACCCCTTGCAAAAAGCTTCCTCTTACCTGGCTTGGTCCAAGCTGACAGTCCTCTGCAAGTGAAGACTCCATCTGAGACAGACTGGGTGACGATGTGGAATCTGCAGAGGTGCTGGTGACCAATTCTCCCAAAGCGTCGACTTGTCTCCTCAAGCTGTGTAAAGTGCCCTCTGTCTGCCGTTTCCCTTTAATTAACACTTCTGCTTGCTTGGACATACAGTGTCGAAGTTGGGCCTGAAAGTGTTATAAAATTTAGGGTTTTAGGCAGAAGAAATGTACCAGAACTATCACTCAGTTTAACCTCTGATAGGCAACTCTATCATAAAATAGGCATGGCTGCTAAAGTTGTTCTTGTCCTAAAAAGAAAAAAAAAATCTATGAGGTGTATCCTACGCTCAGTGCGCTCTACTTTCACCATTCTGTGTTGTCGTCCACTGGGCCTTCTGGCCTGTTCTTGCCACGATGACGACGCATAGGATTCCGCATCTCGGCCTCCTCGTTAAATTACTGCCCACACTCAGAAGATTGGTTTATACTCGATATCTTCAGTGTCTCTCATAGTTTATTTAATCCTCAACTCTGGACTCCCAAGGCTGTATCTTTGAAATGATTCTCTCAAAGTTGATAAGCAGCACTGTTCAACAGAACTTTCTGTGATGAAAATGTTCTCAATCTGTGCTGTCCAATAATTTACTAGTCATGTGTGGCTATTGATGGCTTGAAATGTGGCAACCGAAGAACTGAATTTTAACCTGATTCAATAATTATGAATTTACGTTTAAATGTGGCCACACATGTATGGAGGCTATTGGAGGTCAAGGGCCTCCGCTCACTCAATAGGGCAGATGGCTCCTCTCAGCCCCTGCTGTATATGTAACTGTTCTCCAAAAATGCATTCTGTCCTCTCTTGTTCTACCTCACTCTCATTTTCTAACTCCCACTATACTCTTAACCCTAAATATTTAGGGACACTGGCCACCATATCTTAGACTCCTATTTTCAGCTGCCTACAGAGAGACATGCTTCCTGATGTCTCATGCAGCCTTCAAGCCCAACATGTTCTGAGCCTAACAACTTCTTACCTGACACCCAAGCCTACCTTTCCAGTATTCCCCTGACCACTGACCTGTGAGCTCCTTATTGCTTATCATTGTATCTCTATTTCCCAAATTCTTAGATTCCATCAGATTTAGTTAAGGCAAAGTAGCATTCACATGGGTTAAAGAACACTGGGCTCACCACCAGAATCATGGTTCTGAATAGTGACCTTTCTGTTTCCTGTGTTGCTAACTTCTCTGACCTTCAACCATGTAATCTAGAAAACTGCTGTGGGTGCTTCAATAGGACAAGTGTGACAGCAGTATGTGAATGCAGGCAATTTTCCCCACTCTCCTCAACAGGCCAAGTATCTCATACTATAAGAAGGCAACCTTGAGTCGATCTTCACGGTGACGCAGCTTCTCTCGCAGGGCTTCTCCACGCCAGTGTTCATCCTTTTTCAGGGGGCAAGAGAAACACCAAAGGGTCACCAAACGCTACTATTAGTAATCACCAGCTTTTACCTCCTGCCCTCCTGACTCCCAACTTTGTTTTCAACTTATTGGAGGAAGGTAGGAACAAGTTATCCTACGAAGTCCAGAGAAGAGCAGGATAAACTCTTACCATTATATGGACCTGGGAAAAATTTGGTTTTTCTTCAAAAGCTGATGGTCTCTCACTTATAGTAAATGGAAAATTCTCTTTCAAGCTTTCCAACCCTCCTCCTAGGTGTTCGTTTCTTTCCAAAATAGCTTCCAGATCTGCTGGTAACTCTGGAAGAAACTGGTTGAGGTTCTTCAAGCTGGTTCTGATTTCATCTTTCACCTCAGATTTCAGTGTCCTCATTGCGTCACTAATTTCCATTTGTCTTCTCTCCAAATCTTTTTGGTTTGCCATCTAAAGAGTGAGAGTCAGATACCATTGGTAAAGTTTGGGACTGACTTAGAACTGTTCAGTGTTTAATGTGTCATGTATTTAAAGATCTATGTCAAAAACTTGTAATTTTTTTCAACTACTCAAGTATCTATAAGCTACTAAGTAAACAATTTCACTGGCATTTTGACTGGGGCAACTTCCATTTAGAAAAGCATGGGCACAGTGTTCCCTGAAGGTATTACTCCACAGAAGTCATTCTCTCGGAAATTAGATGGTACTAGAGTCCAATCTCATTGCGAGTAAACATTACTAGTATGACTTAGGACAAGTCAGCTAACTTCTGAACCACTGTTACCTCAGTTATACATTAATAACTTGCATAGAAAATGTGAGAACTAGAGCATTTATATGAAGTACCTTAGTGAACCTAATAAATGGCAAGAACATAATTAAACCCCAAAGGAAAAAACAGCCATTTACTGAAACAAGTTGTAAGTGATTTGGATTATAAGGGTTAATGCTGGGGCCGTAGAAATGATCTGGTCTAATGCTTTCATTTTATAGGTGAATAATCAGGTGGTCTGGACAACCTAGAGCTTTCCTCAGGTGTTACAGACTGCTGAATACCTAAGACTACTCTATGTGGCTCTCTCTATAAAGAGCTTAGAGTAGATATTATGGTCATACCCACGGCTAGTCACCGTTATAAGTTCGCAGAGGCTTAGGGCCTTTAAATAAAAATTATTTTTCTTTCTTGAACCAAAGGAGGTGTGTAAGGGAGGGGTTGGAGGCACAGATGTACCCAAATGGCCACAGGGAGTTGTTCAAAGGACAAATGTGGCAGGTCAACAGAGTGGCCATAGCAGCCTGACAAGGGAGCTCAGGGTGGCCCAGATGCTGACCCTAGCTAAGGGACACCAGGAGCATCCATGATTGGACTCTCCCAGTCTAAGTGGGAACTGCTACCACACCCACTGCAGGTTCCCCTGGAGTCATTTTTTTCTTGCCCTGGGGGTTTGGCTCTTACAGACTTGTTTCTAGCATAAAAATCTAACGTTTCAAACTATTACTTTGAACTAAGATAAAATTTTATGCTGAAAAACTTCATTTTTCTCTCAAAAACTAAAATAAAAAACTTATTGAACTTAAGGAAATTTTATATTTATTCTTTTTTTAGTTGCCTATAGCACTTGGTCTTCCTAGGTGGTCTCCCATCCAAGAACTAACCAGGCCCGACCCTGCTTAGCTTCTCATCTAAGGTACTTCAGACGAGATTGGGCACATTCAGGGTGGCGCAGCGTAGACAAAGGGAATTTTAAAAATGTTTTGAACACATACTTTTTTCTTGTGGAGGTACATTTCTAAATTTTAAGTACAGAAAAAACAGATTTTACCTACAGGATATTCTTAGAGTCAGCTTTACAATTTCCACAAACAAATACTTTTTCTTAAAAGAGGTAATTAAGAAACAAATGTCTGAGCCCATGGTGAGTAAGCATGCCTCATGAGTCCTCTCTGTCCGGGGCTGGCCAGCTGGGGCTCCTGGGCACACCTGTTTCTTGAGCTCCGAGTACTCGTGCTGCATCTGGTTGAGCTCCTTCATGAGGCGTCTGGCCCTTTCGTGGTTGTCTTGGGCCACCTGTTCGATTGTTGCCATTTCCTTCTGCATGCAGCTGTTCTCCTGCTTTTGCTCCTAGCACAGGAGGAGGAAAATGACTGTGGGGTCCAGGACCTGGTGATGGTGTTGTCTTACACACTCACTAGCACTGTAACTTCATTTCTCATCTGGCCACAGCTTCTCCAGCTGTAAAATGGGAGCAATTCTACCTGCCTTTTTTGGCAGCTATGTTAGAGCCAGGAGTACGTACATGGTCAGAGTCTGTTAGCCCAAAGTCTGAATCCTAGATCTGCAATGTGACTTTTGATAATAAGTTATTTTTCCTTTCTATCCTCTATTAACTGCCTGCAAAATGGGAACAATGATCCCTATCATCACAGAGTTATTGGAAGGATTAAAATCTAGACATTTGTATACTACCTTTACAACCATGTTGCCTATCGCTAATTGTAAGAGTATCACCTTTTGTGAAACATGCATGGTTTGAATGTTCCATTCACAAAACTGGGCTCCACTCTTCCAGAGGGTATTAGTAAAATCCATTCCTGTGACAGGCCCCATTGCTGCCCACCTACCTCCACTCAACATAAACTGTTTCAAACTCATCTGAACTCACCTCCCAAAATTTATTTCATAGATAAAAGCATGCTAGTTTGGGTTTCCTGTTTTCAGTATAATGATTAATTAAAGCTAATGTTGACTGAAAAAGGCAGGGTGAGAAAAATCTGTGAGCACTGACTGCAGCTGTGTAAATGTCTTCAGAAGCCTTACTTCCTTCCCCCAAACCCCGCTCCTGGACTCCCCTGGAGGAGGAGTAAGCAGAGGCTTGTTAGCTGAGAGTGCTCCCTGCTTTGTGCGGACATCGCCTGTTCACATGACCATCTTTCTAGCCAACCAGCAAGAACTCCTCTAGGGCTGCAGTCCAGACTCAGGCAAAATCTGCCATTAGCTTTAAGAACAAATTATGCATTAATGGGTTAGGGACTGGGCTGACAGGTAATCCATTTTCTCTACACTGAAGCAGTGTTTTAGTTAAAACATTTAAATGCATCATTTCCTCATAAACTGCCAGGGCAGCAAGTACTCACAAGAAGGTTTTTCTCCAGCTGGCTTCGCTGGACCTTTAGTGCTTCCTTCAGGCTGAGAACCTGTTTCTCGGCTTTCTTTCTTTCTGTTAAGAACTGGTTCCGCAAAAGGCTGAAGTCGGCCCTCATAGAGTCCATCTCCTTCTGGAGAGCCAGCAGCTCATTGGACTTTTCCATTAACTGCTGTTCCCGTTCTGAAAGCTGTTGTTCTGAAATGAGCATTTTTGGTAGTTTGGGCTGGCTGTGGGCAGAGCTCTCTTTTCCTCACGGGCAGATTGCATAATGACATGCCACCCACTCCTCTAGCACCGAGTCTTCCAAGTCTCCTCTGACCCACACCAGAGGCCCAGAAAAAGGCCCAAATAAGGGTGCCTCTCGACATAACTGATTCCTGGAGGGTCTGATTACAAAGTGATAGCTACTGTCTCCCTCTTGAGTCTTACTCAAAAACAGCTCCAATCTTGAGGTGCAGAGAACATGGAACAGACTGCTGAAGTTTTTAATAAACATTGATTTTAACAAAGGGAGGCACACCAGTACTACTTCTGTCATGGGAGGCAGTGCAATGGGAAGAACACAGAATATGGAATGGTATCAGCCCTATCTTACAGGGGGACCCAATCTCCTGGTGTTCAATGGGAATCATGTATGCAAATACCTAGTACATAGGAGTACTCAACAAATAATGCTTGTACATAATAGTGACATTTGAAACAACATTTTCTGATCATCCTCTTTAGAGTAACATCCTATCCAGATTTCACTTTTACACATCTGGCGTGGTGGTCATGCTCAGCATATTTGTTAAGTTTCATTTTCATAATGAAATAGATGAGTTTGATTCTATCAAGAGTTCCCAGGGAAAAAGGCATGTTAATCCTTCCAATGCCTAAGCCCACTGAGTTCACTTGGGGGGACATTATTTTATGAGCATTATTAAACCCTGAAGCCTAAGAAAAAAAAATCACTTACCAATGTTAGAATAATCATTTACCATGGATTGCCATGTCAATTCACTTATTTATGGCTCAAGAGAGAACAAACAGATCCAAAGGCAAATACTTGTACTGGTATTTGTCAAATTTAACAGAAATTTGTCACTGTCAAATTTGGATAAAAGTAGAATAGTTAATACTTTTTTTTTTTTATTGGTTAAAAATGGGTCATTGTTCACAAAACTCATAATGTACTTCATAGAAAGCTTTCTAGAGCACCACTTGGCACTTCTTTGACTTACTGTCCCACTTTCTTGGGACAGCATTCTCAGAGAAGGCAATACAGTAAAGTAAAAAGGTTTAATAGTTTCAGGATCAAATGCCATTGCCATAAAGACAAACTGCTTCCTCATCTCTCACAGGGATAGGAGGATCAAATGGGTACCATGCTTCCTGCTGTGCTTCTCCCATCTCCTTCTGGGCTACGGCTAGGACCTTGGGTCTCCTTTACACAATTTATAAGACAACCAGCAGAACCCCTCCCCCTACCCTAGTATGATATTCAGAATACATACTGGTTTGAGAAAGCGCCTTCTCCAGGGCTTCGCCCCACCTTTCCTCCTCCTGCAGAGTCCTGACACGCTCTTCAGCCATCAACAGCTCTGTGAGCACCCGCTCCAGGTTGCTTTTCTGATCTGTTAATTCCTTTTCCACCTTGTGCTGCTGCTCCTTCAGTGTTAATTTACTGGCTTCTAATTTTTTTTCTTCACTTTCTCTCTCTTTCTGGAGTCTTTGAAACATCTTAATAGAAAACAAACTTGGCTAGTCATAAAATAACAAATAGTGTCCCAGATGAGGGAAACTTAATGGACACAGGATAGATTCTAGTTCAACAGAAAGTAGGAAACAGCCCATGGTGAGAGGGAGTGAGATCCCTTTACAAAGGTTATCAAGCGCGAACTGAAAAACTATTTTGGCCAGCAGGTGAGAAGGGGATCCAAGCAGCAATTGGCATGTGGCCATTAAGATTCTTTACAGAACCAATGTTCTATGGCCTTAATGGTCCATATATGTTAATACCAAGGGAGTAAGAATTGGTGTACACTCCACCTGCGTACACAAAGCAGTTAAGGGAGGCTAGTCCCATGGGGGTACTTCTCAGCAGGTTTCTGCTGGGGGTTGGGGGGAAAGCTCACACAGTGACAAAGTGTTTTGTTTCCTGTTATGTAAAATCATAAATGTGTAGTACCGTTTCTTGTTGGGCTAGTTTGGCCTTGTTTTCTTCAATCTCATTCTGGAGTGCTTGAAGCTGTTGTTGTTTTTTCTCCCCTTCTTTTTGGCAGTCTTCGAACTTCTTTATCCACTCACTGATGTCCTTCTGGAGCCTGGTCTGCTCACTGAACAGTGCGTCCTTATGCTTGGTGGTTTGCAGCAAGTCCTTTAGGTAAAAGAGGACATTGAAATACTAACAAAGCCATCTTTACTAGAGGTGGCTAGTGTCACTCTAGAATCTATTAAGTCTGACAAAATGAGAAGCATAGATGTTCCATATCCTTTGTTATCTCAATAAACTTATATAAAGGTACACTTTATCACTAGCTTAGCTCTTTTTAGTACCTAAAAAAGTAGGATGACAGAAGATGTCAGAACCTTAGCAAGAGACTCAGTTCCTCTGGGCTTTAGTTGCCTTGTCACCCAAGGTGGGTCTGAAAGACACTCACCTCACAGGCTTTCTAATAAGACTAAGAAAAGCTGTTATAATTCTTATTGAAAATAAACATAAATTCTCAGTTTTGTTACCATTTGAAATATTTATACAAGTTAAAAAACTCAAAAACAATAAATATATACTTCTTCAAGGAACCAATTGAACATTTTTGAAAAATAACAAAAAATATTCATAAGAACCCATGTAAGTCTTTTTAAAAGACAGAATACTTTGATTTTTAAGTTTCATACATCTTTGAAACACAGACTCCTAAAAGTAGAAGAAAAAGGAGTTTGATATCTAATCCAACCCTAATTTACATATTGGAAACTAAGGCCCAGAACTTGTCTGAGGACTTTGGAACTCAAATTACAGCACTATTGTCATGGGACAGCACTGAGTTACCTTTAAGAAGATCATCAGAAGTACAAGGGTCAAAGATCTACTCTATTCAGCATCTGACAAGACTGAGGCCCAGATCTGGCAGTTACTCTGCAGCTCAATGAGTAATCAAATCAAATTCCAGCCTTTGGAGGCCTCATCTGTGCCACAGATAAGAGATGGTCCATTTGGTCCGTGAAGACCCTAGAGAGACTGCTGAGGGGTTGGGCTCCAGTCTAGCCACCACCTTAGTTACTAACTTTGAATAAAACACTCTCTGAATCAAGAGTTCTAAGGCTAACAAATTAAAAAATCACTGCTCTGAATCAAAATTTTTGTGTATATGTTTTGTTATGTAAATAGCCCTATGGAACCGCTGGTATGGAAAAGAACCAGTCTACTTGATTTAATATTTCAACCAATTGTCTACATGCCTTCAGGATACTACTAGAAGATTACATGTTAGGCTTACCTGTTTTGTTAGGTTCAAATGGTCTTGGACATTAGCTAGTTCCTCCTGTAGTGAGTTTAGTGCTTCTCGTTTTTCTACGGAAATAACATTTACATAAAATAAGAAATACATATACATATGCATTTTTCAGATTCCCATCAGCTCCCCCGTAAAATAGAGTGGAAGTAAATTTAAACATATTTCTGTTAAATGTGTGACTATGCCACACTATCTAATTAAAGACCAAAAAAAGAGTTAGGTACATGCCTGACCCAGATCTGGGCTTGGAGCCCAGGTTTTTAAGACTTCCCTGTTCAAAATCTCACATGAAATTTTTTGACAGATAACACCTAGTGCTGTTGAGGTGCATGGTTTAAAATCAGGCAACTTCAACACTGCTGGCAGAAATGTAAATTTGGTACAACCTTTCAGGGAGACAATCTGGGAATAAATTTTATATCTATTCTGGTTTTGTCACTTACTAGTTGTGTGAGCTTAAGTCATTTTGACCTTAAGCAAGTGACAAAGAAACTAAGCTTAAGTTGCCTCATCTGCAAATGGGTAAAATAATTATGTTTACCTCATAAAAATGTAATAACAAATGAGAAAATGCATATAAAATACTTGTATCATATCTAAGACATAGTAAGTGCTCAACAAATATATTAGCTAGAATTACTTAATAACTTCCCCTAAATAATCATGAATAATTATAAATTTTGGCAATAAAGATATTATTTGCATCCTTGTTTTTCTTTTTAAAATATACACATACATCCCTAAAAAATTTTAGAAAGATATTCACCAAACTGTTAATAGGAATTATCTGAGGAGTGAGGCCAAAACAATTTTTATTTTATCTTTTTGCTGTTTTTAAATTATTCTTTAATGAAAATGAGTTTTTTTTAACAGCTTTAAGATATAATTCATATATCACGTATTTCCCCCATACAATTCAGTGGCTTTTAGCATATTCACAGAGCTGTGCAAACATCACTAAAATCTAATTTTAGAAAATTTCTGCCACTTCTAAAAGAAACCCCATGACTATTAGCATGATTCAGTTCTGTAAAAAAAAAAAATCAAACAATTAAAAGACAACTCTAACAAAAGAAGTCACAATGCTGCTGCTTGCCTCGTACCTCGTAGTTGCTGCTGCATTGCCGCGATATCTTTGTGCAGTGACAGCTTGTCTTGGTTTAGCTGGTCCAGTTCCTGCTGCAGTTTTTGGACACCTGATTCCAGCCTTTCTAAGTTTGATTGCTCCATTTTACTACTCTCTTCTGTAGCTGCTAAAACCCTGCCAATTCCAATAAAGAATAGTCAGACTGTCAAGTATGAAATGTTCAAGCACACACAAGAGACAACTGAGGAACAGTGTTACACTATCACAATATAGTTATGAAGTCTGAATGATTATAAATCTTAGAATTTAAGGTTTTTCAACTCACTTTCAATAGGAATCTTATTTTCAGCTTTCCAAATAGGAGATTTTTCCAAAATTCACTAGATCAAATTTAGGAAAATAAAAATCAAGGATAAAAACGTGACTAGCATTCAGAAGTCCAAAAAATCTGAGTGATTAAGATGGATCTCTAACTTCTGACAAATGAAAAAGCAGGAAACACAATATTACGTATAATAGGATTTGTCCAAAACAAATGAACATCAACAGGAATTCTCACACATGAATGGAATCACACTGTATGAACTTGTTTTTGTCTGGCTTCTTTCCCTGAGAAAAATTACTCTGAGATTAATCTATGTTGTTACATGTATCAACTCCATCTCTTTTTATTGCTAAGTAGTATTCCATAATATGAATATACTATAATTTGCCTATCCATTCACCAACTGATGGACCATTCATTTAGATTGTTTCAAGTTTTGGGCTATTTATTGCAAATAAAAGTTGCTATGAACATTAACGTATTGTCTTTGTATGAACATATGCTTTCATGTCTCATGAGTAAATACCTAGGAGTGTAATTGCTAAATTTTCTGGTAGGTATATGTTTGATTTTTTAAAAAACTGCCAAACTATTTTCCAAAGTGGTCTAACATTTTATTAGGCTTTAATCTTAGCCATTCTAATAGGCGTATAATGATATCTCATTGTGGCTTTAATTTGCATTTCCCTACTGGTTAATGATGCTGCACATCTTTTTATGTGTTTGTCACCCACATATCTTAAAGTGAAATGTCTGTACAAATCTTTTGCCCATTTGAAAAACTGGGTTGTTAATTTTCTAATTACTGAGTTTTGAGAGTTACATGTGTTCCAGGTACAAGTCTTTTATCAGATACATGGTTGCAAAGATTTTTCTCCCGGACATGTCTTTTCATTATTTTAACAGTGTGTTTTGAGGAGCACAAGCTTTAAGTTTTGATGAAGTTCAATTTTATCAATTTATTCTTTTATAGATTATGCTTTCTAGAATCATATCTAAAACTTTTTCCCTAACTCATTATTTTTTTTTTCCTATGTTCTCTCCTAGGAGTTTTATACTTAGGTTTACGTTTATGTTTACGGTCCATTTTGAGTTAATTTATTAATATATTGTGAGGTATGTTTTGAGAGTCTTTTTTTTTGGGTTTCTGATATGCAATTGTTAAAGCAGCATTTCTTGAAAAGGCCATCTTTTCTCTACTAAAAAAAATGCCATTATATCTTTGTTAAAATCAGCTGAGCAAATATTTGTGTTTACTTCTAGACTTTCTATTCTGTTCTACTGATATATTTGTCTATCTTTATATCAGTGCCACAGTGTTCTGATTACCACAGCTGTACAGTAAGACTTGAAATCAGGTAGTGTTAGCCCTAAACTTCTGTACTTTTTCTGTACATTTTTGGTGTCATAGCTAAAAAGTTTGAGATTCTATTCCAGGTCCTTCATATTTCCATATGAATTTCTACTTTAAAAAAGCCTGTTGGGATTTCGATAGTGACTGTTTTGAACCTATAGATCACTTTGAGAACTGAATCTTAACAATATTGTCTTCTTACCCACAAACTTTACTTAAAAACCCATGACAGGTTATTTTTTAAAAATGCTTTTGGAAGAAAAAGAACTAAAAGAAGTTTTACTCAAAACTATGATTGGTGATTTGTATGATAATATTGAGTTTGCAGAGTATTCTTTTTTCCTTTTCTCTATTTTCTAATTTTTTAATGTGTTTATAATGCTATAGCTTTCGAGAAGTGATCTTACAAGCTTATTTGTTCCTGCTCTCACCGTTTGGTTTGTGCTAACTTCTTTTCCCAGCTGCCACATTTCTCTTCGAGATCTTGCTTTTCTTTGCACAAAGACTCAACACATGATTGTAATGCTCGGCTCTCAGCAGTTATTCGTTCTATTTCCCGTTTGTCCCTCTCAAGGAGCTGCTTCTGCCATTCTATTTCTCCTTTCTGTCTCAGGGCTGTCTGCTGCAAATTCTCTAACTCCAGTTTCTCCTAAACCAGATAAAAGAAAGCTCAAAGATGTGAGAAAACAAAGAATGCAGTTTGGTAAGGGTTAAAAAGCTTTATTACCTCTAGCACTTCAACCTGAATCTTCTCTAATTCAGACATCTTTTGGTCATGTTGTAGCTTCAAACCTTGTAGCTCATTGTTTTCAAGTTGCAACATGTCCAGTATATTCTTTAGTTCTAATAGAAACAAAGCATGGTCCATGGTATTAAATGAATTTGAAAAGATTTACAAGATTAAACAGAAAATGCCACTGACATACAAGAAACAATAATCAAAAATTTGCTGTGCTGAATTAATGGAGCTAATTTTATTTTTAATGAAAAAAAATCCTTTAAAAGTATTGCTAAGTGTTAACTCAAACATTTTAACAAAAACATTTAACAAAGATCTAGTTCTAAAAGATTTATGCCCCCTAAAAGAATTTTAACAAAATAGGAAAAACTTTAAAATATATACATTGAGATTTATATAATTTTTATGCTTTGAAATATATATTTTTAAACATTAACTTTTTTTATCATAAAAATATCTGCTCACTGTAGAAAATTTGAAAAAAGTAAAGTATAACAGATAAAAACAAACACCCATCATGATCCTATCCTAGGGTGATCACCATTAAAACAGCGTTTTTGAGGTACTTCCTTCCAGAGCACATGCATGGGCACACCCACACACCCACACATTTTAAAATGAATTGGGAATACATTCTGTACTTTTTCTTTCTTTTTCCACTCTCTTCATCAGCATTTTTGCATGTCATTTAAGTGTTAAAAACGTGGCTTTTAAACTGGTCATTTGCTTCCAAATTGCCATAAATTTTGCTGCAACTAACCAAGTCAGCTTAATTTGTAAAACAAGAAAATAAAATAAATATCGCTGTGATCTGCAAATAAATGCTTGCCTTCTTTAGAAAACTAGAAATGAACTAAGTAGTTCAACAGGAGTGAAGTTTAAGAATCTTGAAACACTGTTAGAGTATTACAATTTATACTTCAATCAATAGCCTATAAGTAAGTGCTCTTTTTTTGGTCATACCTTGGTTTAGTAATAAATACGATTATTTTACTTTTAAATAAATAAATCAATCTGAATGGCAGAAAATATCATATTCCTTTTATAATCTGCTTTGCTTATTAGTAATAAAGTTAAACTTTTATTTATTGATTGATTTAATCTTTTAAGTTTATTAAAGTAAAATTGTTTTATACAATTTATATAATTTTCAGGTATACATTATAATTTGACATCTATATATTCTCTTGTGTGATTACCACTCAAAGTAAAGTTAAACTTTAAAAGAAGTCTACTTAAGCATTGTATTTTTTTGTGACCTGGAATATACACACATCTAACACCAGACTTTATAAAATAAAATTGTTTTCCTTTAAACTTACCAGTTTTATGTTTAGACATTTGTCCTAAAACTACCTGAAGGTTTTCTTCCTCTTTTTCAATTTCCTGCCTTATAAGAGTAAGTTGAGTTTTTTTTTCAGTAATTTGGACATTCAGTTCTCCTTTCTGAAAACTCAGTTCTTCCAGAAGAGATTTTACTTCCTGTGCAAAACAAAAACAAAACAAATGTCCACCACCGCCCCAAAATTTTGAATGGAGATTACTTTATTATCAGTTCTGTTATTAACTGTCTCCTTTCATAAAAATTCTAATTTGGAAATAAGCTCATTTTGCCTTTCATATCAACACTATATTTTATACTAACATATTTTTGTATAATAGAAGAATGTAATACACTAAAATGTATAAGCAGTATTTACTATGTGTAAGGCAATGCATTACAGAGACAAAAAGCTGATTCAGATACATCTCCTGCCCTCAAGGGGTTTAGCTCTCTTTGGGGAAGTAAAGGCAGGGAACATAAACATGATCATGAAAGGCTAAGATGCCCTAGGAAATGTGCAGAGTCCTACCAAACTCAGAAAAGAGAGAAACTCCTGCCAAAGTAAAGAAAAAATCAGGGAAGTCTTCTTAGCATGAAGCTGGACCATGAAAATGAATAGAATTTAGACATTATAAGAAAAAGAGTTCCTGGAGAAGAAATGATATGAAAAGGTGCAGAGGCAGAAAACCTTGGACACGTCCAGAGAACATTATGAGAGCTACAACAGCAGCCACAGCATAGAAACACAAAACACCACCAAAATGATGTTACAGAGGAGTCAAGAATCAGGAATTAATATTTGCATTTGGCGGGGGGGCAATGAAAATATCTCAAAATAAACTTATACCACTATCTTAAGACTCTTAAGAAAACCCACTGAAAACATACCCTAATGTGACTGCACTTCTCAGCTACTTCTGTCTCTCCCAGTCTCAGTGCTTCTTGGAGATCAGCTTTGGCCTGGACCATGCTTCCTTGGAGTAGATGCAGCTCTTCCTTTTTATGTCCTAACTGCCTGTCCAAGACGGCCATCTCTTGCTGCTGAGTTGTCACCTGCATTAAAGAAAAGGTAAGAATACAAAGCTTGAAAAAGGACATGCAACCTTCAGGGCTGAGATGGAGACTGGTCAGTCCAGCTAAAGGTTGTGGGTAGAAATTAAGAGCTAGCCCAACTCTAATTATCCCAGCTGCAAGAGTCAAGAAGGCCAGGCTGGGGGTGCAGGCATGAAATGCCCAATAAAGACCTTAAGATCACATATATAAAATTATGCAGGTCACAGCCAAAACAACAATAGGATAATAATGATTATCCCTCAGGTTATGGTTTTCAAAGAACTTTCATATCTATACATTATTCCATTTGACAACTATTTTGGCAATGGAAGTTAGGTGGAGATTTAAAGAATGGATTCATTTTATAAATTTAAAAATTAAAAATTTAAGGGCAACACATATTTGTTTACAGAAAAAGCATAAAATGCAGACATGCAAAAGAAAGAAAATGGAAAATCCTCATAACCCTCTCTTATCAGATGACCACTTTCATACTTTTGTACAGGTTAAAAATACAAACACAAGTGTTCATAAACACATTTAACATAAATGATCTGAGTATATCCTGAGACTCACTTCTTTTACTAAATAATATTTTTTTGTATTAAGGTGAGACTCAAATTTGGGTTGGATTCTATCTACACTTAACCACTAGGATACATAGCCCCACGTACGCTTTATACTTTATTTTGTATTTTCCTCTCTTTTGTACAATGAAACATGTATTACCTGTTATAATCATCACACGAAAGTAGGTTGGTTTCAAAGGAACATGAACCAGTTTTTCAAGGTGTCAGATCCATACCTGGCTTTTCAGCTTCTCCAGCTCTGCTCTCTTGGCCTGCAGAAGGCTCTCAGACTCTTTAAGGACCTGCAGGTGGTGATCCTCATTGCGCTCCGCAGTCTCGATGTCTTTTTGCAGTTTCTGCAGCCTACAAAGCACACAGTACTAGAGCAGATCCAAAGGGAGACTCAACCCTAAGAGCCATTTTCCAGCACAAGCCCCTCAAAGTCTTACAGAGGGCGTAGTACTTACTCGTCAGTCAATTTTTCCTTCTTTTTGTTTAGACATTGGAAATCTGAGTCTTTTGCTGCAATAACTTTGTTTATTTCTTTCAAGATTTCTTCTTGCTCAATTTTGTGCTGCTCCAATTCCGTTGTGTCAGCCTGGAGCAATCTGAAACACATCCAATTATTCCCCTAGGCCCCACAGACTTAACATGCGTTATTTATCATAAAGCAATTATTATCCTCTTAGAACCAAACATCTCATTCATCTTACTGAATACATCAACAGAAGAGGGATCCCACCTACCTGAGCTGCTGGTCAGCTGTGACAAGATTAACAGCAGTTTCCTGAGCTCTCTTTTCTAATTCCTCAGCATCTTTCTCAGTTTGCAATAAATTTCTCTTGGCAACTGTGAACTTTTCAACAGCATCTTTTGTCTAGAAAAGAAATTATCATTTAAAGCAACTCAGTTACAATACTCTCTCATAGCTATTGGTAGTGTAAATTGGTATATATCTTGGAAAATAAGGCAATACAGAAGGACCGATAAAAATGTTCATTCACTTTGATTCTCCAATTCTCAGAAAAGAATTCAGAACTACTCTACAAAAATGATCATTATATAATGAAGTAATATAAGAACAAATAATAGATTCAGCATGTGATAATGCATCAACATGATGGAATACTGTGTAGCCTTTACAACAGGATGACAATGTAGCAACTTGGAAAAATGTTAATGGTTTTATGCTGACTGAAAAAAGACAAATTTAAAATGGGACAAGCACTGTAAGAGAAACTGCATAAAACTATATTTATATTAATAAAGACAGAAGGCAATGCAAAAATAAAAACAATCATTTGAGGGTGGTGAGACTAGATGATCTTATTTTAAAAAAGACCTGTAATATTATTATATTATTTTTTTAATTAAAATATCTCCCCAATTAAGTGGCAACAAAGTGATTTTACCAATATTCCCTCCAAACAGAGATTCTGGTTGTACTCTAGATATTATCATTAAGTATAACCTCACTAATCTGAACATGATTTAATTATAGCTGAGAAACACAATTATTAAATACTTTTGAAATATTTCAAAATGATCCTATAGATTTGGCAAAACCAGTATATATGTTTATTTTTATCAACTTAGTTTCTTTTTCTGTCTGAAAGAGGCTTAAAACAATGACATCAAAGGTTGAAAAATAGTTTGGTTTGTACTTGGTTAAGCAGTGACTCACCTTCAGCCAAAGAATTCAAGTTTTATATTTGCATGAAAGGAGGAGGTGTCTTTATGTTAAACTAGTCTATCAAACATCATGTGGATGCAAAAGGGTTGGCAAGTCCCGAAGAGCTAGATATTTCACCATACTTCTTTTAATTTCAGATGGCTAGTTTCTGTCAGTTTCATCAGCAAAGCATTGGACAAATGTCACTAGAAACTCCAGAATGCCATGTTTCTAAGTAGTATTTTGTCTCTATGTCAGATTTTAACATGTCTGGCGTATTCCTTACATAATGCAGCACTTTCTCCCTCCTTTTTCCTCCTTAGCAAGCTGCCTGAGCCACTTTAGGAGGATGAAGGAGAAAGAGCTTATTAGCCTCAGTTCACTTACTATCTCTGCCTGCTACCAGTATCATCAAACTTTTCTATACTGGTGATAAATTTTTCTCTTGTCTTGCTCACATTTATTTTCTCTCACAGCAATCTAACATGTGACAGAAGTGACTAATCATCTGAAAAGAGATAAGGATATTTTTCCATTCTTATTAAAGCCATCTCCCATAGAATTCTTTAAGAAATCCTTCATTTCAGTTCTTGGTTAACAGATTTCTATTCATTTGAATTGATCCAGGTCAAAATAACCATATAAGAATAGTAGTTTCTGAGGTGCTTCATGTGGGTACTGGAACTTATCCCAGAATTCTCATCTAATAAAAAAAAAAAGCTCTCTTGATGAGGCAGAACTTTAATTGTGTGACCCTGGGCCAGTTACCACCCTCCTTTAGGTATATTTGTGAACTGGGCTAACAACCATCTCACAGGGTTGCCAGGAAGGTTAAAGGAAGTGGTATTTATAAAATAGCCAATGAGTGGCCATAATAGGAGCTCAATAAAATGTAGTTCCTTTTATTGACTTCTTGACTTCCTCGACTTCCCTCTGTGTTGAAGTCCCAAGAATACTCTCAGACCAAAATATTTAATTTTATATCATTATCAACTTAGAGAGCAAAGACTAAAAGTCCTATAAGGTACACTGTTGTGTTATAAGGATATAGGATAGATCTGTTTGATAAATATAGATATCAAAGCTTGAATAATTAAAAAAAAAAGACAAAATAAGGAAGTGGTGTGTTAGGAACTAATTACTTCAAGCTTTAAATATGCTACTTCATTTAATTCATACCGAATAGTCTGGGTATTCTTAGCCTGAATTTATGGATGAGAAAAGCA
Organism: Cynopterus sphinx; assembly: GCA_030015415.1. NCBI lineage: Eukaryota > Metazoa > Chordata > Mammalia > Chiroptera > Pteropodidae > Cynopterus > Cynopterus sphinx. Next base: position 120,248,490 of record CM057385.1, on the reverse strand, counting down.
AAGCTCAGGGACTTAAGTGACTTGTCCAAATTCTCACAGCTACTTAACTAGCAAAGTCCAGCGTGGAACCCAGCTGTCTGACACATTTCCTTTCTAATCCTTCATGCTGATGACAGTAAGCTGTCTCACTCCAAACCACAAATGAACATACTTTCTCTTGAGTGCATGAAAGTTCACTCTCAGCTTCTGCCAGCAGTCGATCAGCTTCCCGGAGCTCTGTTCGACGTTTCAGAAGGGTCTTCTCAATGCACTCAATTTCATCTACAATATCTTCATGGTGTTTGAGTGATTTTTCCATTTCTAGTTCATTCATAAAACTCTCCACATCTCCATCAATGAAGTCTCTAAAAAAAGTCATATACACATACATTGAGATTTTAAATGTAGACAACACAGATACTTGTAGCTTTAACTGATAAAAAGATGCACAATGATTTTCTAATTTTATATGAGAAAGAATAGAAGAGATAGCTATATTTGATTATGTTCAAGGTCTAGCTTTACCTTTTTATTCAGCATGGCATATTGTTGACAATAAGTGTATAATATATATAATGTATGATGCAATTGTTTTGTCCTTTTAAATATAAAAATTACTTTTTTGTTAGCACTTGTTTGAGACAATGTTGATACTTCTCTTATGTGTTATATTAAAAAAAATAAAAAATAAAACCACTTCTGGTATATTAAAAAAATAAAACCAGTGGTTTTATTTTTCAAAATTATGGTGACAATATCCGACAAATCAAAGGGCATGTAAGGATTCAGTAACTCAAGGCTATCATGTCAAAATTATTTGAAAATGAAACCATCTATGACAGAAAAACATGATAATAAATTCATCAACATATTAACAGATCCTCTTTAAATGAAGGCATATAGATGATTTTAACTTTTTCCTTTGAACATTTTTGTGTTACCAAATTCCCTAAAATGATCATTTATTACACTTTTATATCTAGTAAAAGAAGAGGCTATCCCACTGCCTGCCCTACCACCTTCCTCAAAAGACCACATACATCATTTCCCCACATACACCTACAAAAGAATAGATATAGCCCCACCCCGAACCCTCAAACATCTAGTCCCAATCTTCTCTTGGTTTGGCCCTTGCTTTTCCCTGCCAGGTCTATTACAAGGCAGAGATCACATCTCACTCACTTCTGTGTCCTCCACAGGTCTCCCCCTAACCCTGGTGCATGGGCCAGTCTGGCTCAAATGACAAAAACTGGTGAACTATCATAATTCTTTGACTACTAAAGAAGATGGGCTTCTACATAAGTGACCTGCTCAGCAGTACTGCGTTTGTTAGCAGACCCTATGCCAGGCTCTAGGACACAGAGAGGGAGGCACAGCTACTGACTTCCTGGGCTTCTTACAACACGGTGTGAATAGCACTATACCCAAACCCCAGTAGTGGGAGCTTGAGATGGGAAAGACCTTGTGTAAGACGAAATCCCCGACCTTTGTCTGGAAAGACAGGCTGGAGTCAGGAAGGGGGCAGGGAAGATATTTCAGGCAGAGGGCAATAAGTAAAAAGGTGGGGAGGTGGAAGAAAATATGGTGCTAGGGGAAACCACAGCAAATTAAGTACAGCCAGAACAAACACTGTGTAGAAGAAAAGGTTAAAAAAAGACAGGCAAGGTTCAGATATTGGAGGGTGGTGTGTATTTTCTGATGGGAATGAGAGTCACCTTTGAGAGTGGCACAGTGAAATTTATAGTCATGCTGAGGGTAAAAGGAGAGAGAGACTAGACATGGAAAGCCCGTGGGGAAGTTCTGGCAATGACCTAGAATGAGACTTGGAGACTAGCTGGATGCCTGGGAGAGTGAGAGAAGGGGAGGAATTAAGGACATCTGACATATTTTTAGCCAGGGTAACTGGAGACGGGGTAGAGCTGTACCATTCTCCGGAAGAAACAAGAGAATTTAGGCTTACACTGTCCAATATGGCAGTCACCATGTGGCTATTAAATTTAAATTAAATTTTGTTCCTGAGTTCCATTAGCCATATTTCAAGTACTCAAATAGCCACATATGGCTAATGGCTACTGTTTGGGATAGTACAGATCTAAAACATTTTCAAGATCACAAAAATTTCTATTAGATACATTGATTTTGGTTATCTTAATGAACAAATATTCATGTGGATTATAAAAGTAAAATGGCTAATAATAATTACTTTCGCTGTTGATGCTTTTGGATGGTTCTATGTAATTCTTCTACTTCATGCTCTAAGTCTTTCTTCTCTTGCAAAAGATCTTCAATATTATGATGCAATTCTTCCATTTCTTTCTCAGACTGCCGCTTGGATACTCTCATCCAATGTTCCTGTTTTTTTGATTTTAAATGCTGCATTATATCTTCTAATCTAGAAACTTCACTCTCCTGAACAAAGAAAAAAATGCAAAACTGAAACATCACACAATGTTTTCCCTCTTTCCTGCCAAAATTGAAATGAACTGTGTTGTGGTTAAAGTGAAATGTCTGACTTGAAAATGGTGGTAGCTTTCAAGGTTTCAGTATAAAAAGAAAAACTAAGTCAAGCCAATTTTTACACATGCTATAGGTAAAATTAATGCACTAATAAAGCTTTTAACTTTTCCATCAGTCCAACTATGGTTGATAAACATTTACCAATTATCTCTTGTGGATAATCTTGGACTCCAGAGTTCAGCATCTAGCAGAAGGGACACACAAAGAGGTCTCTCCCTCCTCCGGGCACATGGGAGGGGCGCTATCTGAAAAGGCTGCCCCCAGGAAGAGGTGCTTTGTCTAGGTTTTGAAGAATAAATGAAATGGAAAAGAACTAAGCTGCAGAAATAACACGTGCAAATATAGGGAAGCATAAAAGTGCACCTGGGAAACTACAGAAACAGCTGGGTACTGGTGGAGGATAAAAAACCAGCTTATGAGGTTATCAAATGGTGAACTGACAGAACTGCTATAAATTCAATGTGCACTGAAAAACGGCAAGATAATGTGAATAATGACTATCACTTTTAACTATGTAAATATGCACAGTCCCTCTAAAACTAGTCTGACCCAGTTTATATTTTTCTCAGTCTACTGAAAGAAAAAGATTATCTAAAGAGCTCCAGGTATTCTGAGTTTGAAGGAGAAGTTTGTAATATATTTTACTTCTTTATAATTAAAAATTTATAAAGTAAACTAGTGATTACAAAGTAATCATTTCTTGGAATCTAATCTAAGAATATAAAATATAGTAAAAATTTATATACAGTTAAGTCACAACAGTGCCTACAAATAATTTTTGCAGTCATATCATTTAAAAACTTGTAAAACCATGGGAAATGCTTGTTATATTAAATGGGAATAAAGAAATGCAAAATTGTGTACACATTAAGAATTATGAAAAGAAATAATAAATCTCATCACCCAGAGATAATCCCCATCAAAACCTTGCTGTATGCTGCTCATACCTGTGTATATACAAGCACATATAAGTATATGTGTGTATATACATGCATGCATACATGTATGTAAGTATGAGACACCAGCATGTAAATATAACTATACATACATATTAATATAGGACTTATTGGTAGAAAAATATACATTAAGCTTTCTAAAAATGGTTACTTGCTGGACTGACAGCATTTTTGTTATAAAATAAACAAGGTTTGCAAACTGGACAGGTACCCTAAGTCCTGCCCAGGATAGTATTTCAATAAGAGAATGCTTACTTAGTTCTAAATATCAGCCTTACAAACACACTTTTGAGATATAATCTATTCAAAAATAGGTCAACTCATTGTGGACTGGGGTCTTAGGTCTTTCCACTTACTAAGTTATGATGCTCCGGGACGTTGCAGTGCAGCACACCCATAGGGATGAGAGGTACAGAAAAGTTGGGGGGTGGAGGTCCATATACAATGGGGGACCCAGCAGGAGGTGGGCCATAAACAACAGTGCCAGGGGCAAGAGGTTGGCTATTGTTGGGCAAGGGAGGAGGTGGCGCATACAGGGCCATGCCCTGGGGCACGGGAGAACCATCAGGAAACACAGTGTAGATCATGTATCCAGGAGGAGGCACAAATGGGCAATCCTCTTGGTCATCCGGCTCACTCTCTTCCTGGCTATCTCCTCCACTGTCTGCATCTTAAAGGAAATAAACAGAAGAGTGTTTTACCCCATGGTTAGTTGGTAATCAAGTTTAGCAGAAAACGGCAACATTTAAGACAAGATACTAGAAATGTGACGATAGACTTCTATTAAAAAGGTCAAAAGCAATTTTGAAAAGCAGATCAAAAGAGAGATTCAAACTATTTCCAGTGACTGAGAGCTGAGTTTTTCTAATGCCTATCCTGTTGGTTTGTTCTTTTCTATCTTCATTCATTCATTTATTCAGCAACCACTTGTGTGCCTGTGTCATGCTACATAAAAGACCAACAGAGATGCGATGTGAGAGCCCACAGCTCTCAGTATTTACCAATATCACGACACATAGCACTCTCTAAGGAGTTGGTTTACTTACTTATCTCCCCTACAAGCAAAAATTGTTTACTATTGATGACAGAGAACCTAGCACACAGAAGGCACTTAATAAAGAGCCCCTGAATGAACCAATTCTCAGGTGATACTGACACTTTACATACTCTGCTCAAGATTGCATAGCTACTTAGTAAGAAAGCTAGAATTTATTCCAGGTCTGACTCTTCCCTACAGAGCTTTAGAAGACAGACCTCTATCACTTCATTTTAGTGAAGCAAATTAATGCCATGGTTCTAGGATATAAGGACCTGGATAAGTAGAAATAGGTTTGGGAGAGAAAGAAAGAAAAAGGACATTCTAAACCAAGGGCTTCAAACATGAGGTGTGAGAAACATGGTATACTGTGAGTATCTTAAGCATTGGGTATGGCTGACATGTGGGAGAACGATGAGAAGTGAGAAAGAGGACAAGAGGTCACTGGCCAAGATCAAATCACAAAGGGCCTTGCAGAGAGTAAGCTACGGCCTGTGAGAACCAATAAAAGGTTATTAAACAGGCAAGAGAAATGCAACTGCCTATGTGATTTAACTTACTTACCTCTATTTGAAAATGACTTATGTAAGCCACTCCTGATGGGAGAATAAACCCAGTATCCTGAGGCAGGATGAGGTCCACTGCCTTCCTTCCCATCCTGTTGCCCAAGATGTGGTTTTCTAATAGGAGTTGAGGCTGTGTACTTTAGGCCAACACCAGAGTCCTTGGTGGCCTGAGAACTGTGGCTGGAAACCTAAAATAAATGACAGCAGAGCATATTATCTATTACAAATGAAAGGGCTGATTTGGAGAAATATCAAAATCTAGAGCAAAGTTGAGATGTAGCAAAGCTGAGAAAGGACTGGTTTCATTTCATATATCACAATTCTCACTTTTCACAGTGAGACATGGTTACGTGGTCAGCATGGGTGTCAGCCTTTCTTTTCCAGTGCTTATCCTCCCTGATGGTTTCTCTTCCTTGGCCTTGTCCTTGATGGCCCAGCAAAGAACAATAGACACCAGTGGACTTTCTAGAGAATCTGGAACTGCAAGTCTCCTGCTGCCCTGGAAGCTTGGGGTGGCTTTTAAAGTTCTGCTCTGTGACTCCCCACCTCCTTCCCTCACCCACACTGCTTCCACCTCCAGCTCTGGTTGTGCCAAGGATGTTGGCTTCCTTTAGATTTCTAGAGGGAGAATCTCAGATTCTGCTCTTCGGGATTCTGATTAAGTCTACACAGTTAGAGCTGCTTCTTCCTGACTGCTGCTTGTCAGCTGATTCTCACAGCTGCTCTGCTTTGGATGAGTAAGTGCCGCTTAGTCCTCTGCTCACTTCCCACCCTCAGGCCCCAAGCTCCAATCTGTGCCCTGAACACCCCTCACCACCATCTCCTCTGTTCCAGCTCCACTGCTCTGGGTTTCTTCTGTCCTTCACTTGAATGTATTCAAACAGCCCCATACACAGTTCACCCGTCACCAGTCTAGGCTCCATACTCAACCCAATCATTCTTCCTAAACTACACTCTGATCATGTTTCCCAAGGCCTACAAAATTAAGTGTAGGGGATTTCTGCACTTTTTTAAAAAAAGCATGACCCCAATCTACTTTTCCAGTTTCACCTTTCACTGTGCCCATCCAACCCTCCAGCCCCACAGGCTGCTTGTCATGACTAAATCAACTCTCCTAAAAGCCCATCCCTTGAGGATTGCTAAGTACTGACTTCACGACCCTGCTTTTGAGGCTTTTCTTCCTGAAATTCCCCACAAGATGAATCCTTAACATCTCTCTGCAACACAGATCAAGTCTGCCGTTACATGCATGTCACTGTTTTGTAATTACATTGGTGTGCCTGTCTTCACCACCACCCCATAAGCTCTTTGAGAGTGGGGGCTATATCATTCATCATGGTATGCCCACCATTGCCTAACACTTGACCTTGACTTCAGTAAGCACTTAATGCTTGTTCAGATGAAATGAAACCCATGTGCCTATTTTGCTTTGAGTCTCTGCACAATTCTATGCCCATTTTTCAACAGGCTCTCTGGGCTCAAGTCCTCTTACCTTCACACAGGATCCTCCTTCAGATATCTCACAACGCAACACCTAAGTATGAATGGGAATTTACCACATTCCTTGTGAAGGCCCTATTTTCATCTCAAATATTAAAAGCACTTCAGAATCTCAAAGTATGGTTTTGCCTAGATATGCTGTTCTTGACAGCTATCACAAATTTGGGGAAGGGAACACTGTCACACTTTCTTCAAGAAAATTTAATATATACTCCCAGTTCCACAGACTTCCTACTTTTGATGATGATGGTGGTGGCATAAAGTACCAATAGCCTCGTCTTCTGAAAGGATCTGCCATGCTGCTAATGTAATCATTCTGATAAGAAACTTCACGTCGAAGTTCAGCAATTTCTTCCAAAATGTTTTCAAAGTTTCCTTTATCTGTAAAGGAAAGCCATTCTATGAAATTGGTTATGAATAATCTACTTCCTTTCTCCCTCAAAATACAAATGATTCCATGAGAGCCAATAACTTTTATCAGTTCCTCAAAGCTGATTGGTAATGGGATTTTGCTAACTGACAACAGACCTAGCCTTCTGTTGTTAATATAAAGTAAGCCAGAGAAAGAAAATAAAAATATTTGTAAACATTATTTCTTTTGAAAATACAAAAATAAAGCTCATGTCTCTTTGGAATCAAATCCCTTAATACTGTACTTACATAAAATGTTTTAATTATTTGCTTTTATTAAGCTAATTATCATAGCTGTGCAAATCAAGCATGGAACTGATCTGTAGCAATTAAGTAAATTTGCTAAAGTCAAAAACAAGATGATTTGATTTTAGAACAACTACAAAACCACACCAAAATCAAAGCCCAATACTCTACCAGCCCCAGTGAGGTCTAGTAAATTCCGCAGCCTTGCAATCTCTGTCCTTTGTCTCTCCATTGTCTCATTCAGTTTCTCAATTTCCAGCACCTGTGAGTTTGCTCCCCGGGTGCCTTCATCTACTTTCTCCATCTCAATTCGAAACTATCAAGAAATCACATACACAAAATTGCCAATGAACAGTCTTTCCCAGACGCATTTATCCTTGCTGCTTGATTTTAATTTTGTAATTCTTACTTATACTAATGAGGAAACCACATTACTCCTTATAATTAAACTGAACTGTGCCTGGCACACAGTAGTGGATAAAGTACTAATTGACTACTGATTACATTTAAAAATTCTTTGAGATGGCACCTACACTGTGATCAGTCTCTCTGGAACTGATAAGGACTCAATAAGGAGGAGGTCTCAGGATACCAGCACTGACCTGCTCTTCTTTATCTCTGAGAAGATTCTGCAGCAGTTCAATCTCTGCTTCTGCTCGGATCAGATCCCTGGCTGCTTGTGCTGCCTTTTTGCTGAACTTCTCCGTTTCCTGCAACTCCTACTGGGACAGAGGTATGAGAAAGGCACCACTGCTATCACAGGGTACCTTCTTCATTTCTTTATTCCTCCCAGATAGATTACTCTGCCTTCATCAGATCACCTGCCTAGCCATCCCATGTACATGTGGCAATGAGTCCCATCTTGTTCTGTGCTATTCCCACCACCTGGCAACCTGCTCTACCCCATCTATGGCGCCAAGTGGGTAAGAAGCTGTTTCAGAAAGAGCAAGGGCTAATTTTTAATTCACTGTTCTACAGCCTATCATGACTGCTGTGTCTCTATGGATTCTCTTCATTAGAATTTTCCCTCCTATGATCTACCATTTTAATCTCAACAACATCTAAATCCTGTAAAGACTTAACAGATATTATCTCAAACAGGAGTCATAGCAGCCCTACGAGGTAACATTAATTACCTCACTGAATAAGATGAAATGTTTGAGGTTCAGAAGGATTATATGGCAAGCCTTTAAAACCTCTGTTCAGGTGTGTATTGATAGCTACCTCCCTAAGCAGATCCCTGCATTCTAGGTAGAAATAGTATGTTACATCTGATAGTTTCTTTCAGGACTTAATAGAGTGCAGGACATGTAGCAGGGCTGTGATGGGAGAAATGCAATCTTCAGGTCTGAAGGGAAACAGACGACTTTAGAGTGGTTTAAAAAAACAGCCCAAAATCTACAATAAGAGATCAACAATGTAAGTTGCTATGTTTTTGACAGCAGCAGCACTGATGGAAACTTGTCCTGTATATGTGGACTCACCTCTGCTCGCTCCTGGTTAATTTTCATAACAGTTCCATGAAGGGACTTAAGCTGGTCTTTAGCAATGGTAAGCTCAGCTGTGGCTAGCTTATCAGAGGCGGCCACAGCTTTCTTTAGTTTCTTTAATTCTTTATCTAAACCAAAATACCGCTCCTGAGATTTGGCATTTTCAAGTTTCTTCTAAAATAAAAGAAACATTGATTAAACAGATGATTCATTTGGTAGCAATGAATGAAGATGTAAGTTCCCAAGAGGGCAGGGGCTCTGTTCACTGCTGCATGCCCGGTGTCTAGAACAATACCTGGTACACAGCAGGTGCTCTGCAAATATTCACTAAGTGAATGAATAAATAAAATCATCTCTAAACAACATGGTAAACTTAGAATGAAATCAGTCTTCTTTGTCAAGAATCTTACTGGTCATAAAATTAGTTCATTCATTGGAAAAATGTTTCTTAAAGCTGTCTCCAAGTGATGGACCAGATGCTTTGAACAGCTAAGTCAGGCATTAGGCATATGGTAGTAAACAAAACAGACTTGGCTGCTGCCCTCAAGGTATTTTATTTAGGAGAGACGGATATTAAACAAATACTCAGACAAATGTATAACTAAAATCGTGATTAGTGCTATCAAAGGACAGAACAGGGTACTCTTTGAGAGGACAGAAGGAGAAATCTAGATTGGTGGAAATGGGTTAGCCAGGGAGAACAACACAGGAGTGTGGTCCAGGAGAGGAAATGGCATGAGGGGAGACCAGGAGGGAAAAAAGAACTTGGCATTTTTGATGAACTGAAAGGAGGAAATATGATGAGAAAAAGAGAGCTAAACAGAGGGACTTATGCAGGGTCTCAGACTTGAGGATTCTGGCCTTTACCCTAAAAATAAGAAAGCTCCTAGGGAGAGTGAGAGAGAGGCATGGAACCTACAAAAGCTAATTCATGCTTTCTGAAAGATAATGTTGGCTGCTCTGTGGAGCAGGGTCATGAGTGGAAGTGGGAGATCCCTCAGGTTGCTACAGCAGTTGCCCAGAAGAGAGATGGCTGGATGAGGATGGTGGCACTGAAGAAAAAACTACATATATTCCAGCTATATTTTGGAGGCGAGTCAATGTAACTAGGGGACTGATGGATTCTCAGTGAAGAATGAAGCAAGTCATTCACCGAGGCTGGTGAAAGGGGAGAGGGCAGGTGTGAGGAGTATGAAGGTACAGCACAGCAAACACGGGAGAACGAGCTTATTGGAAAAAAGGGTACAGCTTCCCATATGAGGATGACAACCAAGAGTTTATAGAGATATCACTATGCCTGGTAGGGTAATTTTTCTCCAGGAATACTTAGCATATACAAGCCCAACGAAAGCAGATAGCTGCAGTTTTGTCAGGGAAGTGAAGACAGAAGAAAAGGGCAAGGGATCTGAGAATATTTTTAAAAATGGCTATAGTGGTAGACTATGGAATTTAAGTTGGGCAAGATGGAAAATAAAGACAAGAAGGCCTGACGACAGAAAATGTGGTGCTATGTATTGGAATTCTCAATAAGGTTGAAAAATCATCAGCATGGGGGTGATGGCAAGACAAGAGGTTCCAATCAGAGTGGAACACTTCAATCTGTGATTTTAGAGGTGGTGGGCAAAATTTTTAAACTGGACAGGTCTAGGATGTGACAATGGGAGATGGTCGAGGTGGGCTGGAGAAGTTCAAAGACAGGCCAGGTGTTAGAAAGGAAGATGAGGAGTTTAAAAGTAATTTCCTGTGGATGTGTCCAATACGGCAAGGGGTTGTGAAAGAAGCAAACTCATCTCAATGGCATTTAAGTACCACCCAACTGGCTCTAAAATCACTCCTTAGGTTCCCAATTCTCTTGTTTGCATCTATCACAGCACCCTTGTCTCAGACCCTCGATTTGATGATATACATCCAGGTTTCTCTTAGGTCAGGTTCACCACTGGGCCAACAATGCAGCCAGAGGCAACTGTGGTTTGCACCCCTCCTCAGCTGGCCTGATTGCTGGGGGCAGGACTGGGCAGTAGGGACACCCGTGTCTCACTTTCTTAGTCTTCCCCACCTTTTTCTCTAACTCTTGGAGTTGGACCAGAATTCTTTCTTTCTCTTCATCAGCTTCCTGAAGTTGGAGATCTGTAAGGCCTTGGATTTCCTCCATACTTTTTAGATTTTCTTGCAAATAGTGAATTTCATTCTCCAACTGCTGGATTCTTGCTTCATGCTGCCTCTTACCCAATTTAATCTGTGAGGAAATAGGAGTTACAAAGATAATTTTAAGCAAAATATGTTTTAAGCAAAATAAAAACTTTTTAGAGAATTATACTTCATTTTACTGAAGAACTATATTTCATTGTACCCAGAGTTATTGGGGATGGTTTTCTCTTGAATATTTTCTAGGATCCATTTTAATATTTTTCTCATTAAAATAACTATATCAAAAAAAATTAGATTCTGGCACCATACTATACTCTAGCAATGTGGCATTGTTTACCTGCGTGTTAAGAAACATCTCTCCCTTGCTTCCAGGACAAGGAAAACAGTGTTAGAAAGAAGACTGACACTGACATCAGTAGCCATATTCAGGGTTGAATTTTATCCACACACAGCTAGAATTGTTATGAGTGAAAATAATAACACATATACTATATTTACAGGAGAAAGGAAGCACTGTAATGTACTGGAAACTGTGCATATTTGCCAAACACTCCCCTCCAGCTGCCTCCTGCCCTCTTCTTACTCTTGCTTCCACGGCTCTCTCACAGGCCTGCCTGAACTCTTCTTGTCCATTTGCCAGTTTCTCTTGTTGCAGAGCCATTTCTTCTTGGAGTTTTCTCTCTCTCACTTGTGCTTCTTCTCTTTCCCACTGGGAGCATGCAAGGATTTCACTGAACTGTTTCTGCAAATCAGCAAGACTCTTCCCTAAGATATCTGAAGGACTATAGATTCTGGTAAGGGGGAAAGAATGGTATAAATGTAACATTTTATTTTGATGCCAGATGCTGGGCACAAACATGCTGGTAACATTAATGTGGTAATAAAAAGAGTCATGTGGATGGGACTAATTTCAATCCATAGTAACTCACTGAACATCTCCTATGTACAAGCAATTATCTTATCAAATGACTGCTGTCACTCTGAAAACACAGGCTCCTAAAAGGCTAACGATGTTTACTCAAAGAATACATACATTGTAATTAGCCTCAGTTTTCTTTTAATATGTTTTCTATCTAAAATGCATAATGTTGCTCTACTTCTTGACCATATACAATGAACTTTCAAAAAAGTTACTCTAAAATCTTTAGGTTTTTAAAAATTAAATAATACCAAAAAGTATAAAACATGTAAAATGTAAAAGAAAAAATCAGTGACAATTTGAGTTAAGAAATTTTGTCTCTAAATCATGGAAATATGATAAAGGGAAACCTTACAAAACTAATCAGCCATTAGCAGTACTTGAACAGGTGGGTTCATTATTGACCTTGACAATCACAACTCAGCCCGCTATACAGTTGGAGGTCTTGATTTTCCATTACCTTATTTCCCCAGCTCCTGATTTCAGTTTTCTCCGTAGCTCATCCACACGAGCTGCCACTTCTTCTGGACGAATCAAACCATCAACCACATGGTTAAGGTGATTCTGGAAATCTTTCAGTTGCTGTTTCAACAGGTTATTGTCATCCTATGGAGGGGGGTAAAACGGGGAGGAAAGTTACCAAAAGTATACCCACATACATATATGCAGCCCATATGTTTTACTCAATTCTTTAACAATTTTTTAAAACCCTTTCTATTCAGGTTTACAATATATGAATCTACTAATCAATCTAAAGTCACAGAAGACACAACCAGGCATTACAGTATCTCCTGATGTGATGTAAAAAGAAGTATCTGTGAACACTACCTATGAATGTCTTCTTAATCAAAATCTAACTAACCTGAATCTAATTAGGCCCCATATGTGACATAATCAGTACCATGGCATGCAACACATCAAATCTAGAACATGAAAAACCCTAAAGATAAAGACCTGATTTGTCTTTGATATACAACAGGAAAAAAGAGAAAACCTATAGACTATAAGAGACTTAAGAATCAAGTCAACCAAATGTAATGTGTGTACCTTATTTGAATCATGATTCTAATAAAACACTTGTAAAACATTTATAATATAATGTGAAAAATGTGAATACTGATTAAGGTATTTGATGATATCAGTGAATTATAAATTTAAGTATAATGACAGTATCTATGTTTATGCTTTTTTAAAGCCCTTACATTTAGAGATACATGTAATAAACAGTACAGTATTTACAGATAAAATAAGCTGTTTCAGATTTACTTCAAAATAATTTAATGTGTGAACAGGTTTGAGGGGCGGGGTGTGGAGGGCATTGTAGAAGAAATAAGATGGCTGTATTGTTGAAGATGGATGGTAAATACATGAGGATTCATTTTGGTATTCTATTTTTCTTTGTGCTTGAGAATGTCCATAATTCAAAAAACAAAAACAAAAAACACTTTCACATAATATTCAGATCCATCAGCCAATCAACTGAAAAATGGAACATCTAATACTGAAGCTTTTCTAAATAGCTTATAATTCTCTGTGGGAGTATTTGTTACATGCCAATATATTTTCACTATCAACAAACTAAACATATCTAAACCACAGAATCAAATTTAGACAACAGATCTTTCAATTAAAAAGAAACTGCTAACATTTCCCTAAACTGTAAAGAAAAACAGTTCTATATCCAAAGCTACTATTGTATTTCCCCGAGTACCTACCTAAGGTGATTAACTTACTCCAAACTCGGTGTAACACTGTGAACTAAAATGGAAGATTTAAAATTGCAATGAAGGTTTAAGTCCCTGTCCTACCTGGAGTCCTCTTATCTTTAAATTGCCCCTGCCCATTATCCTGAAGGGGCCACATTTGTACTCCTATCTAATTCTGGCTGCACGTGATTGAACCCAAGGCCAGCCAATCCACTGACTAGTCAGAAAACAAGTTCTCATTCTCTCCGAAAGCTGAACCAAGATTCAGTACAGCAAGTCTGTATAAAAGCTGAACCTGTAAAGATATGTCACCTCAGAACTGGGGTCCATGCTGGGCCAATTAAAATGCCCAGAGAGATAAAGATGGATAACCAAGAGGGCTGTGAAGCTCCCTAAACATTGATAGAGCAGAGCTCTGGGTCTTGGCACACTGTTTCCTTTCTTGAGCTAGTGTTAACAGGTTTCGGTTCATTGTCTACTCGACAAATGTACAGCGAGTTTAACTTGTACTCTGTATCAAGAGGTTAGTAGGCCAAGTAACCAGAGGACTAAGTTCTAACTAAAGTATTCTCACAGCATGGGCCAGTATTCTGGAAAGCTGACTTGAATTTCTGCCTTGGAGAAGGCCCCTGAGGATATATTTTAGACTTTTATGAAATTTGTCTCAGAAGTTGAGCATGATAGCAGTAAAAATTAAATTCTAGGTTTTCAGATGTCCTTAAACTTTGAGGAAAAAATATTCAAGGAGTTGGAGAAAGAGAGAGAATTTGGGTGAGCTTAGTCTTCTGATTTGTCACAAACCCCCCTGCACGACTTTTTGGAAGCTTTCCCTACACCACAGCAACTCTGACCCTTTATTTCTGATGAAATGTCACAGCTGCCACCTCAAGTCAGCCAAGTGGCTCCTGACCTCCCAGTTTTGGAGACCTAAGTGTTGATCCAGGTACTTGTTTATTCAGACATCTGTCTTCTTTGAGAGAGTTTAATTATCTGGTAAATCCTGTCCACCTGCTTCTCTTACAGTTCAGTGGTCAGGTGATTGTTGACAATAGCTATAAGAATATTCTCCCAAAGAAAACCCCTACCAGTGTAAAATGACTGTATTTTTAACAGCATTCTTTTTGAGAAGGAGACAGGAAAAGCTGTTCACAATTAAGAAGTCCTAATGCAATCCACTCTAGTTAAATTCCTGGATAATTACAAAGACATTTCAGAGGAAAAAGAAGGCACCAATCTGATAACTAGAGCTCAGTCTGGTGACAAATTTGTTTCTAAAGAAATGCAAAGTACTGCTTTCAACCATGAGTTTACAGTGTTCTCTGTTTACCACTGACACTGCCTCCATCTCTCTGCACCATCATAACACCACAAGGATATGCGTATTAATATTTTTAAAAACAATGGGCTCACAAGGGAACAGAAGCCCTAGGATTTTCCCCGCTCTGAATTTTTTTCTAATAATTCCATTTGCTTACTACATGTTAGAGCAGGTTGTTAGGTGTCTGACTAAGGATATCAACATCTTTGAGTGTCCCGTGTAAGAATGCATTCTGAACCCACAAGTCTCTACCTGCAGCTGTTTAAGTTGCATGCGGAGCTCATTATTTTCTTGGTTCCTTTCTTCTGAGAGCTGGGCTTTTCCGAGGGCATTCTTGAGGGCTTGTTTTTCCTTCTCAAGTTCTGCTTGGAGGGCTAATTGTTCTAACTATTGCCACAAAAAACAATACGATAAAAACACAAAATAGCAATAGTTTATGATCTAAAAAAGGCATAAAGAAATTTACATACACATGCAGTCCCTTGCTAGATATGGTTTTATAACATCTCATTTTGTTTGTACTCTCAAATTTAAAAGCCCACAGTAATTTTTTAACATGCCTCCTTCAACTGTGTATACTTAAGGAAGAGTAAGTATCAAAATCAGCTCAGACTAGACTACACCAAATCAGAATTTCTGGAGGTGGGCCTAAGTACATCCCTTCAAAAGCTCTGTGAATGATACGATAATTATTGCTCTTTTTCCTTAGACCAATATTTCTCAAACTGTGGTCCCTCAAATACCTGTATCAAAACCACTAAGTGTGCCTGTTAAACATGCATAAGTTAGGCTCCATCTCAGACTCGACGGCCCAGAATCTATAGTGCAGGTCCCAGAAATCTGCATTTAACAGGCTTCACAAGTGATTTCATATAACTAAAGTGTACCAATCTAAGACCTGTAGATCAGACAGAAGATCCATTATGCTCCATATTGTCAATGTGTCGTTTGAAAACCCACCCTGGAAGTCCTAATGCAGAGAAGGAATTGTCCCTTCTAATACCAAGTGAGTTTGTGAAAAGGCCAGGCTGTTATATTTTTATCAAGACTTACAAGAAAAATAAAAGTACAATGGAAGTACAAATGACAATAGATTTCAAGCTAAGAGCTGGCTCAAAACTTAAAAAAAATTGATTTGAAAGAAGATGCTATCTAGAATTTTTATTTACTATTATTTTAAAATATGTTTTTACTGTTATTTTAATTGTTTTCCCCCAACCTCATATTTTTGCACTCTGATCTTATAAATTATAATTCTGTAAAACTTGGTACTCTTGAAAAATATAATCTTGACAATTGGCAAGTGGTCATTTGATATCTGATAAGTAAAAGAACAGAAAATAATTACTATAACTATTTTTATTTTCTTTTCTAATCATCTGAATACTATTTTACATGAATTCCTGAGATTCAAACTATATTATTTTATATCATTTTCATCCAGTAAGAACATATTGACCCTCCTCATGTTCCAGGCACTGAGAAAACAGATGCATCATTTCAGGGTAGTATTCCCTGACCACCCCTCCCCTGCCCCAGAACTGTATCCTTTCTTTCTCCCACATCTGTTTCACCCACTGGACTGTCAGGTTCACAAGGACAGAGACCATGTCTGTGCTGTTCTGTGCAGCATTCAAAGAACCTGGCCTTCAATGCCCAATCAATAAATATTTACTAGATGAATAACTATCTAATTGGCAATATAATTTAAATTAGTGGATATTTCATAAAACCAAAATAGGAAGTAGCACAATTTAACATCACTTAAAAGAGGTCTCTTAAAGCTGTTTTGAGAAAGACTAGAATCTATTGAATTCTAGCTAGGTGCCTGCATGTTCATTATCTCCCTATCCTTATAACCCATTTTATGGAATAGGAAGCATTTGTCAGAGACTCAGAGCCATGAAGTAAAATGATCTGTATTTGTTCACAGAGGACTAGTATTTGAACTCAGAATGTCTGACTCCAAAAATATGTCTTCCGGAACATCACTCCACATACATTATATTAAAAAGTGTTTAATCTTATATTAAATTAAAGGAAGGCTGATATGTTGAGGCCACAGGCTACTTGCTTTCCAGATAGCTTTATGCTCTTACCTGGCTGAGCCTTGTTAGTTTTTCCAAGTCTTCCTTAAGCTGGTTCGCTTCAGCATCACGTATTTTTAGCTGAGCCTCTAGCTCAGCCTCATAGGCACTGAGATCTCCGTGGGTCTGCTGCAAGGACGCATTTACCTCATGCTGCTCCTGGAGAGCACTTTCTAGCTCTGCTAGCTCCTGGAAGGATTCAGGGTATGTTTATATAAAACACTGTGCTGCTTAAGCATCTGCAAATCATTATAAGTAACTTGAGCACAGTAAACCAAATGTTGGCCAGCCCAGCACAGAAAGTGTTCATTAGCAAATAATGAAGCCACATGCTGTGCATATCTGCACTGAAAGATAAAATCCTGACTAAATGTAAGCAGAAAAATCAGTAAACTTTTGTGTGAAACTTAGTTTTTTTAATTATTTATTTTTATGATGACATTAACAAAATCTGGTACATTTTACAGTAAGGCATATATATTTACATTATGTTCACATCCCATAGTTAGATTTCTTTCTGTCACTACATATTTGACCCCTTTTCCCCATCTATGTGATACTTAAATGTGCCTGAACAGGTAAAAAGAAAAAAATTTAAGGCTTATTTTCCATCAGACATTAGAATACATGTTTTCATATTATTTCACTGCATCCTTATAATAACTGTGTAATACAAGATAGTAGTCTCATTTTACAGACGAGAAACTGTAGAATGAATGCCTAAGTAAATGGCATGTAGCTGTGTAGCAAAAACAAAAAAAAAAAAACAAAACAGAATATGAACTGAGATCTCTGAATCCAAAGTCCATGCTCTTTCTATTAAACCACAGTATATTCATTTATCAGAAGAACAAAATGGGACTAGCACTTTCTAATATTAAGAATAATAGAGTAACTTAAATGAGTGCTAACAATAATATAAGTACATATTGATTAGCATACCTCAGTTTTGAGTCATTTTAGCTCATTTGTTTTTCATGATTAAATATTACAGCTTTCATCTATTTTGGGGGGATCTTAAAGCATTAGACTGAACTATTCTGAATGAAAGAGGTGGATCCTATGATAAGAACTTCTATAGAAGTGTTTCTCCGTGGGTGGTCAAAAGAGCACCAGGCATCTGAATCATTTGGGTTGCCTGTTCAACATGCGGATTCCTTATACAACCAACAAAAGATCAGTGTCCACAAGACATAAAGAATTTCTACACATTGTTAAAAAAAGACAAACAATACAATAAAAAAATGAGGAAAGAATATGAATAGGAAATTCACTGAAGAGGAACACTGAACATTAAATGGAAGATGCTCAACCTCTCCAGTAATCAGGGGGAAATGAAGTCAAAACAAGATACTATTTTATACAGAGCACAGAGGAACAAGTTAAACACACCATGAGAAAACAATCAGACAAATCCAGAATGTGGGACACTCTATAGGATTACTGCCTGGACTCTACACACACACTATAGAAGACATTCTTGGCACAATTAGGAAAATCTGAATATGGTTCAGATATTAGATGACATTAGGGGATTATTGTTAATTTTCCTAAGTGCAAAAATAGTAACGTGATATGGGGAAAAAATGTCATTTTTAAGAAATGTATACTGAAGGGATGATATCATTAAATCTGCAACTTTAAAATGACTTAGCCAAAAAAAAAAAAAAAAAAAAACCAAAAACCAAGCAAACACAGCAAAATATTTGTTGAGTCTAGGAGAACAAATAGATATTTGTGATATGTACATACAATAGGATGCTACATACATCATTAAAAATAAACAAAGTAGAGCTACATGTATCAATGGGAATAATTCTCAAAAACATAAATGAGAGAAATATGTATACTATCAGACCTTTTATATAAATATTAACACAATGCAAACAATATTACATATTGCTTATGAATGCTGCTTATGGATATATAATAATAGAAATACAGGGAAATAATAACCATATTCATGATTTTCTTACTATAGAAAGAGGTACACAGAAGATTTCAACTATATCTGCAATGTTTTATTTCTTAAGCTGAGTTGTGAGTACCTAGTGTTAAACATTATTTTTGATATTTTGATGAGTCTGAGAAATTTCATAATATTAAAATATATTAATTCAAATTTCTTAGAGCCAGTCCTGCTGAGGATGAGGTTTGAGAATCTGGGTTCTCATACATGATAAAGTTTGCTAAAAAACAAAATAGAGCAAGTGATATCTCCAAGTAAATGGCAACAAATCAGGTACCAAAGGGTATAATTTCTAACACTATTTCTGTCTCATCTGTAAAATAATGTTAAAATTATGAAGTAATGATAACAAGAATAAGAAAAATTAAGTTGCATTTAATTTTGAGACACAAATAAAATATGAGCACTGAATACAGCATTAATAATACCTATAATTTCATACTCTTTAGAGTTATTTGATAATATCTTTCAGGAATAGAAATTCAGCTAAAATAACTTCCCATTATTAGTAAAAGAAAAATAATGATTCCAAGTGTATTACAACTAAAGGAAAAAACGAAAATAAATAGCCACTAATGCTTTTTGCCACTTATAATTGCACTATTGTTAATTTCCTTAGCTAACTTAATTGGAACATCATCTACTTCTGAAGCTAAGAAAAACAGGCAAAAAAAAAACCAAATCATACCTTCCTCATATTTTCTGCATCTATGGCAACTATTTCCAGCTGGTCCCTCTCCTGTTCAACCTCAGTCAGTCTCTGCAATAATGTCTCTTTCTCGTCCTGCAGCTTTCTGCACTCGTTCTGGGCCTGAGTTGCCTGGCCTTTGACAGTCCCCAGGTATTCTTGCAACCCGCTGATGACACCTTCTAAATCCTTCTTCAGGGCTTCATTTGCTGCTATCTGGCCTAAGACAGAAAGACAAAAAGTAATAATGTATATAAGAAAATGCTTTCAAGATACATAAATGATTACTGAATTTACTCGCCTTTGTAATTTGTTATTAGCTAAGAGTCAGTCTGAAGCTCTCAATTATTCTTTTCTTATTCTTCTTTTTCAAGATATAATGATAGTTTTTTCCCCTATTACCCATAGTACAGGAATGTTAAGCAGGTATACAATAAAAATAGTACATTTAGTGGACATTGCTAATAAAATGCTTAATTTGTGCTGTAAAAAGATTAAAGCAGTTATTTCCAAATAAGGAAAAACGTATAGCAAAACTGAGTTCTTGCTTCTGGACACACAAAACAAACCCACACAATAAATAAGACTAATCTAAGAGCATAAACATGAAACCTGAAGACTTAAAAAAAAAACACAAACTATATGTTAGGTACCTACTATGTGCCAGGCACATATGAATCCTATCTCATTTAATCTTCTCAACAACTTATGATTGATATAGAAATAATTTGTCCCAGGTCACACAGCTGATAATTGCAAAACAGAGAATGGGATCTTCTTTTGCCAAGTGAAGGCTCTCACCACTACAACCTATTAATCCTCCCCTTCCACTATTATGGCAATATCACAATTTAAATCTGCACTACAAAAGCAGATCCTAAAATTCTTTCCATTCTCTCCTTATAACGAGACACTGAATGCTTTGATGTCAATGGATCGTTTGCTTCTGAAATGATTTAATACCTTAGAAGAAAATCACATGCCAGAGTTTACCATGTACTGACTTCTTGCCTACTGAATGCAATGACCTGACTTACCAGGACATCAACACAACAAAATTAAATAAAAATTGTTTTTTTATTAAACATTTTTGGGTATTGTGCAAATATTTCCATATCAAATACTAGTACTAAACCATATTTACCTAATATCTAGATTAATGCCTATCTGGGTCTCATCTGTCTTTTATTAATACCGATACTAATTTACCTTAAATCAACTTAAATTCTCACCTTCAGTAAGCTGCTGTTCAAGGTCCTTAATCTCTTCAGTTTCTTTAGCAATTCTAGAAAGTATCTCGTCCAAACGGCTTTCAAGTTGTATGTACTGTTTATTCATAATGTCAAGCTGTTGTTCTTTACCTCTTTTCTGAGCCTTCATATGGCACTGAATTGAAAAATAAAAAACTTTTAAAAATATTAATCCTTAACATTTCTAAAGGAAGAATGGAAAATAAAATGTATCAATTTACATCTATTTTGTGTCAGGCTCTGTGTTTTCATTTAAATCTCATTGTAACTCAATTTGGGAACCATCTCCATTTTACATATGAGCAAATTGAGGATAAAAGAGGTTAAGTGATTTTTCCAAGGGCACAGCTAGTAGGTAGTGTCACCAAGTTCGGAATTCTTTGAATTGCATTAAAATGTCTTTTAATAAAAGTTTCCAAGAGTTTATTGATCACATATACATAAAGAAAAAGACTATATTCCAAACATTAGCAAGGATTATATCTAGGTAGAAGGATTACAGATTTTTTCTTTATGAGTTTTTCTTAATATTTAAAAATTTTTTATGACAAGTGATATCTTTTTTAAAAAAAACACATTACATGTACTTTGAAAGAAGGTTTCTTAAGGGATAATAGAGACATGAAATAAAAATTTACTTGAAGTTCATATTGATTTTCAATTCCTTATAAAAAGAAACATTTTGCTTTTAGGTGCAACAAACTGGGAGCTGAGAGGGACCTCAAAGACCATTTAGCCCAGTGTTTCTCAGGATGGAGGGCCCTAAGGAGGCACACTCTACTTACTACTACATATGCCCCTGAGGGAAAACAGCTTTCACACATCCACACACCCTCTCACACACCCTGACATTAGCTGCTTTAAGGAGCTACAGGTAACTGAAAAAATAGGACAGTATTTCTTAGCGTGCTGGGGGGTAAAAACTGTAATCTAGTCTAACCCTTCCTTTTACACGTGAGAAAACACAATCTCAGATCCATCACATGACTTGCTCTGGTCATCTGGAGACAGTTCATTTGGAAACAAAATAATTTCCCAGAGAATTTTTGCCCTTCTCACTCACACCCTCAAGGCTCTAATCTGCCCCCCACCCCCACCCCAACAAGATCAGAGGAACAATAAATCAAGAGAAAGTTATCAGGAGAAAGAACTACATCTGAACAACAAACTCCAAGGCTTTCAAGGCTAAGATCTATTTGATTATAAAAGAACATTTCCCAATTTAGAAGTCTGCTGCCAAAGACAACAAAGAAAAGTCTCTTCATTCCTGAAGAACAAATGAATGGCAGCTAGATCGCAAGTTTTTAAATTTACTACCGGTAACACTTGATGGGATTTTCAAAACTCTTCTCCTACACTCCCACCAAAATATTTGTTGAAATCTTTCTGAAAAAGTAACTGCAGGTAATGGCTTAAATTCTAAGTAAATTTAGGATTTTGTGGCTTAAGAATTTTCAAAAACTCTTGCGTTCATCTCTCTATCAATAAATCTTTAAAATTCACCATTTAAAGTTCCACAGAAATCTGTTTACGTGCAGGACCAAAACTGGCTTAATATGCCCAGGATTTGCATTAAATGCATGGAAGCAAAAGTAGATTCTTCGATTGTCAGTACTGCGGAGTTCACAAAAGAGTTATTGTAAAAAACAGGAACTTACATCTGACTCCTCCTCCTTTTATGTCCTTTGTGCAGAGAGAGAGAAAATGATCCTACCTTAACTTAGAATTTGTCCGGTTAAAATCGAGCCGTTGAGAACAGGGAAATTGTGGGCGGACCGCTTTCTAATGTCTTCAAATTTCTGTGCACTTCCCTCTCTGACAGCCACATTCTCGCAAGCGCCTCCAAGCCTCGGTAGCTTCCCAGCTCTTCAAACCACATTCCTGGCAAGAGTGAGCGGCAGCCCAGCCGGCCCAATCACGGGCAGCCTCTGCAAGCCCCAACACACAGGAAACTCCCGGGGGCCAATCATGCACACCCTTTGCAACAGATTGCTGCAGGCTAATTCCCTACAGATGAGAGTTACCTTTTGCTTTCAGAATGCATTGCCATATAGGGAAGAGCGGTATAAATCTTTATTATTTGCTCTTGTGATATACGTACTTCTAATTATGAACATTTTTATAACTAAAAAGAGGTGCAATTTTAAATAATATCTTTTCTTTGGAAACTAGCTAAATGCTTATGTTTGTTAAAAACCTGACTTCCGCTTAGCTCTGAGCCAATTTTAAAAATAATTAATCTCTTTAGACCTTTAATTCCTTTGTGGGGACCACGTCATTGTAGCAGCAAAAAGCATGGGCTCGACCTCTTCTTAAGGGGGTGAAAATGGGATATCTAAATGATACAATCTTTCTAAATCACATTCTCATGTTC
This sequence comes from Cynopterus sphinx, assembly GCA_030015415.1. Taxonomy (NCBI): domain Eukaryota; kingdom Metazoa; phylum Chordata; class Mammalia; order Chiroptera; family Pteropodidae; genus Cynopterus; species Cynopterus sphinx. The sequence goes on along the minus strand of CM057385.1, from coordinate 120,225,330 downwards.
TGCAAATTAAAAAAAAATGTCGCCAATGTCATATAGATGCTGTGATAAAGTTCCTCACCAGTATATGCAAAAAACTTAGCACAATGCAAGACACTGTTGACACTTAATATATTTGTTTTTCATCATATCCGAGTCATATATTGTTTTCTAATCTCTCAAGTTTTTACTTTTAAATTTTGCTATTCAAAAAGATACCTCATCTAATTAAGATAAATAAAAGTTATGTGAATAAAAGTCTATCTACATCTGTAAAAATATATGCAGGGATCCCACTTGATTCTTTCCCTTTTGCTTAAATATTCATATTTGGAGCCTAAAATGAGGTGCCTAACATTAACCAATAATGAGCCTTTGTGCAAATTAGAAAGAGATGCTCCCTCTGGGTGAACAGATTAAAAGAAGACATCTCTGGTGCTCAATCTAACGCTGTAATCTTAAGAATTAACCCTAGCAGTTTTAACAATACCGAAAAGGAACCTTAAATCTGGTTTCTATGTTTCATCCCCACTGATACAGATTTACTTTGGCTACCTTCAAAACTTGAATGCACTTCTTTTCATCTAACTCCTTCCAATATGTAATTCTTTACAGAAGTACAGTAAGCATTAATTAGACTCCCTGTTTGCTCAGTATATCACAGCAGTTTGTTTAAAGCAAACACAGAATCCCAGTTCTAATTATTCACGGATCACAGAACTGCAAGGGGCAGTAAAGGAGCTTTGGGTAGTGCCTATAGACTGGTTCTGTCCTATTTTCCTTTATGTAAGCATTCATAAACACAGGGCTGGCCCCTGGGGATACAGGTCCTGTCCTCAGGGGCCTCTCATGGGGTGGCAGACTTTTGAACAAATAAATGCAGTAAAGTATTATTGACCATATTACACATATTATTAAAATCCCTAATTTTTCATGTACCAAAAATACTTAAAAATAATCAAGACTACTTCTGGTTTCAATTTTAATACTATGGCTTTTGTTTTAGAAAATATCTTAGCCTATAATGATAAGGTCACCCTTTGTTAAAATAGGCTGGCCTGTAAAAAATATCTATGATATTTTGCTAAAAGGAATAATTAAAAACTTGTCAAGTACTTAAAGCAATTATAGCACATGCCTTTGTCATATTAAATTCTATGATTTCTCTTGATCCAGAGATCGTAAAGTTCTTTAAAAATAATATTATTCAAAGTATACCAGTAAAATATTCAGAAAACATATTTACTTCTGTATTATAAATACTGGCTAAAATATAAGCCATTAGTAAGACTTCTCAGGGTAGAGACAGAAAGACAAGAACCTAACTCCATCATCTAGCCATCTGACCATCTCTGGCCACATTTTATCAAGATATACTCTAGAGAAATGTTTCCTTTTAAAGGACAAAACAAAACAATATGGAACAACACAGAGTTTTAGTGGAATATCTGCATAAAGGATTAAAGAAGAGGTAGAGGAAGGACTTCAGCTCTCCTATCTCCACTTGGCTCTTAAGAAAGAAGAAAATAAGGCAAAGAGAGTGAAAGGGTAAGAGGTTTGGTAAGAGCCTTGAAGAAGATTTCTCTTGATTTGAAATATGATGAAACTCAACCACTTAAAAAAAGATAAGTATACTATGCATCCCTCATTTTACTGAAAGCAACTTCCTTCAAGCCCTAAGTGGTTATGTTTTAAACACACACACCTATATTTTATATATAATACACATATAATCATTCATATATATACACACACACCATTCACATTGTATACACACATACATAATTAATGTACAAATAAATTTGTGCATTAAACTAAAAAAGTTTTCAGAAAAAGTTCTGGCTAAAAATGATGAGACATTATTAATGTCTAGATAAAACTATATTCTAAACAAGCCAAAATCTTTTCCTTTACTTACACATTTTGGGTCTTTGGAATCCAGGCTATCTATGGCTGTTTGCAGGTCTTTGATCTCCTTCTGCTTTTCAGCAATTTCTTGCTTTTGCTTTTCCATTTGCATTTCTAGATCCAGAGCCTCTTGACGCAATTTATTTAGAAGCTGTATTCTATCACTCAACTGCTTGAAAAGAAGGTCTTTCTCTGCTTCTGAAATCTAATCCCCCCACAGCCCAATACACAATTAACAGAAGACAGTAATACTGATTTACAAATTTAATAAAAACAACTTTTACAATGTAAAGGTATTCTATGCTCTATCAGTTTTTTTATTATAAGTAAATATAAAGTTATCTAGGCACTCCATTCATATCTTATACTTTTATGCTTACATGTTGAAAATCTTATTTCATAAAAGTTTAAGAAAATTAATAATTTAATAGCATGGAGAACTGAAATTGTCATTCTAATATAAGCAACTTATAAATTATAAATAATAATCACAGTATTAATGGTAGCTGACTTTAGTACTTACCCTTGTTATTAGCATGTCAGGTAAATAGTGTAGTGAAAAACTTAGACAGTACTCATTTAAAATATGTATTTTTTCCAAGCATATTTTTGTTAAGTATGCTTTTATTTAAAAATTATGTTTATTACTTACAGATAGGATATAAAATATGAAGTACAAAAAGATGGAAGTGATACACTATCAGAAACTACCAATGTGTCACGAAAAAGTAAGCAGCTCAGACCCATGACATAATTACATAGGGAGAAAATTTAAAAAGGAAGTATTTGAAGTTTTTAAGTATACAAAAAGTTTAAGTTATTTGAAACATTTAAAAATCCGTATTTCAAAATGATGTTAATTGCATGACTATCTACACGGCCAGTGCCATTATAAAGCCTTCTAGCTCCCTCCACCTCATTACCCATTTTCAATATATTTTTCAGTCCTATCAGTTCTACTGCCAAATTTGACATAGCATCAGCCTTTCTCTCCATGTCTACCATCCAATTCCAAGGTATTATCATCTCTTGCCTGTACTAAACAATAGCTGAACAGATGTACACAGCTCCATTCTTTCTATGTCCCTCATTTCACTCTTGCAGTAGTAATAGTGCTCATATAAGAACACAAATAGGATCAGCCACTTTACTACCTAAAGTCCTTCAAAGGTTTCCCATTATATTCAGAATAAAATTCAAACCCCTTAAAATGGCCTATGAAGCCTGCCACCTATCTTCCACTACACTCTCCCTCACTTTGCAGAGAAATCTTTAGTTTGAAAGTCTTTGCACACATTGGTACCTCTGCCTCAATAAACTCCTTGGTTCCCTCTCATCCTTTGGCTCTCAGCCTAAATGTCACCTCCTCAGAGAAGTCTCTGTGGGTCCCCACAATCTAAATTATAGTTTAATCATTGCCTCTCCAAATTTTGTTTTTTCCTACAGCACTTACGTTATTTAACTATGTATCTCTTTTTTCTCATTTTTTACTTGCTATGGCCTACTTTCTGTCCATGAGGGACTTATATCTGTTTTGTTCATTACTCAGGACCCAGCCAATGACTACCATACAGTGAGCATCCTATAAACTTGAGTATATTATGTAAACAAAATCTGAAAGTAACAATACAGTTTATCTTTATAAGAATCTACAATTTGGATTTCACGTTCTTGTTCTACCTACTACAGTACAAATGCAGTTATCATCATAATTTTGAAATACAGATTTTTAAATGTTGCAAACAACTAAAATTTTTTATATACTTAAAAACATCAAATACTTCCTTTTTGAATTCTCTTTGTAATTACATCATGGGTTTGATCTGCTTACTTTTCATGACACACTTTGGTAATTTCTGAGTGTATCACTTCCATCTTTTTGTATACCGTATTTTATATTATTTACATTTCTGCTGCTTATGTTTGATAATGTTCATGACATAGTAGAGATGACTTATGTATGGCTCTCAGTCTAGGTACCACGATCTTAAAGGTGGGGAATACTTAAATTAGAAGAGATCTATCAGGAAGCAACTTCTTTGGGTGATGTGAGTGCTTTCATAGGAAGAGTAGACCAAATACATCTTTTAACATAAATTATAATTTATTTCTACACACTTTATAAAATAGGGTGTCATCATGAATGGAAGGAAAATGTAATTGGAAAATGCTAAAACCATATTTGACTCTGAAATTCATTATTCTGTAATTAATTAGGCAGCATTATTCTACATGGTTGTGAAGGGAGAAAACATTTTATTTTTTTGCACTTCCTCTTAACATTGCTGCTTCACTTTTACATACTTTTTTAAGTTGTATAGCTTCTTCCAATTGTTTAAATTCTTCAGTAGCTCTTAAAATTTGTTGTTCTGCCTTTTCTATTTCGTCATGCAATTCTGACAGTCGAGTTTGTGCTGTAAATTTAAAACCACACACAGACATACAAAAAAAATCTTGAATTCTCAAATTTATACCAGATACTTTTCTTCACAATAACTTCCCCCAAATTAAGTTCTAGATTATAAACTATATTCTAGATTACAAGAATAAAAAAGTCATTTCTTATGATTTTCCCGTCTATTAAGTTCTAGAATAGTATCATGATATGCTAGAGAACTTTTACTTGTAAAACTCTTAACATAAAGGGGCCTTATTTGATCATTCCAACACTAAAGAACTCTTTAGAGAGAATAAGGATTTTATTGGTAAATATGCACTTACATATCACTAAATTATAATTAGACTCAAGGTATTAAAAAAAAAAAACCTGTTAGAGGTAAATGCTTTTATGATAGGACTCAAGAAATTCACTACTGAACAGTCTTAGCTGCAGGTGATCTCAAATTATTTTCTATCTTTAATTTCCATTTTCTCTTCCTCCCTCCCTCCCTGCCTCCTATAACATGGTGAGTCCCTTGAAGCTAGTCTGCACAAATATCTGATTTATTTTTGCTCTTCCCCTCTGGAGCCTTGTATATATTATATGTAGAAATGGACAACTCAGTCGCCTTTCTCCCTTCTCCAAGTCAACCTTTATTGGCCTTCCATGGTTTCCATTTACCTACCAACCAGGGGAAAATAAGCTGCTAATCTGATTGGTGAAAGTCCCACAATGGGCCATGACTACTAGTGGGATACGTGAATTCAGATCTGCTTTCTCTTTCTTCCATATCCATGCAGCTGAGTGGGTAAGTGGATTCAAAGTTTATCATTGGCAGGGTCACTAAGTGCCCTCGTGGACTGACTTCTTCCTCTTTGTGACTTGCCAGGAGGTGATAATATCCCTTGAATTAGATATGTTTTGGGGGTGGGAGAGAAAGTTGAGGAGGTAGAGTGTGGGACAGGTTGGGAAAAGTCAAACCCAGCCTTAGGTTCAGGCCTAAGTAGAGTGCAATGATCTAGCTTATCCAAAGCACTGTTTTAGGTTTTGGCTACATGCATAGTAATAAAGTGGTACTTCACTTGCTTCAGTTTTTACTAATCATGCCTTTGAATGCATAGCTTCAATGGTGAGAAAGACTTGTTAACAGGACCAGATTTAAGCATTCTTGTATCCAGTGGACATGCTGCCATTAAATTACTGTCAGAAACCCCACTCCCTACCATAACGGGAATCATTAGAAAATAATCCGATCAATGAATCGCTACTTTTATTTCAGACTTGCCATGTAAACAACTTAATAAATATCTTTGGGATGTTTAAATAAAAGAATTATAAAACAAAATTTGCCTATATGTTTTTAAAGAATTCAAAATAACTTTTTTAAACCTGCGCTTATTTTTTTTTCTTTGTCTTCCAGTTGCACATCCAGTGGTGTATGGGCTCTCAAGTTCATGTGTTCATTTCTAAGTTGTTCCCTATCGTCTGGCTCCATCTTCTTGATCTCTATTGGCTGGGCTTTATTGATATAACTTTCTCTGGTGAACATATTTCTCTTGTATCTGGATTTGCCAATGTAAGGGCTTTCATCTGGGATTTTGTCAATTTCAACATACTAAAAGCAAAATAAATTAACAAATTTATGGTTTAATAAATAACATTTAAGCAGTCAAGTGACATTCATTTTATTAGTGAAAGACATATCACAGACCTGTCTAAACATTAATTCTACATTCATAGAATTTGCAAAATATATATTCTTTTATTCTTAATATACCAAAAAATAATTAGAGCAAAATATGGTCTCAAAGGATTCTTCATCCTATCGCTAAAGAGTGAGCTTTGACTGACTACTTGAAAAACTGCCTGCAGTTATATGATTTTTATCACTGCTTAATCTCTCAAATCAGAAATCTATGTACTTTATTTTGGTTTCTTGGCTGATATATAAGTAAAGCCTCATCTAATAAATTTTAATAACTGCATTTCTAACCAAATAACATGATGCTGGTTGGAATCACTGGGTCTTAGAAGTGGTTTCTCTGTTGCAGTAATATTTATGGCATCTGATTAACTAAATAATGATTGCCTAATACTGAACTCAGTGATTATTGAACAGACAATGTAGAGAGATGACTATTCCATGGTTACTGAAGCAGCCAGTGCCCTTTTTCTGAAAGTTTAGATTGAAGTGAGCTGATCAACCATATTTTCGAGTGAGGTAACTGAGGGTTAGTTAGAAAGCTGCTCTGAGTTATGGATATGGCTGTGGGTAAAGATCCTTCTGGGCTTTTTACCTCTTTTGGATACTACTCTAACTTATGGAACCAATTAATTCACAGAGTCAACCAAAAGACATTTACTTTGCTGATGTCCTCATAACAAGAAAGTGGAGAGTGGTTATTGAAAAAATCCCTTGAAAATCTCCAACACCTGCCCTCCCCTACCCCATCTATGAGGGCTTTAACTTTGGATTACTAAAAAATTACAATAACTTACCTCTGATGGATAATAATTTAGTGGCTCAAATTTAGCATCAATTTTATAAAAGGTCAATTCCTGTTCCAGCTCATACTGTTTCTGACATGCTCGCGTTAGTTCCAAGGTCTTCTGTTTTAGCTATTGGCCCAATTTGATATCAGACAATATATAGCATCAGTAAGTTAGTATAAAGGTACAATGGTATGGGGCAAGTTCTAATCATAACTAATAATTACACTGTTTAAAAACCCCACAGCAAATAGCACAACATTTAGAGAATTTTTATCACAATTCTAAAGTATGATAAAGGATGAAATTCAAAATGATCATTTCATAAGAGATCACATAAAAGACCTTTGAAGTTTATATGCTATTTCAGAATACAATAAAGGTTTTTAAAAATTATTTAAATTTGCTTTATCTGAACATGAAAATAACTCTTTATCAATTATTTTTAAGTAACTAGTCAACTAAGTAAGTACCTGCTTCCTGATTTTCCAATAATTAGCATTAATTTGTTTAACTTCCTCTGTGATTTTAACGATAGCTTCAAATCATGTATTTAATGGAAATGTATTTCACAATAATTACAAAGGAGTCAGGAGGAGGAGTGAGAAGGATGAAAATAAGAGTTTGGTTTTAACTGGATTTTGGCTAACGGCATCTCAGTTTTAAGTGTTCAAAACCTTCTTTGTCATAGATGAATAAGGGATGTAAATAAGATCAACCACATCCAAATAGATAATATCAAATTTTTAATAAAGTAATTCTACTATAACTTTTTAGTTACCCTTAGAAATTTTTGGAGCTAGAAAAAATCATTCAATCTAAGTCTCTGAATTTATAAATTAAAAAACTGAGTCAAACATTTGTGAATTAACTTGCCAAAAATTATATATTAGATTAGCGCCAGAGGCTAAATATTTTATTAACTACTAGTATCAGCCCCCTTCCTACTAAACCAATCCTTTGAGTCCATTTCAAAGGTCCACTAAGTGATTGTCATCTTTTTTGTTGGCCAGTGTCTGATAGTAGATATCAGACAAAAAACATGCAGAAAAACTTAATATAAAAATGCAAGCTGCCAAGAATATAACTTAAACAAACATAAACATTTCAAAAGGCCCAGGAAATTAAAGTCGTGCATGATTTAGCTTACAGTCACCTCCTGATTATCCATCAAAAAGAAATAATGCTGATCTGGATAACAGGTAATCTTGATCAAGTACTCATTGTGTGACAGACACTGTACTAAGCATTTTACCTCTCCTGTCTCACTGAATCTTCACAACTACCTTATGAGATGATAAAAGCTATGCAGAGAGTTTAAATAACTTGCCCAAGTTGCACAGCTGGTAGTGGAAGAGACAAAGTTCAATTCCAAGTCCTCTAGTTTCAAATCCAACATTCTGTCCCTTTTAACTATGCTGCCTTTGATGGCCTGCTATAGGGTGTCCAGCACATCATCCACATTGATGCTCCTTCAGTGAATGCTCAAGAAAGCAACCCACAACCACCAGTGTCAACTAATCTTATGCAATAGGGCCAAACAATGCGAAATGTGACTGGAACCATGGAGAATGTATAGCTGCTCTCTGCAGGTAAAGAATAATAAATGCTCTGTGCATCTTAAGGTAATTTTGTGTCTTTTACAGCACCAGGGTTGGCATACAGTAAGCATTCACTAAATATCCATTGACGAAATACATAAATAAGAGCAAATTAGGGGTCGAAGGACCTGGAAAGTAGGCTAGCCACAGTCTTAGCTGTGGATAATCAAGAGTTGACTGCAGTTAACATATTTACCAATAGAAAAATGATACAAATTCTTTCCCCTGACATTCAAATTCACTCTTCAACATACACATCCATTATTAAAAATTATACATACATACACAAGCACATTTCTTGAGATGGCAAGCCAATTTTAAAACTGAAAATGTACATAAGCATATTAATACAAATTATCATGCAAACCATGAAAAACAGTGTGCAATTCAGTCCTGAAGAAACTACCTTTAAGGAAGAAAAAAGAATCGGCAGAAAAGGGTCTGCAAGAAACCAAGAGAAGGGCTAAAAGGAGAAAGAAGCAAACAAAGACCATCACCTGGAGAACTCAAGTTAGGCTGTACTAATATAAGTTGTTCTTTACTGTCAACTTACCTTAAAAAGATAGTTAATACTTGTTTTCATATGGACACATTTTATCATCGTCTATGACGTACAGATTTACCACCTTTCATTACTTAGCCTGATTCATTTCTAATTATTTTCACATTCATTACCTCATTAAGTCCTTACAACTCTGTAAGACTGTCAGGACAAGTATGTCATCTCATTTTTAAAATAAGGAAACAGAATAACGAGTTAAATAACTTCCAAAAAAGACAAAGGGAAACAATAATATTAAAGTTAATTAAAATTAATATTTGTTGGTTGCAGGAATGACCACCAGTAGTTTTATTTCAATGTTACTACATTTCTTTCATAGGTTGACCTATCACATGAGGAATTACTTTATGACTGGAAGACATTAACTGGAGACATTATCACCAGATATTCTGCATAAGAGAATGGGAAATGTTTTTCAAATGCAGGCTCTTAGAATAAGACCCAGAATTCTTTTTCTAAAAGAGAATAGTCCTTTGGAATAAGAAAAGGCAAAACAACATGAATTTAAAGAAGAAATTTAAAGAATACAAAATAGCTAATAAATACATATGCAATACTCAACTAAGCACTAAAGAAATGTGAAATTAATGAGTCCACATTTTTCCTATTTACAAGTTTAATATAATAATATCAAGTGCAGAACTGGGCTTATTCACTTATTGCTAAAAAGTGTAGAAGTTATAAGCTTTATGAAAGATGCATTAATATTTATAAAAATTTAAAATGCAAATTACACAGTAATTTCACTTGCGATTTATACTAAGGAATTACTAGTGTGAATGCATAAGGTATAAAAATATATAAAGATTTTCTCTGTAATATTGTTTCTAATAACAAAAAAGGGAAAGCAACTTAAACATTCATCAGAAGAGTAAGCTACAGAAATTAAGAAAGATCCAAAGAATGGAACAAAATATAGATTTGAAATGAATATGTGTATATATGTGTATGTGCACATGTGTATTTTTTTCTAAACCTGGAGAGCTGTCCATGATATGTTCTGTAAAAAATAATATGCCGAATTAATTAATTACATATGTTATATAATTACATATATATTACATAAGCATAGAAAACAAAAAGTATATATATTAACATCTAGGGAATAAAGTGCAGGTGGAGTAAGACTTTTGTTTTTTACTGAATTGGTTACAATAAACATTAACTTTATATGTAAATGTGTTTTTAAATGGCTAATGATAAAAAATAACATGATATTAAGAGCAGTCTCTTTTCTAACCAAAAATAGTTACAGAAAAAACAAAACAGCAAAAACTTGACAATTTACAAAACATTTATTCACAACACAAACATATCAACATTATAAATAAAGAGAAAATAAGGCAACTATGATGATCCATAATTTGGGGATAGCACAAAGTCATAAAATATAACATTTTGTCAAGGCTTTCTTTTCTTTTCTTTTTACTGCATGTATGTATGTATTTATTTATGCAAGGCAACCCTTGTTTGATTTCACAGATTGCAAGGACCTTGTCAGCTTACAATCTCTTATTTTTTATGCCTACAGCACCTGGTCTTCCTAGGTGGTCTCGCATTCAACTACTAACCAGGTCTGACCCTGCTTAGCTTACAAGATCAGATGAGATAGGGCTTGTTTTTGTCAAGGTTTTCAATAGGATGGCCAATATACACCAGGGAGTCAACAGATGGAAATTATAAGTTCTTTTATCTTTAAAAAAAAAATGGATTCTATATTACAAAAAGAATCAGTAACTCAGGAAAAATTTTTAAATGTTCATAAATGTCAAGTGATACCACAGGAAGTACTGTTGGATTTTTGTGGGTCTTTTTTTTTTTTTTTGTATTTTAAATACAAATTTTAAGTGATGGCACAAAGAGTTCACTGCTAAAATAAAACTGATTGCCATGTAAGTCTCCAAAGATTTAACTGTGCATCAGTCCATTCTACTTTACTATGGAATAAAGAGCAACAGAAGTATAATATAACATCATTGATAATCACCAAATTATTAATATCATATATATAATATGCCCTCAGAAGATAGCTAACATATTTGAAAACTACCTTCAAAAAAGGAGACATAAAAGAAACTCACAAATGCTCTGAATATTTGACTAACATAGCTGGGAAAGCTGCTATTTCATCATGTCCCCTATCTTTTTTTCTCAGGCAAAGAAGAGCTCAAGAATGAGGTAGTTACATATTTGGATTTCAACCAACAATTTTCCTCTCTCTACAGAGAAGGGACACTTCATTTCTTACTAAAAAATTTATGTGCTTAAGTTGAATTCTTGTCAACAAATCAATTAATTAAACCAGAATGCCAATCTTGAAAAGGGGATGCAAAAAAAGATAACTAAGATTCTACAGTTATATGAGACGTATAATTCTCTAAGTTATTCATGGCTCAGAAAAGAATTGTAAAAAGAAAAAAAAAGTACCAATAGCTATTTTTTCCTTCAAAGACAGTAGCCTAATAATTTTACAGAATCAAACTCTCTGGGTTAAAAAGGCCATGTCCCTGACTAATGTTTTTTTTTTTTTATCTTTTCCCCAAACCCTGAGCAAATCCCATTTCAGTAACAGCAAACACATTCCAGAGTTATCACATTTTATCTCAGGACAGCTATTAGAAATTTCTCCTTTAATACTAAATGAAAAACTGTTTTAATATAATTCTATTTGTCACTTCTTAATTTCACCCCATGGGACCTTAGTCAATAACTCTAAGTCTCTCTTCCATGCAACAGTCCTTTGACTATCTGAAGGCAATCATCATAGCTCACCTAGTCTCCTCTTCTCCAGCCTGGACGCACCTGTTGCTTTGGCCATTCCTCATGGGACATGATCTCACAATCTATGAGGCCTCTGGGTCAGGTATCTTCTGGACATACACTATTTAGTCTAAATCTTTCTCTTTTAAAATACTTTTCTTCTTATTTCAACCATAAAGCCAAATTACATAAAATTTAAACATTACAGATATGCATAAATGGCAATTTCAGAGTCTATAATTTTGTTCCTCTGAAATAACTACTGTCAAGAGTTTGGTACATATTCTACCATTTTTCCCTACACATAATGATACTATTATATACTATTTTCATTTGATACACTGTTTTACAGCTTACTTTTTTTCACATAGCAATATGCTAGACATTCTTCCATATTTACCTCATTTTAATAGTAACAATAATAATTCTACCACATAGATGTCCACTGAGGGACATTTTAGTTATTCTCAATATTTTGCTAATAAAATATTGTCGTCAAAGTCCTTGTATACATGCATGAGTATATAATATGTATATTTACATATACATATATACATGTATATAAATGTATATATAATATCTTTATTCATTCTTGCTGCCATTTTTTTTGTCCCCATGTTTCAGCACCTGAGTCCAGTGCACAGCTTGTAGGACTGTAAAACTAAATAAATTATAAGACTAAATAATTATATAAAAATAATAGAGATATAATAAGAAAATACTATATATATTTCCAATATACAGGACAATATGGTATAACCATGTAAATTTGGGTAATTTTGCCAAATTACTTTCTAGAAGTTTTTGCCAATGTACGTAGTCTGACCAACAATGTTTTTTTAAAAAAAACAAACATATATCTATGGATGGTTTTACCAGCTTCTCACAGTATGGGGCATGCCCTCTTCCTTTGTTCTAGATACCATACTCCTCAAAATGCAGCCCAAAACAGCATTCATCTTTTGGGCAGTCATATCATACAGTGCCTAGTCAACTACAACTTGTAAAATCTTTTGCACATATTTCTGTTAAACCACATCTTCCCCATTCTATGGTCAGACAGTTGTGTTTTTAGACTCAAGAACAAAGAATTGTCTATTTCAATAAAACAGTCAAAGCAATGTAAAATACAAACTCACCAATTCATTTTTTGTGTTTAAGTTATTCTCCAGCTCTTCACAGCTCTGCTTTTGTAACATGGCCTCCTCTTTTAATGATTTGTTCAATTTGTCCTGATGTTTAATTTCCTCAAGGAATTTTGTTTGTTTGCTTTTAAGCTCTTCAGTTTCCATTATCTTCTTTTCCAAGTCTCTTTCTAGTCTTTGTACTTCTTCTGCCAATACAAATTTAATAGTTTATTGATCATTATATTTTCTATTTCAAGAAAGGTAAGAATATTTCTTAATACCAAAGAACTAATAGAATAATATAAATACAAGTCTACTTTTAAAATTATTCACTACGGTTTTGGGAAAGAAGACTATCTTGAACTAGAAAGTGAATTATATTAGGAGGTAAGGAAGTTATTATCATTTGGATAACAATTTTAAAAGATATCACTTTTCTTCCAAGTATTTAATTCAATTAGGGTGTTCATAAATGAGGTTTTTTACCCCTAGGTCTACTATAAAAAACATGTGATATTTTTATTTGATATTAGTAATTACACTTTAAAGGATGCTGCAAGCATGTTTGCAAAATACTATGCTATCTTAAAATCCTTCAAAGGCTTCCCATTATGTTTAGGATAGGATCCAAAGTCTACGTGAAGGACTTACGAGGCTCTTCATCAAACTCTTTCTCTATCCTCATTTTCAAGCACACCCCACTGCAGCCTTTCTGAAATGATTCCAATTCTTCAGATTTGTGATGTTTCTTCTCATCTGCAGGCTTTTATTCATACCTTCTGCCTGGAACTGTCTTCCTCTACCTCCCATTGGCCTATTTTATATCTTCCAGGTCTTAGTTTTAAAAAAATTTTGAGACATCTGCCCTGATTTTCCCCTCTCCCCATGTTAGATGCTTCTCTGGGATGCTTTCATACTACCCTGCACCTCTTCTGTGGCCCTTGTCACACAGGGAGTTGTAAAATGTGATCAAATTGCTTAGATATCTGCATTCCCACTAAAACTTTGTGAAAGCAGAAACTGCATCTATCTGGCTCACCACTGAATCCGAAGAGCTTGGCATATTAAAGGCTCCTAATTAATATTCAGTCATGAATCATAAGTAGTTTAAATATCTCCCCCAATAGAATGTTTATATGATGACTTCCCTTTGCATTATTTATATTTTAAGGATTCTAAAACAAACTTTGGGGTAATAGATGTTGATTTAGGGGGATGCCAAGCTAATAAAAACTTACCATATTCTGAAGTAGTGGATCAACCATTATGAAACTGCCATTTTTGTAAGTCAAAATGGACTAAAATCAATTTCAAATGGTTGAACATAGAGACTCATTCCCTAACATTCTAAAATGGCTACTCTTATACCTTCCTCTTTCTCTTCAAACTCCCCATACTCCTATTTTCTTTCTCAGCTGATGACCTCATATTTCATAAGAAAAGAGACACCACTAGTGGGAACTTCCTGATTCACCCACCACCAAAGCAACAAAATTACCCACACCTGCACACATTTTCTCTCTTTTCTGATGAAGGAAGTGTCCTGTCCTCTTACTAACAGTCTTTTTTTCTTCTTCTCTGACCTTATCTTCTTGTCTTCTAAAGGACCAAAAGAATTGAGCCATGATTTGTCTCTCCGCTCTGCTCTTGAATATTGTCTTTATTTCTTTGAATACTAGCTTTGAGGTTTACCACATTTGCTTCTGCTCATTTAGTGGTCTGGAGATTATATATATACATACACATACACGTGTGTGTGTGTGTGTGTGTGTGTGTGTGTGTGTGTGTGTGTGTATGTTACTTCTAAACTTCTTTTAAAAACTCATTTGTTAGATATTAGGGAAGAGAAACTATGGGAGGAAATTGGGAGTCTTCACCCAAATGTCTCCTTCTCATTCTCTCTTTCATCTTCCACCTATAATCCCAGATTTGTCCCAACCATTCCTTAACTGCTCTTGTCGAGATCATCATCATATGTTGCCAATTTAATGCACCTCTCTGTGCTCATCTTACTGCTTCATGTCTCAGCAACATTCAACATAGCTGACCACTTCCTCTATTGAAATCTTTTCTGGGCTTTTGCAACCCACTATTTCCTGGTTTTCTTCTACTGGCTTCTGTGCTGGCCTTTCTCATTTTTTAGGTGGCTCCCCTTCTTGCTCTTCCCGACTCCTGCCTGAGTGAGCTGTTGTTCCTCAACTATTATTTTTATGCTGATGACTCTCAAACTTATAACTCTACTACAGATCTCTTTGAACTCCAAACTCCCATTTCCAACTTTCTTCTTGGTTGTTTCATGGACATTCAAACTCAGCATTCTGATTTCTCCCATTTTATAAACCACATCACCATCCAAGCACTTAATCAAGCCAAGAGCCTGGGAATTATGCATTTGCAGGTGCTATTACTTCTACCTCCAAACTGATCCATTCATTTCACATCCACCATCTAAACACAGGTCATCAACACTTCTAGCCTAGAGCTCTGTAATAGCCTCTTCATGTCTTTAGCTCCATTTTGACCTGCTCCAAATCATTCTCCATCTTGTATCAAAAATAATCTTATAGAAACTGGCTCATGTTCCACCCTTGTTTAAAAACTGTCAATGGCTTTCCCCTGTACTTGAAATAAAATCCATGCAACCCCAAACACCCTATGTCATCTCACCCTTCCTTGTCTCTCCAAAGTTTTTCTTCGCTATCCTCCAGTGATACTGATCTTCTTTTAGTTCTTAACTCACCAGGGCCTTTCCAATCTCAAAGTACAAGCTGCTCCCTTCTCCCTGAATGCCTTTGTTCACAAGGCTAATCTATTCTTGTCTTTACCGTCAGATTCAATGTCATTTCCTCAGAGAGCCATTCATATCTTTACACCACTTTCCCAAAAAGGGCACTCGTTCTCCTTTGTTACTTTATCTGGGTTTACTTGCTTTTCACCTGTCTTCTCCACTAAAACACAAGCTGCACGAAGGCCAAAACCATATGTCTTGCTCACCCTTGTATCCTTAGTGCCAGATACAGTGCCTGGCTCACAGTTTATGCTCAATGACATTGTTTAATTAAATGATTTATGGTGCCATTTTCCACACAATTTTTGATAGCACTATAAAATTTGTTTTATATTTTTCTGGATAACTTCTGAATTATTCCTCTCCCACCTAAATTTAGCTGGTTTTTTTTTTTTTTTTTTGAAGTGTCACCTTACCTAAACTGAATCTCTCAAAAGCTTCATGTCTGCTCTGAGTGGTTACTGGCTGACCTTCCAAACTCTCCAGTGAACGAAGGTGAAAAATGGTAAACTGGAAGTAATGAGGAAGGGTCACAACAGGATTTTCAAGTAGGATCAGAGAAGTCAAATCTTGAAGTGGTTTCAACTTGCTTACATCTTGGAGCTGAAATGATATATATTATTATTGGTATAATTTAAAAATCATAAATAAACCTAAAGGAAGTAATAAGTCAGGGAAATTGCTATTAACATGGAACCCATTATCCAAAAGTAGTGTGTGAGGGGAAGAATAGAAAGGGAGTTTTTGAATATCTATAGTGGATCAGGGCAGTATCAGGTATTTTCCATATAATATTTCATTTGTGACTCCTCACAACAACTTATGCTATAAGAATCATCTTGATTCTACAGATGAAGAAACTGAAATTCAAGGAAGTTAAATGACTAGCCCAAAGCTCAGATGTTGTAAGTGAATAAAACAGGATTCGTTATGATTGAACAAGTTGAAAAATTTTTGGTAAATCTTCAGATAACAGTTACAGATATAACTGATCACTAAATAAGGATACATAGAGATACAGTTTTCAACTGAGGTTTTTATGTTTACCTAAAGAGGGATTTTAAAAGATTGAGAAACACTACTACAAATAGCTAGTACAGATAAACTTCTCCCAAGTGAATGTATATCACTCTCACTGATGCCAATGTCAAATGTTAATGGGGATGAAAAAGTTATACAAAATTAAAAGTAATCATAAATATTTATTGAATGATTTTCCTGTTAACTTCAGCTGACACTGAGTACTACCTAAGGATCAATAACTTTGAGAAATACTTGTGGCAAATTTTAGATTCATAGCTACCTCTTTCCAACACCCCGAAGCTCCATGAGCTTCAAGGTGATGCTATATAACACGGAGTGGGGGCTGCACTCTAAGGCCTTTGGGTCGTCAGTGAAATGGCAGTCACCTTGCTGGATTTTATTAAGATGAAATAAAAAAGCATTGACAATGTTAACTACACAACATTAAACAATAATAAACAGTTTTGTTTATTATTACTGGCTTCCACTGGTGAAGGTTTAAGAAATTTGACCTTAGAGTTATTGTTTTAAAGTATATCCAAATCTATCATTTCATCTGAGCCCGTAACACTCCTGTAAGATAGGCAAGGTAGAGACTGTTTTCTCCAACTTAAACGATGAGTTTTCTTTATTTTTTAAAATTTATTATTATTATTATTTATGCCTATAGCACCGGGTCTTCCTAGGTGGTCTCCCATCCAAGTACTAAGCAGGCCCAACCCTGCTTAACCTCTGAGATCAGAAGTCAGGCTTGTTCAGGGTGACATGGCCATAGACCATGGACCATTGCTCCACTGGAGTGCAAACACAGGACCTTTTGCGTGTAAAGCAGATGTGCTAACCGCTACACTATGGAACCACATCCTAAATAGTGAGTTTTAGAGAGATGTAGGGATTCTCTGAGGTCACAAAAGGCAAGTCTAAACCCATATCAAAAGGCACATCTTTTATTTTCTATTCTAAGATAGATGTTCATTTTAGATTTAAATGGATGTTTTTACTTAGCAATGTTTACTGAACATTTAACTGTATAATTATAAGAAAATCATAAACTATACTCCAGAGAAATATATATCATTATCAGATTATGTGAACCATAATAACAAAGTTACTCTACTTTAAAAAGCTAGCATTAACTGCCTAAAAAACCTAACATGATAATTGAGATTAATTCATAAGTTTGTAAAATAGAAGTCTGTTCCAGACATTCAGTAATCTGAATTCTGGCAAAAAGTATATGACTTTGGATAAGAGACTTAACCTCTGAAACTTTACTTGAAAATGGGAGTAGGACTATGGTTCCTAACTCATAGTATTATAAAGAAAATAATCCCTGCACTATCTCCTTAACAAGGGTTCTCAGGCTCAAATGAAATGATAGATGTGAAAATGCTAAGAGGCCACCTCTCAGTTACCAAGGAACCATGTAAAACCAGGTCTGCCTATATTTAATTACCCTAGAGAATCCCAGGTTATGTCTGAATGTGATGTTTGGTCTAAGGACCAAGGACCTTAAGAGATTCCACTTTTAAAAATCTTTAATTTTTAATCTTTAAAAATAAAACTCCCAAAATTTAAAAAATATCTTTTGCTATTTTGAACAACTTACCGATGATATCTTGTTGCCTTTTAGAATCAGGACTCGCAAAGATTTTAACTTCTTCCCTAACCATGCTGGAATATGTTCAATTTCATTTCCTGCAAGGTTTAGCTTTTGCAGATTACACATATTTTCTATGCCTTCAATTTTGCTGGAAACCAAAAGGTAAAATCAAATTTAGTAAGTACAATAATGTGAGTTCTTCCACTGTACTTTTAGAATTATCAGCCTTGGCTTTATGTGGGGTTACTTTTCAGAATTATAATTTATCAACCCTTTTCATAAATGAGAATCAAAAAAGTAACTAAAAACAAACTTACCACTATAGGTTTGATAAACTCTTCTTTACTGTGCCCAGGAACTCTACTATCTTACTAGCAAATTTTATGATCCTACAACAAGAAAAGAGTCTGCCTTATTTTCACTACCTACTGTAAAGAGGACTAGTGGACAGCCAGGGGACAGCTGGAAAACTCAACAGCACACACTGTGCTATGTGCTATAGCCCTGCACAAGAGAAGATGTCCTTAACTATTACCTTAAGTCATCACCAAAACAATAGCTGTGACAGCAGAACATGGCTGCCATTTTGAGCTGGTAGGCCCCCAGAATGATAATGAATTTATGAACATAAATATTTTAATCAGAACATTTAAATCAATAAAACACTATCACCCATATTCATGAATTTTCACTGATGAACTATTTTCCTAAGTTGATTTCAATTTAATTCCTTGGTCAATTTTCTATACTGGGAAAATACTTCCAGGCTTCTTTATCTTCACTTTTATTTTGTTGAAGTTATGTTTATCAGAAACAATTATGTTTTATAAAAACCTTAAACTGAGAATTTGATTCATTAATCAGTTTTTTCCCCATTTCATTTTCAACATATTAGAGCTTCTGTCACTGTCAGTTGTTTTGGTTTTTTTGGCCATTAGATATACCAAATCTAATGTGGGGGGAAAGTATACAAATGTAAAGATTTTCAAAATTCAATTGTATCATTTTGTCTACAACAAGTTTTCCATGTGCAGTTTTACCCTCTCAGTTTTATTATACTTATTTCTCAAAGTAATATATATGAAGTAGAAATAAGACAGAGTACACATTGTTTATAGTAATGAGCAAAAAACACAAGGAAAAGCAGAAGGATAAAAACAGGTTGAAAATCTTTAAGATCAGACTAACAGGGTTAAAACATATTGCTTCATGTCAACTTTCTTAATGTAATAAGTGATTCAAAGACTATCTGGAAATACTTCCTGTCAAAAATGGAATTAAGATAAAATCTGATACAAAAAATGTATCTCCTTCTTTGATAACGCTAGATTAACATATTATTCCCTAATTTGGTAATGTCAAAACCTGAAGGCAGTTATCATCTGTGAAGACCAATACCATCAATGAATAAGGATCAAAGTGCCTGTTTCAAAGGCTTTTTTTCAGTAATGCGGGAAGCATTAATCTACCTCTTTCACAAAGACAATGACTCTGCAATACTACCTAAAGAAGTACTTACCAGATTTTGTTATATGACAGATTCAGTTCACGTAATTTTAACAGCTTGTCCAACTTCTCAATCTTCCCTATTAGATTATAGCTGAGATTCAGTACTTCAAGTTTAACACATTTTTCCAAATTTTCAATATACTAATTGGAAACAAATGAAGAAATTTTATACAACAGATGCCTTGACATAAGCACAACATGTAAGTA
Organism: Cynopterus sphinx; assembly: GCA_030015415.1. Taxonomy (NCBI): domain Eukaryota; kingdom Metazoa; phylum Chordata; class Mammalia; order Chiroptera; family Pteropodidae; genus Cynopterus; species Cynopterus sphinx. The sequence goes on along the minus strand of CM057385.1, from coordinate 120,205,396 downwards.
TGTGTATCAGGGGCTGTTCTGAACAGTCACCAGAGAATAAGAAACCCTACTACTCTTCTGGAGAATACCTTGGTGCAGCTCTCCTCAAGCCGCCAAAGTCTTCTCGATCCTCAGCAGACAACACTTCCTCTTAAGATCAAGATTATCCAGAAGAATTCCTCCACCTCAACTTTTCATGCACCTTGAATTTTCCATGCCCCTCTCTCCTCTCCTTTCTTCAAAGTTTAACTAGGTACTTAGGCTCTTGCATAACCTTACCCATCGCCTCTCCCCATGCTCTTGCATCTTCAATCTCTTTCTCTCCTCAAGATCCTTTGAAGGATCTTTCCCTCAAGTTTGAAAACAATCATTAATTGACAAATATTCATTAGGCACTTACTACATAACAAGTGTGGCACCAGGCAATGGAGATGCACCAGTGAAGTAGATAATTATTACCCTGCTGCATGAGCGTATGTTTGACATGCTCAGTCTCCTTTGTATAAAACAAATAACCTTGCATTGAACTTGTTTTTAAGGTCAAGCCATCACCTCTTCTCCCTTCTATGCTTTCCATTCACTCCTATTCTACTGTTAAGGCAATACATCTTCTGCCCTTACTATGTGTTCAAATAGTTGTCTCCAGATTGCCATTTAATCATCCATTCCACAATTATTTATCAAACATGAATTAAGTGCCAAAGGCTGTTCTAGGTACTGGACATACAGTGGTGAATAAGGAAAACAAGGTTCTTGTTTTTATTCACAGATAAAAGCAAAGAAACAAATGAAAATTTCAGACAATGAAGCATACTAACAAGAAAATAAGATAACAATGTGACAGAATACAAAGCACTTAGAGAACAGAGGAAGTACACCAAGTTGAAACCTTAATAACTAGAAGCCAGCTGTGTGAATATGTGGGGGCAGAGAATACCAGGCAGAAGAAAAAAAATGCAAAGGCCCTAAAAGAATGACTTCTAAGTTTTCATTCTGACTGCCCTGTGACATTTCATATCATCCTTTCTTGACTCAAGTTCTCCCTCTTTTGGCCTCAATTGATCATATTCTTGGATCTTTTGTCCTAATAGTTCATTCAGGCTTCTTTGTTAGGTCTGCCTCTCCTATGCTCTCTCTGATTCTCCATTATTTCTTTTCTTAATCCTAGGCATTCTTCACACTAAGGTCTAAATTCCTAGAAATCAGAACCTAAGCTTATTTACCTCTGTATCTACTTGACGGCCTAACAATGCCTGACATATAAGAGCCACATGATAAAGATTTACTAATTTGATATTTCATTTCTTCAACTTTCAAACTCCAGTGTTTCTCTTTTTTACTTTTTAATTACACAAGACATAAATATATTCTAATAAAAAATTTTAAACAAACCAAGAAGCTCTCTTCATCAGGTCCCCAGGCCCTTGCAAAAAAATTCCACTTTCAAAGTTAACTATTGTTAAGAGGATGGGGTATATACATCCAAACCTTTCTATTAATTTATATCCATATATACAGAATTTTTGAAATTTTTTAAGAGTCAATAATGTATAAAATTCTAGGAACTTAATACATTTGAAGATGTCACACTTCCGATGTAGAACTTTCACTGTAAACAGTAAGAGGTCTGCTACAAAGTAGGTGACAATAGGATGAGATATTACTGTAAATCTAATCTTTTTTTTTTTCAGTTTTAAAGCACAGAAACATCAAAAACAATGTTGATATTCAGAAATATTGGTAACCTACCCTAAATTTCTTGCCGCCATCTTTAGAAAGTGAAAGGTTCAGTGATTTTACCAATGCCAAATTGTCTTGTTTAGTAAGTTTTTTAATAAGAGCCTCGGTGATATATCGGACTCCTGCACGTGAATCAGCTTCTGAAATTACAGAAATATCATTATCAGAAGTAGTCATGAATACTCTGAAAAAAAAATTGTTTTAAAGTTACGTAACATTTTTTTCTAAGCTATGCAAGTGTAAAAACAGCTGACTAATTCTAATTGCAATGTTTTCATATTTTATTTTACATAGCATTTCATAATAATCACAAGATTTAAACTCTATAAGTATTAGCTGTGTGCCGACTTTGTGCTAAATGTTAACATTTAAAAAATTCAATTTGTACAACAAAACTTTGAGAAATTACTATTCCCATTTTTTTAAAAAGTTATAAAAACTTTCTCAAAATCTCACAGCTAGCAGTATGCAAATCCAGTACCTGAACCTAGGTAAAGAATCTAAAACCTATGCTTTTAATTATATGTAGATAAAATCTGTAGCAATTCTTAAAATTCATTGTTTTTACAAAGCCAAGCTAAAGTTAGGAAATGCTGGACATCTTAGAAAACCTCTTTTCCTGTTTTTTTTTTTAAGTGGTAAGAAACTCAGATTTGTTAAATAGAGAAAGAGGTGATCACATCACATTTAATAGAGATAAAGTACTAACTTGATGGATAGGATAGCACGCTCCATCCTAAGACTTTCCTGGATATTGCTGTCAAAGTGTGTTAAAGCCATGTTACATTTTACAAAAGAAGCCATAAAAAGAAAACTGCCTCTTGGTTCTTAGAAATTAATTAATAAAAAATTAATCTTGGGTTCAGATCCAGGCTGCGTGCCAAAGACTCCCTATGATTATTTATAATAAGTTAGTATTATATTTATTTTGGTTCAAAATAAAATAGATTTTTTCTTTAATTTGGGCTTTTCTAGGAAAGTAAATGGCTAATCTAGAACATTAATCAATATTAGAAATAGCAATGTATCAACTGATAGCAAGGGTATGGTCTAAATTCAATGCTGATAATGTTTACTAATGAAACTAATCAACATTCAGGTCAATAAAGATTAATGGCTGTGATTTAATGATTTAGCAAAGAAAGTACATATTTTTCTTTCACATTTAATTGCATTAGATTCTCAGAAAAAAAAAAATCTAATTTTGAAAATAGATTCCCAAACTAACAGAATGCTTTCAAGAAAAAAAAAAGAAAAAATCTTAGCAGAACATATATATGTCCTTTTGTGGAAATCAGTCCATTCACAGATAATCAGTTTGTCACTTAGCAGACTAGAATAGCTGAAGGGTGGATAACATTTTTATACTGAATCAAGGCGCTCCACTCTGAACAGATATGCCCTCACTCTAACCAAGGATGATGATACATTTGGCAGATGAGCTGTAAGGCACTCTCCCACCATAGGAAATAAAGCTTCCTCTTTCTGGAAACTTCCTTCTCCTAACCCTTTCACACATCTTTACCGTTACCCAGAAGCTTCCATCCTCCACTGTCCTTACACAATATCTGTTCATTAAAATGACAAGTCAAGGTATTCCCAGATATACCTTACATTTGAACCAAAAATGTAAGTTTGGTATTTCCCATCTCTACTTAAGAGTATGTGATTAAATTCTTAGATTAGAAAGCAATACCTTTATGGTCTTGGTAGTCCAAAAGCATAGTGTTTTCATTTGAATTCTCATCTTGCTCACACCACCGTTCTCCAGAATGAAAAGGCAAAGTCTCGGATCCACTTAAGGGTGAAAGTGACCTAGATCTCATACTGAACATAAGAGATGGACTAGGAGAGTGAGATGGTGATGGCATCTTTGGTATGGGAAGTTTTCGCTGAGAACCTCTCTTCATCGCAATTACAAAAGCCAAGGTCCATCAAAACCTGTAAGAGTTTTCAGTATATTTAACAAGGTTAATTTTTAGAGCTATCAAAACTATTAATCTATTTCTAGAATTTTCAAGACTACAAAGTTATAAACTCACACTACTCTAAGCTGATTGGGAACAGACACTATTTCAAACATTGCTGATCACCTTGCCAGAGGGAAAAGAGACCTCCATAGGTTCTATATTGACCCATTCTCCAGCCAGAAGTCTTACCTGCCATTTCTGTCCTCAATTTATTGGACCTAACTAGTCACAACGCCCCTTCCACCCACACACGGTCCTAAAAGGCAGGAAGCTGGAAATATCTAACAAACAGCTATATTTAATACTGATAAGCATTCTCTCTTTCCTGAAAGTTTCTTCCTTTAACTTCTGGGACAGCACACTCTGCTGGTACCCTACTGCCTCCCTAGCCCCTCCTTGGTCTCCTCTGCTGGCTCACACTCCTCTATTCAATCTTTAAATATCAGAGCTCCTCAAGTATCCTCTGGCCTCTAATTTCAGTTTAGATAAACTACTACACATCCATGACTCCCAATGTCATGTCATGTATAATGATATTTATATCTTCAATCTAATCTTTCTCTGAATTCCAGGCTCTTATTACTAACTGCCTGCTTGATACATCATTGGCATCCTAAATTCAACATGTCCAAACTGAATTTATCATTTCCTCCATTCCTCCCTAATTTTTCTCCTATCCTGTTCCTCCTTCCATGTTCCCTAACTACTGAACAATGTTCATGGGAATCAGATAGAAAACTGGGAGTTATTCTTAACGTCTCTCTTTTCTCCCCACACCCAATCAATCACCAACTTTTGTCAATTGTACCTCCTGAATCTCTCTCAAATTAATTTACTTCTATCTCCACCCTCAACCACTCTAATCCAAGCCCTCATCAAACTATGTAATAGCTTCAACCTGATCTGTTCACAAGCTCTCTTATCTCTCTCTTCCATGGTTACATTATAGTCAAACAGGAAGAATGACTTAAAAAAGTAAATCTAGTCTACAGCCATGCCACCCTGAACAAGCCCGATCCCATCTGATTCCAGAAGCTAAGCAGGGTCGGGCCTGGTTAGTACTTAGATGGGAGACCACCCAGGAAGACCAGATACTGTAGATGTAAAAAACAAAAAATAATGAATTGTAAGCTGACAAGGTCCTTGCAGTCAGAGGTCAGCCAAGGATTGTCTCGCATAAAAATAATAATAATACAAAAAAAAATAAAAAGTAAAAAGTCAGTCAGTATTGAATGAAATATTTAACATGACTTATAAGGTCCCCCCAAGATATGGTCCTATCTCCGGAGCTACACTTCTGTCACTTGTTTCCTCACCTCTGGGGGCTCCAGCCACATTGACTTCCACATATAACTCCTGCCGAAATTGTTTGTCCTCGGTCTTTTTTTTTTTTTTTTTAACCTTGTTCCTCAATTATTTTTTTACACAAAAATGACCAACTTAACCATGTTTAAGTGTACATTTTGGTGGTATTAAATATTCATAATGTTGTATCATATCTTATCACCTTGTAAAACTGGATTCTATACCCATTAAACAATAACTCCCCATCACTCCTTCCCCCGCCCTAGCAATCACCATTCTTTCTGTCTCTATGATTTGACTAAGTAGTAGAATCATACAGTATTTCTTTTCATGACTTGGCTTATTTTACTTAGCAGAATGTCCCAAAATTCATTCATATATAGCATGTCAGAATTTACTTCCCTAACACTGAATTATATTCCATTGTACTATATACCACATTTTGCTTATCCATTCTTCTGTCAGTAAACACTTGAGTTGCTCTCATGTTTTGTGAATAATATTGTTATGGATATGTGTGTATGACTATCTTTTTAAGATGCTTCTTTCAGTTCTTGGGTACATAATGAGAAGTGGAATTGATGGATCATATGGCAATTCTATTTTTAACTTTTTTAGTAACTGCCACATTGTTTTTCACAGCAGCTATACCATTTTACATTCCCACCAATAGTGCATGGGGTTTCCAATTTCACCATATTCTTGCTAACACCTGTTATTTATTTTTGATAGTAGCCATCCTAATGAAGATGAAGTGGTGTCTCCCCGTATTTTTGATTTGCATTTCCCCAATTAGTAATGTTGAGCATCTTTTCATGTGTTCTCTAAAGAAATGTTTATTCAAGTTCTTTGCCCATTTTTATATCAAGTTGTCTTTGCTGTTGTTATAGAGTTTTAGTTCTTTCTATGTAATCTGGATATTAATCCATTATCGAATATATGGTTTTCAAATATTTTCTCACATTCTGTGGGCTGCCTTGTTACTCTTTTGGTATTGTCTTTTGATGAACATCTAAAATTTATTAATGAAGTCAACTTGTCTACTTTTCTTTTGTTACCTGTGTCTTTAGTGTCATATCCAAGAAATCATTGCCAAATCTACTGTCATGAAACTTTTACTGTGTTTTCTTTTAAGAGAATTCTAGTTTTAGGTCTTACATTTAGGTCTTTGAGTTAAACGATTTGAGTTAATTTTATATATACAATGTTAGGTAAGGGTCCAACATCATTTTTTTTTTTTTTTGCATGTGGAAATCGTTTTTCCAGCCCGATTTTTGAAAACACTGCCCTTTCCCCATTGAATGATCTTGAAGCCCTTTTCAAAAATCATTTGACCATATACAGAGGGCTTATTTGGGCTCTTTTCTATTCCATTGATCTACATCTGTCTTTATGTCAGTACCACACTGTTTTTATGACTGTAGCTTTGTAGTAAGTTTTGAAATCAGGAAGTATGAGTCCTTCAGGTTTGTTCTTTTAGACTGCTTTGGCTATTTGGTGTCTTCAGTCTTTTAATCATGCTAATTTTTAGTCTTCCTTCAGCAATTAGTGCAACTGTTGCTTCTCCAGAAAAGTTCTATAGAGCAGAATAAGTCCTCAGTTACACATTCCCGATCATTTCCTACTTTTTCCTCAAATAATCACAATGTGCAATTATATATTTATAAATATATATATAATAAATATAAATATATATTTATTATTTGCTTATCATCTGTCTCCGTTTTAGACTGTAAGCTCCATGAGACCTTCCGTTTTGTTTACCACTGTCTTCCTCAGTCTAGAATAGTGCCTGGCACCTAGCAAGAACTCAATAAATATTTGTTGAATGAATGAATGAATGAATGAATGAAGTTATTTCTAACTCGTTCCTCTCCCTCACCCATCAAAATATCAATTCTAGTTCTGAGATGTTTCTAAATTCATCTCTATCTATCTTCATAGCTCTCACCCTAGATATAACTTTTATCACCTCTTGCTTAGACTATTACGATACCCTTTTAACCAGCTTCCAATCTTCCTTTGCTTCATCCTCAATCCTTTCTCCACCTTTGAATCACTTACTTCATAAAAACAAAAGAAGTTTGATGGTTCTCATTGTTTATAAATCTAAATATTTCTGCACCACACATAGGACTCACCATAATCTGGCCACACTTTCTGGCCTCATTTCTTACTCCTCCCCTATCATGCACCCTGCACTCCAGTCATCTTTTTATTATGAACTAGACACATCATGAGTTTCTGTTCGTGAATTTCTTCCCTTAAAATGGCATCCTCTTCTTCCTATCAACTAAAATGTCACTTTATTTGTGAAGGCTTTCCAGGAATGCATTTCTTTCAGTTCAAAATTGTCCCTGCTTGTTATCACACTGAACATACCTCTATCAGAGAACTCATTCTGCTATATATTTTTTGCTTGCCCAGATTATAACATCTTCTGTGGAGGGATAATGTCTTGTTCATTTCTGAATTCTCAACACTCAGGGGTCATGAGTGTATCTAACATTTTGCAACTAGATTTAATCTGTTTAGAAACCATTCTTTTAAGAATGAGTGTTCTCTCTCTGTTCATTGATATGTGTATGTTTTTGTTGCAGTATACTGTATATAGAAAAGCGCACAAATCATAAGTATATAGCTCAGAGAATTTTTATACAGTGAACTCAAGTGGTGTAACCAGTATCTAGATTAAGAAACAAAATATTACCAGAACTCCAGAAGCCCTCATGTATCCCCTTTTAGCAAATAACCTCCACGCATGGGTAATCACTTTCCTGACTTCTAACACCAGAGATTTTTATTTTTTAAGTTTATATAAATGAAATAATAGTGTAACTTTTATATCTGCCTTTTTCTGATAAACATTATGTTTGATATTAATTCATGTTTGTCTCATGCTATTCAAAAAACATGTAATCACTTCAGACTCCCATGCTTACTATTGCTTGTCCACAAAATCAACTTTAATGAAGTTTAGGTTTTCCAGAAGTAACTAAGCATTTTCCAGAAGTAACTATTGCTTGTCCACAAAATCAACTTTAATGAAGTTTAGGTTTTCCAGAAGTAACTAAGCATTTATCGATGAAAGGGACCTTAGTCAAATTTCTTTACTTTTTATATGAGAAAATTAAGGCCCAGAAAGGTAAATGACTTGGTCAGATACAACATTAGCTGTAGTAATGATAAGAATTAGTTCTCTTCTCAAACTAATTTGTAAGTCAAATCACATAATTAATCTAGTAGAATGTAAGTTCCACGAGAGTAGTAATATTGTTCACTGATGTATTCCCAGACTAAAACAGTGTCTAGCATATAGTAGATAATTAATATTTATTGAATGAAATATTCATAAAAAACATGGAACTGATAAAATGCTATTTAGCACTTCGGCAAAAGGATATTTTCATGAGCAATATTAGTCCTCAACTCCAAGAGTCCTAATTTGCAAGGTCAGGTTTATATAAAAAAGATTTTCATAATAACCAATTGCTCTTATAAGTATATTCAGTCTAAAAACACTGCAAAAAATATAAATTTGACAAATTTTAGACAAAAAATATCTTATAAAATATTTATAAATATCTTATAAAATATTTAAAATATCTTAAAAAATATCTTATAAAAAAATGTATAGGCTGCATTAACAATAATCCTATTTTCACTCAACATCCATAATCTTCCCTACTCTCACTGCTTAAAACATGAAGACAAAACACAAATTTTTTTTTAAAAAAGTTCTTTTTAGTCTGAACATTTTGGATAGCTCAAATCTTAATGCCATATAAATTGGTATTAGAAAGAGATATTATAATGGTTTGATTTGTGAATATCTTTATATATAGCATACCTTCAGAGGTATGTGAGTATTATTAATACAGGCTAAGATTATGAAAAAACTTATTCATATATTCAATCAGTTAACCAACATTTAGTAGTTGTAATACCTTTCAACAACTATACAGTCATTCCAGGAATGCTGATCTTGTCCAAAATATTTCTGAAATTCTTCTTTAGGTCCTGTTCTCAGAATTAATTTATAAGTCTCACAAGAAAATCAGACCCATTATTTCAGCTCCATTTTTTTTTTTAATTTTCTCAGGTTGATCATTAACTTTTATCATGTGCCAAATATTGTGATAAGCTCTTCCATGTATCATTGCATTAGAAGGATTAAATATAATTTATGAAACAGGTGTTATTATCTCCCATTTTAAAGGTTAAGGGGTTAGATAATTTGTTTGAAGTCCCATAACTAATTGGGTTAAGCCAAGATGTGAAACCTGATCTGATTGTAAAGCCCATGTCTTCATTACCAGGTTGCATTGCTGAGTTTTCTGGCGTCCAGATCATGTCTGATGTGCATTTCAGGGCCTACCTAGCACGGTGCTTTACACAAAACAGACTATAAATAAATGCCACTAAGTGACAGTAGTTGATAGATGACGTATATAACAAAAGTTATTGAAGAAAAAAAAAGACAAAATTTAATACAACAGCATCACTGAACCCCTGACCCAGCTTCTTAAGGTGACTCGTCTAAAGAGAACAGAATCCTGCGGCACTTGTTTTTAAAAAGCACCATTTCACAGTCACACAGTACAATACGGCAGCTGATTTGTTCCAAGGGTCCAGCTCGCTTCCAATTGCACACTTAACGTCTTTACTTTCTCTTTCATTTTTTTTTTTGTGTGTGTGTGTTAAACCATCCCGCCCTTTTAACATGTCCTCTCGATAGCCCAACTGGTTGTTTCTGCAGATACTGTATATGCCGTCCGACCTCAGGATACTGACTCGTCGGGATATACCCAAACCATCCTCTATCCCTGTCATCATTCCCCACGGCCACCCGGCACGCCCCAGCCCGCCCCTCCTCCTCTCGGGGACAGGACCCCCCTCCACCCTCCTCGGCGCGACACCCCAACGCCCACACCTCCCGTCCACTCTGGTCCTCTTTCCTCCAACGCCCCCCAAAACGCCACCCCCGACCGCGCTCCCCTTTCTCATCCAAACCCCCTTCATTCATCCTCCTCCCCACGCCCGTCCCGGGCCCTCCCCTCCTTCCCATCCATCCAATCCCAAACCCGCAGGCACACGCCCCCGCTGCGAGCCCATCCCGAGCTGGCCCCGCAGGCCTTCCCGCCTCGGCCGCCCGCCCCTCACCGTTCCGTCCGGGTGCCGGAGGACGCCTGCGACCAGGCCTGGCACTCACCGCCGAGACGCGGAGGCGAGCGGGCCCGCCGAGGGGAGCGAGGCCGGGGTGGTGGTGGTGGGGAGGGATGAGAGGGGGGAAGAGACGCGCCCCTCGTTCGCCTCAGGTGCCCAGCGGCGCGGCAGCCATCTTGTTTGTGTTGGTGCCGGTTGCCGGGGGGCCGCGGGCGGGCACGCGAGGGGGCGGGGCCTGGATATGCCACGCCCTCTCCGGCGGCGTAAAGGGGGCGGGGCTTCCCGCCGCCTCTCCCGCCTCCGTGGCTGGCGCGCGAAGGCGCGGGCTGCTCCGGGCCGGAGGCTCCTGGAGGGTGCGACGCCTGCGTTGGGCGTGGGGTCCTGCGGCCGCCGCTGCGGAGCCCGTCTCCTGTCGCCAAGGGGAAGCGGCAGACGCCTCCTCACGCCGGGGCCCGGACACGCTCTGCGGCGGCTGGGTCCGAGGACGCCCGAGGGACCCGCGAAATGCGGTCGCCAGCAGGGACCAACAGGCCCGACGTGGGGGAACCGCTGGGCGAACGCAGCTGAGGCTCCAGCCCGCCCCCCCTTCATAACCCTCGAAGTTCAAGGAGCAAGAGCAGCCTGAGAATGCGAGCATCGAATATTCCTGCAACCGTGGAGAAAGTCGTCCTCTGGTTGGTGACCCGGAAGCTAAAACAAGGAGCATTTGAGGCAGCTCCGCTGGGGGCTTACTTGAAAGGGCTGCGTTTCACCTTATCTCCAACAGATAGTTTAAGAGGATTGATCAGACACTGTGCTGGGTGCTAGGGGAATAGTGAAATTTAAAAAAAAAAAAAAGTTGTATCCAGGACAGCCCCCTCCACTCTCATCCCCCGTTTTTAAGCTTGTGCCTTGGGCCCTATCAGCATCCGAGGCTGCATCATGTCTAGGACTCTCCAACACAGTCACTCCTTCTCTTTTCCCATAAATTCCCCAATCTTTACCAGCTCGCTTGCCCCTAAGACGCCCATCCCAGCACAGTTCTTAAGTTCACCGTGACTTCCAACCTCTTGTTCTTACCGTTTTCTCACACACAGTGGGTTTCTTTCCTCATCATCGAATGCAAGGTGCATCTAACGCTGTTTTATCCGTGCCTCGGTTTCCTCCTCTGTGAAATGGGATAATCGTACCTACTTCCTGCAGTTTTCCTGACGATTGTAAAAGTGAATGCATGTGAAAGACTCAGAACAGTGCCTGCCCAAGAGTTAAGTGCTCAGTATGTTTTAGTGATTTTATTTTTAGGCAAAGGTTTCCCAGGAGACGTGATACCTCATCCTATGGCCAGAAAGAAGAAAAGAATTGCGTCAAGAAGTAAGGGAGTGAGGAAGAATTTGCTTGGCAAAGGAAAACAGTCCAAATCCCAGGAGGAGGAGGAAAAAAAAAGGTTGTGAATGATCTGGACTTTGAGTAGATCATTATGGCTGCCAAAAATCAGGAGTGAGGAAGCTAAAGCTGGAAGGGGCCTTATTATAAACTCCGTTAGGCACTTGTAATTTTTCCTTAAGGCCTGATGGGTTCAGAAATAGAAAATTCAGGTGACTTCCAACAGGGGGCACCGTTTCCATTTACTTTTATATGAGTGATGCTCCCAGTCTTCACTATTTATGCAACAGAAGGAAGCCTTTGGAATTGTAGAAAAGTCAAAATTCTTGCAACACTTCACATTTTAAATTAGAAGGAAAATGTATGTATTTTTTCATCGAACTTCAGGGGATATTAATTAGTTCAGAATATGTACGTTGCTGACTTTCAGTCCATTATTTTTTGTTTATGTTGTCACTTCTTTTTCTCTTTTCCCCCAGAGAGTTGGATTTATTGTATAACCTCATTCCGACACCCCTCAAAGTCTGTAATGATATTCAGATGGGATCCATTATCACATCATGGTATGTTGGTGTCATTCATTATGAATATTATAAGTAACCATCAAAAATATACACAAAATTTAGAGAATCGTGCGAAACATTTATTTATCCCTTTTTTAATCTCAGGGTCCATATTCAGTTAACCTTAGATGGGTACTGCCCAGTCCTTTTGCCAGTTTTCTCCTTCATCCAGACACAGTACTCACCTTAGGCCTTAGAGATGTCAGAATATAGGAAGACCTGCCACTCTGCAAAATACCAAATTCCTTGCAAAGCCCTTGATAATCTTTCTTCAATATATTGGGTTTGTTTTTTGTTTGCTTGTTATTGTTATCTCTACCTGTTCTCTTTGTTTTGGCTATAGATGCTAAAATCTTATTATGTGGCAATAATTTAATTCTCTAATGCCCATTTGCATATAATCTCCATTCCCAGCCCTAGCTCCAGGCAATAACTATTCTCGCTTTTTCTATAAATTTGCCTTTTTTGGACATTTATCCAACATGGTTCAAATTTACCCAAGATGGTTTGATAAAAGAAGCAAAATACAGAAATTTGAGCAAGGGGGTGTTAAAGAATTAAATAAAGAAGTAATACATTACCCATAAACTAAAAACTGGAAATTTTAGAACAGGAACTGCCAGTGGACTATAAGAATACAGAGTCTTCTTCTCTTTCCATTATTTCCAGCCATCATCATTTCTCCCTCAATTTACATGCTAACTCCACTAAGGATAGCCTACATTCTCTTTGTCCCCCTTCCACATCTTCTCAAACTACCAAGGTCTAACTTTCTTCCCCACCATTCCATTGAATCTGCTTGCTAAGACCACTGGATTATTTTTCAGTCTGTATCTTTCTTGCCTTCTCTAAGAATGAGGGGTGGTTGATCATTGCCTTTTTCTTTAAACAACCTATTATGGCCTCTGTGACTCCATATTCTCTTGCTTTTTATTTTTCTTCTGTGTTCTCTTTTTTATAGCCTCCATTTTGGACCAGTAATCCCTAGCTTGCCCTCTAAATGGGGATGATCTTCAGGATTCTATTCAGACCCTCATTTCTTCTTACATGACACATTTTTTATTTGAGATATTTCCTGTGTGATTTCATCTGCACCCACAGCTTATGTGAAGACTGAAGATCCTTATAGACACTGCCTTCCTCATATCTTTTTCTTGGATCTTTCAAAGAAGCATAAACATTGTCCAAAAGTAATGACCACCTTCCAACCTCAAACCTAGACCTCCTACCAGTGCCCTGTTTCAGTGAGTGGCCTACAGACACTTAGTTCTTCACTCTTTTCCTAGTCACCTCATTGTGACAAAGAAAGTGGAGTGATTTTTCTGAGACACAAATCTCATTTCAATTGACCTTATCTTGCTCCTCTCTTCAAACTCATTGCTCACTATTCCTCCCAACACACCTTAAACTCTACTGCACTGGACAGTTTGCAGCTCTCTATTGCCACTAGGCCTTTGTAACCCTGTTCTCCTTCTCCAGTTCTTTAATTTCCTAGTTTTTACTTATTTGGGGGTCAGGTTTTAAATCACATCCTCCAAGGAGCCTTTTCTAATCACCCTCTCCTAATCAGAGTAGGCATTCCTTACCACAGTGGTCTCCAACCTTTTTGGTACAAGGGACTGGTGCTCCTATGAAAGACTAATACCTGATGATCTGAGGTGGAGCTGAAGCTATGATACTAGCACTGGAGAGCAGCTGCACATACAGAGGAAGCTTCGCTCACTTGCCCACCACTCACCTCCTAATGTGCAGCCTGGTTCCTAACAGGCCACAGACCTCTACCAGTCCACAGCCCATGGGGTTAGGGAGCCCTACCTTATCCCATGAAAGTCTCACAGATTTTAAGTTTCCAGAGGGCAAGAGCTGTGTCTAATATATGTCAGTAACTATGCTAGTTGCTAGAGACCAGTAAATATTGATTAGCTGAATACACATATTTGTTTCCAGACCTAAACCAGGGCCAAATATCATTGTCTCCCTTTTCTCTAATAGCATGAATCATTTTTCCTTTGTTTGTATTTTATCAAATTACATTTGCCAGAAAATTTCTAATTCTTCAGCTCCAAGGAAAGCATAAATGGTTCCAGCTTCTTGTTCAAGAACTGGCACAGCGTGACATATATTTATGAGTTCCCTTTACCCTCAAAAACAGATCTTGTTTACTTTCCTGAATCTTCTCGGTCTTTCTCCTGAAAGAGAGAGAAAGAAATTATTCACCACCATTTCCATTCACAACCAACATCTCTATTAGATTTTAAGAATTATTACCATATCTCTCCCCATGTTTTTTCTCTCCCTAAATTCTTAGTTCCTGTCAGCCTATGGCAGAAGGAAATGAATCAATAAGTTGACATGTCATTTAAGAAAGAAGTCCAACCCCAAATCTAGGATCTTTTCTCTTCTTTGACTTCACTAGACTCTTACATACTAGCCTAGATTTTCATAGTTAATTTTATTATTTTTTATATCAGCAGCCTTTCTGTGGTCACTTGATAACATAACTTACCATGATGATAAGGTAGTGAAATGCTAATTTCCTTTTTCATAAGATGTTGTGAAGCCTGAAAATGTATAAAGTATATGCATACATTCGTATATGTCATGCACTTAGGATCAGACTGGCACTAAAAAAATGCTAGCAAAGTGTTAGCATTTATCAGTACTACCACCATCATTGTCATCAAGATAAGCATTGGTATTTTACATTTTTTGACACTGTCTTCTTTAGGTCAAAACTGATGACCCAGACTTTCCTGAAGAATATCAAGCCAGCAATGACTATCAAGCAATGGCTTACTCATCACACAGCCAAAGATTTCTTTCCTTCAGCTGCACAGTTACAAGAGTTTGCTTGTGAAAGAATATCTGATCATAACTATTACCCCTAAAACCCAAATGTTGACAAGATTACACACTACAATTACTTGGTAAGTTCAATAACATCTTACTTGCATCTGGTCCCCTACTTGTAGCATTTTCCTTATGCAAATAATGATTCCTTACCTTACACAAAGCAGTCCCCAGTTGACAGTTAGTGGATGAATAAATGAACTTATATAGCACTTTATAATCTATAAAACACATCCACAACATCCTCATAACAGCCTCACAACACCTCTTTGAGGTTGGCAGACAATGGAGCAGATTGGAGAGGTCGAATGACTGCCATGTTCACAAGTACTGCGTTTAGGATTTTGTTCAAGGTTTTCTTACTCCTAGATTGATATGCCTTCCATAGTATGATGTCAAGGGTTTGATCAGAGCCTTCATGCAGTTCCCAGAGTAGTCAGTCTCCTCAGCAATGTTTCATAGCCAGTCAAAGCATTACCAAACATTGAATCTCTAGGCCTTGCCAACATTCCTTAAGAACATACCTTAGGGAAGAATTTAAGTCCTGTGCTCAAGAATGCATGTAGTGATTCTAGGCACTATTCATTGCTGTTTAAAATGCAAACTAGCAAGAACAGCAGCACGCTATATTGACAAAGGCATGGGCTTGAGTCAGCAAGATCAGGGTTCACTTCCTAGATAAATCTAAGTTCAGAAACAAACCTTTGAATGTAAACAGTTTCAAACTATTTTCCTTTCAGTGACTGATAACTTCATCTTGTTTACTAAGCCATTTGTTGAAATAAGCAAAAACCTTATTGATTCTGAGAAAGGCACCTTTTAAGCTAACAAGATGTCTATATCTATGAGCTTCAGTTTCTATAACTACTAAATGAGATTGATTAAAGCACAACATGCAGTTGTGAAGATTTAATATATTTATATATACATGCTTAATACATAGCAGATTCTTGATTGGCATTAATTCTCTTTATCACCTGCCTAATTACTAGCCTAGTGTTAAGCCCACTCTGATGCATATTTATTGCTGTGTATTTTTAGATTTCATCTAAGGGCAAGATTGTACACTTTAGCACAAAGAAGAAACACCCAGGTTCATCTTACCAACTTTTAAATCTTTCCATGACTCAGTACGTGGTTCCTACAGCCTGTCTCCTTGTCTATTATATTGTCACAGGAGAGCAGACAGCCTAATTAGTGTCTGACTCAGTCTGCCTAAATATTGAAGAAGAGTGTGTAACCAGCTCCAGGTGAGCCACAAATACTCTCCCCAGCTCGAGAGTTTCCTGAGTGACTGTTTAATGTCACACTAAGATACTTTCTCTTTTTTTGACTAATTTTAGATCCACTTGTCTCCAAATAAAGATGTGCCCTCTTATTATGGAAACTCAGTCAGAATTGTGGGTAGCATTATCATCAGTTAATACTTTTACAAATAATGATACACTACCAAGAAATATGCTCACTATACTCATGTACATTTCTATACTCAAGGTAAATATAGATCATAATTGTTGTGGGAAATAGAACATGATCTCTGATATAATGTGAATTGATAATTTAGATAATTTGATGAAAGCATTAATTCTAAGGGCTATTCTCTTTGTTTTTTTAACAGATGGATCATTTAAGAAAATTCTCAGATCAAGAAGAAATTTGGAAGAAGTAATAAATAATCTAGGTACTCTAAAGTTTCCTGTTGTTTTCAGATATTATGTGAGAATAACTCAGGATCTTCTATTTTATTTTCTCATTCTAGTTAATTGATGTATATCAGGTGAAAAAAAAATCTGAGGGTACTTCCACCTCTTACTTTCCTTATGAGTAAAGCAAACTGGGTAAATTAACCCACATTTCCTTAGCGTACTCTTAAGCTAAAGGAAATAAGTTGCTATCATATCTATTCTCTATAGTTATAATATAGTTGATTTTTAATTGTCTCATAGATGTTACTATATCAGAGTAGCTGGTTTAGCAGTTAAGTGTAAGGCTTCCATTGAATTCCCACAAAAGCTAAGTGTAATGAATTTAGTATTAAATAATAATAGCTAACGCTAATTAAGCACTTACTACATACCAGGCATTGTGGAAGCCTCATAATCAGGTTTTCTCGATGAACACTCACACATTCACATGCAGTAGGTATTCTTATTACTCCTCTTTTCCAGATGAAGACATCAAGACACAGAGAAATTAATAATGTATATCTCTAATATCATGGGGTGGTGAGTGGCACAGGCAGAATTCAGATCAGACTGCTAGCCGTACCTCCAAATATGGTTACACTCTGAGGTACCAAGGGTTAGGACTTCAATGTGTACATTTGGATAGGGACATAATACAGCCCCTTAACAATCTCCTTATATTCAGTATGGCATTATAACATTGGTTTAATGGAATGAATGTTGTAAAGAATGAACCCATATTCTATGTCTTTAGATTTTAAAGATATCCCTTGAGGACAGGAATTAAATCTTATTGATCATTGTGTTCCCTAACTGGAATGGAGGAGGTACTCACTACATGTTTCATAAAACATCTCTGGGGCCTTTTTATTTAGACCATATTTTGATGTAATATGATTGGTTTCAGAACACTCACACAGTCTCTTTACACTGGACATTTACTAGACCAAGACAGTCAAGCCATACTGAGTATAAAGCCTGAGTGAGTAAATAGAAGAGCAAGAGCTTTCATTTGGGTTGCCCTCCTGTTTTCCTAAAAACCACTGAATGGTACATTAGAACTAATCGTGTGGCCCTGAGCAAGTTATTTGACCTCTCTGAGTTCAACATTTATCTCAACCAACATGTTTAGATTTGTAAACACCCAAATAATATCATGAATGTGAAAACAACGTGAAGAAGAATGGCTTTTTAAATAAATATAAATGTACAGGTTGACATAGTAAGTAGGTTTCATAAATTATAATCTCCTAAATACTTTGAGGGAATCATAGATTTTAATTCAATTTTGAAAAAAAGCCTTTAAGAGCTCCTACACTTAACCCAGCCAGATGACAGCCATCAGCCCCCAACGTCTGATTTTCCTAAGAGATAAACACTAAATTCCCAGAAGTGCTTCTATGTGATATGGAGGCAGAATGTTATTAAGACGCTGAGTACAAGTGATTTATTGGGATTTGGCATCTACTTCTCCTTCCTTGTATTATATATATTTTAATTCTAATCTTTGAATTTCTGTTTCCTCCCTGGTCTGATAAACCTAATACCTTAGTCTGTTTCTTTTTTCTTTATAGATTTTTTTAAAAATCATAGTAAAATATATATAACAGTGTATATAATTTTAACTATTCATAAATGTACAACTCAGTGGCATTAAATACATTCACAGTGTTCTGTAACCATCAACACTTTAGACCCAAAACTTTTTCATCATCTGCAACAAAAACTCTCTCCCCACTAAACAATGACTCCCCCTTCTGGGCCTTTTTTTTTTTTTTTTTTTTAAATCAGGAACCCTGCCTCCATCGGCTTCCTTAATGCAACCTCCTGCCTGGCCTTCTAAATGCATTCCAGGATGGCTCTACCTGTTATGACGTGTTTTGTTGGACCCTTGATAATAGCTGCCTCTCTGGTCTTGTCCGTTTTTGAAGGTATCCTATTGTAACTGACTGCCAAAATGAATGCTTCCTAGAACAGATTAGGATATTGTCTGTTCCACCTGTGAGAACTGGCCTACTTTTAGGTCATAACACTTGACAGTATAAGTCTGCTGAAAATAACTGAGCTGTTTTGTTCTGACAGCCATCTCCTTCCCAAGCATTTCTACCTACTCATCGTTCTCCATATTTTATCCCTTTCCATTCTCTCAATCCTTGGTCCAGTATCTTCAGGAGCTTCCCTAATCATCCAAGAACCAAGGCCATCAGTTTGATATTGCCTATAAGATACCTTCTCAAAAGTTTCTTGTCTTCTTGATATTCTTTGATCACTCTGTCAAATCATTGCCCCATAATATTTAAGGAGATTCCATGAGATGCAATTAGAGACTTGCCTTTAGTGTCAGATATGAGTTCATTCCTGGCTTAACTATTGTAGAGCTGGTTTCATGGGCTGCAACATCTGCAGTTGCACAGGGCCCAGTGCTTAGAAGGTCCCCACACTGAGTTTAACACTCTGTTATTGCTGTCTTGAAATTATTAGGGCAGTGATGTCTGGTGGGACAATGGAGTATGCATGTGACCAGAAGAGGTATGTATAATGCATGTGTCTGCCGTTCCTTGCTACCCCATTCAAACAGAGCATTCACAATCCCCATGAACACAGAATTCCAGTGGCTCCACAATGTGCAGAAGTTAGTGAGACTAAAAATGAGTACAAAGTAAGTGTTTTATGTATATGACTAAATAAGCAGCCCCTACAGGCCACATTTTCTTTTGAAACTAGAACTTGTCTTGAATGTGAAAGAAAACAATAGCATTTCAAGAAACACAAATGACAGAGGAACCTAGCCATATTTCTTGCTCATGTTACTTCACTGTATTGGCCATTCACTTAAACTAAATATGATGACATAAAAGGACAGAGAAAAACAAGATAACCCATAGTTCCTTTTCCTTTCAGACTTTCTTTATTAATTAATAAGCACAGCTAGAGAGTGTTGGTAGAATACACACATACCAAGGAGTAAAATTCAGGCAGTTTAGTTAGATTTGTGCAGCATTTCCACTGTTCTGGTAAGAATGGAATATACATGCATGCATAAGGTCTGAAGTATAAATTGTGTAATTTTGGTGATTCCACATATGAATTAAATGTTCTTGTATTTGCATTTAAATTGGCATTGCACAATTCAAAGATGAATGGTAAAATTCATGCCAATAATTTAAATTTTTAATTTTTCTTTATTTTGAATGACATTAAGTAGCAAACAAACAAACAAAAAACATGAAAAGTTGAGGGGGAGACCATAGAAGGAAAAAAAGGGCTCTGTATCAGAATACCTTTAACAGCATTCTTTTCTTACTTTTTGAATAAGCACTACATTTTCATCTTGCAGTGGGACCCTCAAATTGTATAGGTGGCCCTGGCAACTTCTTTCTATGTGATTCTGGCCTTCTTTCCTTTCTCTTTTGCTGCCTTTCTTTTACACTTTCTGATCATTAGTTTGTCTATAAAATGAGCATAATGCCAAATCATGCCAACTAACATCAAGTGACTTCTGCTGCTGGTCAATCATTTTATTCATTTCTTATTTTCTTACTAACTTCCATGAAGCTATTCATAAAGCATTCTAGAGTAGGGGTGGTGAATCTAGGATAAATGAAGGAAAAGAAAATTACATAAAGTTGGGGGAGCATACTAACCACTTGAGAGGTTTGGCAGTGAGTGATTTTAGGGGAAAATTCCACTGAAATATTTTTATATTTGGCTTTTACTTCTATTAATAAAGACTTCTTTGTATTTGCAGGAAGAAAGAAAGGATTTGTTAAAGCAGGGGAGATAAGATTCTAGAAATAATAATTATGAGAACTTACATGTTTATATGATTTTCGGTGCTAAGGGGTATCATCACATTTCACCATTCCTGTGAAGAAGACAAGGCAGGTGTTGTTATCTCCAGGAAGTGAAGAAGCTAATTCTCAGAAGAGACATAAAATGGGAAGCCAGGTTTTACCATGGAAAGGCAGCCGGGCTTAGCTAGCTCTAGCTTTCAGCACCTATCATTCCAGCCTGCTTTGGGGTGCTGTTGTTACGACCAGCAGGTGGCGCTTTCAAGTAGGCCTCTGAGCCTGCTGTTCTTTAAGAAAAAAATGCACTTGTAAATTAAAGTACATGTGTTGATGATCAAGGTGCAAATGCTGGTTAGTGGTGGTAGTGAATGCAAACAACCTTCATGAGAGCTGCATCTTTAGAGAAACTACTATTCTAGTGTACAAGTTAACAATAGCAATGTAAAAACTTACCTCCAAACTGAGTGGGTTAAAATAACAAGAAACATTAATTATCTTCATAGCTTCTATGAGCAGGAATTCAAGGAATGCTTAACTGGATTATTTTGGCTTGGGTTTTCTTGGGAGTTTTCAGTCAAGATGTTAGTTGGGCTGTGGTCACCTAAAGGCATGACTGGGGTTAGATGGTTTACCCCATTGGGACTTACTTGCAAGCTCTGGGCAGGAAGCCTCAGTTCCTTCCCATATTGGCCTCCTGTAGGCTTCTTGAGTGTTCCTATTTCATGGTGGCTGTTTTCTCTCTGAGCGGGAAACCCAAGAGAGAACAAAGTGGGAACAGCAATGGCTAACGTAGCCTAACCTCAGAATTCACACACCTTTACATTTTCTGTATTCTATTGGTCAAGTGATCCAACCCTGTTACAGTATGGGAGGGGATCATACAAAAGCTTGAATACCAGGGAGGTCAGGACATTGGGGGCCACCTTAGAGACTGGCTACCTCATCTAGCCACTAGATGAGTAGATGAATACGGATGAGTAATAGGTATTAGAATTTGATAAGAGAACTTATGTTGAATAAGAAGTAAGATTGTCTGGAAAATTGTGGGACAGTGGAGCCAAAGAGGGGATTCATAGACTGAGCTGGAACCATTAAGACAGTATAGGATATAGAAAGAACAGCTTCAGTGAGGTTATAAAACTGAGAGGTGAAGGGAGAGTGGGCACCTTCTTTTGTTTTGTCTCTTAGTTTTCTCTGAAGGAAATGTGCTTTACTGGATTCCATCATGAACACTTGATTTTCTTTTTCAGTTTTATTATTTTCCACTTTCTTCACACTCTCTACTCAGAAATTCTCTCTTATTTCATTACTGATTTAGTAATCTGAAATGGCCTTTTGGGACATGCTAATACAACCCACTACTCTGGTGACCTATAGGAATAGTTTAAGCAACAGCTTATGTTTTTATTGTTCTTCAGTTACCATTTGGGACTTAAAAATATAAATTCATCCACCCTTGAATGTGAACCACTGAGTTCCTTAGGACATGGTTTACCTAGTATTCTCTGGCCCTTCTCACCTTTAGCTTTTCCAGATAATCTCCCCAGTCTGCCACTTGCCTATTTTCCTGTTAGCTAGTCTCACCCCAGGACCCTGTGAGGAAGGGAGAACCAGACTTAAGTCAGACTAGTTCTTCACTTATGTCACACTTATTCCCATCTTACACGTTTGAACATTTGCCTATAATTTATATAGTATATAAATAAGAATAAAAATTTGTGGACCAGGCTATAAATTCTTTAAGAGTTTTTAAAATGGAGAATCCAACTACCAACAAAATAGCTGGAGGAGTCAAAGGGAAGGGAAGATTTCAGCCTGGTTTTGTTATCTCTCCCTTTTCCTGATCCCAGCCCAAATTCCCATCTTGGCAAGTTACTGGATATGTTCCCTGAGGCAAATCACTGTATTTTTCTGAGCCCCAGTTTCTTCCTTAATAACTTGAGCTTAATAACACCTTTCAGAATGGTTGTGAAGATTATAGGCGATTTATATACGTTAATTATTGTAATAACTGATACATGTTAGGATCTAATAATTGATACTATTGTGTTATATTTTGATAAGCTCTGTAAAAGTTGGAAACATGCCCTCTATTCCAAAATCTCATATAGCACCTATTAAAATGCACTGGAGTTTGTAGGTCTTGTTGAGATAGTGAATAAACACTCAGACCTTTCTTCTTAATTACTACATCAGTTTCTGGGAAGTAATAAAATGCTTCAACAGCTCTTGCATAAGGTCAGAGTGAGGAGGGGCTTTCTGAACAAAGATCTTTTACAGCTTATGAAATAAAGTAGTAGAGTACGCATAATCTGCTAATGGCAATCGATGCCAAAAACCAGGAAAAAAAAATTGTACTACCCTCCAAAAAGGATTCTGGTCTATGGGAACTTTTTGTGCTCCTTTGTTCATTAAATTAGACTCAGGATGTACCAATTAATAGACTTTTCAGAGGTCATTCATCTAATCCCAGACTTTTAATTGGTATCAAACAAACAGAAAAGAAGTGGAGGCAAAATGGTCTCAGTGATAAAGATGTTCTTCCATCCTGAGTCATGAGGCTGTTGAGGTTGTGTGCTGCAGTCAGAGGGTAGGACTATCTTAAATTATAGATTGCTACAACCCTATGCACATATTAAAAAATAAAGAGTAGAAGATTGTAAATATGTCTTAAACCAGTAATAATAATAGCAACCATTTTCTGGTTCATGCTATTTCAGGTTTAAGTTTAGTGCCAAAGACTTTCTACATGTTTCATTTCATTCTTCCATCAGCTATATGAGACATTTTATTATTTGATTTTATAGATGACAAAAGTGAGTTTCCAAGGTTTCATTAAGTTGCCCAAGATCACATAGCTAGAGACAGAATTTGAATTTGAGCTTTTCTCACTGCAAACTATACTTTTTTTTTAAATGAAATATTTCAAACTTTTAGAACAGTACTGTGACCAACCTATCAAACACCAGTATAACTATTACCAAACTTTACTGAATTATTTGTGAGATAGTGCCACACTGACTTCAGATGTTCCTTTAAAGCTAAAGGTAATAGAATGAAAGTACTCTATATACCCCTTTTCTACCCCAAATTCTCCTTCCCTTCACAGATGTAACTACTATGCCGATTTAGTATTTCCCTATCACCATTGTATGTTTATGCTATTACTACCAATGTAGATGTCTAGAGACAATAACATTACTTTGCATGTTTTTAAATCTATATAAATATTATTATTCTCTTTGTGTGATTCTGCAAACTGGTTTTATTAGCCAGCATTGCATTTTATTATATGCATACACAATACTGTATTTGTCATTTTTCTGTTTTAAGTTGATGCCAAATTTTTGCCATTACAAATAATGCTACGAAGAGCATTCCTATACTAGTACCTTAGACACATATATGAATGTTTTTCTGAAGTATATACCTGGAATTTTCACTCTTCTATTATCTTTTATCAGGCTTCTTGCTGTCTGTGTGAATTCCTGATGGGATATTGGGATACCAAGGTCTTGGATGTGGGATACAGGTACAGGACTATGAAGAAACAGGGGCTTTTAGAGAGCTTGGTGTTGATAACCCAAGTCACTTGGGAGAAGAATTTTAATTTGTAACTAAAGCAGTGGATCTTGGGCAGAAGGAGAAAAGAGATTGGTTTCTCCTTTGCTTGATCAACTGAAAAACTAATTCCAGGCTGAACTTGGGAGTATTGGTAAAGGGAAGTAACAGGCGTGGTCCAACTAAAACAGAACACCTAGAAGAGATTGTTTGGTGCTTTAAGTCAATGTTTTTTAAAGCATGTGTCCGGAGACCCCAGGTTCCCTATTGAGCCTCTTCAAGAGTCATGTAGGGGTGCACATGGGGAGACCAGCAGATAGCAGAGACACCCCATCCTGCTTCACCTGAAGCACTTCTACCTTATGTTATACAAGGGACTTTCCTGTGAGACTTTGTTTTAATACCTTTTTGTAACTCAGTGTCATTTAAAATCCACTTAAATATATAGGAAGACAATGAGAAATATTTACTTGTAAGTTTCCCTAATTTAATATAGTATGTGCCCCAAGATTCCCTTTTCAAGGGTATTATTGTTGAGCACTGAGTGCACTGTGTTTTGCAGTACTGGTAGATAATAACCCATATATAACCCATGTTTCAGATGACACACCCAATTAAGGGTATAAATAGGTTAAGAGCAGCAGTAATAGTATTTGGCTGGCTGTTTATTAACATTCTAGGAGCACCTTCATGTTGTGGTGACTTTAAAGAATACTAACAAGTAATTCAGCTGCTTGTACACAGTGAAAAACGGGAACACTCAGGCTGGAGAATCAAGTGGGACCCAGATCAGGAGGTGGCCTTGTGAACTAAGTGAAGTCTTTGGTCTCGATCCTGAGGGTAGAACTAAAGTAGCATTAGCAGGAAGGTCAGGTAACCCCCAAAGTCTCTGCCAGACCTAGCTTCTCTTTTAGAGATACAGATTTGTACAAAAGCCAAAGACTCCCCCAAAGTCAACATTTTAAAATGTAAAGAAGAATTCAATTCTGAGCCATGTTTGAAAGGCAGATAAAAAATTTAGTTAAACACCGTTGAGAATTTGTAAATTTCCGAACTTTGATTCTCTTAAGCACCTTTGAGAATCATATTTTTAAAAAAGCTTTTCTATCAGAGAAACCAGTGGTTTGCAAATTATCGTTTATCAATATTGACTCTATAATACATGGGAACTTGCACTTAAAATAGAAACATTATCTATGATGATTTGAATATTCTCGCTTTCTCCTAAATATCTCTTCCCGAAAATCATGGCAAGAGTACTTTGTTTGTTTTAACTTGACCTATCTTTTGCAACCTAGTTTAATCATTGTACAGATTTTCTTTGGAAACAAATGAGCTAGATGGTCAGACAATAGTGGCATTTTTACCATTTTATAACATATGTAGGAGATAACTTTGGTGAAATTCATGTCAAATTTTTCTTTGTGTGCCTTTTTTTCCTAATGAGTTCAGTACTGAAGTATTGGTAAAGTACCTTATCAATTCAAAGGAAGGAATGCCAATTTGACCATAAACCATCTGAATTATAGAATACTTAGAGAAATCTGTTTTATTACTTTAAAATAGAGTACTTATTATATACTAAGCTAAAAATGAGTGCTAATAAAAGGAAAGTAGTAAATAACAGATTTTCTAGTGAACATAAAACAAAACAATCTTAAAGATAAAATTATATTTCTAAATTAATTACTAGACTCATTTGTTATAGGAAGATTTGTTTTTCTCAAGCTTTTATATTAAAATTTTTTACATTCTCACCAAAAGGCGTAATATAAGTTTATTTTTTAAAAAAGAAAGTGTCTGAATGAATACAAATTTGTATTTGGGGTGTATGAATTAATAGAT
The DNA here is from genome assembly GCA_030015415.1 of Cynopterus sphinx. Lineage (NCBI taxonomy): Eukaryota > Metazoa > Chordata > Mammalia > Chiroptera > Pteropodidae > Cynopterus > Cynopterus sphinx. The sequence goes on along the minus strand of CM057385.1, from coordinate 120,179,579 downwards.
ATTTGGATAATATTCATTCCCTACTAAATACTAAAGTATTTGACTGGTTACTTATTTCCTAAAGAATGATGCTGGCATGTTCAACATGGCATTTTCATTGCCAGTCATAATCTTTTCTCCACCTAATGTTCAGCTTCTTCTCTAGATTGGGATAGTCCAAGGAACTATTTCAAAGACCGTAGCAAATCCAGCTTATCCTTTGACCATTTCCAGTGCCAAGGACACTACTGCTCAGGACTTCTCTGGAAAGACCACCTAATGAGCTCTGTCTAAACCAGACAAGGCTAAAATCACCTTGGTTTGAAACTGACTCCAGGTGGGTCTCCATTGGTATCAGAGTGGATCAATCAGAACTATGCTCACAGATGACATAATATCAGAGCAATTGCCCTGACAAAAAGAGTAAAGGCCAAAGGCAATGTGACATATTGATTTCTAGTTTTTTGCCATTCATCATAGTGCCAAACTCCCATGTTAGTTATTTGTGTTAATTAAAATAAATTCCCTAGGTATAAATCTTTACAAAATACCCTCTGTCTTTATACCTAGGCATTAGAGGTCGTTTCAGTTCCAATTTTATTTTTCCTACTTATAAGTCCCTCTTTCTGATGTTAATAATTAACCAATAAGCTAACTTACCCAAATTCTTTAAGCTTCGTTTATTTAAAAGGAAAGTAATTTCAAGGTTACATTCATAGTTTACTGCTGTCTCCAGCCATGGGCCTTGGTGGTATACTTTGTTTTTTAATCTTTCTGGGGAAAAGTTGGGGACAGGAACAAACGTAAGTAAAGGAACCTGTCTTCATTTTTCAATGTATCTTAGTTATGGTGAGTGAAAGATAAATTCATTTGACTGTTAATTTGAAAATAACTTTCTACTTCTGAGAATATCAAGTGAATAGTCTCTGTATGAGAAAGTCATGGAAGCATTTCGATTTGATAAATAACTAACAACATGACAGCTTTTAGGGATTGTAATTTTTTAAAAAATTACATAAGTGATTACTCAAATTCCTCTATAAAACACAAAATAGACTCAAGATACTAAGCTTTCTTATCATCTATTGCTTATTTATATTTATTATATAGTTTTCCATATATTGTGCATAGCAAAGCAAGGGTTACTTGGGCATTAATTCTAATACAATGACTTGAAAAACTATTGTTGAAAAACTTGAAAAACTATTATACTTACTTTTATATTTATGAGTTCATTCTTCACAATTTTTAGTATTATTGAAATACTGTACATTTTAAACTATGTCTTAAAATAGTGTTCTCACATCTAGAAAAAAACATTATAGTACTGAAAAGGAACTTCTAATTGAGCCTACTTATTTCACATATGAAGATAAGTGCAAAAAGGGGAACAGACTTGCCAAAGGTCACACTGCTAGAGAGAGACAGAAGTGGGACTTGTACTAAGGACTCTTCTGTACCACTTTTAATTTGTTTTGGTTTGTCATAAGTGTACACCTATAAATATGTAAACTGTATTATGAATATAAATATATACTTAGGATGTCATAAATTTATAGCACTTTCCTACCCTAATTTGATTTGTTTACATTGCTACAATCATCCCAGTACCTCTAGTAATTTTTATATATTCTTTTTTGAAAGTGGCTGAAGTTCAGAGAAATTGAGATAAGTGACCTCAAATTAGTGGCAGAACTAAGACTGAAATCTAGGGCCCCTGATCCTGAATTCTTTCCACTACTTTGTACTGACCCTTAATAAGCATTGCCTCTCTTTCTCTCTAAAAAAAAAAAAATGAGAGTGTACCATTTACAATAAGGTCATTAGTCCATTAAACTAATAAATTTAAGTAATGGATTCAATAAAAATTTACTGAGCACCTATTGTGATAGGTAATGGACATATAGTAGATGGTAAATGCTTGCATCCTAGTGAGAGAAGCAAATAATGAATAACTGAATGAATGAATCAATAAATGAATGAATAAATAAGGTCAGGTAGTTATTAGTACTACAAAGAAAAAGATATGGGAGAGTAAGAGGACAAAGAAATGACAGGGAGCTATTTGAAAAGTGTGGACAAGTAGGGTTCTTTAAGGAAGTGGTACTCAAACAGAGCTTAAAGGAAGTAAGGAAACAGCCTTGCAAATATCTGGGGAAAGAACATTCCAGGTAGAGGCTAGCTCAGAGGCCTGATACTCTGCAACTGCTGATAGAAAATAAGAAAAAATATGAAATTCTTTATACAATTAGATTGTGCTACTGGTAAATCAGTGAGAACCAAAACCTGTATGAAGGGTGGTTCCAGAGCCATCTTTTAGGGACTTGTAAACACTGAATATTTTATGTTTCACCACACAGACAACTTAATATTAAAACAATACTAAACCAAAAAATATAAAACTTCTAAGAATGCTAAAATTAAAATAGCTTTTTTTCTAGATTTGTAAAACTCTTGACAAATTCGGTATAGTATAGCAATTGAAAATGTTAATTCAAGAAACAGGATGTTCGAGATCAATTTCTAATTCTATAACTTAGCTGTGTGACCTTGGGCAAGTTGTCCATTTCCTCATCTGTAAACTGGGGATAACAATATCTTTCTCAGAGAGTGGTTATAGCTACAGAGTTAGTCTGCATATAAAATACTCAAAATAGTGCTTAGCACGTGGTAAGGTTTCTGTAAATGTACCTTATTATCATCAAAGCTGAAGTTTTCTCATTTTCTGTTGTTCCTGGGTAAGCACATGAGTCAGATCATGGCTGGGAGTTTAGAGTTTCTTTCTTTCCTATTTCCTTTCCTCTCTTTCACAATTAGCCTATAAATGGTTCCAAATTAGTTGTCAAGTAGAATTGCCAGATGTTTTAAAGCGTTTAATTGCTTTCAAATTAATTTCATTATTCTAAAGACTTGCTAATTGGAAAAGACTTTTTAAATGTCGTAATGTTGAAAGGATCATGCAATAATTCTACTAGTTGGGATGATGGGCTGTTCAGCCTCGTGAATTAGTCAATCATTATGACCTTTTGAGTTGAAACATGTTTTTCCATGTAATAGCATAAGTAGCTCTCACTAGTCGAACTATACACTTTGTGATATATAATTGATAACCTAGTTTATATTTGTAAGTTTTCTTTTAATAAACAATGGTAAAAAACACTCATTTAAAACATTTTTATTTCAAAACATATATAGATTCATTTCCATTCTTGTATAAATCACATGAAAAATAAAACTGTGGGAACAGCCTATGGTTGTGAACAAAGCTTGTAACTTTGACCTCAACTGGACACATAACAACCAAGAGAGACATAAATATAAAGGTCTACTTCATTCACTTATAAGCGAGGCGACCTTAATCAAACAACTTCTTATCACTTGTAAAATAAGAAAACAGTAGTATCTATGTCATTGACCTGTTATAAAGATGAAAAGAGTTTTATATAAAGTGCTATATAGCCTCTATCTATGGTAACTACTCAATCATTGTTTTCTTTATTGTTGTATGATTGTGATTATTCCTCTTCAAGGAACTTGATCACCACTTTCATTTTCAAATGCATTCCCCCAAGCTCACTTTTATTCTATAACTTTTAAAAATACACTCACTAGTATAACACAATACTTCCAAGATTACCTCCTTTCAAATAATTTAGTGAAATTAATGAATCTTAATATTTATTGAGTACTAAGCATGCTAGGTGCTTTCGTATACATATTCTCTTTTCAGCCTTACCTCAGCCTAGTAGAGAAGGTGGTATTTTCAAAGGTAAGTTATTTTAGTCTCAGAGAGGGTAGTGACTTTCCCATGGTTACTTAGCCAGGAGATGGCAGACTAGAATTCAATCACTGGAGCCTATATTACTTTTTTCCTTCACTGGGAAAATATTAAAAATATCAATCCTATTTACATGTTCCAGTCAACATCATTAAAAGTCTTCCTGTGCTGCAGTAGCTCAAAGAAGGTGCCATTACTTCCGTTCTAAATGTTAACTGAATCTCCAGCTCCATTTTTCACATCCTAATTCCAAGCTATTTCTTCTTGGAAACTCTATTGAAATGATCATATGTCACAAATAAATTTTAATTTAAAAATATCATTTTCAAGTTGAAAAAAATGTGTCTATTTTAAATTGAATCTCTCAACTGAGACAAAAAAATCAGAACTATAGCAAAATATGTTATATAGAGATACTGATCCTTTTCTTTTTATGTTTCAACAGGTATGTCCTTTCAGCACCAAAAGTATTTCATGTTGGAGCATCTGAAAATATTGTAATTCAAGTTTATGGATACACTGAAGCATTTGATGCAACAATTTCTATTAAAAGTTATCCTGATAAAAAATTTAGTTATGCCTCAGGCTATGTTACTTTATCTGCAGCAAATAAATTTCAAAACTCTGCAATCTTAACAGTATGTATTTATCTTTTATTTTATTTATATATACACAATATTCTCAATAAAATGTGTACAAAGTTTGAATATTGATATCATAGAGATTTGATCATTTATACCGTTATGTATGATTCTTAGATGTCAGTCACAATAGTAATATGAATGAAACACAAAATTCTAAATAGGAGAGTTGTGTCTGTTCTATGAGCAATGCATGTAAATAGTAATATCTTTATTGGAAAGTAAAATTATACTAATATAAAAATATGTGGAAATGAATTGAAAATACTTAGTGAAAATTATCAACAAAAAATATGAATATGCATATTGATCTGTAATGCATTGCCTACACAAAACCCATAGAAACTTTTGAAAATTTGTTTGTTTAAACTACAATATTTTACAACTGTAGCTTTCAAAACTAATAAATTTTTGATTACTGAAGTAAATAGCTCTCACTGACAAACTGTAGTTAATAGAAAAAACAACCTTGATCAAATAACTTTTCCTTCTGTTAAGATGTTATAGTATAGCTTGGTTAGAAAAGATTTTGCAACTCATTTTTTTATAAAAAATTCTGATAACTAAAAATAATTTTCTAGACTTATTACTTATTTAGCCAAGTGGATAAATATAAGCAAAATGTAGTTTTAAATTTCAAAAAAAAATTCAAAATCAAGAACCAGAAAAATCAGACTTTTAGACTTGGAAGGGGCTCTTGGGTTCATTTAGATAAGTGGTCTTAAAAGTGAGTTCTTTAAAAAGGAATTAAAATATGAAATTTTATAAAGAGCTTAAAATTAAAATTATATTGAATATTAGTATTTTGAATTTATTTTGTAAATTTGTTTTGATTTTATAATTATAAAAGCCAAAACCATAAGAAGATTATACCTAGGTTTAGGTTTGTACATATTTAAGAAACATTGTAATAAAAAATAAAATTGTATTACATTATATATAATTAAAAGTCAACATTGAGAGTCCTCTAGAACGTTTTATCCTTTAAATGTTATATGTACATTACTCAGTTTGAGAAACACTGATCTAAATAAATTCTAACCAAATGTAGGAATTCTTTTATTAATGTTGGTGGTAAATGCTCTAATCTCTTTAAAAGTATACTTATTAGGTTTATTAAAAATTAAAATTCATTTACCAAAATTATTTTCAGTAGACATTCTTATACGATGCGACTCATAGTAGCCACTAGCCACATGTGGTTGTTAGCTTTAAATTTAAATCAATCAAATTTAACAAAAATAAAAAATTTAGTTTTGCAATGGCATTAGCCACATTTTAATAGCCACATGTGACTGGTGGCCACTGTATTGGACAAAGAACATTTCCATCATCACAGAAAGTTGTATTGAACAGTGCAGACTTAAATGATTAATTGGAAAGGAAATTACGGTGGGGAAATCATAAAAATTGATGCATTTAATTTTATTTTAACATTATAATGTATCTTTATTTGCCAATTGTTTGATGTTGTGCCAAGGTATTTTCTTGAATTACAGGTCTACTGATTGGAAGGTCAGATCTTATTATGTGTCACACCTTTAACGAATCGTCCTTGTTCTATACTTTCGGTTTCTTTAAAGTGGGAAAAGACCTTAACGACACCTGCAAAGCAATTTGAGTGCAGAATCTTTATAGAATTTTAATGTTTTTCAAACTTTTATAGTACTCTCACATATGTAATTCCACAGCAGTGGAATTTTAGTGATTAACTTTAATCCCATGTATCCAGAGCCTAAGTTTTCATAGAAGCACTCTTCTTTCATTATTTCTTATGTATTAGATATGTATATCATGCAATGTACAGTGGATAATTACAGTTACTTACAAATATTGGAAAGCATGCAGATCAACTGGTGAAGACAAGGGTGTAGATAGAATATACAAAGTGTCCTAACATCAGTCAGAATGTTGAACTGAGCGAATGGAGAGCATGGGCTAATTCAGCAAGCTAATGAAGTGAGAGTTTGCTAAGAGAGCTTCTATAGTTTATATAGTATTACTAAATGCATATAACACTTAAGAAACACAGAACTAGAAGACTTTTAATTGCTTAAATCTAAATTTTGATTATGGTATTTAACACTGCAGGGCTTTGGTCAAAATTCATTTACTATTCTGACTCCTCTACTACTTTTAAATGATTAAGTAAACATAATAATTTCTCCTTCTAATAAGATTACCGTGGTAGTTAGAAAGTCAACATGTTTTATAACCTTAAAATTATTATACTCTTCCATTAACATTTTTTGTTACAGATACAACCCAAACAATTATCTGGAGGACAAAATCCAGTTTCACATGTGTATTTGGACGTTGTATCAAAGCATTTTTCAAAATCAAAAAAAATGCCAGTAGCCTATGATAATGGATTTCTCTTCATTCATACAGACAAACCTATTTATACTCCACACCAGTCAGGTAGAGTATAACATGGTTCTTACCCTGGGGCAGATAATTGATAGTATATTCTACAGCTTTATAACACTTAAAATTAAATGGAGACAGATTTCCAACTTGTTTAACAGAGTTTTAATTCCCAATGACATTTTACTTATAAATACCATTGTAATTTAAAATTGATGCTAAATAAATAATTAAATAAAATTAATTTAATATTTAAATTTGATTTTAAATATAAAATTTTAATTCATATGGAAATTGCCAATAATCACATATCTTCCCCATCAGCTATTTCCATATATAGAAGAAAGCTTTTTAAAAATTGTGAAATGTCATATTATATTTTATTTATTAAACAAGTATAAGATGTAATTGCAAATATAATTTTTGCAATGAGAAAGCAATTTATTATAAAGCCATATTTACAAAAAAATTCTATTACTTTGGAGCTAATCTTTAAATTCAGAAAACAAATCTACCCTAGAGGATCAAATGTTTCTGCATCTGAATAAACTAGATCACAGAAATATATGGCTATTGTTTTTCTAAGGGGATCTACCTAAGAAAGTTTCTATTAGAACATCATTTCATATTCATGGTTCTTCTATAAAAGAGGGAAAGGGCAAGATAGCCTGTTAAAACTCTGTGATTGAGGAGTAACTGGATTCAATTCCCCAATGAACCAAAAATAAAACACAGAAGGGTGTGAATTCTGCCCAAATACATTTATATTTCTGCGAAGTCGTTGATTCCTCCATCTCTCTTATTCTCATTGACTTTTGAGCACATCACAGATGGAATTATGGAAACTATATATGGGAGGGGGAGTTTATAGAGTTTTGAAAATGATATCATTGGTGAAGGACAGAGGAAGAGAGGCAGGATGAGCCAGTTTTGTTGGAAAACTTTCATATAATACTTATTCACTAAATGTTGATTGACGTTGATGACAGTAGTGGGGTGGAAAAGGCCTACACCATTACCATTTCGGCAGGGTGACCAGTTATGATCACCTCACAAAAGAAAGATCTGGAGAGGGTGGGATATTGCTCTCAGCTTGGCTAGAATATTATTGTCAGAATCGTACAATCTTTTGACTCCAAGAAGATGATGGTTTGGTGTACAAAGAAATAGTCTCTGCCCATAAAGCTTGGGCCCTTTTGAATATAATCATATCCAGAAACAAGTATACCATTGCCCTGTCCTCCTCTGTATGAGAAGATGTTTTATTAATTTGGTCTTATTGACACTACCTACCACTTAGGGTACTAAGTTTTTGTCCAATAAGTAGTCTGATATTCAGAGCCTGGGATCTTTCTTAGCTATCAAAACTTTTCCTTAACAGCCACATCTACTATTTCTCTATCAGGACTTTATTGTAAGAAGATATGGTATCTTCATCTGTTCTAATCATAGAGGAAAACTGGAGAACTTTCCTCTAGTTTCCTCAAAGTGGACTCTGGAGCCAAACTATCTTGGTTCAAATCCCAGCTGGGGCTGTTATTAGCTTTGTGACCCTGTGTGGCTTACTCAAACTCTGAGCCCCACTTTCCTCGTCTATAAAATGGAGATAATAATAGAATTTACCTCATTGAGTTAGGAGAATTAAGTGAATTCATATGTGTAAAGCACTTAAAACAGTGCCTAGCACAGAATAAGCATTAGGAAAGTGTTTTCCATTATTATTTAATCTGTGGAGTAACACAAAGCCTTACATACACAGAAGAAAAAGAATGATTTAAAAGTAATCCTATTAAAAATTAATTAAACCTTGTTATTTATAGCTCTAATGTCCTGATTCACACATTTAATCTAACAATCCTGAGGGATTTTTAGTATAAGCATCTTTAGGATAAAGGCTTAAGTCTTCACGGCTTTATCAAATGAAAGGCTTTAGAATATTGACCAAAATACTTCAATTCCATACAGCTTGTATCCTGCCTTCCCCTCTAGTTTCATCACCCACCATGCTCCCCCTTGTCTGTGGACACCAGAAAAATTGACCTCTTTTCAGTTGCTTTCTCACACTATTTTTTCATTCATATTAAGACCTGTATACTTCTGCCCAGTACATTCACACTCCTCCTTTGCCTTCTTAACTCCTACTCAACCCTTACATGCCATCCCAGAGGGCAGCCTTCTCTTACCTCCCTGACTACACTCTCAGAAAGCCAGGCAGTGTCCTTTGTAGTGCTTCCCAACACTGGATTTTTATATATACTTGTGTAATCATGTGTTTGCCTCTCTCCTCTACTCCATTAGAAGACTTTTATGTCTGATTTGTCTCACCACCATGACTTTGTAGCTAGCATAGTGCTTGCTCATAGAGACACTCAATATATTAAAAAGAAATTTTTTTATAAGTCATATCTCTGGCACACAAAAAAATTATTGATCTTGTCTCTGCTATGCCATTGCTGTGAAGGCAAAATTAATTTTTTAACCTTGACACAAACTGGTTAGAAAGTAGACACGTTACAGTCGTAGAAATAATAATTATAATAAAATAAAAATAATAATAATTTATTGATTAGTTATTATGTGCCAGGCTATGCAAAAGCTTTGTCTCATTTAGTTCTTACAAGACTGTGAAGCAGTCCTGTTTTATAGATGAGGGAACCAAGATTTAGATAAATTAAGTATCATGCTCAGGATCACACTAGGAAGTGGCAGAGGCAGGAATGAAACCAAAGTTTTGTACTCTAGAGTGAGCTTTTGTGGCATACTGCCTCTGACAACATTCCAGTGATGCTGAACCGGGTGTGTTCATAAGGCAGGAGGAAAGATTCAAGGTGGGAGATAAGGATGACTATAAGGGGACAGCAGAGTGGGGAGGATTTACGAAAAACTTGTTTTAATCCTAAGGTCTTCATGAAGCTAATTTAGAGAGCTTCTTATGTAGAGTTTTTGCATAATACTGACTTTTTAAAAGGTTTATGGTGCCGTTCAGTTTTATTTTGTGGGTGAAGATTCAGCTATGAAATATTTGAGCATCTGTAAAACCCAGGAGAAATTATTTCTCTTTGGAACTAGATAAGCATGTCTCAAGCAGCTATGACTTAAAAGCAAAGCAGATGCATTTGTTTAAAAAGTGGGAATCTATTAACTGAAAGAAAGAAATGGAAGAGAACTAATTACCAAGCACCTGTCATTATTCTTTTAATAATGAGAACAACTGTAGGATCTGGCTCAATAAATATAACAAAACCATACATTTCAAGGATGCCCTTAGCAATAATAAGAGATAATTTGGGGCCTTGTTGGAAGAGTATACAATGTCTGAATCAAACTACCTAATTTTCCATTAAAACCTTCAACTCTAATATATTATACGCAACATATACTCCCATATAACCATATGGCAGACATTGCTATTTTGCTACTATGAAATTCTTGATAAACAATGGCCTAATTGTTTAGATATACCTAATTTTGTACTACATATATGCTCCATGTATGTAAATATAGCTTAATAAAGTAAACTGTACTTTAAGTTCACTAGAAGTGACTCTTTAAAGGAATCCAAGAAGATTTCTTTAAAAGAAAAAAGTCTTTGCTAATGTAAATATCTGCAAACTAAATTTTTTTTTAAATGTGGATTTTGGTGTATTGACTGTATTGATTTTTTTAAGTGAGATTCATCTCTTTTAAGGCTAATTATTGTGAACAGTCAAAATACCCTTGTGTTTAGCGGAGTTTTTAATGATATCAATTATTCTTGCAGTAAAGGTTAGAGTTTATTCACTGAACGATGACTTGAAGCCAGCCAAGAGAGAAACTGTCTTAACTTTCATTGTAAGTATGTTATTTATTTAAATAACAATTTATTCATCTTCAGGACAAGGTACATTATTCTATGACCCTGCCCTAATACCACACTAACTTATTCGTTGTTTAGTGAATGGTGACTGAACACTTGTTTTAGTATAACATAGGTCTATATTTCCATAATAGATATGTATAAAAAGCTCATGAAAATTAAATCTAGATGTTTTATAATTTTGCACTAAATCACTTAAATAAATCCTTATTTCTTTCTTAAATAATATCAATCAATTACTAAGAATTAATTGAATATCTATTATGTATAAGATTTTTTATTTGTACAATTCAAGATAAAGAATTATAGTCTGTGGCACTTACACTTACAGAACTTAGAGTTCAGTAAATAACATACTAACACATATAAAAAATAGTGCTAAACTATGAGATAAAGATTAGAAGTTATCAATCTTTTATCAGCCATGACACACATAACAGATTATCTGCACATGTGCAATATACTCTCATGGTCTTATTTAGTTTATGTCACAATCCTACAATATTTTTATGGGGGAAATAACTGCTCACCTATTAACAGTAGGTGTGAATTTGCCAGTTTATAACCATGGGTCTGAATTGCGTAAAGGAGGGGTCTAGGAGCTATGAGTCTTTCCCTTGGAAACACAAAATTTGAGTTTAGGAGAATACGTACACATATATGAAAAGATCTAAAAAACAAAACCACACTACAGTATAAACCAAACAAATTGTACCACAGAACAAAAGACACGTGAGCTCAGAGGGAAGACAAAATGGGGGTGAGATTGAGTGTTGATACAATCTTCGAGAATAGAATAGGTAAAGGAAAATTTGAGCTGGGTCTTAAAGAATGGAATAGCCATAGGTTTTTTTTAAACAATAATGAACTTCCCATGTAAGATATAGCATGAGTTTGACTATAAAGGCAGGACGAAATAAAAAATGCAAATAGTTAATATACTGGCTGGCTGATGATAAAACGTCTGGAAGAAAACGAAAAGAGGCATTGTCAGCTCAAGTGCTCTTTTTCTGTCTAGAAAGTTCTAGAGGATGTGGACAGATATTCTTTATCCCACCTCCTGTGCGTCTCCATGGTTAAACTAGAGTGATGCAGAATCCTGGCACCACACAAGCAAGAATGAATGCCAGTAGTCTTGTGTAAGAGCTGCCCCAGAAAGAGAAAATTAAGGAATCTGTCCCAGAGCAATGGGGAAACAGTGGGCAGGAAGTGTCCTGAAAATAGTACTTGAGAGAGATCAGAGAAGCACTTTGTGTGATGGACTGCAGAGATAAAGAACAACCCAGAAGACATTTAGCTACCATTCTAATGTTCAGAATAGATCTTTGTAACTCAAGAAAAAATTCCCTTAATATCCCGACCATGAATTTCACAGTCATGATATATAAGGGTAAATTTCTGAGTTAAGGCCAAAATGGACCTCTACGTGTACTCCAAAGAAAGTTAAAATCCTCATTTCAAAAACTTTCAAACCCACCCATAAAAGGAAGTTTATGGGAAAGCTTTATGGAAATTTTAAAGGTTGTTTAACTAGTTTGAATGTTTTATCAGGCTCAAAATGTCCATGCTGCACAATTATAAAATGACTAGAAAATAAATTCATTTATAGTATATTTGCTTTGGAAAATTTCAAATGAACAAATATGGAATTTAGATTCTGATATCTGTAAAGCCTGTAAGTTCACATTTTATTAATTATAACATCAGTTATTTTTACACATTTTTAGTTTTATAATAGAGAGTTGAGTCTCTCCTAGATAACTGAGACTAGGTTACCTGGATGTAGATTTATACCTTTGTGTGTGTGTGTGTGTGCGCGCGCGCGTGTACTCATGCCAGGAGATGGAGGAGAGATTCAAAATTAGGGAGGGAAGTGGCTTAAATGTTTGTTAGTAAATATTTCTGTAGATCAAAGATAATGTCTCAGTTAAATTTTTAATGTGGTTTATGTGCTTTGATGTTGTTTGCTTTTATTCAAAGGATCCCCAAGGATCAGAAGTTGACATGGTAGAAGAAAATGATTATACTGGAATTATCTCTTTTCCTGACTTCAAGATTCCACTTAATCCTAAGTATTTTAAATTATTTATTTTAAAGTTTTCTCTAAAAAGCACATCTGGAACTTTTGGTTGTAAGGCAGATCACCAGTCAAATAGAGCCACCTAGTGTTAATAAGGGGTGTTCATGTGAAAGAAATGAGGATAAGTAAAATCTTTTAAAGTCTAATGAGAAGCTAGGTCCAGTTTCTGGCAAAACAAAAACAAACCCTCCCAATACTTCTCACCAGTCCTCTCATTGCATATAGAAGTTAATATCTGAAAGAGGCAAAAATAGTCCCTAGGCTTTGTTTTCATGTTCATCAAAATCATCAACTTCCCCACTTTAAGGAATCTAATAGACTAATGGTCTAAAAGGCTGGTGTGTCCCATACCTTGCTCTGAGAGTTATGAAAATATTGGTCCTCTGTAGTCTTTGCCGCATCAGTTAGTAGAAAGCAGATTTCAAGAGAGGAGGTGTTCTCAGAGCTATTTCTTCCATTTGGCCTCATGTTAAAAAATTTAAAAATATGTTTAAACATAATCCAACATAATAAATATGCAGTAAACACATTACTGGTATATGCAAAGTACAATGGGAATGAGAGAAGAAAAATAGAAACGCAAATTCACACTCCTTTCAAGAGTAAGACAAATAAGATAAATGTACATATGAATGGCTACAGTATAACTTTAAAGCAAAATCTTTTAATGGTCATTTTTAGTCTGCCCTCTAAAAGGGAGTTTACTGTTAATTCACTGTACTGAAGATTGTCTAGAATTTAGATAAAATTGGAGGATTTAAATAATTTGGGAAATTTTTAAATTTTACATTTTCTTAAAAATATACATGCTCTATAGTGCAGAACTGAACCTATGTATAACTATTATCATTTCTCTAACTTCATTTGTGCCATTTGCTCTATGACAGATTATGTGTCAGCCATGGCAGCCTCTCATGGCCAATTCTTTCCTGCCCCAGTACCTTTGCATGTATTGTCCCCTCTGCTTAGAATGTGCTTCACTTTGCTTCATAAAGCTGACTTCTTTTCATTCTATAGGACACAGGGTAAATTCTCCCTTTTCAAAGAGGCTATCCCTGGACACATGATCCACTGTAGTCTCTCTCTTCCTTTTATTCTCTTGTCTATTTTCTTCATGGCACTATCTCAATTTTGTAATTATTTACTTGCCTTTTTATTCCTTTCTAAACTGTAAACTCTTGAGGACAAGGGTCATGCTCATATAGCTCACTGTTGTATCTCCAGCACTTCAACATAATGGACACATGACAAATATTCACTGAATTAATGATGATTTGTCATCATCATTATTGCATATCCAGTATGCAAGCTGGATATTATTGTTCCCATTTCATGAATGAGGTTAAGCAACTTGCCCAAATCCAAACTGCTAGTAAATGGAAAAGTAAAAATTTAACTCCCATGGACTGGACTACTAGCTCTATGAATACGGGGACTTTTTTTTATCAGGTTCATTTTTTATTTCCAGTGTTTAATCCAGTGCTCAGAAAATATTTTTGATTGAAGGTTGTTAATTAAACCCAGGTCATTTGCCTCTTTAAACAAACCATATTTTGTCTCCAGTCATAGCTTCTTTTATGTGAGGTATGAATTTTATTGTCTGGATAGGTTTGATTTGTACTATATGTTTCTAAAGACATTATTATGACTTTCTTATTATAGTGTGGATTTTAATATTATGTTAGTATAATTAAGCTCCAGGACTAAGTAAACTCTCAAGTAGCATTATTTCTTCAAATCAAAGTTATTGACAATATTAAGATAAAATATTTTTTAAAATAACAATATATGAAAAACTACTCAACAATTTCTATTATTCTGAAAACATTCAGTTATTTCTGTTTATTGCTTAAAACTCTGTAGCAAATATAAAGTATATTACTTACTTTTCCCTCCTTAAAACAGGAATTGATTAGATTTCCTTTAGGTGAATTAAAGATATTTGATGACTTCTGTAATTTTAAATATTGTGCTTTCACAGATACGGTGTGTGGAAAATTCAAGCTAAATATAAAGAGGACTTTTCAACAACTGGAACTGCATATTTTGAAGTTAAAGAATATGGTAATTTCTGACAATAAAAGTTTACCTATAAAGAGTTAATAAATATTTTTGATTGAATGTTGTTAATTAAACCCAGGTCATTTTCCTCTTTAAAGAAACCATACTTTATCTCCAGCCATAGCTGGAGACAAAAAAATAAATTGAAATCACTTTTGATTAATGAACTTAATGCCAAATCACTCCCTGAAGATGAGGCAACCTACTAATATGCTTAGAAGCACTGATGGAGTGAGTAAGGGTAAAGGTTGTCCAAATACCAAGGCTCCAGTTCCAGCATGCTTGTTAACCTTGATCAAGCACACAAACTTCTCTAGACCTCTGTTCCTCATTATAGAGCCTAAAGAGACCTAGCATCCTGAGGAGCTTAATTAGTTAAGGTCCTTTTTTAGAATTATGATTTTAGGAGAAACATAGACATGAGACACTCAGTAGACTAATAGATGATTTACTAAACTCATTACAGCCAGTTAGTGACAGACAAGAATAACACTTGGATTTCTTTACCCTTAATCCAATGCTATTTTCCATCTGATTCACAAATTCCTAAAGTATTTATTTTGAAATTAAATATGTTCTTATTTTGAAATCAGTGATATTAATGGACTAATAATTAATAAATAAATAGCTTAATCTTTCCATTTCTTATTATTGTTTACTAGCTTATTTATATGCTCTGATATCAAATTTAGCTTTCTTCTGCTTGAAGTCATTTTTTAATGGAGACTCATAATATGGAGAATAAATACACAGATTTTAAAAATTAAGAAAAACACAGCGACACAAATTTGTTACAATGAAACTCAACTTTAAAGATTATAGGCTCTCTATATGTATGAATCCAACCAATTTTCCTTCATGTGTTTTTGCTGCTTCCTGTATATAGCTTGAATTCATCCATCTCTTATTATCTGTAGCCACTCTCATTGATTCATCATCAGGCTCCCTCCTGGATTACTGCAAAAGCTTCCTAATTGCCCTCTCTGCTTCTAAACTATTCTTGCTTAGCATTAGCCAGAACAGCCTTGAAATGCGAATATCATTATGTTATTTCACTATTGAAAAGTTCTTCTCCTTCATTGCCTCACCAATTCTTACTCACTTTTTAAGTCTCATTTGAAAAGCCATTTATTCAGGGAAACTTTCTCTGAATTCTCTTTCCTGAATAGGATTCTCTGTACTTCTTCATAGGTCAGTTTTCATAACTGTGGCATAGGTGTTTATCTGTATAATTTTTTGTATGCATTTCTTCCCTGCATCACAAGGTTTGTGCCTATCTTGATTACTGGTATACACCAGTTGACAGAAGTGTCCCTGCTATATGGCAAGGAGGTACAAGATGAAAAGATTAAATATTTCCCTGCACCTCATATCATAGAGAAAATACAGCTGCCTGCATCTTTGATAACATAAGAATGCAGCCCAGAGCAACAAATTGCATTGCTCTTTTACTTCTGGTCTTCACCATCTAGAAAACATAAGCCATATCTGAAGCCAACTAACTCACTCACATTTGTGTGCCAGTCTTTGTTCACAATATCAGGGTCACCTGATCACCCAATTGTCTATTAACTGTTATGCAGGTTAATAGAATTAGAATCCATAAGCCTTGATTCACAGTCTATTAGCATAAAGAGGAGACTATGCCATTTCAAAATAGAAAAAAAAACTTCCTTTCTGCCCTAATTTTTAATTTTGCATGGATGTTATTTCTTACAACTAATTGTAAGCTATCTCTTTTTGACTAAAATCAGAGTTTTGTGCTGGAATTTGGGGACTGGGTGGATTTTATCTACTGCACACACACACACAAAAGGAAAATGTTAAATAAGCAAGAATTTTCCATTTTCAATTTAATAAACATTTACTGTGTTTGATACTTATAATAAGGGTAAGGTACTTAAAGATAGAAAACAGTCTTTTTTGTTTTCAAGGAGCCCATACTCTAGTCAAGGAAATAAACAATTGCCTATAATAAATGTTGTAGTCAAAGTATAAACAAAGTGCTTCTAGTCCATAGAGCTACACAGAGGTACACAGACTGACCTCTGACTGATGCAGTGGGAGGCTTCCCAGAGATGATCATTGCTGTTGTCATTGGTAATTATGATGATGACAAGGTAGATGTTGTGTTCATGTTACAGCATTAACTATACCAGAAAGAAAGCTAGTGTATTGAAGTGGTAATATTGCCTCTTTATTTTTATTTTCAGTCTTGCCACATTTTTCCGTCTCAATAGAACCAGAGAAAAGTTTCATTGGCTATAAGGACTTTAATAATTTTGAAATTACTATAAAAGCAAGGTAAGAAAATTTTCTATTTTACATTATTCAGCTAAATTGAGTGACAAATCGGATGGTGATAGTTGCCCAAAGTGAGAGCTGTGATTCTTTTCCAGCTTTATTGAGATGTAATTGACATGTAACATTGTGCAAGTTTAAGATAAACAATGTGTTGATTTAATACACTTACATACTACTGAGGTCTATGATTTATTGGCAATGCCTGCCATGACTTTGGGATTGATTGAGGAAATATTATGCCTATAGTTTGTTTGTTCAGATGTGCTCTGGTTCTGATTTTAGCTTTGTTGCTTATTCACAAGCAAAAAAAAAAAAAAATTCTAAAGAATTAAGTTCAATGTGTATGTTTAGAAACCAGCATGACCTAGGATATTGGGATTGAGATTTCGAAGCCTTCTCTTTGTCATTTTTTAATGGCTTAATCAGCTAACTAGTGCTGCATAACTGCTTCGAGACGCAATGTCTTAAAACCATGGCCTTTTATGAATCAGCTGGGCATTTCTGTTGATCTGGGCTCAGCTGACCTCAGCTTGACTCCTCCATGTGCCTGCAGTTATTTGCAGGTCAGCTGGGGGATGCCTGGTTTAGGGAGGTCTTACTCACAGGTCTGGAAGTTGGCTGGCAGTTTACTAAAGCTAAAAGGTTGATTGGACCACGTATATCTCTCGTCATCCAGCAGGCTAGCCTGCAGCAGTAGCAACACTCGGAGGGAGAATATGGAAGCATAAAAGTCCTCTAGAGGCCTAAGCTTGGGACTGGAACATCATTACTTCCACCACATTCTTTTGTCCAAAGCAAGTTACAAGACCAGCTCAGAGGAAATAGACTCTCTTCACACCCTTTGCATGCAAGAAGCCACAAAGATGGTGGATATATAGGAGGTGGAGAATTGGGGTTAGTTTTGCAAGAAATCTAACACAAAAGTTAGGTTATTTAAAAATGGCAATATAATTATAGTTATTAATGATGATAATCAATTTACATAACTATATATTCTGGGAACTTTTTGAAACACTCTGTATATATTAGCTCATTGGTACTATTCCTATTCCCATATTACAAATGAAAAAATTAGTTACATAAATATTCAGTAATTTTCCCAAGACTGCATAGCTAGTAAGTTACATAACCTGTGTGGTTCCATAGTCCATGCCCTCAAATGCTACCTTTTGCTGCCTTTCTTACTAAAATTATTTTTTAAATGGAGACACTTTATTCAAACTATGAATAAGGAAAGTTAGCTCTTGCTACAGTATTATTTGCTACACAGAAAGTTTCCTTTGTTCTTACTTTAATTCTAAACTAAAAAGGAAATACATATTTAGAATTTTAAATAAGAACATATTTCATATACAACAGTAAAGTTGGACATCCTGCTTTTAAAGTTATAAAAGAAAATAGGGAGCAGCTCCCCACTGACATCAAATCATCGAGTAAGTAATGCATCATGTAGAGAAGGGCCCCAGACCTGAGTCTTTGAATCTCCCCAAGACTAGTTTTTCATCCAGCACATAGTAATAAAATTCGTACTTTGGCTTTATTGTTGTAGCTCTATGAATATGAAATGTAATAGTGGGTGGAAGACACTTTTAAGTGTATCTAGTGTTTTATGTAATTTCAAATTGATCCTCTTATCTGAATTATATTATTATAACCTCATTTACAAAGCAATCTTGTGGTATTATTGTTTAATAGATATTTTTATAATAAAGTTGTCACTGAGGCTGAAGTTTATGTTTCTTTTGGAATAAAAGAAGACATTAACGATGATCAGAAGGAAATGATGCAAAAAGCATTGCAAAACACAATGGTAAGATGTTACAACATGTTCACTCTTACCTAAAGGTACATCATGAATGCTAGAGATGGAAAGTTACTTCAATATCACCTAATCTGATCCCTTATTTTCTGTAGGTGTGAAAATGAAAGCTGAAAATCCTCCACTGGCTTCTCATTGTCCTTAGGATAATGTTCACTTTTCCTTGGCATCAGCTTCTTTCACTAGCCTATTTCATGCCATTTCACGCTCTCCCCTCCTTTGCGCTAGCTACTCTAGTGTCCCAAACTTACCCTAGTTTCTCTTGCCTCCAGGTCTGTGCAATGCTGCTCCTTCTGCCTGAGGATACTCTTGCCCTTTGTCCCCTCCTGCCTCTTTTTTTTTTTTTTTTGCCCTGCTTATTCCTCTTAGTTCTTTAAATCTCAACATTGACATGCTTCCTCTCAGAAATTTCTCTGAATCGTCTCAGCTAGCTTAACTACCCCTGCCAAGTACTCCCTTAGGTCTTGAGTGGAGTATATTTGACACTTTATTGCAGTGGTTCTGAACCAGGGGCTATTTTTACCACCAAGCGGACATTTGGCAATGTCCAGAGACATTTGTGGTTGTTACAACTGGGGAAGAGGGTGCTACTGGCGCTTAGTGGGACAAGGCCAGGAATGCTGCTAACCTCCCACAAGGCACAGAGCAGTGCCCCACAATAAAATATTTTCCTGTCCAAAATGTCAACAGTGCTGAGATTGAGAAGCCCTCTTTTATTGTAATGGTTTACTTACTTCTCTATTGTTTTCTACACCAACCTCTTCATGGGTCTAAATCATTTCCATTATATGCTCAGAGTCAGCATGGTTCCTGGCAAATAGGAGGTACTACTTTATAAATATATGAGTGAATGAATTCATGAAGAAGATACTTAGATCATAGTTAAGGGCTAGTGGTTGCTGATGCTTAAATTAGAGTTCTGGTCCTTTTTTTCATTGTTCAGTGTTTTTTACATTATACTATATATGATAAGGGCTCATGTTATTCTACTCACTGCATATTCATATGATTTTCAACATCAGTTACTTAACCTTTGCTTTTTCAAAAGACAGTTTATTTACTCAAGATATAATCCAAGATTATATGCTAGACACTGAAATTTGAAGTACATAAGACAAAACTCCCTGACTTTAAGTCATTCAATTTAAAAAGAAAAATAAGGCAAAATCTATTTTACTGTTGTGCTTAAGTTGTGATATAATATGACCCCATATCCCTTTACCCACTGTATGTTTTTAAATTAATATTTCAATATGTAAGCAGCAAAGCACAAATTAAATATCATTAAACCCAAAAAATTCTTAGTTAAGAGCAAAAGTAAGCTGAGAGGCCTAGGAACATGGATGATGACTCAGGAATTGGGAGAAGACATCTTTTCTCTTTGTCAGTCAGTACAAAAAAAAGACCCATTGAATCAAATGATATTTAAGACTCTTCCATGTCTATAATTTTTAAAATAGGTTAGAAAAGAATATTCTGGGCTTAATTGTGGATCTAGTCATTCACTTTACTGGTGATGATAAACCATCCTGACATTTGTTTTAGATTGAGAGGGTAGTAAAAGCAGACATTGTTAATTTTTCCTTATAAGTTTTTCTCTAAAATAAATCTTTCATTTTCTTCTTTTAAAAGTTGATAAATGGAATCGCTAAAGTCACATTTAACTCTGAAACAGCAATTAAAGAATTGTCCTACAGCAGTCTAGAAGAGTTAAACAACAAGTACCTTTATATTGGTGTAACAGTCATAGAGTCTACAGGTAAGTTTCTTTTTTCTTTTCTGTTTATTTATTTTTTTTTTAACTTGGGAAATATTTAGACAACATATTAAAGGTATAAATAATTCCTATAATTCTTTCATATTTTATTTCCCTTCATAATTAAATTTTCCTTCACATGTCATTAAAAACTGGAATTAGAGCACAGCTCTGTCACTGTCTGGTCATTGGGTCCCCACTGCCTCAACTGCAAAAATAGGGTAACACCTGCCCAGCTGATATCCCAAGTGGCTCTGCAGGTTATCTGTCTTGAACATCTGGCACCCCAATGTTCTCGCCTGATGTAAAATAAAATGATCAAAATGAAAATTATGTATGTAAAAATGTTTGATAAAGTACCATCCAGATGAAAGTAATTATTTTTATTATTGTTTTAGTCTCCTTACCTTTGCAATAGTGAAGTTGAAGCAAATGCCTCCTAAAACCTTTTTCAACTATAATATTCAGGAATTCTATCTAAAACTGAGGCAATAATGTTTCTAAAATAGGTACAATAATAGTATATACTTCATAGGGTTGTGGTGAGGATTGAAGAGTCAATATATACAAAGCATTTAAAACAGTACCTGTCACTTAGTGAGGACCATTAACTACTAGCCCTCCTTCTCCTCCTCCTCTTCTTTCTTGGGTCCACCTACTACTTTCTTAGTATCCTTAAAAATATATATAGTACTCTCAACCCTACTCCACTGGTGTTTAATAGCTATTACTTATCATTCCAAATTGGATCAAATTACTCTGGTATGTCTTGATTACTAATGTTCTTTATATTTTTTCAGGTTTATATTGAATCCCCAGCTGCTTTAAACAAATAATTTAACCATACGGAATCTATTTTTTTTTCTGTAAAATTAAAGTTAAACCAGGTGATCTCTAAGGCCCCTTCCACTTCTTTATATTTGTCCTTCTAGGGTATCAGAATAAAGAATGGAGGTAATTATCCAGTTATTGAGTACTTTGTATATATCAGATGCTCAATAGATGTTGGAGAATAATGATGAGTTTATACTGCTTGCCCTGGCTGTTGTTTTTGACATTATTTTAATGTTTCTTATTTTTCTTTGTCTCAATTTATTTGAAATAAATTTAGTTTAATCAATATTTAAGGGATATTCATAGAGTGTTGCTAATCATGTCGGCTTCCAAATATGAATGCTGTACAATCCTAACACTCGAGTGGCTTACAAGCTAGCATCAGCTATAGCACAGGTAAACAAAGAATTCTGTTACAAAAAGAAATTCCATGTGTGCTTTAAGCAAGTGGTTATTGTGTTTGACCTTTAGAGGAAAGTGAGCTTCTAGATGATTTTTGAGCAATCAGGAGCGGTGTCCTGAAGATTAGTTTTTCAGCACACAGGGTTTTGAGGTGGGGATGTTAGGGTGCAGTGGGGCACTCTCCATAGAAGGGACATACCAAGGGTAGAAAGTGAAACTTGATCTTTGAGAATAGCAAATTGTCTAGTTAGCTGAAATATAGAAGGTATTAGGGATGTAATATTAGAAAGGAATTTGGGGCACTAGAGCTTTGTATGTTATTCTTAATAGTTATACTTAAGTTTTAGTTGGAGGTTAACACTGTTGGGCTCTTACCAGTGGATTCTCACGGTTCTCTCTACCTCAAACACTCTTTTCCATCTTTCTCTCCGTTTCTCTCCATATTCCTGCACTCTAATGGTAACCTCCCTGTAAGGCTCAGTCTGTAGCTTACCCTTTCCTTCTCTGCTTAATTCCTTGTACATACTCAACTGAAATTCAGACCACTGACAAAAAGTGGTGTTCCTTCTCCTCATTCTTTCTCAGTCCAGTCCTATAGCTCTAATTCTACATGGGGCATCTCTACATACAGCCTTGTGCATAAGGGTTTGGGAACTCCTGAGGTTTAAATTCTTCTCTGCACTGCCCCTCTGAACCAAGACCCACGTCCTGCTTATTATTGGTAAATGAATGAGGGCAGGAATAGGGTGAATGAAGGAATAAGCCTGTGGAGTCGTATCAAGATCAAATATATCCCCAGCCAGATTAGTATCCTTCTTAAGAAGGTCAACATGATCTTTGTCATTCCTTTAGGTGGATTTTCTGAAGAGGCAGAAGTTCCTGGCATCAAATACCTCCTCTCTCCCTACAAACTGAATTTGGTTGCTACTCCTCTTTTCTTGAAGCCTGGAATTCCATATTCTATCAAGGTAGATGAAGGGGGGAAAAAACTGCTGAATATGATTGTCTTTTTCTGTTTACAGAAAACATTAGGGAGGGTGGCAAATGGGAAAGATTCTAGAGAAGCAAATCATGGAGGGAACTTATTCTATAACAGCTGCTCTTCCTCTGCATGCAGATAAGGGTGAGGAACTGCAGGCCAACTTCAGCCTTAGGGCAAGTGTCAGTATTTGGTAAGATAGCCTGTGTTAGGCATTTCCTAAATAAGCATTGCATTAAATTATATGTAAATAGAACCCCATTAGTTTATAGTTCAAAAAATGCTAACATTTAAAATTATTTGGTGACATGTTCCTAAAAACCTTAAGAAGGAGATACCAATCCTTGACTATAAACCCCTTTCTCTCACCATTTTTACATCCTGTCTGTCTCTGAGTTTGCATCCCTGTATTTTTCACTCTGTATTCTCTTTGTGCATGACTGACTCTGATCTTATTTCTCTGTATTGTTCTCCTTTCTTTCCATCTTGACTCTCAATTCCTGATTCTTTTCCTGTCTTTTTTGCTTCCTCCTTCTCATTTATTGTTTTCTCTCCTTTCCCCGCTTTCCTTTTTTTAAAAGCTGATAGTATGGAGCTAAAACATTCATTTGACTTTTATTAAATTATATTAAAATTAGTATTATATATTTTATTATATATAATGTTATATTTTAAGTGGAAAATTTTGTTCCTTGTCCTTAATTTAGAAAGCTAGAGCAGGAATTTTTTATTCTTTGAAAATGTGCTGCTTTAAAATATTTACTTTAGTGTAATTAAAATGTTTTACTTATTACTTACTGTGAGTCACTGGCTTTTTAGAGAAAAAAGATTTACTAAACTCAAAGCAAGCTTTAGATATGCTTGGAGCTTCTCAATATATATAATTATCAATATATAATAATTATCAATATATAGTAATTATTAGTAGGGATAGTCTCTCCTCCTACCCTCAATCTTTATCTCTTCTCAGGGCCACAAATGGTTAATGTGGAAGCCTTTTTTTCTCTAGCTGTATGAACCACTCACCTGTCTTCTCTCTCAACAAATAATGTTTAAGTTCCTAAACTCAAGTAAAAAATGAATAAGTTAATAATGCACATTAATGACTGCAGCATGCATATGTATAACATATTACAGATAATAAATATAATGTATAATAAAATATAAAATATACTATTGTATGAATATAATATTTATATTATTTAAAAATATCTTTTATATATTTTATAGCACATAAAAATAAAACAATATAAAATATAACTGTAGAAATTATATATAATCATATGCATGGTGGTAAAAGGTAGAAGTTAAAAAAAAGGGGTGGGATACATTTATTTTTTCTTACATCCAAAAGAATCGTTCCCTGAAGCAATTGTCTCATTTTGTCTCATTTTCTCCTTTATGTAGTACTAAACCAACTGAAGAAACACAGAAGTTAAATAGTAGAACACTTTATCACATCTACTTGGCATGCTTAACAGAATATTTAAGTTCTGAGTCTGCTTGGTATACAGGAGAATTTATTAAAAAATGATTTAACTAAATAGAATTAAACCTTTCTATAAGCTGAGAACACATTTCTCTTTACTGAATTAAACATGAATTGTTTATGCTCTGGTGGGAGGAAGGAAAATTATTTCAGAATTATTATCTTTAAAACAAATACTGAGCTACTGAATTGAATTTGGACTGTTCTGACTAACAGGTGCAGGTTAAGGATTCACTTGATGAAGTGATAGGTGGGATATCGGTGACTCTGAGTGCACAAACTGTTGATGAAAACCAAGAGACAACTGACTTGGAGTCGAGGGAAAGTGTAACAGGTTTCAATGATGGAGTTGCTTTGTTTGTGGTTAATCTCCCATCTGGAGTAACGGCGCTGGAGTTTAATGTGAGTTGAATTCTGTTAAATTTTTTAGGACAATGTGTACTTTTGACTGTATGTTTTGGCTAGTGTGCAGAACAGATGCAGCAGATTTTATCCATGAATCCACTGAACAGTTTCATAATTTTCCATTAAAAAAAAAAAGTAGTAGAGGCAATCTGCTAATCCATTGAATAGTCCTTGAGGAAGATAAATTGATCACTTTTTTATTTGTGAATTAATTATTTTCTCTTACATTGGTAAAACTATATTAGAATCTAGAAGCTCCAAACTAGATATAGCAGTCGAAGTCAGTGGCAGGGATATTCTCTCCCTCTACTCCCAATTTTTATGTCTTTTCAGGGCCACAAAAAGGTTAACTGTGGAAGGCTCCCTTTTTTTCTTGCTGCATGAACCACTCTACCTTAGAGCTCACTTAATAGTCTTGTCTTCTAGCAAATATTGTTTAAGTTCCAACCCCAAGTAAAAAATGAATAAATTAATGACTATGGCACATTCATGACTATGGCACGTATACATTAACTATCATCTCCTGAGCACTTAAGAAGTGCTGAGCATTGTGCTAAGAGCTTTATGTAGATCGCGTTTAGTACCCACTTAATCAGCTCTATGAGTTGGTGAATATTAACATTGCCATTTTGCAGCTGAGGAAACAGAGGCTTCAAACTTCTGTTGTGATTAATTAAATAACTTGTTCATTAATAAATGGCGACACTGGGATATAAACCAATGCATATCTCACTCCAGAGCATGAACTGCTAACCTCTTTGCTGTCAAAGGTGGATATTGCTGCCAAGATATCATTTCTACTCCACCCTGTGTTTATAAGCACTCTGCTGTGCCACTGTTTCACAATGAAACTGGGCCAGAGAATCTCTGTGATGTTCATTCACAACCTCCCCACCAAGTCCTCCCAATTCCATCTTGGCCTATAGGAAAAAGAGCCTCCAACTTGCCATTACATTTCAGGAAGGGTATCAATATTTATTCCAGGAGCATCTTTCTCTTTCACTTCACCAGTCTTTCTCACCACAGTCCATAATCCCATATTACCCTAATGATTGTCCAAAGTTTTGGTAAAGTTACTTAATACAACAGATGTGCAAACATTAGAGTAATGAAGGGTTATTTTCTTCAGCATTTGGTAGTGTGAAATTTAGAAATTTATAAAGCAAAATAAGGAATGTAAAAGGTACATTTTACAGGAAACGTTTTATCACAGTCCACATGTCTTCTTTGAAATTTTCCTTTTCAGGTCAGGACCAATGATCCAGATCTTCCAGATGAAAATCAGGCCAGCAAAGATTACAGAGCAGTAGCATACTCATCTCTCAGCCAAAGTTACCTTTATATTGACTGGACTGGGAACTATAAACCTTTTCTTGTGGGAGAACATTTGAATATTATTGTTACCCCCAAAAGTCCATATATTGACAAAATAGCTCACTATAATTACTTGGTAAGTATGATAATAATTGATTTACACCTATCCCCCAACCTGGAACATTTTGCTTTGCTTATAAAGAAGCATTAGAATAACCCCTTGTATTTGCTTTTACAAAGCATTTCAAGAACATTATCTAATTTGATAATCAGTTTTTCAAAAACCTTTGAGATAGGGCATGATTTTTGTGAACATTTTACAGATAAGGAAACTGAGAGACAGAGAGGTTAAAAGACTCGTCATGATCACTCAGCCTGGAAAAGGAAGATTTTGATTTGAACTGGGAACCTTTGACTCCTTGTCTGATCTCCTTTCACCAAAGAAAACTGACTACTCCATGGAGGGAATCTGATTAAATTCTCACATTACCTCTGCTCTATATCATGGCCAAAGTTCTCATGCCTAGACCTATTTAAAATATGAGCATTTCACTAGCATAAAAGGAGGACCCGAATCCTGTTTCTTGAAATTTGAATCATATTATACGGGCTCCAATTCTACAGCTCAACAACATCCCTTATTACATCACATATATTAAACAGAAGTGGTCAGTCAAGGCTGTTGGTGAAAGAAACCTAGGAGAGAAAAAGCAAAGAACATTAAGGGCTTCTTGACATTTGTCAAAGAAATGGAATGAATTATTCCAATGGGCAGGCCAAACAGGTGGTAATATATTTTTCAATATTTTTAAAAGAGAAATTACAAAATAAATTAGGACCATAGAATACAATGACCTTTCTGGAAACTGTGCCAAACATGCTATCTATCTACTGTAGGTAGTCTTGTTCTCTAAGGATAACTTAAGGCATCTTTGAGGACATTTTGACTTCATGTAATTAAAAAAAAAATCTATGCCTCCAATTTAAAACCTGATCTCTGGCTTTAAAACCTAATTTTTAAGTCAGATGCACTCTACTCACCCATCTATTTTTTTAAATCAGTAAAACAAAGGAGATTTTAATGACAGTGTGATGACTCTAAACAGATTTGGGGGCAAATTTTAGTTCTCTGTATTCCTAAGTTATATGATTTTGAACATTTTGTTAATTCCTGAGCCTCATCCCTTCATCTGCACAATGGAAATAATATTCCTATCCTACTGGTTATTATGAGAATTAAAAGTTAAAGTAAATATAAAAATTCCTGGCATGTAGTAGGCCCGTACATGTTAACTTTATTTTTTTTAACATAATTTCTACTCTAGCTCCAAGCTCCATCCTGAAGCAAAAGTTTTATTTTTGTAGTTATTGTTGCTGCCACTCTTTATTTTTAGATTATATCCAAGGGCAAAATTGTTCACTTTGGCACAAGGGATAAACTTCCAGATTCTACTTATCAAAGTATAAATATTCCAGTGACACAGAACATGGTTCCTTCAGCCCGTCTCCTGGTCTATTACATCGTCACAGGAGAGCAGACAGCAGAATTAGTGTCTGACTCAGTCTGGTTAAATATTGAAGAAAAATGTGGCAACCAGCTCCAGGTAAGCCACAAATAAAGTCATAATTGAATTTTCTTCTGAATAAAGGAAATTGTATACACAACAATCTATGAAGTTTTGTCTCTCACAACTGATTTTTTCTTTTTCAAATGACCTGCTAGGTTTCTCTGTCTCCAAGTACAGATACATATTCTCCAGGCGAACATGTATCTCTTGATATAGCAAGTGAGTCGGAGTCCTGGGTGGCTTTAACAGCAGTGGACAGTGCTCTATATGGAGTCCAAAGGAAAGCCAAGAAGACTCTGGAAAGAGTTAAGTAGTGTATGGCATTCTTCACTGGTGGCTCTGTTCAGTTCTCGCAAATTGTGATCCCCAGGGTAGGTTATACGGGAAGAATTAACAGACTAGTCCTTTTCTATGATATAAGCCTATAATTTAACAGCCATTCTCATGTTAGTCCCCAAAGCACAGGTCCATCATTTCTTGTTCCTCTAATTGTAGATAAAGTTAAGCACTTAAAAAATGTACCATCATGATAGCAATTTTATTCATAGAGCAAAAGTGCCATCAATTGGGAGGGTTTGAAGATTTGGGAGGGGCTTGCAGAGGAGGCTTTATAGTAGCAATACAAAATAAGACTGATGGGTGACTTCTGGGGGTTTCTGGTTTTTGTTTTTTAAATTTCATTCAATCTGTGGCACAGAAGAATTTGAAAATAATTCAGTTACCCTAAGTTCCCATTTGTCTTTTTTGCTTTGCTACTATATTCTAGGCTTGAATTTCTTTGAACAAGGAAGAAAGAACTGAGAAACTGTAAAGTTAAAAACATTCAGAAAGAAAAAGACATTTGTGGTCAAAAATAAAAACTGGAACAAGCCCCCAAAACAAGTTTTCACCCACTTAGAACCTTGAGCCCTCCCTCCCAAAACACAAGAGGCTGTGCTTATTTTTATTTTTTATTTTTATTTTTTGCTTTAAGCAATTTAAAAATTTGTTTGCTAATTTACTCATTTATGTATTCACACATTTATTCTTTTTGTGTGTGTGGTGGGGGAGTGAAATGTTATATTGACTACAGCATACATTTTAAGTACAAAATACCAAGGACCAGTTTCTAAGAACCTCCTCACCAAAGTTTAAGACTTAGCTCTTGATTTAATTGTGTGTGTGTGTGTGTGTGTGTGTGTGTGTGTGTGTGTGTGTGTGTGTATCTGAAAGGACAAACTAGAGGAATGAAGTGGAGAAGTTTGGACTTCAGCAATTTGATAATAAGCAGCCTGTGTGTTTCACAGGCTTGTTATAATCATGAAACAACTCATACCTTTAGTTCTTTGGAGGAATGATTTATACATCTGAACAGAATCAACATTTTGCTTTTCTGGACAGGTATTTCAAACTTTAGAGAAGAGTGACCTGGGATGTGGGGCAGGTGGTGGCCGCAACAATGCAGATGTATTCCACTTGGCTGGACTCACCTTCCTTACCAATGCAAATGTAGATGACAACCAAGAAAATGGTAAAACACTCAGCATTTTCATTTATTCTTCAAATTGATTACTGAAAATTACATCAATCATTTGTCTTTCAGGCCTCATTTTTGTTTGTCCTCCAGATAAAATGACATGACTATGTAACTCCCCTATATAGTATATATTTCATTAGCCTCTAAGATAAAGTACACATTCTTTAGTGTGGTGTTCAAAGCCTCTCCAACACTTCTCTCCAACTCTCCAATTGTTTCTCATCCTGCTCTACTTTACATTATGTTTAAGCTATATAGAATCAAGATTGGTCCTTGGGTGGCACAATGCTATTTTACATCTTTGGACCTATCCTCATCAGAACTACTTTCCCTTTTTTTAGCCTGGAGAAGCTACTGTTAAGAATGATCTCCTCTTTGGGCTCCTCTATGGAGCTTCTTCCCCACATAGAATTGATCATTCCCTTCTCCTTTACTAAGGAGAATATTATAAAGACTAGCTCTATTTATAAGTAATAGCAGAGCATCATTGCACATTCTTATACTTAATTATACATCTTATCTCAGCCATTGCACTATGAGCTCTCTGAGGGCAAGGACCACATTATAATCATCTTCTTTTTATGGTTTTAAAATTGTTCATAGGTATACTTGATACTATTATTTGTAATAATATAACACAAAGAACAAATAATAGAAATAGCATGACCAACAAAAATTTTGCTCACATTAAATACTTACCTAGTTCTCTATAATCAGTGGATCAGAAAGGTTGCAGGATTCAAAACCAAACTCAGATCAAACTATATGACACTAGATCATGAGCTCCTCTAAGATAATACAAGTCATAGTAAGATGTATATTATGCAAGGCCTACATGAAAGCAGGCTCTCAGTATTTGTTGAAATAATGATTTGTGAATGTTTTAATACTTAATTTCATGGAATTTTCTTTTTTTGAGATTTCATCTCCTTTTTTCATTCTTCTCTGTCTTTTTTTTTTTTTTTTGAACAGACGAAACTTGTAAAGAAATTCTCAGGCCAAAAAGAACACTATCTGAGAAAATACAAGAACAAGGTATTCTAAAAGTTTTATGTGATTGTAGAAAGATTATGATCTATCGCTCAAAAGATGGAGAAAATTAAAAATTACCTTATTTTCTCTAATTCAGATTGAAAGGGCAAAAAGGAAGATATGTCTAGACATCTAGCTCATCTCTCAGAAAAATTAATCCAATAAATCTAATAGTCCATTTGCTTTATCCTGAAAAAATAAGCATTTATTATTTCCTTTTCTAAAATGTAAAGATTAACATTTATTTGTCACAAATATTTTTTCTCTGCAAACTTTAGCAATTAAAATTATATTCTTCCGCTTTACTCTGAAAAAAAAATCCATGATTTGATAAACTTTGGGGTATACCTAGAAATCTATTTCTTCTATTTCATATGACTAATAGTTAATGGTATTTTGGATTACTCTTTGGGAAATAAGTCTAATAGAAATTATTTTAAAATGGTTATTTAAAAGGACTATGATAATTGGCAATGTCGTTACAGAAAGAACATTGAACTAAGAGTCAGTGACCTCAATTCAAGTAATAATTACACTTAACAATAATGTAAAAATTTCTTCCATTTGTATATGAGTTATTTTAATTCTATCTTTTTTCCTAAGTTCTAATGATATGAAAAAGAGAGATACATTAATTTGTATATTTACAATGAAGAACAAGGCCACTGGTGAAGGCCCACAAACAATATCATGTAAGAAATGTTTGTAAAACATAGGATATTTAGCTTTAAGAAGGAAATACTTGTATAGTGATAATAGCTATCTTCAAATGCTGAGGGCTTCTCAGAATGTTAACTCATTTTAGTCAAAGGGTGCCGAATTCGAGCGGCCAATTTCAAGAGTTAGTATTTAGCATAGTTGCAGGAAGCCCTTTAACCATTTAGTGTGAATTAGAATGGACTACCTCCTGAGGCCACATTCATTCTCTTCACTCCTAGAGGAGTTCCAAAGGGAGGCTGGTCAGCCAACTAGCCATGACTGTTGTGGAGAGGGGGATCACAAGGCAATAGAAATTGAAGAGTATCCCTTGAGATTTCTCCTACACCTGAGGTGTCAGAACTCTATTCAAGGGCACTTGTGTTATTATCATTTCAGTTGCTAAATACAAATATGCAATGTTGAAGAAATGTTGTTATGATGGAGCCAATCGTAATGATGATGAAAGTTGTGAGCAGCGAGCTGCCCGGATTACAGTAGGCCCAAAATGCATCACAGCTTTCAAGGAATGCTGTGCCATTGCAAACAAGTTTCGTTCTGAAGAGTCTCATAAGGATATCCGGTTGGGAAGGCTACGTAAGTTTGACATTTTCCATGAGAATTCTGCTAAATATGGGGAGTTTCAGGTAATTTTATGCTAAGATAGGCAGTTTTCATGCTCCATTTAAAAATGAACATAGAAAAGGTAACTTGTAAATGCCCATAAGAAAAAAATCTGTTACCATCTTTGGGATCAAAAGAGGTATATATAGATAATATAGAGGAGAGTACACTTATCCATAGTCAAGACCCAAAGCATTCCAGAAACTTGAATGATAGTTTATCCTCTTGGAGTCTCAATTGCCTCATTTTTAAAGCAAGAATCTTGGGCCAAAGATGTCCATTATGCCTTTGAGTTCTAAAATTCTATGGTTCTATAATATAACTATCATTAAAAATTTTATTTATACTAACCAAATATATCAAAAGATTTCTAAATCTAGCTTGAGGTTAAGTATACTTAAATAAAAGTCAAAATCTTATTTTCGTTTCAAGCACAATATTTATTTTCAGAATTTATAGAAGCCTCGTTAATATATTTTCAGAACATTAATATGTTTTAGGACTTTTGTTTCATCTATATATAGTAAAAAAACAGACAAAAGAATGACAGCTTCTGTTTTATAATCTGATTGATTCACTTAATAGTATGTCTTAAACATCGTCCATTTAAATGAATATATTTCTGCAAACAAATTTTTGACTAGCTAGTTATTAAAACCATGTTATTAGATATATTTATGTTATTTTCAGATTTTTGCTTATTACAAGGAGCATTTTCATGAACAATCTAGTACACATACTTTTTATTGTCCAAGTTTGTCAACTATAATCATCTGGTTTGGTTTTAGCTATATGGAATTCAATCTCTGCAGCTTCTCTCTGGTACTCTACTCCTCATTCTAGGGCCTCCCAAAAACTCCCATGCATGCCCCTGCTACAATTCCACATGGGCTCTTCTCTCCACCCTGATTCCTGTATACTGTCTCCTGACAGTAAACCTGAACCACTTTAGGATTTAAGTAATCTCCCTTCTCTCAGGGATCAGAGTCCTGGGTCACTTAATGTTCTAGTGTCTGAAAACTGTTTTATATGATGTGTCAGAAGGATAACCCCAGTCCGTAATTAGTTCATCTTAGACAGGAGCAGAAGTTCTGTCCATTTTAATCAAAGGAATACAAATAAATTTCTGAGCTAAGGCGGAGAATCACATAAGCCTCTTTATTTTATAATACAAACAAAATTGTTGCAATGATAAAAATGTAAATAACTTTATAGACCGATTAGTTAGTATCTTGTATAGTCTCAGGAATACTAAACAGTTAGCAATTTAAAAAACAAATCATTAAAGATATTTTTTTCTGTGAATTAGATTTTTTAATATTTATTTTTTTATTAAGTTTATTGGGGTAACACTGGTCAATACAACTATATAATTTTCAGGTGTACATTCTCATTTGACATCTGTATATTCTATTGTGTGTTTACCACCCAAAGTCCAGTTTCCTTCAGCTACCATATATTTGATCCCCTTTACCCACTTCTCCCTTACCCACCCCTCTACCTTTACCCCATCTACCACTCTCCTCCAAAACTCCACTAGTAACTACTTCTCTAGAGTCCTCTGGTAACCACCATAGTCCATGTCAATGAGTCTCTGCTTGTCCTGTTCATTTGTTGCTTTTAGGTTTGTATCCAACATATAAGTAATATCATGTGATTCTGAACTTTTTTTGTCTGGCTTATTTCGCTTAGCATAATTACCTCAAGGTCCATCCATGTTGTCGCAAATGGCAGTTTTCCATCTCTTCTTATGGCTGAGTAATATTCCATTGTATATATATACCACAGCTTCTTTATCCAACATCTATCATAGGACACTTTGGTTGTTTCCATATCCTGGCCACTGTGAATAGTGCTGCTATGAATATCAGTGTGCAACTGTCATTTCAGATTTGAGTTTTCAAGTCTTTTGGTGTAAATACCCAGTAGAGAGATTGTTGGATCATATGGTAGATCAATTCTTAGTTTTTTGAGGAACTTCTATACTGTTTTCACAGTGGCTATACCAATTTTCAGTCCTACCAGCAGTGTATGAAGGTTCCTTTTGCTCCATATCCTCTCCAACATTTGTTATTACTAGTCCTGTTGATTATAGCTATTCTGACAGGTATGAGATATATCTCACTGTGGTTTTGATTTGCATTTCCCTTTTAGCTGTCCTTGTTGAGCATCTTTTCATATAGTTGTTGGCCATTTGCATGTCCTCTAGAGAGAAGTGTCTGTTCAGGTCCTCTGCCCATTTTTTTATTGGATCATTTGTTTTTTGTTGTTATTAAATCGTATGAATTCCTTGTCTGTTTTGGATATTAGACCCTTATCGGAGGCATTGCTTGCAAATATATTTTCCCATTCAGATGGTTGTCTCTTTACCTTGTTGACGATTCCTTTTGCTGTGCAGAAGCTTTTTAGTTTGATACAGTCCCATTCATTTATTTTAGCTTTTACTTCCCTTCTTTTTGAGGTCAAGTTCATAAAATCCTCTTTAAGTCCAAGGTCCTTGAATTTAGTTTCGATGTTTTTTTCTATGCATTTTATTGTTTTAGGTCTTAAATTTAGGCCCTTAATCCATTTTGAGTTAATTTTGATATTTGGTGATAGACAACAGTCTAGTTTCATTCTTTTGCAGGTGGCTTTCCAGTTTTCACAGCACTATTTATTGAAGAGGCTTTCCTTTCTTCACTGTATGTTTTTGGCATTTTTTGTCAAAAATTATTTGCCCATATAAATATGGGTTATTTCTGGATTTTCGATTCTGTTCCACTGGTCCATGTGTCTGTTTTGCTGCCAATACCATGCCATTTTGATTACTGTCACTTTATAGTATAATTTGAAGTTGGGCAGAGTGATACCTCCAGCCTCGTTGAAAGATATTTTTATGCTTTGTTTTGTCAATGTGATTAGTGGAGAAATTTTAATAGTTCTATTTTGAAATCACTAAAATTGTTTCATTGACTTTTCAGAAATGCTTCTTGTAGATTAATGTCCATATTTTAAAATTTGCTTCTAAGTAAAATTAATGTTGTTTTTCCACAAATAAACTTCTTTCCCCCAGACATAAAGACATTGTTACCAGTAACCAAGCCAGAAATAAGGAGTTATTTTCCAGAAAGCTGGCTATGGGAAGTTCATCATGTCCCCAGAAGGTATGATACATCTTTGATATTCCTCTGAAAAATGTGAGAAAATGTAAATATTATGGTCAAAAGTCCGGAGACTCATTTCCCAATACTTTATTTAAGAATTAAGATGATTATACCACTTGGCCATATTTTGTTTTTCACTTTACTTTTTTTTTTTAATGTGTGCTTTGCTCTAGTAATTGATCCCAAGACAGAATTAATTCTTACAGAAGAATTCTATTCCATTTAATTTCATTTCAATTTAGTAAGCATTTACTGAGCACAACTATGTACTGTACACTGTATTCAAAAGGCAATTTCATCCTGAAATATCTGTACTATGAAGCAAAAGTTGATTAATAAGAAGAAAGTTCTCTTTTTTCTCTTTAAATTCTTTTATTCAACACATTTTTATGGAATGCCTATTCTGTACCAAACACTGAAAACAGTGCCAAGTCCCTGAGTGTCACCCTTCCTTGGGGGACTCAAAGCACTAACTTTCTAAAGGCAGTCAAAGCACTGAGTCCCAAGCCTGGCATCAGTCTTCTAACAGGTCTCCTGGTCTCTACTCTTGTTCTCTCTATTTCTTCCTTCAGCATTGTCATTTAAACTGACATTGCCCCTTGGCTAGCACTTCCTCTGGTAAGCATACCCATCACTGTACCCATCCCTACTAGTGACTGGGTAAATTACTCCTCCCAATGAACCCTGTTGCATATGTCACAGTATTATAATGGCCTATTTACCTGCTCATCTTTAACATTAAAATGTAAATCCTCCAGGGCAAGGACTGAATTCAGGTTACTGTCCTATATCTAGGACCTGGTTTAGAGTCTGATTTGTAGGGGCATTAAAATAAACATGTTGAATCAATGCACGCTGGCTCCAATTTTTTTTAATGCTTTATTGATAAAGTTATTACAGTGTATTGAAATTTATTTACTTAACTATTTTTCCCATTAGACTATAAACTGCTTGAGAGCAGGTCTACATCTTACAAGTGCTGTATACTCAGTACTTAACTATGCCTGACACAAAGTTGGTGGAAAACAGCTGTTTGTTGAATGAAATAAATAACTATATAAGCTTAATCTTAATCAGAAATTTTTAGTTATTCAACTTTGTTATCAGCAATGTTAAGAGGCATTACTTTGCTTCCCTATTTTAGAACACATTACACAATGAACAATTTTTCTGTTTTGTGTATTTTTAATTTACAGTATTTCAACAGCATCCCTCTGAATTTGCATTTTTATCATGCAAGTGAAATATGTAAAAATGTAAAACAAGTAGGAAAATTATTAAATATATTTTTCTTGCTTGATTTTCTTTAATAAATTATGTGATTTTGTTTTGTTGTGATTTTTTTCTTTCTTCTAAAATAGTATAAATCAAAAATTCTGTTAATGAATAATTTCCAGTTATGTTAATCAATGTTTCACTGTATTTGAATATCAACATCTTAACTTTCAGAAACCAGTTGCAGTTTGCGCTACCTGATTCTCTAACTACCTGGGAAATTCAAGGTGTTGGCATTTCAAATAGTGGTAAGCAAGTTTAAACTGTTCTACTCATTAAAGGACTGATTCAATTACCAAAATGTATTTTTGTTGTTGTTGTTGTTGTTTATTTACTTTATCCAGGACTTAAGTGGTAACATTTTTTTTTAAATATTCTTTTTAACATCTTACAAAAAGACTCAGATATGCCCACATCTTTGATCATATAGATTTCTTCTTTTACTCTTCTATCAGCCATTGTTTTATAAATGCTGATGCCAAGTCCTCATTTTTCTTTATTTTTCTCAATGACTGTGTGCTTGAGTAGAAGAGTTAGAAATAAATGTATAACTTCTCTCCTAGGCTGATGCCCTTATGTGGTGATTTAGTGCAGATACTTATAAATAATTTCAGGATTGGCTTTGTTTGTTGGTTTGCTATTTTTTGTTTTTATAGAATCTTAGTTTCCATAATCAAAATTTTATACCTTTTAAGTGGCGCCAATGATGAATATCTAAAAAGAGATTGGAGCTTCAGTTGAAAAACTTATGCTTTGAATATAATTCAATATCTGTTGAACAAGTGAGGTTTTCTGTTAATATCAATAATTATTGAAATAAAGATCAATAAATAAAAAATTCAAGGACAGGGTGACAGTGATGAGAAAAACATAATCTGATTTTTTTCTTGAAGCAAAGCAAATGTGAGCTATTTTAATATTAATAAAGTATTATAGATATTCCTAATATGCTTCTACTTTGCTTTCACATTGGACTGAAGGTATATGTGTTTCTGATGCTGTCAAGGCAAGGGTGTTCAAAGATGTGTTCCTGGAAATGAATATCCCATATTCTGTTGTACGAGGGGAACAAATCCAGTTGAAAGGAACTGTTTACAACTATCGGACATCTGGGATGCAAGTAAGTAGTCATTTATGGTATGTTTAAGTAAA
The DNA here is from genome assembly GCA_030015415.1 of Cynopterus sphinx. NCBI lineage: Eukaryota > Metazoa > Chordata > Mammalia > Chiroptera > Pteropodidae > Cynopterus > Cynopterus sphinx. The sequence continues at coordinate 120,142,509 of CM057385.1, read as the reverse complement.
TGGGAAAAAGAGAAGAATTTTCTAACTTTCTGAGAATTCTGTTCATGGAATTATCACATGCACACACACACACACACACACACACACACACACACACACACACACAAAACTCAACTCATTTTAACAATGTAAATATGACACAATATGACACAATAGTCTTCTTTAATTCCTGCCCCATCCACTCTGGTTTTTTGTGTTTCCTAAGGGAAAAAAGAACTCCATGTTTTTGAGAAATTACTCAATATTAGTTGTTGAATATTGGCACTCTTTCTTGTTTCCCGATGAATTTTTTTCTGTATATTTATTCTTTTGGGCATAGTTTGCAATTCTGTCAGTTCACTTGATTTTAGAGGGGAGATGAAAAATATTCATTCACTATTTGAGCCAGAAGTTAGTAGCTACGATTATTGTCCTTGCTACAAAGATGGGGAAATGGAGAGTGGAAGAGGTTTTGCTTGCAACCTGCTCTTGTCACACAGTAAAAGGCAGAGGAAAGAGTTAAACCAAGGTCTTTCTAGAGTCAGAGTGTAGTTATAAAATCGGATTAAGTGGGAAGTTAAGAGGTACGATTGGAAAATTCAGTCAAGGACATATTGGGCAAGACCTTGAATACCGAGAGATGGAGTTTTCCACCTTTCATAAAACCATTTGCTGAATACCAAAGACAGCTAAAAGATAGAAAGATGAATAAGACACACAGAGTGCCTGAGCCTCGGGCTCCCACCTAAAATACAGACAGAGACAGTTTTAAAAATGCTATCAAAACAACATAAACAAAGAATTTCAGTAGTTCCACACCTGATTCAGCATGTAGCAGTATAAAGAAGGTAAGGCATTTCTGAACAGTGTTGAGCTTTCTAGACATCCCTTCACATTGCTAAATTCTGCAGCAACTTGTGTATGTGTTTTAGAAGATCTGAAATGAGCTTTCTTCTCTGCCTTAGAATCTAATGGATTATTTAACACTGTAAAATTATCTGAGGAGAGTTTGTGCCCTGACAAACACTGTCAGAGCATGCTTTTCTTATCATAAAGTGTTTTGATATAATTGTTCACTGGTGACCTTTTCAGTTCTGTGTTAGAATGTTTCCTGTGGAGGGAATCTGTTCATCGGGAAGCCCAGCCACTAACCATCAGAGGAAAAGGCCCTCCAGATGTCAGCTCCAGAGAGTAGAGGGCTCCTCCAGTCACTTGGTGACTTTTACCGTGCTTCCTCTGGAAATTGGCCTCCACAACATCAACTTTTCATTGGACACTACTTCTATGGGAAAAGAAATCTTAGTAAAAACATTACGAGTGGTGGTAAGAAAAACATGAGTTTTCTGGTTCTTCTAAAATCAATTCATTCATTCTGAAAAAAGTTATAGCAAGTTATGCTTAAGTGATTCCAAAAGAGACAGAGAAAATGATAGCATAAACCTAACAAAATGTCAACATTTGGGGAAATGTGGGTAGAGGTTATCTCAGATATTTTTTGTGGTATTCATGAAACTTTTCTTTAAGTCTCAAATTATATTTTAAAAATTTAAATAAAACAATAATTATTGTAGAAAATATAGAATACTGAAAAACCACAGAGAAGAAAATTAAAGTCACCAATAACCCTCATGTCCAGAGATACCTAATTTTAATAATTTAGTATATAGCCTTCCAGATTCTCTTCCCCAAACACATTTAGAAATTGTGTTCTTGAAATCTGTGTGCCAGACATTATGCTAGGCACTAGAGATGCAACAATAAATAAGACATAGCCCATGCAATTATAGTTTAAAATTTATAGTCTAGAAAATTTTTCATTTTATAAATGAGTAGATAGGCCAAAAAAAAAAACCTATCACTTATTAAATACTATTTACACATACAGTCCATTGAGTGTCTTCATGTTATCTTATTAAGATTCTTGCCAAGAATCATATGGCTAGTTAATGACAGAACTGGCTCTTTCTAGGTCTTCATTCTCTGAGTTCTGTTTTCATCCTTGAAATTTACTTTAGTAAACATGTACTGACTTATTTTGTGCAAGGCTTGTTTTATGCATCCTTGCATGGTGGTTCCATGTACAGGCTCTAGAGCCAGGCTGCCTGGGTTTGAATCTTGGCTCTACCACTTTCTAGCAGTGTGTCATTTGGATAAGTTTCTTGATCTCTCTGTATATCAGTTTCCTCATCTGTCAAATAAGAGTAATAATAGCACCTACTTTGCAGTGTATTTTTGAGGTTAAATGAGCAAATACATACAAAACACTTAGGTCAATTGCCTGGCTTATAATAACTTATATTTAAGTGTTTGCTCTGGTTACTATGTAAATAGCCAGGTAATCTTATTCCTGCATGTATACATTTAAGTATTTTTACATATTTTGCCTTCTCAAAAAAAAAGGAATTTTTAATTGGAAAAGTAGCTAAGTTCATTCAAGAATTCAAGTCATATAGATTTAATTATGTTATTAACTGAATGTTGTCTGACTTTATTTTAGCCAGAAGGTGTCAAAAAGGAAAGTTATGCTGGTATTACTCTGGACCCAAAGGGTATTTATGGTAGGCAAATAATTTTGTATTTTATATATTGTCTTTTGCTCTAGAAATTAAAGTGTATATGTAACCTGAAACACTATTTTTCAAAGTGTTTATTGTCTAAAATCATAAATATTCACTTTTTAGTTCACTGCCATTCTTGATAGCATATATTATATTATAATCTGGATGGGTTTAGAACAAAAAATAATAATTTCATTAGTTTTAAATGCAAAGCATTGAAATAGTAATAAATAGATGACTTTGTGTATTAGTCATTTTCTATCGCCACAATGATTGTAATATTTTTATTGAGCTATCAGTCCAAAGAACACATAAGAAAAAGTCATTTACATACTTATATGACATGCATTATTTAAAAACACAATAATGCTGATTAATCACTTTATGAACCATTCCTCATTGTTTCTGCTTCTCAGCTTTTCCTTAAGTTGAGATATTCTGAATCTTCTCCAAGTTAGAATCTTACAAACATTTGAATAATTAATCAAGGCCTAAATATATTGTCTATTTATGCAATTTAAAATGTGCTCAGTTAACAATTCTTTCAACAAAAAAGACAGACTTTGTAGTTCTTACTAAATGGTTAAAATTTACCTTACTGTTGCATTGAATCATTTTTCTTTTTTTTCAGTGATATAGCAAGAGGTATAAAAAAGTTTACTTATAAATCAAGATCACTATACTCAGAGTACCATTTCCTCTGGGAGAACAAAGAACTAAGACTCTTAACATTTTAAATTAGCTGAGTATCATAAACTGAATAAAGATGATGCCAATAGAGTAACAAAAGAAAAAAAATCCATCCTACATGTATATATCTATACACTAGTTTTTCTCTAATTTGATATTCATGCAGACCTCCTCCCAGCCTGCCCACTGTGGGGGATCTGTGGGAAGAGATATCACAAATTCTGAGGGTTTAGGCCTCACGCAGTTACATCATGCCTCAGAGCCACTGTACCCTTTGGCTTCTTTTCACCCTGTGCCTCCCATGCTAACATTATTGCATCTGAAACAGCCTTGTTTGGATACATCTTAGGTATGAACATCAGGGCCACAAGATGGGAATGAATGATCTTTAATCTAGGGATAGATCTCTCCATCAACAATCTTGGTTAAAAAAAAAAATCTGTGCCTCTTTTTAATCTTGTCATATGACTTTTCTCCCTGATCATTTTACACAACTTAGATTAAGCAGCTTTGTTAATTTTTAGAGTGCTAAATAAGGTAAATCTGATAATCAGTTCTGTTCAGTTTATTTCAGAGGTTATATTAAATGCTACTAATATTTTTATTTTGGAATTGCTATACCACAATGATACTTTTATAGAGTTCAGTTAAAAAAAAAGCTAAGATATTTTTAGAAAAATAAATGGGCAATAATATTGGAAGAAATCTAAAAATAAATCCATGAGTGAGAGTGAGGTATCAGAACAAATTATAAAGTAATAGTAATTAAAATTGGGTGACATCATTTTTAAGAAGACTAAATAAAAAGACTCAGTACTCAAAACTAGCCCTAGTTCCTGCTTTCTCTCCCTGACAAGCATTTTTCCCCTGACTTTTTTTTTTTAACCAAAACATTAATTGCATGACTAATCACTGAAATCCTTAAGTTGAACTGGATGCTGCAACAGCTGCACTTTTGGGTTTAGATGTTGTTCTTTCACAGAATCCGTGCCTGAAACAGCAGTATACAATTTTTAGGCACCTCATTGGACCAGTCCCAGTGGTATTTTGTCTTTTAGGCATTCCAGTTATGCTTTCTTTTCCACTCGGCAGGGTAGCCACATATGCCACAGGTAATAGGTGATAGGCCCAGGGTAGCCACATTTGCCACAGGTAATAGGTGATAGGCCTTAGAGCCACAGCAGTGGCATAATGTGGGCATCTTATTGTGACGCTTTCTGAATGACAACATTCCCTTCGTCATCTTGCTTCTGCGACAGCCTACTGTCATTAAGTTTCATATATAGAGCCTGAACTGTTTGCCACATTCTTTGTTCACATTATTTCTACCCTCACAAAAACTCTTTGAGGAAAATATATTGCCTTTATTTAACTATAGTAAGCAAACTAAGGCATGGAGAGGTTTTCTCTCCCAGTATCACACACAGAGTAAGCTCTCTTTGAACTCCATGCTTTTTCAACCATACTGCAAACCTCTTTTTTTCTTTTCAATTTCTTATATATTATAAATAGCCTGCAAGTAGTCTTCCCTCAATAATTCTGGGTGAATCCAATAATATTTGTTTTTTATTTCAGGTGTCGTTAGCAGACAAAAGGAGTTCCCATACAGGGTACCATTAGATATGGTCCCCAAAACAAAAGTCCAGAGGATTGTAAGTGTAAAAGGTAAATTAACTAATACCATTTTTATTTCTCATTTCATTTTGTGCTTCAGACAAAATCAAATATCCTTATGATAATTCTATTTCTCATCCTCTTTACTTAGTAGCATATATAAATTCAACTCTGGGAGTATTCTACCATTTAAATTCACACCTTCAAATCTCTGACCACTTTTCCAACTATCTTCTTCCACTGGCCTGATTTAAAAGGAGATTCATTCTCCATGATGGAGGTTGGGGGCTGTCATTGGCCTAAAGACTTCTCTACAATGGGGGTATAACTGCTTCTAGACTTAAGGACTTTCCATGATCTTAGGGGCGAGGCCTGCTCCACAGAATGCTTTATGAGCTGCAAATGGCCCCAAGAGAACAGCATTGCTCTGCTAAAATACCAGTCTAAAAGTCTTCTCTCCGCTACAGTACATTTGTAGAAGTTGTGTCTTCAATGGGTTATCCTTGGTCTCCAGCCTTAACAATTCAATGACATATTATCAAAATAATAGACAGTCCTGACTATATTTTATTTCAGATAAAATCCTGGAATCACAGAATGTTGGTACTGGAAAGGGCCTTTTTAGTCAGATGTAACCTTGTGGTTGCATATATAAGAAAGTGGTTTGTCCAGGATTGCACAATAAGTTATAGACAGAGCCCTGAAGCACTTACAGAGCATTCACAGTTCAGACTCTTTGCTTTGCTTTGTGGAAGCAACTGATTAATATGATTTACAATGTCTAAGCAACTGATTTGCCATGTCTTCTATGCACTTATCCACCCACTGTATTACACCATTTATCATCGTATTACAGTGGTGTTTTTAAGCCTGCTTTTGCTGTTTCTTTTAAATCCATCTTCTTAATCAGATCTTTATTTTTAAATCTCCCCAGTTCTGAGAAGTAATTCAACTGCATAGATAAAAAAAGAAAGAATAAAGATGATTGCTCTTATCTCTGTGTGTGTGCATTTATTTGCATGTGTGTGTTTCAGGACTACTAATGGGCGAAGTCATATCTGCAGTTCTGAGTCATGAAGGCATCGATATCCTTACCCACCTCCCCAAGGGGAATGCTGAGGCGGAATTGATGAGCGTTATCCCAGTATTCTATGTTTATCACTACCTTGAAGCAGGAAATAATTGGAAAATTTTTTCTCCTAACTCATTAACTAAAAAAGAGTACCTGAAGAAAAAAATAAAAGAAGGTAAAAACTGTTTTACGTAATATACATAAAAATCTTTTGTTTCAAAACTAATAGTTTAATTTAATTTAAGTTGTTATGCATTATACAAAAGCTTATTTGTAGAAGCATTTAACAATTCAGAAACAAATAATCACAAGATGGACTTTACTATATGAATAAATGCTATTTGCTGTTGTATTTTGGCCTAACTTACCAAACTGCCTGGATGAGAGACAAAATACCTGCATTCCAAATCTATATAGCACTTCCTTCCTTCTTGAATGAGTTCAGAATGTTCTACTTGATAATTCCTAATTTAAATGATTTATATACTTCCTTTGAGAAGTTTAATGTTGGCCACAGAGCATATGCTTGCTGCCCAGCAACAAAGGAAGTTTACCACTCCCAGGGGTTAATAAAAGCACTCTGAGTAGAAATGGAGGGCAGTAAAGCTCTGTGTTCTCTTTCTGGTATCTCTTAGGGCTGACGAGCATCATGTCCTACAAAAATGATGACTATTCTTATAGCATGTGGAAAGGTGGACATGCTAGCACTTGGTAAGTAGAAGATTTTGACTTGTATTTTATATAGTAGCTGGTTAAAATGTTTTTTGAGAAATACGGGAAAGAGGCAGAAAGTAAAAAAAAATAATAATAATAATATTGCATTCATTTCAAAAAGAAGGAAATGAGAACAAAATTTTAAAGTGAGGGAGAAAGTCAAGTGATCTGAGTCTCGAAGCCATCTGAGGAGCTGAAGAATGGGCAGCTCTAGGGCCACTGAGTGGGCGAGTGAACTTGAGGAAAGGAATGATGATGGTTCAAGAGGCATTGTGAGGCTTTTGAATTAGATCCTCTCTAATAGTCTTTGAGAGATATTAGTAGAGCCTGAAATTGCTTTTTGACTAAGTAATTATGATAATTAAAGCTTCCTTGTGAAGTGATGAGTCCTGCATCAATAGCATGGCTCCAGAGGATAACTCTCCTGCAGATGTTATTGAAGGGAGTTCCATTTTTAATCATGAGTCATCAGTTTTTAGCTCTTGTGTGAGCTGACTATGTCACAGTTACAGAAGATGTGTGGTTCACATTTATTGACCAAATGTTTTTAGAGACCTTCTTAAAATCTTCCCTTCTCTTGTAAAATGGTGATAACTTACTTTGGAATTGCATGTTTTAAAATGTTATTTTCTTTTAAAGAATAAACACATACGAACTAAGTAAAACACACTGTAAATTGAAGGCCAAAAGGGATTCAACATCTAAATGTTTGTTTATTTATTTGATTTTGTCTTAAAGGTTTACTGCTTTTGCTTTAAGAGTACTGGGCCAAGTACATAAGTATGTATCTCAGAGCCAAAATTCAATTTGTAATTCTTTAGCATGGCTGATTGAGCATTGTCAACTACCAAATGGATCTTTCAAGGAAAATTCCAGTTATCAACCACTAAAATTACGGGTAAGCAAACCAAATGTACAGATTAGCAATAGTTTCATTTAAAATTTTGAGTTTCATTCTCATCCTACTTTAGGAGGATGAAGAAGAGAGGAAAAAATATATATATGTAATCCTGCAAGAAACTCTTCTTGTATACAGGCAAAGAACTTGAAAGTTCTTCTCATACTGCTCTTCAGACCATCCAGTATAAAAGTTAGATAAGTGATATCTTAGACATCTTGTATAACATGCGTTGATGGTTCACAGGGAGCAAGTGCTAGGGATCTCAGAACCACTTATTTGTCAATGTAGCCTTAGTATGGAATCAGTACCTGAAATTCAGAGCTATCTTACAGGTCAAGGCTACAATGTGTTGTCACAAAAGATGGGAGGGACCCTGTTTATACTGTGTTAGAAAGAGAGATTGGGGTCAATTTATTACAAAGTACAACACACAGTGTTGTTTGAGATATGCTTTTTTTTTTTTTAACGACAGAGGTTTATTTCTCATAGTTGTGGAGGCTGGAAGTCTAAGATCAAGGTGACTGCAGGGTTGGTTTCCCCTGAGGCCTCTCTCTGCAGTTTGCACATGGATATTCTCTTGCTGTCTCTTCCCATGGTCAATTTTCTGTGCTCATTCCCTCATGATTCCTTTTTATGTGTCCTAATCTCTTCTTATAAGGACACCAGTCAAATTGAAGTAGGGCCTACCGTAACAACCTCATTTTAACTTAATTGCCCCTTTAAAGTCTAAATCTCAAATACAGTCATATTCTGAGGTTTGGGAGTTCAATATGCAAGTTTTGAGGCAGGATAAGCTCTGAGCCTCTTTCAGCTTCATTTCTGTCATGATCTCCCATCATCAGAGAAGTGGCCAGAATCAAAATATGTCCCCTTCCTGAAATGAAATATGCCTAGCACTGTGCTGAGCAAATAGTAGACCACTTTTCTTTCCCGGTTTTTGTTTCCCATTGTAAATTTGGTAAGCCAGAGGCAGGGCTATCTATGATCCATGACAGAAGGAAAATAATGCACAGTGGAACCACTAATCTGAGCCCTGAACAAGCCACCTCATTGCTCCTCTGAGTCCCTGGTCCCTCATGCATAACATGGAGAGAATGTGAGTTACCTCGTTTATAGAATGTTGTGAGGATTGAATAAGGTAGCAGGTCTGGAAGTTCCTAAAAACAGAATGTGGCTCAATCCTTGAAGTATGCTTTAATTATAAAGTGATTTCAGTATTTCTCCAAGATATTTCTGCGGTATGTTCTACTCCTTAGAATGTTTTTTTAAGATTCAGGTTTTATTGTTGTTGCTATTGCCTACCCCAATCCAATCCCTTCCATGTCAGGTACAAGTGGCTCCCTGGCTAACAGGGGTCTCATAACTGTCCTCTGTTGAAATAATAGCAGATTAGGACTCCCACGAGAAATGGAGTAACTGATATCATTTAAGTACTATTTGAAAAGTAAAATACTATAACAATTTTTTTTCTTAAGATATCCACCTATTCACCCATCTATCCACATTTATTCAACAACCATTCACTGAGCATCTAATGCATGCAAGGGCTTATTTTGGGCATCATGGGGGAGGAAGAGTGGGAAGGGCGCACTAGGCAATATGCCTGCCACAAAGGACCTCACATACTGGTGAGGAAAGTGGGGTGAAAATACTAGCAATTCTAATCAAGATATAAGTGTATGTATTCATTCATTTGTTCAATAAATATTAATTAAATGTATACTAAGTGCTACATGGTAAAAACACAACAGTGAATAAAATAGGTGTGGTCACTGAGGCCATAGAACTTATGATCTCGCAGAGAAGTCAGACATTGAGTAGATAATTTCAAGTGTGTAATACATGTTAAGAAAAGGAAAATATGATTTCATTGAAAGCAGGGCATCTTACCTAGATTGGAGGAGTTGAAAAAACTGAGTTGACTAGGTTCCTGGGAGCTAGAAAGGAGGGAGTCAGGAAGAGTGTTCCAAGTGGAGCCAACAGCACTGGTATTTTTGAAGTAAAGAGAGAGGGTAGTTCATTCAAAGATCTGGGACCATAACAGCTGGGGGTGATTGGCACAAAATAAAACTGGAGAAATAACTAGAGGTCACTTCATGGTATGTCTTATAAGGGATGCATTAGAACATCACTGCCCCAAGAGGAAAAAATATGGGATAACAGTGGCAGAATAGTGCTTTGGGCATTTTAACAAGGTCTTGAAGGAGGAGGAGAATATGAATGTGGTGAAGAGATATGAAACAGAGCTAGAGGGTGAGGGAGAGAAGGCATGCGCATGAAGGCATGAAGTCAGAAAGACTCAGAGCTTACTGAGAAATAGCGAGCAATCCAACTGGAATGAATGAAGAGAGAGGGATATTAAGCTCACAATGAATGTCATTTCACTTTAAAGACACCATCTCACTCCTTTATAAATCTTGCTTATTTTCAGGGTACCTTGTCTGCTGAAGCCCAAGAGAAGGCCTTATATTTTACAGCTTTTGCTGTGATTGGAATTAGAAAGGCTTTTGATATTTGCCCCCTGGTGGTAAGTAAGAGTTTCCTTTCTCCAATGCCCATCATCTATTTCTATACCACATACTAGGAGGTGGGGGGAAATAACTGTAATTCCGGAATCAAAGGATTTCAGAACTATAATAGATATTGGTAACCACATAATCCAGTCCATTCATTGACAACTGAGAAGACTGAGGCCTGTGAAACAGGTGAATTTAATTGTTCAGTTTCACAGACTACTGAATTGTAGAGCTGGGACTAGAACTGATAACTTCTTACTGTGATGAGAGAATGACCTAGCACCCCTAGCTTCCTTCTCTTATCTATGCCAAATCTTACAATATGTATATGACTCTTATCTATAGTTGAGGCACTCTATATTATGGAACTACTGAGGATACATGATAGCGTGTTTGCTTCTTTGGGCTGTGCTGTTTCATTAGCTTGGAAGCTGAAGAGAGAAATAAGAGGATTCATTTAAGTGAATCATCATTAAAAATTCCAAGAGGTAACAGAGATGATACTCTGATCTGAGATGAGACAGGTGCCTGAGCTTAGGTTAAATACTTCTGCCTATAAATCAGAAGTAAATTAGACATGTCCTTCAAACCAACATATAGTACAGAGATGGAAAAACCCGAGGAGATTAGTAGGACTTTAACCACAAAACAAAATAATGTTTTTTGTTTATTTTAAGAGAATTGTTATTTTTACTTAACAAGACAAAATAACAAATGAGGATCAGTTTCCAGGGGCCTAAAGGACCAGTTGGCACTTAGCAGTACATGAGTAAGATACAGGTAGAGCTGGGAGAGAAGGCACCAGGTGATATGTGAGCAGCATTGCACCACACTTTCTTCTAACCACTTATTCAAAATAACTATTTTAGTTGTCTCAGAACAAAATAATTGAGACTATTTTTCCAGGAATCAGGATCAAAAAATGTTTTGGCAACTTGGCTCTTTTTCTGCTAGCTATGATTTTATTTAGTAAAATTTCTGTTGAAAATGTAAATCTGTCTCAGCTATTTGAAAGACATGTCTAATTCACTTCTGATTTGTGGGCAAGAGAATTTAACCTAAGCTCAGGAATAATGAAATCTGTGTCTGTGCTTAGTGCTCCTTCCCAGAGGCTAGGTCTGACATGGGAAGCAGAAACTAAAGGGAAAAACCTCTAGAGGGAGGTGAGAATTCAGGGGCAAAAGGCTTGACCTGATTGGACAACCTCGTTTTCACTTCTGGGATTATGCTCTGCTCCTTCTCCTAGAAAAATTTGCTTCAGCAAGACACCATCTATTTCCATAAGGTCATTTCTCTTTCCACCCTTTATTTTGTCTACTTTAGGATAGTGCTCCTTGGGTTAGTTCACATTAGATGATAGGTTGATGCTTGACAAAGAACTTTAAGTATCTTCTGCCTTTGTTTTCCAGAAAACAGACACAGCTCTAACTAAAGCTGACACCTTTCTGCTTGAAAATACTCTTCCAGCCCAGAGCACCTTTACCCTGGCCATTGTCGCTTATGCTCTTTCTCTGGGAGATAAATCTCACCCACGATTTCGTTCCATTGTCTCAGCCCTGAAGAAGGAAGCTTCAGTTAAAGGTATGACTGTTTCCATACATTTTTCTGCAAGCATTTACTAAGCATATAGAATCTGCTAATTCTGGGAAGTGGGTGGTGGCATGCAAAGTTGAGTAAGACAGTATCACTGTCTTCAAGGAATAAACCATCACAATACACTGTAATGAGTGCTGTTATTTGTTTATTCATTCATTTATTCATTCAGCACATATTTATTTATTCCTAAATCCAACAAATATGTGTGTTGTACTTCCTATGTACCCGGCACTGTTCTAGGCTCTGGGGATAAAGAAATGAGAAAAAAATCCAAGCCCCATGAAACTTGCAGTCTAATTTAGGAGAAACAAACACAATAAAGAAGTAAAACATTGCATAAAGTGAATAGGTTTGTAATGACTAATATGAAAAAAAATGAAGAAGGAAAAAGAGACAGGGAGATGTGGTGGGGTTGTAATTTTTGACAGGGTATTCAGGTTTGAGCCTCACCGAGAAGATGGTATTTGAGTTGCAAGCTGAAGGAAGTGAGGAAACAACCTGGCATTCCTGGTAAAGAGGCAGGAGCATGCCTGGTTCTCCAAGAATGGCAGGGAGGCCAATATGGTTGGAGAAGAGTGAGATGAGAGATAGAAATTGAGGTCAGAGAAGGAAAGAATCAAGTAGGGCTTCGGAAATCATTATAGGAGCTCTACAAGACTCTTGTATCCAGTTTCGCAACATACAAAGTACTCAAGCAAGCCAGTGAATTGAGACTGAAATCCAGCCAGTGCTTCACTTCCTCAGCTATGTGCCATGGTTTGGGTCTGCTTCCACCCAGAGAAAGGGACACCTCTGTCTCATTCACATAAAAGTTCTGTGGGGGCCAGTAGGGGCCCTAGATCTTTAACTTCCATTTCAAGAAGAAGGGAAGGCATTGGAGGATTTTGCACAGAGGAGTGCATAACTTGGCTTATATTGTACCATCTTGGCCATAAAGGTATAAATTTCATTTTGAAGAATAAACATACTGCTTTCAAAAAGTCAAGAATTAACAATAGAGACTAGCAGTAGTCACTGGCCAATGTGCCTATACCAGCACGAACATGGTTTAGTACTTCTGAGCCCTCTCTTGGCAGAAGTTTTCCAAAAATTTAATAAATCTTAATTGAGGTTTATAACCATCTACAAAATTTGACTTCTGTCATTATTTTAAAATGACTGAATCTTAACATATGTCTCAAAACCACTTATATTATACTTGTACTAACACAAAAGAAATAGCTTGAGTATTTTATAGATCATAAAATCATAGAATTTAAGAGCTAGAAAAGGACTTAATTCAAATAATCTTTGAGCTGGAAGTATCTTTAATAATCAAATCTTTCATTTAAATACAGCAAATTTGAAAGGGAGGGAAAATATCTTGTTCAAAGTCATGCAAATAATGGAATCCTGAATTTTAAACTGACACATTTTGACACATCAAAATTTTTACTAATCTTCAAAAATTATTTCAAAATATGCTTTACTGTATTTTTCAAATAATTTTTTTGAAAAGGGATTTGAGATGGCAGTTTTAAATTTCTAGAATAATGACAAATATAATTGAGAATCTAATTTATGAAAAGTGCTGCATATATGAAATTATCTTTAGTGCTTTAAATTGGGAGCAAATAATAAAAGACTGAACTAAAGCTTTGGAAATGATCTCATAATTTCTAGGATGTATATATATTCTATCAAGGAAAAAATTTATCTTATAGTGTTAATAATAATAATAAGCCCTTTATATGCGTATGGTGTTTTCTGGTTTATAAAAATGTTTACATTTAGTATCTCACTTGAGTTTCACTGCAAGGAAGAAAGTATTAACTACACTTTAGGTATTAGGAAACTGAGTCCCATAGAACTAAAGAACTTGTTCAAGTGACATGGTCAGTTAGTAGTACAGACGAGAACCTGAGTATACTAATTCCCAGTTTATTGCACTTTCCACTCTTCTGTACTATTTCTCTCTAGTACATGCAGTGTGATGTGTTTTATAAAAATATATTTTAATAAATATATTCAATGTTTATATAAATACTAAATATTTATACAAATATATATTTAGATGACTGACTATATTTCTCATATGTATTTGGTCTTTGTCTATGGTTCCCAACTCACAGCTCCCCAAACCCTTGGAAGTTCCTAAGTGTTGAGAGCAGTAAAGGTATCTTTTATTAATGAGGTGACTTTTGGAAAGCCCTTAGGCAACCTAAGGAGGGGAGCTGGTTTTCAGAGAACCAACCATGTGATTAGAGGGTTGAAACTTTTAGTACCTGTCCCCTACCAACCCCCAGTAAGGGGAGAGGAGCTGGAGGTTGAATCAATCACCAATGGCCAATAATTTAGTCTATTATGATTATGTAATGAAGCCCTTGTAAAATTCCTGAAGGACCAGATTTAGAGATGCTCCAGGTTGGTGAACATATGGAGATTTGGGGAGAGAGGCAAAGTGACACAATCAAAGAGGACATGGAAACTCCATGTTCTTTCCCCATGCTTTACCCTGTGCATCTCTTCCATCTGGCTCTTCCTGAGTTATATCTTTTTATAATAAACCAGTGATCTAGTAAGGAAAATGTTTCTCTGAGTTCTTTAAGCTGCTCTAGCAAATTAATAAAACCTGAGGAAGGGGTCTTTGGAACCTCTGATTTATAAACCATTGGTCAGAAGGACAGCCAGGGTTTGTGACTGGCATTTGAAGTAGGCCAGGGCTTGGGGCAGTCTTGTAGGGACTGAACGCTTAATCTGTGGAATCTGATACTATCTCTGGCATCAGAGTGTCAGAACTGAGTTGAATTCCCAGACACCCTGCAGGTGTGTTGTGAGGGGAAACCCTTCCCACGTTGAAAATTGAGTCTCAGAACCATCCTCTACTACCAAAGATGTGGACTTCCCATGTTAACCTTTTTAAATAAAAACAAATAGCACTATAATAAGGAATCTTGTTTTGTATTGTTCACCTTGAAGAAGTTCTTTTTACAAAAGAATAAGAGACTGCTGGAAACCAGAAAGCACTACCAGAAGAAACTGCTAGAAACCTGCTAGAATGGCTATGCCAAATTCACATTTTTAATCATATTAATCAATGTGATTTGTTGATGTTCAGGTAGTCAACCAGCTTATCGTTTTTGGAAAGATGACCAACATAATGACAGCCCTGCACCTAACACTGGTACAGCACATATGGTGGAAACCACTGCCTATGCTTTACTCACCTTTCTAAACTTGAAAGAGATAAATTATGTTAATCCAATCATCAAATGGCTATCTGAAGAACAGAGATATGGAGGTGGCTTTTATTCGACTCAGGTGATGTTTCTTTGCTTTGTTTTATCCTCCTGAAAATACTTTTGCTGCCTTACTCACCAGATATTTAACATTCATTCTGGATGCCTTAGATAGGAATAAAATGGATGGAATTAAGGGACTCTCACAGGTTATCTGAATTGAACTCATCTAATACAGAGGGGCAGATCAATGCTGGGATGTTCATTCAGGAGTTAATGGCCAAGCCAAAATCAAAACACAGTTCTTCTGACTCTAATTCCAGCACTTCTTTTATGATTCTTAATGACCATGAAGGGCTAGTAAGGTTATCAACAAGTATGTCACAACCTATATAATAGACAGTGGCTGCCATATAGACAAAGGTACTGAGGTTCTTTCTCCCAAAAGAAATAAAAAGTGAGAGAAATACCAATTGTAACATGTTTATCTACCTACCAGTGTAAACTCATTTGAATATGTATATTTTATGTAATTGTATAATATACATCTATATTCAACTTTAGTTCAAATGTTAATATCTTCCCTGTTCCTGGTTGTTTGGACATGACAGAGCATGTGAAATGTATTTAAAATTTAGAGCCAGGGTTACTTCAGGATTACTTTAGTGGTCATCTTACCCTTGGAGGTCAAAGGATTTCATCTTGGGTAAATCTATAGGCTTAGCAGGAAATAGTGACCCATTGATTAGCATTGGCTGCAAAGGACATGAGCAGATGGGGTAGCCATGTATTTGACATCTCTGATGTGGTCACATTTTCTAATTTTATAGATGAGAAAGGCAAGCCAGAAAAATTAAGTTCATTTATTTATTCATAATAACTTCAACAAATACTTGTTAAATAGCTACCTATGAAATGTAATGGATTCAAGGAAAGATATACTACTAGCCCGCATGACTCTTATATGACAAGAAACTATACATAAAAGTATTACAAATTGAGATGATCACTCTAAAGGGCAGAGGGGAACCTTAAAGGGAAGGGGGAGTTTATTTTTGGCCTCACTGTGGGGATATTCAAGCTGAAACCTTAGGATGAAGAGATAGTCATGTAAGGAGTTAGGGTCATTCTGCAAAGAGTGACTTGCCTGAGGTCACATGCTCAGGATTATGGAGGGCATGAAGCCACATGTCCTTATTGTTGCTGCTAAGAACAACATCCTTTGTTGAGGGTGAGAACTTCCTTCCACCTCCACAAGAGGGCCCTTAACCAGTTTCACTCAGCCAGCTGGAGTTTTGTCTCCAGATAATGTGGGGAGTTTCATCCCCACCTACTCATAAGAAACGGTATTTGTAAACAGAGAGCATGTAAATAACCTAAACTTATTTTTGTTCCTTGCCTATTGTTAATAGGATACAATTAATGCCATCGAGGGCCTGACGGAATATTCACTCCTGATTAAACAACTTCACTTGAATATGGATATCAGTGTTTCTTACAAGAATAAAGGTGACCTCTACCAATATAAGATAACAGAGAATAATTTCCTTGGGAGGCCAGTAGAGGTAAACGAAAGATGTTTTATAATATTTTATAATTGGATGGGGCCTTTGAAAATATCTGTTTCACACTTACTTTACAAATGTATCTATTTAATACTTAAACACATAGTGAGTGCCTACTGTGTCCTAAGCAGGTGTGCCTGCTATGTCCTGGGCACTGGAGATTCAACAGTAAAGCACAAAGAACCTGTGTGTATATGGGGTAGGTGTAGGGGAGACAGTTATTTAAACAGACAATGAAAAATAAGAGCCTTGATAGATATATAAAAAGAGAGGGGCCTCCTGAGCCAGGCTGAGAGGTGGGAAAAGTTTGTCAAAGAAGTCCAAATGGGTAGATTAAATTTGGAAGAATTAGAGGATTTAGCTAGGTAAAGAAAAAGGAAGAACATTCCAGGCATAGAAGACAGCACGCACAAAGGTACAGCAGTAGGATGAGAGGGAAGACACATTTGGCAGTCTACTGGTGGTTCCACCTGGTCCGGTCGCACATGCAGATTGTGGCCAAATTGGAATTGACCTTTAGGTCCCCGAACCACTTGTCCCATGTCCTTTGCTACCACTGGGTTTTTAAAAATAAAAATCTTGATGGCCTATGAGAATTTCCCAAAGGAAAGGACAGGTGGAAAAACTTAAGTTCCATATCAATAATAGTGTACAGGTGCTAAATGTTATTTTAAGATTATTGGATTATTTTAAGGTATATTTAAATGTACAAATAACTGAAAACAGTTCTTATTGTCCATATTCTCCCCAAATCCATGTTTCTGAAAAGTAAATAGGCATGAGAAATAAAATTTACTGTAAAAATTTCAAACTGGTTATCTAGAGTATGTGTGTGTGTATAATAGAGAGAGAGATGGATGGATATGGATATAGATGTGGATACAGACATCGACACATTCTAACATTTAAAAATTCAGAGATGTTAAATAAAAACCCGATTCCCAAATCCTTTTTAAAAACCAAAGATCTGGCAATAGGGTGCTGGTGGTGGCATTTGTTCTGCAATTTGTTACAGTGCCTACCCGTCGTGTGACATATGTAGATGCACTTTTATGCTTGCTTTCTGTCTGGGCCTCTGCAGGCATTTGTGCTTGTGGCCTCCAGTTTAAAAACCTGTTGTCCTTCCTTTAGGAGCAGTTAGAGTTCTCCAGACGTTCACATTCTGAGTCAAGGGTCTAAGCTCTTAAGAGGATCTTTGGCCTAAAAACCATGGTAGACCACCATGTGAGGTAGCTGGAATCATTCTTCTCTTACAGGAGTGATGCCGTAAGGGGCCTTTTGTCATCTTAAAAAAATTTAAATATCAGCTTATGATGCTGCCTTCATATGAAACCCAAATTGTGTTTTTATAGTTTGAAATTCTCTAGTCCAGCATTTCCTGAAATGTGTAACATGAAAAAATGTTTGGTGGGAAACTCTAGTTTAAATGACATTAAACAAACAAATTCTTTAGCACAGGATTCCCTTGTCTTTAACATGTGTGTTACTAAGTGGAATGACTCTAGGGAAGATTGGACAATAGGCAGAGTGGAGTGTATATTTGACAAACTTATTTGTCACTTATCCACAGAACCCTTCTCTACGCAGTATCTCGATGTACTGGCTTTCTAGTAAATGTTGCTGTATTCCATCAGGGAGAACAAGAAAGTTGGCCTGTTTACCTACATTTAGTAAAATTTGGGGGAAGGGATAACCTTTCATGCATACAGAATCCCTTTTGCTCTAGTGTGCCAGGGGAAGAGTAGGCTGCAGCCTAGGAGTAAGAGAAGAACCAACTTGTTAGGCCTCTTGGTCAAAATGATCTCTCTCATGCTTTCCACAAATTAGAGAGCACTTGTATGATGGATTTTCTCTGGAAAGGAGAATTAACTCAGTTCATGCATTCACTCTCCTCCTAGCAGAGTGGAAAGAAGAGCAGCAGCACCTAAGGATTTGGCAGGCATTGATGAGGTGCTAAGGGGTTTGGTTGGAGTGCCAAGGGTTCGATAAACAGAGACCAGTGGAAGTAGAGAAAACAAGTCATTAGGAGGTGGAAGAGGTGCAGAACAGAAGGTGGGAGGGGCAAAGATAGATTGCACCCACTGTAGAATTACACTGAGGATCTCCTGTGGCACATAGGATGCTAATACCCTAGCTAGGCACTGAAAGAAATTTATGTAGTTGGCAAAAAAAAAAAAAAGGAAAAAGAAAAAGAAAAAATGACGGTCCAGTTTACCATAACCATATGTAAATGAAGATGTAACCAAAAGTGACTTCTGACATGTTGGTTTTGCTGGTTTACTCAGGAGATTTCAGATACCTTATTTAACATGTAGTAGGGAAAGAAAATTCCAGTATTTTTTACTGCCAACTATGTGCATAAGATCTTCAATATTTTATCCATTTAATCTCACAAGAGCTCCAAGAGCGGAGGCTGGCAAGTGTCAGCTCACTCTTTAAATTGCTCACTCCTCCCTCCCTATTAAATAATGAAACAAAGCATGGCTTCTCCATCCACCTTTCCAGGCACCTCTCAGTGATGACCTCGTTGTCAGTACTGGACATAGCAGTGGCTTGGCTACCGTGCATGTAAGTATTTTATTGAGAGCAACTTAATTGGGAGTTATGTGTCTGCTTGTGCCACATAACATTAAAAAAGTAGGGACTTTGCCACAAAGTTACAGAAATCTGGGCTTTGGTAACTATGACCAAAATAGTATTCATTTATCTAATTCTTTCTAGCTATCCTGGTAGCTGTCCACACAAATTCTTTTTGAAAATGGCTGTTTTTAAACCTTGTATATATATAGTGTGTATATTTGTGGAAATTATATATGTGACTTAATTATATATGTATATGTATAATTTTTATGGTTATATATGTAGATATACATATGTCGTGTGTGTACACATGCACACACATATATACATGTATTCTCTGATTAGTTACATCTCATTTATCCACCATTATTTGGGATAGATGTATATATGTAAGAGCGTAGGTTTATTTTATTTTAGCTATAGACTGCATGGACATACATAGAAAGCTTAGAAAAACTTGCAGCTAAATGGCTAAAATAAAATGAACCGTGTGTTCTGAGCATAAATTAATGTTCTGTGGATGATTTTAATTACACTCTTTTTAGCACATTTATTTCCTCAAAGACTGTTTATAAGATGACATGGGCAGGGGATGGATTGTCCACTTTTCTATCACTTCTAGTTGCTCTAAATAGACCTATTTCTGGCAGCACCCCCATCCCATCCGTATATACCCATAATTTGTTGTTTACCGGGGTGGTGTGTGGGCTGAGAGAAAACTATACTTCTTTGTAATGTTATGTGTAAAATTAAAGGGTACACACTCAGCAACAAGAATCTTAGGAACTTTCCTGTAGAGTGAGGTGCTCAGATTCAACTACATGGAATTTGGACCAAGGTACTGTCTGGCTAAGGGTCAGTTTTTGCTTACTTTGGGCTCTTCAGCTATGTTTTAGATTGTGGAGTTTGTCCAAAGTTCAGCTGCTGGGAAAATTGGTCTTGAATGTACACCATTTGCACTGAATTTTGAAAATGATACTTCAAGCATCCCATCTGTGGCTGCATTTCTGCTGTAATACCTTTTCCACTTTCCCATTTGAAATAAAATCTTCTTGTTTACTTTTCTCAATGTAGATAGCTACTGTGGTTCACAAAATTAGTACCTCTGAGGAAGTTTGTAACTTTCATCTGAAAATCGAAGCTCAGGAAATTGAAGGTAAGACAGCAGAGTTTACGCTGTAATTTTGGCTAATTATAAAGAATGTAAGAAAACTTCACCTATTAGAAAAATATGCTTGCTCAAAATCAAAATTTCTTAATCAAATTTTTATCCAGACTAAGCATTACTGCCATTTATTGTAATAGAGGCAACTCTTTAATAATAGTTGAAAACCAATATTAAGTGACTTAATAACTAAGCTAAAGGTATGCACTATTGATCAAGAAATCGTTTTGACTAACTAATTTACTTTTAAATAATGGAACTAGTTGTAAAGCGCCAGAATGGTCTAATTTCAAAACCTTAGGTTTCTGTTACTTTTGCGTCAGTGTCCCATTCTAAGACCCTGAATTTCCCTGTCACCCTATTGGATTCCACCCTTTACCTTTTCTATATTCCAAGGGTTCTGACAGACATACATTTCTCTGCCTCCATCTTTAACTTGGTCTCTCCAGTACTTATGGGCTTTTATTCATGTGCTGTTTTTATTTTCTACCAGCCTTCACATGCCTCTCTGGTGGGTGGGTTGTTTCCTCCCAGTCCAAAAACGAGTCCACATGCACAATCCTCCTCTAACCATGGCCACAGGGGCAGGATGTGTGCTGCTCCTCTGCCCTGGTGGCTCCTCAGAGGCCTGTTCCTACTGCAAATATTCCAGTGAACCCAGGCATCTTCCCTACAACCTCCCCCAAACACGTTACCAATACATATTTACCTTAAATGACTCCTTCCTTAAATTGTAAGTTCTTTGAGAGCAGTAAATTGTTCTCATGATTTAAACACTCGCCAGTATGGTCAGTAGCCATGAATTTTCATTAAAATCACCAAAAATGCCAACTTCCAAATCACAAATAATTTTTAAGTGTGTTCAGAGACCTGCTTATTAATGGTTCTGTTCTAACAGTTTCTAAAACAGTTAAAAATGGTTTACTCTTCTTTTTGTTTGTTTGCTTGTTTGTTTGTTGTGTGTGCTAGCATCCAGCTACAGTGATACGGAATACAAGCGCATAGTGGCATGTGCCAGGTGAGCTGTTTCCACAGAGGGGAATGTAGACTTCAAGGTCTCACTTTTGCTATTGTATTATTTATTTATACCTTTTTTTTTTATTTTAACATGGCCAAAAGATGCAAAGTTGTTCACTTTTTAAAATGAAGAACATAACAAATATTCTTAAATAGCTACTGACTATATAGAAGAGCTATGTTATGGCTCATATGTAGCTTCCCTCCTGTTTTTAGCTTTCTTCTAGTTCAAACACTATAATATTAATTTTCTTCTGTCTTTCAAAAAGCTAGAGATGTGATATAAGTATCAGGAAAAGAAAGAACTAAAAAGATTCTCTCATAAGCAGCTCCGACTCTCTTACTTAGAAAGATCACATTTGCCCAGCAAAATCTCTGGCCAGTATTAGCCAGTGGTTCTCAACTCAGGCTTCGCACTGGGTCAACTGGAGAGCTTTTAGCACTTTCACAATTCTGACCTTACCTCCAGAAGTCATTCTAATGGCAATCAGCGTTGAGAACCACTGATGCTGCATCCTCTGCAAACCAACTCCAGAGGCCTAAATTGGCCACTGTCTTCATTTCCTATTGCTGCTAAGTAATAAACAAATTTAATGCTTAAAACAACTCAAACTTGTTATCTTACAATTCTGTAATTTAGAGGTCCTAAAATCAAAGTGTCATCAGGGTGCATTTCTTCTGGAGGCTCCAGGGGAGAATCCATGTCCTTGCCTCCTCCAGATTCTAAAGGTCCCCTGCATTCTTTGGCTTTTGGCCCTTTCCTCCATCTTCAAAGACAGCAGTGCAGCATCTTCTAATCTCTCTCACTGACTCTGCCACCTGCTTCCATTATCATTTCTCCTTCTCTGACTCTCCTGCTTCTTTGCCTTATAAAGACCCTTGTGATTACATTGGATCCACTCAGATAATTCAAAACAATCTCCCTATCTCAAGATCTTTATCATAATCACATCTGCAAGTCCCTTTTGCTATGTGAGGTAACAGATTCACAGGTTCAGGAACTCAGGACATAGACATCTTTGGGGGCCATTATTCTGCTTACCATCCCCACCATTCTAATATGTTTATGAAAATGTAGGGTTTTGGAAATATGTATATTTCTTAGTGATCTTAGAGTGAATCAGTGGCAGAGCCAAGACAAGAACACAGGCTTCTTCCCTCTCCTCTCAATCCCCACTTGATACCTTCTGTTATGTTCTGTTTTCTTAACTCCTCCTATTCTCAATAACAGTGATTTCTGTGGTTGGTATGTTGCTATTTTTACTTATAATCACACTTGATGTCAAAGCACTCAAAATGGATAATTAAGAAATCCCATAGAGTTGTGACATAGATTAGAGCAGAAAAGGACTTTAAGGATGGTACAGTTACCCCCTTATTTTAGAAACAAAGGAACTGAGACCTGAAAAGGTAAAGCAACAAGCCAAGTTGTCACAAAGTTAGAGGCAGAGCTGCATCCTCTGAAAACCAACTCCGGGGCCTCAAGCCCCAGACCCTGACACCTAGTTTAGTGTCTAAACTACTTTCTTTAATCAGTGTAATCTGAGACCAGTAACCTCAGGAACAACACATTGTTTCTCACATCCTCCTTCCTAGCTATTTCCCAGCCATTTCCCAGCCTTGTTCATGGTCCAAGCCCAGTCACTCTCAGGACTTCTTCACAGCAATCCCTCCTTTCCATGGCCAATGTCTGCTCTCTGTTCCCCTTCACACACCCTTCATTATTCCCCGATGTTCTCTCCATTAAGGTCACCTTTTCCCAGGCAGGTTTCTTCTTCCTCACTGCCATTCCTACACTTGCGTTCCTCTCTTCTGGGGGAAAAGGTATGATCACAGTTGTCTTTAAATCCATAACACTTGTCCTAGGGAAGTATGAGCAAACTTGTTCTGGGCAAAGCTAAAATCAATGTTCACGACCCTACAGGGAGACACCTGGAGTGTGCATAAGAAGGGCTCTCTGATAGTGGAGCTGGACACCTGTGGGGCACCCTCTGCCATGAAGCACTCAAGTGGCCTTCAGCCAATCAACTTCCTTCTCTTAGGCCTCTTCTCTAAAAAAGAATATTGGACAATCTGATCTCAAAATGTCTTCTAGTTCTAATGTTTCACAACTCTTCTGTACATGAAAAGACTCTCATCAAAAACTCATTCATTTGATTACATTGACAGGAGGCCTAATTCTAGATTGTTAATACACAAAAGAAAAGAAAGCCAATAGAGATGTAATGTTGAATATTCTATCCTTTGGTTTTTACAAATTGGGGACAGAAAGTTCCAAAAAGCCAGATGGAATATGCTTTTGGCTCTGGGATGCTGAAGTTAGGTTGGAAAAATTACAAAAGTAACTGTGTGGTACTTATTCATGTGAGAAATTCTTTGCCTTCAAATATTCTCATTCCTGATTTTCAAAATGCCAGCACACAATTTCTGTGTTCAGAGGTTCTCTTTTGTATATTTAGCTTTTTACAACATCTCTGTTGTATTTGTAAGAAAAGGAAAAAGGATTTTATTTCTCTCCTCTCAAACAAAATGCTTTTGGGAAAGAGTGCTGTCTTTGGCAGCAGGCAAAGGGCTTCTTGAAAGGAAGGTTTCTGTTCCATGGTTGAAGCAGTCACTATGGCAACCAGTCATCAAGGCTCCAGCAACTTTTCATCTACACTTTCCACTCAGGAGGTCCTTTTCCATCCTGTTGACAGAGTATTTGCATCTGTGAGCAAGAGTTCTCTGCTTCTGGTGACAATCACCCATTCAATTAGGGAGATGTCCAAATGTCAGATTACAGTTCCAAGCTCCTTTATATTCTGTTCTAAATTGTTAATCAGGTGAAGAAAGGAGTTAAATTTTTATAAGCCAGGAATTTTATAATATTTTAAATTATTATGATAAATATTACACCTAAAACTTTGAATAAGGTCTGCTGTATATATGCTCTATAAAGTATGATTGGGGAAAAGAGAGCCTTTGCCAACTCACTAATTCAAATAATACTTTCCATTTCACTAATATTCATTTCTTTAGGTAAGATCAATTTATTTTTACCCTACGAGCTTGTTTTTTTAATTTCTTCATTTAATTCTGACTGTTCTTCCAAGCTCTACTCTCAAATGTCCAGCTGCCTCTGAAGCATTTTGAGATGAAACTAGAACCTGACAGTCAATCTTTGCAGAACCACACTCACTGAGCCTCTGTTCTTAGGCCCTAACCCACCAACTTGCCCCTTTTTAAGTTTTCTAATCTGCTTAATGGTAACATGAAGCCTCTGCCACTCAAAATGAAGCCTTGGAATTATAAATATAAATTTAAACACAAGTTTATACTTCTTCACCGTTAATTTTATAAATAAGAAAACGAGCTCTAAAAAGGAAAAATAATTTGTGGAAATCTCTCAGCAGAACTGAAATAAAACCCAAGTTTCCTTAATTTCCATTTCACTGTTTTTTTCTCTCTTACCAGCAACAAATGAAAAAAAAAAAACCATTAAATCTCCCATTTCACTCTCTTTGCTTTATTTCTTAGCTTCTCCTCAAGCACAACTTCTAGACAAATGATAGCCTTAAGACATGTTTTTAAAAATAAAGTATCTATTATGGAAAATCTAGAAAATAGAGAAAAGCATGGGAAAGAAACAAGATAATCACTTATAATCTCACCATCTAAAGAAAGTAGCTGCTAATATTTTAGTGTATTTCCTTCCAATCTTTTCCTGAACATGCTTAATGAGTCTCTTTCCAATATACAACTAATTTTCTTCCTCGAATATGCTCTGTTAGCAAAAGAACTAGAATAAGAATCAAGAAACTTATGTAGCTCTGAGTTGAACCAGTAATGTGACTTTCAACAAGTGCCTTATTCTCATCCTCAGTTTCCTCAACCAGTTAATTAAGAGCTTGAACTGAATAACTTTTATGATCTCTTCCAGCTACAAAATGATGGTCTACTGAGATTATTGGTCAAGTGAATAAAGAGCAGAGATGACTAAAAGGTCTCCTGCAACTCTAAAATTCAGAGATTTCAATGCATATATTGTGGAGAGGCAAATAAATGGAGACTCAACTTTGAAAATTAAAGCCTACCAAGGAATAGGGCCTTTCCTTAAAGAATATTATCCATTTATTTACTCCATTTTCTAATCTCTAATTATTTCAGTTACAAACCCAGTGGGGACGAATCATCATCTGGGTCCTCCCATGCAGTGATGGATATCTCTTTGCCTACTGGAATCAATGCAAACCTGGAAGACTTAAAAGATGTAAATGTTTTCTTTTAAATATTGTTATGGATGCTTGGTTTTCTTTGCTGCAATATTTTATAGACAAAGCTATTTCCATTCATTTTAATGTGTCACTTTCATAGAATCACTCAGAATCTTTCCAAACCAACAGCCTCAAGTTTTGATTTTTCAAAGTGCAATGCGAGCGCATATACTTGCATGGCATGAAAACTGAGTGCATGTGATAACATGTTCTAACTTTTCAAGCTGGGGAGCTGCTCTTCAACTTCTTTGCATAGTGGCTTACATCCCCATGATCTAACATCTCATCATTGGGTGAATGCACTTAAACAAAAAGATCACAATATTAAATGTAAACTTTTCTCTTTCTTCCCTTAGCTTGTGGAAAGGGTGGATCAAGTCTTAACTGATTACCAAATCAAAGATGGACATGTTATTGCACAATTGGATTCGGTAAGTTACACCTCCCACCATTCTTTATTTACAATTGCTATTCAGAACTTATAAACTAAAATGTTATGAGTCTTTTCTCTCCCATAATTTTCTTAAACCTTGAATTTGCCAAACAGATTCCTTCCAATGACTTCCTTTGTATTCGGTTTCGGATAGTTGAAATTTTTCAAGTTGGGTTTGTGAGTCCCGCTACTTTCACAGTGTATGAATATCACAGACCAGGTAACCAACTCTACTATAATACTTCTTCAGGGGACTTTGTATTTATTACAGAACCTTCAGAAATTCACTAGAGGCCTGTAAATTTTATATATCACCTCTTCCAGGGCTCACTCTTCACGAAAGTCTCAACTAGAACATGTAAATTACTGCATGACATTGAGCAAATCATTTTACCTCTCTAGTCTTTAGCTTCTTTATTTTTAAAATAACTGGATTAGATTCCTCTGAACTTTTAAATTCTCTGCCCCAAGTTTATCTTGAGTGTTTACTTTTAGTATTTGTTCACCTCTCCTCTTCAGAGAAGCCCACTTAGTTTGCTACTTCTCTGATCTTCCCAGAATCAACTTCTACTCTATTTGTATTCTCATCACATTTTACAGAGAGCTCTAGTAGAACAAGTTTTCACATTGCATTGTAGTTATTTGTTTGCATGTCTTTCTCACCAACCATGGACATGGCATCCTTTGTGCCCCTACTATCTAACACAGTGTCAGGTATATAATGTGTATTGATAAATGTTGAATGAGTGACCCCGCATTTGATTGCTCAGCCACTTCTGAGAAATTAAGAAATTAGAGAGCTCTCTGGTTTACAAGACAAATGACTCTGCTTTGGACAGTTCTACTTCTTAGGAAATTCAGAGTGAACCTAACTCTGACACCCATTCATTCTAGTTTTAGCTTCTGAAATCATATAGAAAATACTTAGCCTCTCTTCCCCTTGAAAGATAAAACACACACACACACACACACACACACACACACACACACACACACACCCCTTTTCTTCTTTAGCCTAAAATATTACAATTCTTTCAGTAGACTCTCATGTAACATAATTTACTTCCTCTCATTCATAGAAGCACCAAATATTTTCATTCTAAAAAGTGAATATTGAACAGTAAAATTTCAAGCACAGAAGGAAAAATCATTTTGAGGATAGAGGGGCCCATGCAAGGACAAGCAATTCAACATTTAACCTCTGTGGGCCTTACCTACAAAAAGGAGAGTTTGGAATAGGTGATCTCCAAGACCCCATGGGAGGGACTCACTGATTGGTAAATATGTTGTGCCTTAATCAAGCCACCTCTTCTAACCATGATTTCATTGCCACAGATAAACAGTGTACCATGTTTTATAGCACATCCCATAGCAAACTTCAGAAAGTCTGTGAAGGAGCAACATGCAAATGTGTAGAAGGTAAATTTTGTTTAACTTGTTTCAGAGGTGTGCTTATTTACAGCAGCCACTCATAATCTGGGGTTAATCTGGGGAGTAGCTGTTTAACAAACTGTCCTTGTATCTCAGAAGTAGAAAACTAATCTCAGCTGATCAAAAGTTGATTCCTTGAGTACTATAAAACTAATTATCACCAACTCCTGAACAACCTGATGTTTTCTACCGCATAGAGGCAGAGAAACACCATCTAGACAGTTGTTAGCTATCAGAAGAATAACATGCTTTAAATTCTTACTTTTCACCTGGTCTTTCTCATGTAATAGAACAACAGCCTACGAAATTAGAAGCTCCTCTTTCTTTCCCCTGTCCTTTCCAGTTAGTGACGTTCTCTGTTCATTGTCCATTTCCACTCAGTATTTTGTAAGTCCAAAGCAGCCTTCTTGGCCAAGAAAATGACCCAGAACTCACAAATAATCAACTGACTCCATGAGGGACAGGTTGGCTTGGTTTTATTTTATTTTCAAATCCTTAATATCTACCCATTTCTTAGGTACTTATTACACCATCTTATAGCTATAAATCAGTAATCATTTTGATTTCTTCAAGGTACTTTTTATTCTACTCAAAATGGGAAAACTTCCTGCATTCTTCACTACATTTCTAAAAAGCTGCATATGTAGTGACAAGCCATTATTCTAAGAATAATTCTCATGTTCAAGATTTTGTTTGCTTTGTTTTGTTTTTGTTTTATATAATGTTTCACATTGTGAAAGGAAAAAATGGGCAAATCTTGGGAATCTAGTATTTGTAAGATTATTTTAGATTGTCTCAGGGCTCATGGGTACTGAGTTTACTCCCAAAGAAAGTGTCCATTTCCTTACATTAACCTAACTTTTACTGTTTTTCACAAAATCCAGCTGACTGTGGACAAATTCAGACAGAATTAGATCTGACAATCCCTGCAGATACTAGAAAAGAAACAGCATGCAAACCAGAAATCGCGTATGGTAAGTTCAATATGTAATTCCATTAAACATAACATTTTCTGAATAGATGATCAGTTAGGAAGATCAACAATTTTAAGTAGTGATTATATGCATACAACAATCCATGTATTTCCTTGAAGGAGAATGCCATCAGTTTTCAGCATTAACATGCAAAAATATTTATCCTTCAGCAAGAAATATGATTTTTATTAAAAATTATAGAAGCAACATGTATTCTCAGCTAAAACACTTTATGTCAATACATCTCATTGAATAAAAGCCACTAAGACATATTCAAAGAGAATTTTTGAGAAGCCATAAAGGTATAATATTTCACTACTGTATTCTTCCAGTCGATAGAGCAGAGAGAGAGACAAAAGTAGTTTTAGGGTTTGGGTTTTTATCAAAGTCCCTTCAAAGTTAAGGTAAAAATATGAATACTAGTAATTTTTAATATATGCAGAATTTCAATCCATGTTTAAAACTCTCTCCACCGCAGAAGGAGGATCTCCTGGTTGTCCAGAGCTCAGAGCTAAATCAGATGCCCAAGCACAGTTGTAGTCTCCCCTCAATTTCCTCATAGAATTAGCTCCTTTATTTTCTATCCATTGTTTCTAATGTTCATTTCTGGATTTTTTTTAATAGAGAGGGAGAAGCCATATTTCTCAAATCTCTTTTTGAAAATCAGCAAAGCATTATTTATAAATAAAATATCAATATAGTTGATTTGGCATACTGTGTTTATCAACTACTTTGATACATAGTTTTTCACTGGCATCTCATGAGACCATTTTGAGATAACAAAGAATTATCACTATTTTACCAGTAAAGAAATTGAGGCTCAGAGAAATTAAATAATTTTCTCAAAGTCGTGCAGAAAGTAGGTAGTATAACTTGAAGATAGCCTCCTGCTCGCCAGTACCATTTCCATTATATTACACTGAATTCTCTTCATGGAAATACAGCTATCATAATGAATTTTGTATGGTTTATAGTCTTTCTTTCCATTGAATTCATCTTGATTAAAAAAAAAAAAAAGCTAAAAAGCTGCCCAACTCAGCCAAGAACCACTGCAGTTTTTAAAATACATGGAGACTCGAAGAGAATACTATATGATTTTTGCAAACAAAAATTTTACTAAATTATTTCTTCCCTTAATTTAAAATTATTTTTACTCTTAAATATCAGAAACCTATTTTAACACACAGAATAAATGCAATCTGGATTTAGTTTAGTACATTCAAATATAAAAACTGGCGTTTTTGGAGACTACAGATTGTTACTGGAAAACAAAATAGAAACAAGATAAAATAGTTTACTCTCTCCACCTATGCCCACAGTAGGTACATTGCTCCCATTATAAAGATTTATGAATCTGAAATTCAGGACAGTTTTTATCTATTTTAAGCCACTAATTAACAGAGCCTTTGTTTCTGCCATAATGGGCTCATTCATTCATCTATTAAAATAAAGTCTTTTCTTGGAAGTAATAAACTAAATCCAGATTGCATTTATCCTCTGTGCTAAAACATAGTTTTCCAACACCTAGCTAGCTAAGATCTTAAAAATGGACGAGCCTTTTAGTTCATTCAACCGCATCAAAAGCAAAAACAAAAGAATCTTTCTAGAAGGGATGGGTCCCTTCAAGTTGGTCATTCCGTAACTGAAGTCAAACACACCATGGATTAAACACTGATGTCTGAATAAAGAGAAAACAGCATTGGGAATGGCTCGTGTCAGATAGTTGCCAATCCAAGTAGAGATGAATCAGAAAACAGAATCCTATCAAGCCAGTGGAGGTATCTGAGAAATGAAAGCAAAGGAACAAGGAAGCTCACGCAGTGGGCCTGAATGGTATATGAAGGCCCCCTCCGTGGGTATACAGAGAAGGACAGGGCTCTTCAAAGTGCCCCTTGGGCATGACTCTACCAATTTTAAAGGATTGGAATGTTAACTTGATATCTAACAAAGGCTTATTCTGTCTGTTTTGTGTGCTTCTCCTTTAATTTAATATTGCTCTTATCTTAATCAGCCTGTTCTATAATGGTGGTCAATTGAATAAATGAATAATAGTAGAATGAATTGTTACAGTCAGGATCCATAGAATCAGACTGAGAGTATTTGGGGAGGCTTCGTGGAAGAAATAAGATCTACCTCATGTCCATAAGAGCTTGCCATGCTTCATTTCTCATTTGTTTGACAAACTGGCTTCTATTGGATATGGCATTAGTAGTATTAAACTTGACCTGCTGTGTTTTTGCATTGTTTTGTTTTTACCAGCTTATAAAGTTAGTATTACATCCATAACTGAAGAAAATGTTTTTGTCAAGTACACTGCAACCCTCCTGGATGTCTACAAATCTGGTCAGTATTAATTTATTCATTCTTCCATTCAACACATATTTAGTACTTATTATGTGCTGGGCATAATTATGTGCTGGATACAGAGGATACAACTTGGATAATACAGCCAGAGTTCCTACCTTCAAAAGCTTATATTCTCTTTAAGGAGACACCATTTTTTAAAAATGGAAATGGTCAAATAAATTAAACAATTATAAAAACTATATAATATGTTAAGAAAAATTTTCATACTTTGTTATCTTTTCATTCTGAGTGTTCGTTTTTAATATGTGTAAATTTTGAATTGATATAAATATCATAATGCCACACACTTAACCACTTACATAAGACTTGCTATAAACTAACAACAAATCAAAATAAAAACAAACCTATTTAGAATTAAGAGCTACTATTTATTTCAAGGATAATGATCATTTGGTATTTCTCCTAAAATACAGGATACTCACAGTAGATGAGGATATAAGTGGGGGAAAAAATTGTGGAAGCTTAGGTTAATTATTTTCTTCTAAATATGCTTGAAGTTTTTCATAACAAAAGGTTTTTAAAAATAAGATAAGGCACTAACACTGCTTACCATAACAGGGGTTGAATTAGCAAATAGTGCTAAGAATGTTGTTTGCATGTTGCTGCGACAGGAAGTCATGTATTAATGGCCATCAGGAAAACCTGAGAAAATTAGCTTCAACTAATGTGTGTAAACTAGAATTTATATTATTAATTAAAGTTGATCGTTTATGCAGTTACTATTGTATATGATTTACCAACATGCACAGAAGTTTTTCAGGCTTTCATAATTAGGATGACTCTGCCAGGGTTTAATAATTAACTGGCTAGCAGTCTGAATATATAGCAATGAATTAGACCCAGTCCCTGCCACAAGAAGTTTCTAGCCTAGCTGAGGAGACAGACATGTGAAGTGAAATGTTGTGCTAGAAATTCAGGTATAATGGGAGTAAGGGGGAGATAGATATTTATGACAGAGGAGTGTTTACTGGATGCTGTGAGAATTAAAGATGCGTTTGAAGATGACTAGAAATTCAACAGGCCAACATGGGGAGAAATTCATTCCAGATAGGAGAGCCAACTTATTGGCTACTTCTGAGTTCTTTGGGAATCCCAAGTCTTTTATATGTCTTGCACTTTCCTGCTAAGTTACCCACTGCCAACTACCTATTACTTTTTTATTTTTCTGTGTACTATGTGGAGATTAATATTGTTCAACTATCAGATCAGAGGTTCTTTTAATTCCTGGTTCTACAAGAAGAAGAATAACAAAAATGTATATAGTGCTTACTATGTTCTAAGCACTTTTCATATATTAGCCCATTTAATCTCACAACAGTTCTATAAGGTACGTTTTATTGTCATGTCCATTTTTCAGACAAGGGGCCTGAGCCCTTACTCAGAGAGTATAAATCATTTGTCTAGGGCCACACAGCCAGGAAGTGGCAGAGCTGGAGTATAACCCAGTCTCTCGATTTGGAAGTCTTAACCATATGAACATTCTTTGCTCTTCAATAGCCATTGGCCTCTTAGTATAACTTAACACTCACTAATAGACAGCCATGAGGGACTGGAATGCTTAAAGTTTATAATTGTGACATTGTAACATGAACATGATAACCTTACTTGTATGTCTCTCAGGTGAAGCTGTTGCTGAGAAAGACACTGAAATCACCTTCATTAAAAAGATGACCTGTGCTAATGCTGACCTGCAAAACGGAAGACAGTATTTAATTATGGGCAAAGAAGCCCTCCAGATAAAACACAATTTCAAATTCAAGTAAGTCACCAACATTTTGATATTTTGGAGTTTCTGATCTTCCCTCCAAAACTGAATGTAATTTATTCTTAAATACACTACATGTTTCTTATATGCCTTGCTGTTAAGCAACAAACCATTAAGAGCATACATGAAATAATGTGAGTTTAAAATAAAGAACTATTTAAAATTATTAGGTGAGCTGAGGCCTGGCTGACAAATAAGCCAACTGAGTTCCTGGATCTGAAGAGGAATCTTAGGGTGCTCATCTGAACCCCCTATACCACATCTGCTCCCTCAATAAATTCTCAGACTATTCCGTTTTTAAAGAGGAAAACGTTTATACACTTTATTATCTGCTTTTTAAAAATAGACATTGGAACAGATGTTACTCCTGCTTTTAACTGTGGGAGGCCCCAAGCAGCCTCACAACCTACCACAGGGCTCTGGGTCTTCCCAGGGGGAAGCTGTTCCAGAGGAGTTTGGCTGACAGCCTGACCCCTGGGGACTTGAGCAGCCTGGGATCAATTGAACTCAGCTAGTATCTATTTGTGTCCACCATCACAAACGCTTTGTTTTTGTTTTTCCTTGGCAGGTACATCTACCCTTTAGATTCCTCAACCTGGATTGAATATTGGCCTACAGACACAACGTGTCCATCATGCCAAGAATTTTTAGCTAATTTAGATGATTTTGCAGACGATATCTTTTTAAATGGTTGTGAAAATGCCTGAAAAAGTTCATCTGCATGCAGTTTTCTCTATAGACTCCTGTTGTTGAGTCCATTATTTTTAAGTTCTTCCTTTTTTAAAAAAATGTTCTTTTTAAAAAAAAACATTCACAGCTGGTCTTATTTGGAAAGCTCACTTAGAATTAGTGGCACTTGCTTTTATTAGAAAATGATTTTAAGAGCTGTAACTTTCTGAAATAATGTGGCCTTGGGGATCGTGGAGACAGATATTCATTCCAAGGTTATTGGATACCAGAAGCAATAAATTGGAATGCCTCCTAAAACCTACCACTCAGGAATGTTTGATGGGAACAAAAGAATAGCCCATTGAAATGTAGTGTCTTACAAAAACATGGCCTTTGCTCAAAAGAAAATACCAAAGAACAGAGAACTGACCATTAAAGCCTGACTTTGCTTTCAAAATGTGTGAAAAGGCAGAAAAGTGTGTTATTTTATGCTAGGTCGGCTTCAGCCACACAAAGACTGGTAAATTGAGCTAGGTGGAGATGGTAGCAGTAAAGACCTGAAAAGGCTTAACCTTAGAGCCCTCAGCAAACTGAGAAGGTAGGAAAGTTTGTCTTTGCCCCTCCCTTCTATAGCCCTCTCCTTACCCCCTTGGGGATCTCTTTACTCCCTTCCCATGCTGCCCAGAATATATTTATTTCCCCAGGAACTCCCTGTTGCCAGTGATTGCTCTCCTGGAAGGCAGGGCCCAGTGCAGCAACCTGGTGAAAGGAAACTTAGTGGGAATCAGGCAACCTTTGTTCTAGCCCTAACCAAGTCTCTGAGCCTCCATTTGAGCTTTACAAAAGAGGGTTTATAACAGGAGGTTCATTTATTTTTAAATGACCTTGTGAGATTTTTTTTTAATTTTTAGTTAAGTTTTTTGGGGTAATACTGGTTAATATAATTATATAATTTTCAGGTGTACATTATCATTTGACATCTATATATTCTGTTGTGTGTTCACCACCCAAAGTCCAGTTTCTTTCAGCTACCATATATTCGATCTCCTTTATCCACTTCACCCTCCCCTGAAACCCTAAAGGTAATCAAATGACTCCCTTTATCCTGTCTACCTCCCCTTTCCTCTCCCAACCCACTAGTAACCAGTAGCCTATAGTCCATGTCCACGAGTCTCTGTTTGTTTGTCCTGTTCATTTGTTGCTTTTAGATTTCTATCCCACATATAAGTGATATTATGTGATTTTCAACTTTTTCTGTCTGGCTTATTTTGCTTAGCATGATTATCTTGAGTTCCAACCATGCTGTCACAAATGGCAGTATTTCACAAATGGCAGTCATTATTCTAATGACTGAGTAATATTCCATTGTATATATGCACCACAGCTTCTTTAGCCAATCACCTATCGTAGGACACTTCGGTTGCTTCCATGTCCTGGCCACTGTGAATAATGCTGCTATAAACACTGGTGTGCAAACATCTTTATAGATATGAGTTTTCAGGTCTTTAGGGTAAATACCCAGTAGAGGGATTACTGGATCATATGGTAAATCGATTCTTAGTCTTTTGAGGAACCTCCATACTGTTTTCCATAGTGGCCGTACCAATTTGCATTCCCACCAGCAGTGTATGAGGGTTCCTATTTCTCTACATCCTCTTCAACAGGAGGTTCATTTTTAAGTGACATTTTACAGCACATTAGAGCTCTCACATACATTCCCATTTAAAATCTCTAACATCTCATGAGGTGCAGGAATTATTATTATCCCCAGTTTATGAATGAGATGATAGAGGCTCAGAAGGATGAATTTCCCCAGATTAGTAAGGAAGCAAAGAAGGAGACCAAACTCCAAGGCTCTCTCTCAGTCTAAATATACCCTTTTTCCACATGACTGCATCATCACATTGCTTGTCAGGTTTCATTTTCTAAGACTAAGGCAGGATGCCGTTGGAATTTCTTAGAAATGTATAGTTTATTCAACCCCACTGAAATATTCTAAGGAAGCATGAAGACAAAATTCTGGATGTAACAGTAATGGTGACCAAAATGCATTCTCTTTTTGAAAAATCTGCATTTTACCAGTTAGGTGAAACTACACAGCCTTGTAGTATGCGCCTTGTAAGTAATACTAAGATTTTCCACTTCCAAGAACTAAGGATTTATTTTTGTTAATGTCAAAGCTCACATTGTAGGCTCTCCCTTGGCAAAAACAACCAATGTGTCCAATATGCCCCAACTCTCTGCCAGTGAGGGGTGAGGGCCCCTCCAGAGCAGGCCTGAAGTGTCTCCTTCCTGTCCCCTTCTTTCTGATGCAGGGTGGAGGGGACCACTGCAGGAGGGGGAACATCAGAGTCTCTGAGATGTTGGATTTCCTTCTCCCTGAGCACTGGGGCCAATAGGCCGGTCACAGTGGCCTTATTCACACGTAATGCAACTGAGCTTCCAAACATAAATGCAGGCCTTTGTGAGTTAGCCTGGCACAGTTTAGAAATCTGCCAGTTCCTCTTCAGCTAACTCCTGTGCATTTAAACGTACTTCTTCAGTGGGGCTTTCACTGTCTCCAAACAGCCGGGGCCCCTGCTCAATCCTGTACTTCTCTTCTAAGGCACTTACAATTATTTACTTAGTCATGTATAATTGTTTTGTGTGCAGCTTCCTGGCTCCACTGTAAGCTCCATGCAGGCAAAGTCTGGGTCCATTCTATTCACCCCTATCTCCTGGGCCTGGCACAATGCCAGACACATTAGAAGGATTCAATAAGTTATGGATTCCCCACTGAGTGTGGGCATCTGAAGACCCAAGTTCTAGTCTTGGCTTTCCCCTGGCAGGAATTTGGGACAAGCCTACTCGTCCCTTTGGTGGTTGGTAAAACAAGGGAGGGAGTTGAATACTCCAATGTCTCTTTTGTCTATAGCTCTAAGAAGATATTTTATAATCTTCGTTTTGAAACAGAAAACAAAACTGCATGGCAGGTAAGCATCCAAATATTGGGTATGGATTTCTTTCTGTAAGTATGAAAGGAGCTCAGAGAAGTGAGTGATTGAATGAGCATCTGGAGGCTTCCTGGGGAAAGGTGGGCAGTAGAGAGGGGCACGAGAGTCTTATATAGTTGAAGGGGAAAACATAAGGCAGGTTTCTATTTAGATGGTATAAATGAACATTTTATAGTGATGTTTATCTTTACACGTATAGACAGTTTTACAATGGTGTAAAGGCAATACTCATCAGTAGGAACCATGCTTCGAAGCTTGAATTTTGATCTTTACCCAGGCTACCAATACGTGGTGCAGTACTTTCTTGTGGTACTGGGCAGCAGCACTGAGCAGAAGCTCCCAGTAAGGCACCTGATCATGCAGATAAACAACCAATACACTATAGTGTACTGCGTTGCCAAGGTTTTTGGATATTGTGTTCTGAGCATGTTTAAGATAGGTTAGGCTAAGTAAGCCATGACATTTGGTAGGTTACTAAATGCATTTTTGACTTATGATATTTTCAACTTATGATGGGTTTATTGAGATGTAACCCCATCATAAGTCAAGGAACATCTCTG
This sequence comes from Cynopterus sphinx, assembly GCA_030015415.1. Lineage (NCBI taxonomy): Eukaryota > Metazoa > Chordata > Mammalia > Chiroptera > Pteropodidae > Cynopterus > Cynopterus sphinx. The sequence continues at coordinate 120,105,879 of CM057385.1, read as the reverse complement.
TTAAAAAATATATATATAAACCAAGATATACAGTTTTTTTCTTTAAGTAATTTATTTCTCAAAAAATAAGTCTACTTAAGGAAAAGTTTTAAGTAAATAAAAGTAGGCTGTTCTTAGGACAAAAAATCATAAGGTTGGCATGCACGTGACTGAAATTCAGGAAACTGTCTTCAGAAAATATGTGGAATTGACAACGAGCCAAGTCTAGCTTCTTATTTCTCCATGAGAGGTCAGTCTTACTTTCCAGCCCCTGCAATGCTAATTTATTCAGCAATATTCAACAAATATCTATTGATCGGTAATCATAGGCCAGGCCCAATTCTAGGCGTTTGGAACCTAAATCCTTGCCCTTGGGAACTTAGAGTCCAGCTGGGAGAGACATGCAATAAACAATAAAGATAATAATTATGGGATTGACCTTGGATGTTAGAAGGTGATAAAGGCTATGGAGAAAAAAGAAAAAGTTGAGCAAAGTAAAGGAGACGAGTGGCCGAAGGAGGGGTTCCATTTTAAATAGGGTGGTCAGGTCAGGGTGGACTTCAATGAGGTGAGATTCATGCAAAGACTTGACTGTGGTGAAAGTGAGCCATGTCACTGTGTGAGGGAAGAGTGTTCCAAGCAGAGGGAGCCTCTAGTGCTCTAGTGCTTAAGCCGAAGGCAGAAGCATGCCTGGTGTGTTATAGAAAGAACAAGGAGGTTGTGCAATGGGCACGCAGTGAGCAAATGGGAAGATAGGTGGAGATGATGCCAGAAACCATAGGGACCAGGGTAGCAGATCATGTAACGGGGGTTGGTTTTGCTTGAAGGAAAGGGGGAGTCATTGCAAGTTTTTCAGCAGAGGGGCAACACGGTCTGTTTTAACTTTTAAAATGATTAGTTTAACTGCTGCATTGAAAATAAGGCCAGGGTAGTAATAGAGAGGCTACTGCAGTAAACCAGGCAATAGAGAGGATGGTAATTTAACAAAGTTGAGCCTATTGGCTCTGCACTGAAAGAGAACACACACCAAGGGAACCATGAGCTTCTAAAGAAAAGGATGTTAGAAAGGACTTAACATAGGGTCTGGGCCTGCGGTGGATTATTTTAGGGAGAGTTCAAGGAAGTGGGGCTTTGCTCTGGATTGGATACTGTCAGGAAGCAGGGCTAATCCTATGAGTACCTTAATTATCTCACTTGGAGGAAAAGAAATAGCAGTCACTCACACTACCCAAGAAAAGAGATATTTGGTCATTTCTGTGGTTTGGATAATGTTCTTGTTTGAATCTCTTCTCTAACATGATTATGAAGAAGTCTTTATTTTTCTTTCTTTCTTTTTTTTTTTGTCTTGATCCGTTTTGTCTGGTGTTGGTGTTCTGGTGTTGATGTTCTCAGACACCAAGAACACCACAGCCTGGTTCTAAGCCCCAGGCCAGCTCCTAGGTACACTAAGGCCAGCTCCCAGGCTAGCTTCCAGCCTCCAAGGGCTGCTCTTTCCTTTCACACACCCTTTTTCCTAGAAAATGCACCTATGCACACAGTGCACAAACTTGCATATTTTTTCAGAGGCCACCATGAAAGCCCATGCATGGACTTCAGGACTGAAAACCCCTCCTCAAGGGCTGGGAATTTAGCAGCCAAATCTGGGAGGTTCTCAGAGATAAAAAGAAACTCTGGATCCTGTTCCCATGGGTTTTCCCTATTCCTGAAAACAGTTTAACTCTGCATATTTAATGTGAGGTGAGAAACCTGTCATTAGGGACATTGATCTTTAACTTTGATTAGGAGAGTAAAATATTCCTTCAGGCCGTTGAATTAGAAAGAAGGGAAGGGAGGAAGTGAGGAGAATGAAAGGAAAGAATGAAGGAGAGAGGGTGGAGGAGAGAAGGAGAAGGAAAGGGAAAATGTTTTAAAACAAAATGAGAACTCTATTTCTAAGAATCTTCTGGATTGTTCTCAACTGGCAGGATCCCCTGACAGACATGTTGGCAGAAACAGATCTGTTCCATGGAACACAGTGTCCACTCCTTCACTCTTTCCATCATTACAATCAGATATGTGTGTGTTACGTACACAATCGTGAATTATATAACCCTGAAGTGTCTAAACCAGGAAGAACCTAGAGCTTATCTTATCCAATTCCTTCATTTTCCCCTGAGAAAACTGTGGCCCAGAAAAGCAGCTTGCTGGTGGTCACAGTGCAGTTAAAGTGCAAGGCCTGGGACACCACCCCAAGGCCTCTGACAGCCCAGTGTTCTTTCTACCAGGCAAGTGAGTGGAAGTTACAGAGAAATCGATTTGGACTCTTTGTAAAGAAGCCTTTTCTTTTAGCCAGAGCTATTCCAAAAATAGGCTCTTTCAGAGGGACCTAGTTTCCTATCACTATCTCCTTCCGGGAATGTTGCAGGAGCCATTTAAGGTGGAAGGTTGGCCCTGATGACATCCAATGTCCCTTCAGCTCTGAGAGTCGATTAGTAGAAAGGAAAACATCTGCTTTCCTTCTTCAATCCTTTGTTTTCACATTTGAAATACGGAAGCACTAATTATTCCCACTTCAGAGGATTTCTGTGAGACTTACAGGAGATGATAGAGATCATGCATATAAAGTGACAAGTACAGCGCCTGGCTTGATAAATGTAATTTACGGTTGTTAATAACATACCCCTGGCATACGATACGTGATGAATTCAGCATCTCTTGCCTGGCATCATGCTGATTGCATTTCATGGAATATTCTGTAGACAGTACAGAAACATCCTGTAATAGTTGTCACCATCCTTACTTCAAAGACGGAAGAAGCTGAGCCTCCTGGAGGCTAAGTTGTATACCTTCACAGGTGGTAGGGTATCTTTTGGGCTCTGGGGCCCATGTTCCCAGCCTCTGAGCAGGACGGCCTTCTCACTCACTGGAAGGGTAGTATATTGTCACTTGTAATCTTGGCAAAGACTCTGCCTCTCTGGGCCTCAGAGATCCTCTTACCCAATGAATATGTTTCATTAGATGTTCCCTAAGCTGTCTCCCATGCTAGGACAGCAGGCAAGGCCGAGTTGGGCATACGAGGGCTCAGGTACAGGGTGCTGGGCAGTGGGAACACTGGCATTGGTGTAGAAAAATGAAGTAAGGCAGCAGCAGAGATTAACGCAGTAGATTTGCAAACTCTGTCTTGAAATCCTTTACTACATTGATACAGCACAATTCGTAGGACTCTGAAGTGACAGGTCCCCTCTACCTCCCGTTAAAGGACTCAAATTTGCCAGTAGAGTTGACGTTTTTTCCCTTGTGAATCTCCTACGTAGAATCATAAAATACCGAAGTTTAAAGGTCTGCTACAGATCATCTAACCAACCTCCCTTCATTTCACAGATAAGGAGCCAGGCTGGGCAGGATGTTCAGGCCATTCGGAGCAGTGCCACCTCTCCTTTGTCTTGTTTGTCTAAGATGGTTCTCATCTCTCATCCTCTATATTTCCCTGGAGGCTTTCAGATGCCAGTCTTCTCCGTCTCCCCATCTCAGACTACCATAGGCATGTGTCAGCTAAGTAGACCCCACAAAGCCCCTCTGTCTTGACCTGAAAATGGAAGACATGGCAAAGCTCTATCACGATCTTTGTTCAGCCCTAATCTAATGACAGAGCTGAGGGTCTCAGGCTCTTTCTATAGCACCTGCTAAGTGGCATAAAGGGTGGAGACACACACACATACACACTCACACACACACACACATGCGCATGCTCATGTGCGCCCATGTAAGGGAATCAAAGTGAATCCAACACTTTCTCTAGGGTTTTGGACTCTTAGGGGAAGTAGAACATGCATCTCTAAGGTCAGCACAAGGCAGAATGGTTCCTAATGGGCATAGTGGAGACTCCATGGAGAAGGTAACCTCTGAGCAGGGTCTTAAAGAATGACTAAGGTCTGGATACACTGAAATGAAGTTTTTTTCAGAGAGAAAATGTGAGCAAATGCCCAGCAATGGGAATGAAGGGAGGTGTGCACAGAGACCCCTAGGTGGTCTGCTTAAAAGACTCAAGTAGGAGAGAAGGCCAAGCTAGACCAAAGACCAACAAGATAAGGGGGCTGGATTTTTTCCTGAAGGAAGTGAGAGGCTTTGAAGGTTTTGAACAGGGCAGTAGGATGGAGGATGGGTTGGGGAGGGCAGTGACTAATTCTTAGTGAAATGTGTTCTTCATTTCCTCGTGTCATTAACCAGAACCCCATTAAGAAGAAAAACAAAATAAAACCTTCCAGGACCTGCTTTCTTTTCCAGGAAAACCCTTGCTCTTTGGAACGTCTCATGAATTCAGTTTATAAAGACATCCAATCTTGTTTTTACTGTGAGTTAAGGGGCTTTGGCACAGCTGCCAGTCCCAGGACCCTCCTCCCAGCTCTGGGGCCCTCAGCTTCTAGCCCAATGGGGCTACTCAACCCATTACCCTTTTGGCTCCCGATGCTGACCTCTGGAAGAGGCCTGAGCCTGAGAGCCATAAAGACCTTGTCTCCGTGAGCCCAGCCACAAAGTCTCTGCCCTGGGCCCGCTGAAGCCAAATAGGAAAAATCCAGGTTGCTGCAAAGCCAAAAAACCAGTAGGTTTGGATTCCAGTCTAAGCTCCCCCACGTCCCTTTCTGATCTCAAGCCCTCACTCAGCCTCTCTGTCTTCATCTGTGAAGTGGAAACAAAGCCATCTACCTCACAACGTTGCTGTGATGATTAAATGAGAGAGAATTTGTAGGCCTCGCTAGCACATAGCAGACGCTCAAGAAATATTCCTCCCAACATGTCTGTGTCTCTAGTTTCCTCACCTATTAAATGTGGGAGAGATTCAAGGATAAAGTTGCTTCTCAGAAAGTTCCTAACCTTCTGCCATCTGCTCCAACACAGAGGCCTGGGGGGAACAGAGGGCCTTTCTCGGCTGGCTGAGCTCTGGAAGCTATTTCTTCTTTTTCACTTTTAAGAGTGAAAAAAAAATCATAAAACCTGGCAGACAGTTGGCATGAGCCTTCACCCCCCAATTTCTGCCCACTGCCACCGTCTGGCTCAGTGTCCCCGTCTGTAAAGCCATCCAGTCCCCTCCTGAGACCTCTGCAACGGCCCACTAGGTTGGGAGGATGATGCCCAGCAGAGGGCACTCTGAGTATAACCTCCAGGCCAAGGCCCTGGGGAAAGGCAGGAGGCCAAGGAAAATTCTAATGGAATAAACGAAGAAAGGATCCAGGTCTATGAGTCCCAGACTTTGAAAAACAAAACTGCTGAGCTGTCTCCTGAGTTAAGGAAAAAGAACACCACAGTCGCCTCGAGATTTCCAGGAACCAATTTGTGAAGGCTTTGGGCAAGACTGGCAGGGGCACTCCAGAAGGCCCAGCTCTGTCTGATGCCTTGGGAGGTGAGAGATGGGGGTGGGTGGTGTGTCCATGGGAACGTGAGTGTTCAGGTGTGCTTGGGTGTGGTGGAGTCACATGCCTGTGTGGGTTTAGGTGTGTCTACGTGCAATCCCATCAATATTTATTGAGCATCTTCTACGTCCCCCTGGGCACGGTGCTAGGTGATGGGGATGTAACAGCAAACAAAACAGAGTCTCTGAATTCACAGAGCTGAGTTTAGTATAGGAAGCCAATTAGCTGGAATTTCAGTCCCGAGTGCTGGCATCTGGGTGGCAATTCGCGTGGCGGTCAAAACACTGGCTTTGTGGTCAAGCAGCCTGGGATGAAGGTCCAACCACTAGCTAGCTACATGACCTTGGAGATTTCCAATACTTGGTCCCTTTAGCTGGAAAATGGAAATATTATAACAACATCCTAGGAGATAGCATGGGTACATAAATGTTCAATGACTGGCGTCTGTTATGTGCTCACAAAGTATGCACTTGGATAAGCACATACAACGTGCAAAGCCTGGGTGAGCTACCTGTGTGGTGTTAGCTCATCTGCTGAGGTTGTGTGTATGGTACACCAGGCTCTATCAGAGGTCACTTAAGTAGTGGCCTACAGACACAGTCTGTGAGATGCTCCTTTTATCCGAGTAGTCTGTATTTTTGGCTCATGGAGTATTCTAAAAATCAAGACATTTCACATAAAAATCCAGAATTCCAGTTTCTCTTAAAAACTTGGATGATCTGGCCATCCTGCAAGCATCTGCTCATATGTGCCTGCACGCCTCAGTCTCTGCTTCCTTCCCAGGAGCACCCTCCCTCCTGGATGTGTCCTTCCCAGGAGCACCCTCCCTCCTGGACCGTCTCCAGGTCTGTCCTTGGAGGGATTCCAAGGTGGCTTGGGAGGGCTCATGTGCAGACATGTTCTCTGTGAAAGGAGAAGCAGGAGCTGGTGCCAGGGCCCCAGCCTCCCCAGGCAGCTCCAGTTTCAGCAATCAGAGGGGCCAGGGAGAGCTGTGGGCCCTGCCCCAGGCTCTCTGTCTGTGCGGCTGGACACTGCTGACAGAAGATAGTAATCAAGGATGGCAGCTAGACAGAATAACTTTTCTCATCTATCAGATTTTATGTTTTAAAAATGCCTCGATTATATAGCTCCAAAATGATTAGGAATGATCTTCTCAAAAAGTGTCACTAGATGTATAGACGACACTTGTCTTTAAAAAGAGCAAATTGTCTCATGGTAGAAGCTAAAACTGTATTTGTTAAACACATTTTGGCAACCCACCAATGCGAAAGGTAGGAGTGATATTTTCCTAGATCCTCCTAAGATGGCAATAGTTTCTCTTAATGTTTACTGTGCCATCCTGAACTCTCACTTGCTGTGTGCAAGATGTAGGCAGGGCACAAACGGCCTACAAACACTCACATGCCCTGCTCTCGGGCCGTCTTGTGGAGAGATATCCAAGGGGAAGTGAATGCAGGAACAAGAAAGGACAGGATATTATTAAGATACTCTGGGACCAAAGGGTACCAGAACACAGAAGGGGCCTCTGTACCTATGACTCACTATGCAAGCCCGTACCTTTCTCTGGGTCCATTTCCCCTTTTGTGAGAGGAGAAGATCAGAAGAAATGAGCCAACATGAAACCCACACTCATGGCCCTCCCAGCCCCCAGCCTGGGCATTCTTTGAGGGAACACAGGCTGTCTCCTGGTTCTTAGCTTCTTACTCCCCGCCCCACATTCTTGCTTCCAAGTCTTGACTTGTGCTGCAAATTCATCTGGCTTCAGCTCTGAAAAAAAAAAAAAAATCCATACAGAAGGTTTTTCACATTGCTTTCTATTAAAATAAAAAAAGACTGGAGTCCAAAAAATCAGGCAATTTGTGGAAGCTCTCAGCATCTGTTACAGGGGTTCCAGGTGAGGAGAAGGGCTCCTTAACAGAGAGTTTCACCGCAGACTCAGCACCAGGGTTTGAATGGTTACCAGGATTCCCCGAAAGGATTCCTCTGAGGTCATCCTCCCACTTTGCAGATGAGAAAAATGAGACCCAAGGAAGGATAGGAGGGAGCTTCTTCACACCCCTGCAGTGAACGGCAGAGGCAGATCTGATTTTTGAGTAAGAGTTCGCTCTACTCCCTGATTTTTCTCTCTCAGGCTGAATCCTCGGGACAGACTGAGATGAGGACCTCCAGGCTGCATGCCTCTTCTGCCAGACGGTGACTGCTATTGGGCTAGAACACTGAATCACTCTTGTTCTGCACCAGCCAAAAGCCCAGGAAACCCAACCTCGCGTGGGAAGAGCAACAATGCCTTAGCCCAGCGAAGGGCCTTGGAGGCCCAGGTTGTCCACCTTTGGGAAAGTCTTTATTGCCAGAGTCATGAAAGTAGCAATTTGACAAATGGCTAAACCTATCTCTTAGAACAGGGCACCTGGGTAGCCAAAAGGAAGCAGTAGGTCGGATCGTATTAATTTAACAATATTTGCCTTCCTCGTCATTGGCATCTTAGGAGCTTTGCTTATCAAAGGGTTTATCTGCCGAGCAATTCACCTGGACAGTGTCACCATCACCATGAGTGGCACTGGCACCCCAATCATATATCGAAATCTACATTGTACTTTCAAAGTGGCCAGTCCCACAGATAATTGGAAAAATTGTAAGGACAATTCTGGAGGTTACAATTCAAAAAACTTCAGAGGTGCTTTGTTCTTATCCTTAAGGTAATTTTCTGCTAAAAAAAAAATTATTTATACACTATAATTTTTTGAATCAGTCTTTAAACATGCATTTATTTATCTTCCCATATCCCTCCCCCAAACAACTGGTTTAGTGGCAGGAGGATAAAGCAGAACATAGATCTCCTGACTCTTGGCCCAGTGCTCATTGCAACATATAAGGACAGCTTCTAATAGATCACTGCAGATTTCAGACGGGGGCAGAGAGAACACATCATCCCTTTCATCCCAGTACTAAATTGTCAGGGTCTTGGCAGTTTTCACCATTTTTCTACTCTACCTTAAAAGAGATTAAAAATCTCTACGTTAGGAAATAGGGCTGGCCAGGAGGTGGTAAGACACTTAAATAGGGCTGGTCACATGTACTCTACCATCTCCAATGCAGAATGGCTCACAAAACTTTAAAATCCAAGTCCTCCTGCCATTCAGTCCTTAGTTCCTGACAGGAGCCAGATGCTCAAAAGGCTGTGAGGCTAGGCAGGCAACTTCAATGTCAAGAGCAAAACTGGAGAATGGAAGCCTTTTGGTGCCTCTTTGAACAAGCAGAGCAGCTGTGGATGCAAACAGGAATGCCAAGGCTTCAACCCTCCCTACTGTCCTGGTTTTGCTTCCTTGTTCCTCAGTCATGACCCGATGCTCACCACCAGACCTTAGGCCTTAGCCAGATGGACTACTTTTCTTTTTAAACTTATTTTTAGGGGGAAAAAAAAAGATTTTTTTTTCTACTGGGTAGAGATGAGTGGTCTCCAAAGGGTTTCATTTCCTTTCTGAGTCAGGTTCAGCTTCGTGAGCCTTGGCTTTCGATTTCTGCAGCCTCACTGTTCTCTGAGCACTCAGAGGTCCTCCGGTGATGCCCCCTCTATTTCAAGAGCCCCCCAAAATAAGCCAAGTGACTAAAGATAAGTTTTTGGTACTTTCCAAATTTAAACTATTTCCCTCAGTAAATTTCCACCAAATGAGCTCATTAATCTGAAAACAGGATGTGGCACATGAAGAGCCTGAAGTCAGGTTGCCTGTTCACTTACACTGGCCTGGGGTGGAGAGGAAGCGGTGGGAGGGAGAGAGGCACGGCCAGAGAATGGCTTTTATAGGCCCCAAATCCTTCATGGAGTGGACTGAGATTCAATGAAATTTTAAATCAGAGACTCAAAACTCTGAATCCTTTTCTCTTACAACTGAAAGGCCCAACAGAGGCCACATCTGGTCAACCTCCCGCCAGACTGCCTGTCTCTGAGGCCCCTGAGACCCTCCACTCGTCCCAAAATAGGTGTCTCCCCTCCAGGTCCCACCAAGGCCCGCCTTTCAGCAGCGGGACCCTGTCCTGCAGGATTGGCTTTTCTGTTAGAAGCTGGAAGAAGTTCTATCCTGGGTGGGCGGGAAGGTTGAATACATTCAGGTTTTTAAAAACGAGCAAAACCCAAGTGGTAAAGCACAGTGCCCAACTCCACTTGGGTGTCAAGACAAAAAAATGGCACCCTAATCCAGAAAGAGGATGCGATGGGTGCCTCTGAGTAGCTAAAAGAAACCCCAACGAACGAAGGGGGCAGCTTCACTCCTCCCTCTGCAGACAGAGAGGTCTGATGCAGAAGGGGCCGCGGTCAGATTTGCAAAAATAGAGTCTGTTTGTATCTTTGAAACAAAAATTCTGCAGCAACCCTGAGCTCCTCAGTTTTAATTGATGGACACAGACTCGGGGAAAAGAAAATGGGTGTGTGTGTGTGTGCGTGTGTGTGTGTGTGTGTGGACGAAACCAGAAATGGTGCCTTCAAACGTCCGCTTTTGTACATGTGCCCTCCCTGGACCCTCCCTGGGCCCGCTTGGCACCCCAGCCCCTCGCTGACGCTGCGACTGCAGGGGCGGGGGCGACCCTGGCCTGGCGCTGGGCTCCGCGCGGGGGTCCGGGGGTGGGGGCCGAGCTGGGCTCCGACCCCGCTCCCCGCATCCTCAGGCGGGGGTGCAGGCGGGAGACGACGGGGGAGGGTCCGAGCCCCAGGAGCGCGACGCCCCCGCTGTCCCGAGGCTGTCACTCGTGCGGGGAACGCGGGGCGGGGCGGGAGCGGGGATGCCAGCCCCTCAGGCCCCGAAGGGAGGGCGGAGCGCGCGACGCCGGGGACCCCGGCCCGGGCCCCAGGGTCCCCGCCCGGGCGGCGCTCGCCCCTCCCCCCGGCCCCGCCCCGGGGCGCCCCGGCTTCCGGCGCCCCGACTGCGCGCTCCGCGCCCGCCGGAAGCGCCCGCCGAGCCGAGGTGGGTTGCGCCGCGCCCCGCCCCCGCCCGCCGCTCTCCCTCCCGGGGGTCCCCCGCGCCCCGCCGCCCGGTCCCTCCCGCAGGCGCCCGGGCGCCCCTGGGCCCCGCGCATCCTTCAGCGGCCGCGGCCACCGCGCTCGCATCGGGCGGGCGGCGGGGGCTGGACCACAGCCACCCGCCTCCGCGGGGCGCACGAACGGGGCTTTGGGGGTCACACGGGCAACCCGGGATCACCGAGCGGGGCGAGGCTGGGGCTGGGGGACGCATGGGATCTCACAGCCTGGGCGCCCAGCCCAACCCGGGGGCGGCCTGCGGGGACGAAGGGGCTGGTCTGGGTACGCCCCCGGCGCACATGGAAGGCTGGAGAGATGCGGGGTGCGAGATGCAGAGAGCGACGACGCCACGTGTGTGGTCCCCACGGGTGGACACTCGGAGATGGGAGCGATGGAGGTGCAGAGTGGAATAGAGCGGGGTCGAGGAGACCATAAGGAGCAGCCAGGGACGGGGGGGGGGATTAGGGGGTGCAGGAAGCCCAGGGGAGGAAAGGCATTCGAAAAGAGGGGCCAAGAAGCTTGTTGGGTGCTGGCCAGAGGACTGGTTGGGTAGAAACTGGGACAGACCCTGGGCGTGTGGCGACCTGGACACAGAGCATCCCCAGGGGATGTTTCTGGAGACTCAAGTGAGGATTCGGAGCGCCTGTGTAGACAATCTTTTCCAGAAGTTTTGTTAAAGTGAGAAGGGGGTGTGGATGGAAGAGCAGTTTGGGATGAAGATGAAGAGCGATGCATGGTCAGGAACAGTCTGTGGGGTCATGAATCCCCACTCACCTTGAGCAACTTGTGCCTCAGTTCCCTAGTCTGTAAAAAAGGGATAATGATGAGATGGTGCCTATGAAAGGACTAAACAGCACTAAAAGCAGTACCTATGATTTCTCACTTTTATTGTTTGAGCACCTTGGGCATATTTTCATGCTGATGGGAAGGAGCTGGTAGAGAGGGAGGCATCAAAGACAGAAAAGGGACTAGGGAGAAACGGACCCAGAACTTGGGTGGAGAGAGAAGTCTTGGGTGCCTGTTTGTGCCAAACCAAGAGAAGGAGGAAACAGGTGGGAGGCTGCAGAGAAGTTTGCGTGTTTGGGGTATGCGGTTAAGGGAGTGCCTTTCTGATTAACTTTTCTCTGAAGTAGACCTCGAGGTCATTTGCTGACAGGGCCAGGCCAGGGCTGGCCCAGGTGAGGTTGGAGGTCCTGATTTACACTGCAGTGCCATGGTACCCTCTTTGCCAGCATCCCTGGCAACCCCACTATTGCTTCAGGGACGGTGGGCATTTGAATTTATCTGGGGTCAGAGGACAACATTTGACCTGCTTTGCCTACTTGGCTCAAGTAAAGTTGATGGTTGCGAGAACACCTTATAAGCACAATTTACCATCTAAATCCTTTCCTCTGATCTTGAGCTGGAAGGGCTGTGGCCATCATCAGAAGACGATGTCAAAGCCTTTTCAAGAACCTCACTTGGACTGTCCACCTTGCCACACTTTCACCCACGACCACGTTTAGTCATCACAACCATCAGAGGGAGTAGGTATTATTATTGAATCCATTTTACAGATGCAGAAACTGAGGTTCAGAGAAGTTACAGACCTTGTCCCACGCTGCAGAGCTAGTAACTGTCCACGCTTTAGGATCCCAGCTCAAATCTGTCAGACCTCAAAGCCCATGATTCGAAACCACTATGAAAAGTTTATAAAACCCTAGTAACAGCCCAGCATGATGTGATGTGAAGGGGTCATCTCTTCCTTTTGATAGGTGAGAAAACAAAGGCTGGACGCTCTGGCCTCCTTCCTAGACTCTGTAGACTTCCCCATGTGGGCTTGCTTTGGTCTCTCTTGTGTGGATGGAGACACACAGAGTTTGGAGTCCCATGGACTTAGTGCAAATCCTGCTCCAGCACCAGGGACTGTGTGACTTTGGACCAGAGGTCTTGCTTCTCTGCACCTATACACAGCCCCAGAATTCCCAGCGGACTGGCTGCTCTACGGAATAGGAAGGAAAATGTTGCTCAGCCTAGGGAAGATGCACCAGGAGCCATAGTTCCCACACAACAGTGGATCTGTGTCTCACGAGGCCTTTGAGAATAACTCTGTGGCCTTGAGTTTGTTTTGAGCTTTGTTCTGATCAGGGCTGAGAAGTAGTGGTTCCTGATGCGGGTAAGTTGCCACCTTTGACTTCCTGAGTGGGGCCATGGGAGGAGGGCCCTGAGCAGTGTATGGTTCTGAGGACTTGGACTTGAAAGGAGGGGAGGGCCCTATGTTGTCATCATGACTGATGAGGAATGCCACAGGCAGGGCTGCAGCATCGGAGGCCTCTTGCTGCCTCTGGTTGCCTTAGCCATGGGTCCGAGAATCTCAGAGGTCAGAGGAGCCCTGAGGACCACCTGTTGCTTCTCTTTTTTTTCAGATGGGGTAGCCAAGAACCACTGTGAGGAAATGACTTTTACCTGAGATGCTGGACAGAGCTAAAGCTCCTGGAACTGGCATTTTTGGACCTGCTATCAGGACCCTGGGAATTTCCACCTGGGTGGTGAGCACTCCCACTGAGAATTCCAGGCTTCTCCAAAGTCTCAGAGAACGTAGACAAGTCACCACAGCTGGTGTCTCTCTGTGATGTCCCCCAAGGGAAGAAGTAGAGGAAGCCAGTGGCAGCCTGAGGTTCTCCCAGAGGGGAACTGACTGGTTCCTGAAAGTCCGTGACAGTTTTTTTCTCTCTGACTCGTTCTCTTGCTCTCTCTCACTCTGAAGAATGGACACTCCTAGAGCCTTCACTCAGCATCCAGGGGATTTTTTTCACCACAAAGGGTAATTCCTGCCCCATCCTGCTGTGACTCAGCTGTGACGTTGAACCACACAAGCCAGTGAGAAGATAAAGTCATCAGACTCCTGCTCACGGAGGGGAGGAGAGGGGAGCCCACACCAGAATTCGCCTCTTCTCTCAGCACAGACTCCACGGGTCTGGTCCCCTCCCCAGAGGAGCTTAGCGAGCGACCCCAGGATGGCCTCTGGCTCAGCCAGCAGCCCCCGCCCAGCCCCAGATGAGAACGAGTTTCCCTTTGGATGTCCCCCCACCGTCTGCCAGGACCCATCAGAGCCCAGGGCTCTCTGCTGCACTGCCTGTCTCTCTGAGAACGTGAGGTGAGGGGTCGAGGAGCAAAGGGCGGGTATGCAGAAGGTGCCAGGGAGGGACCCCTGATGGGAAGCAAGGGTGAGAGGAACTGGTGGCTTTGGGCAGGTGACTTCACCTCTCTGGGCCTTCGTTTCCACACCTTTTTCTTGCAGTCCCTGACACTGTCCCTCCTGACTGTTGCTGGAAGGAGAAGTAGCCACCGACAGATGTCAGCTGCCACAGCTGAAAGCTGTCCAGGGTGAAGCAGAGCCTCAGGCTCAGCGGAGCTCTTTACTTAGTGTGTGGCTGGGTGCAGAGTTCGGCTTCTTTGTCTGTGAGATGCCTGTAAAGCTCTTTTCTACCTCCCAGGATTGTTACGAGGCCCAAGCAATACTGTTCCAAAAAGTCCTCGTAATGATGAATGTAAACTTCCTTAGTAAATGGCGAGCTGCTATGCAGATATATCTACACCTCCTTCCACACTATCACCCATCACCTTGTCCCGTCTGCTGAGAACACTTTGAAAGGGAACAAAGGCATAATATTTACATATGTATGTATTTATAGGTGATATATACGTATAAGTAATATGAAAATGTATATATTTATATATAACTATGTACTTATACACGTTTTACTTATGTAAAAATCTACATATAATAGCCATCATATATTATGTGATACAAAAACGTGTATATTTAAAATATAAATAACGCAGAGCGATGTGACATTGACACGATCACCAGCATCCCACCACAAGCAACTATTATGCGCCTACTGTACGCCACGCCCTCTTTCCTTTGGTCTTCAGAAGAGCCTTGGAAACGTGGATCCTCTCATTATCCCATTTTACAGATGAGGACCGTGAGGCCTAATGGAGAGATTAGATTGGCTTGCCTCAGGCCCGATTCCTGGCCAGTGTGCTCCTTAGCTGCCATGTGCCCCCAGCATGACCTTTGTCTGGGGCTTTACAGCTTCTGATGGGGAAACTGAATCAGGCCAGTTTGAGAAGTTCAAATGCTTTGATGCAGGGGGAGGCTGTGAGAGGGAGGGGGGAGGTTGAGGTCGTGGAAAGGCCAGGTGGTGGGAGTGGGGTGGTCAGAGCCTAGCTGGCATTCTGGATTATCTCACTCAGGCTTTTGCACTGGGCCTCTTGGCTCCCCTCCCATTTTTCCGAAACCTGGCAGAGCTGGCGAAGATGCTGACTGGATGTTGAAGAGACCCAGGCCTGAGGTGTGGAGAGCCCGGCCCAGCTTTGCCCCTGATCACCTCTACCCTTAGCCAATCCCTCCATCCTCTGAGGCCTCATTTGTTTTCTCTGTAAAACGGGCCTGACCAGTGGCTCTTCCTGTGGATCAGAATCCCTTGGGAGCTTTGTAAACGCCCATAGGCCCAGTTGTCACCTGGTCAGAGTCTGATACTCCTGGTTAAGAACCTCGGGCTAGGTGTTCTCTGAGGCTCCTTATTCTAATTGGCCACAGTCCTCTGTAATTACTAAAACTAAGAGACCAAAGCCAAGTAGAAGAAGCTGAGAAGAGCCAATGTAGCCACACATCCACAATCTCTTGCCTGAACTCCGGTTCAGATACGTTTTGGAAAGCAGAATTTTTTCAGATTTTAGAAAAGCAAAACAGTGCATTACTATACAATTCCTCTAGTGCGGTGAGGATGGGGCAGCACCGTATAACCAAGCCTATTAATATCTCTGCAATGAAACATAAATATTCCTACCCAGTGAGATAAGGAAGGGCTGTAATAGCCTCCAGTCACTCAAGGTCAGGTTTGGCTGCCAAAGAAACTCACTGCAAACTACGGGAAGACCTTGGGTGCCAGTGCTTTTTAAGGTTTGGGAATGGTAAGTCTGGGATTATGGGCCTGCATGCTCATTGATATCATCTGGGCAAGGCTTTTGGCGCTATCAGGATGGAGGTTGGTACCAGGGAGCTGGGAACGCCTCACTCAGCCAGATTTGTTCACATGTCCCCAGGAACGGCGAGGATCGGATCTGTCCCAAATGCAGAGGACACGACCCCCAGTCTGTAAGCCCAGGAAGCCTTCTGTCTCAGGAAAAGGTACGTTGGCTTAGCTGGGAAAGGACATTTGTCTTTTGTCTTCATTTGTCAAGGTTGAGGCTACTTAGGCAGCTGTTTGCACAGCCCCTGGCAGGCACCTTCCTCCTTGTCTTGGGTCTAGACTGTATTTGGTTTGTAAGCAGCAAGGAGACTGACCACACATTTGTGAAGCAACTTGCCCAGAGCCACCTGGCTGATCTGTGACAGATTCGGGGTGAGAACAACAGTCTAGACGGGGGTCTGCAAACTACGGCCTGTGGGCCAAATCCAGCCTGCCACCTGTGTTCTTACAGCCCAAGAGCTAAGAATGGGTTTTTATATTTTACGTGGTTATACAAATTAAGAATTCTATTTTGTGACACATGAAAATTATATGAAATTCCAACTTCTGTGTCCACAAATACAATCGTATCGGTGCATGGCCACATCCACTTAATTATGCATTGTGCGTGGCTGCTTTTGTTGGAACAGAGGATTCAAAGCTCAAACTATTTACTCTCTGACCCTTTGCAGAAAAAGTTAGATAACTCTTGATCTAGACAGTTCTTCCTGCCCCTGCTTGCCCTCCGACAGGAAGAGGCAGTGGCTCCCATGTCAGGCTCTGCCAAGCTGCATCCTACCTAGAAATAAGAGAAAGCTTTGGAAGTGTGAAAGGCCAGAGACGCCCTCAGGCCTGTGGCATAGAACCCCGACCCCTCACAGGTCATCTGTAGAGCCCAGGGATTTCCACATCCTGACCAGAGCTGGTCCATTCCCACTGGTTGACGATAAAATGACGAGAAAAACAAGAAAAGTGTAATGACTTGTTGTTATAAAGCTAAGTTCTTTCCATTTATGGAATCCTTCACCCTGAGATTGTGCTCTTCCTAAACGTGTCTGTGTATAAATGAAGCGATAGTGGTAGTAAGTGGTAGAATTTTTGATAAGGCCTTTACTTGGTAAAATTAAAAGAGAGCAAGTTTTGTGTTCATCTCCCAATTTAAAAAAAAAAAAATCTGTGTTGATCCATGAATCTAAAGCGGTAAGAATCACCGCTCTCAATCTAAGCCCTTCGTGTTACATGTGTTCCCTGACGCTCACTGGGAAATCTCAGTGTACAGCTTTCCAGTGACGGGGGTCTCACTGCTCAGCCACCCTCACTGTCCTCACTGTGAGGCACCCGGCTCCTTGCAGCCAAAGCTTTCCCTTGCCACAGCCCAGGAGTCAGGAGCTTTGTGTCCAGTGTGCAGGGATGGCTCTGTATAATTCATTGTGTGGTGGAGGTGACTCCTGTGCCTGTTTATTCATCTGTAAATTGAAGAAGCTAAGTTGGCTCTTCCAGGCCTTTCCAGGACCTGTGATGTCCAGATTACCAGTTGATGGCTGGCAGGGCGGCTCTCCCTCCCACCCATGGGAACCAGAGGCCGACAAGCCTCTACCTCCTTCTCCCTTCTCTGCTCTAGCTCCTGTCCTTCGGAGAGTTGGAGGGATTTCCTGCCCCACACAGGGTTGATTTGAGGGCTCTCCCATCCCCTTATCAATCCTCCCCTGCAGGCCCTCAAGGGAATAATAAAAAGGATCCAATATATTTCCTAGAATTTTATTCTCCACAGCATGGTGAGAGCTAATGGCATAAGCCAGTCCATGGAATAACTTCCTGAGCCTCCCTGTTTGGGCATCTTCGTGGACTAACCATGAGATGTGAACAGCTCAGACTCATAACTCTGAGCCTCCGTGCTCCACCTGCACAAGGAAAGGCACAGGCTAGATGCTCCCTGAGGCCCCCACCTGCTTGAATGCTCCAGGACTGTTGTTTTAACTTGTTTTAGGTTCACCTCTTAACAAAATTAATACACATTTTTGTGTAAATCTTGGGTAATATAGATGAGAGGTATTTTAATAGTTCTTAATCCAGTAGTTTTAATTTTTTCATCTTCGTTAATGTGCAATCAGATGACAGTGGAAACGCTTTGATTAAAGGGGAGCCTGGACCCCTGTCCTCTTAGTTACCCCACTTCTTTTTCTTGCCCCAGCCCCTGAGGACTCTGGGGATTCCTAGGGCCCCACAGAGCACAGTTTGCAGCTTGCTTCCTTAAACCAAATGAAGCAGCTCTGATGGTAGCATTGTAGATCTTCAGGGTGGGAGGGTCACTACCTGTGTTTGGGGGCAGGCAGACCTCCCAGCTGCATGGGTTCCTTTCTCACCCCCGGCTTCCCACCTGATGTAGGCATCACCCACACCCCCAGTGGAAAGCTGGGAGGAACGGTGTGAGCCAGTGGTCTGAGTCCTGCACAAAGCCACATTGTGGCAAGACCAAGGACTCCTCCAGCTCCTGACCCTGATGGGAACTTTGGGGGACTTTTGACCAAAGGAAAGCAGCTGATTATAAGTCAACACTTTCGTATGTGGTAATTGTGAAGTCTGTGCACCTGGGGGTAAACCTGAGCCATGGAAGTGGGTGGAGGGGCCGGGCCAGAGACCAGCTGAGCTAACCAAACCGTTCTTGCAAACACTTTCCATGCCATCTGCTTATCGGTCTGTCCTCATCCTCTGACTTCACTAGATCATTATCTCTCCAAGAAGTCCTCAGCGTCATGGACCCATTAGGTAACATAAGAAGCAGATACTGTTGACCTCGTTAGAGGCTTGGTTTGTGCCTGGAATGGCCTTCCTGTAGAAGTGACAATGGAGGAGCAGAGGAGCGGGTGGCTGGAAAATAACACTCAATTCTGTCTGCCTGCGACCCTGTGAATGGGATTGTTTCTATGACTTTCTTCCCTTTTGGGGCCACTCAAGGTCAAAAACAAACTGGCATCTGCTGCCAATGGCTTACAATGATGCCTTAACTTATTCTAGAATCAGAAAATGATAGGAAGCCAGGCTGTCTAGTCTAATTTCCGTTCTGTTCGGGATTCCTGCCAGGTGGCACGTCCTTCCAGTGATGGGGAGCTCAGTACTCCAGGAAACAGCCACTTGCACCAGAGGGTACTCTGGTACCGTTTTCTTCTTTACTGAGCTGAAATCTGTCTCTCTTAAGGCCACAAAAGTCAAGTCAGTCAGCATCCTGTCCCCCGAGGAAGTCCTGCATTTGAAGAAAGGTGCTGCCCACATCCCTCTTGAGTCTGTCCTCTGTCTCTATGCACGTCTGTGTCCTTTGAAGTGTGATGCCTAAAAATGAACCCCCAAACCCTTATCCTTCTGAATTTGACAGTCTCATCTGTAACTTCATTGACCCTGGGACATCCTGTCTCGCAGATGGTGGTGATATCCTTATTTCACCACTAGGAGTTATATCGAGGCTCAGGGAGGAGGTGTGCCTGGACTTAGTCATATAGCAGGGGGACTCAAAGCCAGACTCTAACTCCTGCCTCCTAGGCATCTTCTCCTCTGCTGCCTCCGAATGTTTTATGCAGGCTTAAATAGTCGGCCTTAAGTGCCAGAATCCACCCAGTGCTATGGAAAAACAGGAATGGCAAAACTACTCTCAACTAGGAGAATCAGGCAGGGCTTCTTGGAGGAGGTGGCAGTTGAGCTGAGCAGAGGTTGCCAGAGAGGAAACTGGCCTAGGCACAGAGGAGGACAGGACCTGGCAGGCAGAAGCAGACTGACTGGCTCTGCCCTGTCACAGCAGAGTACCTTTCCTCCAGCACCAGCTGAAACCTGAGCAGAAATAGCTCCTCCAGGCATCTAAGACCTCAGGCAGTCTTTGCGCCCAGCACAGTGGTATGGGCGGGACCTGGCACACTATACACCCTCTGTTCTGTGCAGTGGCTTCACAGAGGTGACTCTCATACTCTGGGCTCACATTCTCGGAGGCCTGCAGGTCCCCGAGTGGGGGTTCCTCTCGATGAAACCCTCTGCCGAACCTGTCACAAAGGGCCTGGGTAAGCAGGGTGGCTGAGAATACCACACACCCCCAGACTTCCCGGACGGAGACAGAAGGACAAGTGTTCCCTCGGGGCTGGGATTTTGTTTTCTCTGTTTCTGTTTCCTCCTCAGAAGAAAATTTACTGCAAATTTTATTTTTAGCAGCTTGAGGCAATGAGACCACTCATGGGGCCGCTTGTGGCACCAGACATACACCAGGCTTGGCCGAGGACCAATGCCCCCGCCTTCCTCTGCAACGCCAGCCTGGATCCCTCTCCTGTTCCCTCAGTCCCTGGCCTTCAGATAAGGCTACCCTTTGGTCAAGGGAGAGCTCCCTGAAGTGGAGGAAGGACTTTGGATGAGGACTCCAGGCCCCTGGCCTCTACCTTGCCTCTGTACTGAACTCACACTGCCTCTTGCAAGTCACTGCCCATCCCTGAGGTTTGGCTTTTCCATTCAGCCAAATCCTCAAGAATACAAGCCTGGTGTTGCTTCAAGCAAGCCAGTTGTCCAGTTTTCCCATCTGTGTTAAGGTGAAGGTCGTCTGCCTGCCTCAAGGGATAATTGCAGACCTCCCATGAAATAGCATGCAAAACTGCTTTGGTCCTGTAAAAATACAAATACAGGTAGGGATGTTCCTCAGCAACCTGAGGAAGTCCAATGGGAAAGGGGGTTTTATAGAATTCGTTATTAAGAGACTAAGAAGTGAGGATTAAATGATGCATGTATAGGACAGCCACTGCGGGAGGAAAAGGATGTCCCAAGGGCAATGCTTAATCCACAGGAATCCCACCACCACTAATAATGAGGATGATGATGATGACTAACATCCATCGACCACTACATTAGGCAGAATGATGTTCCCCAAAGTTGTCCACATGTTAATCCCTGGAACCTGTGAACATGTTGCCTTGCATGGCTATATGAGTCTGTTCGGGCCGCTGTAACCAAGTACCACAGACTGGATGGCTTGAACGACAGACATATATTTTCTCACAGTTCTGGAAGCAAGAAGTTCAAGACAGGATCGATTTCTTCTGAGGCTCCTCTCTTTGGCTTATAGATGCCAATGCCGTCTTCTTCCTTGGTCTTCTCGTTGTCTTCCCTCCGTGCGTCTGTGTCCAAATATTCTCTTAAAAGGACACAAGTTGTATTGTTTTAGGGCTCACCCCGATGGCCTCATCTTAATGTAATTACCTACATTCTGTCTCCAAATACAGTCATGTTCTTGGGGTTAGGGTTTCAACACATGCATTTGTGGGGGATACAACTTAGCCCATAACAATGGCGAAAGGGACTCTGCAGATGTCATTAAATTAAGGATCTCAAGATGGAGAAACTATCCTGGATTATGTAGGTGAGTCTAGTGTAATCACTAGGGTCCTCATAAGAGAGAGACAGGAACGAGTCAGAGGGAGACGTGAAGATGCTGTGCTGCTGGCTTTGAAGATGGTGGAAGGGGCCGTGAGCCAAGGAATGCAGGTGGCCTCTAGAAGCTAGAAAAAGTGAAACAGATTCTCCCCCAGAGCCTTCAGAAGGAACCCAATCCTGCTGATACTTTGATATTAGGACTTCTGACCTACAGAACTGTAAGAATAAATGTGGGTTGTTTTAAGTCATCGAGTTTGTGGTATTTTGTTATAGCAGCAATAGGTGACTAATACCAGCGTTTCCATGTATTATCTCATGTAGTCCTCACCGTAACTCCATAAGCGGGGGTGGGGGTGGGGGGTACCATTATACCCTTTTTGCAGAGGAGGAAAGTTAAGATATGGAGCGGTTAATACTCTCCCAGGGCCACACAGCTAGTATGTGAAGTGACCAAAGCGGGCTCTGCACCCAGACAGGCTGGCAGCCACCCCCTGAACGCCTGTGGCACTCTATGGAATTAATGATGGATTAACTGATGATGGGACTGTGGGCAGCCTGGCTGGCCATCAAGGCCTCTGAAGACCTCTCAGGTCACTCCTGCCCCTCCTCTGTCAGCCATCGAAGACTGGCCCTGTTCCATGCCCATCCACACATCATGACAGAGGTGACCCCAGCATTCGTAGAGCACTTGCCACCCAAGCAACAGGCTTTTCCCTGCACCGGCACACCAGTAAGGCTCAGCTGCCAAAAGAACACGTGGCCTTCCACATGTGGGGGATTCTGGACTTCCAGCCTCGTATCTCTTTCACCTTTTCATCCCTCCTATGATTCTCACTTCCAGCTTAAAACCGCAGAGAGTTCACATCGTGGACTTGGAGGGAGTTTTAGAGCCCAAGAGGTTCCACTAGTCTGTTGACCTGGAACCAGGTCTACACCTAGCGTCAGGCCCTCCCTTGTTCCCACAGGTCAGGAAGCTACCTGCGAGGCGAGGCCGCGTCACTGCACACTTCCCAGAGCCAGCTCGGTCTCTCTGCCAAGGCTGCCCTCTGCCCACCCCCGATAAAACATCTGTTTTTTATTCTTCATTGGGAACAACTTGTGCTTAAAGCCTGGGGTGGTGTGGTGAGGAGGGGTTGGTTTGCTGGGCTGTGTTCTGTGTCCCAAACCAACCATACTCATTAAGCCCAAAGCTCTCTCGCTCATTTTACTTTTAAAAAATAATAACTAGTGTAGCTTTGTATTTGCTCAGCCCCAAAGACCTCTGTCGTCCCCTTTTATTCATCCAAATCTCCCCCCTCACGTTACCCTGTTAGATTATTCTTAAAAAACAACAACAAAGCTCTTTGAAAATCAAGATATTATTTATAGGCAATAAAATTCACTCATTTTAAGTGCACAGTTTGATGAATGCCAGTAAATTTATATAACCGTGTGAACACTGCAGTCAGGATGGCAAATGTTTCTTTTCTGCACCAGGAAAACCTTTCTTGTGCCCTCAAGCACCCACTGGTCTGCTTTCTGTCACTGTAGTTTTGCCTTTTCCAGAATCTCACAAGGATGGAATCATCCTAAGTAGTCTTTTGTGTTTGATTTCTTTCATTTAGCATGTTTTTGAGGTTTCTCCATGTTATTGCGTACAATCTTTTAGTCCCTCTGATTGCTGAGTAATGTTCTGGGAGGGGGCGGCAGGGTGGGAACCACTGTGTTTATCCATTCACCAGATGATGGATATTTGGGTTGCTTCCAGTTTGGAGCTGTTATGAATACAGCTGCCAGGAACACTCACATACACACATAAACATATGTTTCGGTTTCTCTTGGGTAAATTCCTAGGAGGAGAATATGGGGCTTGTATGATAACTTTATAAGCATGGTTTGTTTGTAACTTACAAGCAACTTATAAGGCACTTTGTAAGCACGATGTAACTTTATGAGATACTTCCATAGTTCTGTTTTTTTTCCCCCAAAGTGGCTATATTCTTTTGCATTCCCACACGCAACACTCATAGGTTCCAGTTCCTCCACATCCTCATCAAAACTTGGTATCGTCATTCTTTCATAATCTTAGCCATCTAGCGAGTAGATAGTGGTGTTTCATTATGGTATTTCATTATAGTTTGCACATCTCTGATGACTAGGGAGGTGGAGCATCTTTTCACAGCCTTGTCATTTATGCATCCCCTCTTATGAAGTATCTGTTCAGTATTTTATCCATTTTTATCAGGTTGTTCGTCTTCTTATTACTAAGTTGTAAGAGTTCTTTGTATATTCTGAATACAAGCCTTTTCCAGATCGATATTTTAGGAATAATTTTCTCCTGGTCCCCCATGGGCTTCCTCTTGACGAGAGATACAGTTGACCCTTGAACAATGTGGGGGTTAGGGGCATTGACCCTTCACATAGTGGAGAATCCATGTATAACTTTTGACTCCCCCAAAACTTAACTACTAAATTTGTCCCTTGGTATCCATGGGGACTGATTCTAGAACCTTCCGTGGGTACCAAAGTCTGCAGATGTCCAAGTCCCTATATAAAATGGCGTAGATCACCACACACAGTCGGCCCTCTGCATCCACAGACTCCCAACCACGGATGAAAAACAGTACAGATCCTTATTGAAAAAAATCCTGGCATAAGTGGACCTGTGTAGTTCAAAGCCACATTGCTCAAGGATCAACTGTAGTAATCTGGTGTGGGAAGAACCCTGTGGCTATGCTGCTTCCTTGCTCTTCCTTCTTGGGCAAATCCCTTCCCTTCCATGAGACTGTTTCTTCATCAGTAAAATGAGAACAAAAAACCTGCCTTGGACCGAGGAAGAATTAGGGCCCTGAAAGCATTTTGTAAACTCTTTGGACCTATAAATACCTTAAGGGTAGTGTCAAGGTGCTTTGGAGTGCTGAGACCCTGCTGTGTCCCTGCCCTTAGACTGTGCATTATCCAGGAAGGAGAACAGGGCGGGGCAGGCACACTCCCCTACCCATCCCCTACCTCCCCCCCCCCCCCGCCTCCCCCCACCCCCACCCAGTCTAGGATGGGTTGCCAAGGAAATATGCAGAAGGCAATTGTGCAGAGTGTCCCATGGACTTCCGGAGGAGGAAGGTGTTCACTTGTGCACCAGCATGTCCCAAGTGTCTCCTCTGTGCCAGGCCTTGCCCTTAGCACTAAGAACACAGCTGTGACCCTCACAGAATTTCCAACCAGTGGGGACCACCGGAGAAGAATGTGATGATGGGGCTGTGTGGACCGTGTCCTGACAGAAGTAACAGCTCTGCCCAGGATCAGAGCAGGGGCCCTGATCCTCTTTTGAAGGAGGGTCACAGAAGGGCTGAGGCTTAAAGGGTGGAGAAGAGTCAGCCAGGCAAAAGGAACAGCATGTGCCAAGTCATGTGGCCCATCCCAGCTCGTGCCCTGTTGGATCCTGGGACTTTGCAGAGAGCCCCAGTGGTTGTTCCTGGGACTCCCCAAACATTCAGTGACATGTTATTATTTCCAGGATCACCCTGAGGTGGCTGCCGATGGAGTTGGGTGCCCCTTCGCAGGCGTTGGCTGCTCCTTCAAGGTAAGCATCTGAGTGTGAGAAAGGACATCTGTCTACTACAGCCCTAGACCACTGGGTCTCCCCACTTCAGCTCCTCCAGGATTTTCCCACATCAACAAGCCAGTCCTCTGCATGTCCCTTACAATAATGACTTTCCTACTAGTAAGTCATTTCTATACCCAGGAGAGTTTTTAAGATCTCATCATAACATCGTAGCATCACTGAAATGACACCAGCACCCCTCCGCCCGCTGTGCCTGTCCCCATGGTTCTAGATCATCATTGTGCTCAAAGACAGGGCAGGATTGTTGCTGTTGAGATGGGAGGCACATGGCTCACGGTGGGCCTGTCTGAGGTCAGGGTTCTCCTCCAAACCCTCTCACTGCACGCAAAGCAAATTCCCTTTTTCTGGGTGAATGGATCTGACTTTCTCTGGGAACTTTTGGGGCAAGACCCCCCACTGCCCCCTGGTACTCCCTCCACCTTCTCCATTTTCACTGACCAGCCCTACTGTCTCGGCAGGGGAGCCCAAAGTTCATTCAGGAGCATGAAGTCACCTCTCAGGCCACCCACCTAAACCTGCTGCTGGAGTTCATGAAACAGTGGAAGGCCCGGCTGGGCTCTGGCCTGGAGTCCGGGCCCATGGCCCTGGAGCAGAATCTGTCCGACCTGCAGCTGCAGGCGGCCGTGGAGGTGGCTGGCGACCTGGAGGTGGACTGCTACCGGGCGCCCTGCTCAGAGAGCCAAGAGGAGCTGGCCCTGCAGCACTTCATGAAGGAGAAGCTCTTGGCCGACCTGGAGGGGAAGCTACGTGTGTTCGAGAACATCGTCGCCGTCCTCAACAAGGAGGTGGAGGCCTCCCACCTGGCCCTGGCCGCATCCATCCACCAGAGCCAGCTGGACCGCGAGCACATCCTGAGCTTGGAACAGAGGGTGAGCGTGGGAGGCAAGGGCACCTCCGAGCCAGGCTCAAGGGGTCCCCTCTGCCCCATCTTGTTTCCCGACCAGTGGACCAGCCTGCTTCCTGTCCATTCTTCCTGCTCAGAGCAGTCTCACCCCCATCAAAATCCTCTGAGTCCCAAGACCTTCCAGGAGGAACACTGAGTCATAAATTATAGTCAAGTTCAACTCCCCCCGCCCCCTCACCCCATCTAGTGCTTCATTTCCCTTGCTCGAGTGTCTCCTGTAATAGGACACGCCCTCCCCCAAGCAGCTCACTCCATTGCTGGACATTCTTCACTGTTAGAAAGTTCTTCCTTATACTAAACTGAAGTCGGTCTCTCTGTGTCTTCCCTGCATGATTCCTGGCCCTGCTCCTTCAGGTCGACAAAACAAATTTGCCTTCTCATCCCCTGGATGCAGCCAGCGATTAGGCTAAACGCCCCCAGGACCTTCATCCTCTCATCCCAGCACCCGGTTTCATGCTGCTGTTATAGGCTCTGGCTCAGTCTCAGGAGGATCCCACACATTCAGGGTGGTGGTCCCAGACCCACTGCAGATAATCCATGTATCTGACAGGTTCTGTTTGAGCAGGACCGTCCCTCCTTTGTTCCAGAGCTTATATTTTTCTTAATATACCCAATCGCCATGTTAACACTGCTTTTTTCCCTTTATTTTTTTTTTACCGGCACCATTACATCACTGTCTCATGTTGAGTTAGGCCTGGATTTCAGTTGCAGCCCCACCATTAACGTGCTGCATTGGTTGAGCAAGTCACCTTCCCTGTGGGAACTTCAACTTTCTCATCAGTAAACTTAGGGATTCAATTTCTGTAAAAAAAAATTTTTTTTTTAAGAACACTCACTTCTACTCCTGACTTCCCTACCTGGGCACACCCAAGGATAAATCTGTAGAAGACCCAGGTGCTGGGTTCAAGTGACCGAGTAAAGCCTTCATATATGCGACTCTTGCCCCAGTCAGGTGGGCTCTCGGGGCAGCAACCATGCCTTTAGTTCATCAACAAACTTCCCGGCTCTACTCTTACACACCAGACACTGTGCAAAGCGTGGACACAGAGGAAAAACAAGCTCCCCAGCCCTCGGTAGGGGAGACCTTCTATCATACAGGAAAGGCAGGATCCTAACTGCTTTCATAAAGGGCTCTGTCAGAATGAGAGGGAGCTGCTGAGCCAGGGTGGTGGCTGAAGCGCCCCCAGAGGAAGGGCTGTGTGAGCCTGATTCCTAACGGATCAATAGGAGCTGGAGAAGGGACGAAACGGAATTCCAGGCAGGAGGGACAGTGTGTTCAAAGGCAGATGGACATGCCTGAGGAAGGCATGGTCAGGAAGTTGTATTTCGGGGCAGATCTGTCTCCGTAGCTCAGGTCTCCACCGTACCCCCAAGGCAGGCCTAGTGTCCCTGGCTGAATGGACTTCCCCACAGGTGATGGAGTTGCAGCACACCCTGGCCCAGAAGGACCAGACCCTGGGCAAGCTGGAGCAGAGCCTGCGCCTCATGGAGGAGGCCTCCTTCGATGGCACCTTCCTGTGGAAGATCACCAATGTCACCAGGCGGTGCCACGAATCAGCCTGTGGCAGGACTGTCAGCCTCTTCTCCCCAGGTAACACGTCCCTAGGGGCACAGAGACCTGCTGTGGCAGGCAGGCCCCACTGGGCCCAGGAAATAAGCACGGGGGAGCAGCCACATGACAGCCATGCTGTGTCCAGTTAGGCCAGTGTCCATTCAGGCCACCTACCATGCTGGGAGCACAGAGGAGGTAGGTGCCCGGCTCAGCCCCATAGCGTGTGTGCTGTTTGAACCGGGCACACCTCCCCGAGTGTTGGTCACACTCTGCAGAGAGGAGTAAAATTGTTACTGATTTTGCTTGGGCGTCGGATGGGAAAGAAAGTGCAAATGAGAGGGTGCAGAGGATGATTCTCGCAGGTGAGTCCCGTGGGACCCTGCCCTCAGTGGCCTGAAATCAGACAAGTGGAGAACTAGGTGATGATCGTGGCTAGTGCATCAGGGAGTCTTGTTTAAACCAGGGCAGTCGTTATTCCTTTGTTATCCCCAGGGCCGGGCACAGTGTCCTGCATAAAGTAGTTACTTAGTAGATGTTTCCCTTAAATAATTGGTATCTGTTCGTATAACAGTGTGCATATTTGGCACAAAATGCTCAGACCTGTGTGCTCTTCCTTTTGCCTCATTCTTGTGCATCTAAGTAAACAGGTGGGTCATTAAGGAGAATTTCTGCCGATGATGCTTTGAACAACCTCTCGCCTTTGCCCCAACTTCATACCTTTCCTGTCTATCAGCTCCCCTGATACACCCAAGACCGACAGGGCTGGGATGAAGAGAGGTGTCAGAGTTGGCTCCATACCACACAGGAGGGCTGGGTCCCTAAACCAGGCCTCTTTCCTCAGGAGCAAGGGCAGCCCCCTTCATGGGGTGGCCTCACCTCCAACTTGCAGGCTTTTCCTCCTCACTTCTTTCCAGAGAGGCACAAAGCAAGCATTGTCTCTAGCTTCCTATTCCACCAAGAAGACGTAAAGGACAGAGATGAATCAGACTGTCGGCCTGTCCCTCCTCCACCCCTTCCTGCCTGCCCCACCACACCCTGTCCCCACTCACCCCTCCCAGAGAGGCCCTTGTGGTAACAGCCATTGGAACCCACACTGCATGGCCCTTTCAGCTGCCCCAAGAAAGAACCTGCAGGCTCCTGTGCTTAGTCACGAGGGGATGATTCATCCCTTAGGAGCCTTTGCCAAGGGTGCCCAGCAGAGCTGTGAGCCGCCTCACTCTCCCCCAGCCTCCCAGAGTCCCCAGCCACTTGGCCCAGAGCAGCAGAAAGAAGTCAGTGTTGGGAGGTAGGAGGCCTGGCCCCTAATCCTGATTCTGCCCTCGGCACACTCTGAGGCCAGCCACTTCCCCTCGCTGGGCTCGGCTTCCCGACTGCAAAATGCAGTGTGGTTAAATCAAAAATGTGGTCCCAGAGCCAACAGCACCGCCATCCCCTGTTAGCCATGCACATTCGCAGTCCTCACCCAGCACTACTGAGTCAGAAACTCGGGGGGTGGTATGATTGGTTGGCCTGGCAGTCTGTGATCCCGATGGCCAGTTGACAGCCACTGGGCCAGATGATCTCCAAGATCCAAGTCATTTTTGACTGTTTATAATCTAGAAGAATGCTGGGCCCCAACCCCACATTGCTTAGTTTCGAGCCAGTGACCTGGGGCATGCCTAACCGCTGGTCCCAGTTCCTTCACCAGCGAAGTCCAGCACTTTGCAGCTGCCTCTGTGCTGACTCTGGCTTCCACATTTCAGCTTTCTACACTTCCAAGTACGGCTACAAGTTGTGCCTCCGGCTCTACCTGAATGGGGACGGGACGGGAAAGAAGACCCACCTGTCGCTCTTCATCGTGATCATGAAAGGGGAGTATGATGCCCTGCTGCCATGGCCTTTTCGGAACAAGGTATGGGGCCGGGGAAAACAATGGGGAGCAGGGAGTGAGAAACCTGGGTTTTGGTCCTGCTTTAGCCATGAACTGGCTGGGTGACCAGGGCAAGTCCCTTGCCCTCTCTGCATTATCAGTTTCCCCTTTTCTGAAACAGGAGCCTGAGTTCACATCTAGTAGCCAGGGCTCCCTTTAGCGTCATGAGTCCAAGGGCAAAAACTCCTGGGTCAACACCCCTGGGAGGCATGTAGGAATGAAGTTCACATGGTGGGGTGAATAAGGAAAACTTCCTGGAGGAGGTGCTGTGGGGCTAGCCTGAACCGGCAGCATTTTTAGAAAAAAAGGAAGGAGGCAGATACCATTACACACCTAGTAGAGTCGCCAGAATCCAAAACACGGACAATTCCAAATGCTGACGAGGCTGTGGAGCAACAGGAACTCTCCCTCATTGCTGGTGGGACTGCAAAATGGTCCAGACACTTTAGAAGACAGTTTCTTAAAACCTAAACTGCTCTTTCCCTGTGATCCAGCAATCACACTCCTCGGTACTAACCAGAGAAGTTGAAAACTTAGATCCACACAAAAACCTACACATTTATAGCAGCTTTATCGATAATTGCCAAAAAATTGGAAGAGCCAAGATGCCCTTCAGTAGGTGAATGGATGAACGGTGGTACATTCAGACAATGGAACAGTTTTCAGCCCCAAAAAGAAATGAGCTGTCAGGCCATGAAAAGATATGGAGGAAACTTAAATGCATATTGCTGAGTGCAAGAAGCCAGTCTGAAAAGGCTGAGTACTGTATGATTCCAGCTACAGGACATTCTGGAAAAGGCAAAACTATGGAGACAGTAAAAAGATCCCCGGTTGCCAGAGCTTGAGAGGAGGGAGGGATAAATAGGCAGGAAACAGAGGATTTTTAGGGCCGTGAAACTATTCTCTGTGATCCTAAAATGATGGGTTCACATCGTTAGACATATGTCCAAACCCATAGAAGGTACACCCCCAAGAGTGAACCCTGATGTTTCATCGATTATAACACATGTCCCACGGAGGTGTGGGTGGTGATAGCATGGAAGGCTGTGCGAGGGAGGGGTATGTGGAAAATTCTACATTTTCCATTCAGTTTTGTTGTGCACTTAAAACTGCTCTAAACAAATGAAGTCTATTAAACATGTCTGAAAGGGCGGCAGTGCCGCGGTGGATCTGAGTCAGTAGGTCAGTGGTTCCCCTACCTGCTGGGGAGATTTTAAAATGACCGATGACTAGGCCGCACTCCAGTAAATGGTGACGCCTGAGCATCGGTATTTTTTAAACTTTCCCAGGGAATTCTCAGGGCAGCCAAGTTTGAGAACTGCTGTGGTGGGTGATGAGATGGTGTTTCACGTCCTGGTGGGCATTCCAGTGACATATGCCGGGGGAGAGGGTTTGCGTCGCTGAAATCATTAGCTTCTGAGGGGCACACATATCTGCCCTGTGCAGACAGAGTTCCATTTACGTTTCTGGGGGTTGACTGCCAGCCCCTCAGCAGAAGGCCTATCTGTTCCTGCCCCCCACACCTTGGCCGGGAGGTTTCAGCATAGCTGATGATCAAACATCTCGGAGCAGGAAAGGGCTTTACAGGTTATGAGTGCGTCTTCCTCATCAGTGCTTAGTCACAGCTTTAGCTCGCAACAGCCCGCAAAACTGATGGTGGCATCCAAGTTCCCTCTTCCTGTTGGACAGAACGGCTGATTCCTAATCACAGCACAACCAGGCGTGGTCCTGACATTGTTTCTTTGACTCCTAACCAGCCTGAGCTCAGGGGCAAGGGGCGACACAGGTGGCAGACACAGAGCTCAGTGCGCTGCCCAGGACCTGACCTCCACCTGCCCTTGCCCTGCAGGTCACCTTCATGCTGCTGGACCAGAACAACCGTGAGCACGCCATTGATGCCTTCCGGCCCGACCTGAGCTCTGCATCCTTCCAGCGGCCCCAGAGTGAAACCAATGTGGCCAGCGGCTGCCCACTCTTCTTCCCTCTCAGCAGGCTGCAGTCGCCCAAGCATGCCTACGTGAAGGATGACACCATGTTCCTCAAGTGCATCGTGGAGACGAGTGCTTAGGGCAGGCAGGGCCACATGGGCCACACCTGCGTCCTGCGGGAGCAGCAGCCTAGCCTGGGAGTGTAACAAGATGCCCTAGGCCCTGCCTTTGGTGCACAGGGCCCAGGGCACACTGATGGGCTGGGACTGGCGTGACCTGAGCAGGGCTGACAGACTGGCTGTTGCGGCCATCATCTTAGAGTGGCAGAACCTGGGGCTAAGCCCACAAAGGCAGAGGATCCAGAAGGAGGTTGGTGACAGGATTGTTCCCTCTGCACTGACCATGCAACACTGGAGTCCTGGGAGCCACTCCAGCCCCGAATGCGAGGCGGACTATGACCAAGCTGGGGAGAGAATGGGGACCAGGCCTGGGGCAGGGATGGTGAGCTGGAGATGTGGGATCTGAGCATGGGACGGTCTCTGTAGGGCCACCATGGAGACCTGGAAACATGCTTGCTGTCTTCCTGCCCAAGGTCAGACCCAGGGGGTAGAAGGGACAGGGTGCCCATGTGAACTCAGTCTGTCTAGGTGTGGACTGAGTCCCCATCTCTTAGCCAGAGGGCTATGCTGGGGTAGAGGAAGGCATCAAATTGGGGGTTGGATTTGAAGACCTTCAAAGTTCCTTCCAGCCCAGAAAGTCTCTGCGTCTAGGCTTCCTGGCCCAGGGGAGGCCTAGGTCTGCAGGGGTTCTGGAAACATCCAGGTTCCTTATGCCCTCCAGGTTCCTCGCTCACCTTTAGTAGCACCAGGTGGGCTGAGCTGGCCCACACAGCACCTGCCACCCAGGCCTGGCAGCTCGGCTTCTTCCCCCACAGTCCTTGCATCCTGTGCCTCCCAGCAGAACTCCCCTTCGCCTCCTCCAGGTGAAAGCAGGCCACTGAGCTCCCCAGGAGCATCCAGAAAGAGCACGAAGAAAGGGAGGCATAAACTCACCACTCCCTGCCTGGGGTCCCTGCCTTCCTTGCTTTCTAGAATCCCACGACACCTGAGCAACCAAGGTATTCATTTCTCTCGTTGACTTATCAGGGCCTCTGAGCCACTAGCAGAAGTTGTCTTTTTAAATATGTATAAAAATCAAAGAACTTTTTAAAAAATCTCTTTTGACGTTTTCATGAAGTGTGGGGCCGTGGGACTTGGTCATAACTGAGCCACGTTTGAAAAGACCGTTGCCGCGTCCTCAGTGGCGCTGCCAGTCTTGCGGGTTGTCCTCAGTGACTGGGGATGAGGACGTGATTGCCAGAACACCAGCTCTGAGGCAGAAGTCCCATAACGTTCCAGGCCAGACCTTCCCTTGTTATTCACACTCATCAACTTTATTGATCGATTATACATCAATGAAGCTGGAAAAGAGGATCTCGCTGGATGTTTCTAGGCTTTCTTAAAGAGTCAGTTCCTTATCTTATGAGTCAGTAACTCTGGGATGCCCGGAGCAAACCCCAGGAGGCCAGGCCACATTAAAGCAAGGCTCCCTTCTCTCTGGAGCTTGACTAGAAAGGGCACTGGACCTGGAGCCCTTTGACCCCGTTTCAGAGCCTGACCTACTCTTTCCCAGCTGGGTGACCTTAGATCAGTCACTTTACCAATTCTGAGCCCAACTGTCACCATGGGCAAAGCTGGATAACCAAGTCCCTGGCCGTTACCACAGTGTAAGATTTGACACAGACGTTCCCTGAAGCTGATGTTCCAGTGGATTTTGTGCTGAGTTTATTTAAGGGAGAGAATCCCTAAAGCCATCTACCAGTCGTTTATTGGGTGTTCGCTTGGCAAATCCGCCTGACAGCTATCATGCCAGTTGTGGTAACCAGTGGTCAGCATCTGACAGCACAGGGCGGTGGGGGACACAGACGATAAAGGAACACAAATATGTGAGCCTTCCCTCAGTGAGGGGTGGCCAGGGCCTACAAGAGGAACGGTTGGTTGCCGGCGGTCGGTCCCCTGGAGTCGGGCCCAGGCCACCCAGCACTCACAGCATATGGAGTACAGTGAGCTGGCCTGTATTCCCAGCATGAGGTGCTGCACTCCCAGGTGCCTTTTCTTGGACCGTGGCAGGCCCACCCCAGGCAGCCGGGGCCTCCCAGCGATAAGAGGGGACCTCCCTCCGCTTCTTTCCACAGCTGCCTTCCACAGGGGCACGGCCAAGGCCAGCGAGGGGAGGGAGCACCTGCTGGACAAGGCGGGGGAGGGCACTGCATTTCTGGCCCTCAGCCACTTCTCCTCCAACAGCCCCCAGGAACCAGCCTGAAGAGAAGGATCCAGGTGGGTCCAGGAGCCACTGGAATCACAAGAATCCTATCACTTTGTTGTAGAAAAGTAATAACATTTAAAATGAAAATTCCTAAGATTGGCTCCAGGGCCCCAACCAACCTTTCCAATCAGGTTTCTCTTAACTTTGTCTTAGTTCTCCTTCGTGATGGAGCCCTCATCTTGGGGTCCTCTCCTGATTCCGTGGGGATCACAGAACTGTATCAGGTCACAGCTGCCCCTCAAAAGTTGGTTTGATGAATGACTGGGTGAGGGGATGCTGAGTGCCAACCATATGCCAGGCACGATTCCCGCATTCATCTCGTGTCCCTTACAGAAGCTCACCCCCATAGCATCGTCCCTGTTTACTGATGAGATGAGGTGGCTGGGTTCCCCAGAATTAGAACCCAGGCTTCGTCCTTCCCACTACTCCAGTGGTCAGCAAACTGGCTGTGCGCCCAAATCACCCCGAGGGCTTGCTGAAACGCCCTGCTGGGCCCACCCCCAGCTCCACCACCACTATCCCCTCAACTTGTTTTAGTCTGTAGTTCCTGGGTGGGGTAGGAGAACTTGCATTTATCGAATGCTCCCAGCTGATGCTGATGCCCTTGGTCCGTGACCACACTTGGGAACCTCTGCTCTACACAGTGGTGCCCCCTCTGAATAAACTTTCAGCACCTAGGCAAACCATAAATTAACCATGGGGCATTTTCCATGGCAAGGATCTACGATGAATTACCTTCCCCATACAGGTATCAGAGGGCTCCATTCCTGACTGTCACGCTGATGTCCCTCCCTCCGAGGAATGCCCCATCCCCACCCCCAGACACGACATTCAGTGCTCCTCCTGAAGACCACGGGTCACAAACTTCCTAAAGTGTGGGTGCATCCATCAAGCAATGAGGCAACTGACGACTCACGATGAATTTGCTCCCCTACGTGATCGCCAGGAGAGGGACCAGGCAGGGCTAGGGAAGGAGCTGGAAAGCTTGGAGAAAACTGCTGGAAAAAGGATACTCCGGGTTAGGGTTGAGTAATGGGGAAGCAGGACAGGACTCTTCAGCGCCTGTGCCTGGAGAGTGGAGAGTGATGGAGCAGCCACGGACTCAGACAGGAAGCTCCACTTGGCAGCGCTGTAACTAGGGGCGCCCTGGCGTGGTGAGCAGACCAGGGACAGAGGGACAGAGAGGCGAGGAAGTCAAGAGCTTCCTATGACATATTTCTGTTTGATTTCCCCAGCGGGGACATGTGGCTTCTTTGTCACACTCTAGACTGGCTTGAGTAGAAGGAGAGTATTCTTACTCATGCTGCCACCTTATTAGCTAGGCTGTTAAATAATAATGTCATAGATAAGTGTATTTTTATTAATAATCACAGCTATCATTTATTAAGTGCCTGTGACCTACCAAGCACTTTACATTCCATAATCTCATTCGGTCCTTCCAAAACTCTGATAAGGTAGGTGCTGACATGATCTCCATTTCACAGATGAAGAAACTGAGGCTACGAGAGCTTAACTTGGCACAGCTCCTAGTTGCTAGGAAATCACGGGGCTATTGTCTCCCCATCTCTAAACTGTCACTTTTCACACCGTTTTCCTGCCCCTCATTTCCTGAACACCTGCTCTGTGCAAGGCCCTGGGCGGGTCCGAAAGATGAATCATTCAAGTAGTCACTTATTCAATAAACCCTTTCTAAGTGCTTACTATTTTGTAGGGGCTTATTTATTTATAGCATGCCTTATTCCAGAAAGCACTTAACTTCTTTACTTGACATATTGAGAGAATAAAGATTTAAAGGCATAGTCATATGATGGGGGAAAAATGGAGAACAGAAGTTAGAAGGGTCAGAAGAAGCCAGCCAGGAATGAGACGGGTACACAAGATGCAGACCTCGAGGTCCTACATGCTACAGAGACAGGCCGCAGATTGTCCTCTGAGCTTTCTAGCAGGCAAAACCCAATCCCATGTGGTTCAGGGTCCATAAGACACTGACAAACCGGTTGCTGAGGTGAAACATGACTCTCCTAGGCCCCGAGACCAGAAAGGCCTCTTCCTAGTGAGCTGGCATGATGAGAGCACGGTGGGACATAAAGAGCGATGTCCCCAAGCAGCATGCTTATTGCACGTACTGCACAAGTCTCAGGGGCTGTTTCCTGTCCCCCCCAACCCCCCGCACTCCACGCTGGCCCAAGTCCCAAAGCAGAAAAGCAGCTCAGAGGAGAGAGAGTGACAAGGCAGGGCAAGCGTGCCACTCTCTAGCTTACTCCACATTCAGGGTTTGCAGGAAACATTTATAGCAAACTGACCGTCCACTAGCTAAATGCCGTCCTGAGGTAAGCTTCACTGGGCCTGAGAAGTGTATTTAAATTGTCTGATTTAGTTGTCAACTTTAAACAGATTTCACATGAAATCCTGAGTTTGGTGGGTTTGACATGAGGCCCTGAGGACAAAGCCTGGCCAGAGCTGAGTAGTTTCTCAGTCCGTTCATGGTTCTCCAAAGGCCTTTTTGCTCCTAATTTCACTCTCTGGCTTTGCAAGTAATGGGATCCCTCGGTCCCTTTTTAGGGTATTTTGAGATGTGGCAAATCATTGTGTATCGGAATCAGCCAGTAATTTGTTTACAGGGCAGGGTCTCAGGTCTGTTTTCTTGGATTTGGGGTGAGGCCCTGATAGGCATCCTTCTAACAGGTGATTGGGATGCAAAAGACCTTTCCTAATAGGCCCTGGAGGGCTGACTTGGGCCTACAAGTGACTGTATAGCTCCTGGGCACAACTGATGCAGATAAATGGATGAATAGTGTTTCTTTCAACACAACTTCTGGCAAGTGCTGTGAGGTTATAAGTTCAAGGCTAAGATCCCCAAAAGAGACCTGGATGGCAGCTCCTCTGAGTTGCTGGGGAAGTCCCGAGTCGGGTGCTCTAAATTACAGTGGTACTCAACCTTGGCTGCAACCTAGACCACCTGGGGAACTTTTCAACCCTTGCTTCCCAACCCCATACCCAAGCCACCTCTCAGATCAATTAAATCCAAATCCGTGAGGATGAGAACCCAGGCATCTGCACTGGAAAAAAAGGAGCCCCTCTCTGAGCAAGGTAGAGATGCAGAGAGGAACAAAGCTTCCGAGAGGGGAGAAGCCGGAGGCAGTGACTAAGCGTTATAATGTCATGAATACTTTGGGGAACCCAGGCAGGAACACCTCACCCAGGCTGGGGCCTCAAACTATCCATTCCCCACCCCACCTCCCACCCCCAGAAGAGGCCTGGGCTGAGTTTGGGGAATAAATACCATGTAGCCACATAAAAAAGGAAAACTCAGCCAAGGCAAGGGTACAGTCCAGGGCTCTGAGGCCCCAGTGGAGGGGGAGGAGGCGGAGCTGAAGGTTGTCTGGCACAGCTGGATTAAGGGTAGCTGTGGGGAGTATGAGAAAAGGCCACAGAGACAAGAAGAGACCAAATTACAAAAAGCCTTACATGCCAAGCTAATGAAATGGAACTTGACCTTGAAGCTTGGAGGAAACCTGGAAGGTTTAAGTTCTATGGAAGAACAAACCTCTAATGGGCTGGGATTATCAAGGAGGGCTTTCTGGAGGAGGTCAGCCTTGTGCCAAGGGAGGGGTAGGATTTGGAGAGCTGACAGGGAGGGAAAGGTGTGGGCATCCTGATTAGCTGCTGCAGTTAAAGCTCTTGAAAACTCTGCCCTCCCCCACGCCCTTCGAAACGGTTTGAATCACAGACTGCCTGTGTTAAAGACGTGTCTGTTATTTGAAAGCTGTAGTTTCTTTTTCACAGATTCTGGGCCCCATCCTTTGACTAGGAACCAAGAAGGAATGAAGAACACATCCTCTTGCCCAGAGAGCTAATTATTAAAATGCTGTGGGCCTCACCAGGGTGTATGGCGTCACTCATCTCTGTCCTCCAACAGCTCCGAACTTCTAATTGGTCAGTTTTCAATACATTTTATGAACTGCCCCAAAGCCAGCTGGAAGCTTTTTCCCCATAAACTCTCCCTGAGACAAGTAGCCAGGTTTCACATATTAAAATGAAAACGTCAAAAGGGTTGTTAAAAAAAAAAAAAAAAAGATGCAGGCTCATTTATGAGGCCTCAGCTCACAAAACCCACGTTAGAATCCAACAGCATCTGTCAGGTTTTTTCTGCAAAACTGTTGGTCAAGTTAGAACAACAATGATCATCATCAATCACTCCTTTATCCATTCACTCGACCAACACTTACTGGGCATTTCCTGGGGGCCAGGCTTCGAGCTGGGCATCAAGATGAGAAGATGCCTCAGGCATGATTGCTCTATATCCCCACCATCTCTCGGCTCAAAATATTTTACAGTTTACAAAGTTATCACATGCAAATTTGTCAGCTGGGTGTACTGATCCCCACTTTTCAGAGGAGAAAATTGAGGCTCTCAGAGGTTAGATAACTTGTCCCAGAGTCAAGATGCTAGCAAGTAGTAGAAATTGACCTTGGATCGTCCAAGTTCCGATCCTAAGTTCTGTCCATTCTGCCTGGCTCCTTTTTAAGCAATACCATTCTGTTATTGGCTTCGGTTGGACGAGAGCTTCGAGAGGTTCAGTTGTCACTTACAATCTGTTCAGGACCCACATCTACCTTAGAACCTTGGTGTCCCTTTTGGGGGGAATTCCCCATTGTGAGGAAGGGGAAAACTAGCATCTATCTACCTCCCATGGCCACCATCACTACAAAAGCCTAGTGAAGCCAAATTCTTCCCCAGCATCTCCTCCTACGGGGACAGTGGACAGGCACGTGTGAAACACAGCCTCAGCCAGTCAGATATTCCTTCCTGGGGCTGACTCGAGAGTGAGTGGTGAGGCGGCAGCTCTTGCAGGTAAAAGTCACTCTCAGTAGAGGACCCTGGGGCAGCATTCCCTCAGCTGGGGTTCCTGTGGCTCTCTTGGCTCTGTCTTTTGTCCAAGTTCTTGTAGGTTCTGTGAGCCCTCGCTATCTTCCAGTGAGTCCCTGCTTGCATAAGATGGGCAGAGATGGTCCTGGTTACTTTTAACCAAGAATCCAACTGATACGAGGTCACAGGTTTCCATCCTGTTTACATAGCGAGCAGGAAACAGCCACCTCACACGGTGCTTTGGGCACTAACCAAGGAGGGGCTTACTTGGAAATTATCTTGGAACCTTGTGAAAATGTTAGCACAGCCTCTCTTGACAAGACCCAAGAAATGTCACAGCAGACAGACCCCGTTGTCCAGGCTGTTGCCTGGGTCCTGAAAAGCCAGGCAGATCTCCTGTTACATGTCACACAGCTGGGATCCGGGTCTCTCCACTCTTCGGTCCACCACCAAGCTTGCTCTCCCACGATTCCACCCCACCTGGGTCCTTCTGGCCTCTAAAGCATCCTGAGGGTAGAGAAGCAGGCTGGAGTAAACCCCATGGTGTGGTCTGCCAAAGGAGGGACGAGCTGGAGTAAGCGGATAGAGGGGCCCCTAGGGAGACACAGAAAATGACCCATCATAGAAAGGTCCTCCCAGAGTGCTGCCTCCCGTGACTGTCAGAGCGGGTGACTGGCTGCGGGCAGCGTGGACCACCAAGTGGAGCGGGAAACACTCAGGCGGACACTGAGTTATCTCCTGGCTGCAGAGGAGGACCTGGTTCCTTGGTCACACCCCGGGTGGGTTGCCAGGTGCGAGGCTGGCTGTGCAGGGTTTGTGAACAGATTACTCATTGTTTGGGCCTCGGCTCTTTCTTCTCCCCTCTCCCTGTGATGCACACAGACTAAAGCCCTTACTGCAGAGGCCTGTCCCTGTCTCCCGTCTCACTTGGCTCTCCCCTGTCCTTGTCCAGCTGCCTTAGCATCTCTGTGTGGGCTGGCTATCCATACAAACTTTGCCTACTATCCCCACCTTGAGACCCTGCAAAGTTCCGAGGCCTCCCTCCTGAATTCTGACTCCTCCCGATCCCCTCCCCACTTCTGTCCTAACCACCCCCCGTGCGCCGGCCACCGCACACATAACCTGGGCCGGTGGAAGCTTCACAGGTGGGCTCCAGACCCCTGTGGGCTGAGCACATCTGGAATGAAGAGCTCTCAGCTCACAGCCTCCTACCCAGGGCGTCTCCCACACAAGCCGGCTCCTCCACACAGCCCTGGTCCAGATGTTTCCTTTCTTCTGTAGTAGGAGGCATAGGGGACCTTGAACTGTGATCTTGGAAGAAGCGGCCGTGAGACGCAGAACTGAGTGGTCCCAGCTAAACCTCTTGCAGCTATTGTCCCAATTTAGGCCGAAATGTTGAGGAGCTGAACAGACCACAGAGAGTTTCTCTGAGAACAGCAAACGAGAGACGATCATCTTTCAATAGCCATGGCATTCTAGTGGCAGAGTCACAGCCGCTCCAAGCTGAAGGAGGTCCCCAAGGTCACTAGACATTCTCCCACCTAGGCACAGACACTCTCTGAAATTCATGAGAATGTCTCATATCACAGAACACTCAACCAGAAGGGCTTTTTAAATAAATTCTGGCTGTAGAAAAATTCACGAGGGCTGCTGGAGATCTGACAAAAGCAACATGACGTAGATCTCTGGGCAGGGAGGCAGAGACCTTGCAAAAATTAGGGAGCATCGGCTGATTTCCCACCTGACCTGCTGATTTACCTGTCGATGTGTCTGTCTCCCGGACTGGGAGCTTTTCAAGGCCAGAAGCTATGTTTTATTCATCTTTATGGCACATCTCCCTCTGCCCCCACCCCAATCCTAGCACAGTGCCTGCCCACAGCATGTTTCCCCAAACAGCTGCTGAGTGTTGAAAATGTGAACAAACTTCCACTTTATTTTTAACAGGGAGACTACAATTCCGAGAAAAGACCCACCCATGGTTCCACAGCAAGTCTGAGATTCCTACAGCATCTCCCGCTTCCACCCTGCGACCCAGTTCAGTGAAGGTTCTCTTTCCTACCCTCCTGGGCTCACAGAGAGGGCAGACTTGACTTCTCTCATTTCCCCACAAAAGCCACAGGTAAAGGTGTTTATGGCTTGGCAGCTAACCAAGGCCACAAGCACTTCAATAGGTCACAATCTGACCCCGTCATCTGTTTTGGGTTTTACTTTCTTGGTCTTTGTTTTTCTTATTTTTAAATGATGTTAGGAATCATGCTTTCTACTGTAATTTGAAAAGTCTCGCGCCTCCAAGCTGAGGCCATTATAACTGACCCCCAAATTCAGGCAATGAAACACAGGCCCATTGGGGTGGTTCCCTGCTTTTCAAGGCTAAAA
The DNA here is from genome assembly GCA_030015415.1 of Cynopterus sphinx. Lineage (NCBI taxonomy): Eukaryota > Metazoa > Chordata > Mammalia > Chiroptera > Pteropodidae > Cynopterus > Cynopterus sphinx. The sequence goes on along the minus strand of CM057385.1, from coordinate 120,065,605 downwards.
ACACCTCTATCATAATTATTTCCCAAAACTGTATTACAATAATAATTATCCATGTTTGTGAAAAGCATTTTCTCCTTTGTAGAGCACTTTCAGGTAGGCTAACCTGTCTGGTACTTGACGATTTCCCAAACAAAATCATGTTCTCTCAAAATAGCACTGTTCGTTTAAACGAGTGAATTTATTGTGTGTGAACTGTACACATACCTCAATAAAGGTGACTTTAAAAGCCAGACAGTGGCTTTTATTTACTTCCCCTGTGCTGTTCTACAGTTTCCCAAGTTGTCCTTAATTGAAAGACGAAATAGAACAGTGCAGCCGATGGAGGAGGAGGCTGGACTCCAACGAAGCAGGAGACCTTCTCTCAAGTTCTTTGGCCTTTAGTTGTCCCCCTGATCGGCCAGAGCAGAGACACAGCTGAGGGTAAGGGGATGCGTCCTAACTCCTTCCTGCGTGTGACCTTGGGGGGAATTTCTCTACCTCTCTAAGCCTCTGTTCTCTCCCCTGTAAATGGATCTGCCGCCTGCCGCGTCTGGTTCACCAAGCTGAGGCAAGTCACACAACAGACATGTTGGGACATGGAGCTCTAATAGCCCTGTACATGTGACCAAACCTCCTCTGCTATAATCTCGTCACAGTATCCCTACCCCTCCCATCTTTAAAATCACCAAATATTTCCAACACACAGAAAAGAGAGAAAATATTTTAGGCTTGAGAAGAAGGAGCAAAGAAAACATCTATGGGCCCAGCTTTCCCAAATCTTGCCCCCTTGCCGGATTTGCTTCAGACATTTTCTTCTAAGAAATAAAACATTACAGATATAATTAAATCCCCGTGCACCTCTTTTTGATCTCATTCCCATCCCTCCCTTCTAAATGTGTGTGCTTTGATTTTCCATGCATGTTTTATTACTTTTTCTATCTGACTGTATCCCTAAAAATATGTATGCAGCATCGTTTTGAATGTTTAAAACAACTTTTTGTATCACACTGCACCTATTTTACAATTTGACATTGTTTTTTTTTTCCTACTCAGCATCTATGTTGAAGCTTATAGCCTTAGTTTCTTTTTACTCTCAAAATATTATTAGTCCGTTGTATGACTAGATTACAGTGTATCTGTCTGGACAGCTGTTGGTGAATAATTAGTCAACATTTAATTTCTCACAATGACATGAAAAGTGAGTGGAGTCATTGAATTGTAGATATGAGCACCTTCAACTTGATCAGATGTTGCCAAACTCTACTACAAAGCAGTGGTAGCCCCTTACACCTGTCCATGGTGTATGAGGGTTCCAACAGTGCCACGTCCTCGCCACCCTCGTCCCCTCTCCCCACACTGCCTTCCCCCTCTTTGCCAGTCTGCTGGATGTGAGACGGTGTATCACAGCTCTTTTCATTTGCATCTCTCACATGACCAGTGAAGTTGAACCTCTTTTCATATTTTTGGCCATTTAGGTTTCCTCTTTTGTGATTTGCCTGTTGATATCTTTAACCCATTTTTTTTTTTTTTTTTTTACAATTCAGACTGTTTTTCTTTATCTCGTTTGTTCACACTTCCAACCTACTTCTACCAAGTCCCAAAGCAAATTCCAATTGTGGCACCTCCCTGCTCTAGACTTCCAATGGCTCTTCTAGAACATCTACCACTTGTCACCTTGCTCAGTGGCCCTGGTTTGCCTGTGGGCTGAAAATAAATTTCAGTCCATTACACTCAGCTCAACCATCTCTTCCAACCTCACCCTCCACGGCTTCCCTCCACATACCTGAACTCCAGGCCAATACACACAACTTGCTCTGTCCCAGGCCTCCTTGTTCCACATTCTACCTAAATGCTACCTTTTCTGTGATATTTATCCTCTCTTCTCAAAGTCAGAGTTGCCTCTAAACAATCACTGGTGACACTATGTGTTTCTAGTGGGGTTTATAATCTCCTGTTTTGTAGCGTTTTAACGACACCTCATTTTACATACTACTTTTTCATTTACCAAAGCACCTGCTCCTTCATTATGCTATTTTAATCTTCATTCATTATCTATTTTTAACCTCATCTGTGCAACGGCCCTGTGAGATGGAGTGGTATTAATACCCCCTTTGAACAAATGACAACACGTGGCTACAGGAGACTCACTGAAAATCCCATACTGGCTGCTAAGCAGAGCTGGACGTGAAGCCAGGACTCCTCCAATCCCATGTCCAGTTCGCTGAGCCACTCTTGTCATATTTATCCGTGTGTTGTCACTGCTTGTATCAAACACCTGACTCCCCTGTGAGACTGTGGGCCCACAGCTCCCAGTTCTAGTCTTACCCAGGGGGGCAATGAATATGCAATTTCTGCATACCCGCTGGGTGTCAGGGGCTTTGTATACATGAACACCAAACTTCATAACCACTCTGTTTAGAAGAGGAAACTGAGGCTGGAGAGTTGAAGTGATATGCTCAGGTTTCACGGCCAGTAATCAGAGGAGCTGGCCCCTGGCACTCAGAGATAAGTGCTTCCTTCCACAATCTCTACCTAAAGGCAGACCTCGTCAGCCAGAGAGATCATGCCCCAAGGGCTGGAGGTGGGGGGGCCCAAGGTGGACGACTTGACAGTAAGTAGGGAAGGCTAGGGGACCGGGGTAGGGTAGTGATAACCACTGGCCACAGTATGATGTACACACTCCCCCAGCCTTCTGCGGGTGTCTGCAGAATGTGATGGGAGCAGGTGAGAGGAAGGCTGAGGGGGGTGTAAGGAGTGGAGTGCTGTTGGCAAGTGTACTCCCCCGCCTTCCCCAAGAGTCTGGATGGGGACATAGCTGTCCTCTCCCCGCAGGGCAAAGGCCCTGCGTGGCTGGAGCCATGCCCAGCGCAGTTATCCGTTCTCTCTCTGACTGAGTATGTTGTCCTTTGCTGTGTGCCGTTTATTTATATGTCACGTTTGTGTCTGTGGGAGGAACCTCTGATGCTTCTTGTAGCCGTGCTTCTGTACTGTGCCTGAGTGCCATTTGTCCTCGGCGCCGTACCTTGCGACCGTGTTGCGTGGCTCCATGCCTGTGTGTCGCGTGCTGGTGTCCATGCCGTGTGACCCTGTGCGTCCGTACCCTGTCATCATCTCTTTCCCGCGTCGCGTCCCCGGCGGGTGCGGACGTCTGTGTGCGGGACGCTTGCGCTGGGGCTCGCGCTGCCTGCCTGTCGCCGGCGCGGGGAGCCGCGAGTTGGGGTGACTCCCGTTTCGGCGGCCCGGCCGGGTCTGCGCGCGTCCTCGCCGGGAGTGTGAGTGTGTGAGTGAGTGTGTGAGTGTGAGTCTGAGTGTGTGAGTGAGTGAGTGTGCGCGCCGGCACCGCCCGCTGTGTCCGTGTGCCCCGGGCGCACAGCCGTCCCCCCGACAAGTGCGTGCCAGCGCGGGGCGCCCCGGGGCGCGCGCGGCGGCGGCGGGGGATGCGCACCCCGGGGCGGGCGGGCGGCGGGAGGCGGGGACACGCTGCGGGGCCCCCGCGGGCGCCAATGGCGAGGCCGGCGCGGCCCCCGCGAATTACATAAGCGGGACGTCAATAATTCGCGGGAAAACGCGAAAAAGATGGCGCCCCGCGCCCGGGGGGCCCCTTCCTGAGCGCCCCGGCCCCTCCCTCCCTCCTCCTCCTCCTCCCTCCCTCCTCCTCCTCCCCCGCCGCCCCCCCTTCGTCCCCGTGGCGCCCCCGCCCCGCCCCGCCCCCGCCGGGACCCCGACCCCGGCCCCACGGGCGGACACTCGGCCGGGCAGCCGCGGGCCGCGCCACAGATGCGCCCGGTGGCCAGACCGCAGGGGGGACCGGCGGACGCGCGCGCTCGCGGTGAGTCCGGCGCCGCGGGGCGCCCATCCCCGCGCACGCGTCCCCTTCTCGCAGAGCTTCGGCGGGGCGGACGCCGCCGGGGTCGGGGTCTGGGGGGGTTGGAGTTTGGGGGAGCCACGCGCCTGCGGGGGAGAGGGAGGTGGCCGGAGTCCGCGGCGGGAGCCCGGCCCGGGTGCCACCCTTGCACCCCGAGGCTTTCGGGGCGCGTAGTGGACAGGTCGCCCCAAATCTTTCCCTTTTCCCTGCTCTGGGGGGCGGGGGAAACGGACGCGGCGTTTGGGATTTTGCTCACGTCCGAAGTCAGGCTGGGGCAGGCTGGGGCGGGGGGGGGGCAGCGCGGCGACGCAGGCGACGGGCGCTGGACCCCGCGGGGTCCTCCTCCTGCGAGCGTTTCCCCCTCAACCCCACCCCACCCCCGGCCTGAACACCCTTTTTTTAAAAACGCCAACGGCCGCCTCGGGAGAGGCCCCGGCGCATGAATCACCCTCGCTTCCTGCCCCCCGCCCGGCCCCGCGCTCCGGGGGCCGCGGGTGGGAGCTGGACGCCGACGGGAACCCGCAAAGAGGCATTTCTCTGCAGATGGGTTTGAATCAGCCAATCACAGCCCGCGGGGGCCCGCTCCGGCGGGGGGGGGTGTAGGCGCGGGGGGCGGGGGGCCGCCACCCTGGAGACCCCCCCCAGCCCAGCCAGAGGGGGGTGCGGCGCCCCGGCTGGCCCCCAGCGGCGCGGCGGGGTGGGAGGGCGTGGATGTCAGTTTGTGAACCTGCCGCGGCCCAGGCCCCAGACCCGGCGGGCGGGGACCTCGCAGCGCCGGGGAGCCAGCCAGGTGGCAGAGAGAAGGCCGGGATTCCGGGTGCGTGCTCTTCTCAGGGCCTGTGCACTCCGGCCTGGAGAAAAGAGAGGGATGGGGACAGGGGTAGCCACGATCCGGAGCGCCCTGGCCCCAGACATGCGCGCGCGCGCACACACACACACACACACACACACACCTTCTCACGCTCCTTGACACACCGCTGCGGACACCAGACCCAGCCTCCCAGGAGCACGCCCGCTCTCACGCGGAAAACGCACAGGACTCTCTCCCTGTCCAGAGATAATCATCTCACCAGGTGCCCAGAGCCATGGCAGAGAGGGAGGGGACCAGGGGAGCGGGTGCCGGGAACAGAGGAAGGCAGTGTTTGGCTTAGTTGTAGAGTGTAAAGAAGGGCATGGAGCCAGGCGAGCCCAGAGAGGGAAGAAGGGACCTTGGGGAGGGCTTTGAATGTCATTAATGGCTTTGGGGAGCCACAGAAGATTTCTGGGGGAAAAAAGAATGAAAAGATAGGGATCTGTGGCCCTGTGGAAGAGTGTGGTGGGGAGGCAGAAAAGCAAGAAGTGGCCCGTTTAGCACTGGGTGCTGATGGCACTATTATCCATCCCAGGTGCCCAGCATAGGTGAGCACAGGCCAGGTGAGCACCAGGAAATAGTTATTGAGTGAGTGAATGGCCCAGGCACCGTGAGGCCCTAAGTCAAACCAGGACAGGAATGGAGAAGACAGCAGGATGCCAAAAGTCACTGGGCTTTAAGTCGGCCAGCTGTGGCAACTCACTGGTTAGAGAAGTCTAAGATGCTAGGGGACTCTGGGGACCCCAGTAGTACTATTGGCAGCAAGAGTGAAAGCAGTGGGGGGCAGTGCATTTTATAGGCCGGTGAGAGACAGGCTTGGAGAGGGTGGCATTGGGGTGTCAACTGCTAGGAGCACACTGGCATCTGAGTAAAAGCATAAGTGAGTTTAAATGTCCCAGTGCTGGTTTCCATTAAATCATCTCATAATTGAGAACAGAAAAAGGGGATTACAGAAGACACATATGGCCAAGTCTATACCAGTTCACAAGTCACCCAGGAGTTTTTCTTTCTGGGTGGGTTTTCTCTGCCAGCTCTCAGGGTAGGGGAGATAATCTTGCTGCTCCTCCTGGAGAAGGCTCTCCACTCAGAGGAGTTGCTTGGAGGATAAAACCTCAGGCTTCTAAGCCTGAGAGTGTGGTTCAGGCCTTTGGGGCGGCAGACTTTGCTCTGTGGTTGGCTGTGAGGCTCATTCTCTATAGAAGGCAGGATGGTATGGGTGAGCAAGAGAGCAGGACTTAGAATCAGCTCACCTGATTATGAACCATGGCTCTGCCTCAGACCCCCTAGCCACTTCCTTTTGCCAAACTTCACTTTCCCTGTCTGTGAAATGGAAATAATAATGTCTCCCTCAGAGGGCTGTCATGAGGATCCAGTCAGATAATAAATGCATCTGGCACATAGCACAAGTTACATAAATGATTGTTCTCTTCCTTCCCCTGCCCCTGGAGCAAGGAATAAAAAGCCAGTTCTCTTTCTCTTTCAGTGTCAGTGAAAGCTGATGGAGAATCGAGCTCTGGACCCAGGGACTCGGGACTCCTATGGTGCCACCAGCCACCTCCCCAACAAGGGGGCCCTGGCAAAAGCCAAGAACAACTTCAAAGACCTGATGTCCAAGCTGACAGAGGGCCAATATGTGCTTTGCCGGTGGACAGATGGACTGTATTACCTCGGAAAGATCAAGAGGGTAAATCTTTCCCTCCAGCCCTGTGTTCCCAGGCTCGGTATCTCTCCGCTCATTCTCTGGCCTAGGCTTTGGACTGGTGACAGAGGATGGGGGTTTGCTGGGAAATTCCCTTCTTGACTCTCATGTTTAAAAGCTAAATGTGGAAGGAGCTTTTGCAGGTGTTATCCTTAGAGTCAAGGTCACCCAACAACCAGTTCTTTAGAAAAGTGCTCTGCAAGCCTACTAAACATAACGGAATTGGGCTGGAGGGGCTCACAGATGACCATCTGGCCTGTCCTGTCCTCGACATTCCCACCACGTTGCTGTCCCCCATTCTCTGTACAATTGCAGTGATCGGGTGTGCACTACCTCCAGGCACTGCCCTTCTGGCCTGGGTATACTTCTGGAACACAAGGAGGGAGTCTAATCAATCCCCGGTGCTCTGCAGGGATAAAAATGGAAGAGGAAGACCATGATCCATGGCCTTTCTCCAGCCATGGAGCTGTCTCACATTGCTCCTCCCTCTCTGTGCCCCAGGTCAGTAGCTCAAAGCAAAGCTGCCTTGTGACTTTTGAAGATAATTCCAAATACTGGGTCTTGTGGAAGGACATACAGCATGGTGAGTATTCCTAAGATTTTAGGCCCCTCCGCCCCATTCTCTGTCCTTTCTCCTCTACCTCTGTTTTCCCTTTTCTTCTTATCTCCTATTCCTGGCATCTGGCCTTGTCCTAAGCCTACCTGAGATGCTGATCAGATTACCAGTTGTGTATTTACTTGGAAAGGCACTTCTGACATCTGTCAACCCCTTGAGTACCCATAGCAGGTGGAGAATGGCTCAGGAGAGCAGGGGTAGGTCCGAGGCCTGTGTTTGCCTCGTTGTTGCACTTCATCTTATGCTGCACAAAACTCTGGGTTACTCTGGGCTAGGAACAGGGAGAGGCACAGCCAGTCGGAATTGTTACCTCTGGTTGTGAGCACAGTGTCCCCTGTTAGCATGTGAAGAACAATAGTGGAGGCAGCTCTATCCATGGTGGGGAAGACCAAGAAAGCAGAGATGGGCGAGGCCAGGTGAAGATGGACATGACATGCCTGATGGAGCTGGACCAGCTTTCGGGGGTGAAAGGGAGCCAGACTGGGTACCATTCCTGCCCTCAGAGGCTGACACTATCTTACAGAGAAGGCAAATCAGGGGCATTCTTGCCACAATTCTCCCTTCCTATGTACATGACAGACATCACTCATCAGTTACAACACTCATATGTTTTCAACATGGAAACAGCCACAACCATCAGTCAGAGTTATCCTGAGAGAAGAAACCTGTTGCCATTTATGCTCTAACAGGAAAATAGATGTGGTGGTATTGGGAGACAAGGCACGATTTAGGGTCAAATAGTTCTTGGACCAAGTTCTAGCTCTGCCCCTTACTAGCTGCATATTCTTGGACAAGTGACATAACCTCTCTGACCCTCAGTCTCTTAATATGAAAAAAAGGTGATAACGAAAGTAATGACCTCACAGAGTGGTTAAACGAGATGTTCTATGCAAAATGCTTAGTCCAGTGCTATTGAGTTACATGGGGTAGTTTCTAAAAAATCTGTGGTTGTAAGAAATGATTTCAAGGAGCCTGCCAAGTAGACGCCACAGAACCCAACCAGTTAGTCGAGCTTCCGAATTGCCTTTTTCTTCAAGATGTTGTGGCTAATGCAGACTGATTTCTTCTCCAAGCCCTTCTCACCTCAATTTATTACATAAAGATCAGAAACAATGAGGATCTTCTCTCCTGGTTACCCTCTTACTGAAAGTATAAGGAGCCCACTGGTGAGGAAAGATAGTCACGTTAGCAGACCTTGAGTAAAAGGCCCACTGTGTGCCAGGCACCCTGGCGGTGCTGAGTGCTCACCTGGGACTGGCTTGGCTCCCCAGTCAGATAACTGCTCTTCACAGGCAGGATGGCAGCGCCTCTGGCGTCTCTGAAGGTGAGAGCACAAGGCTGAGCACATCATAGGTATTGATCCATCACTCATGAAGCCAGTGAGGGCTTATGAAACCCACCGTGGGCAAGCCCCTCCTGGGGGCTAATTCAGGAATAAGAAGCAAGAGAGCATTTACTCAAACGTGTCTTGAACATGTGTTCTGTGTCACACACTGTATGAGGTCCTGGGGTCACACTGACGAACAGACACCACTTCCACTTTTGCAATACTTTCAGTCTGCTAGGGGAAATTGGACAGAAACACACACCAACACGTGTTCAGTTTATTCACTCAGACCTTTCACACATAAACACATTCTTGTTCTTCAACGACAGCAAAAAAACTGGAAAGAAAAAAAAGATGGGAGAGGGGACCTGTAGTTTAAAAGCAATTAAACAAAAAATTGTTCTGACATTTTTATTTCAGACATTTGGAAATGTGAATACTAACTGAATTTGTGGATGATATTAAGAAATTATTTTTAATGTGTAGATGTAATAAAGGTAATGTTAGTTACTTGTTTTTAAAAAAGAGTCTTAATCATTCAGAGATACATACTGAAATGTTTATGGGCCTCTGGGACTTGATTCAAAATAACACAGGAGGAGGAAGTGGGTAGGATATTGTTAAAACAAGATTGGCCATGAATTTATAATAGTTGATATGAACATAAGAGTTTCATTATAACATTCTATTATTATTCTATAATAAAATTTTAAAAATCATTTGACATAAATGTTAACAATTTAAGTTAAATTAGGCAGGAGAGGCAGCATGATATGGTCAAAAGAACAGAGGATTTGATGTCACACAGCCATGCGTGTGAATGCCACCTCAGCTGCTTATTGCTCAGCAAAGGACTTAACCTCTCTGAGCCTCAATTTCCCCATCCTTAGAATGGGGTAGTGACAGTAGGCACCCAGGTGTGGTTGGGGAGGGTCAGTGGATGGGTATATGGGGCCCAGTGCTAGGTGCAGCACCCAGAGGCTCAGCACCTGGAATGTGATTTTTAAAATTCTTATTCCTATCAGCCAGATCTGACCTCAGAGGGCCTCTCTCTTTTCAGCTGGTGTTCCAGGGGAGGAACCCAAGTGTAACATATGCCTGGGGAAGACATCAGGGCCATTGAATGAGATCCTCATCTGTGGGAAGTGTGGCCTGGGTGAGTGTGATGGGCAGGGCACTGAGAAGGGTCCCCATCGCCCCACTGGCCCCAGGCAGGTACTGCCTCAGACTGTTGGTCCTTAGCTGGCTTCCGGTTTCTCCTGGAACTCCAGAGTGACAGGGGCCAGTCTCTGGGAGTGAGGGCCCAGGGAGGTGATCCTTGGGGAGAGCTTGGGCTTTTGGAAAGTGAGAGAAGTTATGCAGCTTGGAGCCCCCTTGGGTGGAGAGGGTGAGTGGGGGAGATGGGGCATAGAGGCTGAAGCCAGACCTTGGTGCCTCCCCCACTGGGGCCCAGGCTGTCTTTTACTAGCATGCTTGGACACCAGCTCCACTGCCTTGGTGAGACTGGCCAGGCAGGCCCCTGGCCGCCGACAGGCACACAGGCTCTTAGGACTTGTTGCTGCCCTCCCCAGCCCTGCCACCTTCGGGCCATTGCTTCCTTGCGGGCACCCACCACCCCTCCTCTGCCTAGGTTACCACCAGCAGTGCCACATCCCCATAGCAGCCAGTGCCGACCGGCCCCTGCTCACACCTTGGTTTTGCCGACGCTGCATCTTCGCGCTGGCTGTGCGGGTGAGCCCCCCATCCTTCCAGTCCCTGCCTCTCCCCCCTCACCCCCTAGACTCCCTGGGCTCAGGCTTGACTCCCAGTCACAGAGCCGGGCCTCTGGAGGCAGAGAGCCCTCCTGTCACTTACTAGCTGTATGTCCTTGGCCAGGTTCCTTAGCCTCTCTGTCTCCTCAACTGTCAAAGGGATACGGTTGGGTGTCAGGAGTAGGAGGCTCCTGATCAGTGGAGCCTTGATATTAGAAGAGGACTCCATAGGTGGGCCCGCAGCCATTCCTTGGTTACTGTCGTTACCGTTACCGTTACGCTTATGACGGTGAATGGGGACCCTTCTGGGACAGAGGGATGGATTTGGGATGGAGGAGGAAAGGCTCCCGGCGTCTGACGACACTGGAGAACCTGCGGGTCCCCCTAGTGGGCATGTATTTCCCTTGTAGCCCAACGGGGGACCCCCCTGTCCCCATCTCCCGCAGAAGGGCGGCGCGCTGAAGAAGGGAGCCATCGCCAGGACGCTGCAGGCGGTCAAGATGGTTCTGTCCTACCGGCCCGAGGAACTCGAGTGGGACTCGCCGCACCGCACCAACCAGCAGCAGTGCTACTGCTACTGCGGCGGCCCCGGAGAGTAAGGCCGCTGGGGGCGGGGCCCCGGGACGGGGCGGGGCCTCCCGGGACGAGGGGCGGGGCATATGGGCGGGGTCTCGTGACGGGCGGGAATAGGGCGGGGCCTCCCGCGGCGAGGGGCGGGGCATACGGGGGCTGGGTCCTATGGGGCGGGTTTATGGGCGGGGCCTCCCGTTACAGGCGGGGCCCGGGAGGCGGGGCATATGGGGCGGGACCCGGTGGGCGGGGCCTTCGCGAGGGGCGGGGAGGTGGGCGGGGCCTGAGGCAAGAGCCCGAATTCTAAGGATGAGGCCCAAGGGCGGGGCTCGGGGTGGCGAGGATGTGTCTCCGGCTTCGGGGCGAGGAGGGTGGGGTGCTTTCCTGGGGGCACCGTGGAGAAGACGGAAGCACTGATGAGTCGTTAAGGGCCCGGGCCCCCGTGTCCAGATCCTCCCAGCCCCATGCAGCGCCCCACCAGACCCCTGCGCCTCCGTTCTCAGTCGTTTCCCGTTTCATCGCGGTGGTGCGCGGAGCCTGAACTAGATGGTTTCCCCAAAGGCTCTCGCAGTACCCGGCACTTGGTAAAGGCTTAAATGTGAGCCGTTACTGGGGGCGAACAGGACTTAGACTTTTCCGTTGTCGGAGCCAAGGAAACGGGGCTGCTGGTGAGATTAAGATCTTTTCCCCTGGGGGTGTGCAGGCAGCAGGTGGGGTCATACATCGGGGGTGCAGCGGGGGGAATTCTTAAATGTCTTTGTCTGGTTCTTCTTTGCCGGCCTGGGTCTCCAGGTAGCCATGGCGATTGAGCCTGCTCCGTGGTCTGGCTGCACCAGACCGCCACAGAATTAAGAGACGGCATCTCTGCTCCTGGGAAATTCAGGCTTTGGGACACTTTCAAGTCCTCTTGTTAGCCCCAATCTCTGTTGACAAGAACAAGGGCTCTGGAGGCTGTGCTTTCAGCCTATCTGGTCAATTTGGGCACATCATTTCTCTAGCGGGATTAATAACCTCAGCCCCATCAACTTCCCTGGGTGGTTGGAAGGCTGATGGCATGATGTGGAGAAATGCTCATCTTACAGAGACCTTTGTAGTATTAAGGCAGTGGTTCTCGGTGCTTACTGAGCAGAATTGCTCAGAGTGATTGTTAAAAATGCATTTTCCTGGGACTTCCCCGTAGATTGAGTAGGTCTGAAGTGGGCCAACAAATTTGCATTTGAACCTAGATCACAGGTGATTCTGATACTAGTGGTCCATGAACCTCCCCGACAAGGTGTGAACAAAGCATTGATTGTCACTGAGGAAATACCTTTTTGCTCTTTATTTATGTTCAGTAGTTGTCGAATGGTCATGATAGGATAGGTACAGCACCAGGTGAGAGAAACCAGAGGTCTTGCTGCCCATACTGGTTACAGGAGCTGTTGTTCTCCCACGAAGTCCCCTGGGCAAACCTCTCCTTGTCAGTGGTGTTCAGGAAGCAGTTTGTGGGGCACAGTCCAGAGATGGGGGCTCCAGTGTGGCATGGTGGAAGGGCACGGGCTTTGAAGTTAGGCCAGGATTTAAATCACCATCCACCACTTGCTTCCTGAGTGAACTTCAGCAAGCCATTTAACCTCTGACTCATCTGTAAACAGGGACAGTGGCCCATCCCAAGATCAAATGAGATGGGTTCTCCCAGGACCTCCCCTGGCATAGCCTAAATGCTCAATAACTGAGTTCTCTCCCCTTACCCCAGCGAAGGGCAAGTGTATGTTGGGAAGGTCTGCTGAGACTCATGCTTGGCTGGGAGTGTGGACCCAGGTGACCCTGGCTCCTCTGTCTCTCCAGATGGTATCTGCGGATGCTGCAATGTTACCGGTGCAGGCAGTGGTTCCACGAGGCCTGCACCCAGTGCCTCAATGAGCCCATGATGTTTGGAGACCGGTAGGTGCAAATCTGGTCTGGCTCAGCCTCAGGTGTGAGATGGGGGGAACAGGGGACAGCAGTAGCAACTCCTTCAGACAGCCCACCAAGCCCTACTCAAGTGGGAGTCTCTGAAAGTGTGTACCTGTCTACAGAGGCAGCTCAGGTTAGGGGAAGTATTTCCATCAAGGAACCACAGTTGCCATCGACTTGGGGGCGGGGGGTGGGGGGGACTTTAGACAAAGCCCTACCTTTCCTAAGCCCCAATCTCTTTAAGTGTCTGGGGAAGGGGAAGTGACACAGGCCCTGCCTCACCCCTGCCCAAGGCTGTTAGAGGAGCCATTAGCTATATGGATGACTTGATTCAGCATCTAACCAATGGGGCTATTGGGAGGTTTATGTGTATCAACCAGATATTATGTGTGTCTTGTGTCTCATGTCATTTGTGATTGTGTATGTCTCAGAGGGGAAGAGTGTGACCGTCTCAGCCCAGCCTAGCTCAGCTCACTCTCTCTGAACTCAGCCACACTCCAGGGCAATGACACTTGGGAAAGGGGGTGAAGCAGGGGTTAGAAGGGGCAGAGGGGTGTTTCTTGGTCCCTGTCCTTCCCTGTCCTTGTCTCACTAGAGGCCACCAGCCCTGGGAATGAGAACAGTGCTGATTATGGGAAGGCAGGTGGGAGTGAGGGGGCTGGATTAGCGTGGGGTGTCAGAGCCCCTCCCACCACAGGCCCCCACTCCACCCACCCACAGGTTCTACCTGTTCTTCTGCTCCGTGTGTAACCAGGGCCCAGAATACATCGAGCGGCTGCCCCTACGATGGTGAGAGGATGAGGCTTGGCCCACACCCACTTGGGCCCCTTCCAGCTTCTCCCCTTTCACCCTCTCTGGGAACAATTCCATTTTCAACCATCTTGTCCCAGCCTTGCCCTTGTCCCTCAGCCCTGGCCCAGGAGGCTCCAGACCTGGCTGCTGTCTCACCCCGGCCCCACCTCCTTACCCCTTTGCCCAGGGTGGATGTGGTTCACCTGGCCCTTTACAACCTGGGGGTGCAGAGCAAGAAGAAGTACTTTGACTTTGAGGAGATTCTGGCCTTTGTCAACCACCACTGGGAGCTCCTGCAGCTCGGCAAGGTATGCTGGACCATGGGGTGGCAGAATGGCAGGAGTCCACAATGGGGTTACCACAGTCCGGAGAAGTTTGCCCAAGGCCACACAGTGCCAGGCTTGGATCTAGGTCTCTGAGTGCTCACTCTTCAGCTGCTGCCTGGGACAAAAACCCAGAGCCTTAGAGCTGCTGCATCCCCGAGTCCACACCTCTGAGCCTCTGCCTTGCAAGGGGCTTCCTGACCCAGGTTTCAGCAGTGGGCAGGTTAGGGCCTCACCCACTCAGCTGCAGGGAGCTAGGAGTGGAGTCTGGCTGGAGCAGGGCTCTCTACAGAGAGAGATGTTTGAGCCACTCCAGATTACCTGGCTAGGATGGAAAGTGACGTGGGCCTCCCCCCTGCTGGTCCTACTTTGAATAGCAAAAGTGGGCAGCTGGGGCCTGCCAGCCGGGGAACCATGGAGTGAAGCAACAAACCAGACTTTCAGGATGTCAGAGTGACTTGCCCGTTAGCACAGCTTCAGAGCTAAAGTGGAACTGAGGCCGGGGCCTGCCCAACCATTTCCACGGTGGGGCCATGCCCCTTTCTCTCTTAGCACCCTTAAAGTCCTCTCCACCACATCTAGAGTGAGGCATCTTTTCTACTGATGGCCCAAAATCCTTTGATGAGACAGGGATTTTTTTTTTTAAAAAAAAGGTAATCCTTATGCTTTGCAAAAGATTTTTATATGACATATAATATCTTCATTTTCACAATATTTTATGTAACATATCTCTTCATTTACATTGGTAATTTATAAAAGACACGTAAAGCCCTAAAGATAGGTAGAACTGGTACTTTTTTTTAAATATTTTTTTATAATAAAAAAATTATATATGATCTCAATAGAAAAAATTTTAAGTACCAAAAAGCATAAGGAAGGATATTAAAAAAAAAAAAGCCATCCATATTCCCACATCGTACAAGCCAGAAGCAACTGCTGATGATGCGCAGGTGCATTTCCTTCCATCCTCTCTTCAGAGTGTGCTTTCCCTTTTATGTAGCTTAGGTTTTACAGCACATGCAGTTTTAAATCATTTTTTCCACTTAGACTACATCATAAATACTTTTCCATATCATGAAAGTTTTCATAAACATTTTTAATGGCTGCATTGGTTCCCACCACGGTTTGCTTGTTTCCCTCCTGTTGGGTGTGTTGTTCTGTGTCCATTTGTCCCATTGGCCCAGCACTGGGAACAGTGCTGTGGTGAACAGTTTTGTACACAAAGCTTTCTCCATGTTTCGTATTATGTCTGTATGATGGAGTCCCTGGAGTAGCATCACTGGGTCAAGGGCACAGACATTTTTAAAGCTCTTGATACATTTGGGACAGGAGTTACTCCCCCCAGTTACAGACAGGAACTGAGCTCAGAGACGTCACGGAGTGAGTCAGTGGGCCTCACGTGGAGAGCCCAGAAGCATCAGGAGACTGGAGAGGGGAAGGGGACAGGGTGGAGGCCTCTCCAGATGCCACGTGTCTGGGTCTGACTATCCCACTGGCCTGCTCCCCCTTAGCTCACCAGCACCCCTGTGACGGACCGAGGACCGCATCTCCTCAACGCGCTGAACAGTTACAAAAGCAGGTGTGTGCCAGCGTGGGGGTGCATGGGGCCCCTGACAGGTGGGATTTCAGTCTGACGGTTCTTCCTACCTCATACATAGCCTTCGCTCAAGCTGTGCTCCCTGCCTGGGACTCCTGCCCCTTCTCTTTGACTGTATAAGTCTTATCCATCCTTCAAGATGCAGGGAGCACCCCATCTCCTTTGTGATACCTCCCCTGACCACTCCATCAATGTGACACATTTTGGTTCTGGGCTCAGCTCCATATGGGCCTATTACCCCTCCCCCAACCCCCACCTTCTACCTCTGAGGGCCCCTCTTGCCCCAGCCATCTTTGGTTCTGGGCCAGGCACCAAAATATCGATTTACCATCTCCCAGTTGGGCCACGTGGCCCCCTGGCTTCCCGTCCAGTCTTCTCTGAGTTCTCAGAACACACAGCTGACACATCCCTCGCTACCGCCACAGGGAATGCCCAGGCTCCTTAACGTGGCATTCAAGGCCTTGTATGATCAGTCCCTGCCCATACATTCTGCCACTCTTCCTTTGCTTTATTCTGGGTGTCAGCCATTCTGAGCCCTTTGCTTTCCCACTCATGCTTTCGCTCACACACCTCCCTCTGCCTAGGATGCTCTTCAGTCCCTTTCATTTGTTTGTTCTGTCAGCTATTTATCAAATTGCTGCTCTGTGTCAGCCCTGTGTAGGTGTGAGGACACAGTGAGGACTCCTGATCCCACAGGCTTTGAAGGAATCAGCTTCTCCACAGGGCTACTCTGGATTTTAGCTCTGGGTCCAGGGCGACAGTGAGAGTAGTTTTAACACTTGACTCTCCTCCCTAGAAGGATAGACCCACAGACTCCAGAGCTTTCTCGTCCCCTGCCCACCCCCCAGGTTCCTCTGTGGCAAGGAGATCAAGAAGAAGAAGTGCATCTTCCGCCTGCGCATCCGCGTCCCACCCAACCCACCAGGGAGGCTTCTGCCTGACAAGGGCCTGGTGCCCACTGAGAACAGCGCCTCCTCTGAGCTGCGTAAGAGAGGAAAGAGCAAGCCCGGGTCAGTGCCCGGGGACCCAGGGACTAGGGCTGCAGCCAGACTCGGGTTCTCTGCTCCCAGCTCCCAGCCTGAGCCGATGGGCTATGCAGTGGGCCCAGAGAGTATGCTAGCATCCAAGTAAGCGGGGAGGACCTGCATCCAGCCAGCCCCAGCTGGAGGTGCTCAGAGAGGCCAGTTAGTGGCTAGCCAGGGCTAAGCCCACATCCCGACTCCTTCCCCCAGAGCCCTTACTGCCTGGGTTGGAGGAAAAGCCAGATCAGGGGACCCCGTCTTGCTGGATGAGGGTGTAAGCAGAGAGGTGAAGGGGAAGTCAGAGTGTAAGGGGTCCCCAGCTCTCCTGGCTGAGCCGAGCCCCCTCATCCTGGGCGTGGGCTAGGAGAGCACCTAGATGCATGTGCCCGGAGAGGCACCTTGCGCCTTCTGTCTTTCTGCCCACCATTCCCCCTTACACTGTCCTGCACCTGCTGCCCCAGAGGACTGACTCCCCCTTTTTCCCCTTCTCCTTGTGGACCCCACCCCCGCAGCTGTGACCCCAGCCCTGCCCCTGCCACTCCTCCCTCTGGGCCACCTCTTGGGCCTTCAGGCTCTGACTGGGCCACCCTCTCCCTTTTCTGTCTCCACAGTTTGTTGCCTCATGAATTCCAGCAGCAGAAAAGGCGAGTTTATAGAAGAAAAAGATCAAAGTTTTTGCTGGAAGATGCTATTCCCAGTGTTAGTTCCTTGTTTTCTTACTCTCCACTTTCACATGCAGGGTCAGCACATACCAGGGATTCCTGTGCAGAAAACAAGTCCCCCAGCCCAGGGGACTCTCCCACGTCCCATAAAGGAGAAGCCAGCTCCTATTGTAACAGCTAAATAAGGGAAAGCCAGGCACTGCAAGGCCACTCGTTTCTCTCTCCAGGTTCTCCCCAGAACCCGAAGCAGGGGAAAGGGGAGGCAGTATTCAGATCCCCACTGTCCATCTGGGGAAGCTGAGGGCCAGGCAGGAGCAGTGGCTTCCCTGAGGTCACATCTCAGGTGGTGGCAGAGCCCAGTCTAGAACCAGGGCCCATGATCAATTTCTTTCCTCCTTCAGCCCTGCAACCTCACTGAAGCCCTCCCTTTGGGCAGCAGTATTAGCGAGGCTTCCCATCTCCCCAGCACTTGACAGTTTACAAGGCACTTTCACAGCCGTCATTTCGTTCCGCTGTACTTCCTGACACCTCTGGGAGTGAAGCATGGCAGGGGTTACTGTCCACTTTTGCAGCTGAGGTAACAGACCCAGACCTGGCAAGGTCATACAGTTGGCCAAAGGCAGAGCCAGGACTAGAGTCGGTGTGACTTGGCTCCCTGGTCAGGCCTGGGAATAAAGAGGAAGTGACGAGTCTTACCGACGGGAGGGTCCAGCCCTCAGAAGACCTGGCTGGACCAGCAGGCAGCCTGCATGGCCCTCAGCCCCTGGGGAGATGATCCGATGCTCACTGACCCAATCTCCTCTCCTTCCTGTGTCCACAGAGCGACTTTACCTCGGCCTGGAGCACCAACCACCACCTGGCCAGCATATTTGACTTCACATTGGATGAAATTCAGAGTTTAAAAAGGTAACAGTGAGGGACCGAGCAGAGAGGTCTGCTGTGGAGACCAGGCTGGAACCGACTGGGGAGACACCCCTGCTCCCCGCAGCAGTGAAGGCAGGCTCTGCAGAGGGCAAGCAGAAAGCCTTTTTGAGGAGTGGGAGCTCCCTTGGGGTCAGTCTAGTTAAAACGGTCCATAGTGCAGAAGGCCGCCCGAGGGTCTTCTACACTGGAGTTTTCAGCATAACCACCCTCTGCTGTACAGTCTCAGTGCCCCCGGGGACAGTCCTTGGAGCAGCATTCCAGGCCTGCCTGGCCCGGGCCCTCCCTACCTCTCCCACCCCAATGCTGCTTCTCCCAGCCCCTTATACCAAAATCGCTGTGTGCATTCACGTCCGCCTCCCCCCAGGAAGCTTTCACCGACTCCCCAGGCTGCCTTGGACGCTTCCCGTGTATTCCAACAGCACCTTGTGCTTGGTGTCCCCAGGGAGAGGGACCGCATCTTCCATTATTTCTGAAATTAAGGTCATTCAGTGCTTTCCTGTAGGGATGGATGGGAGCAAGGGCTTCAGACTGGACTGGGCTCCAAGTTACTAGCCGTGAAACTTTAAATTCTTTAACTCCTCTGAATCTCCTCCTTGTTGCTAGGAGATTCAAACAGGAGGTTGTATGTGAAAGCACCGTGGGCCTGTAAAGGATGGCATGGGACCATGCTTATTAACGACATCCTTTAATGACTGCCACAGTGTGGGCATCACCACCAGGGGCGGGTGGTCAGGGAACACTTTCTTGACTCCTTGGACTTTGAAGTCTGGAAGGGTAGAGAGGGGACAGGCAGACGGAGGCGACCACTGCAGGTGTGGTGGCAGGAAGCTCGGCAGTGAGAAGGCGGGCCTAGGCTGGGATGAAGGATGCATGTGAGAGGGGCCGAGAGACACCTGGAGCGGTCCCAAGGGGCTGATGGAGGGTCACCCTCTCCTCCTCAGTGCCAGCTCGGGCCAGACCTTCTTCTCAGATGTGGACTCCACGGATGCCGCCAGCACCTCTGGCTCTGCCTCTACCACCCTCTCCTATGACTCCAGGTAAGCTTCCTGGGGTCTGGACTCAAATTCCTCGCCACACCGTCCCCCCACCCCCAGCCTCCACCTCCCACTTCTGTCTCATGTGGCTTATTCTGTGAGTCTGAGTCTCAGGTTGAGGGACTAGGCGTTCTGCAGTTATGAGGCTGGATCTGGGACCCGCTGGTCTAAGGAACGGGGTTCAGGGGGCTGAGTGTGGGCGTTCAGGCCGCACCTCTTCCTCTGCTGCACAAGACTGTGTGACACCTCTCGCTGGGCAGTTCCAGTTCAGGGGTCATGTAAGCAGAGGCTCTTTCATTCTGGGGGTCGTGGCCTCTGCATGCCCAGACTGCAGGGACTCCTGACCTAGTTCTTGGTTGTCTGGATTTGGTGTCTCAGGTCTCTAAGGAAAAGAGCCATTGTTTTGGAAACCCGAGGGAGGGGGAGATGGCATCATGCAGGGTGGAGGGAGGGTCTGGGAGAGGACACTGCCTTCCCCGCAGGTGCAGCCGGTCCTCAGCAGCCTGAGGGGTGGTGCTGCCAAGCACAGACACAAGTTCTTCTAAACTTGGGCCCTTTCACTATATTTGGGGGTATTGCAGGCCCAATTATGTGCCTTGGGAGTTTGTCCCACACATCTCTGTCTAGGTTTCTTGCTCTGTTCCCTCTGTATTTTATTTCTTCCTGTTTAGCTCTTCAGCTCTTTCTGTTTCAGGTACCTGTGAATGTGTACCTCTTCCTGTGTGTTCACTTCTCTGCCACCTCTGCCTTTCTGCCAGTGTGCGTGCATGTGTGTGTCTCCAGCCCAGACCCCAGGGTACAAGGTACTCTAACCCACACCCCCATCCCTGCTCCCACCGACTTGTCTAGCTACACGAATCCAGTTGAGGGACCAGGCAGTGTAAGCAGGGCCCCTGCACAGCACGGCTAAGGGGCACAGAGGGTGGTGCCCCCGCACCTGTGCAGGGCAGAGGTCCCAAGTCTGGAGACCATGTGCTTTAGAGCTGGACACGTCTAGGTTTGAATCCTGGCTCCGTCATTCCCCGGCTGGTGGTTTGTCGTCTGGAGCCTGTTCCCTCCTCATCAGTGCCCGGTGCCCAGGAGAGGGACTTGCGAGGGTTTTGCCCTTTCATTCCCATCTTCCTCTTCCCCTCCTGATATAGACGGACAGTGGGCAGCCGGAAGAGGAAGCTGGCAGCCAAAGCGTACACGCCACTGCGGGCAAAGCGGCGGGTAGCCGAGCTGGGTGAGCGCTGCCCATCAGACAGCAGTGCAGAGGCGGCGTCGGGCCCCGAGCGGCCAGACGAAGGCATCGACAGCCACACGTTTGAGAGCATCAGTGAAGACGACTCGTCCTTGTCCCACCTCAAGTCATCCATCACTAGCTACTTTGGTGCAGCGGGGCGGTTAGCCTGTGGGGAGAAGTACCAGGTGCTGGCTCGGAGAGTGACACCTGAGGGCAGGGTTCAGTACCTAGTGGAGTGGGAAGGGACCACCCCTTACTGACTGGCCCTCAGTGGATGCCAGGAGCCCTGGAAAGCAAAGGAGAGATGGCAGAAGCCACAGGCTCTCTGGTTCTCTTCAGGGTGGGGCAGGGGAGGGAAGCAAGACAGAGCTGCAAGTGCCTGGCCAAAGGCCCTTCCTGCCTGCCTCCCAGGTCAAGACCTGCGCCTCTGCTGTGCCCGTTCTGCTCTCGGGGCTCCTTAGGCTCATCACCCCTTTGCCTGTGTCCCACCAGCTACTTCTCAGCCTCCTCACACTCCACACTCCCTTAAACTGTTCATCTGTTCCTCTGAATGTGTGTCCCCAGGCTCTGGGACCCTCTGTCCTGAGACCTGAATCTGGCTTTCTCTCTGTTCCTTACCTCTCTCTCTCACATGTGCACACTGTCCCTCCACTGGATGTCCCTCACACCTGACTCAGGGGGCAGCCAGTCCTTCCAGGGACCGCATTATGAGAACGGGAACATTTAAGGCAGATAAAAGGAGCTCTCAGAGCTTTTCTGTCCCACTTTTCTGCCACATGCCCCTGCCCTTGGAGATGCTGGTGACGGTGGAACGCCTCTGCCAAAGCCTGTGAGGAGAGATCCTGGGACTCGGGATCTGACGCGCAGAGAGGCTGGGTCTCTGCTTATTAAGGCTGCGGTGTCAGTTTCTGAGGTCCCAGAAGTTTTCCTTTCCTTGGCCACACTCCCTCAATTATGCTGGAGCTAGACCTGGCCTTGCTGGAATAGAGGTGCCCTTGAAAACCTGAGGGACAGGGAGAAGTGGGAGGAAAGAAAGCCTTGTCATGCTGAACCTCAGGCTGTTTCCTCTGCCTCCCATCCCCAGAGCACCACGCACACAGCTGAGCAATGCACACTCACTCACACAGAAGCTTGCATTGTGAGTGCTTTCACCCTCCAGTCACCAGCATTTGGCCCCCGGCCTCCAGGTGGGCACGCGTGCACACACACACACACACACAGCCACACATTCCCTCCAGTGCCAGCCTGGCTCCTGCCCTTGGCTCTCTTCCAGGGACCATGTGCTGCAACTAAATGTGAAAGTCCAACTCCTGCCCTTCTTTCGCCCATGACCAGCTCTGACCTCATAGGGAAGCACAGGGGACTTTTTATCCCCTGCCCCCACCCTGAAACTGACAATCACTTTTTGGGACAGGTTGTGAGTTCTAAAGGGCCTGTGTTACTCAGTCTTCCCAAAGGGAAGCCTTTGTCAGTGGGAATATAAATAGAATTCTTAGAACCAACATAAAAACTCATACCCATCTGGAGGGAAATCAAAAAATGGGAGGGGGAAGAGACCCCCTCATTTTTGCTGCTTCCAGAAATATTAGAAACTGACTCTCAATTGGAAAATGGAAAGAAGTGCCTTGATTGGCGTTGGGGGGTGCACCAGATGGGGACTGGCCTTGCCAACTGCTGCTGGGGGCCTCCAGCTTGGCTGGTGTTTTATAGGCTGCCAGCTATAAGGAAAAGGTGGACGAACAGTGAGGGGATGGCAGGGAGGACAGCAGGCCTGGGGAGCCGGTTTTCTCATTACTAGGCTGACCCCCTCCCCACCTGTGAGCCTTCAGGGGGTTCCTGTGATGGTTCAGATACCCTTCACCTTAAGCCTCAGCTCCAGTGCCTTTCAAAGGAGACCTCAATTCCTGTGCATACTGCCCCCCCTTCTCTCTGCTTCTCTGGCATGGCTCAGGCAGGGAGAGTCTGGGGTTAGGCCCAGTTTTCTCCCTTCTCAGCCCCAAAGCTGCTGCCACTGAAGCCCCCATCTGGGGCCAGGTGGAAGGGAAGCTGAGAAGGCAGCCTCCAACCCAGCAGGGGAATGGGACCTGGGCTCTAATCTGTGGCTTCCTGCCTGGCTTCAGAGAACACAGCAACCTTCCGGGCCTGCTTTCCAGGCTTCTGAGAAAGCACAGGACAAGCAGGGCCTACCAGTATATCTGTACCTTCTCTACTTGGGCTCCAGAGAGGCTCTGGGCTCCAAGAGGGGGAAGAAGGGTATGGGGTGTCTTCCCTGTTTGGGAAGCCAGCATAAGGCCTAGCAAGGTCACCCTGACTCTGCACCTCAGCCTTTCATTTGTACCAGATAATAGCTGCATTACTGCCAACTGACCTTATAATAATCCTGTGCACCTTCGAAAAGATTTATGGTTTTGAATTGCTGCTTAATAACATTTGTTATATTAAAGTTATAATTAATGTGTCTGATTTACAACTTAAAAGCTCCCTTTGAAAAGTTGTGTTTTACCCCCAGTTAACTATCAGCAGCTGGGTAGCAGCTGACTCTGGTTTCTGTTCCCTGGAGACTGAGGAAGGGCAAGACTCCTCCCTGATTGGCCGCCCTGCCACTGCCCACCAGTTCTTTCAGCAATGTTCTTGCCCTTACCACCAAGAGGATGTGGAACCATTTTTCTCCTGTGAGTACCTGAGCCATGGGGGGCAAAAAACATTAGCCGAGAGCCACAGAGAAGTAAAAGATGGGACATGAACTTAGAAATGGACTATATTAAAATACATAGGTACAGGCACTATCAAACCATTCAGAGCACACAGGCACGCAACCTCAGAAATCTGAAGCCAGTTCCAGGCCTGGGTCTGCTAGGTAGAGCCTGTTCCACTTTGGTCTGAACCCTTTGATTCAGCTCCCTTACTTTTCATATATGCCAGAGATAGCCCCTGCTGGAGTCAATTCCCCAGGTGTTGAGAGGGAACCCTTTCACATATAAATGTGCTGAATTTTTACTTTAAATAAACTACTTCACATCTGGGGCAGTGTGGAGAGAGAAAAATAGACATGAAGGGGTACAAAAAAGGCCGCTGTAGGGAAAGCCAAGTGTTTAACTGAATTCTGTAGTTTCAGGGATAAAGTGTAGCCTGTTAATCCCTGTAAGTGTTTGTGTCTGCCCTTCAAAATCTTTATTAACTATGATTCCCATTTTTCTTCTACCACTCTTTCAGTTTCAAACTTTTAACTGCCCTTGGAACCAAGCCGCAGTTGGAACTGGGGGTATGGTGGGAGTGGTGGGGATTGTTCTCTGGGCCGAAATCAATGTAATGGGATGAAAGTGTCAAGAAGTCTGAGTTCTACTCCAAGTTCTACAGTGAGCAGCTAAATAGACCCTCCTGAGGTCAGTGGTCCTCCCCAGGATAGAGAGGGCCTTTGTGGTTCTTTGTGGTCTAGGTTAGTGTTTATAAATCTACAACAAACATTTACCTTTAGAATTTAAGAGCAAGAAATTAGAATTCTCAGAAATTCCTTAAATCATTAAGTTTTTCTTAATTTAGACATTTTTCATACTCTTTACTCCTTATCGATATTTGGAAAAATTTTGCTTAACAAATAGGCATATTAAGCTTAGCTGTGTTTACAAAGAACTGGAGCCTAGAGGGAATATTTAAACACTGGAAAATGCCAGGGAACATTATTGGATAGTATTCAAATTATTTAACATTCAAATATTCTAGCAAGGTTAACAGGATAAGAATTATGTGTCCAAATTGCAAAATCAGGAATTTATTTTGCTTCCAAGTTTATTTCCTGGAACACTGCCCACAGGATTTGTATAAAGTCTACTATGTGTATAAACTTATTTTATTTGCAAGAATAAGTCTGTGGCAGACAAGGCTACAGACACACACTTAGGACATAACGATGACAAATAGGACTGATTAGACAGTAACCACTTCTCCCCTGAGTGATCCTGCCCTATTGCTCCGAACCTCCAATTCTGCATATGTTGGCACCTCTAGCTCTTTTCATCTGATGGAGTCCTTCAAACCAGTAATGTCTTTGTGCTTTTAAGCTTTAGTATTCACACACAGATGATTTTAATACTTTTTCTCATTTCTTCAACTGATTTTTCTGGGGATTCCAGATTCAAAAAACATACATGTCCTGAGAAATGCTGGGCAAGCATTCCTGCATGGAAACACGAGTCTAGTCCTAGCCCCGGCTCCCGCAGCATCATTCTGGGAGGACAGTGTGTGCGTAAGGTGGCCAACCATGAAAGTTGGAGTCATACAGACCCTAAAAATCACTGAACTCCTCTAAATCTCTCCCCTTGTCTATAGAATGAAGATACTATCAACAACCCCCAGGTCTGTGGGGAGAAGTAAATGCAACATACTTTTAAGTGCCAGGTCAATTTACCACACAAACATCTTAAGAACTAGTATCTCTTCTTTTAGAGTAGGCTACAGCAGGCTCTCTAGGTCTTTGGTCAACAAAAGGATACATCCAACCTCTTTGGAAGAGGCAGAAAGAGCACCAGAATCAAGAGATTTGGGTTCAGATCCTAGCTGCCTCTCATTTAAATGTCTTATGCTCTCTGATCTCAGGTTTCATCTGCAAGATGAGAACACTGAGTAGTAAGAAAATTATGTCAAGAACCTAGGATAGTACCTGGCAGAGGTGGTGCTTTGTCCTCTCCCCTTCTACTTCCTGTAATAGTCGACCATGACACTGAGGCAAAAGGAGTGCACCAAGGAACAGTTTTCAAGGCACAGTCAGCACAGAAAATGACCCAATAAAGGCCACAGAAAGAAAATCTTTGGAATTAGCCCAATTTAAGAAAAGTCAAGAAAAGTTGAATTTTGCCAATTCTATAAATTACAAAGTAACTGTGGACTGTAGAGAAAGCTTTAAATATTCAAATCCTTGAAACATCAATTTGGGAAATAGTTGCCAAACCCTGAGCAAAAAAACAAATAGATTCACACATGCCACTGACCTTGAGCAGCTCATAATCTAGAAATACAAAGTGATGGTGATGCACAAGGATAACGGATACCAAGGCAGGAGAGAGTCCTTCCAATGCGGAGAGCAAGACCTTGCAAAGGAGCAGCCAGATTTCACAAACACTCATACAGAAGGGCACTCCAGGCAGAGCGCATGGCCTGAACACAGAAGAACATCACACGGCTTAGTGGAGCCATCCTCTTGCCGAAGTAGGAGAGAGGTAGGTGATGACAGAAAAAGTCAGTTGTGGCAAGGTTAAGATGGGTTGTGAAATCCAGACCAAGAAATTGGACTTTATCCTGAAAGCAATATGGTAGTCCATTTGGGGTCCCCAGTACAGTTTCAGTAGTGTTTACTTTACACAAGTAGTGTTTACATCAGAAACATCTGTTGTAAGAAAGGACATCATGATTATCATTCTCTTTAGCAGCCCTCGAAAATCCCCACTAGCTATCAAAAAAGAATTCTCTGGACCTCTGGAAGGGCCTCAGCCTGAATGAAGTCCCTGTAAGGTCTTCAAAGAAGGGCCCTTGGAGGTCTTCCCCCACTTTATAGTTGGAGGGACTAAGGTCCAAGAAGCACAGCAGGTGTCACAACTAGGGCCTCATACAACCCCTCCCACACGCCATTCCCTCTGGGAAGGGAGGCCAGGATACCACAGATGTCTGTAGACCCTCACTCAAACTGCTTGCGGGCTTTCCAGGGCGGAGTTACCTTGTGACGGATTCCTGGAGGAGGCCTAGGTCAAGTCCTTCTCCGCACCCCACAGGGCTCTGCCTTCCCTGCCCTCCTTCACCTGGGGCCCGTGGAACAGGTATAGGAGAGCACCAGACACGGGGTAAGCAGCCTTCATTGCACCGTTCATAACTCAACATGCTGCCCCCTTTCTGGGCCTCAATGTAGTTCACTTTCCTTTAGTAATCTATAAAATGGAGACTGGCTTAGACCACTGGTTTACAGACTTTTAACGAAGAAAATAATGACAAAAAAAAAAAGCCAAATCTCACTAGAGCTCTATAAATGAAAATCAGAAAAGCGCAGTTGCACTGGTTGAAATATGGGTGGGGGGGGTAGGTCATCATACACTTATCCCCACTCAGGCAGCCCCCTGGGTACCTTCTGTCAACCCCTGGATGTCTGTAGAGCAAGAGCAAGTCTGAAACCATTGGTCTAGCAGTTCCCCAGGGTTCTTTCCCACTTTAGTATGCTCAATTTTGATGCTCAAGTAAAAAACTTAGTATGATGGGCTCAAAAACCATGTCTCCACTGAGCGAGGCAGCAGAACCTTCTGTCTGTCACAGTCAGGCTAGGAGAGAGTCAAGATCTACTGTCAACCCATGAGGCTGTGTCTAAGGCCTAGTATTCCCCCAGGCATACACTCCCAAAGCCCATCCCCTAGCCCAATTCATCATGACTTGGGAATAACAAACACCATCCTTAGCTAGGAGAAATAATCCTGCTGTCCCCAAAATTGCACCATTAGCAAGTCATCCTTTTGAATGAAGCACTTGCCAGGTCCCCTAGAAGAGGGTATTCATCCTACACACTTCTAGGTCCATTCCTCCTCATGAGAACCAAGAGAGTAATTATAGCCTAGACATTCAAGGTAAGCGCAGTGACTGCAAATGACAACACACCCTCACAGCCACCTCTTCTTGTCCCCTACACACAACCATCCTTGCTCTCCCACCCCCTGGCCATCTTTAAGACTGAAGCACTGGGTTCTTGCTTGGCCCGACTGGCCCAGCCTCCTCTTCTAGCCTCGGGACACTTGGACCTTCAGCCTCCACAAGTTACTGGACTCATCTGTGCTGACAACTGCAGGAATCCAGAGATGCTAGGAGGCAGAAAGCAGCCTCCCTTTTCCCAGAGTACAGCTGATAAAGGCTAGAAGCAGCCAGCAGGATCCACTGAAAGCCTCCCATGCTCAATCCTCCTTCGTGCCCTCTTCCAGCCACTTTAAATACTGCACATCTCCTTGGTCCATGGGAACACTGAAGACCTCTGGGATTTCAAAAGGATGCACCAACCTTTAGAAAGAAAGCAGAGCCCTGTGAGTGATTATGATTAAAATCAGCCCATGCAATAAAGCCCAACTGGCCAGCCTTGCTTGAGGCCCTCTGCAATCTGCTGCAGCCTACCTGCCCAGCCCCAAAGCCCACAACTCCTGAGACTGTTTTTCACATCTGTCTACAAGTGATGAGTTGGGCCAGATGACTTTAGAGTCCCACAGACATGGGTTCGGATTCTAAGTCAGCCCTTTACTAGCTATGTAACCATGAACAAACCACTTAAATTCTCTAATGGCTCTAAAAAGAAGGGATAAAAATAACATCTACATGATTGGATTGCCGAGGATTAAATGACACAAGGTAATAAAGCATCAGCTAGTACACTGACTAGTACAGTATGTATTCATTAAATGTTAGCTACCATCTTCATTACTATCCCACACTCCTCACTGTGCCTTCCCCAAACAATCCCTTCCCCAGTACCTCTGTATTATCCTTTCCACCTAGAAAGTTCTCCTTGTTCCTGTTGATCAGTCAAAAGTCCTTCCATCCCTTAAGGTCAAATTCAACCACTGACCTTTTCCAGGGGATCTTCCTTGACTGTCCAAACCTACATGACTCTCTCCCTTCTCCCCATTTCTTTCACCTGGCCCTTGGCATACAATGCAAGTTTTTTTCATTTTCCAGAATGAAGAAACATGAGGCCTTGGGCTTCAGTTCCCCATCTGTCAAATGGAAGCAATAATGTTCTGCTTCCTTTCTGCTGCACGAGTCATTGTAAAGTCCTCAGGAGACCACAAGCTAATAAATCACAGCATGTGTACTGGTGCTTAAACATGTGGAGTGAGCTGGAAAATTCTATGCAGTGCCCAAGAATAATGAATTTTCTTATTTCATGGACACCTGTTCCAATGCATGTGTGTTTATAAGCAGACAGACAGTATGAAGGCAGTTAAGACATTTGTAACATATTAGTAGTAAGAGCTGACACTGATATAGCACTTCATGTGTGCGTTTCACATAAATTTATCCCAAGGTACTAGCATAATCTTCATTTTATAGATGAGGTAACTGAGGCATAGAAAGTCTAACTAATATCCATGCACTAACAACTAGCAAGTAGAAAAGCCAGGATTTGACCCTGGAGGTCAAGCTCTGGGGTTCACCTTCTTAACCCTGAAGCTGTCTCTTACCAGTTAAGCTGCAATTTCTTGATAGTGCTGGCCCCACCAAAGGTGCCTCATTAACACACCTCTGCTAAGGAGTTAACATTGGGCCTTCTCTACTGCTAGGTCTGAGACCAGGATGTAGCCTTACACTCACAGAATCCCAGTTGAAGTGAAGAAAAAGGATTTTATCACCCAGATAGGTAACTTGTATCCCCAGCTGCACATTAGAGTCAACACGGGTGATTCTGAAGAACACTGCATTTGATTCCTATTCCAGATGAATCAAGTCAGAGTCTGAGCTGGGGCCTAAATTGTTAGTTTGAAAAATGTCTTAAGCGATTATAGTATGTAGCCAGCATCAAGAGTCGCTGGTTTAGATCGGCTTTCCATGTGCCTGGGAGCCACCTGGGGATCTTGTTAAGCTGCCATTTGGTTCAGCAGTTTTGGGATGAGCGTGAAACTCTGCAATTTCTAGGCAATGCCAATTATTCCAAAACCACACTTTGAATGATAAGGCTTTAAACCAATGCTTCTCAAAGTAAGGTCCACTGACCCCTCGGGAACTCCAAGACTTTTTCAGGAGGTCCATGAAGCCCAAACTATTTCATAACAATACTAATTTGTTAGTTTTCTTTTCACTGTGTTGACATTTGCAGTAATGGTACAACTGCTGGCACCTTAGCATGCACCAAGACAACGGCACCAAACTGTACTAGCTGTCATTCTATTCTTTACCACCACACCTTTGCATTTTAAAAAAGTCAAATTCACTTAAGAGCATCCTTGATAAAGTGGCAAAAATTACTATTTTTTTTTATTAAATTTCCACCCTTGACTATATATCTTTTAGTACTGTGACAAAGTGGGAAGTATATATGGAGCATTTTTGCTTATGCCTAAATTCAATGTTGTCTTAAACTTGTCTGAGTCTCAAACTAGACTAGGCTTTTTCATGGAACACCATTTAAAAATGTGAACTTTATTCAGATTTGAGCATTAGGAAGACATTTTTTTCTAATATGAACAAAGTGAGCCCATCACTCAAATGAAGACAATTTATATCATTTGCTGCCAATGAAAAAAAAATCATGTTTTCAAGCAAAAATTAGATGTTTGGAAACTTAAAATTGTCATCATGAGTTTAAAATATCCCAATAGCTGATAGATGCTTAATAAAACATGCTTCTTATGCCAGATTTTGCAAAAATGAAAAATGATGTAATTCTTCTCACTTTGCTTTTTGGAAAATATGGCTATTTTCCATAAAAATACATTATTTACATTAATATGTAATAGTTTTATTGTTATTTTAAATGAACTAAAATATTTTCTAAGTTTGTTTTAATTTCTAGTGCAGTAAAATTTCATGTAATCCACATAGACAAAGCTCTTTTGGATCCTCAAAACTTTTTAAAAGTGTAAAAGGATCCTGAGACCAAAATGTTGAGAACCACGGGCTTAAACTAATTCTTCTTAGCTTCTATTTTACATATGAAGAATCAGAGGGACAGGCACATGCCCAAGATCATTTGGAAGGTTGGTGACTAGGTTTCCTGCTTTTCAAGCTTATTCATTTAGTCCTTAGTACATTCCTGATTGAGAAAGGATGCCAGCATTACCTGATGTAGCTGGACAGCACATGGACCTTGGAAGTCTTTGTCTTTATTAACTGTAAAAGAAAAAAAATCACTGCTTTAGGTAGGACCTCAGCCCCAGCTCTGTAGCTCCTCATTTGGCCATTTAGGAGCCAGCATCCCTTCCAGGTCACCAGGCCCTGTCACTAGCACACAAATGAACCTAAGGAATCTTATGTGGGGCAAGAACCTCAATCAGTTGGTCTTTGCTAGTTTTTCATTGGAACCTTGGTCTTAATCTTCCCCATCCCTCTCATCTTCACTCACCAACAGGATCTCAGTGGCTTCTTCTATTTCTCCATTCCAAAAGTATCTGGAGAAAAGAACAAAACCAAATTATGATGCTCATAAGACAAGCCCAGTGAAACGTCAAATCTGGCCCAGTTAAGAGACTTATTGAGGTGGCCAAGGTGCTACAGGTCATCTAGTCCAGCGTTTCTGAACCTTTTTGGCACCAGGGACCAGTTCTCCTATGAGAATCTAATACCTGATGACCTGAGGTAGAGCTGAAGTAGTGATGCTAGCACTAGGGAGTGGCTGCAAATAAAGATGAAGCTTCGGTCATTCACCCACTGCTCACCACCTGCTGTGTGGCCTGGTTTCTAACAGGCCACAGACTAATACTGCTCCATGGCCTGGGGGTTGGAGACCCCTGATCCAGTCCAACGATTCTAATGAATGCTTATAGCACCTGCCTGAACTTCCTGGAGGAGAGAGGCCCACCATCTCTTGAAGTCCATCTATCACAAAGGTTTTCACATGAGGTGTGCCAATATCTACTATCCAGTTGTTTTACCCAACTTCCACATGAAGAACCACCTCAGGCAAGCCCTGCAGAAAGTGTGATGTTTTCTCTCCTCCAAACTGGGCATTTCCAGCTCTTTCAACATTCATTCTATACTCATGGCTTCTAGGACCCTCCCCATCCTTTGGACTAGTGCTCCATTTATCACTGATTCTCAAAATTGAGTACCCATGTAAGGATAAAGAGCACAGGAGACTTCAGAGAAGTGAGACTTTATAAGATATGGAAACAGGTCTGAAAATTAAAAGTCAGTGATAAGGTTCAGAAAAGAGTATGAGAACAGCATCATGTGAAAGGAAGGGAAAGGAATTTGGCCTGAGAATACCTACACTGACTGAGCCAAGGCAAGGCTAAGATGACCTAGGCCACTGGCCCTGTCTCACAGAGCTGTCGTAAAGGGGGAAGATGGACATAGAAAGGGAATGCTAGGTTGAAACTCTAGTCTAGTTCCCAAACATTGGTTCCCAGACTGGCTTTACGTGAATCACCTATACCAGTTTTTAAAAATTCAGAGACCCAAGCCCACTCTTGGGGAGACTGATTGAGCAGACACAGGATGGAGCCCAGGAATCTAAAGCACAGCTAAATTTGGGAGCCACAGCAAAAAACGATGTGAACCACTGAGGCAACGTCATTATTGGCGAAAGCTTGCACTATATAGCCTTTTTCTTTTTTTGACCTTCAGAGTAGAAATTATTTCTTTATTCCCACATCCTCCTTCCATTCTCTCCCTCTCTCTTTCTGGAAGGGAAGGAGATAAGAAACAGGCTGATCAGAGAAATTAAAATATAAGTTAAATCCTGCACAACTAGCACTGAGATGCTAAAATATTTTGCTGAGAAAAATGGTACAGACCAGGCTTAACTAAAGTGATGGAGTTAATGAAATGAAAGGCAGACAATACACAGAAACAGGCTGTCACATATGCTAAACTCTCAGTTTTCCAAAGAATCTAAAAGAAATGGAAATTATGTTCTTCGATATCTCTAGTAGGCTTTCTCAGGGATGAAATGTCCAATATGACTTCTTTGCTAACAGCAAGCTAACTGACTTAAGTAAAGAATGTATAAACAAGATTCATTGTTCCTAAACTGTAGGTTTTTTTCTCCTTTCTCTATACATAGCCTATTTTTGCTTTTGCTCATAGATGACATAAACCCACTGGTTGATTTCCTTTGAATACAAACCAACAGTGAATGTTGATTAATTAAATACCTTTGACTTGTTTTTGATAATTTCCCATTAGTTCAGTACTCTTTCCACCAGCTAGACCTGACTTAGCACCCCCACACCCTTCCACTGGCCAAAGCAAAACTCACAGTGAAGATGCCTTAGACAGGATGTTCACAGAGGCAGCCAGCTTCTTATCCAGTATAGCCCTAAAGCAAAGAGAGTGACAGTCAGTGGGGCAAGCGTCCAGGATCCTAAGAGAAGGGACAGGAGTTCCTTGGAATTACCCAGGAAACCTAAGTCTAACTAGATAACCATTTAGAGTCCCCCTACATCCTCAGACCAACACATTCCATACCACCATGCACAGAACCTCTAGAGAGAGAGCTTTAGAGGTTTCTAAGTCCTTCCCAGGGTGGGGAGAGAAGTAGGGAAGCAGCTATGAGAAGGTGGTTTTAAGGATAGGCCCTGTCTGCTTGGGGAATGGGAATTAACTCTGGATGCAGAACAAGAAGACCTGGATTTGACTCCTGACCCTGCAGTAGGATGGCTGTGTGACCTTATGCAAGTTCATTCTCTCATTCCAGGAATAAGTATTTGAGCACCTATTCAAGATAGGCATGTTCCCCTCATTCAACCTTATTCTTCTGCTGTACGATGAGAATTGGTTCAGCCAGTGGTTTTGAACCCTTATCACCACCACAGTCTCCTTTTATAATGCCAGCTTCTTCTGCTTTTATCTCTCAGATATGTATCAAGCTGACACTCAGTGCTTCTGATCTGTAGAAACTCACATGACCACACAGAATGGCTACTCCAGGCAAAAGCGAAAAAAAAAAAGCATTATAATTATTTGCCTTTGCCAAGGTTTCTATCACAGCCCCAAGAGCACAATCATCACCTTTGTAGACCACTAAGGTATTTTTTTTTATTTTTTGACAGATCACAGGTTAAAATTCCTGGTCTGAAAATCTCAGATTCCTGTGTGCCCTTATGAACACAAAAATGTGCTTGAACTAGTACAGGTGTCATAGAAACAGCAGCACCATCAAGTCATTAATGAAAAGAAGTGTTCCCAAGCATCAAAACCTCAAGCCCTCAGAATCAGGCCAGCCCTGACAAACCTTTCTCAGGTCTTAGGCAGCTAAGAGAGCCTGGTATCTGTTCTCTGAAATGCTTAGATCTTGCCAAGTAAACCTCATATGAGCCCTGTTCACTGATCCCTCCTCCTTCCCTCAGCTGCTGCCAAGAGACCTGACCCACTTTCTCTTCCCTTGAGTTCCAGGCTAAACAGTGCTCTATTTAAGGCTCCGCATTAATGTGGCATTACCACTACCCTCATTCCTTTGCAAAGTTCCAGGAGCTAAATAAATCCCTGACCGTAAGGAGAGGCACATGACACAAATTTGTTTAAGCAACTGCTGAGAGTCTTGCTCACTCAATCATGTGCTGAGAAATTACATTGTATTGGTTCTGAAGGTGGCATGCAAACACAGGGAATGAGTTAAACCTCTAGAAAAATAATCTATTGACTTCACAGGTCCTTTCCAATCTGTGGGGGAGTGTGAACTCCTCAGTGACCAAGCACAGCAACCTATCCTTGGGTAAAAGACTATACAGATCTGAGGAGGACTGTGTTAATCAAAATCTCCTATGGCCAAAATATATTTTAAAATACATATAAAAAAAGGAGAGTGAGAGAGCATGCAAGCTCATTGAGAACACACATACACTCAAGATGAGCAGCTGAGTCACAGATAGGGAGCTCAGGCCCTCAAGCTCATCTGAGGAAAGCAGGAGGTAGCAGTCTAGAGCTGCAAGGGCCTCTAGAAACTGCGAAGTTCAAAGACTAGTGGCTCACAGAGCAGAGACTTAGTTTGCCTCTCATGGCATTTTTAGAAATCTTGACTTTGTTATCAGAATTTACTACTACAATATTTCATATTCAAAAAATAGATTGTCTAGCTTCTCATAAAAAATTGAGTCTTATAACATTGGACTTGTAGTCCTACAAGGTTACATTGAGCTACAGCTGAGTAAGGGCTACTTCATCGAGGCATGGCATATGCTTCCCAGGTCAACCCAGTTTTAACTGCTTTCTCCTCTCAAAACCTAGGTAAGAGTAAGAATTCCTCTCTACCATCATCCTGTGTTGTCACACACAGCCTATTTCACTCATCTAAGTAACCTATCTGTAGGAATTTGTGCTTGTGACCTTGGCCTAATGCAATTCCCTCTCTCTGCATATGAGACTGAAGCCCAGAGAAGAAAGGCTTGTCAAAGATCATATGTGATGTTGGCAGCAAAGAAGACACTAGAATCCAGGTCTCCTGATTCATCATACAGGATTTTCATCCTGACTCCAAAAAGAGATTAACATGTGTCTGTCAATGAAGAGATCTAAGAACATTGCCAGGATCAAACCAAAATGAACCAAAATGAACCAAAACTGAGAGGCAGCAGACAAAACTCTACCGAACACTAAAGAATAACTAAAACAAGCTGAAGAACCTGGTCCCAAACTGATTCTGTAGCTAAAGCTGGGGTTCTTGCCAGCTAACATTTGTGGGGCCCTCCCCACCATGTACCCTTTTACTCTCTCCTTCTACAAATCACAGGAACCAAACCTGTTTGTCTCTCTTCTGTCCAAATCACTAATAAAAAATACTAAACAGAACAGGCTGAGGTGAGAGCTCCACAGCCATATCACTGAAGACTCCATTTCAGACTTTTAGTTCAACTTGGTTGACCAAACACATGCAGTAACCACCCTTTTACACAAAACCCTAGAAATGAGAGAAAATACTTCTTAACCATGCTGGAACACATTAACCATGCCTGAACCCAAACAGCCCCCTAGATGTGCATGGGAGCACGTGTGGGACTGACCCACAGAGAGGAGAGCAATAGTCTGTATCGGAGGTGATGGAAACCAGAGCAGACAGGAACTTAGAGGCAACCATCAAGGTGAATTGTTGGAATGCTATGGCTGGAGCAGGTGGACCCCGCTAAATCTCTATAGCCCAGGAAGTAGTAATGGGGTATCTGTCTCTAGGAAGGAGCAGTTAATGTAGGCGTTTTGAGAATAAAGGCAAAACAATGTCCCAGTAGCTGGCAACAGCCATGGAAAAAAGGAAGAATTCATGCCCAGAGGTAAGTTACTAGGGCACCCCAGACTGTAGAGAGTCCCCAGTCCACACTCACATTGAAAAGAGTGCTGCCTAACGACAATTCCTTAGCAGCTATTCCTGCTCCTGGAGGTGCATAACTAAAAAGGTGAGAGAGGTTACAATTAAGAATGGCAAAGTATCTGAGGAAAGTCAATACCAAGAGAGACAAAAATTCAACAAAATAATTTACATAAGAGGAGGACATAACAGGACATTCAACACCAAGATCTAAAAATAAGTATAATTATGTATACTTCAAAGTTTCTAAGAGATTAGATATTAAAAGTTCTCACCACAACAAAAAGGTAACAGTGTGAGGTAATAAATGTTTAACTGTATTGTGTAATCATTTTGCAATATACATATATATTAAATCATTTGTACATCTTAAACTTACAGTGTTATATGTCATTTATACCTCAATAAAGGTGGAAAAATTAAAAATAAAGTATAATTAATATTTACAGAAGTATAAGGCAAGATAATTGCACCCATAAAATGAAATCAGATCAAAATAAGATAAGACAATTATAAAACATGTGCAGTTGATTATTAAAGAACAATTAGAAATCTTGAAAGAAAAACTATTATCGTTTAAACCAAAAACTCAATAGAAGGGTTGAATTGCAAAACAGATACAGCTGAAAAACAAATAGAGAGAAGACTGGCTCAGAAATTCTCCCAGTATGCAGAAAAAAGGAAGAGAAAAATATAAATGGTCAGGCACAGTGAACAAATTCAACATCTATCGAATAGGAGTTCCAGGAAAAGGACACAGAAAGAAGAGAGAGAATATTTAACACATTAATAGTTGAACATTAAGATAAAGAGAAAATCCTAAAAATTACTGGAGAGAAACAGCATTACCTACAAAGAAATGAGACCCTGATAAACACTTGACTTCTCGTAAACAACCCTAGATTCAAGAAGACAATAGAGACTTCTCTCCAAGCTGATACTGATCCATTTATTTGAACTGCCCTTTCAACCAGTTAGAATCCAGGTGTTAGAATCCTTTCCTCCCAACTTCCCCAACGTCAGGTGAAGATGTTCCCTGAAAGGATCCCCAGTGGCTGTTTCAGAGGTCCAGAGAAAAGACAGTTCAGTACAGACCGTGAGCATACCAGAAGCATCAGAAGTAATTTTAATTACTAGCTGCTAAATACTATGGTTATTTCTGGAGTAATTGCAGGTTATTCTTCAAAGGTAATGTTAATGAGAGAAAAACACACTGGAGGAAAAAAAGATGGAATCAAATGCAACATTTACCTGTGACCAGCAATTTAGAGGTTACATGCTTCTAAAGACAAGATTCAACATTTTAAAACACTGTAACTTCACCTGTCATCAACTTTAAGAATGCTGAATTATGGAGCAAGGAGAAAAAGAGCAAGGAGCCAAATCCATTACCCTCCAACCCCATTAACCCTCTTCAAAGCTGCATCTACAAAGAGCAATGAACAGGGGAATATTCAGATACCACTAACATTGACTGAGCATCAATTTCATGCAAGTTACTGGAGTAAGGATTGTAAATATTTTATATCACTTAATCCTCACAACAATCCTGTGAAGCAGGTGGTGATATTACTCTATTTTTAATTCATGAAACAAATGCTTAGAGAAGGGGAAGCAACTTACCCAAGTTAACACAGTAAGTGGTAGAGCCAAGATTCAAACCCTGGTCTGCTTTAAAAGTCCAGCATTCTTTTCATACCACAGGTGCTTCTAGAAATTTTCTAAATACTTAGAATGGCCTCCTCCCCCTCACTTGTCATAGTGAGCACCTCTGGGATTGAACAAAGAGAATATCTCCAAGAAGAAAGACAGATGGGCTAGAAATTAGGAGATTTAAAATCTTAAAAAGTAGGATTCCATGTTATCTTAACACTTTGGGCAAGCCACCTTATCTCTCTGAGTCTCTTATCCCTTATATGCCTCCATCCACCAATCAACATTTTCAGGCCCAGCAGCAGGATCCACCAGGTGATCATTCAGCTCTGTTCCTCATATCATCCTAAGCAGACAGCTATGCAGTTCATCATCCGACGGATGGGGCAAGAGAATGGCACCTCTGGAGCATCCTGGTTACTCCCTGAGCCTCCTGGGGCAGCACCTAAGCTTAACCATACCTGGCAATATCTCTGGCAATTTGCTCATTGGGACAGTTGACAAAGACGATGGAGTAAGTGCCGGAGACATAGCTGCCGGTGACAGCTGAATGGAGCTGCAGGCTAAGAGTCCTGAGCATAGGGTATGTCAGGAAAGAAGCTGCCAGGATCTAAATGGTAGGAAAAGAAAAGCACAGGTCAGCAGTGACATGACCAATTCTGCTAACTCTAGCAGACTGTAACCAAGGCTGGGTATCATTTTCTCATGCCCATCCCCTATCCAAAAAATTATTCCTATAATCTCGTGCTTCATTTAGTACTTAACAAAGTTTTCATGTCTAGATGTTTTCCTTCACATTTTGCAGATAAAAAAGTAGAGGCCCAGGAACCACAAAGTTTGCTTAAAAGCCCATAGCTTTTAATTGGTGAAGCCAGAATTAGGACTTGGGTCTGGATGACCTGAAATCCACTCTTATTATACAAAATTGCGACTGGAGGTAATGCCAGCTGGCATCCACTGAACTGCTATCACCCTGTGGACATAATAACGATGATAAGATCTTAGATCTATTGCTGTTTTAGGGAGTTAATTTCAACTCCATTCATTTGTATATGTGCCAGGCATTGTGGGTAGGCTACTGGAAAAGGTAGCCTAACTCTAAAGCAATGCGTCCTTTGCAACTAAAACTGACAGCTGGGGGGACACCATGAGGAAGGCTCTACCTGAGGGAGCAGGAAAAGGTTTCAAAGAGAAGGTACCATCTAGATTGGATCTGAAACAAGTAGGATTTCGAGAGGAGAGGGAGACACTCTAAGCAAACAATAATATGTATAAATTCAAGAGGTATTTAGGGATAGATGAGATAGATATACAGTCCACAGTTGTCTTAGTCTGTGGCTGTGAGAACAGCAGGAAATGAGACTGGCTAAAACGATAAAGAAATGGGGCAGGCAAAGGGGTGTGTAGTTTGTACTCAAGTGAGAGGATACTTTTGGAGGTTTTGAAGTAGCAGAGTAATAATAAAGTGAAGCCAAGTAGTATACCAGGAGGGAAGATGGGGAGGAGCAGAAGACAGCCTACTCAGAAGGCCATTACCATGATCCAGGAAAAAAGACTAAGATCCTGAGCTAAGAAGATGGCAATGAAGTGCGAGAGAAGGCATTTATGATATAATTTGTCTTACTACTTTAATGATAAGCATTTTAAATAAGAAGAAATAGAAAGAAATGGAGAATACCTCCCATTCCAGGGCCCTCTGCTTAGAGGATACAATGGAGTCATTAATAGGGATAGAAGTAATTGCAAGGAGTTCCACTGTGACTTCACCAGCCTGAACAAGAGCGCGTTTCTCCTGCCTCCCAGGCTAGGTCTCATGCTTTGCTCAAATAAAACTCTGTCCTCCCACTCTTTTTATGCGATTGCCTAAGTCCAGGCTCCCACTTCTTGGCAGGGCCTGAGTGTTTTTATGTCTTTAGCTACAGTTTGACTAGTGGCCTGTCTGGGTTGGGTCTCTCATTCCCTCCTACTACCTCCACCACCACCACACCACCACCAATTCAACATACTAGTCCTCTGAACCAAACCAGTGACCATGCAAGAAAAAAAGAACCACCTTTCAATGAAGCTTTTACTCTGTACATGTGCGTGTGCAGTATTTAAATCTTAATGCCAGTACTGCTTACTGCCTGGGGCCTTCGACAAGTTACTTCCTACCCTATAAACCTGATATAGAACTTGGAGATTATGACACTTGTGCTGTCTCTCTCAGAGCTGCCATGAGTTCAAAGGAGATAGGAAAATAATTCATAATCATAAATAAAGGGACCACACTTTGCTCATCGCTGTATCCCCAGCAGTTCATGGCACACAGCAGATTCTCAATAAATCCTTGTAGACTGGCAAATTAATTCACCAGCAAGATGTTATTAAAATTAAATAGCTTTGTGAAGAAGGTAAAGCTTTTGGCAGCTGTTAGCGTGCTTTTAGCAGAGAACTGGACATTCTGGAACACTGTGTCAACTACATGACTCTAAGATCTAGGCTTTCAGCCTAGATTCCAAACAAAAGAAGCAAAGGCCTATCCCCCAACTAAAAGAGCCATTCCTGGGGAAGATATGGGGCATTTCAGCTAGCAGTTATCAGTGCAACACAGAGGTGATAGGATTACATATAAACTCACCTAAAATGCATTTAAACTCTCATATGAACTCATAGTCTTCCATCTCATGAAATCTTCCATTCAGTCATTTTTGTATTCCTGGCACTTCACAACTTTGACAGGGAGTATGGGCTTAAGAAATCTTTGTGGACCATATCAACAAAGTATCAGAATCAGGAAAAGTCAATTTGAAACCAAGAGTGGACTATAATATATCAGAAAGTGATATTATATGAATGCACAATTGATGGAAAATACATCACAATATTCCCTTATAGGAACATTATGAGAAAAGATTTACTATATATATTTTAAAAAGTCTTCATAACATTTACATGTTTTACTATTATTACGTAATTTTCTGTTTTCACATTCTTTTAAAATTTTTTTGTGTCCTTTCAGTTAGTTCATTTTTCCTCTTTCTTTTTTTATGTCCTAGTGTATTTGCACAGCCTCAAAGAAGTTATGGTTGACTTAAGGCAGAAGGGGACTCAGAAACCACCTACTGGCTCTAAATTTATAATCCACCTAGTTTTAAGGAATCTGTGAATATTCTGAATGAATACAACATTGTGTTTATCTATACATTTTCCTCGGGTACAAATCCAGAACTTTCAAGAAAATCTAATGTCCCCAGAAGGTTGAGAGCCACTAATCTGTGCACTGTTACAGATGAAGAAATAAGGGCCAGAGAGGGGAAGAAATCACCTAAAAGTGAGCAGCAAAGCTGGGCTAGACCCCTGGGCTTCTGACCCTCTCCTGAAGTTCTTTCCATCTCCCCTTGAACCACCTGGACTACTAGAGATATTCCGTAAACGGTCACTTCCGACCTTAACATTTTAAGATAGTTCTGGGATGAGAAAACAAAACTCCCAGAAAAATACAGAAGAAAAAAAAAAAGATGGTAACTGCACTAGAAGGAAGAAAAGAATCTATCATGTGACAGGTGGATGAGAACTCACCACCAGACACCCCATCACCTGACACCGGCAGTGAGACACAGCCCAGTCACTCTTCGGCACAAAATGTGAAGAAGGGGTACTGGGAAGCTTCAGGACCACACCACGATCTCCAGGACACTGGGAGGTACCTCCAGGGGTTTTACCGTCCTAACCCTACTTGCTTGACCCCAGCTCAAAAATTCCAGGAGCAATAAAGGGAAATGTGCCTCCCTCCCTTAGTCCACAGGTGGGAGGTTTAGGGGTATGGGGGTTGGGAGTTGGCGATAGCATAGTGTGGGGCACTCACCAGGAGGCAAATAAGAACAGAGGGCCTCAGGTAGCCTGGCAGAGGGCACCGTGAGCCCAGCCTATCCATGGCGTCGCTGGTAATTTAGCGGCACAGCGGCAGCAAATGTGGCCTCAGGCTTTCCTGGTTGCGGGTTAGAAAGGCGGGCACTGAGAATTTAACCCTCTCCTCCTCCCCCCTCTGCCTCCACCTGCTGCCTGCCAGACAACCCAGTAGGGCCCCAGAAAGGCTGGCTGGAATGAGAGAGTGGAGGGGGCGGGGAAAGAGGGAGGAATTTTCCCTAGACTACCCTCTCCCTAGAAACATACAACCCAAGCACCATACCCAGACCTGCAACCTTTACAAAACTAATACTAATTTTCCCTCCCCATTATAACAACAAAATCGTAAAATCCCGAGAAGTACAGATAAAATGACGAAGTTTCTCAGGTATATAAAATCTTCAGCGAGTACAGCACACCAACACTAAGACACACACACTAAACTCTTGCTTGATACAGGCCTGGCTGGCCAACAAAAACAGGTGAAGCACACTCTGCTGCCTCCCTGTCCCCATATTGCTCCCTCCTCTCAGGAATTCCCTTCAGACCCTCCTAGGCTTAGAACACTCTTGCTCCCTACTGCTCTCCCAATGAACGCATTTATCTTTCCAGGCCAGGGCTCTGTGCAGCCTTTCCCTGAGTTAATCCCACAGTAATCTGTTCCCCTAGGCACTAGGGACATTAAACATCAACTATGGAGAGGGGCAAACAAAAAGTAAAGCAGAAGTTAATAATTGTTGCCTTTCTGGGAATGCAGAGTCCATGGTTGCCATGGTTTCCAATTTTTTGATCCAGCTTTTTAAAGTGAAATATCCTATTTTTATGTGATAACATTTCTGGGGTGAGAGGAGGGATTGAGTACACAAGGAAACAAGTAATCTTTTTACAATTAAGAGAACTGTTTTATATCTTGATTGTGGTGGTCATGACATAAGGGTTAAAACTATATACTTAAATTGGTGAATTGTACTGCATGTAAACAAAAGGGGGAAATACTAGAAAGCAATTCAAAATTGTTTTAAACTGGGCAGGTCAAATGACACATCAGTTAGCCAAATATGGCCTGCAGGTTGCAAGTTCATGGCCTCTGTTTGTTTTAAATTATCTGTCCACCTGTCTCATTCCTTGGGACTATAAATTCTCAATGAGTTGACACACTTCCTAGCAAAGTATCTGACAAAGTAGTAAGTCAGTTGTAGTCATATCATATCATAGCATATCATATCATAAGCTGTGCAGACTCAAGCAAGTTGCTTCTTACCTTTCTAAGGGGGGTTTTGGTAAAAGAAGGGCTAACTCTGTAAATCTAAAGTGAGGATTAATAGAGATTAATGTAAAACTGCTTTATAAAATGTAAGATCATGTCAGTATTTCAAGAGCAAGTAGTCTCGTTGGAACTACCAAGGTTAACTCAGAAAATCTCCACCACTTGTGATTGAAGAACTCAGGGTTAGAGAAAATGAGGCCAAGGGGTCCCAGGAAAACTTTTATATCTGATGTCCACTAAAATAAATCAAGTCTGTGATCTTTTACACCCTATTACATTAATAAGGCTGCTGTTCATGACCATTTACCTTCGATCCTGAGATGATGTCCCCAAGTTTAGCACAGGATCCCACAGTTTAGGGTCAATGTTTGTTGAATGACTAAATGATACAAATGTGTGTCTGGTGATAATAAGGATGGTCATGATGGTGACACTTGGGTAGCAGGAGAAGGATGGCAAGAGATGAACTGTTATTTGGAAGAAACTGCCTCTGGATTCTCTCCTTCAATTCAGGCACCTCTACTCTTTCCAGATTCAATTCCAGGGTTAGATTCCATAAGCCCAATCATGCATTTAAGGTTTTGGCAGATTCTCCAGATATTTAATGTTCTCAGTGGCACTGCTTGAGGGCCCAAGCTCTTCCTCTGGAGGCTTCTTATCTTCTTTCTTTCTCTCTACCTGCTTTCCCTTACCGAATTTAGACAAGCTCAGACTAAAATTCAGACTCCCCTTCAGATCCTGTATCCATCTCCTCCAACCAAGTTTCCTCTGTCTTCCTTTTCTTCAACCCCTTTCTTTTGAAAGTTCTTTTGCACCTCTTTATAGGTGTACAATAATTTATTAAAATATTTTTTAAAGTTAGCCAAACTTCGATTCAGAAAAGGGTCCATCCATGTCAACTGTAGCATCAAGGTCTGAGGAAACATTATATTTCCTTAAGTTCATCTTTACCTCTGTTCTGGGGGGCTTGTCTTCTTCCTCATCTAAGTCTATTTGGGCAATAGACCCTCAGTTATTGCCCAAACTTTTAACTTGAGTAGCTCATTAATTTCACTTTCATTGATAGCAATGAATTTAAAGCCCATTCGTTTTGCACTCTTGATTTTTTTCATCTTCTACTAGGGAAATATGCACAATCATTCACAACATCGTCCCGAAGTTTCCACCAGGTTTTAGTAATAGCGGTTGGTTTTATATCGTCCATCGTCCCTTTTATCACTACCAAAACATCAGCAATGTTGTACTGTTGCCATGTTCCTTTCAAAGTAAGGCAAGGGTTTTTCCCAACATAAGTCAGCAAAGTGGTCAAACATGCTTGGTGTAGTTACGTCCTGAACGCTTCAATTAACCCTGATCCAAGGGCTGATGATAGTTAGTGCCTTCCAGAGGAAGAAACACAGCATCACATTAGGATGAGCAAAGAATGAATCTGGGTGATTGAGACTTCTAAAATTAGCAACACACTGAATTCAGGATTCTTCTGTTAAATAACTCTGGGTTTGATGGATAAAAGAATTATGAAACCAACCCAAAAGGAGGGCCTGATCGCCAGAAAATTGGAAGGCATTTTTATTTAACCTTTTATCCAAAAGACAAGTAGAAGTAGGGTCTTGCAGCAATGATTTTATCTTTTTGTCACCTGTGGCATATACACACATACACGCACAAAATGGGCAAATCCTGTCCTTAGCTTTCTCTAAAATTTTTGTTTTTTGTTTTTTTCCTTTTCCCCTAAAAGTACACGAAGGCATTCACTTCCAAAACAAACTCGTCTCCTTGGTGTTGAAGACCTGTTGAGGCACACAGCCTCTCACTCTGATGAGTTTCTGGAGTTGCTTGTAATACTTCGGTGCCGACCGGGCACTGAACGGTTCATCGACCTCGAATTTTGCAAACTGCCACGATTTCGGAACTTCTTAAACCATTCTTCGTTCGCGGGGAATTAATCT
Organism: Cynopterus sphinx; assembly: GCA_030015415.1. Lineage (NCBI taxonomy): Eukaryota > Metazoa > Chordata > Mammalia > Chiroptera > Pteropodidae > Cynopterus > Cynopterus sphinx. The sequence continues at coordinate 120,021,706 of CM057385.1, read as the reverse complement.
GGGTTGTCCTCCCGGTGGTTTCCACCAGATGCCTGTCACGGGGCAGGCTCATCTGCAGATGGTCCCCTATGGTCCGGTCCGGGCCTCCACCCGAGTAGTGGATAACTAACTCCTCCGTCTCCATCTTCTCGACGTTGCACGGCCCTCCGCCTCCTGAGGTGTCTGACTGTCGGGTCCAGGAGCGGGATGCCCATCGCCTCCGCTGGCTGGGGCAACCTCAGCCGCTGCCCAAGCTGCGGGCGGCTCTGCCACCGATTGCCCTGCCGCGGCCCAAAGCCTCGCTGCAGAGCCAGGAGGCCACCTGCCAGGCCTCGTGACCCTCGGCGGGTCCTCGTTTCCACTCTTCTGCTTGCCCGGCCCTGGACGAGCCTTCGCTCTCCGTGGGAAAGACGCGAGGCCGCGGGAAAGCGGGACGGCGTGACACACGAAGCGGACCCTGAAACGATGCTCCACCGCGACCCCGCCCGCCGATGCGACGGTTCGCGCGGCCCTGACAGCCCCTCAACACGCGCGCGGCTGCGCAGGCGCGCCGGGGCTGGGGGGGGGGCGGTTCGCAGTCCCAGCCAAAACCCGGAAGAGGGAGGCTGCGCCCGGCAGATCTCGCGAGACTCAGAGAGCATGCTGGGAGCGGCGCGGGAGGCGGGACGAGGTCTTGCGGGAGGAGGAGGCGTGATGGCGGCACAGGTCCAGGCGTTGCTTCGGGAGGTGTCGCGGCTGGAAGCGCCGCTGGAGGAGCTGCGCGCGCTTCAGTCGGTGCTGCAGGCGGTGCCGCTCAGCGAGCTCCGCGAGCAAGCGGCGGAGCTGAGCCTTGGCCCGCTCTTCTCCTTGCTCAGGGCCAACCATCGGTGAGAGGCCCCCGTAGCTTGAGCGGGAGAGACAGCCCCAAGTAGGGCGACGGGGGATGGGTAGGGTGAGGGGAGGGTTTTTTCCTAGTTGTAATGAAGGTAAAAAAAAAAAAAAAAAAAGCTGAAATTTCAGGGACGGAAGGATCCTGGGGTGAGAGGCAAGAGACGAGGTTCAAGTCCAGCCTCTGAGGTGTGTCCC